>CM002531.2:3537500-5992500 GCA_000338895.3 Oryza meridionalis
TTTGTGCAAGTTCCTAAATTCTTCTTCTTTGTTTTCTGTGTGCTTTGTTTTCTGTGTGCATGCTTTCAAACTGTTAAATAAAGCATTTTTTTTAAAAAAAGATATATAGGAAAATTGCTTTAAAAAATCGATCATACTAATCTATATTTTTCAAGTTTTTTTAAGCTAATACTCCCTCCTTTCAAAAGACTAAGTCCTATTTTATTTTTTGGTTTTTTTAAAAGTTTAAGTTCTATTTGTAGTCACTATGTGTTGTATTAATTTTTTTATCGGAACCCAAAAAGTTATTTTAGTACTTATTGGTTGTATATTCATTGATTTTGTCACATGATGAATGAGTTAACTACACCTTTGGTCTAAGTGAAAAAGAAATACTCCCTCCATCTATTTTTGATAGGCATATTTCCAAATATGAATAATTTATTTTTGGTAGGTATATTTAATTTCAATCAAACCACCTATCAT
The DNA here is from genome assembly GCA_000338895.3 of Oryza meridionalis. Lineage (NCBI taxonomy): Eukaryota > Viridiplantae > Streptophyta > Magnoliopsida > Poales > Poaceae > Oryza > Oryza meridionalis. The sequence continues at coordinate 3,537,966 of CM002531.2, forward strand.
CTTAATGACTTTCTCGGATTTAATGTGTGATTCTCCATTCTTCCACACAAGATTGGCTACATGGGCGTCGAGAAATGTGAATATTAATGAATCGTTTGTTTACGAGAAATAACTAGTAGCATGTTTAAATGGATGATAAGTAAAATTACTTATTCTTGGTCATTGTGCCAAGATAAAATATGACTATCCAGGGTTATGGAATGGGTTTTGTCATTAGTCTATGTTTAACACTTCTAATTAGTATCCAAATATCCAATGTCCTTAGAGCAAGTTCTACTAGCCCACTACTAGCTCCAATTCATCTGTAACCAATCTAATATCCAATTCATACAATAGTTGCTTACTATACTATTAATATCTAGTCCCACCTGTCATACACACACCACATCTTGGAGTCCGTGCTGCAGCTGGCTACAGATCTGTAGCCCGCTGTTTGTCTCTCTTCTTTATTATCTTTATAATGTGCTATTGTATCTGCTCTTAGACTTTTGGAAGAAAGGAGTACGTAATTAATTATGTGTTAGACCGTTACATCGTTTTGAGTGTCGCAACCCATGCCTCCGAACACAGCTTTAAGTTGTTTATTAATTTCTCCCTCCTCGACGTTATCACCAGCCACGTAGGAAGATTACATGACCGAGGCAAGGTGGTTACGATATGTGATCGATATATGCACGTACGACTTGACTAATTGTAATCTAATAACTATCTAATACTTGTATTGATATACGGTATTGCTATATTTATGGCGCATGTCTTTTAGGAAAAAACAGTCGTTTTCCTGGCGGTAGGATCTCCCTTGATTTTCATGCTTAGCTTCCCCACGCTGATTGCTGATTTTTGTCGAGGTGTACATCAAGGATGACTTATCACTTAATTACTTTGTTATTAATACTCAAAGGGACATGTGATTTTGTGAGTAATTATTTTCTACTTTGCTAGCTAGCTTCTTTCTTTTCTCCAAACGGACCTGTGATTTGTGAGCTTCCCTCTTCTTTTTATTGTGATTACATTGTAAATATATTAAAATTATATATGTAATTTAGACACTTACATATATAATTTTAAGACTTATATCCTAAACATATTAAAATTACATATAATTTAGATACTTACATATGTAATTTTAGGATTTACATCCTAAATACACTAAAATTACATATGTAATTTAGACACTTACATATATAATTTTGGGACTTACATACTATATACAATAAAATTACATAGGTAATTTAGAGACTTACAATGTAAATACATACCGACTATTTTTTAGTGAAAAATATGGCGCCATAAATATAGCTACTCCCTTGATATATGCGAAGTACTTCGTAAGTCAATTTGTTCGACGCAATCACGTGCTAAAATAACATATATATATATATATATATATATATATATATATATATATATATATATATATATATATATATATATATATATATATATATATATATATTGTTGCAGCACGGTCAGTCATTGAGAGAGAATCCATTAATTATATGCCATTAACTTTGTCACATATCTACAATTTGCAGCTGACTTTATCACGTTATACAATATGCCATCGACTTTTGCTTAACTTCTACGATTTACTATCGCCGTTCGGTTAGCCTCCATTAGCACTGACAATTTTGTCCAAATGACTAAAATACCTCTAGGATAAAAGCTTTCAAAGTTTGGATAAAATTATCAAAATATCGTATTATAAACATAAGATTGTAAACATCCAAAATTTATCCAAAAACTTAAAATTTGATATTTTAGAATTTTTATCCAAATTTTGAAAGTTTTTTATTCCAGGGGTATTTTGGTAATTTTAACAAATTTGTGGAGACTAACCGGACGGCGATGGTAAATCGTAGAAGTTAAGCAAAAATCGATGGCATATTGTGAAACGTGATAAAGTTAATGGTAAATCGTAGACGTGTGACAAAGTCAATAGCATATAATGGATTCTCTCCTAATGGAAGTATACACGCGTACGCTGGTCCATGACCTCTCTCCCCGACGAAGAAAAGAAACGGAAAATCCAAGGAATTGAATCGACTACATGAACGTACTGAGAGAGCGTCCAAATTTCTGGCCCAAATGAATTAATTTCCATGCATCATGAGAGGACTTAGCTAGCTGGTCATTTTTAAGTTTGAATATAATTAACCGTGTAAAGACCTGCCGCCAGTTTTCTTGTTTTCAACAGATTAATATAACTCTCCCTTGAAAAACTTACATGCAGCATCATTATACTCTTTTTTTCTTTTGCGAGGATATATCATCATTGTACTTTAGCCGGTCATTTTTAAGTTAAAATTAACCATGGAAAACTCTGTCGCTTTTCTGATTTTAATAGATTCTGGTAGCTTCTTTTGAATTACTGCAGAATAAAATTGGCCATAGTGGATGACATTTTTGTATTTTTTAGGTCTCCTATTTTATAATATATACTAGAAAGATCGAAGTGCCAATTTTAATATATATATCATCCATATGTTATTCCATCGAGGACACGGTTAGATGTATTAAAATGAAACATGAACCTAACCTCAGTCTGGATTGTTTTCAGTGCCTAGGACATGTCTGTTCTTTTCACCAATTTTTTTAGTGCAATATATCACCCACCAATTGCAAGATGCGTCCTTGGATAAGATGATTCGAAACAATCTATAGCATATAGCAGCATAGTATATATCTTTGCCCTTGGCAGCAACTAATTTGTTTTAAGTGCTCTTTGTCAAGTGCCAATAATGGAAGAGCTGGATAATGTTATTAAGCATGGCAAGATTCCAATATAAAAAGAAATGTGCAATGAAAGATTCCTCCGACCAAACATTTTAACAATCATATGCTGAGCTATCATTTTTTTTCTTCTGATTGTTATTTTGTCTCCTAGAAGAACCTGTACTAATCCACCAGATACCATATATTTTTGTACTACTTTCTAGTGATTTAACATCAAAACCTCTGAATATATGGGGTATATAATTTGCAACATAATAAATAAATGAATGCACATTCTAGTCTACTGGGAGAAATCTAATAAAATAGGGGCCCAATAACCACAATGCATAGTGTTTGGTTGTGATCCTGTTAGTTTCTCTACACAAGGCCCAAAGGCCCATAAAGGTGTAAGTGTGACTGAGCCCATTAAACAATGCATAGCACAAGTGACAGCCAAAGCAGAAAAACAACAGATGACAGGTAAACAGGCAGTTCATACTTTCAGATAACCATATCTAACTTTCCAGGTACAGGTATTGCAACCATGAGTTCATATCACGTAAGCACCATGCCGCATGATGCATACAACAGACAACACAACATAAAATTCAGTCTAACAACCCACAGACTCTGTCTTGACTCTTGAGACCAGGTTTCCACATGGCTAATCTAATCTGTCTTGAGACCAGGATTCCAAAATGGCTAACTAATTGACATCTCGTTTTCTCTCAAGACAATGGTTTTCCCCAATGGCTAACTATAGCATCTTGTTTTCGCCTTCAGGTGGTGGTGACGAAAGACCAAAGGTTTGATTTCGCTTACTCGGTTTCGTCTATCCAGTCACCATAGATCCTGCTGATCTTGTCAGGGCCCTTCCATTTCTGAATGGGCCTCTGTACCTGCCCAGACCTTTGGCCGGCAATGGTAGAACGCTGCGCCTGCACGCCTAGATGGTACACGTCTGCGTGAGGGGGCACTGCGGTGGATGCAGCGGTGGTCTCTGCTGGAGCTTTCGCAGATACCGCAGCTTGCTTGGAGTCAGGAGTTGCTGCAGCATCCCTAGTGTCTATGTCAACAAGTCCCCCACCATACTTGTGGAGTTCTGAAATGAAATTCATGAAAAATGTAAGATACATCAGGCGGGATTTTTGCTGCCTCAATTAAGTGATAAATGAAGCATTTCAATTAACAGGACTAAATTGCAATAAGTTTATCCAAAGATTCTCAAAGGTGATTTAAAATTTAGGAGAAAGATATATACATAACAGAACAAATTGTACTCTGTAAATCTGCAAACTGATAGCTCATAAATATAGTCAACATCCAGCAGGAATGCATCTGGCTAAAAATGACCACCGCTTTCAGTGTTTCTACTGCATATTTCAGTTTCAGTGAATACTCCAATCTTGTACTAAAGAAGAAATGGAGAACATCATGCAAGATAAAATGTGCAAATGGGAGAAAAAAAAAACTAACTGTCCACATGTAACCCTGACACAACAGAAAGCAAACCCTTAAAACAAAGTTAAGTGGGTAGAAACTAGCAACAGATATGGTCACTAAGCCAGCATCTCATTCTGACTAAATCTAAGATATTTCTTTTGTGAAGCCAACACTTAAACTAAACAGGCTAATAAGTGACTTAGACTCAGATCAACATGTAAATTGCAAATGACTAATAAAAGCGGAAATATTCCTAAACTGCACAAGATAAACGGTGAAACTGATAATTGAATCTAGAATTTAGTAGAGGCTCCTGAAGAGCAAATGTGACCTGTCAAGCCAGGACTTCCCTCTTCAAATTCAGACATCATCATAGTGTTCTCATCCTAGGAATATAAGCGACTAAATAATGTAATGGTCACTTAAAGAACATGTATGCTACTGTGCTCTTAGTACCCGTGATCGTATTGTGCACATAACTCTAGAATATGCCTTTCTACTCTGAGCAATGACCAAGATTCAAGACACTAAGGAGTTGCTTGTATCTGGCAGCAAATGTTGTACAAAGACGATAATAAGATAAGGTACAAAGACTGGTCACTCATCTATAAACAAGTGGTGAAGTGGACTGAAACCTATATATTGTGCAACGCTACAAGATATCTACACTACAGGTCGACCGTGAAAAGTTCAGAAAATACCTACACTACAAGATGATCCAACAAACATGACCTATGAGAAAATTGTAAATGTTATCGCGATTCACAGCTTGAAGTACAAAGATGTGTTTCACCAGCACAGTGCAGAAGCTTCACTGGGGACAATGACATGCATATTCATTTGAGTTGAAGAAACAATAAGCTAGAAAGATCTAAGTTTTGAATGATCACGATACCATAACACTGGGAACTTTTGAATACTTGGATATGCACTGAAGCCAACACTAGGCCCACCATCAATGTTGTACTTCATAATACATATAGAATACATGGCCTCACTCATAGTCGCAAAAAGAATAGATTTGTTTGAGCCCATAGCCTCAAAAGGGATTTGTTGTATAGTTCGGTAAATATGTTGGGAAGGATATATTCCTGTCCTAAAGGTGTGCTATATACTTGATGAACAGAACAAGATTTCAAGGTAGAGCTGTGATGCAATGTACTAGTAAATAACTAAAAGAACACAGCCCTGATGTATATCAGATAAACAATTGTCAATACCTAGAATTGTCACAGCTCACAGGGCACAAGTGAGGTTTTATGTCCAATCAAACAAAATCTCTGATGAAACAAGGTCACAGATCAAATGAACATTACTAAGTTCATCGCACATTATGGTCTACCGAAAATGAAACGAAGCACCATCCACACACTAACTACAGATTCAATAACTACACATTCAACTGTAGAACAAATCATAGCAGGCTAAATTATCTCTAGAAACACAGGGTAACATATAACAATTCAAGAATTTGACAAATGCATATGAAACAAGCAAACTCACCAGCTGCTCCATGAGCGAAGTGGCACTTGCTGCCAAAGGGGCAGTAACCAGTCATCTCCCACTTGTTACAGATCCTCGTCTTCCAGTTCGACGGCTTCTGCATCGGCCCATTCCCCGCCGCGGCGGAGGCGGAGGCGGCCGCGGCGGCCGCAGAATTGTAGCTCCCGCCGCCGCCGCCACCGCCGACGCTCGGCGAGAGGCTGATCGCGACGCTCTCCCTGGCCTTGGACTGCTCGTCGTGGAGGAACGTGCAGGCGTCGCCATAGGGGCATCCCTCCTCGGTGTAGAACTTCTTGCAGTGCCTCCCCTTGTATGCCCTCCCGGAGCCGCCGCCGCCGCCGCCGCCCGTGTCGCCGGCGGCGGGTCCCGACGACGTCATGATGGGGATCTGGTGCTCCTCCCTCGCCTCCGTGGCCTCCTCGTGCGCCGCGACGATCTCCTGCCAGTTGGGCGGCGGCTTGCGGAGTTCCTCCATGCCGTGGGCGAAGTTGCAGTTGGTGACGTAGGGGCAGGTCCCCGCCCTGAACTTGCAGCACAGCTTCGTCTTGAAGAACATCTTCCCGATCGCCCGCGACTTGCTCGTGTTCCCGCCGCCTTCGCCGCCGCCGCCGCCGCGGGATTTCTTGCCCGGAGGTGGCTGCTCGCTCCCGGCCCTCGAGGAGCCGCCGCCGCCGTCGGCGTTCCACTGGCTGTTGTAGTCATCCTCGGTGGCCCAAATCCCGGCGTCCCCGCCCTGCGCCGCCGCGTTCGCCCAGGCGTCGGGGCCCGCCGCGTCCGGGATGATGTGGATGGCGTTCGTGTAATCCATCACCCCGCTCCGCTTCCTGCAAGAATCACAGCTTCATCTTCTCCGATTGAGGATTGAATCGAAGGAGAATTAGGGGCTTACCAAGAATCGAAGGCAGCGGAAGGAGGAGGAAGTGGTGCAGCGAGGTCACTTGCTTGCTCGGTGATGGCGAACGGCGGCGGCGGAATCCGCCGGAGGAGATGGGTTGAGGAGAGGGGGAAGAGATGGGATGTATTAATAGGGACCTAGCAACGATGGTAGGATGGTGACACGTGTCCCGGCACGAATCTTAACGCGGCAAATCGCCGCAAACCCTAGGTTTTTCGGCGCTTGGTTTTTCTGATTATACCCCGCGCGAGGTCGCATCCAGTGCCGCTTTTGCTTGGTGTAGTGATCACCCGTCACCACGTCACTCGTTCTAGACGTGTCCTGGCACGAATCTTTAACACACAAATCGCCGTGAACCCTAGTTTTTTTGGCGCTTGGTTTTTCCGATTATACCCCGTGTTAGACCGCGTCCGGTGCCGCTTATACTTGGTGTAGTGATCATCCGTTCTAGATGTGGAGACATGTCCTAACACGAATCTTTACGCGATATCGTGAACTTAATTCTTTTTAGGGAGGGGGAGGATTATACTCCTTGCTCATCCATATTCCCGCCGCTTTCTCTCAGTGTGTCAACTACCCATTATATGATGACGCCGCTTCCTTTCAGTATGCCAATTACCCATTATATGATGACGACGCGTGTCGCGCACGAATCTTTGCGTATCAAACATTGTAAACCCTATTTGTTTGCTTTTTAGTTTATTTTTCCAATTATACTGTGTGCATGTTCACATTTGTCTCGCTCATTGATATGGTGATAAAACCACATGTCTAAACTCAAAATACGCGCACAACTAGATTTTTTCTCTTTTTAGTTTTATTTCTAGTTATGATGTATCCTTCATGGCTCCATTTGTGTCATTCATCATCCAAAGTGGACATGCGAAAATCTTTGTGCCACTAAATAAATACTGGAAACCAAATGTTTTCTCTCTAGCTTGGTTAATATGCTCTATGTGAAAAGAGTTTGTCAAAATCTCGATTCTGTCATACAATTTAAATCTCGATTCTGTCGTACGATTTTACTTAGATGTTTGATTTTATGATTTTATATAGATAGAGTTTACGATTTTCATGTCTCAATTCTAAGATTGCGATCCTACCTAGAACTTTTGATTCTAATCCTAAATCACGATTTTAACCACCTTGAACTCAAAACTCTCAATCCCTCATCGGCCCGTTTGGTTGAAGGGATTGAGAGTTTAGAGGGATGTAGCTATAACTGTTTTGTTTGGCTGGGAGACATAAGGATTTTAGTGGGATGGGATGGGGAATTGAGGAAGGAACTCCCTCCTTTTCAATACCTGGGTAGGGAGAGGTAATTGGAAGGGAATTACTTATTTACTTTGTCTAAACAAATCTTAGCCATCTATTTTTATTAAGGACCTAATCTCCAACTAAACTCCCTATCAATTTCCACCACCTCTACCAAATAGGATATTGGGATTAAAAATCAAATTCCCATCTTAATCTCACCATCAATTCCCTCGTATAAACTCCTAATCCTCTTCACTCGAGTTACCAAACAAGACGTATATGCATATGCCACGAGATGTCCTACTGTTCTCTAGCAATGTATTCCTTCTTTTTTAAAAAAGGAATGCGAGGGAGTAACCTCGTATATACATTGCTTAACTGACATACCATAACCAACCACATGATTGTTGGTCTGGGCTTAAGTAATTAGATTGATGATGCAGCAGATTTTTTTTTATCACTTGCTAGAAAAACCAAACGATCATAATCGTGTTATGGATGTGGATTGTTTATTACCGATCCTAAAGTTATAACCCACTAACTCCTAAATCTTAATATGAAAAGAATTAATATGGAAAGATGTCACATCATTATCCACTAACAACATGTCACATCATCATCCACTAACGATCATTAAATTTAATCATCATGTAAACATGTTATAATATCTATAATTTTATAATTTATTAAATTTTAAAGCTTTTAAAATACAAGCATGTTAAATCATCATCCCACATAATTCACATAATATTTAAATATATATCTTCATAGTTCATCCTCATTTGACCTTTCTAAAAAAAATAGTTCATCCTCATTTAGTTAATAATATTTCTCTCTTCTCTCATTAAGTCATATTATATCAATTATTTTTAGTGCTTAAATAATTAATCTATGGTCTAAATTATCTCTCTACTTTTCTTCTCTCATTAATTTATATCACCTCAAGTGTTTTTAGCCTTTAAATGATTAATCTACGGTCCAAACTATCTCAATACCACAAATCACCTTACTTTTACATTTGATTTATCATTTATATATATTAGGAGACAGAGGGTGTATTTAAATTTAAATTATCATGACAAATGTTAACTGTCTAGCTATTTTAATAATATTTTTATTTATTATTATCATACTAAAATCTCACGGCAACGAACGGGGTTTGGGTTTCACATAGTAGATGAGAGTTTTAGACGGCAGTAATCCTGTCGGGGAGAAGCGTTATGGTATAAATCTGCGATGCGATTGGATTATAACAAATATTAATGCAAACATACAGAACACACAGATCACGTTGTTGCAGACGAGACTCTAGGAATATAAAATGAGGCGGAGAACAATTACTACTTGATGAGAATTTAGGGACCACGTCTTTGCAAGCATCTATTCTCTCATGTTTCACCCAGATAAACAAGATGTTTCATTAACACATTATAATCTGGCAATGAGCAGGATATGACTATAGCGGTTGCTGAAGGAGCGGAACTGGGCAAAAATGTCTCTGGAGCATTTGGCTTTCCTAATGGATCGTTATCTCATCTATCCCTGCTCACCCACGTCTCTGTTAATTCCAGTACAAAAGTGATAATTACACAATGTAAATACTTCGCCCTTGACAGCCTACTCTCCAGGCAACACCAGCTTCCCAGAGCTGCAGATTACGATGCGGCAATTCCATGGCTCTGATTGCACAAACTGCTTAAAGCCAGAGTCAGACTCTGCATAGGGTACCACCTAGACATGCAGGGGGAGAAAAAAGGGAAAACAAATCAAGACGCCCTCTAGTTTCTTTACCTGCACATACCTGCTACCTGTTGTGCTATCTTCTGCACAATGCAATGCAATAGATTAGTAGTATTATATTATGCAGGAGGCTCTCTACCAAAATGAAGAGGGAAAAGTGGACAGCAGAAAGTATCAGCATGGGCTCAAGAAGAAAAAGGTAAGAAGAGCAAACTCTGTATCGTGCTAGGTCACATTCTAGCATCACTACCATTTTCACAAATGTAACTCAACAGGAGCAGCAGCAATCTACATGACGATGATGATATTAGTTATATAAACTTATAATAACTGCATCTCACTCCAAGCAAAGAGGAGACACAGATAAAGAACTCTTATGTAAAGGGAAGATAATACGCGGAGGCAGCCTCATCCTTCAACAGCAGCTGCACCACCGTCCACCGCACCTGGATCAGTAAAGTGTATCTGAAGACCAAAACAAGAACCATCACGGGACCTTTTTAAACACATGAAAGGCTTGAATCAGATCATACAAGTAGCAGTCAAAAAAAACGTTAATACCCCATGTGAACTACCAATTCCTGTTTATAGCATCCAAGTGAGCAAACGAAAAGCATAAACCTGCATTATTTAAATGCCGATCAAACACTTATTCCATTATGTCACTGAAATGGTGCCACCGCACCGATTATTCAAAAGCAAGAATATAAGACAAGTTATTAGGTTTATAGCATCAAAAGCCAACAAGCACTTCCAAAATTGCACTAGAAAGCTCAGCACCTTCTCTTGCATTTAGCATGCCCCATTAGTGCTCGGGGTGAACAATGTAACATAGCTTGAGAGCTATGTTCACACAACAGTGTTCACAACAGACTGCCTGGAACACATCCTGTGTTAACAGCAAGCTACCACCACTGTTAATAGTAGCTACAGAAATTGTCAAAACATTCTAGATTAGACAATCTCCACAATAACCATGCAATAATAAGTTTAAAAGTAAGCATTAGCTGCCATGCACGATAGCTAAGATTTAAAATATGAGCCGCGCATATGGAAGAACCAATCCAAGAATAGCACTGTGGTCTGCAAACCCATGAAAGCTGCACTGCAAAAATAGAGAGTGTCAGTAAATAAAATACACCAGCCAACAATAACACAGAAACTATCAGGCAGTCAAAATAAGACAAAGGAATAAGAAATACATCGATTGGGTTTAATATTCAATCCTAGATGCTATGTTTTTTTTCTTTCTGCATACCTTGTCAAGAAAATCACTACATCTGTTCCGCCGTTCAAATAACAGAGTATTTTCCAGTTTGGGCAGAACCAGGAAGGTTCAGAGCATGGTTGGCACAATCTTCAAGGACACGCTTCAATTCTGCTTTCGCCTTCTTGACAGATAGCTCAGTGGGGCCCTCTATGAACAGGTACAGCTTGCGTTCATTAGCACCAACAATTTTTCCTTGAGGAAAAAAGGTTCCCCTTGTAGTGATTGCAGCTCCCGTCCATTCCTGGATAGGACCCAATGTTTCTTTGTGAGTGATCTTCCAGCGGGCATTTTGTGGGAAATCATTAATCTCAAGCTCAGCCTCATAATGTTCTGGGACTGCATGTGCTTGTATCCTTGCCAGATTTTGCTGTATGTTAAATGCAGCCTGCAGTGCACGTGCTGTGGCCTCGTTATTCTGTGTGTTTGAAGCAATGGCTAGAGGAAGCAAGGGCCCTACAGAAGTGCCTTGTGTTTGCTGGTTGGCATTGCTAGCAGCCTTTGCTGCAACCATAGCAGCAGCAGCTTGAGCAGCAGCAATAGCTTGTGCCGCAAGGTCACCTCCTGCCTTACGAACCCCTCCTTCCTCATCAGAATCTGAATCTGACTTGTCCTCCTCATAACCATATTCCCTTGCCTGAGCCTTCTTTGCAGATTTCCGTGCTTCATCCTCCTCTTCATTGAACTTGAAACCGCTTCCACCATAGCCTGTTCCATGGGCCTGCTCTGTTCCCTGCTTCACCTTTGCCATAAAACGATCAGCTAGACCTTTCAGGTCCTCTGGAACAGCCTGCTCTGAGAGCTCCAAAGCTTTAACAAGGTCTGGAGCATAACGCTCCTCTTCCTCAGAAATAAAAGTCACGGCAAATCCCTTCCTCCCGGCACGTCCAGTTCGCCCAACACGATGAACATAATCCTCATAGTGGTTCGGGACATCATAATTCACAACAAGCTCAAGCTCCTTGACATCTAAACCTCTAGCAGCAACACTGGTAGCAATCAGCAAGCTGCATACATTGCTCTTGAAATCAGCAAGTGTTGATTCACGGTCAGTCTGGTCTTTCCCACCATGCAGGGATAGGCATGGATATCCATGCTGGAACAGGTCTTTGAGTAGAGAATCACATTTATCTTGTGAATGGACAAAAACAAGAATTTTACCTTTATCAAACCACTCTCCAAGCAGCTCCAACAGCCTAAAGAACCTCTCATTTTCTGGCCGCACCTCAACCAGTTGTGTGATATCTTTGTTGACGACACTCCTCCCACCCACCTGGATCTCAACCGGCTTTGTCAGCACCTTACGGGCCAGTATCTCCACCTGACGTGGAAAAGTGGCTGAGAAAAGAACTGTCTGCCTATCTGGACGAGTATTCTGAACTATCCGAGTAATCTGAGGCTCAAAACCCATATCAAACATCCTATCAGCTTCATCCATCACCAAGAATGTAACTCTCCGAAGGTTAGTAATCTTCCCACTGCTTGTGCAAAGAATATCAATCATCCTGCCTGGTGTACAAACAACAATTTCAGCACCCCTCTTCAGTTCACTAATCTGCTGGGCAACTCCCGAACCTCCATAGATAGCAACACAGTTGATGCCAAGTGCCTTCGAAAACTTCTTGATGTCTGAATGTATCTGCACCACAAGCTCTCTAGTAGGAGCCATTATAAGCCCAATTGGGCCATCTCCAGGAACAACAGCTGGCTGATCTTTGACATGCCTCAACATAGGCAGGACAAATGCTAGAGTCTTGCCTGATCCAGTCTTTGCAATTCCTATACAATCACGCCCACTCATTATGATCGGCAGTGCTTGTGCCTGTATAGACATCGGTTTCTCGAAACCAAGTTTCTTGATTGCATCAAGGAGCTTGCTGGTAAGCCCACTCTGCACCCATGTCTTTATTGGCTTGGGTACATCTTTCCCATGCACCTTGAGCTCCAACTGCTTCCGATAAGCTGCCACTTCCTCAGCTGCCATCTTTGTAATATCCTTCACCTCAATGTAGAAATTCTTCCGGAACGGCTGGTAGTCGATCTTAGAATGGTCAACAATAGCCAACTTTTCTGCCTTTGTCTTCTTGACACGTTTCATGAACTCCTCATCATCCTCATCTTCGGAACCACCCTCGACATCCTCGTCATCGGCATATTCTGAATCCGAGTCTTCTCCTTGTATAATTCTCCCCATCACCTTCTTTGGCCCCTTTTTATCCCCATTAGTCACAGCATCCTTAGCACTCTTATCATTCTTGTCATCCACATTGGCAGCAGGCATGCTCTCAAGCTTTGCGACTTCAGGCAATACCATAGAGTTCATGAACGCATCAAGCGGATCAATCTCATCTTCATCCATAGCATTGGCACCGTTTGCATTATCACCCCCATTCGGAACATCAACATCCATGGCACCGGCACCAGAACCACCATTATCATCCGGCTTCTTACCATCCTCTTGATTCCCCTCCTCATCAGACTCCTCGCCGTCCAAGGTCCACTTCTTCCCCGCATTGCCACCATCTTCTGCTTCCGCGGGGGCCGCGGCGGCGGCGGCTGAGGTGCCAACTCCGGCCTCCTCCTGCTCGCGGCGCTTCGTCTCCTCCTCGCGGCGCTTCATCTCCTGCCACTCCTTGATGCGGCGGCGCCGCGTCTCCATCTCTTCGTCCAGCTGCTTCTGCTCCTCCTCCTTCTTCTTCTGGCGCCGCCTCTCGGCCTCCTCCTCATCCACCACCTCCTCCTCCCTGGCGCCCGAAGCCGGCCCCTCCGGCTCCGCGTCGCGGTGGTGGTGGTGGTGCGACGACCGGCGGCGGCGCTTGCGGTCGCGGTCCACATCCTCCTCCTCCTCCGCCGGCGCCGCCTCCCGCCTCCTCGACCTCTCCTCGCGGTCCCTCTCCTCGCGCCGCCGCGCACGCTCCCTCTCCTTCTCCTTCTCCCGCTCCTCCCGCTCCCGCGCCTTCCGCTCCTCGCGATCCCGCTCCTTCTCCCTGTGGCGGCGTTCCCGGTCCCGGTCCCGATCCCGCTCATCATCCCGGTCCTCGCGGTGGTGGTGGCGAGAGGAGGATCTCTCGCGGTCGCGGTCGCGGTGGTGGCGGGAGGAGGACCTCTCGCGGTCCTTCTCCTTGTCGCGGCGGTGGTGCTTGGAGGAGCCGGCCTCATCGCTAGACCCCATGGCGGCGGCGGAGGAGCCGGCGAAGCTTCGAGAGGCGGAAACCCTAGGCGGAGATGCGGTGGTGCGGGGAGTTGCGAGATATTTTTTTCTTCCTTTTTTTTTGCCGAGTTATTAACGAGTTATTAGAGGCGGTAATGTTAGCGAACCAGAACCAATAGTCGGAGGCGGGTTAGGCCATGACGCCGACTCGATATCTCCTTCACCACTTGTCCTGCCTAATTACAAGCAAAACTAGAGTCGGAATTGTTTTTTTTTTTGGTAAAAATTAGATGAGCTATTACCACATAATAAATAAATAACTTAAAAATTTAAGTTATTTCATTTTTTAAAAGAAAATAATATTCGACAATTCGGGAAGTGTATTCAAGAAAAGCGACCAAGTAAATATAGCCAAGGTTGTCAGTATCGGGATACGTATCGTGGTATCACACGATACCACGATACTACCCTAGCAAAATAATATGTGTCGCTTCATGAATCGTTTTTGGATGGAAGCGAGCTAGGATCGGGATACAGGTCGTAAAATGGCGACACAAAATCGATCTTGTGCAAAATTGGCTCTTGGATTAGATTGGACAGCCCATGCGTCTAGTGGAAACCTTATGAAAGAGAGAAAATAGAGACTTGGAGTTGGATCTATCCATTCTCTCACTAGTTCTCCACGGGAGTACGAGACCGAAGGCGGCGCGACGTCGCGCCGACGCTACGGCGACTTCGTTCGTTCTGCTCAGTTTGGATCTCCAATCTCTCTGTTCTCTCGTTTTCTTCCTTTTCTTTCTCATCGATTTGTTGTAGGCTAATTTGTTGGCCTGTTCGTGAAGCAGCAGAAGTTTATTTGTGAAGAGGCTTTAGGAGCAGTTGCCAGTTGTAGCTTGTAGTAGCAAGGTGTGTTAATGTGTTACTTTTACTCATGTTCATGTAATATCTTTATTCTTGTGCTGAAGCTTGAAATTTAGGATGTATTTTGAGGTTGTGTTCATGTTCATTGAGAAACTTAGGGTTGGAGATAAGGGGAAATATCAACAGGAGAAAATCTTGCATGATCTACCGCTGGTGCTAGTGCTAGCACGGACATACTTAAAAGGAACAATGTTACAACTAAATGTGGCTGCAGTGTTATTTCGAACTAAATATTGCTAGCCAGACGTCTGGACAATGTTTGAATTTGGAGAAGAACTATCTACATGTGCTTGTCGTGTTCATGTATCTTAAGTCTTTGTTAAACAAAAATATTAGCACCAACGTAGTTTCTCTTGATAAATGTCTCTCTATTTGTATGCCATATATTATAACTGCATTTTTATATAGAGTGGCTATATGGAATTAATACAAATATTAATTATACTTAAAAAAATAAAATCTCATCGTATCACAATACTACGATACGATACTACTTTGAATAAAATGATACTACCTGGGATCCCGATACAATACTGACAAGCTTGGACGTAGCTAAGCCTATAAGCAGAACCACATGATACCTAATTAATACTTCATGAAAACATATAAACATGTAGTAATCACACACCCACCTTCAAATCAAGAAGAATAGTAAATCGTAACATAGTTAATCAATAATCACAAAAATGTGTAAATGTTTTTAATTTTGATAGCACGAAAGAGTGTAAAATATCTTAAATTCTGTGAGAAAACAATGTCAAATATACTAAACATGCTAATAACAATTGTTTCTAGATCATCTAAGCGATCTGAAGTACAAAGGGATGACATTTTCGATGTTGCAATAAACTAGCAAAAGGCTTGTGCTTTGCTATAGGTAAATGGAACCGTTAAATGCTAATGGCACAATTAAACATGCATATTAATATTGTTCCAAATTAGATAAATCTTTAATTAGGTTAAGTATTGGTCAGAAAACCCCAAAATAATATAGATTGTCTTAGCATGCACACTCTCACTCAACTCTCGTGTGGCAGGTGCATGATCTCGCTTCCAAAATCATACATAGGCTCGCATGGAGACCGTTCACGCCACACGTGCATGACAGATGACGCGTGGAGACCAATTTGTCATGTCTTGTAGACGAAGATCAGAAAAAAAAACTTATATACTTAAAAATATTGATTTATCCGATCATTCACTAGGCTTCGCCTGTTGTCCATTGTCCATACCACACTCGTTTTGCTGTCTACATCCAACATGTTTTTGTTCGTCATCCCACATCATCCATTCACCATACGATGTACTATAATAATCGGATGAAGCGGAAAAAAACACATAGTCTAATCTCCATCCATACAACGAGATAGCTGGAGGAGTATTATTTCACCGTCTATACAACGATGTTATGGGCACGAAGGCCATAGCCAATCATACCCCCTTCTAAAAGAATCTATCAAAACAAGATAGCCAAGGACCTACACTAGAAGATCCGCCATTAATGACAAGAGAAAAAAATGTATTTAGAGAAAAACCAAAGCAATTACTAGATCTACTAGAGGGATCTTCCACTCTACCAGCAGCTCATCAGAAAGGAAGAGAAAGGGAGCCAGAGGACCGCGCTAGGGATCCTCTTTTTTTTCTTTTTTTTTTTGGCGTGCAAACCTCAAAACTTGATCCAATATGTTTGGTTTGATACATTAGTTTCCAAAGTACACAAAATTATGGTACGAAAAGATATTTGAGGCAACAAACCAAACCTACTCTTGGTTTTGGTACTAACATGGATGAAAAGATATTTGAATCTGAAGTACTCCACTAACAGGAACATGCATGTATGTACCCATATTCTCCAGGGCAGACGGTTTTACCTCAGCTTGCATCAAAGAAGATCATTGCCGATTGTTCAGTAAATAATAACAATCATACATATTGGAATCTGGAGGCGCATATGTCAACACCATGATGAAATTACAAGAGTGATGATAATCATGAGTCAGGGTACAAAGTCATCTAGGCGATTCAGTGCTATATAGTCCCCAAGATAATGTAGAGCTGCCTTTGTGGAAACAGGAATGCAACTCGCTTTTCTGCTAGGATCGTCGATCAATCTACAGCCATGGCATCTGAAGCACCGCCGCTAACTTCCTCTATGCTCATCTTCTGCTCTTCAGTGGCAACTCTCAGCTCATCTGCTATGCTCCTCTGCTCATCATCGATCGAGATCTGCAGTTCCTCGACCTGTCATAGATACAACATCAGAAATCAATAGGCATCATTCTACTTGCGAAAAATATACTGGATCCAGGCATGAGTATGTTAGGAAGCTTCAAGGAAGAAAATGAAAAATGATTAAAATAACTACATTAGTCTTTCAAGATCCTTTCTTAGATAAATGGAAGCTAATAGCTTAGCATGTAAAATTCAGAAACAGACATATCTTTACTAATCTGGCCAATAATTCCTATACATAGTTTTGTATTGTGGGAAACGATGCCTGTAAACTATCATCAAGCCTGCCGTCCAGATTAATTAAGTCCAGTGAGTAACTGAGTATCCTCTGTACCACTCTACATTGAAAAGAAAAAGGTATGATTCAGAAAAGCAAAAGTAACATGACGAATAAACTCACCACATGAAGAAGAAGAGCAAACTGCTTCTTCCTTAGTTCCAGGGTCCTTATACATGCTGTATTCTCAGCCTCCAAATTAGCAATCTCCTTCTCAAGATCCGCAATGAGCTTTTCTGTTTCTGATCGTGGAGGCTGCAAAGAAATCATTTTTCTGATTGCTTCGCACTCCTCTTTGTGCTGCCTCTCAATTTTGCTCTGTTCCAGTTGCTTCTTGAGATCCTCAATATCAGTCTGAGCTTGCAAGATTTGTCGCTGAATCTCATCCTGCAGCTCGTTGAAGCTCTCCTTCTCCCTAAGGTTTGCATCAACGACAGCCT
Source organism: Oryza meridionalis (assembly GCA_000338895.3). Classification (NCBI taxonomy): domain Eukaryota; kingdom Viridiplantae; phylum Streptophyta; class Magnoliopsida; order Poales; family Poaceae; genus Oryza; species Oryza meridionalis. The sequence goes on from CM002531.2 coordinate 3,555,807, forward strand.
TGCTTTTAAGAAGAGGCAGCTCAAAAGTATTAATTTCCTGTAAAAAGGCCTTGTACAGCCTCTCACAGTCACTTATGTTGTCTGCATCCTTCTCAACCTCAGTGGCAAAGGACATGAACTTCTTCTGAAGCTTCTTAAGTGGTGGTTCACCCCTGGTAGTTGTTGTCCTGGTCAGAAGCCTATGTTTAATAATCGCATCATCTTCCTGCGGCCCAAATGCATAGTGTGCAGACATGTCTCCGCCCCTTCCAGCAACTTTCCTCCCTTTGGCAAGCATTTCACAATTTGAGGGATCCAATTACTGAAATCAGCACGGTGCTATGATAAAAAGAAACCGTATCATTTGGAAGTCAATCAAATTTATCTGTTTTGACTGACCACAAATATAGAAGTTAATAAATTCATCTACAGGAAAATGGAGATGAATGGGCATAGAGCAACTCAGTAGTGAAGCACAAATCAGACAGCAGTAGTGTACACAAGACTAAAAGAATATGATGGGTGAAGACTGAAACAAACTTCATGATCCCACACACCCAGTCATATATATATAGTTGCATCACACCCACGATATGCCCACATAACTACTTTTGCATTTCACCATCCAGGATTGCAGAGCCAGGATCGCTGGACGCCTAGGGCTCAAATTGAAGGCCAAAACTCTCCATGATAATTCATACACTAAAGCACAGGGAAATTACAGGGAAAAGAAAAAGCAAGCTTCAACCAAAATTTCTAAGCATCAGTAAAAATACAACACTGAACTAAAAATTCACTAGAATACTTAATGGGACATATCTTCATAATTTTCACTCTTCATCTACCGTAGGGAGAGAACCTGAAGCTGAATCTGAAAAAGGAAGAATCATACTAAGTATGTAGGTCATGGTAGTGTTTGCGCGTCCTCAAAGCCTAGGGTCAGCAACAATCACATTTAGAGCAAGCTGCCCATTGTTACTTAATAGCCCCTGTTGCTGCTGTTTGTGCGGTTGGGATGGATTCATCAGTTTGTGGGGTTGGAGTGAACTCACTACCATTGGGCTGGACTTGGGTGAATGATTTTAAAGTTGTACTTGTCTTTCATCTAGGAAATCAAAACGAATCCCTAATTGAGTAGTAATTGACTAACTGCTAGTATCAAATGCAAAATAAGGATAGATTAGAGAGGAGACTGACTTGTATTTGGGTAATCAAGCTCTGAAGCGCTGCAGCTCGTCGCCGGCTTGCCGCTGCCGAGATGCGCCGCCGATGTGTGCGCTGCCGAGATGCGCGGCGTTGCCGTGGACCTGTGTTGGATTTGGCGAGATGGCGAGAGGAGAGGAGGAGCAGGTCGAGAGGGGGATGCGGCGCTACTGGCCTGATGGGAGGCAGAGCGAGAGGAGAGGCGGCGGCGACTAGGGTTGTTTCGTCGGCGTCGGCGGCGGCGAGACCTGGAGGGAGAAGGGCGGCGGCGTCTAGGGCTCGCGTGAGCAACTACGGCTGCATCACATAACATGGGCCTGGTTGGCCCACTGTATCAAACATGGGCTTCGGACGAAAGCTCTGGGCCGTCAGCCTTCCTGCACATGGGCTGTAAATGGGCCGTGAGATCAGAGATGGGTGTTGCTTGTTCGTGGCCCATGGTGGTGGGCCGTGGGCCACTTCTCAGGCGCGGGCCCGTGTCGGCAGTACACGACAGGGTAGAACCGGAAGCAGGTTGTGCACAGTTGGGCCACCACGTGTACAGAGAAGCTCTGGATTGGGCGGTTGACTTTGTCGGTGCCAGCGTGGCACGAAAGTACGGGTACTGTGTCCAGGTCAGACTGTCTTGCTGTTCAATAGTGATATGTAAAACCTACCGACAATAGTGTACCTTTTGTTTTTATTTGATACTCTGGTTATGTCTCCTGGTGTAATTTACATATTTGCAACATTTCTTTTATATAAAATATGTCGGCCTTTTAAAAGTAATCATAAAGATAGGGTGTCCAAGTGTGTTCATATTGGTGATTGTACATGGTTTTTGAGCGATTTTGTGTTTGTACTTTGTTTCTCAAATAATAATAATAATTTTTTTCATGATATGCGTGAGTTCATATATGTGCACCCGTTTGTATGTGTGCATGTGTATGTATTGTGTTTCACCCAAAAAAAACATAATACTCTTTTCATTCAAAAATAATACTACTAACTAGGCATACCATTATTCTTATAAGTGCACCTATTATTTTAGGATGGAAGGAAGTAGCACCTTGTTGTATGGCAAAATGGACCAGCCAATGTTTTCCAAAATGCACTACTAAAAAAAATAATTTTTGCAAGTGGCCAATACAACCGGCAAAACGGATACATCCAATGTTTTCTTAAAATACGCTTCTAAAAAATAATTTTCGCAGGTGGCTGACATAAACGCTAGCAACCTAAGGCCATTGAAAATCCTGGTTGCGGTTCGCTTGCAAAAATCGGTTTTTGCAGACGGAGCTTAAGAGGACCAATTATGAATATCGATTTTTGCAGGCGGCATTACTAAGAGGACCACTAGCAAAAAAAGGTTTTTTGCCAAAAAAAAAATCCAAAGACAGCGCTGCATTTTCAAAATCAACATCCAAAGACGGCGTTGTATTTTCAAATCCACGTATAGAGATCCTAGTTCAAATCCACATCTAAAGAGCACTACATCTATTTTTCACTCCATTTCCAACATGCAAACATCAACACATGCAAATGAAATTGCATCAACAACCATCGCTGTGCTGGTCATCATCGTCGCAGCGCCATCTGTTGTCGTTTTTGGAGTGGGATAGGGAGGACTTCAAGATCCGGAACCGCGTAGATCCAGCCACCGTTGCCACTAGATCTACGGCCTCTAGTCACCGCCGCCACCGGATCCGCGGCTTCCTGTCGTCGTCGCCAACGGCCTCCTCCCTTCCCACTGCCGAATCTGCCTCTTAAGTGACTAACAACCAACAAAAATCGATTTTCGCTGGCAGTTGGTGACTAGAATTTCACAAAGTATGTTCATTACACCCGCGAGTAAAAAAAAATAAAAGGGTGGTGTCACGAAGAAATGGTATTGTAGTAGTGATAACAATAATAAAAAGAACAAACAATGTTGCATAACTAATTATCATTTTGGAATATCTTTGGTCAAACTTTCGAAACTTCAAGCATCAATTCGTTTTCAGAATACTTTCAGAATTTAGCTGGATTAAACACTAGAAAAAAGCTCCATATATATCATATACTATGTCCCAAGACTCACTACCATAACATGATAAATTATTGGCTAACGAATATATCCCAACAGTACAATTTCTCTGTGCCTTTTGAACATCCCATTGTTATACATATAATTAATTAAGTAGTACATTATACGTGTCAATTAATCAGTGTAAACTAGGACGGATCTAGTCAAACATTTGCAAACCCCTCATGCATGTGTGACGAACAGTAGTACTAACATACATCCTGCTCTTAAAGGCGATCTAGCCATGAACAGAATATAATCAAACCAATATTCAATCCTATCAGTGACGGCATTACAAGAGACAAAGATGCAGAGCCACCCCTATAATTAAACAACAACATCACGTGAGCTCTGATCAATGTTCATAGACAATTAATCGATGCATCCATTCATGCATATGCATTGATGGTCAAAGTAAAACCTATAGCTAAGCTAGCTAGCTTAGCTCCTGTAAAGGCATCACCCCTTTTAACTCTCTCTGTTTCTTTTAATCATCAGGGTTTAATTAACTATTGTAATTAGTATTGTTGGAATTAATGAATGGGTCTTAGCCCACTCGAAGATTAATTCTTTGGAAAATCACAAAAGCCCACCTCATGGGATGGCATGCATGTGGAGTTTAGTACCACCTTGCTTATTCTAGGAGAGGGGGACCTCCTTAAAAGGGAGGATGCCCTCCTAGTCACTTGAAGCATGTGTGGTGGAGAGAAGAGGGGAAACACACGCGCGCGCTCGCTCGCCTGGCCTGGCAGGGCAGGCGGCGCGCGTGCACGACGTACGCGTCGAATGGTCCGAAAAATTGGCTCCTCACCCTTGCGCAGATGCAGCCTCCTTTTGCAGTTTTGTTTTGCTGCAAATTCGGATTCGTTTTTGTTTTGGAAACGTTCAGAAAAATCCGGTGCGTGCAAACGGCGTGGAGTCCGGATAAGTTACGCGCGACTTATCCGGTTCGGTTACGCGCAGTAGAGATCGTGCGGGCGCCCTGATCAAGCGACCCTTCTCTATATAAACCGACCTGCCGTCTTTACGCAACACACGCGAAATCAATCTAGGGTTTGCCTCCTATTCTGTACTGCGCCGTCGCTCGTAGACTACTCCATCCCGCTCGCCGGCGTGCACCGGCAATCGGGAGAGCAGGTCTCCGGAACCTCTGCCTTCGACGTCCTGCACCGGGAAAAGGCGGCAATAAGGTTTTTGGGAAGCGCTTCGCGCCACTGCTCCCTCTTCGTTCGCGACGGCTCGCCTTCCTCTTCGCTCGCGTGTTTCGTGTCTTCGTAGACACCTGCGAAAAGTTTCGACCAAGCAGCCGGTCTTTCCGTCACCTCGGTACGTGTTCAATATGTTGCGCATATTTGATCTGTTCATGTTATACTGTGTAGTTTACATGTGTAGATCTAATGATGCGTTCATGCTAGTTTTCATCTGTAATATCATGATTTATTTATGGAATAGATTAAATCATTATATGTCTATAATCTCAACAAGTATCATATCATATCGCACTCATACTTAGATAGATTCCTCATCGAGGTTGCCACACACACTAAGATATATAGACAAGGTGAAGTCTCCATTCCTATTCTTATTTGGCAGTGGTCAGCAACCCTAGCTACCAAACCTTCCTTGGTTCTAGACTGCTTTTGTCTGTGATTCCCTAGTAGTAGTATATTATTAATGTTTATGTCTAGCTCTAATCAGAGATCATTATCTTAATCAAGCACACATGCATGGGTGGATGTATGCATCTTCTTCTTCTGATCACATTTCTAGGAAGAGTTGACATTGGTTGATGCATCACGAATGAATATGATGGGGATGCTCTTGGGCAATGCTAGCTAGCTTCCTCGATCACTTCGATCGAGCCGTTTGTTGTCTTGTTTGTAATTATGCACCAACAAGATGACAACTTAGCACTGCACTGTCAACCAAGGTGATTAACTCTCGAGATTCGCACTCACACAATTCATCACAAGCTGTGGGTGCAAAGATGAAATTCTTGATATGCATGCCATCGAATGTTACTGCAGCTAGAATTTTAATTAATTATCTTCATGTCCTGCTGTTAGTGTGAGGTCTTGTCGCAACATTAATTGGCGCATTTTATCAAAATATGTTGTGTTTATTGGGTCGACTTAAATATACTGTCCAAGTTTCCACCGAAGTTATTGTTATATTTTTCACGACAATACATCAAATTTACTTAGTGCCATTTCAAAAATGGTAATGTCAAAAAGAAAAAAAAATACAAGTTGTCAAATGCCATTGCAAAGAGCATTTGACCAGATATATAAGCAACAAATTTGCACTGGCTACAAGGCCACTACATGACCATGGCTTAATCTATCACACACTAAGACAAAATATAATAGCCTAATTATTTAGTGGGAGCATATGCCAAAGCACACACTAGCTAGCTAGCTAACACTCCAGTGAGCAAGCTAATTAAGCTCCACTATTACTACTACTACTACTACACAAAGCCAGTAAGCCAGTGTGATGCATGCAGCTGTATTATAATTAAGCATTTCGAATCATCTGAAAGAATTCTGAAGAAGTCTGAACTCTCTGAACCCTCACGTGCCATGGCGATCTCTACACATTCAGATATTCTCATCTCATCTTATGCCGACTCTGCAGAGCCCAAGAACCATCGCACCGCAGCGTAGGATCGAGTTTTTAACTGACAAATCAGCCCTAAACTCGCGGTGTCAGCGAGCAGTTCAAGAACGTTTACTATTGCAGCTAAAGCTAGCTTCAGTAAACAAATCGATCACCATGCAATTGCGACCTCGCAATTAAGGCTGAGATTAGAATTTTCTTCTGCATGGTGCGTGTGCGCGCGGATTCCGATGCTTCGCCATTAACTCCATGGAAGACTTGATTCCGTTGCCTTGTTCCATGCATCCGAGAGAGAAAATGAGAGAGATGGAGAAGAACACTGACCGATCTCAGCTGTGCTGCACGTCCTCTCTGAATTTTGTCTGAATTTACTTATGTTTCCAAGGATACTATTGGTGATTTGCCTTGGCCTGCTCTGCCTTGGACGGTGTAGTTTTATTTTACTACTGCTGCTGCAAGTAGGGGACGTGTAATTTCCAGATGCCATCGTTGTAGATTCGAAGACATGTTACTACATGATGTGATTAATTTGCTAAGTGCACAAAGCAGTGACAGAATTTGCTTTCTCATCATTTGTCAGTGTGTATGAGTTTCAGGGTGTGTTTTGTTCAGTCAAACCATTAATTTGTGGCATGTTTTTGTTGACATTTGGTTAATATTATTTTATTTTCAAAATAGATAGTTGATACTGCTCGTTCTGAATCTTAATTACTGTCAAGAAGATAGTAGCTATATTAATGTTCTGAATCTTACCGTCAAGAAGATAGAGTTGTTGTTAACTATGCTAGCTATGACCATCAGTTTTCTGAATCTCATTGTCAGAAGAGGCTAAGTAAAATGCAGATTTTAGAATCTGAATTTCTAGTTACTACCATTCTTTCACCTCTCCATTTCTGAATTACTCCTGCATCTCACATTAATGTGCCATACCAATACTAATTTGTCTGCATATATGTAAAGACTCAGCATCAGACAAATACACTCACACCTGTAACACGACAGAATAGGAATCAATCACACAGCAAAGGGGTAATTAAGTGTACATGTTGCAGGGGAAGCATACAAATTTCATGTTAATATATGCACATAGAGGAAAGTTCTTTTGACTCTAGGGTAGGAGGTATTTCGAATTCTCCATTGAGGTGACCTCCAATGACCTCACAGCATGCAGCAGCAGAAGAAGCAGGCAGGGCTATAGGCCTCAAACAGTGAAACCATTGTCTGTATTTGTGAGAGTCTTGACAAGCACCAATTCCAAGGACCCAACCAAAAGTTTTCATGGCATTGAAAGCCATAGGTCTTCCTATCCTCAGGCTCACACACACACACAGCTTTGGGTGAAGCTGAAGCTGGTTGGTTCTTCCACATAACTCTGGAGAGAGAAGAGCATGGAACTTACAGTCTTCCTGTTCCTTGTCTGCTCATCTTTCTTTGCCATCAAGGAGAGTACATGTATTCAATTGTTTACTGAAGAGTACATAACTACATATACTCCATTAAATTCAATGTGTGTGTGTTTTTTTATATAAACTCAATTCAATGTGTTTGAGTAGTAGTATTGCTGTATTGCTGCTGACAGGTTGCTTCTCTGAATACCATGGCATGGTAGTGCAACAAATGCCATAATACCAGTCTTTGAAACAGTGCAAGACATTTGTTTACATGCATCAGAGTATTCAGTACTGCTCCATGCATGTGTATTCACTAGGCACTGTATTTATCTTTTTTGCAGAATGGAGGAGAATAATAATAAAATACACTCCCTTTAGCTCCTCTGAAAAAAGAAGCTGTTTTCTGTTGAATCACTCCTGCAAAAGCTTTGACAAGAAACTATACATGCTAATCCTGCTTAATTAATTACTCTAATGTGTCTGAACCAGGTCATGTGCTTGTTGTGCACTAGCAACAGGGACAGTTCAGTTTAAAGGCAAAAAAAAAAAAAGGTTTCCATGTGAGAGAAACAACACAAACAGCAATGGCAACAACATGAACAAGCAGCAACCTTGCAAAGCAACAAGCACACACTGTTACCACTCAAAAAGGTTCTGAGTTAACCCCAAACAAGCATTAGTTCAGAGTTCAGATTGGGGTGTATATGCATGCATGAATGAATCATGAATGGGGTCCTAACAAGAAAAACATGTGCCACCAACCCCAGCATATGTATGTAGTGCACCAGCATAATTAACCTTTTTTTTGTCTGAATATTACTCATAGTCATATCATATCTCACTCATTGGCACATTGCATTTGCATGCATAAAGAACAGAGGACTTGCCCTTTTGGCCATGCAAGTACTAGTAACAACTTACAAAGTGGTAAATTGGAATCTTCAATTTTACCCCTATCTTAAGCAAAGACATCTTCAGCAAAGACTTCAATGTCCATGTACAACTATCACTACCACTGCATAGTGTCATGCATCATTGATTCATCATCCATGCATCCAATTCCATTTACCCCTCCTTGTTAAGGAAACTACACTTTGCCTCCATAACACCAACTAAAGCCATACACACCACTGCTATCACTATACAACAGCTACTGCTACTGTACTAGCCTTTCTTTCTCATTCATTCATTCATTCAATTCTCTCTCTTTCTCTTCACAGCATACATAGGCCATGTTTAGTTCCAAAACAAAAATTTTCACCTGTCACATCAAATGTTTGGACACATGCATAGAGTATAAAATGTAGACGAAAAAACCAATTGCACAGATTGCGTGTAAATTGCGAGACGAATCTTTTAAGCCTAATTGCGCCATGATTTGACAATGTGGTGCTATAGTAAACATTTGCTAATGACGGATTAATTAGGCTTAATAAATTCGTCTCGCAGTTTACTGACGGAATCTGTAATTTGTTTTGTTATTAGAGTACGTTTAATACTTTAAATGTGTATCCGTATATCCGATGTAGCACGTAGGGCAAAGCAAGGCCATACAACTACTATTCCTCACATATTCCCCAAACCAGAGGAAAATTACATTTTTAGCCCCCTCATCACTTTCTCTCTCTACCACTCACTTAAAAAGGGGAAGTACCACACATACAATCCATTGCTTGCTCAGAGAAAGTAGAGAGTGTGTGAAAGCTGAGCTGATCTCTCAAGAACAAGAGAAGAGGAGGCAGAAGCAAAGTGAGATCAAGCTGATAGTGAGAGTGAGATCAATGGAGCTCTTCCCTTCGCAGCCGGATCTCTCCCTCCAGATCGGCCTCCCCACCGGCGCAGCCGCGGCGGCGCATGGCCATGGCCTCAACGCGAGGTTCTTTGCCGCCGCCGCGGGAGCGGGTGGCAACAACCCGGCAATGGCGTCGTCGCCGCCGTCGTCGCTGCAGCTTCCGCTCCCCATGCCGCTGCCGCTGCCGGTGCCCATGGCTCCAGCCGGCGGCGGCCTGCAGTTCTACCCCGACGCCGCCGCCGCCGCCGCCATGCTGAGGCCCATACGCGGCGTGCCGCTGTACCACCACCAGCAGCAGCAGCACGCCGCGGCGGCGCCGTTCGTGGGCGCGATGCCGCACCACCACCCGAGCTCAGGCGGCGCGTGCTACTGCGAGCCGTGCCACGTCGCCGGCGCGTGGCGCAGGGGTGGCTGCGGCGGCGGCGGCGCCCGCGGCATGGTCCCGGCGAAGCGCGCCCCGCGCGCGCCGCGCATGCGCTGGACGTCCACCCTCCACGCCCGCTTCGTCCACGCCGTCGAGCTCCTCGGCGGCCATGACAGTACGTACCATAAAACTTCTTCAAATCTTGAAAACTTAATTCATGCCATCATCATCATCTTGTGCTAAGCTAGTTCATGCCATGATTCTTGACAAGTTTTTGTGCAAGTTCTAGCTAGGTTTAATTAATGATCTCATGATTCACATGAAACTTTTGGTCGATATTTTTTTCAGGGGCAACGCCAAAGTCGGTTCTTGAGCTGATGGATGTGAAGGACCTCACCCTGGCTCATGTCAAGTCTCACTTGCAGGTAAATTTCACCACCATCTTCTTACTCCCTACTCATGTTTCTAGTACTAGCTACCATCACTCTTTTGAGCCTCCTCCTTCAGTCAAACCATCCCTTTGTATGTAGTAAGAGAAAGAAATATGGAGTATAGTTATTATATATTTGTCCTAAAATATAACAACCTAACTTATACGAATCATCTAGACAGACGATCTATTCAGAACAAGTCTAATTTTATATTTTAAGATGAACGAAGTATATATACAGGAGGATCTACTAGTAGTAGTAGAGAGGAACTGAAGTTTCACAAATATATGCATGGTCTCTCTGATCCTCCTGTCTGTTAGTACACCACACACCACACACTGCTCAATGCTGTAGTGTAGTACACACACATGCATGCAATAGATCACAACAATATAGTGAGAGAAAAAGGTAGGCAGAGAGACAGTGAGCTACTATAAACTAGAGAGATGGCCAGATGGGGTTAAGTGGCAACAGTGCCACACTGTCATCTTCTGCATCTACACACATCTCTTGTACTACTACTACTACAAGTAATACTACTACTATATCATGCATGGAAACTTCTCCTTTAGTTAGCTTAGGTCAAGTCATTCCATGTAACAATACAGGTTTCACATCGATTGATCCATGCAAGTTGGGAGTATAGGGCCCGTTTAGTTCTCCAAATTTTTTTTTCCAAAAACATCACATCGAATCTTTGGATACATGTATGAAGCATTAAATATAGATAAAAAGAAAAACTAATTGCACAGTTATGGAGGAAATCGCGAGACGAATCTTTTAAGACTAATTAGTCCGTGATTAGTCATAAGTACTACAGTAATCCACATGTGCTAATGACGGCTTAATTAGTCTCAAAAGATTCGTCTCGCGGTTTCCAGGCGAGTTCTAAAATTAGTTTTTTCATTCATGTCCGAAAACCCCTTCCAACATCCAGTCAAACGTTCGATGTGACACCCAAAAATTTCCTTTTCCCCAACTAAACACACTCAGTTAACCTATCAATCACACATGTACATCATGTGTGCATGATTTGCATTGCAAAAATGTCAATGCGAATGGGTTAGGTTTCCATTCTTCTTCTCCCTCCTTGATTAGCTAGCATTTTCAGATATCTGTCATGTCAAATCTCGCAGCCCATCATTTTCTGCAGGTGCAAATCTTGTGACGATTTGCCAAGGCACACATAATATATTCCTTGATATCTCTCTTCATATATGCATGATCCTAAACTAATCAGTGTCTTTTTTGGCCATGTTGTTGCTTGTTTCTGCAGATGTACAGGACAGTGAAGAATACAGAAAGGCCGGCAGCTTCGTCAGGTGAACAGTGCAAATATCTCATAATATGCTTTGCTTTAGAATAGATGCCTAGCTTAAGCACACGCGGTCGCTTTAGCCTTCCATTTTTATTCTATTCGACGTGTTGTTGTTTTTGTGCTTCCAATCATCAACAACATCTTCTTCACCATCACTTGTGTCTGGTATATTCTGCTCTCTGATATGATGCATTGACCAATATAATCAATGGTGCTAATGTGATGTTCTTCTTGTTTCCTTGATTTATTTTTTCAGATCAAGCTGATGGGTTTGAGAATGGGTCGGCCGGCGAGATCTGCGACGAGAACTCGCTCGACCTGCACGGCGGATGCAGGCCGGAGGCGATGTCGGCGGCGACTGCGGCGGCGCCGGCGCGACATGGAAGGTTAGCTGCCTGTAACGATCATGGGAGCAGCACCGGTGCTCATGGCGCCCTGTGGAATAGCTCCTCAAGGTGGTCATCACTACTAATTAACTTTGTTTTGTTAAACAAATTTTATATTTCTTGAGAAAGTAGAGATACCTAAATTTTATACCGAAAATTTTGGTACATCGAACTACATAGCAGTAGTACTTAGAGGTACCAAATTTTATATTAAAAATATGGTTATTCTTGATACCTTCTTAAGGATGGTAAAATTGTCCTATTTTGTTTTTGCAGTACACAATTACACAAGTGTAAATTAATTTTAAAACTATTAATCAAATTAATAGTATTTTGTGTGTGAAGAGAAGTGGTAATAAAGAAAAGTATATGTAGGATTAAGCATGGATCAAAGCTATAGCCTTTTGATTGATGTCACCTCACACTGCCATCTTAGGAGAGCTTTAATCCTTTAGGTCGGCATGGAAAGTGTAACAAGCTAGCAGCCTTCTTTTACACCCACATGCACATCATATCACATATATTATCCCCAGCTGGAGTAGTTTACACTGGAATCAGTTCCCGATAAATATGATCTTGATCAGAAAGTGCCCTACTCATTGAGACCCTGAAAACCCCTTTTGTCAAGGATCACCTAGACATGCTTGCATGCATCGATCTGCGTATATATATGCTTCTTTCAATTATGACCTAATTATGCATGCATACATACCCCCCCATGCAGCATGCATGGTCCTTTTGTCAGTTTAGAGCGTGTACATGGAAGTTCATACTACAGATAGTACTATAGGTAGTACTATACTAGTATATACAATAACTGAATAAGTTCAGATATCCATGTGATTTGTTTAGGAACACTAGTATATAGAATTATGTGACACTCTCAAACTAACCTCTTATTTTTTTTCTTCTTAGTTTAGCCTCTCTTTTTTTGTCAACAAAATGCATCTGCCCTAGTAATCATTATGTATTTTTAGGAGGCTTTAATTAATTGGAATGTACATCACTACCAACTAGCAAATATATCAATATATACTTGTGATGGTTATATAATTAACAAGGGTTAGTTGCATCTCTCTACAGGGAGGACTGGTCTGGCTTCCATGAGTCCAACACTGGAAGCATGCAAGCTCTGAAGGTAAATATATAAATGTTCAGCTATACTGAATTTGCTACAATTGAAAGAGAAAAAGAATTGCTTCAAACCCAGCTATAAGGTATGTGATCGAGATTATATCACCTGCAACTTATAATCATTCTTGTGCAGGATATGCAATCCAAGAGCCTAGAGATCTTATCAGACATGAACTCCTGCGTTTCGGAGACGACATCGAGCACCAGCGAGCTGAACCTCGAGTTCACTCTAGGGCGACCACAAAACCGACCAAACTAATGTTCAATCGACACCGAACACCAGTCGATAACTGATCTGCAAAGCATCATCATGATCATGATCATCGTCGACAAGAATTAGGGGGAAGTAGTTTGCATGTTCATCGATCATGCATGTTAACATGGTCCCAAAGAGTAGACATTGTCATCTTTCACTGTTGAAAAAGATGTTCAAGGTGAAGGACAGTGTGGAAAAAGGAGGAAAGCTAGCTAGGTAGTGGTAGAGGTGAGGTGAAAGCAAAGCATTTGTGCCAATGGGAAATGGGGTTAATGTCTAGGTCAAATTAGATGGCTCTTTTTTTTGCAGTTGTAACATTGAGCTAGCTAGCTGATGGGGGGAAGAAAAGGAGAAAAGGGTGGCTTTTCTACTGCAATCACATGCATGTCCATGAGCTTTGCTAGATAGTAGCTTTTGTAGCCTTGACAGTAGGGAGAGAAAAGAGATAAAGCTGATGATCTATGTGTATGCACATTTTATGCAGTGCTGTTCAAGACCTTTAGGGAGATAAGGTGACCATGATAACAACATCATATAGCTGCTGACATCTGTGTATGCTTATTATTAGTCAGTGATCTCAACTGTCCTGAAACATGCAAAATTAGGGAAGCAAAAGAAACTTCTGATCAACTGTGCCCATTCATGCAGTTCCTTATTTGATCATATCTACGGTCCACAATAATTCAGAGTGATGCAAGCAATAACTTTGTTGAGATAATTAAGGAGCTTGCATGTTTTCTCCATGAGTTTTGGGAGTAGTAGTTGATGAGAGATGCTTGCTGTATAGTGGTAAAGTGGTAATATACTATGCATGAAGAACCAAGAAAGCAAAGGTGATGGATGGATGGACAGGATTGCAATTGCATTGAAGACAATGAATTGAAGAGACCTTGACATGCAAGAGATATGTGTGTTGCAGTGGTACTAGTCACTATTGGATAGTATATGTATACTGGATACATATACTAGTTTACTCTACATATACTGGATAGTATTATACTATTACAGTACTACCAGTATAGTACTTCATGTTTGACAAATGACAACTAGACCTTTCTGTACCATATTCTAGTGATGACCGGGCAGGAAGAAACACTGGGAGCACTGACACACGGCTTACCTAGCTGCCCCTGTCTTCAGTTCGGCAGCCTAGCAAGAATTCAAACCCTAGGCCTGTTGACACTTGTGACATCTTGTCCAATTGCAAAATACTCCCCATGCATGCATGCATGACCTGATGAATTATCCGTGCAGCATGGCAGCTAACAGAATGTTTTCAAGATTTATAGTACATCCATGGCCAAGGTTCATCTCAGGTTGTGTTCCTTTAGAATGCATGATTTTGCAACACATACTCTCGTTGCCTTTTTTTTTTTAAGGACAGAGGGAGGAGGAGAGAATCACATGAAAATGATGTCATGCCACAACGAAATCTACAGATAATAAATCCTCATGATTTTACAAAATGTATTGTTTGATAACTCCATAGGAAAAGCAAAGAAACTTATGTAGGATCGAACAGCAATAACTAAGCCAACCAGAGGGGGGTGAATGGTTGGTATACCTGAAAACCCAAAAACTTTTAGCGGAAATAAAAGTTACCCTCGAAGTCGACGGAGATCGGTCTGACCGAGATTGATCTGCCGGTCTGACCGAGTGGATGCTGTTGGTCTGACCGGTGTTGAATCTCCGGTCTGACCGCCGAAGTAGCCTGTCGCGCCTGTCGCCGCCGCCGGTCTGACCGCCGGTGTGTCGCCGGTTAGACCGCCGAAACCCGGTAAACACAAATCTAAAAACTCTTAAAGTGGATGACGACTTTATTGATTCTCTCTGTGTTTACAAAGTGCACCAACAGCACTCCTTACAAGAATCACCACAAGAATCAAAGACTTTACTTCCAGTTTTCTTAAAGTGAACCTCAAAATTTTCATCAACAATTTGTGAAACTGAAAGCAAATTGTACTTTAAGTCCTCAACCAGAGCTACATTCTTCAATTCAAATTTTTCATTTACCTTAACAAAACCTGTAGCAAGAACGGCACTTGTAGAAGCATCACCAAAGATAATCGATTCAGTCTTGGATGCCTTCTTGAGGGAGGAGAACCAATTTTTATCACCGGTTATGTGCCGCGAACAACCGGAATCCACGATCCACACGTTCTCCTTCCTTGCCACCAAAGCCTACACAAAAGCAGAAGTCGAAGCCTCAGTACTGGGGTTAGAAGATAATAAAAATTTAGGAATCCAGTACTGAGACACACGACCAGAAGATCCAATAGGCGTATATCCACGTGCAAAATCAATTTTAGAATTTTCAGAAAAATTCCTCCGAGGCCGGTTTGACCGAGGTACAGTGGCCGGTTTGACCGGGGGCCGGTCTGACCGCTTCTGTACCGCCAGTCTGACCGGTGCCCGGTCTGACCGCCTCTCAGTAGCCGGTCTGACCGCGGGACCCACTGCGGTCTGACCGGTTTCCTCGAGGGAAAACCAGTTTTTTGCCACTTTGATTTTGTAAAAGCAATCTCTCTCTCCTTTTTCTGTTTATGAGCTAATCTGAAACAAAAACCAACAATATGTCCATCTTTTCCACAAAAAGAACAAATATATTTTTCACGATGATTAGTGTAGACTCCCAAATTTGGAAATTGGAAATCTTCTGTGTTTATCCGTACCAATCCCTGGATCAGTAGTTGGTACACACATACATAGTTGGATCACAACATATCACGAATGAATTCAGGCTAAAAGAGTTAAATACTTACATTAGGGCCAGGTAGGCCAACAACTATCAGAGAACAACAGCGGAAGACAAAATAGTATAAGGGCCCGGTTATCATGCCACAGGCAGTCAACTGGGGAACGAGACCTAGAACAAAACCGCACTCCGATCATCTTGTTGGATACGCAAGCGTACCGACAAGGGCTTCTCTTCAACACTCTCCTAAAAGATATATAAATAGCAAGGGTGAGTACCAACCGTACTCAGCAAGCCACCACAACAGCAATGCATATGATAGAGGGTATTCAAGGAATGGCTTCAGGTTCTTTTGCGTAAAGCTGCATTTTGCAAATATTTTCACAAGCCTAAGACCTAGCATAGACTGACCAAATTTTAGTTCCAGTGTTCACATTAACAACGACGGTTCTGTCCACCATCCATTGTGATCCCAAGGATAGCTTCCCGCCATTGAATCGTCATGGTTTTCTGAGGACGTCCACCTTCCCTTCTCTCAGGAAGTGGCTCCAACAGCATAAAAATCATCATGCAATATCCCATCCCACACAAGTTAAGAATTTTGAGTCTAGCCAAGTGTAATACACGTCCCGATGCTCATTAACCGCGAGCACGGCTATTCGAATAGATTGGGTTTACTCACACTGCAGTGGATGTACACTTTACCCGCACTCCGCGACTGCCCAACACATGAGCCTCGTCCCAACACATGAGACATGTCACGGAAAAGCTTTTCGATAACCTCGCATTGGCAGTACCCGCTCCATGAACTTTACATCCTCATGCACTCTAGGCGTACACAGTTTCTAGCAGTGAGAGGAGTTCTGGCGCACCCGGGAAGGAAAGACTCACACAGGCATTAAGTTATAGTTATATTTAAATTCTCACATGGCAGTCCTACCGATGGCGACACCACTGTAGACACCCGCCTCGCGGTTCTACCAATGGCTGCCCCACCGTAGAGCCCCTGCCTCACACATCAAGAAACCACTATGCGTGGATACTGCCTCTGCTCAGCTATCTATTCTGCTAGGTCTATACCCATACGAGAAGTGCGGTTGTACGGGGGTCGTTTCATGCTTAACTTCATGGCTCGGTCCTTAATTGACCGGGGATGGTACTTGCCTTTACCCGGATACCACCCAAATCCTCCGTCCGCCCCAGTCGAAAACAGTTGTTTAATTTTATTTCTCTTTTCATAAATCATGTCATCAACCTCATGGCAATGTGGCGCTCATGTCTCCACATGCCGCATCTCAATTACCTTCCCAAAGGTAATTGCCCAAGCATAGAGCATTTTGATAATTATGAGTATGCATGATTCTAGAATAGCGTTACTAAGCAATTGTCATAGTTGACTAGGGACTCATACGTAAACATGGTTACGAAGGAATATGGGGTAAACAATAATCAAGGCATGGCATAATCACAAGTAGGATGTTTATCATTGCATGCAATTTTATTTGTAAACAAAACAATTTCGCAATTGGGATCAACATGTTCAAAGAATAGTGATGACTTGCCTTGCTCAGGATAGTCCTTATTCTTGATATAATTCTTGATCAACCTTCACCTCCTGGAAGTTGCTGACGTTGCCTCACGACTAACCGATACACAAAGTCTATAATACGCGAGAAAAACCAATATTCAAACAACAATCAAATATGCACAAACAAAATATATTTGTTGAGGTTGAACCTAAGGTTGCTCATATTATTCGCGCTTGCTAATGGGTTCCAACATGCTAAGGGCTAAAGTTTCTTAATCTTTCTGTTATCATGGTGGTCTATTTAGGAGCTAGCCAATGTAGTATGAATGAGATACGTATCTGGCTAATTTGTGGTTTAGTCTAGCTAATGGCTATGGAAGGATTATGGCTACACATGCATCTATCTAGATAAAATGGTCGTATACTAAAGGTTCTGTTGTCGGATGGATTTGGGATCAATCAAATAATTACAGTGAATCATTTGTATTATTTATTTTATTGATGGAAGCTTTACTTTAATTATGAACATATTTTACTTGTCACAATAAATTATAAAAGGTTAATAATTATCCATGCTTTGTATGTTAGAGTTGCTTAGGTTAATCATATTATGGTTACAGATTATCCCATCACATAATTTTACAATGAATAATCCTAATTTACAGTTGAACTATAATTATAATTATATGAGGTCAAGATTTATAACTAGTATTTATCTAATATACATGTTTGTCATACACTCCCTCTTAATTTCATATATGCAACACGCAAATTAATACTATACCGTACCACTATAATGGGATGTATAGTATATGTGTAAGCAACAATATCTTATTATTGGATCATATATATTTGAGTAGTTTCTTTTACTATAAGCTATACAATACATGTTGATTTTAAGATGGCTCTGTTTGGTTAACTAATGGATATCAACCGACTCTATATATATATATATTCTACTTCACATGACATTGTATCAACTATTTTTTTAAGTGGTCCAAATACAACTAGCTCTGTGATTACTCTCCTAAACAAGTTAAAGATTCATCTATGTGTTTTTATATTTTAGTTACAAAATATGAGGCTAAACTTTATGTAAATAATTTATAAGTCATGGAATTAGTTATATTTGGACATAGGCTAGTAAATGGCACTAATATTTTCCATTACACCCATTAATTTGAAGGATTGATTATAACTAATTTATTTGGTTGCTACAGTGATAAGACATATTAAAGATAATTATGCTACTGTACAATATCCATTTTTTTTATTTATTGGCACACTATTTAGGTTAACTATTATCTAATTATTTGATATTAATTAATTTATAATTATAAATATATTTTATTGAATAGTGAATTATATATCATTGGAAAGCTTATGAATTTAGATGAATTTAGGTTCAAGTTTCACTCAAATCCGAGTTAAAATGAATAAGTTATGCTAGTGTAAAGATTCAAATTTGAATTAATCCGAGAAATTACGAAAAGCTACTGTTTATAAACGATTTATTTTTAATCCAAGACATATCCATTGACAAGTGGGACCCCGGGTTTATTCCTTTTTCCTACCGAATTATTTTCTAAAGGGAAATAGGAAGAGCTAATGACAAGTGGGGCCCACATGTCAGAAACTCGAGACCATAAAACTTCTATAATTAGATTTTTAACCACCCGGACCCACATGTAATAGACTCAACTAATAAAGATTAAGAAGGGGATTACTATTCACTAAACACATGGGGCCCACTCTAATCTCTCCTCTCCTTTCTCTCTCTCTTTTCTTTTCTTTTTCTTTCTCTCTCTTTTCTTTTCTTCTCCTTTCTCTCTCTCTTTTCTTTTCCTTTCTCTCTCTCTCCTTTCCGGTTTCTCTCCTCCTTCCCTCTTCTTTCTCTCCCTCGGCTTCTCCCTTCCTCTCTCTTTCTCAGCTCCCTCTCTACCCGGCGGCACGGTGACAATTAGGGGGGGGGGGGGGGGGCAGCGGCTCACCGACGGCGGCGGTGGCGACGACGGCGGCGGCGACGACGGCGCACGGCGCGGCACACTGAGGCGGCGGTGCGGCGGTCACGAATGCGGCGGCACGACAGCACGAGGGCGGCGGCGCGAAGGCGGCGACGCGGCGGCGCGTGGAGAGGGGGAAGAGGGAGAGGAGGGGGAAGATGGAGTGAGGAGAGGGGAGAACGGTGGCTCTTATAGGGGAGAGAGGGAATAAGGGGAAGAGGGAAGAGAAGGGAGGGGGTGACGCGACGGCGGCGCGGGGCTCGGGGCGGCGCGGGGCTCGGCGCGCGGTGAGGGCGACGGGCGACGCGACGACGACGGCAGAGCGTCGACGGGACGGCGACGCGGCGACGGGACGGCGCGGCGCGGCACGGGGCTCGGCGCGCGGCGATGGCGGCACGACGTCGACGGGCGACGTGATGGCGACGGGGCGTGACGCGCGGAGGGGTGGGGCTCGAGGCGATGCGACCGGAGACGGCGACGGCGCGCGGCACGACGGCGACGGGACGGGGAGGCGGAGCGGCGCGAGGCGACGGCAGCGCACGCGGCACGGGGCGCGAGGCAGCGGCATGGGGCTCGGGATGACGCGACAGGCGGCAGCGGCGATGCGACGGCGGGCAGCGGCGGCGCGGCGCGGCAGCGGCGGCGCGGCGCGGCAGGGGCGGCACGGGTTAGGGCTAGGGGACCTCGTCGAACACCTTGCGGGCAATGAACAGTGCCATTTCCTATTTTTCCTATTTAATTATTTTTTTATATTATTTTTTTTCTTCTTTTATTATTATTATTATTATTTTATTTATTTTTTTATTATTTATATAATTTATTAAAATTTTTAATTAGTGTTAATTCTTACTATTATTATATATTTTTTTCAAAGTTTTCCTATTTTTCTTCTTTTAGGGTTTTGGTTGATTTATAATTTGAGAAAAGTTGCAAATTAAATTTGTATTTACTCCTAAGCATTTAGGTGACCGTATTAAGTGTTCAAATGTGAATTTGCCCAAAATTTAATATTGTCCAATGTTAAGGCCTATTAGAGATTCTATAATTTTCTAATGAGACCGTTATTAACACAATAGCACATTAGCTCAATTTATTTATATGTTAGTTTATTTTATATGGAGGGGTTTAATATATCAAATTTCAATCCCTAAATGCAATTAGAAACTTGGTGCAATTTCGATCTACATATCGAATTAAATACTCCCGTAATTCTATTATATATACAGAGAGCTCAGTTTATTTGAATGATCATCATTTCATGTGTACACATATTATGGCACCCACCTACATTATTCAAATAATTTAATATTTGATAAAATAGGTTAATAATAACTTTTCTTTATTTGATTTTAATATCTTGTGCATAATTATTTGTAGGATTAAATATATTCCCGTAAATCATATCTATTTCTTAAATGTAGTTCTTTTCTTTACTTTCTTGGTGATCATTTACGGTTTGGCAAGCAATAGCAATCATAACAACCAGCATGATGCAAAAGTTTTAAAAAGTTCGAAATTTTCGTGATTTTCATTGTCTTGAATTTTCAGGATGTTACAATTAGACACACTGGTAGCATTAGAAGATTTAGCAACACAAGAAACAACAGGAGATTTTGCATGCACAACATTGGATTTTGAAGAAGATGCAGTCAAGGTAGACATGATACCAGCAGATTTAAACACAGTTTTTTTAGTATCAGGTTTAACCAAAATCTCACCACTTCTAGCACCAACACCTAACACAACAGGAGGATGTCTAGAATTATGAGCATAAGGATTAAAACCCATACAACGATTATTTGTGCTAACCTTTTATTGATCCAAAATCATGTTGAGGTTCTTTTTACCATCAGAAAATCTTAGCAAAGAATTTTTTAAATAAGAAACCTCCTTTTCCAAATTAGCACAATTTTCACAATCTACCATAACACCTTTGCTTTTACGACATTTAGGGCAAGAAAGCACTTCATTGTTTTTCACAACATCTTCCATGAACTCAACACGACCTAAAGCATCTTTCAATTTCAACTTATTCAAATTACATGTTGAGCAATCCAAAACATTATGAGGTTGTTTTAAATTCTTAGCAGAAATCATGTTAAATATCAAACTAGCATGAAAAGCAATTTGATATTTTTGCAAAACTTTTTAGTTAAAAACAACTCATCCAAAGTGCGTGTGTGCAAGGCAAAACTACAAGCAAGAGAAGATCTATTTTTCAAATCATGTGCAGCATTAACATCTCTAATTTTTGAAATCTCATTCATCAAAACCTTACAATTTGAGCAATCATCATCATTAGGAATAAGAGATTTTAACCTATCAATTTCAGATTTAAGAGATTCAATGATAAATTCCTGTTTTCTATACATCTTCTCACATTTCTTATTTTTTGCACTCAAAATATTAATAGTTTCCTCAAAAGCACTTACCTCATTATTTTCATACTCTGTATCCGATTCACCACGCGCCATGAAGCAAACACCGGAGATGTTCTTTCCCTTGTCATCATCTCCACTCTCACCATCTACATCACTTAGTGGCTCGAAGGCGGCGCAAACTTGTTGAAAAGCCTTCCTGAGATTCTCCAGCTTCCTCCCTGGGATGAACCCTTCGGCTTGTTGTTGTTGGTCTTTTCACCATCTTTGTCTTCTCTTTTGCCTCTCCTAAGCTTAGGACAATGCGAACGAAGATGATCAATTGAACCACATTCAAAGCAACGATTTGGACCACCTCTTTTCCTATTCCTGGCATTATTCATAGCTCGAGCAATTCTGTTAGCAACCAAAGCCAAATCCTCCTCCTCGATCTGTTCGAGTTGATCATCGGATGTGGCATTAAAAATAGCTAGAAAAGAAGGCTTAGATGAAGAAGCATCAACATCCAAAGAAGAAGAAGAAGAAACCAAAGCACTCGACTTAGAATCAACTTTTCGTGAGAGAACATTCATCTCATGTGTTTTCAATTTTGTGTAAAGTGAATCCAAAGTCAAAGTAGACATATCAACCGACTCCTGAATAGATGTAAATTTCATCTCCCAAATAGACATGTCAAGACCATTCAAAAAGTGACGAGAAATCTCAGATTGTGGAAAATTAGCATCATAAGAAGAATCGACAGATCTAAGGTCACTCAAAATTTTATTAAACCTAGAAAGATAGCCATCCAAAGCTTCTCCAGGTTTCATCTCAAATTTGATGTACTCCTTTTTGAAAATATCACGACGAAGTTCTTTAATGTTATTTGTTCCTTGATGAAAGTTACTCAAAGCATTCCAGATTTCATATGCAGTTCGAAAATGCGCAACACAATCATAATCCGAACAAGAAATACCACTCAAAAGAATGTTGCGAGCTTTGTAATTTTGTTCAAAAGCAATTTTTTCAGCAGCAGTAGTAATAGCTTCAGGAATCACATAAGGATGAGAAATTTTTCTCCAAATATCATAATCTTCAGCCATAATGTAAGATTGCATCCTACTACACCAATGAGAAAAATCCGTTCCATCGAAAACATGAGGCTTAGTTGAAAACCTAACAGGAGTAGCCATGGCAAAAACTCTAGATCGATAAAAATCCAAAGAAGAAAACAATGCTCTGATACCACTTGTAGGATCGAACAGCAATAACTAAGCCAACCAGAGGGGGTGAATGGTTGGTATACCCAAAATCCAAAAACTTTTAGCGGAAATAAAAGTTACCCTCGAAGTCGACGGAGATCGGTCTGACCGAGATTGAACTGCCGGTCTGACCGAGTGGATGCTGTCGGTCTGACTGGTGTTGAATCTCCGGTCTGACCGTCGAAGTAGCCTGTCGCGCCTGTCGGCGCCGCCGGTCTGACCGCCCTTATGCCGCCGGTCTGACCGCCGGTGTGTCGCCGGTTAGACCGCCGAAACCCGGTAAGCATAAATCTAAGAACTCTTAAAGTGGATGACGACTTTATTGATTCTCTCTGTGTTTACAAAGTGCACCAACAGCACTCCTTACAAAAATTTCGACTAAACTCGAAACCCTAACTCAAAACTCAACTCAATTGCTCTCAAAAGCGATACCGGGAAGCCTCACGCTCCCCCTCTATTTATACCCGAGGTAGGCAGCCTAAAGCCACGAACCAAACTCATATTAGGAGTCCTAAACACCTTAGAAAACCCTTTAGTACAAGAAACAAACTTTACATAACCAATCATACCAAATTTGGACTCCTTCCAAATTCGACTCCGCATCCCATACGCACACAATAACTCCATCGTATGCCATATGGAATCTCTATCAACCACGTGCATCAACTCTAGCCTAAGTATCCCGCATGATCTCTGACCACCACGGACGTCGTCTTATCCCCAAGCCGACTCTCGGTCCATCACCCAAATACTCTCCCGAGGCATCGAATCACCTACACATGAAATAAACAAAGAAACCATATCCCGAGACCAAGCTATCTCCAACTTGACTCATTAGTAGCAAACAACAGTATTACATACGTATAGTATCCATCTAGAAGCCATAATCACGGATATCCAAACAACCCGAAACCGAAACCGACACAGAGTCGGCCGGTCAGACCGCGGGCTGGCTGGTCTGACCGTGCGCATACCACCGGTCTGACCAGCAACCACTGCCCGGTCTGACCGGTCACATAAAATGATAGCACCTGTAAATCCAATCATCTCCAAAACCACTTCGTGAATAAATTCCAAATAACAAAACTAATAATCTCCAATGCCCAATTGTTCATCATAGAATAATAATCAAACACACCTTTGATTTTACAACTTAGTCACAAGGAAGAGAAAACATGATGTCAGTTTTCCTAAAACTCCTTAAGAAATGAGCTCTATTCCATGGGAATTCAAATGACTTTGGGGAATCCATTCCTTTGTTTTGTTCCAACGGACCATATGTATGACATTCTTTTTCAATGAATTCTACTCCTGATCCAAAATTCCTCCACGTTTTCATTTGATCCAAAGGAGCCCAAAAGAGAGATCGATATAATGCAGGAGAACGATCCTCTTCCCTGTCTTTTATCTCCTCTATGTAGCTAGCATTATGCTATTCTTTTAGTCCGAATATTAATTGGTAATAGGAACAAAACACACAAACTAGTATATCAGCAGATTAAGGAGATGCAGCTTATGTGTAATAATGTAGCCTCCTATACAGTCAAAAGGAAACAGCAATGGAAAAAGGGGAAATTTTCATTGCTTTGTTCATATGGATACATGTTGTGTTTAGCTCACGCCAAAATTAGAAGTTTGGTTGAAATTGGAACGATGTGACGGAAAAGTTAGAAGTTTATGTGTGTAGGAAAGTTTTGATGAGATAGGAAAGTTGGAAGTTTGAAAAAATATTTTGGAACTAAACACGGCGATAGCTAGCAGTGATGGTGAAGAAAGCATGAATCAAAGGCTGTGTTTAGTCCACACAAAAATTGGAAGTTTGGTTGAAATTGGAACGATGTGACGGAAAAGTTGTAAGTTTATGTGAGTAGAAAAGTTTGATGTGATGGAAAAGGTTGAAAGTTTGAAGAAAAAATTGGGATCAAAACACGGTGAAAAGCCAACAGCCCAAACACAGAAGCAATGCCGGCTAGCTAGATCAGCTGCTGAAGGTCAATTTTGGGTCAATCTTGAGAGAGAAAAAGATACTGTGCAGCACATTAGTGATGTGACTTGGTGTAGAGAAAGAAGAGAGAGGAAGCATAGTATTGCTACTTGCTAGCACACACAAGAAGAGATCAGGAATTCAGGATGAGTCTGAAGAAAAAAATAGGGCATGCAATATATGCAGTATGCTGGTAGGAACACTGGTGGTTGCATTGCATGCACAGACAGCAAACATAAATGATAACAGCAATCAAGAGAAGGCAGGACATGGAAGAGGGAGGAAGTTATGCCTGCATTTGCATTGCATTGCATGGGGAAGGAGCAGAGACCAGTGTAGCTAGACTCCTACAGCAAAAAAAAAAAAAATACAGTGCCACATGAAAGCTAGGAGTAGGAGTGAATGTATGATGGGTCACTTCAGTCTGGGACCCACATGAACAGTGCTTCTGACCCTGACCCAGTAGCTTGTGTTTGCATGCAGACATGCTGTTGCAGCAACAGCTCCATGCCTCCATCTCTCTTTCTGCTTGAAGAACAGAAGAACTGAAGAAGGCTACTCCATGTACAGTGGCTAGCTTGAAGAGAGAATTGAGCATTTTTCGGCTTTGGCAGCTCGCACATGTACAGTAGCTGTAGGACAATAGGTAGAGAGAACTACTGCATCTTGCACATCATAAGGTAATCATTCTCAAATTATTGGAGTATGCAGCAGCTGGATCAGCAGCCGCTATAGCCATCCAGGAGAGGAGAAAGCAATAGTAGTACTAGTAGCTTTCATTCAGAAAGAAAAAGAAATAATCAGAGTGGATGGAGAAAACTATTCGATCTTCAGTGTGTTTTCACCTTTCAATCTGTCACAGGAAAAAGAAAAAGATTACTAGTAGTACTGCACACATTGTGATTAGGAAAAAGTTGGTCAGGACATTTGAAAAGGAAGATGTGATCACAGTTATGTTTTTCTTGTGGAAATTTAACTGAAAAGGTCGTTCTTGTGCAATTTTTTCTATTTCAGATTATTTTCAATTTTCTTTCTCTCTCTATTATCCAAATTTCTTGATGTCAGCAAAGTTAAAATATGTTGTGGGTGCAAAATACGTACAGCATTTCAAGGTTTTTGTTCCTTGGCCAACAACTACAAAGTACTACTCCAAATCTCTTGATGTCAGCAAAGTTAAAATATGGCCTGGTTTAGTTCCCAACTTTTTCTTTAAACTTCCAACTTTTTTATCACATCAAAACTTTCCTACACACACAAACGTCCTATTTTTCCGTCACATCATTTCAATTTCAATCAAATTTTTAATTTTAGTGTGAACTAAACACACCCTATGTCTCTTTTCATATCTCCATGGTTACCTATATGCATGTCATAGGACATTATGTATGTAAACTCCCTAATAACATAAATATCTTTCGTCGCAAGAAAAACATAAATAACTTGACTGTACATAAAACGTTTTCTTTTAAAAATACTTTACTAACTTTTTTAATGAACACTTAGCTAACTAGAAAGCACATAAACAAGAACATGTTAATTGCTCCTATTTGAATAGGTGACGAATGGTGCAACCGGCCCAAGACCAGGCCCAGTCAAAAGCTTCCCTGTTAGCAGCCCAGGCCCATTCTTGCACAGAGCCCATCCAAGCTAGCATGGTCAAAAGGCCCAAATAATTTTGGCCTAGCATCGCTCAGAGGCCCAAGTAATTACGGCCCATCCTAACTAACTTGGCTCACAGGCCCATATACTTACGGCCCATGCAAGCATGCTAGCCATAGGCCCAAACAGTTACGGCCTAGCGAATCCAATTCTTATCCTGGATGTGGGCCGAAAATAACGTACAGCTCGTGTCAACGTCATAGTACAAACCCAAAATCACCTGGAGAATTTGCCCCCCTGTTCAAGGACGTTTTGGTCTTTTTTGGCCATTTTATCTGACCACTATTTCTCATTCTCATATGAACAGTTTTCAGTTTGATAATTTTCTTCCTTTCCCTCTCACACACTGCAGCTTACAAATAAAACCAAACAATGCACAGCAGACAGACAAACTGACAAAGGGACAATCACACAAGCTGACACCAAACATGGATATGAACATTCTGGGACAGACCGGCCAAAGCAAGAACAGATCATCATCGACCCTGCAGGGGTCGTTGGCGTCGCATGCTGCATTATCGACACACATCCATGGCGAATGATGGATGCATTTACCTGTTGATTTATAGACGTTTTGCTTTGGTTTTGGCCTGTGCATTGCATCATCATCATCATCATTTCGATCTCTTCATCGAAAGCGACAATGTTTAATCACGACCATTACACATACAGCTGTTGTTGTTGCTGGTCATCCATGGGAAGTAAACACAACTTTTCTTTGCACAAGTAAAGGAGAAGCCATTAGTTGGTTGGTTTTCACTGTTTTTCTTTTTCGATTACATGGTAATCCCACACGCAAAATTAACTAGTGACAGAAGTTCAGTTAGCATAAAATCGACTTGTTGGTACTAAAATTTCCACCCATGTAGGCATGCTAAAAGCTTTTTTTCCCCTTCAATAGCTAAATGATTTTGTAATCAATATACGAATAAATTGGCTATTTATATAGTCAATGGATTTAGATTAGCTTTTTAATAATTGATATATGAATTTCTTTTTCAAAAAAAAAACCTGTGTCGTTTAGGAGCTCAGAAATAATGTCGTATTAATCAATTCCAAAAGAAACCTTAATAAGGGTGTACTCTTTACTCTTATTTTTAAAATTCTACTCCCTCATTTTGTGAATACATGTTTCTAAAACAGAAAACAGATAAACAATACGTTTGTTATAAAAGTTTTCTATAAAAAAATTGCTGTAAAAAATCATATCCATTTTTAAAGCTTAATTACTATGTGCTAAATCGCCGTTTCGTTTTACATGCCACAGGATGGTCCTAACGCTTTCAAAAAAGAACACGGCTTATTAAGGTAGGTAAAGGCCGTACCGTACGTGGAGACATCTGAAGCATTGACAAGTCGTCCTGCCCTGCAGGCTGCAACTAACCACACATTCCACATCTGATTCCTGTTCTGTTTTAAGCCAAATTTTCCTTTTCTTCTGTTTTGGAGACAAGCAGTACATCTCCTGATCTACTTTACCTAGAGAGAGAGAGAGAGAGAGAGAGATCACTATAGCTAGATCAAGGTGAATGAAAAGGCATGCATGCATGCTTGATCGATCCAAAGACGAATGATCAATATGCATGACAGTGAAAAGAAAGAAAGAGGCTTTATTCGATGACATAAAAATGATGACCCCTGCTGCCTGTCCTCCTTTGAAATCATCTTTATTTTGTTGTCCATTTCCCCTTGCCCACGCTGACACAGCATTCTGATCATTCTGTAATCTGTACCCATATTAAGATTCATACATTGAGGGTGTGTTTAGTTCACCCCAAAATTAAAAGTTCGGTTGAAATTGAAACGATGGGACGGAAAAGTTGAAAGTTTATGTGTGTAGAAAAGTTTTAATGTGATGAAAAAATTGAAAGTTTGAAGAAAAAATTTAAAACTAAACTCGGCCTGAGTG
This sequence comes from Oryza meridionalis, assembly GCA_000338895.3. Lineage (NCBI taxonomy): Eukaryota > Viridiplantae > Streptophyta > Magnoliopsida > Poales > Poaceae > Oryza > Oryza meridionalis. Next base: position 3,584,121 of record CM002531.2, read on the forward strand.
AACTTATGGATAAGTATAAAGAGAGGCAACCAAAGGTTTGATCATTCTGTACCCATATTGAGATTCATAATACATCGGGTAACTGATGAACATGTTTTAGGAGAGAACCAATAGTTATAAACTTACTCCCTCCGTCTCACAATATATATAAGAGATTTTGCCCCCCCCCCCAAATAATTGTCCCATAATATAATAAATTTTGGTGTACTACTTGTCACATCCATCAACTTTAATTTAAATTTTTACTCCCTTCATCCCAGAATATAGCAACCTAGAACCGAATGGGATGTATCCTAATACTACGAATCTAGACATACCCTATGTCTAGATTCGTAGTATTAGGATATGTCCCATCTGGTTCTAAGTTGTTATATTATAGGACGGAGGGAGTACCTATTTCAATTCTCAACTACCCACTCACCTATAAGTAAATATCATTTAATAGGGATATTTTAATATTTTATTGCCATCCTTAAACTTATCTGAAAGAAAATAACCAGGATGAATGGAGTATATATAGGTATAAGCGAATTACTATCCATCTTCTTTTTTTTACCTAAGTAAACTGGTTAGACGTGCAACTCAACAGTCACTTCCGATCGAAGCAAGCGCTATGAACAAATGAGACATGCGTGCGAGGAGACACCAACAACACACACGTCGGTGGCGATACGATCTCCATGGTACAACAACGGATCGACCCTACCGCCATGGGCTCCCCAATAAAATCGATTGGACATCTCTCCTTCCAGCACAACCATGAAGATATCGACCTATACCCGAGAGATCCACGGTGGTGGGGAACCAAAAAAAACGACGATTATCTGGATGCCGCGTGCAAGAGAGAAAAAACTGAAGAAGAAGAAGAAGAAGAAGAATCAATGCAAACGCAATGCAGGTAGGACCGGGCCGGGCCAGGGCCTCTCCTCACCTCTCGTTTTCGTCGTCGTCCTCGGCCTGGTCCGGTAGGGCCCCCATGCGCGAGACAGGCTGGCTCTGGATCCGGACGGATCGATCGGTAGGGCCCATCATGTCTGTCCGGCCCAATTAACCAGCTGACCGGCAACGTTCGTCCGTCCGTTCGTTTCATCCGCCGCCGCGTCGATCGATCGAATCGTCCAGCGCCAGCGCCACCGGGCACCGGAAGCAGCGTGGCTGTGCTCGCTTGGCTGTCCGTATCTATCTCTCCATGGTCTCCATGTGTTCTTCGCCATCATATGATCCCCCAATGATGAGCCCCGTGACTCTGCCCCCCCTTTTGCATTATTGAGTGATGCACAAAACATGTACCACTCCTCCGTTCGAAAATATAGCAACCTAGATTGAATCATATCTGAACTTATATTTTAGAACGGAGGTGATACTTCAGCTAAGTTAATAGTTGCATTTTATGCGGAAACTTGTTCATATATCTATAAGTTGCTTTCAAATATCAAATTAATCTGTTTTTTGAAATTTAAAATAACTAAAACTCAATTAATCATGCGCTAATGGTTTTCTCATTTTTTTAATGCTGGTACTTCATCTTCATCTTTAGTGAACTCAAATAGAGCCGCAAGAATATAGTTGCCATTGTACATTCAGAATAAGTATATGCCTTCTACTATTATTACATAATTTTGTAGGAATATTTCCGTCATTATTTTGCCCTTTTTGGGGGAGTGTGTTTGTTGGTAGAGATGGAGGAGCAGGGGAGAGTGGAAGGGAAGCTTTTCTTTATAGCAAAGGCTGAACAATACTAATAATAATACCATATAGTGGACAACACAACACAGTTGCAAACAAAGCAAAGTGAAGCATAGTCAAGTGCTTCCAGTGATGAGGAGATCGAAGAGTATGGCAAATGAAATTGTGGAGACCAAGATTGGCAAAGGGATGAGCAGCCACTTTTGATCAGTTAGGCACCGTCACTGACCTTTGCTGAATAATTTGCTCTACTGGCTGGCTGCATATGGATCTCCTACTGTTTTCTGTTTGCCATTGCTTCCATGTCTGGAGGAGGTATACATGTGAGGCCGTTGAATTATCCTTGTCGCCATATCAACACCTACTAAGAGGGTAGCTGCCGACATCGTTGGCGACCTCGTAGCCAGATTATTCTTGGGATAGGACTAGTAGTAAAAGTGAAGAGGGTCCTCCTTTTCAGCATTCATCTGTTGCCGTTCTCGTGTCACTCATCACGAGTTAATCCCTCCAAAGTTAACGTTATTATATCCGTCTATTATTATTCATGTGTCATTTATAGGCCCTTTTTAATTCGGAGAGCTATTAAATAGCCCTCTAAAATCTTACTATTTAGAAGTATTAAACGTAGATTACTGACAAAACACATTCTATAACCCCTAGGCTATTTTGCGAGACGAATCTAACGATGTATATTAATCCATGATTTGCTACAGTGATGCTGTACGAATCTAACGATGTATATTAATCCATGATTTGCTACAGTGATGCTACAGCATAACTGTAGCAAATCATGGATTAATATACATCGTTAGATTCGTCTCGCAAAATAGCCTAGGGGTTATGCGATGGGTTTTATCAGTAATGTATATTTAATACTCCTAAATAGTAAGATTCCGTAGGGATATTTAATAGCCCGAAGGATCCAAACAAGGCCATAAATCGGCGTCGTGAGGCGTTCTTTCTGGTGACATTACATAAACGGTTTAAAAAACATGCCAGTGAAAAATTATAAAGTGTCTAAGGCGAACTTAGTTTAGAACGGACCTTAAGGCATGTTATGGTTGTGGCTTATAAGGTCATTTCCAACCCAATGACTAGAATAGTGTCTATAGTATTAAATAAGCTGCCACCTAGGATAAAAAAATAATGTGACAAGTGAATAAATGAGCAAAGAGAAGGAAACCATGTCTTGCATGAGACTTGGTTTCTACACAATATCTAAGACATCATGTGAGATAAGTAGCATTAAATTTAAGTATGGAATAGTGGTGTTTGCATTGGAAGAATAGTATCTAGTACTAATTTCTTGATAATGTGGAGTTTATGTAAACTATATTTAGTTTCTTGGATTGGGAATGGCCTAAGGTTTCGAGCGCTTCAGCTCAACGGCTAAGCTACTTTCCAAACTGTTAAATACTACCTCTATATTTTAATGTATGACGCCGTTGGCTTTTTGTCCAACGTTTGGCCATTTGTCTTATTCAAAAAATTTATGTAATTATCATTTATTTTATTATGACTTGATTCGTCATCAAATATTCTTTAAGCATAATATAAATATTTTCATATTTGTATAAAAATTTTAATATAAAACGAATGGTCAAACGTTGGTTGAAAAAACAATGGTGTCGTACATTGAAATATGGAGGGAGTAATATATTTTTTATGTGTACTTCGGTAGCCATTTCTACACTAGTTTTGTGGCTGCACTGGATGCTGCGCGCCGCTGTGGCTTTGCTGCTTGCTGCTGCAGGCTGGTTGTGGCGCAACCATAGCACTACCAATATTTTCTTTTATAATAGTTAATTAATCCTGTGTTAATAATTTGTCTTGTTTTACATATCACTAATATTAGCTCACCTCTCACGCGAACATAGCCCAAGCCATGTAGCAGCAACTGAATAAACGAATAATAATCTTAAGAGTAATACTTTTCATTACTGAAAATTGTCACTTGCATCTTTTCTAAAGAACTGGAGAACGCTTTCTCTGCTTGGAAGTTGGAACACTAAGCAGCATCATGTATCCCTCACAACTTCTTTGATGATTTCAATGTCAACATAAAGCACCAATCTGATTCTCTCAAGTTTCTCAAACAAGCTCATCACAGAGAGCATTAAACATTCAGCAAGTGCTTGTAAGTAAATTCAAATGAAGATTCCAACATTTATAATGTACAAACACAGGACAGGACATGTACAGCTCGTTCATTCACATTCACTGATTAGTCTACACAAGAAGATCCCCAAGGACAAAAGAACAGTAGTAGTATAGTGGACAAAAAAAAGGACTCCATTGCACGAATAATGAAATTAAATTTATTGTTTCCATATACTAAAAGAATACCACCACCACCTGGCCGGGCCCACTTCCAGCCTCTCTTTCTCTCACTCTCTGTGACTCTTGTCTTTTTGTCTCCGTATACATACATCTCCCAGCACGTACAGTACAATCATACACCACACCCCACCCCCCGGGCCCCACCTGTAAGCCCCCCTCTCTTCCTTGCAGTAATGTATAATACATAATTAATTACCACAGGTAATTAAAAAACTAAATCAAATAAACACCATCTTTTTTCTGGACAAAACTAAAAAGAAAGAAAAGGAGAGAGAGGAGGGGGCAAAAAGAGGAAAAAAATAAGGTTAAAAGAAAAGAAGAAGAAAAAAACTTTCAAATTTTGGCGGGTCGCTCGATCAAATGCATGCACAGTGTTCAGTAGTATGTGTTGTTGCAGCAGCGTGTAGTAGAACGTACTCATCTCGTGTTTGTTGTTGTTGTTGTTGTTGGTGTCGTCTTCTTCTTGTTTGTGTTTTCTTCTTCGTCTCCGGCGACGGCGTCCTCATGGCCAGGCGTAGGTGAAGTCGTACTTCTTGGTGCCATGGGCGCTGTGGTGGCCGTGGGATGGTGAGGCGGCGCCGTGGCGGCCGGGGCCATGGATGTGGGGGATGTTGATGTAGAGCACGGCGGTGATGACGAAGGTGAAGGCCCACCAGACGAGCACCACCACCGGCGTCTTGCCGTGCTTCCCGAGGATGCCCTTGGCGAAGGGGTAGAGGTGGAAGAGCACCCAGAAGTTGAAGAACACGCCGCCGGCGACCTTGAGCCAGTGCGTCCACTCGCCGTCGAGCACCTTGGCGAAGGCGACGGCGGAGCCGATGATGTTGACGAGGATGATGATGATGGGTGTGATCATGAGCCACGTCCACCGCACCACGTACAGGTCGGCGTAGGGGTCCTTCTTCTCGTCGCCGGCGGGGAGCTTGGAGGTGAGCTTGAACGAGATGTCCCGCCGGAACACCACCTTGGTGACCACCTGCAGCACGGCGGCGAGGTAGGCGGAGCAGCTGGCCGTCATCCAGAACTGCCCGTTCCTGAACCACTCGAACACGGTGACCCCCGCCCACTTCACCTCCAGCACGGCGAGGATGAGCAGCGTCCCGAGCACGATGGCGAGGTAGACGTAGAACATGGTGGTCGGCCTCTGCACGATGAAGTGCCCCGTCACGAACGACAGCGCCGGCACGGTGGTGTAGAAGATGAGGAACAGCGCCGTGAACGGGTAGGTGGTGATGTTGATGTACGCCACGCGCTGCAGCGGGTGCAGGAACGTGCTCCCGAACAGCGGGTTGTTCCTCGAGAAGAAGATCTCCAGCGACCCCGTCGACCACCGGAGCACCTGGAACAGCCTCTCCGTCAGGTTGATCGGCGCCGTCCCGATGAACGCGTGCGGGTAGATGGAGCAGTAGCGCGACCTCCACCCCTTGATGTGCATCCGGTAGCCGGTCACCACGTCCTCCGTCACCGTGCCGTACACCCACCCGATGTCGCTCCCCCACCCGGTCTTCTTCTCGTACGCCGCCGCCGTCACCATCACGGCCTCCGCGATCGCCGCCTCGTCGGCCGCCACCGCCGCCTCCGCCGCGTACGGCGACGGGTGCGACGCGCGCGGGATGGTGTCGGCGAACGCGTCCGACTTGCCGTACGCCTTCTTGGGCATCGGCAGGAACCCGTGCTTCCCCTTCGCCACCGTCGCCGCCGGCGGCGGCGCCACCGGCTTGGCACCAGGCTTGGTCATCTCCAACCCGGGCTTCTGGTACCTGTTCTTGGCGAACATCCCACCGAGCCTCGGGAAGCAAGGTCCACCGACGTTGATCCTCGGCGGCTCGAACCCGTACAGCGTAATGCGGCGGAAGAGACACCCGGTGCCGACATAGATAGGCCCCTGGAGCCCATCGAGGGCACGGAGCGTGCCGTCGAAGAAGATACGGTTGTGGTTAGCATAGAGGTCGGTGGGGTCGACGCCCTCGAAGCGCTGCGGGAACTGGACGAACGCGACGGTGTCGCTGTCGCGGCCGAGCATGAAGCAGATGCCGGCGCGGAGCGCCTGGGAGTTGTTGATGTAGTGGTCGCAGTCGAGGTTGAGGATGAAGGGGGAGTTGGAGAGCACGGCGGAGGCGCGGGTCAGCGCGTTCATGGCGCCGGCCTTCTTCTGGTGGTTGCACCCGGGGCGCTTCTCGCGGGCCACGTACACCAGCATCGGCAGCCGCACGTCCACGCCGCTGAAGTCCAGCGGGTTGTCGGCGCTCGCCGGCGGCCCCAGCTGCCGTGCGTGGCTCGGGTGGTTCAGCAACACCTGCACATTTTTACCATCATTTACCATATCAGTAAAAAAAAGTCATCTAGTACTAATTACTACTCCTATATTTACCACTACTAAGAGTAATAAATAATTAATTAGTAATCACTGCAATTAAACTTGATGGTTAATTTTATTGTGGTAATTAATTAACTTGTAGTAATTGTAGTAGTAACTAATAAGTGAGTAATTAAGAAATGGTGGTTTAGATAATGGTGAGAGGAGGTGAGATTAATTAGGGGGGTGTGGATTAATGGTGATGTGGTGTTGCTGTCTGGGTGGAAAGGACCACCCCAACCACTAGCTCGTTCAGACACTAGTGAGTCATTATCCTGCATGCTGCTACTATTACTAACGTGCAATTAGTGCGTGGTAGTTGCGCTCTTGACTATCACCACGTCAATTCCATCAAAATCCCACACATATCTCCCAATCCCAATAATATTCGCCCTGACAAGTCACCACTAACTAACCAAATAATCACATAAACAAAAGATTTGTACAATAAGAGTAATAATTAATTAACTTTTAATTATACTGACCAGGACGATGCCGGCGTGGTCGCCCTTGCGGTGGTTCTCCGACTGCTCGACCCAGGTGCCCTCCCACTGCGACCCGTCGGCCATCCAGGTGGCGCGGGGCTCGCCGTCCTTGACGCCGGCGGCGGCGTTGTACGAGTCGGACCTCTGCTTGATGTCGTGCTCGAGGCCGTTGATCCTGGCCTTGAATTCGTCGTACTCCTTGCGGACGCGGCGGCGATCGTTGACGAACTCCTCCTGCGCCCTCCCCATGTAGGGGTGGGACTTGAGCTCGAAGTAGCTCTCGGGGCCGCGCGGCTCGATGGCGTGCTTCCGGCAGAAGGGCACCCACAGCGTCGCGAACTTGGCCGCCTCCGCCATGGCCTCGTAGGTGAGGAGCATCCCGGAGTCGTCGGAGAGGTAGCAGGTGTTGCGGTCGACGGGGTAGTCGGCGGCGAGGATGGAGAGGATGGAGTTCGCCGTGGAGAGGATCGGCTCCTTGATCGGGTCGGCGGTGGTGACGAACACGTCCAGTCCCGGGAGGGAGGACGTCCCGTCGGCGTGGTCGAAGCGGCGGCGGAGGACGGCGAGGTCGGGGACGCGGTTGATCGGGTTCAGCTTGGGGAGCTGGTCGAGCAGCCACGAGAACCCGAACCAGAACTCGCCGGCGATCGACGTCACCCACAGCCACATCGCGTCCGGGTTCTTGTGCTCGATACGCCATATCACGAACAGTGTGAACGCGATCAGCCTCACAAAGATCAGCACCCTGCAGCATCCAATTACCATCCAATTAATTACATTAACCACTAATTAATCAATAGATTAACCACATCATCACTTGCTGTTAATTAGCAAGTATAGTAATTAATTATATTTTGCTTGTGCCTGGTTGGACAGGTAATGGGTGGCTAATGAAGACGAGTAATAATGATTGGAGGGGTAGTGCATGCACGGGCACGATGGAGGAGGCGCAATAATCGGGGGAACATGGACCATGTTAGGCACAGCTCGATTACTGCATGGGAGAGGAGGAGAAAACTGTTGCCACTTTTTATATTTATATTCAAATTCAAACTAGCTATTATATTTATTTTACCATTTGAAAATTCTTAATTATGGATGTCAAAAAAGAAAAAAGAAAATAAAATTAAAGGTAGGGGAGAGGAGCCAATCATGTGACGGGGAGGGGGGGGAGACAGCTGGCAGTCAAATGACGCGTGAGCTGGCGCGGCGCTCACGGCCTCGCTGCGCAGCGGGGGCACCGACATGCGGCTGTCAGTGGGCCCCACCTACCACCCCCCTAGGCCTTGAAAGCGCCAGCCAGCCACCGTGGGGCCCACGCTAGTGGTGGTGCTCCCCTAGATTCGTTGCCCTCTGTTTTTTTTCTTCTTTTTTTTGCCACTTTCTCTATCTGTCTATCAATGGGAGAAAAAGATTGTTCTAGTTGTATTGGTTCCAAAAAGAAGAAAGGATTTGGAACCTTCTCCTCCTAAACTAGTGCAAGTGTTTCTCATGAGTGCTAACAATAATTCACTAGAGTAAAAAATTTTCCATCTTTCTGTAACTAGCTTTGTATCAAGATGTGTACTTTCGTGGACCTTAATATACTGTGATTATTATCAAGTTCACCGCAACTGTAATTTCATAGTACTAAAATGTACTCCTCCCATTTTATTCATTGCTTTCTTAGTGCAAGCCTGACCCCCCTAGCTACACACACAATCCATCCTGCACTAAGCTTTATTTTTTTCTCTCTCACTTTATGATATGCTAGTCCTTTTCTCTTTACCACTACACAAAAAAACACAGCAAAATTTCCCAATCATTCCCTTAGCTAAAAATAAATCCACACAAAGAGCACTGCAGTGCAGGAACACCACCATCATCTAGAACAACCTAAACTCACCACTCTTTTCGAGTCTTTTCACCTAAAAAAAGCAGCTCCCTTTTAATTCTCTCTCTCTCTCTACAGTGCAAAAAAGATTACCTTCTTTATTGCTACCGTTTTTTCTGCCCCAACCTAAAACTGCAGCAGTGAGGCTTTGAATGATGTTTTGCTAGCTTTGGATTCACATGCAAGCCATGCATGCTGCCTGCCCTCTACACGGCAAAAATCCAATAAATTTCACCTCGGATTCCCATTTCCAGCCAAATTTCGCAACAAATCTACACCAGTCCACCCTCAAACTAGTAAAAATAAAACTACTAGTAATTTTTTTACTGCATCAATTATTCCTTTTGAGGAGAGGTGGGCCCACGTGCCAGCCATGCACGAGGCTGGCCGGCGAATAACGAATAACTCCCCGCCGCGTGGGCCCCACTGTACAGTGTCTCAGGGTGGCAAAAAAAAAAAGGTGGCCGCGCCGCACCGAGCCCGACAAGGCCCATCCACGGGACGCGCTAATTTTGGTCCGGCTCGAGCCACGCGCTACGTGGCGCTCCCCCATTGGCCACGGCTCTAACGTGCACTTGTCTCCTCGGATTTAAACCGGATTTGATTAATCCTTGGAGATGGTGGTAATTACTACGCCTCGCCCACAGTAATTAATTAGCTGGTTCACACTCTTGCAACTCTTTCCTACTAAAGCTGGTAAATTAAACTTAGCTTGCTGTGTTCTACTACTACTTGTAATCAAGTTCACTGGTTAATTGTTGAGGAGACAGTTAATTAGTTTTTGGATTTATTTTGGGGTGAAAGAAGCGGTTAATTAGTTGGAGGTGGAAGCTAGAGTGCAGCAATGGAGGAGGGAGTGAGAGAGCTGACCGGTAGGGGTGGAGGAGGACGCCCTTGATCTTCTCGGTACGGAAGACGGGGCGGTCGTCGAGGGCGCCCTGGACGTCGCCGGCGGCGGGGGCGTCGTCGCTGTCGCTGAGGTCGACGGCGACCCAGCTCTCGTCGTTGACGGCGCCGATCTGCCCCGCCGCCACGATGTCCATGTCCGCCGACGACGCCGCCGACGCCACCGCCGCCGCCCCCGCGCACGCGCACACCGGGAACCCGCACACGCACGCCGGCGCCGCCGCGTTCCCGTTCACCCCCTCATTGTTCCTCCTCCCTCCGCCGCCGGCCACCGCTGGCGCCATTGCTAATGCCTTTGCCTCTCCCCTCAAGGCAAAGGCAAGCTCCCTCTCCGAACACCAAGAACACAACAATGGCAAAACAAGCTTAGCTAGCTAGCTACACCTCGACGCCGACGAGCTCCACACAAGAGGAGGAGGAGGAGGTGAGAGAGGCGAGCAGCAATGGAGGTGGTGGAGAAGAAGAGGAGGAGGAGGAGAAGAGGGGTGTGAGAAATGGGTCGTAAAGTACGTGGGGGATATATAGAAATTAAGGGCAAACAAGTGTCGGTAGGGGGCTCTCAAGGGGAGAGAGACCCAAATGGTTTTTTTTGGAGGTAAGGCTGTAGGGGAGGGGGAGGTCCTGGATTTATATGTGCTAATCAGGTGTCAAACACAAAGTGATTAGCATTAATTGCGTGTTTAATTTTGTAAAAAAAAGAGAGATTTGTATGTGTATGTATGTGTGTTATGGATATGAGCTGTGTTGTGTGCTTTGTGAATGTGTACATGTAGGTGGCATACAAGCAAGCAAACAATGCTTGTTTGCATATGAGCATGAGAGGCCCATATGGGGGCACCCCACCAACCAGGTTGCTTCCACTCATATTCCTCCTCTTGCCATGTGATATGGCACAAAACTTAGCTAGCTAGCCAACATTTTAATTTGGTTTTTGTTTTATTTTTGTATTAGTTCCCTTTTTCATCTTTTGTTTTCCCTCTTTGCTCTTGTACTAGTACTGCTATAATTTAGGAGCATCCCACAAGATATGATGATTTCTTTCTCTGATTTGATCACTACTAATCTAATGTAAACTATGTGTAATCAGGGAAGAGGAGGAGGAGAGGAGGGGAATAATAGAATAAAGTTGGGGGGAGTGATGATTAGTTTGTTTTGTTATGCACACTTAGTTCTTGTTTTTTTTAACACTGGGAGCATGCAAGGAACAGCCACTTTTGCCAAGGATTGCTAGCTAAGGGCCTTGCTCCTTTCGATTGGAAGATTCTTTTCTTTTTCCCCAGGGCTAAATGCATCTGCTAGCTGACCCGTGATGACAATGCAATTCCATGTATTTCCATTGTAGTGTTGCAATGCATGAGCTGGTTCTTGCCTGGGGGTACTAGTTACAAAGCCCTTTCTGTGACCACATTGCAATGCCTTGCTTTGCAGCGCTTGCTGCATGTGTGATGTGTTTCTTCTTCTCCAATGGCTGCAATGCAGTTATGACAGCCAATGCAGATGCAGTTTTCTTCTGAACTGTGCACGTTGGATTGGGCTTGAGATGCTGCAGTGGTGGTACTGCCAGTACCACCAGCTTGTAAAAATGGCAGTTGCAAGGAGTTGCCCACAATTCTAGTATTTGTTTGTTTATTTATTTGTTTAATATTTTTTTCTCTCTTTGCTTTAATTGCAGGCTTGATCTCCATGCCTGGCTGCCTGCCTTGCCTGATCAAGTGCTGGATGGCTTTATACTATGTTCTTGCCTTGTGTGGATTGAAAAGCAGAGGGGCAGCAGGGGGGACTGTATTGGAGTAATTTCATTCACAGAAGAGGTGGACAGAATCAATTTTCCACACATCACATTCTTTTGTTCTCTTGCAAGCAAATGATTCACGAGAAGGGCCCTGAATTTTCTCCTTGGTCCCCCCACTCGTCAGGATTTCCCGTTACGCCTCCATGCTAATTAATACGTACCACACTCTATAGTTTACTCCTTCTCTATTCAATGAAATTGGCGGCTCGCTGATTCGGTTTTAAAAAAAAAACCGAGTTCAATTCTTGGAAAACTGGTTCTCAACGAACATGATATGATGCTGTAAATTTCGTTAGGAGTTAATAGAATTGCACGGACCATAAAACACACGCATGGGTCAATCGAAACTACATATTGCAACCAACGGAAAGGGATCGAAACGGTACTTGTTTGCGAGAAGAGGTAAAACCGGGGGGCCGCAGCGGGGGAATGTCTTTTCGCCTCCCCTCAAATTATTTTCTTCTTTTTGGGCACATATGCTTAAAATTGAGAGGAGGAAAGCAGCATACATGTAGTATCGTGGTGATGGTGGTGGCTGAACTAACGGAGAGGGGGGGGGGGGGGGGGGGGGGTTTAAGCCCTGAGGCCTACAGCTTTTGTGTATGTTTGTGTTCATGCCGGTCCACTTGGCTGTGGCCAGTTGTTAGGACAGGGACACATATGGCACCGAGAGTCATGCTAACCCTTCCCTGTACTATACATGATACCTCACCATATATTAGCATCGTTTTGGCAGATTACATTCATGTCACAATCTTGGCTAATAAGTTTGTGGTAAGAAATTAAAGCTCTTATATATATTGATTACTGATTATTTGTTTAATAATTGATGAGATTTTCTTCTTTTTTTTTGTAGTGATTAAGAAGTTTGCAGAAATGTGAGCGAGGTTGATCCAACCAGAAATGCCAGCACGTTAATTAATCAACCCCGGGATATTAAATGGGGGGGGTACTTAGGTACGTACGGTACGGTGTAGTGGCAAATTGCAATTTAAGGACTTGAACACTGTACTCACGTACTGATCGATCCATCCCTGATGAGTAGTGAGGGGAAAATGTAATGTGATAGCAATGCCGATGCGTGCTTGGATTTTTGCACTATACTTGCACATCTTGGCTAATTAAATTGATTTAACCCAGACGCTCACTCACTGGCTGATGAACTGGCTCCCAAATTAAAAGCCAGGACAATGCCGTCCGGGAATCATCAAACTTAGCTAGGTAATAGCTTGAGGAACTTGATGATCGATGCTGGTTGCTGGATCCCTTGTTATTACTTCCTCTTCAAAGTCAAGCTGGACTGAACTTAAATTGTGTGTGGTTTTGCAATCCTGGGTACGATGGTTTGGACGCACGGGACCGACCGGCTGATTTACCCAGAACGCACAACATATCCTTCATACTTACGGTGGTGTTCTTTTTTCTAACCGAAACATATTTTACCTCGGTTTCTACTAGCACGTTTTTTAACTGCTAAACAATGTATTCCATACATTCAGTTTAACAAAGTATTCTATATAGAAGTTATTTCAAGTTTATAATAATTAAAACTTAACTACTTATGCGTTAGTAACTTTGTTGTTTAACGTGATATAACTTCATCTTCGGTACAAAATGAACGCAATCTAAACCGGTGAGAAAAAACGTACTCCCTCCGTATTCATAAATAAAGTCGTTTAGAACAATATTTAAGTCAAACTTTGGGAATATAAATCATGAATAACTCTTAAATTATTGAGTTTGAAAATATAAAAAATATATGAATAGATTTGTCTTGAAAAATACTTAAATAACTTTTCAATAGATATTTTTATAGAAACAAGAAGCTAAAAGTTGTGTATTGGAGACCGTGTCGCTGTCCAAAATGACCTTCTTTACGAGTACGGAGGGAGTACTGAGTTACACCTATTCGTTCACGTTCTAGTATAGTACAGTACAGTATGAGGCGGTTGGTGGCGCGGACGCGTCGGTGGGGAGGGAGTACTAGAGGAGAAAGAAGCGAGAAATGATGGCTATATAGCGTGCGGGATTTGGGGGCAACTTTTCGGCGATTTTGCGGCCTTATCAAATTGCCGATCGTATGCGTTTTTGCGGCGCGCTCTCCTGCGTGCGTACGCACCCACAACACCAACAACGCCGTCCACTCTTCGCTTCGCTTGGGTTGGCTTGGGTTTGGGCGCTGCCAGAGGCAGCAGCTGGCGTTGGCTTTGGCTCCCCGACATAAAGCGGAATTCGCCGCGTTCACAGCGCAGCCAGCCACATGCTACTGCTTCTACTATGTAGCCGGCTGGCTCTCTCGTCGCGACGCATTGCTGGATGATGATTGTTACTCGGCTTGCCCAATAGTCAATATCGCTCGCTAGATTTTCTTACACGTACATGGCAAGCAGAGGTACCAGTACTAGCAGAAAATAGTCCAGTTCTCTGCCAGTTAAGACACGCACATGGCAACGCCGTCCCGACCCTCTAAACTAATTTAACCTTCCTGGGATTAATTAAACTAAGAAGAGGCATTAATGCGTCATGGAGACCGACAGGAGGGGGAGGCGAGATGTGTGCAGGAAAAGCAAGGCATCATCGCCATGGGAGGAGGAGGGCTAATCATATGCACACATCCCATGTCATCACCGTCACCGGCCAGGCCACGACGACGATTCGCTTGCATGCTCGCGTGCATCCACACATGGGGGGTTGCCGCGTCCGGCTCCCGTTTGCAACCATTCGGCGGCGGTGTGGAGGAGAAGGAGAATCAAATGATGGGGGTCAAACACCATTTGCACCAAAACAACTGTAGCTCCCATGTTTCCTCCCCCCGAATCGACGGGCTTGGCTGAGCTTTGATTCTGTTCTACCTGCGTCGAATGTCAAAATTGTCAATGTAGGTGTAGTAGTAGCTGCCCAAAAGAATGAATGTCTAGCTTAGCTAAACTCGTGTTTTTGCCTTGTTGGTCAGGATGGTTGCAGTTAAAATACTGCTGCGGTTTGTACTGAGTATACTTAAGTAAGTAGTATAATCAACATGCATTCTTTGTCAAAATGGCCTGTGCAAGAAAACGGAAGGAAGGATGACCTTGTTGCATGTAGTAGCACTGCAAGATGCACAATTTGCTCATTTTATTATGGGAGGAATTAATTCATCCCATGAAGCACATTCCACCGTATGATCTACAACTATCCTACCCTGATCGAGTTACAACATATGTTACACAAATATTTCGATACAGATATAGATACATAACTCCTTACACTACTACAAAACACCTAATTGGTACCAGCTCATAGGTGTCGGTTTTTTTGAAAACTAACACCAATAACCATAAAAACCGGTATTTTTATAAAGAAGGACCTACACTTATATTACATATGCCTGATCTATATAAAAACTAGGACCTATAGTATCGATATTGGTTTTTTAAAAAACATCACCTATAATAAATTTATAGGTGTCCATTTTTCAAAAACCGACACCCGAGCCGAGCCGAACAGAGCACCCATACTCCACTCCTAGTCCTTATCCATCTGGCCTCCTCTCTCTCTCTCTCTCTCTCCATACTCCACTCCTCCCCCTCCAGATCCACCTCCCTGCTGCGAGGTGTTGGCTGGCGTCGCCTTCTTTTCCGCCACCCTCTCCTCTGGCCGCTTCCCTCCCCTCCGACGGAGGTGGAGGTGGGTGTGGCGTTGCTTCCTCCTCCTCCGACCTCCCCTCCGGCTGCTTCCCTCCTCCTCCGGCCTCCTCTCTCTCGACGGAGGCAGAGGAGGGCCGTGGCGGCCGCCTGTGGCAACCCAGATCCGACGGAGACGGCGGAGAGGACTACGGCGGCCACCCGCGGCCGTCTAGATCCGGTGGTGACAGCGACGGTGGTGGAGAAGGTGGCGGCAGCGGCGGTGGCTAGGATTTTTTTTTATTCGTTGAAAACTATAGTAACCGGTTGTGAGATAAGAACCGGCACCTATAATCTCTGTAGGTGCCATCAAATTGGTTCCGGCTGGGAAACCGGCACCAATGGTCGGTTCCAATAAGGGTCTCTATAGTAATGTTAATTGGTCATAGCCTAATTAGTACTCTCTCCGTCCCAAAATATAAGCATTTTTAGCTATGAATATAGACAATTGTGTATCCAGATTCATAGCCAAAAGTTGTTACATTTTGGAACGGATGTAGTATTAGTTAAGAGTTATAAAAATTGATTTAACTTGTATGCCTTATATTTTGAACGGAGGAGTAGGTAATCGATAACCTTGATTTTAGGCTTTTCATGTATTTCAAATATATAATGATATAGATTGGAAGTATAGACCAAGTATACGAGAAGTATTGGGAATTAACTATTTCTTTAAAAACCATGAGAATTATAGATAAAGTATCTGATTCACATTTGTATTTAATATATATGATACACCAGTTCTTACATTATAAGTATCCGAGTTTACTAGGTCGCAACTTGATACTTCCCATTCAATTGTTTCTCTATGCCCAACATGATTGCAAATTTTGTCTCCTTCCTCCCTCCACTCACACAAAGCATGATGCATGTTGTTGGTCACCTAGCTTGGATATCTAATTCACCCAAATAACATCCTATTGCTTTCCCTCTTCTATCTTACCACTCTCTTTGGTTATAAATATATATTTGATATTTACAACAAGATTTAGTCAAACTTTCAAAACTTTGGTACCAATAATTTCTCAAATGCTTACTTTAAAAAGGAAAAAAAAAGGAATGCATAGATTTGCTTTTGAAAAATACTGCTATAATATGACAAACTTATTACTCTAATATAAAATTCATGGTTAAAGTTTTAAGTCTAAACAAATCTTGTCCAAACATCAAATATTTATGACTAAGAGAGGAACTATGCAGTTATGCCACGTAAACCTCATCTTCCTATCTGCGTTTGTGCCATGCAGTAGTCATACGGCTGAAAGGGTCAGCAACTGATTCTTCCATTGGCGACCTTTTTAAAGGCTTCCATTACTCCTTGAAAAAGGTTATCTAATCCATGTGTATAACATCTGTATGAATTTTTATCCTTACATAATTATTTAAAAGTTATTGAATGTTACTCTTGAAAGTTGAAAGCTTGTGAATATACATGTGAGAGGGGAGTGGATCTTTTTACATTTAGACCTATTTAAAAACTTATTTTATAAATAGATCCCTATAAACTTATTCCGAGAATGAACCATTCTTGCCGTGACAACGTTATTGCGCCGTGGTTCAACATGACGGTACCAATGATATTGACGGCATCCACTAGCCTCCCCGTAGAAGCTAAGTTACTTATGTGAAGGGGGCCGACACAAAAAAAATTAGCACCGAGAACCTATACGTAATAAAAATAACCTATTTGTACTAAAAATATATTTACAAATAGGTTCTCAATGCCAATGACACTATGTGAGGAAGTCTTTGTAAATATTTTTATTACAAATAGATCCTTTTTTACATGTAGATCTTTAGCGCCAGTGACATTAGCACCGTCCCCTTTCATATAAGTGACTTGACACTGTTACGTTGGATCACGGTGTAATGATGTTGGTGCCGCGAAATATTCATTCTTAGAATAAGTTTTTTCAAGGGATTACTTATAACATAAGTTTTCAAAAAGATAAAAAGTGAAAAATCCAATGAGAGATGAGGCTCTGGAAATATATACAAGTGTAAACTGTAGGCCCAAAGAAAGTGGATATGGTTTGAGCGATGATTGATTGGATAACGAGGTAACAACAACAATGCCAAAGAGAAGTTCAAAAATGGTTGGAAGGGACTTTAAAGGATAAATTGGTCAATTTGTTAGTCTGCTACATGCCAATCACACTTTTGGTTCAAAATTTTACGGACACATAATCAACAGATAAATCCTTTTAATTAATACAGGATTTTAGTATCAATATAGATTTGAAAAGTTAATTTGATTCACATATGCATCCATTTGCACACCCACTGCACGCACTAAAAAAAATCTATAAGAGTAGTCGAAAAAGACTACGAAACTTATCTCTATTTTAAGGACAATCGAACTACTCAATCTGCTTAGAAGATATTTTTTTTCTTGACTAACAGTCGAACGGCTTATATCATCGCCGACAGAAAAACGAAAAGAAAATGGACTACACAGATGCATGGAGAGTTGCACACAATCAGCCTATCTAATTAGCACCCCAACAACACCGATTAATATATAAGAAAGAAAACTAAAGCAAACTAGCAAGGCTTAGCACGAATCTCGAGATTTGATTTGGATTGACAAGAAACGATCGAAAGCGAACTCAGCTCGCTAATCAAACCAGTGTTAATTTGAGTGGAATTGGAAGGAGAAATGGAGCCATCAAGGGGGGAATAAATTATGAGTTTGCCTTTCAAGCTTTTCGTTGATTATATTCCATGGCATTTTTGCATCTTAACCATGCATGTACATGTGGCCAAAATAGACACTGTTCTGCACTTTGGCTGATTTGTTTTTTTTTCTTTTAATTTGTCGCCGACGCCACGTGTGTACCATGTACGGTACACTAAGCCTCGCCGTGCCAGCATGTTTAGCGTGTACAATGACACCAAGTAATATATAAATTTTGTATCGGTCGTGTAACGCGTCAAAATCATACGGAATTCGTGTGTGCAAGCACACAATACCAACAAATATCATCTGGCTTCAAACTAACATTATGAGACAAAAGATTCGGAATTTTAACTGGTCGTTAATTAATTATGTTTGTATACATCAAGCTATTACGATCAATCCCTATTGTTATTTCTTTTTACAAGCGAAACAATCACCCATCGTCGTCGTCTGGATCGACCATAATCAAACTATGTTGATTTTATTTTCTTCTTTGCTTAACATGGTAATTTAATTTGTAGATCTTCGAAGGGAACACCAATGATTCATTTTAGCTCTTTCTGTTCATCCAATTTTTTTGACGCCATATATGGTGTCATTGTTGCCACTCCAAAAGGAGAGCAGTAACCTGTCCTGTTTGTCCTCATGTACAACATTTATAATGTGTCTATAAGACGTACAAGACATGATGCCAAACAACCAAGAAACCACCCAATCCCATCCGGTGTACTATATATAAGAATTAATCAGGGCACATATCATTAAATGTGAGCTCAAAAAGGTGTTTACATAACAAAAAAAAAAGGGGGGTCAACCCAAGGGTGATTACATAAGCATGATGATTGAGAAGCAACAAGCTAAAAGAAGCCAAAAAAAAAAGAAAGAGAAAATTAAAAAAGAAAACATGCCCCAAAATGGCTTTGGGAGGAGATGCCACCACCGACAGTTTGGGTGGACCTTATTCCAAGCCAAAAGAAGAAATATAAAAATATGAGTAAATTGCACCCACGGTATAACAACTTAACGGCTGGGTGCGATACAGTGTAAGAACTTGAGAATTGAACGTTCGAGTGCAACAACTTGACAAGTGGGTGCGTTTCTAGTATAAGAATTTGACAATTTAGTATTTTGGCGTATCAACTTAGCTAAGCATATGCTAGGTGAGTTTTTCTCGCGATCACAATATGCCATTACATAGCAATCCTACAGATATTACCTTATAATATTGAATTTAATCTTTAAGAGTTATACTGTACATTCAATTTACATCCAATTACCTTTAAGAATTTTTGTTTTCTTCACCTTCCCAAATCTTAACCGAAATATAATATTTTCTACATCCAGTTTAATTGACTTTCAGTTATTAGTTATTAGGATAAAAATATAAATATGCTTATATACAAATCCACACTAGAATATTGTCAAAATAAGTAATTAAAAATTGCATATGTATAAAAAAATTGCTCCAAATAATTATATTGTCGCATAACTTTTGAACTTGTATCAAAATCGTACATATATTGCAAGTTGTTGCATTTATACGATCACTTATAAAGTTCTTATACTAAATTACACATATCTGCCAAGTTGTTACACTAGAACACTCATTTCTTAAGTTCTTGCACCAAATTGCACCCACCTGCCAAGTTGATGCATCGTGGGTGCAATTTACTCTAAAAATATTTTTGTAAAAGAAAAGGGATAAGGGAAAAAAAAAAGAAGGATAGCCTTGCACTTGGAGGATGATGCTTTCAGTCAATCATTGGACAGGTAGATGGATGGAAAAAAAGAGAGGCAGAAATAACTACCAAGTACGCACCGTCGCAATTAGCCATTGTTGCTGCTGATTTATTGACCCATTAATATAGTTTTGACTAGTGCTTTCCAACTAAATAAGTTAGCCGCTAATTAATTAATTCGGTAACTAATCACATCAAGTCACTATGAATATGTATGTACTGTATGTATGCAGAGGTTCACTTACTACAGAAGCTTAATTCTTCAACCACATAAATAATATTATTGTGTACTACACAAGCTTAACTCTTCAACCACATAAATAATGTTACTGTCTATGCATGCAGTAGTATCACTTACTACTACAGAAGGTTAATTTGTTTTCCCCTGACATTAACTTTATATATTTCCTGTAATGCAAATTAGCTGTAGTGTTCTGATGACATTTGGCTTTTTTTTATGGTTTCACCTTGGTCTTTAAAAATGAAAAACATACAATAAAGTATTCCACCTTATAAACTATAACTGAATTTTTCTTGCAGTTGAAAACGATTTTTCTAACAAAGAGAAAAAACAGAGGTGCTATACATGATAGTATGATACAGAATATATTATTTTGTTTTCCTTTGTTGTACTTGTTGATCAAAATCAAGAGGTCAATATATCAGGTGCTCTTTCTCAGTCAACTAGCTAGACATATATACATGCACGTTTAATCATATATAGTAGTAGTTGATTTCAACTCCTTTTCATTGCAAAAACAACGTGGTGTGCATTGTGCAACCAACATACTGAAGAGGAGAAAGACAATGCAACTCAACCATAAATGTGCTAGTATTATTTTTTAATTATATATAACAATTCTTAAACAGCACTCTTCTTGGGGGGCAGCACGTAAAGGTGTTCATGCTACTTTGGAACAAGATATATGCCACACATTATATCCCTAGCTACCGAATATATATGGCTAGCTCATCAGATTGTTACATCTTAGTCTTACTTTACAAGTCTTGTACTTATCATTGACAGCCTTTAATTAGCTTATTGGATTGAATATACTTACATTGATCTCAAATTAAAGTAGTAAGTACTAGTAACTTTGAGATTGGAACAAAGTCTCTAAAGTTTGCCCTTCTTTTACTTTACTTGAGCAAGCATGCATCATGCATTGCATTGGCTGGCAGGAGACATTCCTTTGATGAACTAATTATACATGAGTGCACTAGCTGCATTTTGTTCTAACTTGGCTGACATATCCTTTAATGTAGAAATAGATCTCTTTAATGTTTGGCCTTTAATCTGCAGGGAGAAAAACTTTAAAGCTGTAGCTAGCTAGCTAGCTGAATGAGAAAAAGAATAGTAGTAGTATATGGATGATATATATGACACTGGTGGAGAAACCATGTTTACTCTCGGTTGGAAACTCCCTTTAATCCCGGTTTTCCAACCGGGAGTAAGGATCCGGGACTAAAGATGGACATCTTTAGTCCCGGTTGAAATAACCGGGACTAAAGATGTATCTTTAGTCTCGGTTGGTACCATCAACCGGGACTAAAGAGAGGGGATCTTTAGTCCCGGTTGGTGTTACCAACCGGGACTAAAGAGACAATAGTGGGCAGTACAGCTGGTCCCTTTTTCTTTTTCCTTTTTCCTTTTTATTTTCTCCCGAATCAAGTAGGCAAATCCCCAAATCAAACTAACATCCCAAATTCATATCACCAAATCCACATCACAAATCATAAAGTTACTTATACACATAAATCAAATACATCACAATATCCTAAGAAATTACTCAAATACATCACAGATCCAAACAATGAATCACAAATTTGTAACTTCTCAGTCAAATACATCTCAGTGAATCATCACAAATTAAAAAAAAAAAAGAATGCCGCCGCCGCCGCCGATCACCACGAATGACGGGCGCGGCCCCGCCGGCCGAGGCCCCGCCGCGGCCCCACCGCCCGCCACGGCTGCCGCCGCCCGAGGTCCCGCCGCCCGCCGCCGCCGCGCGTGGCCCCGCCGCCGGCCGGCCCGCCGGATGGGAAGGGGAGGCTGACCGGGAAGGGGAGGAGGAAGGGGAGAGAAGGGGAAGGAGAGGAGGAAGGGGAGGAGTTGGAGAAGAGAGTTAGAGAGGATAGATCTGAGGAGAGGGGGTGAGATTCGATCTGTTAAGTTGTAACTGTGGAGAAGAGGATAAGGGATAGGGATTATATACTATATGTTTAATTTTAGTCCCGGTTGGTACTACCAACCGAGACTAAAGATCATCTTGATCTTTAGTCCCGGTTAGTAGTACCAACCGTGACTAAAGTGGTGATCTTTAGTCCCGGTTATTGACACCAACCGGGACTAAAGATCCTCGGCCCCTTGACATATATTTGACAGGGGATGAACCGGGACTAAAGATCATCATTTTTAGTCCCGGTTGGTAACTAAAGATTAAAATTTTTATAACCGGGACTAAAAACAACACCAACCGGGACTAAAGATCAAAATTTTTATAACCGGGACTAAAAACAATCTTTAGTCCCGGTTCTTTTTGGATCCTGGACTATTGTGGATTTTGCCGGACCGACCAAATATGGTTTCTCCACCAGTGTGAATGCTTTGTTGAGAAGCTTTGTTGATCATCAATTACACAACCAACTAAAGGTAGTGAGCGGCGCCTGCAGGATCGAGTGGTACTAGCAGTACAAATTCAATTGTACCCATTCCTTGATGATTCATGTGTGCAAGATTGGACTACCAGCAGATCGACTAGCCATAAACTCACATGCGTTAAATACTTTGGCTAGGTAGATGAATGCAATGCAATGCAGCAATAGTGCAATTAATCCATGGATAAGTGCACGCATAAATTAAATTAAAACATGCACATAATGTATAAGTAATACTTCATCAGTTTTTTAATATATAACACCGTTAACTTTTGAAGTGTTCATTATTATTTATTTTAAAATGGATATATACTTATATAAGACGAATGATTGAATGTTATGCAGAAAACCAATGACATCGCATATAAAAAAACGGAGGTGGTATATCTACGTAATCCCGACATCTCTAAAAAGGATGACAAATCTAGATAAATATATGTCAAGATTTATCCTTAAAAGTTGATTTCTTTTTTTTAGGATGGATGATACAGTGATCAGTACACAGGCAAGGCATGCAGTTTCCGTGCACTTAAAGCCACAAGTAAGGAGATGACGTCCCTGGTGATATCGAGTAATTAAGAAGTGTGCGACGGGTTTGTTAATTATGCGTCAATCGATGGAGTTGGCCTCGTCGGTCACCCTGCATAAGTACAGTACCAGTGGTCTATAATTCGACGGAACTGTTAATTTATTTAGTAAGTAATTAATCAATTTCTGTGCGTGCTGGTGGTAAGTAAATAAAAGAGCTGTGAAGTGGAGTTTGGAGTGGGTTGGGTTTGGTGTTGCAGGGAGGCTGCTTGCTAGCTATTCCAGGCCAGTGTAGTGTAGTAGAACGGTAGATGAATTTGGCAGTGGCAGATGGAGACCGGGCGGGGGTGCGTGGGTTGGTGGTGGTTGGTTGGTTGCGATTGTGGTGGTGGCCCAACGCCCGGCCGATCCGTCGTCGCGTCGCACCGCAGCAGCGAGTGGACTCGCAGAGCCACCACCCTACGCCCACGCCGCGGAGTCCTCGCCGCGTTGCGCTGCTGCGTGGCCACCGGCGGCGAGCGAGCGCGATACGGCAGACGTCGCGTGCACGGCAGCGTATACGCGCGCGCGACACGGCGCCCGGCGCACGCATCCGGCACGTGAACGAGCCAAAGCCCCCAACCCCAACCACAACAACATCCACGGGGAAGGAAGGAAGGAAGGAATGGAATGGAATTGAGTGGCCAGGCAGGGCAGGAAGCAAGCAAGCAGAGCATCTAGCCAGCCGCATGCAATTGCAAGAGCAGAGTGAATCAGTGTGTCCGGTTGCTGTCGGCGTCCGTGTGTGCGTGCCCCCGTTCCGTTCGTTCCGGCGGCCGTTGCCGGGAACGTCGTGTCATGTCGTGTGATCGTGTCGTGTCGACCGCCTGTATCATCGGTTGCGCCGTTGCTGTTTCCGTGGTAGGGGCGTAGGGCCCGGGCCGGGGCCGGGGAAATGCACGGCTGTGTGTTCGCTATACCTGGTTTCCAATCGGAACTCTTCCCACAGTGAGTGATTAATTAAATATTAGCTAATTTTTTTAAAAAAATAGATTAATTTGATTTTTTAAGTAATTTTCGTATAGAAACTTTTTTTTAAAAAAACACACCGTTTAGTAGTTTAAAAAACGTGCACGTGAAAAACGAGGAAGAGGGGTTAGAAAAAGAGACATCCGAACAACATGCCAGTGTGCCACGCCAACGCCGGCGGAAGTGCAACCCGCAACCGGGTGTCCGTGTGTCTACCTTTCGCTGTGTCGCTGATGGCAACACGTACGCCGGGAAGGACGTACAGTGTACTGCGACGCTGATGCGTGCAATCCGGCAAATCAATGGAGCATGCGGTTTCTGCGTCCCGGCAGCTACCGTTTCTGCTTCTATACCGCCTGCCACGTACGTACGGCACACCACACGCGACGTTTCTATGTTCCGGTGATACTTCGCGATTTACTATGACAAGGATTGCCATTTTTTTTACGTGGTTTATTGCTAATCAATAAAAGAGAGAAGTTCAGGATTTATGCTATCACATTATATCTTATTTTTCGTTTATTTTTATCTTATCTTCTTTTAACAAACTAATGGATGTGTGTGTTATAATGTCAGAAGTTAGAGATGTAATCTGTTTCAATTATCTATAAAAGTATATTGCCCTTTTTCACCCATAAAACTTTAATTAGTTTACCTGCTTAATAACGCTGGATTTACTTTAAAGATTCGTGATAGCTAAACATTTGCATGAATATTTTTGCCTTTCTCTTAACGAACCAGCATCAAACAATGATAATTTCATTGAATATAGTAGGAGGAAAAATTACTATACAAGAAGAAGAAAAACTATAAAATAGTTATGAACAGTTGAACACTACTTTAGCCCCTGCAGCTCAATCAGGGTTTTAGAGTTTTAGAGTTAGGCTATGTTTAGATCAGGGATGTAAAGTTTTGGCGCATCACATCGGATATATGGACACACATTTAAAGTATTAAACGTAAACTAATAACAAAACGAATTACAAAATTCGCTTGTAAACTGTGAGACGAATTTATTAAGCCTAATTAATTCGTCATTAGTAAATATTTACTGCAGCACCATATTGTCAGATCATGGAGCAATTAGGCTTAAAAGATTCGTCTCGCAATTTACACGCAATCTGTGTAATTAGTTATTTTTTGTTTATATTTAATACTTCATGTATATGTCCAAACATTCGATGTGACAGGGTGAAAAATTTTGCTAGAGGATCTAAATAGGGCCTTAAGGGTGAAAGTTGGTGGGTGAGGTGGGTTTTTGATGATGACTAGTAAAAATGGGGGAAAAAGAAGTGATATAGAAGAATGATTGATATAGATGAGTTTTGTTAATGCTAGGAAGAAAAAAAATGTAAATGCGATGTAGTGGGAACTAGAGAGGGAAAAATAAATATCTTTTGAAAGAGTACATCGTTTAGGTTAGAGTTAGCATCCAAGATATGTACGCAATCGGTTACAAATAAAATATGAAGTTGTAATAGGTGCTAGCTAGTACAATATAGAAGTAGAGTCAGACACTTATATTAAGTTCTCTCTTAAAATAGAGACACATGCATAATTAGTTTCCCATGATATAGGAATTGGCCAAACATCATTAACAAATATTGTGTTTTGGTGTTATAATCGTGCATATTTGGTTTCACCGATGCTGGTTTTACAATACTTTGAAATCTATAACAGACAAATGAGACTTTTTTTACAATGTATATTACACTAAATGTTAGGTATGTAAAACATTTCTGTTATTACTCAAATAAAATCAGAATTCGATCTCATTCATTTGTACACAGAATTTACTAAGAGATCTCCCTAAATACTCTACTACTTTGTCATAAAATATAGATATTTCTAGCTCTAAATCCAGACACATTTTAGGATGGGGGTAGCTAGCTAGTACAAGTACCTCTGAACTGTCATTGTGTAGAATGAAAGGATAAACGGCTCACAGTTTAAGGAACGGCAGCCGGTTTGATCGATCGATGATCGATCGAGGTGCTGTCTCTTTGTCAACCCAATTGCTCAAGTGTCGACCAGCTGCTTGAAAAGCCGGTAACTAACTAACTATATATATACTCCCTCATTGGGCCGGCATGCGCAGGTCAATTTGTTCATGTTGCATTGTCAGTTTTCTTGCAGATCGAATTGAACGCCCATCTCAATCGGTACCTTCAACATGAATCGATCGATCGAAGCGACCTGTATCGATCAGCCAATAACACTGTTTGTACAATCTATACGTTCCATTCAGCTCAGCGTGTGATAACGTCTCTCTAGCTTCAGTGACGGGATTGTTCGAAGCGAACTGCATAACTAACCGTTAATCAGATCAGACACACACATATATAACTGCATTGTTCGTTACCAAGTGGTACTTGCAGCAAGCTAGCTTAATTTATGATTATTAACCACACGTTTCCATCAATGATCGATCTTGCTGATCTTACCGTACACTACTGGAGAAACCATCTTTTATCGGTCGTCCAAAATATATAATAGTCCCGATTCGAATAGGAATCAGGACTAAAGATTATTTTTAGTCCCGGTTAAACATTATATTTACGTCCATTGGTTTTCAACAAATCCTGGATATACAACAAACATTTTTTTTTTTAATTTTCTTGTTGCCCTTTTGACAAGCTAGCTAGCTAGCTAAGGCAGGCCATAAATACAATGGAAAAATTAAATTAAATTTGCATGTGTGGATGCATATACGCTCCAACTAGCTAGATCGTCGGACTAACTATAGAACCCGTTGATTGGTTAACAAGTGAAATTGACTAGCTAGTGCCATTATATATATTCGATCATCATCACTCTGATCTGTCTGTTTTAGGTACGTACTTGTCGAAGCCTTGGCATGTACTGCGTTGATTCGACGTTTGCTTGTTCTGAATCCCAAGAATAAATCAAGCACAACATAAACAGTAATGAATATACTCATAGCCTGCTACAGTACTCCCTCCGTCCCACAATATAAGGGATTTGAGTGTTTACTTGCTCTGTTTGATCACTTGTCTTATTAAAAAAAATTAGAATTATTATTATTTTTTTTGACTTACTTTTGTCTACGTTTGATGTCGCGATTTCGGTATTTGCATAGTATAGGGATCGTTGGTGCTAGGATATATACGAGATTATAGTAAAAGAGATGGAGACGAGGATTTTTATACAGGTTCGGGCCCCTGAATTATTAGTAAATAACCCTACTCTTGTTGGCCGAAGCCGGTCGTTACTCTTATTTACCATAATCACACCAGTACAATATTTGGGGTAGCCTATCTATCTGTTGTCGACATGGCGGTCTGAAGTGCTGACACGTAGTCGATATCAGGGTAGTCTTCCTCCTCGAATCCGTGTCCGGCGAGATCAGAGACAGCGTTAGATCCCTCTTGACGGTAGTCGTAGGTACCGTATAGGGACTACTAGGCTTATCTCTGATGTTCATATCCGGCGGCTTGTCTTGGCGTATGTTGGCTTGTATGTTGATCTATTGTTTCCTCTCTCCTCTCCTCCTAGTGGGCCTTGTATTTATACCCATAGGTAGCCCCTTATTCAAGTAGAACTAGGAAAACCAATATGGATACAATCTGAGTAGTCCTTGTCGTTTCCATATAGAACTCTATTTTCCTTATCCGGAACTCCTTCTGTACCCGAAGGTTGTTTCTATATAAAACATGGTATGTGGTGGGTCTTGCCGAGATTTAGTCAACTACTATTAGTTATGTGGTATCTATAACCCTAACAGCTTTATTATCAAAAGTACTTTAAGCACAACTTTTTCTTTTTTATATTTATACAAATTTTTTGAATAAGATGGTTGGTCAAATAGTACAAACAAAAACTTAAAATCCCTTATATTATAGGACGGAGGGAGTACATGTGTGCATATACTCATAGCCGTAGACAGTAGCTAAAGCTAGCTTGTCGGCCCGGTCGGATACGAGGCAGATGTTATCGCGGCTACTGTTTGATTTAGATTTTTTTTTACTTCAATACTGCCAGGGCTTTGTTAGTGTATTTTCATTTATTTGAGTAAATTTACAAAATTACAACGGGAGGAAACCAAGACTGAAAAAATTATACAGTTTGTAACCAATCAAAAACTATTTGCTTCGTAGGGTCTTTTATCTGTTTGATTTAGATTATTGAATGAATCATTGTTATAAATCATCTATTTGATTATAGAATAAATTAAATATTATTTTGGAGTAAACTTAATAAATTTGAAACAAGTGATCTGAACAATACAGAAAAATATTTTTTTCAAACATAATACTACTCCCTCCATCCTAGAATATAAACATTTTTAGAGTTGGACACGGTTATTGAAAGTTGGTAAAATTAAATGAAGGAGTGTTGTGATATTGGAGGAGAAGTGAATATCTGTAGAAAAATTGAATGGTGCGATTGGTTGAGAATAGAATGTTAGTGGAAAAACTGTTATACTTTAGGATAAATTTTAGAGGTTAGAAGTTGTTATATTTTGGGACGGAAGGATTACTCTTTCGTTATTGATGAAAAGAGTGGATGAAATTTTAGATACTCGTGGCACGCGTTTCGTGCGAAAACTTTCTATATGAAAGTTGTTCTAAAATATTAGATTAATCCATTTTTCAAGTTTGTAATAATTAAAACTCAATTAATTACACATTATTACCACCTCGTTTTGCATGAAACACTTAATCTTTATTTTCATCCTCATCTTTATCTTCAAAAGATTCAAACACCACCTAAAGCAAATAATCCGGTGAATGAGCTGAAAAGTAGCTTTCCCTGACCCAAGCCGGTCACACACTTGACACACCAGTGCACACACCGATCGATCAGTGATCGTTTGGCGGTTGTCAAATATGGATGGACCGTTACGTCGCGTGTGCATCCAGCATGCAAAAAAAACATATATGCAAATGCATGATACTGCAGCTAGCATGCAGTCGCCGACGAATTGGAGTGCAAATATGTCCATCGATATGTTGTTGCAATGCAATGTTGGTGTTCGATATATATACATCATGCATGTGTGGCATCGATCGATCGATCGATCTCAATCATTTATGAGATATGTATAGAGATACCATGCTTGAAAAGTCGGAAATCAAGCAAGCACACGATGCTCCCAATATTCTCAACCCTCATGTATGTATATACATAATGCATCTCGTGAGTTGGTTGGACACTGTACAGTTTGGAGGCATTGCTGCTGCTGCTACTGCTACTGTTACTGTTGTATGCTCAACGCATACAGATTGAAGAAACACTGTATACGTACGTACGTACGCATCTTAATTTCGTCCGTACGCGCTTCAATTCACTGAAAAAGTGAAAATGATTAACCGTACCGACAGTGTACATGCCCCTTTGAACGCTTCCTGTATACTACAACTAGTCACCTAACATGTTTGAGTTCGATCAATTTCCTGGAAATTTCACTCCGGCCATTGTAAAGGAAATTAGTCTGTGTTTAGATCTAAAGTTTGGATCTAAACCTTCAGTCCTTTTCCATCACATCAACCTATCATACACACACAACTTTTCAGTCACATCATCTCCAATTTCAACCAAAATCCAAACTTTGCGCTGAACTAAACACAGCCTTAAATTGCCCAAAAGGTGCGATTGAAAATTAACATTTTTTTTAAGATAATAGAAATTGATTACATCTCCGGTCTCTGCCCATAGTCATACAGCCAAAAAGTCCAGAAGTGAATAGAAAAGAGCTTAAAAAAAGATGAGATGGAACAAACCCCCAACTTCCGCTAATAATATGATCTACTAAAATAATGTTTCTAAAATCACGTAGATTCTATCATAAAATTTTGTACTCCAAGTACTACGCCATCCAAACTAGAACAAAAGTTCCTTGGTTACCAATAAAGGCTGTGTTTAGTTCCTGAAATTAGGAACAAGTTTGGGAAAAGTTGGCAGTTTGAAAAAGAGTTGAGAGTTTATGTGTGTAGAAAAGTTTTTGATGTGATGTGATGTGATGGAAAGTTGAGAGTTGGGGGAAGTTTGGTGTGAACTAAACAGGGCCAAAATTAACATATACTCCCTCCGTCCCATATTATAAAGGATTTTCAGTTTTTGCTTACAATGTTTAACCATTCATTTTATTAAAAAAATTATGCAAATATAAAAAACAAAAAGTTGTGCTTAAAGTACTTTGGATAATAAAGTAAGTCACAAAGAAAATAAATAATAATTCTAAATTTTTTTGAATAAGACGAATGATCAATCAGTGTAAGTAAAAACTTAAAATCTTTTATATTAAAGGACAGAGGGAGTAACTAAACAGCTGCATGTGTACGTAAGTAGCTAGTCAAAGTACTGCTCCATGTCTCCATGTATACGTGTGCTGCAAGCCTGCAACCACACGCGACGCGCGCGCGCGCGAGAGAGAGCACGCTTTGTTCGATCGTGCAGGTAGGTACGTTCGTCGCAACGACGCTCCGGACGCGCGGCCGGTGCGCGGCTGGCGACAGCTTAATTAGCCGTACGCGTGGCGATCGAGCGAACCGCGTGCTGCGCTGCGAGGCTAAAAGCTTGGTACGCCTCTCCATGCAGGCCCTTGCGCTGCGCCGTCCGTGCCGTGCGTGTCGGTGCATGCAAAAGCTAGCGTACGACGCCCCGCCTGTGCGCCTTGCTGTCTCTCGGCGCGGCGCGCGTCGACGCCCCAGCTAACAACAAAACCAACCAACGCCGCAGCATGCAGCGACGCGCGTCGCCCCGCGTTTCGCACACCGCACCGCACCGCACCGCACGCGCGCGCTGGGGATAGCTAGGGTGCTGCCTCACTGGCTCAAACCGAAAGTGGAAACTTCCAAAATCGCCTCGCATTTCGCCGGCCGTGCTCTACACCGTCACATGGACACCAACAATTAATACATGCATCTACTCCATCCGTCCCATTTTAAGTGCAGCTATAATTTTTCGTGCATAATTTTGACCGTCCGTTTTATTTTATTTTTTTTAAAAAAATTAAAAATATAAATCACATATAAACTACTATTCATGTTTTATTATCTCGTAACAATAAAATACTAATTATAAAATAATTTTAAATAAGACGAACGATTAAAATTGGACATGTAAACTTACGGTTGAACTAAAAATAGGAAGGAGGGAGTATCCCTCTATCTACGTACCCCCTGCCTGGCCCCCACAGCTCACTCCCTTCTCTCTCTAGCTCTCTCACCTCACTCAATTATTTAATTAACTAAACAATGGGCTTAAACATTTTTCGTTCCTTTTCTTTATTTTTAAGAGCTAATTTCGCTTCATTGCCAAAATTTTTTAAGAGCTAATTTTCACTTTGGACTAAGTAACAGGATAATCCATTATACAACAAAGATAAAACCATATAATTCAAAGTAAAAAGATTAGATATAGGGTGATCTGTACCCCTGCCTGGACCCACGCCTCACTCTTCTCTCTTTCTTCTCTTTCACCTCACTCAATTATTTAATTCAATCAAAACAAGGGACTTCAAACATTTTTCTTCCCACTTTTTTCTCTGAAAAAAATATTTGCTGTAGTTGGAGCTGCATGATTAGCTTTGGTGGGCGTCACCCCCACCCCCTAAGAGGAGAGATACTCATCCAACTATCCCCCAAGTTGCATGTGCATTTGCATATTTCATATTTCATATATTTGCATGAGAGGAACATCCATGTGTAAGTGTTGTTGTGCATGCATATCATATCATAAGCATATGATCCTCGAGGTTAATTTTTCAACTCTGTGTTGACCATACCATCCCAATTTGCCAATGACAGGTATAACAGGTCGGTCAGGGAACAGAGAGAGCTTCACGAGAGATCCTCTGTTAACAGTGACATGCCACCTCCTTCACGAAACAACCGCGCATTGTCAAAAGCTGCCTGCTCTATCCAAATGGATCGAGTTGGTGATCGATCGATCGATGAAGAAAATTATCGTACACACACCTAATTAACTAACTGGACTAGTTAACGATACAAAACTTAATCAATTCATGCAACCAGTAGTAATTCAGAGATTAAAAACGAAATTTGATCGGTTGTGTCGGCCAAATAAGCTACTGTAGCTTGCTAGCTAGCTAGTACATGATGTCGATGCATGGAGATCGGCAAAACTAACTAAAACTCTTAATGATGCTGTGTCCTCGGTTGTTAATTAATTAATCATACGATGTTCAAAAGAAAAATTAAGCGTGATTAATTGTGTCGGCGAAGTAGACAGAGAAACGGAAGCCTTATATAACTATGTATGTATTGGATATGATACTTCACTGCAAATTGCAACTATCGGCCATAGAATGGGTTTAACTCAGTTCAGTTGAATTTTGGTTTGATTCAGAAATGGTCGAGATCAAGATCGAACTGTATACAGCTTACGATATGACATCTACTGATGATCAGTCTATCCTCTGACAGAGAAAACGTACACTGATATGACTAATGGAAAGTCCCAAACACTAGCCCTTAATGATGGGTCGTCGGTTCTTAATTAATGAATTAGTAATTATCCGATGATAAAAACAAAATTAAGTGTGATTATGTCGGCCAAGATGACAGAAATGCAAACCTTAGCTATATGCAACTAGCTGGCTATACTAATTCCCTGAACGACGTACTGAGCCAATAGCACTGATCGGAGAATGGGATTAAATTCAGTTCGATTACATATATTTGGATTAAGTTCAGTAATATGGTTGAGACGAACATATCGAACAACGTCTACTCCGTGTGTCTGTGTCTTCTGATTACAGAAAGAACATCAACATCTTGTTGCAGTAATATATGGTTGATCATATCGTAAAAAGCCCGAGCCTTAATTGGAGCAGCACCACTGATTAAACACACTCATTAGAGCCATGACAAACATTCTATTCTACCTATAGTAGACGAGCTCCTCAATGATCGATATACAATCATACAATCATGTATATATGTGGTCATCAGTCAGCTGACAGAAACTAAAGATACTTCATGCATGTGTGATCAATCTACCACATTATTAATTAACTTTAAGTACTTACCCAAATGATAATTTTTTCACAAATATAATAACAAAATGTTTGTTGATTCCCCTTCTAGAAATCATTTGGTGGTTTTTGTTCCGTAGCTGGTACGGCTGAGAATGTATAGGTATCACTGGCTACGACACTGCTACTACATGACACTACTACTGTGCATTCCATTCGTGACTGTATCTCTTCTAGCATATGGTGGGCCCCACATGGTGTGAGGGGACTAGCCAGCTACCGAACCCACATTGCAAATGATCAACAGATTGATAATATATGCAATTAAGTATTAAGTATATGCAATTAGCAAGTTAAGTACAGAGATTCCAAGAGGGGAACTTAGCATATACCCTTGTAATAATTAGGCTAAGAAAATCAAGCAAAGCATATTGGGAGATTCTTATGAGAGGAAGAGAGAAAGGAATCATAATCAGTTCATCAGCGGTGCAGCATATATTGGCAAACACTTTGAACAACTTATCTGTCTCTATACCTGAATACAATGTTACACTGAAATTTCTGCAAAATGAAAATAAACATGATTGCTTATATGTAGGAGTGAAGCTAAGAAATCTTTAGAACTGGAATGCAACACTATTGCTAATGCTTATGGATGACTGATTGACAAGATCACTTAAACAAAAGGATGCTATTAACTTTAATTTAGCCGAGTGCAGTGAACCACCAATAATTAAGCATGCATGCCTTTATAACTAGCTTGCATGCACCAACCAGGCAGGCAGTATAGCTAATTAATGTGTATACAGCTACAAAATACGTACATTTCATTGGTTTGTGGGCCCGGCGCAAGACAACAAGATCTGCCAGGTTGCAAGATATGGAGAAGAGCATATATATATATATATGTATGTACACATATACATACATGTTACGTCAACACTAGCTAGCAAACCCAACTTCCAGCCATGGAATGGAGCCATGAGCAACAGAATCAATCAATTCAATACACTTCATGATATGATATTTATATGAACAAACACACTAAATAAACTAAAAAAAATACAGGATATACATCATATCAGAAGAAGGAAAAAAGTTCTGAATTACTATTAAGTAGAGGGTTAGAGAAGCATGCATCATAATGCAACCAAGCTTAGGGTTCCCCATCACCTAGAGGGGCCCTATGTCCCACACACATCACATTGCCATGGACCAGTGTAGTGAGACACTTGAGCTACTGCTACTGCCAAGTCCACTGTACTAGTACTGCTACATTTTGTATACACATGCATGAGCACAATGCCAGATGGCATAGCTTCTTACAACCCAACAATTGGGGTGAAAACGGTAGGAAAATTCCTGACCGTGCCGATATCATTTCCATAAAAACAGTATAAAAATGATATTGTTTTCGACCGTATCCATTTTCAGCTATATATATATAATTTAGTTTTTCTAATTTCTATTAGCGTCGTATTGAAGTCACCGCTGAACAGTTAAATATGATACATATATATGATCTGATCCTTCTTTCATCCTGATCATTCATTCACTCACTAGCAGCATGCATGCCCTAGTAAGTGGTACAGTTGTACTAGGATTTCCCATTCAATTCACTTCATCAGTTCATCTCCTTGTTACCAAGAATCTTGATGTGCCACTGTGTCCTCTTCTGCTGCCTTTACAGCAGCCATATGTTTGTACATGCTGTGGCTCAATTAGGTAGGCTAGATTGGCATAGTGAAAGGTACAGAGAACAAGAGAACAAGCTAGCTAGATAGCAAACGGTCCTGCAGGAAGCTTAGCTTATTGTGCCACTGCCCAGCTCACCATTGAACACAGCTCCAGACAATGCACCTGAATACAGACACACACACAGGATAGCACAAGCTCAACGCTGCAAAATGTCAGGGAAGAATTGCCCATGCTACCAAACCTTGAGAAATGCCATCGGATTCTCTCATCTCGTCGTTTCCAAATCTGCAGAGAGTTCATTAACCAATCCCAAACTAGAATATAGACAGTACAGCGCAATGTAATGCAATGCTGATGAGTGTGTGGTTCTTGCTGCTAGATGGTAGCAGCATGGTTTCTGTGTGTAGGTCAGAAGAAGAAGCTGCATTGATCAGTGTCTGATTCAGTCAGTGAAGCAGTGACTGTTCTTGTGTAGGGTTTTGGTCACAAATTCAGAAAAAGGGGAATTGAATGCCATCACATGCCTTAGTTCAGAAATTATATATGAGCAGTTGGCTTCGGGTATGCAACTGTGCAAGCACGCAGAAATGATGAAATTGGTGACCGTTTTCTGAATCCGCACGCATGAATGAGAGGTCCATGATTTTCAGGTTGGTACTGGTCCTCTCTGAATGCTATGCTTCTGGTTCTGATGAGTCTGAAACTCTGAATACCAGTGCACAGTGATTGACAAGGTTCACCCGGCCTTCTTGTCATGAAACTGGGCCTGTAAGCCCGTAACCACCTTAATTACCTGTCTTAAGTTTGCTCATAAGTTATGAGTTATTATTACTGATGTAGAAATTACCATCGTAGAAATCCCCTCTCCTCTCTGGATTGTGTTTACCTAGCAGCTAGCACTGGTTGGAGAGTTGCATGCACAACGATTGAAAAGTATCATGGATTTTTTTTTTTGTTGATGAAACAATGGAATTTATTTGTAAACAAAACATTTATTATCAATCCTGTTAGATAATCATTTTATTAACAGACAGCAATTGTCCTGTGTCAATGACAGGTGGGGGCAAACTGGCCACATAGTGGCCCCACGGCCCACATGTCAATGTCACAGACGGCCCGCCCAGCCCATGGGTCGCCGACTCATTACCACGCCTTCCAGAAGGCTACAAGTCTACAATTCCTCCTCCCAGAAACCCCCTCGTCTTCTCTCGCCGTCGTCGCGACCATGGCGATGCCTTTTCGTCTCCGGCGATCCTCCGCCGGCCCAGCGATCCAGCTCCTCGTCTTCTCCCACTCTCTCAGCTCCGCCACCGCCGCCGCCTCCACCCGCATGTGCGACGCGCCGAGCACGCCGCCGGTGAACTTTGGGGTGACCACCACCGTGCCGGAGAAGAAGGCGATCGTGGTGGAGCGCTGATCGGCAAGTACCACAAGACGCTCGGCAGCGGGATGCACGTGCTCGTCCCCGTCGTCGACCGCATCGCCTACGTCCACTCGCTCAAGATCCAGGCCATCCCCATCCCCGACCAACTCGCCATCACCAAGGACAATGTCGTCGTCCAGATCGACGGCGTTCTCTTCTTCAAGGTCTACCTCGCACATCGGCTCACTCCCCGATTATTGCCGGTTGTAGATGCAAAGCTAGCGTTGTGGTGGGAGGGTTTTAATTTGTACATGTGGGATCGAGCTCGCAATTGCACAACTATGGCCTGAGTAGTTATGATTAGGATCTCTGAATTTAGATGGTCTGGGTTTGATGCTCTAGGTGAGGGAAGGATGATCATGCCTTACACTGTTACTGCTTCGGTGCCTTCCCGATTGCTGGTTGTAGATGCAATGCGTTGTGGTGCGAGGGCTTTTGTGTGGGTGATCAAATCTTGCAATTGTGCTTTTGTGTCCTGAGTTGTGCTTAGGATTTCTGAATTTAGATGATCAGGCTTAATGCTCTAGGTGGGGGAAGGATGAGTATGATGTATTGAAGGGTTTTTCGGTGTGGAGTCTCTTCCCTATTGTAGATGTTAATGCTTGTTGCATTATTAGGGGTTGGCAAAAAGTGTGGAAAACGATGCCTTGAAAATTTCACCGCATATTTTTGTACTCCCTCCATTTTATATTATAAGTCGTTTTGACTTTGATCAAAATCAATCTACTTCTAGTTTGACTAGTTTATAGAAAAATATAGTAATATTTACACCAAATTTGTTCCATTAAATCAATAATTGAATATATTTTCATAATATATTTGTCTTGGGTTGAAAATGTTACTACTTTTTTTTTACATACTTGGTTAAATTTTAAGCAGTTTGACTTTGACTAAAGTCAAAACGACTTATAACCTGAAACGGAGGGAGTAACGCATTGGTGGATTTTAATAAGAGTTTAGTGTTTCACTTGAATTTGATAGATGTTGTTCCACGCAGATCCTAGTTTGGTTGTTTAGGGATATATAGGTGGGAAAATACATCACGAGGAGTTACTGTGAGTGAGTTTGTGCAAGCTTATTTCCTTGCCTTTTAATCTGTGTTGGATGCACCTGGCTGTTGTAATAAAATGCTTACCTTTAGGTTGGTGTTTAGGTTCTGTTTTCTGATTTTGTTTGGTTATACAAGCTAACAAGCCTAGTTTTTCTATTAAGTTTTATTATAAAGCTGTCTTAGTTATATCCATTTCACCCTCCTGCCGTAAATGAACTAATAGCGTGTATTCTTGTCGGGCAGGTAAATCTATTTTGTATCACTATCATTTTGTGCAATGCTCTGAATGGGATAATGCCAAAAAAAATTATCGTTGTAGACTTGTAGCTAAGATGTATATATCAGGTCATTGCTTTTTGATAATTTACCTGATTATGGTATTCCAGATCTACTGTAAGTTTTCTGGAAGTAAGAGGTTGTTGCTATCAAGTGCTAACTATACTTTTTTTTGGGTGGTGGTTGTGAACTTTTCAGATTGTTGACCCCTACCTTGCTTCCTATGTTGTGGATGATCCAATTTTTGAAGCCACTCAGCTTGCCCTGACGACTGTGAAAAGTGAGGTTGAAAAGACCTTATACAAGATTGTTAAGGAGAGAGACACACTAAAGGAGCAAATTATGGTATGGCATCTTGTTCGCACTGTAAGGTTGTTCGTTCTACTTACTATACCATGACAGTTATTGTGGATAACAACGAATAAGGATTTACTCCCTCTGTTTTAAAATGTTTGACACCGTTGACTTTTTAGCACATGTTTAACCGTTCGTCTTATTAAAAAAAATTTGTGAAATATGTAAAACTATATGTGTACATGAAAGTATATTTAACAATGAATCAAATAATATGAAAAGAATAAATAATTACTTAAATTTTTTGAATAAGACGAATGGTCAAACACGTACTAAAAAGTCAATGGTGTCAAATATTTTAAAACGGAGGGAGTTAGCACTTAAAAATGCAGTGAACTACCCGTATCTCCGTATGTTAACTTCCATCTCTCAATGATTTTGCTTTATGATTTCATTCTTTTGTGGATCACTATTTCCAAATGTAAGCCAAAAAAAAAAAAAACTTCAGTGCCTATGGTTGACTCTCTGTAGCGTTGTTTTTTTAAGGTTTTTAATTTATGGCTCCTTTTAAGTAGTCATATTACTTGATACCTCAAGTGGAAGGAAAAAGAACATAATCGTACATATTCTCTTTCAGTATCTTATATAGTGGCTGTTGTTGTATGATAGTTTTGGCTTGTCTGTACCTATCTCATGCCTTTCATCGCATTTCATTATGTTTGTAAGTTGTATGCGCTATCTTTTCATGTATTTTCTACATTTGTCTGGCAGAGGTCCATAAATGAGAGTGCAATTGATTGGGGACTGAAGTGTGTCCGCTATGAGATTGGTATGCCTTTTTGCTTCTGAACTGTTGAGCTATAACTGTTTCCTGTAATATTTCTGATATTTAATAATTAACTATGCAGTGAATAAGCATAACCTAATCCTTGAAGTTGAATCAGAAGGTGCTGAATGCTCGGTCTCTTATAAGTTTTTAACATGATTTATCTTAGGCTCACTGAGAAGGCATTATTCTATTCTAGTATGTGAAATATGAAGAGATTCTGACTAAAGTTTTGTTTGATCTACTAGGAGCTATGTTGCAAAGGGTATGTGACACGCTGTGGCGGAGGATGACTGAAAAGTGAGGCGCGAGTAATGAAGTCATTGTGTTAAGGACTCATCTAGACATACGTTGATGTATTTTGGGACAATTGCTAATTTAACCCTGTTCTAAAGTCTAATTATCAGTCTGATCCTTCTTTTTCAAGTTTGCTCATTTGACCCTGTTTTTTAAATTGGAGTTGCCGTTTGACCCTGTTTTCATGGCATAGCTAGGGTTTCATTTAGAAAAAAGAAAAAAAATATATATTTACAAGCACAACTGACCAAAATATCCCTTATCCTCTCCCCCTCTCTCTCTCCTCTCTCTCACCAGAAACTCTCCTCACCGTCCTCGTGGGTCAAATGAGCAAACTTTAAAAAGTAAGGTCAAACTGGTAGTTAAACTTTAAAATAGGGTCAAAAGAGCAAATGCCCCTAATTGAAACCGAAGCACGCTGGCTCTGTGATTTCCAAGCACACCTTGCTGGAGGAGTAGAGGAAGAGGAGGCATTTGGCTGGGAGAGTAGTAGCAGCTACAAAAATACTAGGATCCAGCCAACAATGCTACTACCTCCGTTTCGAAATGTTTGACACCGTTGACTTTTTAGCACATATTTGACCGTTCGTCTTATTCAAAAATTTTTGTGAGATATGTAAAATTATATGCCTACATAAAAATATATTTAACAATGAATCAAATGTTATGAAAAGAATTAATAAGTACTTAAATTTTTTGAATAAGATAAATGGTCAAACATGTGATAAAAAGTCAACGGCGTCAAACAATTCGAAACGGAGAGGGTAATTAGTATCACGATCCGAACCTGACATGTGCTGGACCAGCAATTGATATCATATTAGCTGTTGCCATGGTTATTTTATTCAGACATGGGATAGTTTCATAACTTTGCTCCATTGTTCAGTTCATGTTCTGGTTCACGCATAAAAATTGTCAATTTTCTTTTCTTTCCTTTTCTTTTCATAGGAACGCATTGTCAGGCACCTTGGTGATCAATCTATTTACCAAAAGATAGTGCAAAAACATTGTCAGGTCCTGGCTTTATTGATTGCATGCTTGGTTTTATATGATGATAGCTTTGGTTTGGAGGATAGGACTGAACTTTACACTTCGCTGTTACAACACCGTTTCTGATAATTGCATTTGCACATGTTTGCCATTATAATATGATGGTATCAGGCGCGAGTTCCATCTTGGCCATTATAATTAATGGGGCTATTTTTTTGTCATTAAGATTGCAAGGATATCTTTTGCATTTGCATTTGCCTATGCTATTGTGCTATCGACCAGGGTCGAAGCCAAGACTAGAAAATGTGTGCGCCGTTGTCGCACCATCCATATTGGATGTATAAACCATATTGGTATGGTAAATGAACATACTATTTATTGTTTATTTGTAGAAGAGTTATATTTTTTAAAAAAATATTTTATTGGTTTTAAAATTTTATGTCAACAAGCATGAGAAAAATATTATGTTTGTAAATATTTAAATTACATATTAGATAGAGCTAAATAAACGACGATGTCAAATTTATATTGGTTGATGTCGATTTGACGTCTAATACTAGTTGGCATGCTTTTTAAATTATTTTGTTCCTTTCCTCCTTCCATTATTTTTTCTATTTCAGCCTATATAACCTTTTGAATTCTATTTACTTTTAGAGTATTAAATCTATTATTTGGATGGTTGAAAATCTTATCATTTGTATATGTATGACTTTCTCTTTTTCTCTTCCAATATATATAGGCTTATCGGTATTAATTACCGATGTGCAATGAAGACCACATTTTATATGCCAAACCCTTCCATCCAGTTAAAATGGTGCTAATCTTTTAAGGTAAGTAATAGCCCATTTAGATGAGGGTTAAGTGATAACCTATAAATGATTTGTCAATAGGCTATTTACTTGTTTAAGCATATTTGTATGCCTTTGCTAAATATTTTGGAAGACGTTCCTTTTGAATTAGTAGGATTTACAAAAAAAAATTTAAATTACATAAAAAGTTATGAAATTTATGTATTACATGTTTACTCCGTCCTAGAATATAAGAAGTTTTAGGGTTAGACACGGTTATTAAAAAAGTAGGTAGAAGTGAGTGATGGAGGGTTGTGATTGGATGAGCAGTGGAGGTAGGTAGGAAAAGTGAATGTTGAAGGGTTGTTATTGGTTGAGAAGAGAATGTTGGTGGAGAAATTGTTATATTGTTTTGGGACAAATTTTAAAAGCTAAAAGTTATTATATTTTGAGATGGGTGAAGTATTATTGTAGGTAAATGATTCCTATGGTCAACTTAGTATGCAAAGCCATAAAAATTTACTCTTTGTACATAAGATCGTTCTTGAAAAGTTAAAACTTCCAAGGTCCTGGGCATAAATATATTAGTACTAATTTAGGGGTATTCTTAAAAATATTTTGTATTTAGTGAAGTATAGGATAAGAAATACTATTAGGGTTGAAAATGAAAATTTTCTGGAGTACGATGCCACGTGAAGGTTAGCTGCTAGCCTCTGGCAGCACCGAAGCGGTGACCTGCGCGATCCAGAATTCCAGACGCGGCTGCGCGCTGCCTCGTCGCTCATCTCTGCCTTAGTTCACTTCGTCTTATCTCATACACCTACATGTAACATGACGGAAGTGGCGAGGAGCCGAGGATCAAACAACGGCCGGGTTAGAAGGAGCAGATGATGGCCCGGTGGGCGGTGGCCTCTCCCATCACGACGGGCTCACCGCCGGCCAGCCTGC
Source organism: Oryza meridionalis (assembly GCA_000338895.3). Classification (NCBI taxonomy): domain Eukaryota; kingdom Viridiplantae; phylum Streptophyta; class Magnoliopsida; order Poales; family Poaceae; genus Oryza; species Oryza meridionalis. The sequence goes on from CM002531.2 coordinate 3,625,387, forward strand.
CACACCACCAACTCGATCGGTCGCCGTCTCTGCCTCCGATTTCCAGCTACGAGCTACTCAGCAGAGCTGTCCATCCCATCTATCTCCCCGGAGCCCCTCCTCTACCCTATCACGATGACGCCTTAATCTGGGCGGGTGACGAGGTGAGCCAAAGTGGCAAGTAGGCTGTCGAGTAGGCGATCGATGCGAACAATCGATATGGCGCAGAAGTGGTCGACAAGGTTGGCGACGAGCAGGGTGGTGTTGAGCTGAGCCGCTCCCCATGGATAGCGACGGTGTGGACCCTTGCCACACCTACTCCATGCTCCAAGGCGGTGCTTGCCGGTGAGCTCCGGGGCTGGCGCGCATCAAGGCAGCACGCGGGCCGGTTATCTCCGGGACCGGCACGGAGCACCAGGGCGATGCCTCTCCTTCTTCGCCGGCGTCGTTCCCCTCCAATGTCATCTTCAATTCCGTCGCCATATTCTGAGCTTCCACTTCCTCGTCCAGGCGGACCAGCCCGCGCAGATCGTCAGTTGAGGGCACAGCGGATCGAGGCTGGGCGAGACCAAGGAGCTCATTCCCGGTGGTACATCGAGCTCGAGGTTATTGTCCCGACACGGTGATTAGGAGAGGGGAATCTATTGTTCTCCTTTTTTTTTTTTGCTGATTATTCTTGCGGGATTTATTGTTCTCTCTTTTTCGCTGATTGTTCTTGCGGGATTTATTTTGCTTTTTTTTTCTAGGAGTTTTTCCTCCGCCGACTGTTCTAGATGAGTCGTGCATTTTGTAAAGAAACCCTCTCAAAGCGTGTAATTTACATTTAGGTCCGTTGAATTTATTTTTCACCGTCGATTTGTCATCGGACGACTACGGGAGGGTGTGAATACGTGGCACGCTTCTCCGGTCAAGATTCCTACCGGAGCTCTTTGCGTGGTGCCACGTGGCCCAATTAGAACCAAGGTTCTAACCTGAAATCGGTTTATAAGATTTGAGATTAGGGGGGTGTGGGGTGAAGATAAATTATAATACCGAATAACTAATATTGATAGCAAAGGAGGTTAAATAGTCACCGTTAATAACAAACAATGTGTAAACTAGTCCTTTAAGAAAAACTTAAATTTTAGCTCTTTAATAATATCATTGAAAGTTTGAAACTAGTCTTTATTGCTAAATTCTTTTAATGTAAACTATTGAATAATCTCACAGATAAGTATAATCTATTTTACTTTGAAAAAGATGAGAAATCACAAACTAATTTTATAGATCATGTTTCTTGCTAATATTTTTAGACTTGCTAACTAACTAAACTGATAATACTTTCAAGCTATGCAAAATAAACTAGATAAATACTTACCTTAACTAACCTTAATATAGAGTAAAAATATAGAGGTGTAGTGGTGGTAGTGTTTGGATAGGAGGTGTTGGCACCCCCTAGCTGCGCCACTACTATTGACCATACTAATTAAGAAAGATTCTTTCATATGATATTGGTATTAAAGGATCAAACATAAGCTTTAAATCTTGAAATCAATATATAGAGCGGCTGCCAATTATTTGCATAACCATTAATTTCATTGGTATCTGTGAGCATAAAGTTTTATAGAGTGTGGCTGATTTTTTTTTTCCGCCAAGCCTGATTTAATTTCATTTCAAAAGGGAACTCCTATATTCCTTTATGAGTTTGGTTTAGCAACATGAGGTGGCTATTATAGATGAAAGAACCCTGCTAATATTAAAATACAACAAAAATTATAGGGGTATGGTGGCCATTTCTCATTAGATGGACTGGTCTCTATTACCGCTCAAGGCGGTGGCAGTGCGTTTTCAGAGACCGGCTAATCAACTCAAGATGCTAGGTTAGTGTTTTATTCTTCGATAAGAAGACTTGTTTAGTGCATGATAGCGACTTTGTGTTCTTTTACTGATCAGTGTGATAATCGCTGTGATAAATTGTACTGACCTATATGAGTATAGTTATCAGTTTTTTTTTCTTTCTTTTGCATTTTATCTCTCTACAGACTTGTTTTTAAAAATTCCTTTGATTAATCGCGAGACTTTTTACCGAATAAATTTTGCGTTAGTATTATGGGGTAAATCATTTTGTCCAGATGTTGCCAATTCATTTCTGTTGGCGTGCTGTTATGGAGAGAGAACTTCCTCTTTGCGTTGTTTCAATAATTCTATCGAATGATGTGTATTTTTTGTTACATATATGGTGTTCATGTGTTTTCCTTTACATAAATTAACGATTGCTTTTGTTTTGCTCTAGCGAGTCGCTAAATGTTCTGACATTAAAGGAATTAGGGTTTTTTTTTTTTTTTGCTTTTACAAGGGATAGTCGGTTCCATAAATAGATTGTTACATTTGCTAATTTTGCTAATTCTGCCTCGTGGTGTATAATCACTAGACAGTGCCGCCTCCCTCTTCCACGTCCGCCGCCACCGCCCTCCGTCCGCGTCCGCCCTCGACCGCCGCCATCCTCGTCCGCGACCTCTGCCGCCGCCCTCATCACCGCGTTCGTCCGCAACCACCGCCGCCATCGCTGTCGCCATCGATAGAATCCGTCGCCACCATAGTCGCTGTTGTTGTCGGGGGGAGGCGAATATGCGATGAGGCCAGGGGGAGGCGATACGGTGTGGGAGGAGATCGGTGGGGAGCGAAGGGACCGAGGGCATGCTACAAAACGCAATGAGGACCACTGAGATGTAATCCAACGGCTGACAATTAAATGATGACGTGGCTTCATCAAATCTCATATTTGAAATATGAGTCTTAACTTTATAGAAAGAAGGGATGAGGTAGTCACTTATATGTGAGTCTTGCATTTATTTTTTAATATCTTGGATGACTGGGCTACCACATCAGCCAATACCACCCTTAAAACTATCAAGAGATTTATTTTGTACCAATTTTAACAGTTAGTTGGGTCGGAGGGATACAAATCAGATTCCACCAAGAATGAAGGGAGTCACATTGGACTTCTTTCTTTCCCACTTCATGCCTTCAAGGCGGCCTGCTAATGAGGTCGGCCCGAGGCTGCTCAGCTAGCCTCGGCCCAAGACGACAGCAGCCCATGCGACAGCAAGGCGCGATCCAGTCGGGGAAAAAGTACACTGAAGGTCCCTCAACTTATCATCGAGATATAAAAACATCCTCGAACCGCAAAACCAGATATACGGGTCCCTCAACTGTATAAAACCGGTCACCCGAGGTCCCTCGCTGGTTTTCAACCCGGTTTTATCCGACGTGGCGACTGAGTCAGCGTGGGCCCTACATGTCAGCTGGCCACGTCATCACCCTCTCCCCTCCTCTCCCTTTCTCTCCTCTCTCTCTCTCTTCTCGTTTAGGTAGGCAGCTGGAGAGGACATCGGCGACTCGGCGGACTGCTGCCTTCGGCGGGGCGGGGTGGGAGAGGACGAGGGCGTCGGAAGCCGGCGACGGGCGGTGCGGTGGCGCGGCGACACCAGAGAAGGGGCTCTGCGAGGTTCACCGGCCTGGGGGACGACGACGGCTTGGGGGACCTCCTCATCGATTCGCACGCGCATCTCGGCGAGCAGCGCGTCGTCCGGCTCCAGCACGCCCGTGGCGGCCAGCGACTCGAACAGCAGCGCCATGCCATCGGACTTGATGGCATCGAGGGCATCGGAGTGGAGGGCGACCTTGGCGAGGTCGTCGATGTCGGGCTGGATCGAGGCCGTGGTCGTCGACAGGGCGGCCCAAGGGGCACCTGTTCAACCGGCCGCCGTCGGCGCTGGGGAAGGAGTCGCCGCCGCACCAGAACTACGCCGCCGTGTTCGACAGCCTCGACGCCGCGGCCGCCCGACGAGCGCGCGCAGGTGGAGCGCGTCGTGGTGGGCGAAGAGAACAAGGGCGTCCTACTCCGGAATGGCGCGCACCGGCGGGAGCGGCTCGCCTGGCTGCAGCAGTGGGCGGCGCGCATGGAGATGGCCGGGTTCATCAGCGTGCCTCCAGTCCGCACCGCCGCGGCTAGTGAGGAGGACGCAGCCCCCGTCGCCGCGCACCTCGACGCCAGGGTCGCGCTCCTCGATCCATGCGGAGTGGGACGACGGCGCGGTTGGCGGCGTCGGAGGTGGTGGCAGCGCCCCTGCTCCTGGCGCTCGGCAGGCCGTCCCAGAGGAGGTCGGTGATGACCCGATTGGCGGCGTCGGAGTTGTGGTACGTGTCCCAGAAGACGAACGCCTTGCGGTCGCTGCAGGGCCGCGAGTTCGGCAGGCACAGGCCCCCCACCGTCATGCCCACCGTCGCCCCACCGTGGCAGCGAGCGCCTGCGACTCCGACTGCCCGCCGGCGCCGAGGCCGACGCCGACGCCGACGCCTAGCACCGGGTAGTCGTCGTTCCCACGCGACGCGCTAAAGCTGCGCGTGTGCGCCAACGTGCTCGGCCTCGTTAAGGCCAAGGTCGGCGCGGTGGCGCCGTATGAGCCCTGCCGCTCGCTGCTCGACGGCCTCGTCGACCTCGACGCCGTCGTCTCACTCGTCTGCCCGCCCGCGCAGCTGATCAGATAGTTTTGACCCCATTTGATCAGATAGTTAGCTGGATTTGTTTCTGAAGGAAGCAACGACTACATCAATAACTTCTTGCAGCCGTTCATGGCGGACGGCCAGACGTACACGCACGACACGTTCTCCGCCTCCTCATCACCACTCTGGACCGGCAACTAAAGGCAAGAACACACACTAATCTCCCCTGTGAAAATGACCAGTAAAGACGAGGCCTGATATATCGTCCATGGCGGTGGTTAAATTGTTCGCTTTTGCAGAGGCTGTACGGGTTGGGCGCGAGGAAGGTGGTGTTCAACTCGCTGCCGCCGCTGGGCTGCATCCCGTCGCAGCGCGTCCACTCCGGCAACGGCAAGTGCCTGGACCACGTGAACGGATACGCCGTGGAGTTCAACGCGGCCGCCAAGAAGCTGCTCAACGGCATGAACGACGCATCGCCGCCGCTTTGCCCCCCTCCCCCAGGCGCCGACGCCTTGCTCCCCTACTCCCGCGTCAACGCCGCCGCCGCCGCCGCGTCGCCGGCCGCCGGACCTCCTCTCCCGCTTCGCCTCGTCGTCTCCTCCCCACCTGGCGGCCGGCCTGCCCAGAGCCCTAGAGAGGAGTGCGAGAGAGAGGGGAGAGAGAGGAGGCTGACGTGGACGCGCTGACATGTGGGGTCCACGTGGGTCCCACGCTGACTCAGGCGCCACATCAGATAAAACCAGAGTCAAAACCATCAAAGAACTTAAAGTGAACGGTTTTGTAAGTTGAGGGATGACATATATCCGGATTTGTGGTTGGGGGACGATTTCGTAACTCGATGACAAGTTGAGGGACCTTCGGTGTACTTTTTCCTCCAGTCGGCGACGACAGTTCGGGCCAGCACGGCGGCCCGGCATAGCTTGGATGGCGGCCTCCTCCCGCGCATAGGCGGCAAGCAAAGGAATAAGATCACTTTGACTCCCTCAACTGATCACCGAATCTAAATCGTATCCCTCAATCGCAATACCAGAAATCTTGACCCCCGAACTGTCAAAACCGGTACAATTTGACTCCTTTGGTGGTTTTGGAGGGCGGTTTCGCTGACGTGGCACACACGTGACAGTGTTGACTTGGTCTTCGTCCCACGTGGCATTGACGTGGCGTTTATGTGGCATTAAAATTAAAAAATATATGCAGGGCCCATTTGTCATTAAAAAATTTGTGGGACCCATTGACATGTGGGTCCCACATATCATCCTCCCTTTATCCCTTCTTCCTCCTCCCTCTCCTCCCTTCTCTATCTCTCCCTCTTTCTCTTCGTGCACGGGGAGCGGCGTCCGGATCAGCGGCGGCGACTGTGGGCGGGGGCCATGGCGGCGGCTGCGGCGACTTATCGCGGTGGACCACGATTGTGGTGACGCCGTCGGCAGCGTCGTGCAGCCATGCACGGGAGGTGAACTTTGTCCGCTACTGTCGGCAGTTCGAGTAGGGGCTTTGGGCCATTGCCGACGTCTCCGTCGACCTGCAGCGTGACGCCCACTTCGGCGCGCCGCCGCGCTCCCGCTGGCTCTCGTCGGGGTGGCTCATCGCTGACATAGCCAATGGCTACTCCAAGGTATATGCAAGTTTTCACGAATCCCCCGTGTCTGTTCCCCACCTTGAACTGACAATGTGCCGCAATGGTGTTTGGTTTTGGCTCTGACGTCGTGCACGCTCGTGTGCAGGTGACCTGGGTCGAACACATGGAGGTGGAGGAAAAGAAGTTCTACCGTGACCTCGTGCTGAGCGACGTTGCGTTCGGGGCGCACCGCTGGCACGCCGCGCTCCAGCGCGCGTGTGACCGCTACGCCTCCCTCGTCGTGCTCGGTGTCCCGCACCACATCGCCGGAGGTATGCACACGCTACACCACGCACCTATCCCAGATCCAAAGCTTCGAATCGGCCACGACGGGCGGCCAGAGGACGGGCCGCAAGGAGGAGCTGCTCCCGCATCCATCGCACGGAGGTCCACCGCCTGGCACCCGCTCGCCGCCGCCTCCACTCGAGCCCCCGCGCCGCTGCCTCATGTCAAGGGAGAGAGGAGGAAGAAGAAGGGTAGTGAGAGAGAGAGGATGACATGTGGGACCCATATTTTAGTGGGTTCCACAATTTTTTTTAATGACAAATGGGCCTTGCATATATTTTTTAATTTTAATGCCACATAAGCGCCAGGTCAATACTACGTAGGACGAAGACCAAGTCAACACTGCCACGTGTGTGCCACGTCAGCGAAACCGCCCTCCAAAACCACCAAGGGAGTCAAATTGTACCGGTTTTGACAGTTCGGGGGTCAAGATTTCTGGTATTACGGTTGAGAGATATGATTTAGATTTGGTGGTCAGTTGAGGGAGTCAAAGTGATCTTATTCCGCAAGCAAAACGTGGCGGAATAAGTTTACCGGAGGTCCCTCAACTTAACAGCGAGATTTTTTAAAGTCCCTTAACCACAAAACCAGAAATGTGTACCCCTAAACTCACTTAAATCATTTAAAGGAGGTCCCAAGGCAATATATATGGGTGGTTTTGCTGACGTGGCATCCTAGTCAGCAAAAATAAATATATTAAAAATATGTGGGACCCACATGTCAGTTGCACATCTCTTATCTTTTTATTCTCCTTATCTTCTCTTTTCTCTTCTCTCTTCTCTCCTCTCTTCTTCAGGCCGGCAGCGGGCAGAGAGCAGGTGGGCAAGCGCGGATGCGGGCGGCGGGCGGAGAGCCGGCGGGCTGCAGGCGAGCGCGGACGGCCATCATCGGCACGACGATGCCCTGCGCCTGCAGGAACCGGAGGGCGCAGGCGAGCGGCACGTAGGCCTTGGCGGCGATGGTGGGGTCCTGCTCGAAGAGGAGGAGGATCTCGCCGGCGCTGGCCTAGACGAGCGCGAAGGGAACGGCGGCCGCCGCGACCACCAGCATGGCACGCTGCGCGTAGACGCCGAGTAGCCCATGCTGCCGCGCGCCGTACGCCTGCCCGCACAGCGTGTCCAGCGCGCTAAACATGCCGAACTGATCAGAGCCAGATCCGACCGAGAAATCAGTCACGAATTCGACTAACAAATCGCAGAGATGAAGCAGCTCTTGCGTGCGAGCAGGGTGTTCGATGGCAGATGCGTACGAGAAAGCTGTAGCCGGTGACGTTGGCGAACGACGCGGCGAGGGAGGCGCCGGCGAGCTCCAGCTCGCCGAGGTGGCGGACGAACATGACGGACACCATCTGGACCGAGTACTGCAGCACGAAGCTGGCCATGAGAGGCCCGGCGAGATGCAGCAGCCTCTTCACCTCCGCCGCCGTCGACGCCATGGCTCCGTCCTCGCCATCTCTGCCGCGTCGGACGGCGAGCAGTGGCTCCTCCACGGTTGGCTTGTCCATGCCGATCGAATCACCAACTGTGAGACGTTTCTTGGGGTGAAAATGGTGGATTCGTTGTCCAACTTATTTATAAGGATGAGCATAATAAGCTTATAATGTGTTGATGTGTTTTGCTTGTGGCGGTCAAATCAGAGAGATGTGATTGTTGTTACTCTCCACATGTTGCTCCTGCTCCATACCACCACTGCTCTGCCGCCGCGCTCGCCCGCAGCCCGCCAGCTCTCCGCCCGCCGCCCCGCATCCGCGCTTGCCCGCCGGCTCTCCGGCCGCCGCCGCCTTGAAGAATAGACGAGAGGAGAGAAAAAGAGAGAAGAGAAGAGGAGAAGAAAAGAGATGTGCAACTTACATGTGGATCCCATATACTTTTTTTATTTTTTATTTGTTGGCTAGGATGCCACGTCAGTGAAATTACCCAAATATACTGTCTTGGGACATTCTTTAAACAGTTTGAGTGAGTTTAGGGATACACATTTCTGGTTTTATAGTTAAAGGACCTAAAAAATCTCGCTGTTAAGTTGAGGGACCTCCGGTGAACTTATTCCAAACGTGTCCTCGCCGGATTGGCTCGGGTAGACGTCTATGATTGGCCCACCAAGGGAAACACACGTGAGGAGAACACGGTTACCACGGGACGGGCTGCCAATGCGGAGGCGGGATTGTATGCGGCCTCGCTTCGCTGTGGGTGGAAAAATTCGCGCAGACGATCCAGGTCAGTCATCTTCAAGAGCGGAAATCCTAATCGGCCATTGATCGACGGGGTAGCGATCAATCCCCTCCCCCTCCCTCCCTCCACCTGGTTCATTATTTTTCTATTTTAATAAATTTATGCACCTAAAATTTATACAGCTTAAGTTTACACATCTAAAGTTTATACACTTTAAGTTTACACACCTAAAGTTTAGAGACCAAAAGTTTATAAGTCAAAAGTTTTTATATCCGATTCAAATTTGAATTTGAATTTAATTTTTTATATATAGTATTTCTATAAATCTAAAGTTTATACACCTAAAGTTTATAAGTCAAAAGTTTACATACCCGATTCAAATTTGAATTTGAATTATATCTGATTCAAATTTAAATTTGAATTCAAATATTTTCTATATATAGTATTTTTATGCATCTAAAGTTTATAGACCTAAAGTTAATATACCTAAAGTTTATAAGTCAAAAGTTTACATAGCCGATTCAAATTTGAATTTGAATTCAAATATTTTGTATATATAGTATTTCTATACATTTAAAGTTTATACACCTAAAGTTTATAAGTCAAAAGTTTACATACCCGATTCAAATTTGAATTTGAATTCAAATTTTTTATATATAGTATTTTTATAAATAAATTTTTAGCTTTTTGTTTTTCTAAAATAATTTGTGTGGTGTACTGTGGTGGAAGAGAAAAAGGGAAGGAGGAGTGTATGGAGTATGGGGGGTGGGGTTGATCGCTTGGGCGATCGCCTAGACAATAGGTGGTTGGTAACCCCGAGGTCTCCAGGGATTTTCTGTGGCGTGCACGTGTCATACATCTGGACGGTTCCTTTGCATATAATGGCATGTCCAGATTCCTGACAAAACAAAAAAAATAACTAATTATATAGATCGCGTATAAATTACATGATGAATCTTTTAAGCTTAATTGCTCCATGATTTATCAATGTGGTGTTACAGTAAACATTTGCTAATGACGGATTAATTTGGCTTAATAAATTTGTCTCGCAGTTTTACAGACGAAATATGTAATTTGTTTTGTTATTAGTCTACGTTTAATACTTTAAATGTATATCCGTATATTCGATGTGACACGCCAAAATTTTTCACCCCCTTCATCTAAACACAGCCTAAGAGAAAGGGATCTATCGGAATCTACCCCGCTCCAGGTTATTAATCACATCCAAATTTTCAAATTTTAAAATAGTTGATTTACTATTTTTCTTATCTTAGTAATTTATTTTTCAACATTTATTAAAACTTAAATTTAGAGTTGGTTTATATTAGATTTAGGGTAAGTCTACACAGACGAATGAATGAGGAAGTGATTGATTCTTACCGCTAGATGGTACTAGCATGGTTATTTATATGTAGTCTAGGATATGATATATCATATTATACTATGATAACGAATCCGAACATCCGTACTAAGCTATTTGTTTTTATAGGATGAAGAAAGTGTATGGTTTGATCATATGCCTAGTACATAATTATGTGGGATGTGTGATTGTTTCCAAATTGGCATGCATAAATGGGAAGTCCACCTTTTTAAAATTTTGTATTAAAGTATTTTAAAAAATAAATTTGCATTTGAAAGATTTACAAATCTAGAAACCACATCCTTTGGGAGGGCTTTTTTTTTTTTGACATGGCAGACGTGCATTGGCCCTGGCTAACGACCGTTTGCCGGGGGATTTATTTTTTTTCCAGGCAGCCCCCTTACTATCCTTCCAGAGAGCGTTCTTTTGTCTGCGAGAGGGCTGTTTGCAAGATTGCAGTGACAAACGGCCTAATATTTTGCATACTACCCTCTTGTCGCCCTCCCAGAAACCCCTTTTTTTTTTTGCTTGGAGAGAGCCGCCTGCAAAAGGTTGCATGGGCGGTCTTGCTTTCTTGTAGGCCACGCCTATACTGCCTAGTGCATTTTTTTTTTGCTCGGAAGGGGGTTGCCCGCAAAAAGGCGACAAGGACGGCCTTGCTTTTCTGCATACGACCTCCTTGCCGCTTTCCCAGAGGTGGTTTTATACCCCTAGGCAAAAAAAAAAAAACCCTTCTTAAGGGTGGCAAAAAAAATCCGTCTATAAAATGATAGACCCCATCGACTAGGTTTGTAGGCGATCTACTCTATAGACATAAAACGCCTTTTGGGAAGGCGATCATCTGCGAGAAATACCTTCCTATAGTAGATGGCAGTTAGACGGGCCCGACGACCGAATGCCACATCACAAAAATGGCTCTCTAAGAGGACGTAAGGCGTCTAAATCAAATGAAAATTTATTTTTTCATACGAGACACCACAACGAGTGCAGATACATATGAGGCCCAGCCCAGCCCAGCCCAGCCCGCAGCGCGTTACGCTTGCGCTGTGGTGGACTGGTACCGTCCGAGCACCATACCGACTATATCGGAGATATAGCATTAGTTTTTTTTTTGGGTGAATTTTCTCCACCAAAACCCCCCTCTTCTTCCTACCCGGCTCCCCGCAACCAAAACCCTCCCCCCAATGGCGGTGCTACTCGGGCGATCCGCCGGCCCCGCGCGCCAGCTCCTCCTCCGCCCCCATCCGCTCGCCCACGCCACGGCTTCCGCCCGCTACAACTCCCGCGACGAGGCTTCTCGTTCTCGGTGAGCGCCCGCTGCTCTGGTTCCTCCTCGCTTTTGATTTTGGTTCGAATGGTGCGGGAGGAAGGTTGACGTGGGTTGTGTGTGTGGTGCTGCAGTTGTGAGGACGGGTCGAATGCGCCGCCAAAGAGGGAGATGGCGACGCTCCTCCCGCGATCCGTCGGCCCCGCACGCCAGCTCCTCCGCCCGCGCTCGCTTCCACTCCCCCACGCCGCCTCCACCCGCTCCTTCTCCCGCTACTACTCCAGCGACTACAACGTCTCGAGGTCAGCGCCCAACTCCTCCTCCTCGTTTTGGTTTTGGTTTGGGTGGTGTGGAAGGGTGGTTGATGTGTGGTGGTGGTGGTGTGCAGGTACGAGGCGCTGAGCACGCCGGTGAACTGGGGGGTGACCATCGTGCCGGAGAAGAAGGCGTTCGTGGTGGAGCGCTTCGGCAAGTACCTCAAGACGCTCGGCTCCGGGATCCACGTGCTCGTCCCCCTCGTCGACCGCATCGCCTACGTCCACTCGCTCAAGGATGAGGCCATCCCCATCCCCGACAAGTCCGCCATCACCAAGGACAACGTCTCCATCCAGATCGACGGCGTCCTCTACGTCAAGGTTATATATCTCTCGACCTCCTCGCCTTAACACTGTTTCTGCTCTGCTGCATTTCCGATTTCTGCTGCTGGTGGTGGATGCAATGAGTTGTGTTGTGCACGATCGAGCTTGCAATTTTGGTTAGTGTGGTGTTCGGCTTCAGGATTTCTGAATTTTAGATGGTCAGGTTGGGTGCTCTAGGTGAGGGCTGATGATTATGCTGCATTGTATGAGTTTTTTTTTTGGTGCAGAATCTCTTCTCTGTTGTAGGAGATTGCTTGCTTGCTACATTATTGGATGCAATTAGTTGTGGCGACCGTTTTGTATGAGCGATCAAGCTTGCAGTTTGGCTAGTGTGGTGTGTGTTGAGTTATGCTAAGGATTTCTGAATTTAAATTGTCAGATTTGGTGTTCTAGGTGAGGGTAGATGATTATGATGCACTGCAAGTTTTTTTTTTGTGGTGCGGAGGCTCCCTTTCCTGTTCAAGGAGATGTTATGCTTGTGCTTATTCGGTATTGGAAAAATGTGTGGACAATCTGCTTTGCAAATTTCATCGGTATGGCATGCATATTTTGTAGTTTAGATGGGTATGGTTTCACGGCAGATGCCATTATGATGGTTTAGGGATATATAGGTGGGAAAAATAAATTGATAGTAGTTTTGTGAGTGTGGACATGTATGCTTATTTCTTTGCCATGTAATCTGTTCTGTGTGGGACGCTCCTGGTTGCTGTTGTTGTATAATGATGCTGTTCTAATACCGCTAGGTTGGTGGTTTGGTTTATATCTTATTTTGTTTGTCTATACAAACTAACAAAATTTTTTTTCCACACCCATAATGAGTCTGTAACTTGGTTGATCATAAAGTTGTCTGTAGCTAGGTTGTTTATATCCATGTTGATTGTCCTGCGCTTAATGAATATGACTAGTCCTGTTGGGCAGGTAAATCTTACTTTGTATAACTTATTTATTCAAATGCTCAAAATGGTAAATGTCAAAACATTCAGCATTATTTCTACGATATATATATCGAGTGCTTTGTGATAATGTACCCAATCAAGGGATTTCTACGATATATATAGAGTCAGCTTTCTAGAACGTATATGCTGTTGCTTGCAAGTGCTAACTATTAGGAGTACTTCTCTTTGATGATTGTGAACTTTGCAGATTGTTGATCCCTACCTTGCTTCCTATGGTGTGGAGAATCCAATTTTTGCAGTCACACAGCTTGCCCAAACAACTATGGGAAATGAGCTTGGAAAGATTACCCTAGATAGGACTCGTGAGGAGAGGGATACACTAAATGAGCAAATTGTGGTATGGTATCTTGTTTTCACTATACGTTGTTTATTGTACTTACCACACAATGTCACTTATTCTGGAATCTGGATAAAAGTGCATATGGGTTTAGTACTTAAATACGCAATGAGCTATGTCCATATGTTAAACTTCCATCTCTTATAATGATTCATTTTACTTTATAATTGCATTCTTTTATGGATCATCATTGCCAAATGTAAACAAAAAAACCTGCAGTTCCTATGATTGTCATCATACATTGTCTTTGATGTAATTTTTTCTGTATTTATCTAGCAGAGGTCCATTAATGAAGCTGCAACTGATTGGGGACTGAAGTGCCTCCGCTATGAAATCAGTATGCCTTTTTGCTTTCTGAATTGTTGAGCTATAACTGTTTCCTGTAACATTTCTGATGTTTAGTAATTGACAATGCAGGGGATATATCTCCTCCATATGGTGTTAAAAGCTTTCCCATTTTCCATGTTATCTCATTATTAACCTGCCCTGTGTATTTGTTCAGCATCCATCCATCCATCTGTTTGTTCTGTTTGTTCTGCTATCATTTTGCTTGCTTTTGAAATGCTTATGTTCAGCCTACCACTTTTGTTTGTTCCATCCTGTTACTATCGTCTTGACCACTTTGAAGGATCACTGCAATAGACTGTTTTCGTTTAGTTAATCAGGAACATTTCGTAGTACATGTTTTTGTGAAGGGAACTAAAGGATAATATGTACACATTAATGCTAATACATTAATGTCAAGTTTCTCAGATGCCACATTAGTATGAAATGTTCTATGTTTATATTAACTTATGGTGTTGTTATTTTTATAATTTATGCTGCTGTTATTTTTTTCCTGGTCTGCAGAAATATTTTATCCCCAAGGGGTAGACCCTGAAGTTATTGAAGTCTGCAAAAAGATAGAAAATACTGATTGTGGTCCTGACATCGTCATGATTCAGAAGGCTCTGGATGAAAAAGCTAAGGTAAGGTACATTTAATTGTTTTAAATAAGAAATGCTAAAGCTCGTTGAATGAACACCCTGAAATGTTATTATTTATGTTTCAAGAATACTGAAGATGAACCGCGAAACATGGGTCAGGGACTAACTGCTAGTGATTTGAAAGAAGTACGTATGATTAACAAAGCTAATTTTCATTTGCATTATTCAGCTAAGACTCTATAACTCGCTATAGCTAGATGATATAACTCATATTATATTTGGCAGATAGAAAGGTTGATTGCAAGTGTTGAGAAGCTTGGGGAGATTCTTGCAACTAGTAAAGGCACTGACAATCCGACCTGCAATTTGGGCCCCTTCAGAATGTAAGTTTGTCTACTTAGGCTTGTTGCATGCATTTACTTGAGGGTGCCACTAATGCCATTCCCCCCCTTTTCACAGAGAACTCAGGAAAGTTACTCTGGGGACGCTCATTGCGGGCCTTTCTGGAGCTATTTTTACATCGTCAAGAATACAATCCAAGGAGAACGAACTGAAGAATGCCGCTCTTGTTCAGACTATCAAGAGACAGTTACTGATGACACTAATTTTGAAGGATACTGAGGACCAAGATGATAAGTGAACTTTTCTGTGCGGTGTACTCCGCTTATATGATTTGATTCAACTTTTTTCATGATTGTGGTGTTCGACTAGCAATTTTTTTTTACGCAATTTTGACGACAGCAGTTTGGTTGGTATTGAAAATAGATGATTACCAATTGTTTTTTTATCTACTTCTGTATCTCTCTCCCTCTCTCTCTCTCTCTCTCTCTCTCTCTGCATACCACTTGTTTGAACAGGCTAATTGCAATAGAATGTCAGCGAGGTAGTGTATCTTACCTTTTACATTTAAAAATTATATGGATGATGCATTATCACAGAGCAAGTTCATGCTTGGGTTTTTAATTTAGCCCTTCTTTAGTTCTCAACTTTTTCTTCAAACTTTTAACTATTCCATCACATCAAAACTTTTCTACACACATAAACTTTCAACTTTTTCCTTCAAACTTTCAATTTTAACGTGGAACTAAACACACTCTTAGTTTCTTGGCCTATATACATTTGATTGTATTTATTGCCATGTCCATTGTCTCGTCGTACTGTGCAGAACTGCGACCAGTCCGCCGATACCTCATCCCGGCAGCGGCAGCAGGCTACACCCAAAATTTTGATAAGTTGACCCTTTTAAAAAACTTATTATAAAATCAAATCGTGCTGAAATCTTATTTTAAAAATGATTCACGAGCTCAATGTCATTGGAATTAAAGCTGAGATTCAACATATCAGCGTCAGCCATTAGTTTTACCGCTAATATCTTGTTCGAGGTTATGCAGAAAAAGTTGGAGGAATATTTTGCATTATTTGCTGAGTTGTTATAATGCTGTCTTTTTTTAAAAGGAAAATGCGACTCATTAAGGCTCTCAAGCTTGGGCGATTATCAGCCATGCCACGTTGGATTCTAGATGGAATAAGTTCATTTGAGTCCCTCTCTCTATTTGTTGCCCAGTCCGATTTTCATCTCTTCATTATAAAACCGGGTACGACGGATCCCTCAACACACAAAATCGTTTAAATAAGGTCCCTTAAAAGTATTATGCCTGGTTTTAGCTGAGCTCATTTTAACTAGATCTTTGTTCAACGTGTCATTAACGTCGTGCTTACATAGCAATTGGATAAAAAAATAATAAAATCCGTGGGACCCATATATAAGTTGCACACACAAATAATAAAAAATGATGGGCCCATGTGGACCCACACGTCATCCTCACTACCCTCCACTCTCTATATCCTCTCTCTCTCCCTCTCCCTCTTCTCTCTCTAGCCGGCCGAGCGGCGGCAAAGCAGAAGGGGCAAGGGCGGAGGCAGAGTGGGGCGGAGCCGAGGGGTGACGGCAGGGCGGGCGGCGGCCGGAGCGGGTGACAGGCGGGGCGGAGCGGTGGCGGACGGAGGGGTGTAGCGGCGGCGGCTGGAGCAGGCCGGCGGAGTGGAGCGGACCGTCGTCTTCAACCACGTCACTCACCACGTCCAGCCCATGTCACTCACCACGTCCAGCTCGAGCAAAGAGGCCGAGGCCTCCTCGTCGGCGTCGGTCGTGCTGCTGCTGCTGCTGGTGACAACGTCGTCGTCGCTCGTGGCGGACGGCTCGGACGTGGTGGACAGGGCGTCGTCGGCGACGACGTCGATGGCGTGTGGAAACACAGACGGCGACGACGACTCCCGCTTCTCGAGACGTCGGCGGCGCCGCGGAGGGTGGCCGGGGGCGGCACAGCGAGCAGCCAGGCGGAGTCGGCGAAGTTGAGGCACGCGGCGCGGCCGCGGAGCGCGAGCATGGCGGCGTTGTGCGCGCGCGCGGCGGTGTCGGCGGCTCGGCGCCGTCGAACGTGCCGAGCCAGAGCCTGCAGCCACCGCTCCGCGCCTCCGCCCCGCCGTTGAAAATTGAATTCACTCCCAAAATTGAAGGTGCTACACTCGAAACAAATCGAGGCAGTGTGCATTTTGTAAACAAAAATGCGGCACTATCTCATCTGCGGTATAGGATTGACCTCTCTAATTTTTCTTTCCACCCTCTCCTGATGAAGTTGTCCTTCATCAAGATGTTATTCCGAAGCATAAGCCACAGGAAGATGTCAATTTTCAAAGGAAATTTGAGTGAGAAGGGGATTTGCATTCCTTTGCAGATGCGAGGCTTTCCTTATAAAATGATTCCACAAAGAAGTTACGTGCAGTCCTTGGTGAAAAAAAGAGACCCCCAAATCAAATCAGTGTATCATCCTCATTGTTGAGCACAATCCCAGCTTCCCTTGGGCCTTGGCATTGCATTTCTCTTTGAGCTTATTCCACAATTAAATTAGTAATCACGTGAGTGACAGCCTTCTTTCAGGTTCGCATCTACAATGAGCAGCAGCAACATCAAGTATTCCAATGGCAATGGCAATGAATCAGGTCTTCTGCAGCAGCGCGGTGAGGTACACGTCGTTATGCTTGGCTCCGGGTGGCACCTGTTAGGGTTGTCTATAGGACCACCTAGGTTTAGATCTAGTTGGGTAGAACACTTTGGATGGATGAACAACAATGGATGAATTAACAAAGAGGGAGTGAGAGGGTTTAGGGATGTGACCAGTCATTGTTGAGGAGGAGGAAGTGTGGCCGGCCATCGTCGTTGTCGTTTCGGGCTTGACGTGGATGGCGGCGATGGTGGTCTTGACGGCGACGGTGCTTGCGGCAGTGGCGGTCGTGGGCGATCCCGGCGAGGTTGTGGCGCGGCGGTGGAGTCTTCCCGTCACTGGCTGCGCCCCCTCGATCGGTTAGGGTTTGTGGAGTGGAGTGGCGGCGGCGACGAATCTTGTGTCTTGTGCCGTCCCGTCCTCCACCCCTCTTTATATGGCGCAGGGTGACAGGGGCCCACTAGCCATTGGGCTGGGCGCCCCCGATCAGGGCGCGGGTCAAGGCCCCCTTGAGCCGTTGGGCTCAAGGGGAGGGAGATCCATCTAACAGCACCATCTCCGTGGGTCTTGTCGGCGATGACCCACTTGAGGGTCTTGTAGCCGAGGCGACGCAGCATGGGTTGGTAGACGGCGGCGAGGTCGGGGCGGTGGCACCAGAAGTGGTCGAAACAAATTGAGGTAGTGTCATCCGCCGCAGCACCGCTCCGCCCCGTCTGTCACCCTCTACGGCTGTCGCTTGCCCCGCCGTTGCCCCTCGGCTCCTCCCCGCTCTACCTCCGCCCTTCTGCTCTGCCGCCGCTCCGCCCCCGCTGCTCGACCGGCCAGAGAGAGAAGAGGGAGAGAGAGGGGATAGAGAGAAGAGGGTAGTGAGGAATCTGAGGATGACATGTGGGTCCACATGGTGGGTCCATCATTTTTCATTATTTGTGTGTGCAACTGACATGTGGGTCCTAGTGGTCTTATTATTTTTTGCGGATCTAATTGCCACGTAAACACCACGTATGACACGTTGGACAAATACATAGTCAAAATGAGGCACGTAGGCGTCATCTCAGCTAAAACCGGACATAATACTGTCGAGAGACCTTATTTGAACGGTATTGTAAGTTGGGGGACCCGTCGTACCCGGTTTTATAATTAAGAGATGAAAATCGGACAAGGTGGACAAATAGAGGGACCCAAAGTGTACTTATTCCATTCTAGATTCTACTGTGCGATTTCTACTGTTTACGGCTGCGTAAAGTGCGCTTTCCCGATTGGTTTGGCAGCGCTTAGTGGAGTTGGGCTGCAAGAAAAAAAATTCGAATTTTTTTTATTAAAATATTTAAAAAACAATACAAACGCTTCATGCCCTCTTTGAGGAGTAGAGGGTGTTTTTTCATACGGCGTCAAGGGGTTTAAATGTAAATTTCTAGTATAGCTTTTAAATCTATGATTTTACAATTAAATATATATCATATAAAGTCGGATGAAATCAAACTTTCTATAAAAATTGTAGAGCTCGAGGAGATGAAATCAAACTTTATATAAAGTTGTTAACTACAAAGTATTTAAAATCATTTAGACGTTCGAATATTCGTTACAAAATCAAAAACCTATTTTAACAAAATCTCATATCTACATTTGAAATGACATCGGATGGAAATAAACTTTATGTAAAACTTGTAGATTTCGATGATATCTACAACTTTATAATTTATTACTTTTCCATTTGAAATCATTTAGAGTATCGAATAAGCATTTCTATTTTTTAAGCAATTAAAACGAACGGAAAGTGTTTGAACAAAATAAAAATTTTACATTTAGGTCCCTTAATTCTAGGCAATTTTTAAAACACGCCCTTAGGCTTCTAGATTTGTAAATTTAAAATAAAAATTAAATATTCTAATAAAATATAAAAATAAAAATAATTCAGAAAATTTCCTGGATCTTTCGTGCCTATGCAAGCAATTAGACTCTCATAGTTTTCTCTATACAACATCAACCGCTACCAAAATTTAAATTTTACAACTTAAAAGTAAAGTTGATTTGAAGTTTTTTTTTGTCAAAGTTTATTTTTACATTAATGTTTAAGTCACTAATAATACATATATAAAAATTTTATATATAAATTATTATTGTTTTGCTAATACGCCGTATCTGCATTTTGGCCAAACGATAAGGGACTAGGATTCAACCGGCAGATTACATGGCAGCAGATGAGATCACCTCCGCTCCTCCTCGTTCCCATCTTCTGTCCTCGTCTCTCGCGGTCTCGCCTACTTTGTGCGCCATCACAGCCGTCCTTCTCATCTGCTGAACAGAAGACATCAAGCACGACAGGAGCATTGAGGAGAATGCATGGTGGTACTGGAGAAGCGGGAGCTAAGAGCATCCCAGCAGATACGGTAATCAATCCTCCATCCCGGTTTTAGCGTACAAAGGCGAAAAAACGCGCTCCAGCGGATGCGTTAATCCACACACCAAAATTGGCGGATACGCCATAGTAGGAGAGAGAAGCGGTAAAAATAGCGTATCTCTCTCCTCACGCCATTTCGCCCGAGCGCCTCTGGATCGAGATCCCACCCCCATCCGGACATCGTCAACCATCTCCCCTCCGGCGCGAGCTCACCTCCGGCGCGCCACCCCCTCCATCGCTGTCGTCCCCAACCGGCGTAAGTGAGTTCCCCGTGCCCGTATTTTTCTTTTTTTCATCGATTTGTGGAGCAGGACTTACCAGATCTGGGGTGCTATCGCCGTGCGCCCGCCGCCTTCCTCCTCCGTCTCCCTGCGCGTGGCCGCCACCCCGCGCCCGCCAGCCGCCGCCGCCCCTTGCCCGTGAGCCGCCGCCGCCCCTAGCCAGTCGCGGCGGCCCTCAGCAGCTCGCCCAGCGCCACCCCTGAGGCGCCAGCGGCCGGCGCCCCTCACCAGCTGCCGCCGCCCCTTGAGCCGCCGCCGTGCCTCGCTTGCCGCCATCGCCCAGCGCCGCCCCTTGCCTGTCGCCGCCGCCCTGCGCCCGTGAGGCGCCACCGCACCTCGCTTGCCGCCGTCGCCCAGCACCGCCCCTGAGCAGCCCGCCGCCGCCGCCCCTCACCACCTCGCCTTGCCTGTGAGCTGCCTGCGACTGTTAATGCGAAATGCGACTCATTCTAAACCTGTGCAACAAAATGTGAATTAATAAAGTGGCCTACAAAACGGGATCAACCAAAATATGTAAATTAATTGCAAACCTTCCCCGGAATAAGACTGGACCGTATGTAGGGTTCGGCGAGAAGTAGTCATGCTGCAGCCGTTCATAGCCGGCTCGATGATTACGACGAACAACTTGACGACCAGGAACAGAACCACCTCGCTGACAACTGTCGAGTATTCGACTGCTCATATTCATCTTGCGCAACTATTGCTGCAGCAGCGATGATGATGTCATCGTCGGATGACGATGATTCATCCAACAAAACATGTCTCAAAAGAAAAGAAAGCTCATTGAGTGATGGAAGAATCATGCACAATAATTTGGATGGTGCAAAAAGATAGCAAGCAATGCAGTGGTATATATAGAGCTGATGCATGTATGTGCTAGCCGTTGCACATTTTGAATTAGCTAGCTAGCTGTTGGCAATGTAGCCGTTGCAAATGTAGCCATTCAATGAAAAAAAACTTCACTCATTTTAAATATATCAATTAAAAAGATTTCTGTTAAATTTTAATCGAAATATTATCGCGATAAATAACATCGTTAAAATTAAGTAGTTCAAAATATATCTCTTAAAATACAAATGTAAGGTTAGTTAGAAGATATTACTAAAATATAGGATGATGAGATATGGATGATGTAATATGGATTATCTGTTGGAGTTGGGAGGGATATGGATGAAGAATCTTTTTTGGATGAGTTGCTGGGATGCTCTAAGTAGGTGACAACTGGATGAGGCCAGCATCAGTTGGGAAGAGGAGGGTGAGGTTTATTTTTTGATCTAGGCCAGGGATGGAGATAAAACGAAATGGAGAGGGATACCATGCATTTATTTTACTCTGTTTAGGATTGAATTTAAGCTGATTTTTTTATAATGGAATTTAAACTGATACGGGTATCTAAGTTTACATTGAAGTGTAAAATCAAAGGTGTTTTTATTATTATTCTGTGATGAACAATTGGCATTGGAGATTATTGGTTTTGATATTTGGAATTTATTTACGAAGTAGTTTTGGAGATAATTGGAATTTTACAGGTGATTTACAGGTGCTTCTGTGTTTTGGGTCCGGCTAGACCGGGTTGTGTATGCCGGTCAGACCGGCGGTGATTGAGCGGTCAGACCGGCCAGCCCGCGGTCTGACCGGCCGACTCTGTGTCGGTTTCGGTTTCGGGTTGTTTGTTTGGATATCCGTGATTGTTTCATGATTATGGCTTCTAGATGGATACTATGCATATGTAATACGGTTGTTTGCTACTAATGAGTCAAGTTAGAGATAGCTTGGTCTCGGAATATGGTTTCTTTGTTTGTTTCATGTGTAGGTGACTTGATGCCTCGGGAGAGTATTGCCGGTGATGGATCGGGAGTCGGCTTAGGGATAAGACGATGTTCGTGACGGTCAGATATCATGTGGGTTACTTAGGCTAGAGTTCAATGCACGTGGTTGGTGAAGATTTTATATGGTATACGATGGAGGTATTGTGTGCGTATGGGATGCGGAGTCGAATTTGGAAGGAGTCCAAATTTGGTATGATTGGAGTTTGTAAAGTTTGTTTCTTGTACGAGAAGGTTTCCTAGGTGGATTAGTACTTCTAGTATGAGTTTGTTCGTGGTTTTAGGCTACCTACCTCATGTATAAATAGAGAGGGAGCGTGAGGCTTCCCGGTATTGCTTTTGAGAGTAATTGAGTTGATAGTTTAGTTAGGGTTTCGCGTTTAGTCGAGATTTTTGTAAGGAGTGTTGTTGTTGCACTTTGTAAACACAGAGAGAAGTAATAAAGTTGTCATCTATTTTGAGAGTTCTTTGATTTGTGTTTCATCGGGTTCGGCGGTCTAACCGACAACTCACCGGCGGTCAGACCGGCGGCAAGGCAGCGGTCAGACCGGCGGCATACCTGCAGTTAGACCGGCGACGGTGACAAGGAGCAGAGGCGACTTTGGGGCAGTTGGACCGGGCGATCAACTCCGGTCAGACCGGCGGCACCGACGCGGTCAGACCGGCAGATCAATCTCGGTCAGACCAATCTACATCGAATTTGAGGGTAATTTTTAATTCCGCAAAAAGTTTGGGTTTTTGTTACACCAACCATTCAACCCCCTCTGGTTGGCTTAGTTCTTGTGTTTAGATCCTACGAAGAAGATATACATATGATGAAAATAGACGAACTATAGCTATTTTTTTTTCTTAATCTTGTTGGTCCACTTTTACTTTTTTTTTTCTCCTTTGCTTACGATGGCAGAAAAGAAGTCTTTACTTTTGTAGCTATTTGTGAGTCTCACTACGATGCTCTACTTAATAGTATAAAGTAATCCAAGCCATTAATCATTTTTTATCTAAGGGAAAAGATCAATTTACACTACCACCTTTATTAATGGTAGTAGAAACGTGAGAGGATATAATCGTCAATAAAAATGTATGCTGATAGGTAAAATTATAATTTTGCATATCATTTGGATACCCTTGGATTATTGGACGGTGTTGGGTCGAGTGTACTAGTATACAGCATGGCCGCACAATTGCATAACTTATCTATACCCCGCGCATTGCTGTGGGCACCAAATATTGGAAGAATTAGATGGAAAGTTCAGTACAATAATCATGGGATTAAATCGTATCCTACATGTTTTTTTAACATTGGGCATGGCATTAGGTTTATACAAATCTCAGCCTACTCTTATGAGAATATACAAAACCACTAAGAACAGAACATACATAAAGAAGCTCTGTAAATAAGTAGGATCAATTAGCAGAACTGCAGAAGAGATAACCAAGTTACACATGTCCGGGTAGGCATCATTTGTGGCAAAACAGAGTAATTGTGACAATATGTGAACACGTCTCCTGCAGTACCTACTTGGTAATCCTGAAATAGTAGGCGCTATTGAATTTTGCATCAAAGCCTAATGGAAATTTCATCACCATGTAAAGGTGCTACAAAATAAACACTAAAATGAAGGCAAAGCGCATAGAGCGTTCAGTTTAGTTCTGATAGGAACATAGTTTAACTCTTGAGCTTATAAAGTGGAAATTTTATTCATTTCATTGTCATATGTCATACCTTGTTAAACGATAGAAATGCCCTCATATAATATTAAGTAGCATTCTTCTTTATGTGTCATTCTTGATCTGCAACAAGTAAAATGAACTCAGATCAAATATACTTGTCAATCATTACCCGATAGTATGAGACATGAATTTGAGGTCTCTATCTCTACATAAAACAATTATCTCTACATAAAACAATGAGAAATGGGACATTTCCTATTACCATTCAATAGGAAGTTGAGGGGAGAATATCTTTTAACAATGGGTTGTCCAAACAGGATTAAAATTTAGCAGTACAATGTAACAAAATGATTACTCATGTTAACATATGAGCAGAGGAGCATTAGAACTGTGCTTATCTATATCAATAATAAGTAATGATAAGAACTTACCACCATATATCCATGTGGATTATAGAAGTATGTAAGTTTAGATATTACTTATCTAATTTGTATGTTTAGCTATGAATGTAGAGTGGTTGGATATGTAGAAAGATAGAAATCAGATATATCAACTTGGGACAAAAGAAAAATCAAGCCTGAGGTGGTAGGAACCATATTTAAGAATGCTAAATTTATATTGAAATGGGGCAATCTGATTAGGCAAAGCGATGTACATACATGACTTAAAGCACATAATTTACATGTGAACAGGAAGTAAGCTACTTTGAAAACATAGCTAAACAACATAAGCACTACAGTTTCTTTAGCTTGAAATAAATTCAGCAGTTGTTATTATGTATTGTTGTTAAGTCACACCTTTCAAAAGAACCATAGAACTGCAAGAGGACCGCATTACTAAAATATATATATGAAGATGGTTCTGTGTTGTGCACTCCGTTGATGACAGATACACTTTAATAAATCTAAGAGCACTGAGAAACGCATTAGCAAGTGTAGGTTGTCTACTGGATGTAATTGTTTTTGAGGGAAAGGCTCAACGGACACCATATTGACAGCATGGTAGTCTGGGTTGATGGCGTCTGCATCGAGATTGATTCTTTTCTGACTGCCCTTTGGAGCCATTCTTTGAAGGCAATGCAATCTTCAATAGCATGGCCGACATACCTATGATACGGACAATATAATGGATTGTCAGTCATGGTTACCTGGTCAGGTCTTCGTGGTTCAGGCAGATTCAAGGCGCGGTGTTCCATCAACTGGTTGAACATATCTTTCACCAACTCCCGGCGGAAGATGTACTGCTTCTTGAGAAGATCTTGAAGCGTGGAGCGTTGCCTGCCCCCAACTTGCTCATTCTTTGCTCCAATCATGGGCACCTGTCCTTGAGGTCCGCTTGTGCCCACCAGTCCTCACATACTGCTGGAGGTGGTGGCAACCTGTTGTTTCGCTGTAGGTTGATGCCTGCCTTCTCCAATAGGTGAGCCATTCTAGGCTCAGCCTTCATGGTCGTGCACGCTTCTTCTGTATCAGAATAAGGCTTAGGGAATTCGATTATAGAATCACACTCTTGTACCTGTGGGACCTTGTAGAGAATGGTCCGGAATGTAGAAGAAGATGGATCTGGAATTGCCCATACCTCTAGCGGGGTAGAAACTGAAGTGTAGAGGGCTGGGGGCTGCATGCATTGGGCACCCGCTTTTACCTCCTCTATTTCTGCAACTCTCTTCTTGACCACCCCCTGTTGTGCAAGCGCGGCTTCCTTGCTTGGACTCCGCCTTGCCTATAAGGTGATGGTAGTTGGCACATCGCCGTTGCTTTTGGGCGGTTTCTCGCTTCCTCGAGAAGTTGCCCCCAAGGTGATCGGTGTTGAGGTAGAGCATCTTGCTTTGAGCAATATTGGTGTAGTAGATGGGGCAGACGTGCTGGTTTCAGTGAGAGATGGGAGCTTGGTGCTGAGGTTGGTTGCTGGAGAAGAATTTCCCTGCCTACTATTCTTGCGATTCCTTGACGATGATTCGCTAATGATTGGGGAGCATGGCATAATGAGGCGTCTCACCTCAGGGGTTGTCTCGGTGCCGGGTTCAACAATGATGTCGGCTGCTGGTGTTGTTCGCCCAAGTTGTTGCTTGTTTTCTTCAACAGGGAAGTAATACTTGGCATCGGCATGGTATGATTCTTGAATAGTGTATGGTGAGAAGTTGCCAATGATGCGCTGTTGCACTCCATTGCTGTCAAGGAATTTTAGGCATTGATGGAGAGTAGATGGCACGACACAGTACTTGTGAATCCACGGTCGTCCCAAGAGAGTGGAGTATGATGTATTGGCTTCAATAACAAAGAACCGCACCTTGAAGCTGAATGTAGACATTTGGATCTTGATAGTAATGGCGCCTAATGTTGGCTTGCCCTGGTTGTCAAAGCCGCAGATCACCATGTCTGTTGGCTCCAAGTCTTTTGTTGTGAAACCTGCTCGAGTTAGACTTCGAATGGGTAGAATGTTCACAGCAGATCCTGGGTACTGCCATGCATGCATGTACGTAGTTGCTTCACCGGCCGATTGACATAGCTAGCTTGCTCTTGATTCAATATACACACGCATATATATACTAATTAACAGTAATATGAAAAATTCAGGCGTAAAAAAGATTATACTAAACATACTACCAGAGCATAAATTGTAAAACATAAATACCTTGTAGTAAGAAAGCTGATCTATTGGACATAGGTATTTGGGGAGAACCAACAACATTGGCTTGATATATCATGGAAAATGTCAGTATACACAATATTGTGTGTCTTGCTTTCATACTCAGCAGAGTTATTTTCAATGAGGATTCGTAATCCTTTTGGAGATGTTACGCGGGAGAAGGCAACATAAAGCTGCCCATGAGAGAACACGGGACTTGGCAAGTAAACACCAACCTTGCTAAGTGTCTGTCCTTGGCTCTTGTTTATCGTCATCGCATATGAAACACGCACTGGAAATTGACGACGTCTCATCTTGAAAGGCCATTTCGGGTCTGTCGAAACAGAAACATTCTAGGGATATAAGCTTTAGAACCTTTAGCGCTTCCTGTTATTATTTGGGCTTTCAATTGCACGATGAGTGAGCTGCGTCACAATAAGTCTAGTTCCATTGCATAAGCCCTTGGATGGACTCAAATTTCTAAGTAACATTATTGGGATTTGGGACACCAATCTTTTGTAAATGGTGATCTGGAAGGCCACTCATGCGAACCGTGTTGAGAAACTCGGGAGGATACAGGTCTTGAAGAGTGCAATAGTTAGCTGTGGTATCATCAATTGTATCAATGCTATAATATGACATTTCCTCGTTAGCTATCTGGCCAATAATCTGAGCATTTATAGCAGCAACCACCTCATTTGCTGGGGCCAAAATTGCTCGCTAACACAAATAGGCTGGTAATTCTGAGGCATCTGGTGTTGACTCATAGACAAAAGAAATTAAACTTGCAAGGTTTATTTCCTGAGCAGGTAACAAAAGATACTCTGAAATTTGGATCCATGTTGTGTCAGGTCGATCTGTTGGCATGCTATCAGGTAGAGTGCCATCACCAATAGAAAGAAGCCAGTGAGAAAACTGTTCTAATTCAATCCTATCAACCTGAGAAAGTGTTGGGCATCTAAGTCTCATGTTTTCAGTTAAATGGAGAACCACATAATTCTGCCACAAATGGGATCGTGTGATTGAAGCATTGAGGATCTGCTGCTTATTTGCATTTGGGATGACAGGCAATGTTTGCATAAAATCACCACCTAGAACAACCGTGACACCACCAAATTGCTTGTTTGGTAGATAACAATTGTTCGATGGCATGATATCTCTAAGAGTTCGATCAAGTGCTTCAAAACAGTGCTTATGGTTTATAGGTGCCTCATCCCATATGATTAGTGATGTTCTTTCTATGAGCTCAGTGAGATGTGTATTTTTCTTAATAGCACACATGGAATACTCTTGAATATCTATAGGAATTCTAAACCGTGAGTGTGGTGTTCGACCACCTGGCAACAACAAAGCTGCTATACCAGAAGATGCAACTACTAAGGCTATCTTTCCACGACTTCTTATATTATTGAGAAGTGCATTCCACAGAAATGTTTTGCCGGTACCACCATATCCATATACAAAGAAAGTGTGACCTGAACCATTTAGAACTGAGTGTTCTATGGCATCATAAATAGATCTCTGACTTGAGTTTAATTTGTTAAGTTGCTCATTTGCTTCTACTAAAGTAGCATCAAGGTCATAAGAGAGCTCATCCACTACCAACATGTTGTTCAAAACATTGTAATCATGGTGTTCTGGCTCTGGCAAGTTAAAGTGACCTAGGCTATATCCAAAATCTTTGAGTAATTTGTCTAATTCATCCAAGACATATGACCTAATGTGTTGCTGCACTAATGGTTGAGAGATACCTTGTGTGGGCCGAATAGTACGATATGCCAAATCTTCTCCCATTGGCTTGATAAAATCTTCAAGCAATTTTATTTGGTCAGTGACTTCACAAAAAAATAAGTAATGTGACAAATAGCTGGCGAAGTTGGTATGGTAATGCCCATTGGGTTGAATCAGCCATAGCATTGGACCATTCACAATCATCACCAAGTAAACCTAATGCTTGACATGCAGCACGAAATGTTGGGTATAGTTGGCCAGCCACGGTGCGAAGATCAGAAAAGTCTCTTGTGCCCCTTTTATAATATGCAATAGCATACACAGATAAAATCTTTCTCCTTGGTTAGGACTAACATTGGCTATACGGCCAACCTTTCCACGAGCATTACGACGCGGTTTCCAAAATTTTCCATCACCATGCCATGTCCAATGTTCAGGGAACTCTACAAATGTGTGTTGTCGAGCCTCTGGATATGTCTTGTTTGCCTCAAACCATGCAGTCAATTTTGTTATGAGATTGCATGGATTATAAATCACCTGGTGAAGATGGTCATCCTCAGTAAATACAACACCATTTTCTAGTGGGAGATGCACTGGAAGACGTTCCACGGCTGGATCGGTGTGATGGATATCAAATTGCAAAAGCCGCCAAGCTGTATCATGTGGTGTAACACATCTACATTCAAGGTATTCCTTTATTTCATTTATTTCCTCTGTAGAAGAACCGGGGGTATCTCTTTTTCTTTTAATTCAAACTTTAGCAAAATCAGGGCCCTTGTTTGTATACTTAAACAGGTATTTCTCCATACCATCGCGATTAACACTTTCCACATTTATGCATGCCTGATACTTAACTAATAAGTCTACATTATGTGAAACCACAAATTGATTATCAATCTCAACGCCACGTTTCTTTGTGGTGATTCCATTATTTGGTCGAGCATACCTAACATGGCCATTAGGTAGCACAACTGTTTTGTCAGAAAATTCCTTGGGATAGAATTTAGGGTTAATTGGATCCATGCCACTACAACTTTACCAAATTAAAAAAATGCCACTACTATTAGTCTTATCGGCTACATGCCACTGGAACTATCTAAAATTGGCACCATGCCACTCCCGTCACTTTTCCATCCTCCTCACTCACGGCGTCTATGTTCCAGTCCTCATCCACTCCTATCCATGGCCACGCGCACGCGGCTTCGCCTCCTCTGTCGGCCCTGCGTGGTCCGCCGCCTCCATGGCCCCGCGCTGCTCCGCCGCCTCCACGGGCCACGCACGACTCCACCGCCTCCTTGACTCCGAAGAAGACACAGCGCAGCACGCGAGCCGACGACGACGGACCTTCTTGAGCAACATCCTGTAAAACAAAAAAAATCCATTCCCAACCAACAGATCTAACCCCCAACCTGTTTTTTTGGAGCATTAATACATTAAACAAATACACAGATCAAGAAGAAGGGCAAAAAGATTGAATCAACAAATCAGCGGCAAAACACATACGAAAGAACACATGCTCACCTTGTTTTTTTGATCTTAATGCCTGACCTTTTTGGATCCAAATCAAGACCACCAGCAACTGCCCTGCGATTCAGCGCAGCCTTTGGTTGATGAACACAGAACAACTGTTGTTGCCTTGCCAAGTGCAGGGGAGCGGGGTGCGTGCGCCTCGCCGTCAACCTTGCCGAACTCCAAGCCTGTCTCCACCGCGGTGGCAGAGGACGCCGCAACATGCTCGCTGGTTGAGCCTGGCTGCAGCGATGGTGTCTGGCTTTTAGCCTTTTTGCACGAGCTGGAATCTCCCTGCAGCCGAGGCGAATCGTCGCCGCTAGATTCGCCCCATCCCCTCGACGACATCTTAGCGGAGGGCGTCGCGCTGCGCCCGCCGGCTGAGCCCGGCTGCAGTCGAGGAGTTGTGTTGTTGGCCTCCTCCCACCGGTGAGGAGAATCGCCGCCGCCGGATTCGCCCCCTCGCCTCAATGACATTGAGGTGTGGTGCTGAGAGTGGGTAGCACTGTTTCAAAAAAAAATCCCCGCCCTATGTCGGAAATATCGCAAAATCGTGTTTGGATTGGGTTTGGTCGAAAGCGGGTTGACACAAAACGGATCCTAACCCGACAAAGACTGCGGGCCCGATAACGTTATACGAATCTTTTTTTTTTGAGTGGATGTTATAAGAATCTTGATGTCCATCCAAAGGCTAGGAATTTGAGTGTGGTTTAGGGAAAAAACACACTAGTGATGTATAGCAAAAACCCAAACATCGTCAGCCACACGTGACAAGCAAATGAACCCATGCTGCTCCGCCGCCTCCGCCAGCCATGCGTGACTCCGCCGCCTCCGCGGCCCTGCCATGCGCGACTTCGCGTGCCTCCGCCGGCCACGCGTGGCTTCGCCGCCTCCGCAGACCGGTGCGGCTCCGCCGCCTCTACCGGCCCCACACAGCAACGCCTCCTCGGCCGAGCCCGTCTCCATGTCCTCGAGCCTAACGCTGGACCCGCGCCTCCGCGCGCAGGGCCGCCTCCGCGCCTACTGCCCTCCCCCCTCGCTTCCACGCGCGCGTCCGACGACTCCGCCGCGAACCCTGCCAGGCCCGGCCGTGATCACGCCGGCCTGTCCTCCGCCAGTGTCGAGCCCACCACCGTTGCGTCGGCTCTGGCCGCGTGAACGCCCGGGGAGGGGATGAGGATGGAAACGAAGACGGTGTGAGACAGGAGACGAAAAAAGTGACGGGAGTGGCATGGTTTCAATTTTAGAAAGTTCTAGTGGAATGTAGCCGATAAGATGAATAGGAGTGACATTTTTTTAATTTGACAAAGTTGCGGTGGCATGGATCCAATTAACCCTAGAATTTAGTGCATTTACCATCAGTCATGCAAGGAGAAGAGGAACCTGGAATATTGCAAGGACCATGAATCATGAATTGTGAGACAACCTCGTAACCAATAGGGTCAATAGATAGGTCTGGTAACTGCGCTGATATGAAAGTGTCTATCTGATCAGCATCAAGGGGTCTATCCTTTTTAAGCCACACTATCAAGTGGACATGCGGAAGACCACGTTTCTGAAATTCAATCGTGTAGACAACTGAAAAAAATATTGAGGTAAATAAAACTGAAACAATAGTACAACATAAGAATTAAAACATAGTAATTAAAAGAGCTAACCTCCGAGTATGGGACCAAAGAACTCATATTTTTTTATATCATCAACAAACAACTTGAGCTTCATTTCAAAAACTCGATCAACAATATCAGGCCGATCAGAAGGACAACAGGTTGTTGTCCTGGTATAAATGCTAAAGCTTCTGTTATCTCTGGCCAAGCAGCATTGCACGTGTAAGTGATGAAAAGATCCGGGCATCCAAATCTACGACAGAGAGCCACACAATCTTGGTAATTTTGGTAGTAATAGCGTGGACTTCCAGTGAATGAACCTGGCAAAATAATCCTCTGGCCTACCGATGAAGCATCAATAATGCCGCTATTGACTGTATCAAGTAAAGCTTTATAGGGGCTACTCCTATACTTCAGCTGAAAAGTTTTTTTTCCTATAATGGTTCAAGCGGCTATCCTCGAAACAACAAAAACCATCAACCTCATATGACTGTGTGAGCCTCTTGCAACGCAATAGGGTGTTGAAGTCATCATCTCTATCATGCAATCTATATGCAAAGTATTCTACCAAAGTAACTTTCCTCCGTTTGATCATTCCCGAGCGGTGACATTGTCTATACTTGAGATTTTCATGAAAACCATCCTCTCCATAAGGAAACAATAGCGGGTATTGCATTGCCATAAATTTGCAATGAGTTTCATTTACCCTTTGAAGCTGCAATGAGTGATCCTCTACTATTAAGTCACGACCTTTCTCGGTAGTGCCTAGATCATTAACCACCAAACCAACCACCTCTGATGCAACTGCGGCTGAGTAGATATTACCATGTTCATTGGGGGTGGCAAATAACTTTACTAAGTAATGATCCTCTAACTGATCATGCAGCCTATCACGAGCAGTTCGAAAGAGCTGAACAACTGGGTTGTGTGCATTAATTGAGCATGGTCATCAAAGATGCAACAATATCCTCATTTGGTTCAAAACTCATCTCTCTATGTGAAACTACAGCCACTCTATTTCTTATTTCATTCTCAGTGTCAAAGATGTATAATTGACAATATTTTGGTCTTGCACCATGCTTTGGAATAAACGATCCAATTCGGTGGCATAGCTGCCCACTAATCTTGAAAATGTAAGGGCCATGACCATCATTAATTGAGTTGATGATATTTACACCCATAGATGTTATAGCAAACAAAGAATTGTATCGTCTGATGTTTTCAAAGAAGTGGTTGGACAAAACACGAGAGAGCAAATGTTCTGGTGGTGGCCTATATGGACGCAAATAAATGCTCCCTCCTCTACAGCATTTGTTGTAAATTGGCAAAGCTGTTCGTCCACACCCACGTACGCGTTCCTCGTACCAGAATCAAGCACCACAATGTTGACAAGTATGGGTAGGGCCTCCTAAATTGAGAGGTGTGAAAATAGTACCTAATAGAAAGGAATAAGCGAAAAATTAGAATGGAAAATCTTGTAAAAGGATGATATAATATAAATTAGAACATGGTTCAGTGGTTTCACCATAGAAAAAAGATCATTGGGTGGAGTATTATTGTCGAGAAGCTTTATAATCATTGAGATAGAACATTAGTGTTGAGCAGCAAAAATGACTCCGGAACATGAACTGTGGAGGTTAAGCCTGAATATCGAGCAGCATCACGATCAGCTGGTAATAATAAGGGAACACCCCTATAAGTCTTGAGCATGCAGATGTAATGTATAAATTTAGTGCATCAAAGCATGTGCAAGAAAAGAACTTACGGCGATGTCGACTGGCAAGAAGGGGTACAAAATTTCCTAGACAGCAGAAAACACCAAATGTAATCACATATTCCCAAACAGGTGAAAATAAGTAAAAATCATAGCAAACTAAATAAGGTACCATCAGCTCTGGACTGCCCTACACGGCTTCGTTGACATGTATTCACCCCATGCAAGGAGGTGTCATTTTGGGCAATGCGAGATGAAGGAGAAGCGCCAATAGTAGTACTCATCCCATTATTCCTGGCTATCCGCACATCACAATGCCTGGCATTAACTTGTGGGGAAATACATCATCGAACACATCAGGTCCAGATCCTAATGTAACAATTACAAATTAAGGAGCTATAGATTGGTCGAATGAGCACTTGTTGAACGAAATAAAATAGAAATGTAGGAACCAATGGAAGCAACAAATAAGCCAGTTAGTTGAAGGAGAAAATATTGGATATGGGTAACTTACATCCTCTCCTTAAAACCATTGTGGCTTTACGCTTCTTGCGTGCTTCCATAGCAGTTGATGGATCTGGTCGAGGCAGTCTCAAACCAATATCATCTAAAGGACCTATGTCAATGTGAGAAGCATCCAAATTTATATGAGCAGACACAAAGGAACAAATATGTACAACTATGGCACATGTACCTGAACTGGCATTTATGAATCTAAAATGGTACAATGGTAGTATAGCAAGCTTGAGCACAATCAAATAGAGAGTAATTCTTAATAGAGGGGCTTACCTTTACCGTGCACAGCAGGAAGGGACTGAACAACCGGCACTGTTGGGCCATCTGATGAGGAGACAAAATGTTGATCTATTGGAGTAGCAGGATTGACAGGGTTAAATGCAAGCCTCCTGTTAACGGGTCGTCGAAATGGACGACGAAACACTGACATGGAGATTCCTATTTCAGGAGTTGAGATAAAAGATATGGTATGATTAGAGCTTTCACTGCAGGAGCACCTAGAACACAAAGAAATAAATCATCAATAAGTTTTCCGCTCAACATAAGAAAACTGTAGTTGAGAATTGAGAAAAAGCAAAGAAAGTTGAATATGCCGAATAATGCGTAGGAGTAGCACCTGGCCTGTTCTCTGTCTCATTTGTCCCTAAGTTAGTTAGATGAGAAAATGGTGTTGGTGTTAGAGTGTCATGCACCGCATCCATCCCAGTCACCAAACCACTCCTAGATATTTATACAAAATGGCAAAACAAAATCATAAAGCAAGCAGATGAGTATACAATGGAGTATTATGGAAAGCTAAGCATGAACCTAAACATGGACACCTTTAATATGTGTATGTCGTGGACTTGGGGCAGCAAGCAAGTATCCCATAACCACTGTAGCAGGCCAAATTCAATTAGAAAATGCTTAATCATTAGGGATTATTGAATCACATGCTTGATAATAAGTACCTTGCACCATTAAAAATACAGGTTAAGGGAATCTGTCACAGTGGTACATAATAAATCAAAGAACGACATTTCTAAAGGCCTAAGGGTTTCTTCTGTATAACAATGGGGATAGAAGGATTTTCTTGCCTGGACTGCTGTGGGAAAAAGAGGGCATTGCTCCCGCACACGATGGCGATGGGCACCGGAGAACCAACCGGTCAAGCAAAAGGTCGTCGGTGGTGGCGCAACTGAGTGGATTGTCACTGGGAGAGGAGAGGTTGCTACTGCTCGCGGACGGCGACGGCCGCTGACGGATGGAATGGAGATGGTGGAGACGAATCCATCGAGCAGAAGACCGCGGCCGTCCACAGCTAAGCCAAAGAAGGCGCAAGAACACAATGGGCAAGGGAGGCGGCTATGCCGCCGGCGACGCTGGATGGATCGACGGAGGAAGCATGTGTACTGCGTGCAGATAGAGAAGCTGGGGGATGAATCATCCGGTGGGGAAAAAATAGGGGCCCCCCTGGAGAGCAGCCGAGGCTCCCTGGGAAGACACGCTCAAGGGCAGAGATGCTTGCATCCACATTCGAACGGTGTGGACAACATGCAAGGACTATAGTTTCTACAGTAGCAAGGCAGCACATGGCAGCTCATCTG
This sequence comes from Oryza meridionalis, assembly GCA_000338895.3. Taxonomy (NCBI): domain Eukaryota; kingdom Viridiplantae; phylum Streptophyta; class Magnoliopsida; order Poales; family Poaceae; genus Oryza; species Oryza meridionalis. Next base: position 3,659,875 of record CM002531.2, read on the forward strand.
AAATGGTATAAAAAACCTTAAGTTTTATTGATAGCGGAGGCAGCTAGCGCAGTCGCCGTCGCCGGTGGCTGATCTGACTAAGAGCGTTGACAGTCAACACCTATCACCTCCCACCTCGCACCTCCTCCGTAGATTAGGGGTGCGGGTTACGGTCATCTCGCCCAGTGGATCATGAGAGGCGGGAGCTCTGGATTTTTTCACAATTTGGTCTTTTTGAAAAACTTATTTTGTAAATAGACCACTGAAAAAACTTATCATAAAAATAGTCCTTTTTAGGGCACCAGAGTCACTGGCGTCGTCGTCCAACGGGACAGCGCCAGCCTCTCTGGTGCCGTACTACTGCCGACGTGGTGGGGCAGTGCTGAGGTGGCGGGGGAGCGCGCCAGCCACATTGGCGGCGCAAGCGTGAAAAAAAATGTAAAAAAATAAAATAAAAATAAAAAAGTTGCACATCTCTCTCCTCTACACTAGAGAGGAGAGTTGAGGAAAGATTCTACAAGTCGCATATTTTATCCATTTGAGTTTTTTTTTATGGTTGGTTCTTGTATGCTCCTAAGCGTGAAAAAATATCAAAAAAATAAAATAAAAATAAAAAATTGTGCCGGGGAGGGGGGCGCCAGCCACACTAGCATGCTCTCCCTGCCAACTCAGCACCGCCCCGCCACGTCGGCAGGAGGACGGCGCCAGCCAGTAACTCTGGCGCCAAAAAGAACCATTTTTAGGATAAGTTTTTTCAAGAGTCTATTTGCGAAATAAGTTTTTTAAATAGATCAAATTGTGAAAAATCCAGGACGGGAGCTATCTGCGTTCGCAGTCGGAGAGGCGGCTTGTGGAGGCTGCGGCGCGCTCGGCGACAGCGCGGCCGAAACCGCGATGTGCTGCTTGTATGGCAGTCCGGCGGAGGAGAGGCTGATGGTGCAGCGTCGCCCTCATCTTGATGTTGCCGTTGATTGTTCATCCCATGATTCCCGTCTCTTCTGCTGCTACTGGTTCTAGAAAGAGCACAACGACCTGCTAGATTTCTACTGAGGTCGCAACCAGGATCTACAAAACCGTTTTGGGAAGGGTTATCGTCCTCCCATGGTAAACCACCCGGTATCCGTGGAAAACCACACAAAATCCGTATAAAAAAATTGAATTCAAAAATCGAGTTGTTTCACGGTTTGGGCGCGGTAACCGCAGGCTGTGCATCAGAAAGAACAGTGAATTTTTGGCTCATTTCATTAGTTCTTTGTTCAATTTTTCAAACAAATTTCCTTTTGGCCCTCAAATGTGATGTTCATATCCTCTTTTTCAATAAATTTCTTTACTAGCTGCCACAAGAATTTATCTGAATTTATTATTTTTTTGAAAATTTTGAATTCAGATGAAATTCACTAAACATTAACCGCCGGTAAAACCGGTACCGTGTCGCCGCGGTAAAGCCCGGTTACCGACTGTTTGGTGAACCCTACTCACAGCCCATGCGCATGTATCACGTAGAAACTGGGCTTGTACTGCTCAATCCTCAGCTGAGTGTTATAATATGCAATGTACATAAGCATGCACAAAATACCATCAAACAAAAAGGAAAGATTCCGAATCGCCTATGGCTTGCATGTTATATCAAAATCCCATCTTTTGGACAAGAACGCATCCTCAGAATTCGATTGTGCTAGCTAATGATGAAGTAGGGATTTAGTACAAAAGATTCGGCCCAGAAGGTGCTATCCAGGGCAAAATTGGCATAAAAAGAGGTTACCCAGTCATCCTCATAACATTGTCATTCAGAACCATCGAATCAACACAATCAATACCTTGCTACTAGACTGTCAGATGGCCCGACCAAAGCGGTGCATCAATCTAATTATTACCATCTTGAACATAACGAAGTCCACAGTACTTGCATACAGCAGGCTCATTCTGGTCGAGACAGATATATGAAATAGGGTGACCGAGACCACGGTAGTCAGGACCTGCAACCAACAGAAGAAACAAATTTCATTTATACTCATGACTCAAATTGACTAGTTTTGACTGACAGGCTTGAAAGAAAAAAAATATATCGTTTCAAATTTTTTGGTTCATAGTCTTTTCTTTGCCTCATCTTGAACAAAATCACTTTTGTTCCTTATTCCGGATCCAATTCAACTGTTGAGACAGTCGAAAATCGTGTATCTATCTCAGTATTAAAAAAAATCACAGGTATGCATGCGAGTATTATAAGTAAACACTTCAGGATCCATGCTTCCCCTACCTCAAACCACCGTCACCACCACCATATTCTCAATTTGTATCCCTTATTCACCAATTTTGTTGTCACTCCACATAATTGTCGCCATATGGTGCACGAAACAACAAAAATGAAAAGAAACAAGCTTGCGCATGTCTTTGGTTAGACCTAGTTGATGTCTTTGCACATCCTAACAGTTGATGTCTTTGCACATCCTAACTTTTTGTCCAGGTGAGGATGGATGAAATTGGGTGGAAGAAGGGTAGAAACGGTTTTCACAACCATTTAGCAACAATTCAACGGCAGAGCAAAGGAATAGATAAATAAAAGAGATAAAAGTTGAGAATGAGATGAAACTGAAGGAGGCAATTTTGTAGGGACAAGTGGGCAACTAAAGGGATACGATTACAGGTGTTGACTTTGTTGCTTACCTCCCACACAAGTAGCGATCCTCCCATTGACCTTGAGTGGTGGCACCATATCGATCAGGTCCATTGGCGATTTTTTTATTGACGTCCTGAAATAAATTTAAAAAAAAGAGAATATTTTAGGGAAGTCAACACTTCCAAATGTACAGCAATTAAAGTTCAAAGCAGGTACTGATTTCTGAAAAACAAAGCCCACGGTAAGTGTGAATGACAAACAACCTCCTAAACTTTGAGGTGCTTTCATCAATCCCAATTTATCACTTGACAGTCCTACCAGCTCCAAAATGGGTAATCAAGAAAATAGATCGCCTCAGGAGAGATTTCCTATGGAAAGGTGATGAACCTGAAAACGTCTCCGGTGGCAGCTGCTTAGTAAACTGGCAATGGTTTGCCGGCCTAGAGATTTGGGTGGTCTAGGGATACTTGAACTGAACAATTTTTCAAGGGCCCTGCAACTTTTGATGGTTATGAACAAAAGTGGAAAGACGATTCCAAACCATGGGAAAATATGAGCTATATAGAATACTCTCCCAAGTGGTGGCGATGACAAACATTGGGGATGGGGCTGCTAGCACATCAGCCTGTCATAGGACATGAAATGCACCATAATAGTGTGCACACATGGGTCCTCCGGTCTCAATAACGGATGCCCTACATGGTGTGGAAACTACACTCATCATAAAAGTGCCGTCCAGTGCCAACAGATGTCCAATTATATGATGTACCTACTTTTCACGAATCCTGAGATATTAATGGCCGGTACCAGGCGAAACTTGATCACTGATGCCTACAACCAACTGAAGAGCATCATCAAGGAAAAGAAGCCACCTCTGAATGAAAGAGAACTTACCCAGAGGATAATTGACTTCAAGAACATGGTACAGTCAGCAGATGCCACGCCAAACTTCTTCACCAATGCCTATAACCAACTGAAGGCACTTGGACAGTGCACAATCAACAGCGTGATGCAGTTAGTCGTACTACTTAGCAATAGAACAATTGGAGAGCAGGCACTCATGCCATTTGTGGGGATAATTTTCCACAGGGTGCAGCAGGCAGTCATGCCATTTCACCAGAGAACATTTCATAGTTTTGTGAATGCACCAGTGAATGGAGAATGTGCGGAGACGATAATCGCCCAGGGACCGGTTCAGCAGCTACTAGAGGAGATAACCGAGGAAAACAGGCCGCCATCCAGTGGAACAGGGCTCATCGATGATGCTTGGTCCATTCCTGAAGAGCTCCTGAAGTTAGAAGATGAGGAGAATATGTGGATTATTGAAGGATTGTGGGTGGAGATGCTTGTTAAGAACCCTCTTTTCCAACTCAAGTAGCTAGATGAATTCAGTAATATCAAGTGTTTAGTGGTGAATTGAGAAGAAGGAAAAGGATACAAGTTCTAGAAGGTTTGGGAAGCTAAGGAAGAGATTTGTAGGAGGAGAGGTGGGAGTCAGAGAAGGTGGAGCCTGGGTTTGGGGGGGGGGGGCGGAGTTGAGGCCAACTTGAAGGTGCCGGTAGTGATCTCCCTCATGATACTGGTTCTCCACTGCATGGACTCCTTTCCTCTATTCTCCCTCAATTCAAACATCTCCAACAGCTTGTCTATCTTCTCCTCTTGGCCCCATCAACTCAAACTTCTCTGGTAACCGATCCAGTGCTAGATCCATAGATAGAATCTCCTTGTTCATGGTGGATTTGGGTGGGGTTTGGCTCTGATACCATATTGCTAGGAACCCACTTTTCTAACTCAAATAGCCAGATTAATTTAGTACAACATCAAGTATTTAGTGGTGAACTGAGAAGAAGAAGGATAGATTTGGGTGGGATTTGGAGGTAGGAGGAGAGGTACGCAAGAGAGGCTCTACAAGGTGCCAAGTCGCGGCCGTTGCCGTTCTGGCATGCTCCTTTCCTGATCTCTGTGTTTGTATATCCTTCTTCTTTCATGTGACTTGAGAGCTGGGCTGGCCCAAGTGCTATTGGCCCAAACTGGCCTGGTTCCTAACAATGCTCTTCCTTTCTGCTGAAACCTTGGCCTGGTTCCTAACAATGCTCTTCCTTTCTGCTGCAAGATGAAGAGACTAAGTCTGGCACAAAACTGATGGAATTTCGCAAAAACCGGCCGCTAGGTCTCGGTTTGTGAAAACGATTTTCGTACATTGTTGACTGAAAGCCATCGGTTTTTAACGGTTTTCAGTCAGATTTCAGTAAACTAGTGAGGAACGGTTTTTACTTCGAAATCGAAAAGTTAAACCTCTGGAGTCTCATACTCTCATCTCAGTCATCTCAGCACAGGCGGGGAGTTCCTGAGTTAATGTTTGGCTGCTCCTGCATTACATGGGGATGGAGAATTTGGCAGAGAAGCTGGTAAAGGGTAGAGCTCCCAAACAGCGACACTCAATGTGATTCATCCACTACACATGCTCCTGTGCTGGCAGAGCTCATGGCAATGAATGTAGTGCTACAAGCAGCTGGAGTTCAAGACAAGATGACATCGTTTGGAAATGGTCGGCAAACGGCGATAATATTCATGGGCGACAGCAATTTCGCCGTTCAGTTTATCACTTAGTATCAATTTATTATCTACTTGTTGCCCTTTTTAGCATTTGGGTATGGGGGATATAGGGGGGCATACCATCCACTTGGAGGTATGGGAGTGGGTGTCGATGTCGACGACGCCGACGGCTGGGGTGGAGTCCGCCGCCCTGTTGGAGAAGCCCCGCGCCGCGCCAACTCGCCCGGCCCCGGCGCCGATTAGGGTTCGGAGGACCGTCCTCGCCGCCGTCGCCATGGCCGATGGACGGTGGGGGACTCGGAGACGCAGGAGGAGGAGGAGGCGGCGGCGGCAGCGTGTGCGGCGGAGCGGATGAAGGAGGTCGATGCACTCCACTCGCACCGGGGGAGGGGGGGGCTTCTCTTTGTTGTTTGCTGGCATCGGCCCAACATTTAGATATATATAAGTCCATATTATGTCCCACATTTTCATGAATTGCGATTTGTGACGCAGAAGTTTAATTAACATCTCTATAATCCGTAGTAATATCTTCACTTCTCATTTTGACAAAACCGGCTGACGTGGCGATGGATAGTTCATGACCCAGTTATCCCTTCTTTCTACTTCCTCCGTTTCACAATGTAAGTCATTGTAGCATTTTCCACATTCATATTGATGATAATTCATTCGTATTGATGCTAATGAATCTAGATAAATATATATGTCTAGATTCATTAGCATCAATATGAATGTGGAAGATGCTAGAATGACTTACATTGTGAAACGGAGGGAGTATATAGTTAAGATCCAAAGCTGAATCCTCATGCTTCCACGTCACTTCTTTTACTTTCAGCCTTTAGATCTCAATCAAACGAACCAAGCCATTCTTTTCCATTGACTGGAGGTTTCGTTCAGTGGTTTCATCGGCTCATTGCATGTGGGCCTGCAATCAAGCCCAACCACTACCAGCCCAAGCAACAGACAAGCTGCATGCACGCGCGTTGATCCACCTTCTGAGATCCCGGTGGTTGAGGGGACACCTGACGGGCGGGTGATCGCTGCCCGGCCCTCCCCTATACTCCAACGCTCCCTCTTCTCCCCCTTTCCTCCTCCCCTTTTTCTCTTTCTACTACACCATAAATATTTAAATTTAATATTTGACTTATAAACTTTGAGTCTATAAACTAATATTTGAATTCAAATTTAAATTTAAATCGGGTATGTAAACTTTTGACTTATAAACTTTGGGTCTAAAAACTTTAGGTGTATAAACTTTAGATGTATAGAAATACTATATATATAAATTTGAATATAATTCAAATTCAAATTTGAATCAGGTATATAAACTTTAGGTCTATAAACTTTATGTGTATAAACTTTAGGTGTATAAACTTTAGATGTATAGAAATACTATATATGAAAAATATTTGAATTCAAATTCAAATTTGAATCGGATATTTGAATTTAAATTCAAATTTGAATCGGATATATTTCAAATTCAAATTTGAATCGGGTATATAAACTTTTGATTTATAAACTTTGGCTCTATAAACTTTAGATGTATAGAAATACTATATATATAAAAATATTTGAATTCAAATTTAAATTTAAATCGGATATATAAACTTTTAATTTATAAACTTTGAGTCTCTAAACTTTAGATGTGTAAACTTAAGGTGTATAAACTTTAGATGCATAAATTTACTAAAATAGGAAAGTAATGTGGTGCCAAAAAGAAAACCAGGTGGAGGGGAGGAAATCTAATCTGATCGCTGCTAGCTACCCCTAGCGATCTATCGCTAGGTAGCATTTCCGGGTGGTTGACGTGTGCGCTCCTTTCCACACACGCGCGTTGGCAACTTTTGTGCCACAAATCAAGGAAACTGAAGCAACTAAGGGCACCCGCAATGGTTATTTATAGGCTCTCTACAAGAGATCCATGGCAGCATATTTTTCTATTTGGAAGAGATTAAATGAAGAGAGAGAGAGCAAAACTATCTACTAACCTGGAGATAGTCTATAGAGAAAAACGAGGCAATGGATTAGAGAGCTATAGATACCCATGTAGACATACCATTGAAGTGGTTTACTATTAATCTAGTCTATTGCTAAGATGTACATGTTTTATAGAGCACCTGCAATGGTAAAGTAAGGCATCTCACCAATAGATTAGATTAATAGTAAACTACTTCAATGGTATGTCTATATGGGTATCTATAACTCTCTAATCCATTGCCTCGTTTTTCTCTATAGACTATCTCCAGGTTAGTAGATAGCTTTGCTCTCTCTCTTCATTTAATCTCTTTCAAGTAGAAAAATATGCTGACATGGATCTCTTGCATAGAGTTTATAGAAAACCATTGCGGGTGGCCTAAAGAGCCCGTCTTAATAGAGTCCATCGTGCTTTAATTGTCCCTGCAGCCGTTAAGAGCTTCCGTAATGGTGGCCTTGGAATATTTAGCTGCACCACCTATATGGAGTCGTCCTTTCTACATTCTGCAGGTTGAAATCAACAGCTCCCTGCCTTGATTGCTGTTGAATTTGTTCGAGAGCTTCAGCTGCTTCATCGATGCCAAGTCCCTTGAATCCGTGCTAGCATTGGACGGCAGCTAGCCCATATTTTGTCCTCTCTCGATCAAGGAAGCTATTTTATTTTCTATCTTTTACTCATCCTTTATTTTGATCTATCTTTTTCTGCCTAGCCAGTGGTCTATTGGAAAGGTTCGGTCTTTTAATTTCGTCAGGGATTGAAGTGAGCTTATGCATGCCTGATGGGTTGAGAAGAGGTCAGCCTCCCCTTCTATGCTGGGTCATGCATCCTTATTTTTTTCAATCGATCGATTCCTAAGGAATAACTTTACCCTAATGTCAAAGAAGTTTTATGACCCCCAGTTTTCCATCATTCTATTCATTTGTTTATTGTCGCTAATGAGAATTGAATCATCTCCATTCTCCAAAAACACATTGTTTCATACCATTTGGCAGGACGATTCATGATCTATTTTTTTCAGCATCACTTCTTTTTCATTCTAATCAGAATGGCATCGAGTGATTTGATCAAGCACAAAGATGAAAGTGCGCAACTACCAAACCGATATATATCCATTTGCAACAGTACGCAGGTATCTGATAATTAGTATTAATTAGCCTGTACAAAACTTATATTTATCAGCTTTATGCTGTAAGGATTTTTCTTATTATCCATTCAGTAAATGTTGTTACTGTCGTTGAATATCATATGAAATATTCCTTTATGAACTATTTACACTGGTGGAGAAACCATCTTTGGTCGGTTGGCCAAATTCCACAATAGTCCCAGTTCTAATAAAAACCGGGAATAAAAAGTATCTTTAGTCCCGGTTAAAAAGTTGAGGGGTACTTTTTTATCTTTAGTCCCGGTTGGTAACAGGTCATTTTTAGTCCCGGTTCAAAAAGTTGTTGGGTTCAAGACAGATCCCGATTATTTTTACTCCCGGTTGGTATAAATAACCAGGACTAAAAATAGATCTTTAGTCCCGGTTGTTTATACCAACCGGGAGCAAAGACTATCCCGAGAGCCGCGCGCGATCTCCTCTCGATCTCCTCCCCTCTCATTAATATCTCCTTCACCCCCTTTTCCTCTCCCCTTCATCTCCCCTTCCTCTCCACTTCCCCTACCGTTCCTCCCTTCCCCTCGATCTGGAGCGGCGGCCGGCCGGGCGGTAACGGCGGCACCAGGCAGGAGCGGCGGCGCCCGGCGCGAGCGGCGGCGGTGGCCGGGCGGGCGGGCGCGGCGGCAAGCCAGGCGGGAGCCGTGGCGGCGGGCGGGCGGGCGGGCGGGCGCGGCGGCAAGCCGGGCAGTAGCGGCGGCGCCAGGCAGGAGTGGCGGCGCCCGCGCGAGCGGCGGCAAGCCGGGCGGGAGCCGTGGCGGCGGGCGGGCGGGCGGGTGCGGCGGCAAGCCGGGCGGGAGCCGTGGCGGCGGGCGGGCGGGCGCGGCGGCAAGCCGGGCGGTAGCGGCGCGCCCGGCAGGAGCCGCGGCGGCGGGCGGGCGCGGCCGAGCTGGCGCGGACACGAGAGGACAGGGACCGGGAGGCCGGCGGCGCCCTCCCATCTGCTGCCGATTTTTTTTTTGATTTTGTGTTTCATTGGATTTGATCTGTGATGTATGTGATATTGGATCTGATCTGGGATGTATTTGAGTTGTGATGCATTTCTTTTAGGATTTGTGATGTATTTTTTGTTTGAGATTTGGTGATGTGATGTATTTGTGATCTGTGATGCATTTCTTTGCAATATGTAATGTATTTCTTCCCAAATCTGTGATGCTTGTGGATGATTTGGGATATTTAGGGAGCAAATCGATTAAGCAATGAAACAACAAAAAGAAAAGAATCAACCGGGATTGCTCCACCATCTTTAGTCAGATGAATTTTTAGTCCCGGTTTTTTCACCCGGGACTAAAGATGGGTATCTTTAGTCCCGGATTCGTACTCCCGGTTGTATAACCGGGACTATAGGGGGGTTTCTAACCGGGAGTAAAGCCCCTTTCTCTACCAGTGTTATTACGTGTGAATCTCTCTTTTCCTTATTACCGCATATTGTTTCCGTGCGTCAAAGGTGCATGGTTTTGTTTTGTTCAAAAAAAATGTATAAGCTTGATCAGCTAGGACATTTCACCTGATAAAGATAAAGTGGATAAAGTGCGCAACACTGTTGTTTTGTCATTGAATTCCACCTCTTTTTGCTAACAAGTCATTAAATACATGTGATTTAATCTATATTTAAATAAAGAAATACAATATTATTTTGTGTCCGCAGTTTTACAGCAGCTATATATTCCCCCTCTATTTCTAGGAAATTTCGTTGTGTCACATCTCTATAGGCCAACTTTCTGCTGCTTATATACATTGTTGCTCCACTCATCAAATTATCACGTTGGCTGCTATCCGAAGAGAGGATCGATGTTACGAAAATGCTTTGCTTTACTTAGACTGGAGTTAGAATTTCTTCAAACAGATGGACGAGTAATGTCTTAGGAAAACAAAAAAGATGCTGATAAATAGTTCCATTCTCAGTGAACATCTTTGTATCATTGATTTGATCATTGTTCGTCATTTTCCATTTTTATTGTGCACATCTCTCATATATTTATAGATACAAAGGCCCGCAGCAACGCGCGGGGTATCATCTAGTTATTATTAGTAAGAAGTCCAAATAGCCCCTTAAACTTTAGATGAAAGTTTGTCTAGCACTTAAACTTTAAAATTGGACATCCCACCCTCTAAACTTCGCCATACCATTCATATTATCCTCTAAAATGTTTTTGGATGTTTACATATTTTGGAAGCTTAAACGAATAATTTTGAATAACTAATATAACATAGCAAAAAGTATAAAATACCCCCTGAACTATTGGGTGAGTATGAATTATCCCCCTAAACACGAATTGACCCCCCTACAAGCGGTTTTGGTCTACGTGACAGTCCAGTCAACAATTTATTTTTTTTAAATCAATTTATCCCATCGACTACAGTATGTTTTGGACGCGCAACGCTTCGTCTTGGCGCAGGCCATGGCGCCACCGCATGCGGCGGAGACCTATGATGTCAATAATGGCAGCACCGTGCCCGTGCGCCTGCGAGCGTGGCACTGGCACAACACATGACATTGGAGCTACAGATCTTTTGGCGCGAGTCGCGCACCAAGTCTGAGCTTCTAGAATGAGCCTTGTCCTTCTCTCGCTGCATGATTAACCTTGTACCATTGCCAAAGCTGCAGTGATGATGGGGTGCCGATTGGTGTCCACAAGTTCAGTGTGGATCATACGCACAGATTGACGAGAGCTCAGAGAACCCGCACTGGCGAGCGATCGGGGTACAGCCCGCCGACCGACGAACCGCCGGCGGAGGAGCACACGGAGGCGACGAAGCGGCCACTCGACGACGGCGTGGTCGAGATCTCATCAACCTCACGGACGCGTTCCTCCCGTCGTCCCTCGCGGTGACCGATGACACGGCGCGCAACGTGTGCCGGGTGGAGTGCGACGTCGCCATCGTCGGCTCCGGCTGCGGCGGGGGCATGGCGGCCGCGGTGCTCGCCGGGGCCTGCCACAAGGTGGTGGTCATCGAGAAGGGCAACTACTTCACGTCGCGGGACTACACATCCTTCGAGGGCCTGTTGATGAACCAGCTCTATGAGTCCGGTGGGTTCATCACCACGATGAACGGCGGCGGGCTGCTCCTTGCCGGATCTAGTACGGTCGGCGGCGTCTCAGCGGTGAACTGGCCGGCCTACCTCAAGACGCCCGAGTTCGTGCTCAGGGAGTGGGCGGCCGCGCACGGGCTCCCGCTCTCGCCAGCTCCGAGCCTCCGACTATGCCACCGCCATGGACAAGGTGTTCGAGCGGCTCGGCATATGGCTAATGACCCCCTCCCCTATACGCTCTATCCCTCTTCCTCCTCCTCTTTTTCTCTTCCTACTATAGTACTCTCCCCATTTCTAAATATTTAACACCGTTGACTTTTTAGCAAATGTTTAACCGTTCGTTTTATTCAAAAACTTTTGAAAAATATGTAAAATTATATGTATACATATAAATATATTTAACAATGAATCAAATGATAGGAAAAAGAATTAATAATTACTTAAATTTTTTGAATAAGACAAACGGTCAAACATATTTAAAAAATTTAACAGCGTCAAATATTTAGAAACGGAGGGAGTACACCATAGAATTTTAAAAAATAAAAAAAACAAAGTTGAAAAAAATTTATGTATAAAAATATTATATATAAAAAATATTTGAATTCAAATTCAAATTTCGAACGGGTATGTAAATTTTTTACTTATAAACTTTGGGTCTATAAACTAATATTTAAATTCAAATTCAAATTTGAACGGGTATGTAAACTTTTGACTTATAAACTTTGGTCTATAAACTAATATTTGAATTCAAATTCAAACTTAAAACGGGTAAGTAAACTTTTGACTTATAAACTTTGAGCCTATAAACTAATATTTGAATTCAAATTCAAATTTAAAACGGTTATGTAAACTTTTGACTTATAAACTTTGGGTCAATAAACTTTACGTGTATAAACTTTAGATGTATAGAAATACTATTTTTTTTTCACAAATAAACTGTATGTTATGTTCTCATTTCAATGCCATTTTGTAAGATGCAGAATGTCACAATGTAGAATCTTTATTGCAAGGAATGAATCACACTCTTATAGGCTTTTGAGAAGGCAAGAATGTTCCTCTTCTTGCTGCCTTAATTTTGTCCTGCATATTTGTGTCAACATGTATCCCATTGAATGGTGTCATGATTCCTGAATTCCTCCGTCTAGCATATCCTATGACAAATTGACCAATTTTATGCATGAATTTGCATGTTTCAGACCTTCAGTATATATAGTACGATTAATCTGACGTGCAATAGTCGTTGGGTTTAAAACCAAGTTCTATCCTAAGTAGTATGCAGGTTAAGGTGATGTATCCTCTGTTCCTAAATTCTCAAACAAGTTAATAAAGATTTTAGTGCCAAATTTGATTTGGATCTTTTACTGTAAATCTATGAAGTTGAGCATACTCTGCATGAGATGAGAGCAAGACACAGGGAGGGAGGATGAAAATCAAGCTTGACGTTAAAATGGACTTTGATGAGAGGACGATGTTGAAAATGGACTTTGATGATAGTATGATGCTGAAAATAGACTTTGATGTAATGAAAATGGTTGAAAATGATAGGATGACTCTGCATTTTGACGGAGTTATGTTTACAAAGGATTAGGAAGAAAAAAAACATTCGTACTTTATTTTGCGATGAAATAACTAAATGTAGTTTATTTCAGTCATTTGCGTATGGAATCAGTTTGTGTTTGAGCAAAGCTGCCAGATCGGGTGAATCACCCTGGTAAATCTGGAGCTTTATTTTCATATGTATTTACTCTACGAAAACTGTCAGATAACTAACTCCACTATATATTTTAGTAACAATATGCTTTCAGTTTTATCATGGATTAGTATGTATTGTTACATTTCTAACTACAGGTCAGTATCACTCAGTTGGTGCAAGAACCGTGGAACATATTTATTGAGTTGAACCCTAATCTGATTCTAATCCGATTGATTACAAGAATATGTTTTTTTCTCGACAGAAGGGTGCACTATTTATGCCACTGGAAGTTTGAAACGTTTAGGATTAATACCGTTCTGTTGCTCTGAACTTAGTTTTTTTTTTTGGTTTTTGACTATTTTCTGCTAAATAATCACAATGTCACCAAACCAAAATTTCCCTTCTTTTTGCCTGTCACTCAACCTTATAAATACCCATGCAGCCTACATATTTCCATCCCCTGTGAACCATGTTTGCATCAGTTTTGGACAATTTTGTTTTTGCTTACAAAATGGCATGACATTTAATACCACCTCCGTTTCATATTTGAGCTTTTGACTAAGTTTATAGAAAAATATAGTAATATTCTCAACATAAAACAAAGTAAATATCAAATATATCAATGTTAGATTTAATAAAACTAATTTGGTGCTATAAATGTTACTATATTTTACTATAAACTTAGATAAATTTCCAAGAAGTTTGATTTTAGAAAAGTCGAAACAAATTATAATATGAAACGGAAGGAGTAGTTTTCTTCAATATTTACCTAAAGATGTTGTCAACTCTGACGCCCGGCCAGGCAGCCAATACTTTTGTTCCCTATAACAATACTTCTTATATGTGGCTTGTTTCTTCCTATACAATCAGGTTGTGCCGGAGCTGCAAGAGGACGGAAACCTTACTACTTCTCATGTTCCTCCAATTGTGTTTGGTTGCTTGGACAATGAGTTCGTTCAGAAGGTTTTGTTATGTAAAGCAGCTTATTATGTTCAGCCTTTGTTCCAGTATACTATTAGCCATGCTTATCTGAGAATTGATCTTGTTGCCTACGTTCACTCAAATAGTATGGAGCTTGAAACTACAGGCCTGTTCACTTTGATGCAAAAAAAACTTACCAAATTTTGGCAGGATTTCATATAGTTATTAAAATTTGGCAGCAAACTAAATGTAGCTATTTTTTTGGTAACTTTATCAAAACTTGGTAAGATTGAAAATGGTATGAAAGTGAACAGACCCTACACATTAAAATGCAAGGCTGAGGCGAGAGAAATCGATCAGATCAGACAGAGGATACACGGGCTAATTTTACTGGAGCACAGCATAACTTGGACATGCACGGTGCAAACTGCATTGGAAGTTTTGTATACACTACTGTATATGAATTAGCTTTTCATATTTTTATATTTGATGCTATATCCCGCCTGACAGCCTGTAGCTAATGAATTATGGAGTACGTAAAAAAATCATGGCTTCCACTCTTCGGTCTTCCAAATTCCATCATTTTTTTCATTAGTGTACTTTAGATAATTAAGCTTTTCTTTAACAAAAATTATTTCCTATGCCAACTTATCCAATTCTATAGTTAGTTGTTACTCCCTCCGTTTCACAATGTAAGTCATTCTAGCATTTTCCACATTCATATTGATGTTAATGAATCTCTGTTTCATAATGTAAGTCATTATTCATTAGCATCAATATGAATGTGAAAAATGTTAGAATGACTTACATTGTAAAACAGAGGGAGTACCGTATATCTTTTTATATTATTTAATATGTATTAAGACGTGTTACCGTAGCGTTAGCACGGATATGCTACTAGTAATAGTTAGAACACGATTAGCTCCTAATAGAGTAAAAACCCATCGGGTCTTGGATTGTGGGTCCCTATTATCATTTCTAGTTGGGAGAGCCATGGTATTCACAATCATGGTCAATACTAGCCGCGAGGCATGGCATGCGCCATACCTTGCCCTACCAAGAGCTCCGCCACTGAGTATACCTACCCCAGTCGGCGGCTTGGATGCGTCGTCCCTTCACATGGGTTGCTCAGGCTTGTGTGAAGGGGATCGAAGTGAAATCAGCGGCATTGTGAGGGAAGATGGCGCCCAAGCATCATCACACGGAGGATGGCACAGTGACGGAGTCAGCGTAATGCGAGTTTCTGTGATTTCACCGTAGCATTGCAGGAGACAGCCCGACGTAGGCGTTTTGAGCCATTGGATGGAACGATCGGACAGCCGTGGAGTGGACGGGGAAAATGTGTGTACGTTTCTTCGGGTGTACCTAGGAACGAATACGCTCTTTTTTTTTTAAAACTATTACAGTACTCTATATAGTATAGACATGGGCCGGGGTTTTGGGCCTTGGACAGCCACCCCGAATATACCGTGCTGTGGCGTGTAACCCTAGTTCGTTCCAATCTCCGACGGCGAGGGCGAGGGGCGAGGGCGACGGCGACGTAGCCATCTGCCTCCGCCTCGCACCGAG
Organism: Oryza meridionalis; assembly: GCA_000338895.3. Lineage (NCBI taxonomy): Eukaryota > Viridiplantae > Streptophyta > Magnoliopsida > Poales > Poaceae > Oryza > Oryza meridionalis. Next base: position 3,675,372 of record CM002531.2, read on the forward strand.
ATGGCACTCCGCCACGCACTCGTGAGTTGCCTCTCGCGTCGGACCGCCTTCTTCGGGCCTCCTCCTCCTCCTCCTCCGCCGCCGCCGCCGCCGCCGCCGCCTTCTCGGAGGTGCCGGCGGCCACCTACTCCACCTCCGCCAGAAAGTTCGGAAAGAAGGTAAACTATACTTTCATCTATTTGGTTTGTGTAATAAAGTAGGGCTTGTTCGACAGGGGTGTGAATTTTCCCAGGGGAGATACACCCGGGTGGGCTTTGTTCGGCTCGTGTGTAGTATTTTCACTGGGGAAATCATCACCAGGCAGGGATTGGGTGAATCCCCTCCCACCACCCAATCCCTTTCCAATACCCCTCCACCATGGGCTTAGCTGATTTGAAAGTTTGGCTTGGATCACAGGGATTCTCACCTAAAATTCTGGATTTAAATAGCATTTGCAGCCGTAATAAAGAAGCTTTTCCTAAAATACGAAATAATGTACAGAAAATTTCGGAAATTAAATAGTATGACAAGATCAAAAAAATAAACTTTGCATGAACAGTATATATATAAGCACAGTCATTGTACCAAAGTTCAGAACCTGAGCACTGATTCAATCCTTGTACTACAGAATATTATTGCACTGATTGATCAACCAAACAATTCATGGCACAAAAAATAACTAGGTAGTGCAATACTGTTTAAGTTATCTAAACAGGGACAATTCAAATAGAAGATATTGAATCTGTTTCACAGTGTAAATGCCTCCAAGAATAAAAAACCAGGTTGTACATGAAGTCATATTGATATTATGCAAGGTAACATGATTGATAGAATGATAACATCAATAACTTATCCAAGCTAACCAGAAATGCTTCCTAGTGACAACTGACTTTTCTTATGTTCTTTGTTTCTATCAAAGAACAAATGGCAACTCTCGTGTGATATGGTGAAAACAATGCTAGCGTGAATCAAAATCATTGGTGCTCACCAATCAAAATCAATGTTTCAGTCAGCGTAAACATATGGATCCTGGCCATGATGACGACATGACCATCTTGCTTGCACTTGGTTATGGTTGTAATGAGATGAGACCCACTAAACTGACAGCAAGCAACAATAAGTTTCTTTTCGTTAGTCATGCATGTTACTTACCATTAAAGATAAGGAAGAAAGGAAGTACTGTAAGTAGGTATTGCAAAACGAGAAACAATGTAATCTTTTGTTATCTATTTCTAAAGATATCAATATCAGAACTCAGAATTACAAGTAGTAGCATGTTTCTTTGACTTGTTTCCTAGCAATCAGAATTAAAATGGATTAATTTGATTTTTAAAAGCAACTTTCGTATATAATCTTTTTGCAAAAAACACACCGTTTAGTAGTTTGAAAAGCGTGCGCGCGGAAAACGAGAGAGGAGGGTTGGGAAAAGGGGGTGCCGAACACACCCTTATTCCTCATGCCCCTTTCTTTTGGCCCATTTGGCCCACTAACCATGGACATATATATACTAGAAACCCTAACCTATTCCAATCCCTCCTATTCCAATCCCGGCGGCGACGCAGGCAGGCTCTAAGCACGACGACGGTGGCTCTGAGGGCGACGCGGCCGAGCTTGGCGCCGAGGCGGACTCGGGCGGTGAGTGGCGCGTCAGTGGCGGTGGCGGGAGTCCGACTCGTCACCGCCGTCGAGCTCCGCTTCCTCTTCCTTGTTGCCGTCGGCCTCCTCCTCCACCATCGCTCGGCAGCTGGCGACGCGGCGGCGTATTAGTGCGGGCGGTGGCTGGCGACACGACAGCGTGGGTAGAGGCTGGCGACGTGACTATGCACGGCGGCGGTCGGCGGCGTGGTGGTGGTTGGTGACGCGGCGGCGCACGACAAGCAAGCCCGATAGGTACCCGTCGGGCATGCCCGTGCCCAATGGGCATGGGCACGAGTATGGGGTTTTGCCCGATAGGCTTTGCAGGCGTGGGTCGGGCACGGGCATGTGGATATCGGGTCGGGCATGGTTTCGCTCTGCCCGTGCCTGACCCGACCTGTTGCCATCCCTATTCTTTGCGGCATCGGCGACTGGAAAGTCACTATCTCACTATTCTCATGGGTAAGAGTTATTGTGCGGCTCGCACAATCAATTACCCCTCGATAACTTGTCAACCAATCCATTCGAAGGATGACATCTAGGTCTTTTGATTCAAGATGGATAAGATTGGCTAGAAATTGTGATCTTTGGATTTCTATTATGACAGAGGGACAATAGAAGGCTAAGGTAGAACTATTTCCCGGGGTAATAACTCTCATAGGGGCTCTAAGTTGTTCTCTTATAAACCCATGTTTCCCAACAAATTTCTTCGAAATAAATGAATGCGTAGCACCAGAATCAAATACTCCTCCGTTTCATAATGTAAGACTTTCTAGCATTGCTCACATTCATATAGATGTTAATGAATCTATACACATATGTATGTCTAGATTCATTAACATCTATATGAATGTGGGCAATGCTAGAAAGTCTTACAATATGAAACAGAGGGAGTAATACTAGTCTTACAGTATGAAACAGAGGGAGTAATACTGTAACAGGAATTGAGTTCACAGGGAACGTACCAATACAACATCCGGTGCTGCTTGAGTTTCAGCATGATTGACTCGAGCTTGGACGATCTTCGGCCCGTTGCGCTTCGGCTTAGGATACTTATCAGCAAAATGTCCGGGCTCATTGCAGTTGTAACACAAGAGGCTTCCCTCCTGATTCCTTATGTTGCTGTGGTTGCGAAGCTTGAGACTGAGCCATTGGTGGGCGCGGAGTTGCATTGCGGTTGTTCTTATTTCCACCACTATTGCTCCCACTATTGCCCTGGCTGAAATCTCCTGGTTGATAGAGTCGATGTTGACGAACGATCATGGTAGTAGGACCACCATGTTGTCCGGAACTGAAATAGGGCTTCTGCTGTCCACCTTGTTGAGCTCTAAGCTAAACAACCGTCCTCTTGCAGTCCATCTTGTTCCGCTGATCTTCCTGACGAATAGCTTTATCCACCAATTTCTCAAAATCCTCATAGTCACCGGAAATAAGTTGATTGGTCAACTCATCATCCAATCCTGCCATGAACTTCTCCTGTCTCTCAGCATCAGTACGCACATCCTCAGGAGCATAACGTGCGAGACGATTGAATTCATGCAGATACTCGGCAACAATCCTGTTTCCTTCTCCTGTCTCTCAGCATCAGTACGCACATCCTCAGGAGCATAACGTGCGAGACGATTGAATTCATGCAGATACTTGGCAACAGTCCTGTTTCCTTGGTGCAGAGATCGAAATTCCCTCTTCTTCTGTGCCACAATTCCATCCGGAACTTGGGCTTTCCTGAAAGCACGACATAACTCATCCCAAGTAACCTCTGCTCCGGCGGGTCTAGTAACAATATAGTTATCCCACCAAGCAGAGGCGGGACCCTGCAACTGATGTGTAGCAAAAGCAACCTTGTCTTGATCAGTGTACTGCAGCAAATTAAGCTTCTTCTCAATGGCGTATAACCAATCATTTGTCTCCATTGGATTAGTAGTACTTGAGAAAGTCGCCGGGCGATCATGTAGAAACTCCGGTAGCTTGGACGGAGGTGGAGGTGGGGGACCATTGTGCTGTTGATTCATCTGCCGCTGCTAAATCATATGCTGCATCATCTGATGGTGCTGATGTTGCATTTGGTTCATCATAGCTATCATCATCTGCGCTTGACCTGCCATGACCTGGGCAAGCGTAGGGTTCTACGGGATGGGACCGTTGCTTGTTTCATTGTTATTCTGGGCCTCACCATGGCTAGTTTCCCTGTGACTGCTGTCACCTGATGCACGACCACTAGTCCTGGTGTTAACCATATGAAGTAGAAGACGGAAAAGAATAGAGAAGAAGAAAAACAGATGCTCAGAAACCTATCATTAATATATTTTTTTGACCACAAAACAGTGAGGGAGGCCCTCACGGTATATTAATTTTCTTAAGTATAACTACAGAGAGGAAAGAGGAAAAAAGAAAGAGAAACTTAAACCGAAACTGAAATTACAGTTGTTCTATCCATGATTGAACTAAAGGTCTATAGCTTTCCTTGGCCTAATTAAATGTAGACTCAAATCATCCTTCAGGTGTCTTAACCAATTGTGCACCGAGGGTTGGATACCCTAAAAGATAAGGCCATTCCTCTCCTTCCAAATGTTCCAAGCTGCTAATAAAAACAGTTCCATGAAGCAAGGGTGCATTACCACTACCCTTTGAGCTTGAATCATTTGATGAAACTCAAGAGACGTATCCCAGCACCACCCCAACCTATTCCAACAGGCCGAGCTGAAAGAACAAAGGAAAAACAGGTGCTCCATGTCCTCTCTAGCATTGGCTGAGCATGAAAGGCAGCTGACTGAGGTATTGAGAGGAGCACAGTGTTTTCTCTCCAACAGATCCTTGGTATTTACCCTGTACAAGAAGAACAACCAGCCAAAGACCTTTATTTTCATGTTAACCTTGCTCTGCCAGATCCATTTAAAAGTGATGGGAGGAGACAAAGACCAGAAATTGAGTTTGTAACAAAATCTTGAAGTGTACTTTGCCGAACCCCATATATAAGTCCAGGAGTCAGGCAAATCCTGGAGAGTGAAGCTCTGTAGTTCTCTTTGCATATCATTGTACTCTTCAAAAGCTTGCTGGGAGAGCGGGAGGAAGAACTGTTCTTGAGGATCTCAGGCCAAGTGCTGGGCTACGGAGTCATCTCTGTGCTTAGCATAAGAACACAATCTTGGGTATTTAGAAGACCGAGATCACAAGGAAAATCCACCACCAAGGAGAACGGACGATTGGAGAAAAAACAAGAAATGTGGACAGGAGAACGAAACTTGAAAAGGGCTTCATCCCTAATGCGATCTCTAGGGGAGAAATCCTAGCCTCCCGGAGGAGCAGGAGTCACCATTGTCGCCCGGAGAGAGGATCACCATGATCGCCTCCCGATCGCCAGACTCTAGCACCACAAAACCCGGATACCCATTTGTGACATCTGCCCAGCTTTTTTGAAAGCATTTGAATTTGTTTAATCCCTATCATTAATATTTATTAAACAAACTGTAATTGTTCTGCTCTGAATTAAAACACACTCAAATCCTTAGTAAGACCGGCATACCATAGGCACATGGTATCAATTGTTGACTATCCCACAAGCAAGCAACGACTAAGCAAAACGATAAACTAGGGTAACAAGCCTAATGCTCGGAATGGCTCCTACAGTCGGCAGAGCTGACGGCATCATCCTCTTCATTTCCACTAGAACCACTGTGACAGGGTGTAGACATGATTCCTCCATTGCTATTAGCTGGACCACGGAAAGCTAATGCTTCGGCGTAGGTAAGAGTCGGCAGCGGTGAAGAAACTCGAGGTGGAGTGGGAGTGACGACTAGAGCTGACGGGGTTGTAGACACATGCCTGGACGCCAATAGCATGCGCACAGGGGCTGTAGTCCGCTTCCTCGGCATCGTATAGATCCTGACTCCTCCCAGTGCTGGACGTCCTTGCAGCCTTGCGTTCTCGGCCTTAAGACGATCTACCTCATCCCGCAGACGAGCTATCTTCACGAGTTTCTTGTCGTTCATCGCCTTCGAAGCCTTGTGGAGATCCGCATGCATCTTGTTGAGTCCTCTCAACATAGTACGCATACGACCAAACGTGGTGTCATTCTCTCCTGACACTGGACGGAAGTTGCTGACGGTGTCTCTCGCTGAACGGCTGGGGTGATAACGGTAAGCTGTGTCACTGAAAATGAAGACCTGCTTCTCTCAAATCCTGGTCATCTTGAAGTAAGCGGCCTCCTGACAAGCATGCTCAGCTGTACCTCTAGAAGTCTCAACCACCATGTTAGCTAGAAAGTACCAAATCTTCCATGAACCTCCAAACGAACTCGGTGCAGGAACTCGCCACTGAGAGACTCAATTACAGTGTACTCCGAGCTTCAGGATAACCAACAACCAAAGTCATACGTGCTAACTCAGCCACGAACACATCCATGTCTTTCCCATGGTGCGTAGGGGGAAAGGCGGCCATCTAGAGAAGTGAAAGAAGGAGATTCAACACATGAACTGACTCAAATTAAATAACATGATGCACACATAATTAACTGACACAAAAATAAATTAAATGAGAAGACACAAAATTAAATAAAGACACCGAATGCGCCGTTTTTTTTTTTTGAAAATATTGTATTTTTTCGGCCGAAAATTATTTGTCCTTTTTCTTTTTCACCGAAAATATTATATATATATATATTTATTTATTTACAACACCAACTACCTCTATTCACTCTTCTAATTAATGGATCATGCGGATAACCGACCATTCTTCACCTATACTTTAAAGCAGACTCCATCTACTCACTGACTCACTCTTGCCAATACCAGACTCATTGATCCACTAGACCACTTGACCACTAAGGAGAAAAGTAGATGACAAACTTCATAGGGCTCTTAGGGTTTCCATTTGGCTTGTCTTACAGTTTAGGTCGGCTCTGATACCAACTTGTCACGCCCAGAAATACGCTAACCCGAATTTCATGCAGAATGTGTATAAAAATGTGTCCAGGACCAGCCAGAGACCAAAGCTAGGTCCGAACTGCATCATCTCCTCTACCTTTGCTATGGTATGTTGACTAGGTTAAGCTACACTCTAGATTCAGCCTGGAGCCCATGATGGCTTGTGGTAAGTCCGTGTTTATCTTCCAGGGATTTCCGAGAACCGGTCCTTAATTGTCATGGGTACGACTTGCAAAACCATGCACCCACAACCGACCATTAAAACATATTTTAGTTTAATTAAACCATTACCATGATGGTGCATCATCATAATCTAATTAAGGACTAATTTAAAGTGAACCCCATCGTGAGCTAATTGATCTAAGCATGGCTAAGCATTTCTAAACCAATCGTCTAGTCATTTATATTCCAATTTATCAATGGCACAAGGCAACAAAAGGCGGTGGCATGCAGCAGCGGTGCGACACCGTGTCTAGGACGGCGCGCGGCAGGCACAGCACGACAGAGACGCGACAACACAACATTAAACCTAGGGAACGGAAAGGAGGCCTCACGGGGAACGACGGCGACCGACAAGGAAGGAACGAGGCAGGCACGGCGCGACAGAGACGTGACAACACAACATTAAACCTAGGGAACGGAAAGGAGGCCTCAAGGGGAACGACGACGACCGACAAGGAAGGAATGACAGCGACGATCCGGCGGCAACGCACGGAGACAACGACGACGTTAGGACAAAACATATTAGTCTAGATTAGATTAAACCCTAGGGGAAAACCTCAGCGAGAAACCATACCGGTGAGATGGATAAGAGGGAGGAGCTCACCAGCAAGACGGTGGGACTTGGTGGGGCCGGCGGTAATGCATGCAAAGGAGAGGGAGGTTGGGGCGGCTTCGTCCGAGTAGGAGAGGGAAAGGCACGCGCACGACTAAGGAGGGGGGAAAGAATACGGGAGGAGGGGGAACCTAAAAAGGAAAGGCGTGGAAACAAATGTGGTGCTGTTTCAAGAAAGGAAAAGGAAACGAGACCGGAATAGGAATATGACTCGGCTCGTCACACAAAACGAAACCAAAGCGACAAAGGGGTCAGCGGATACGACGAACCGCGGACGAGGAGAGTGAATCAGAAACCATAGGAGGGAGAGGAAAGAATTATTGATTCAAATCCTGACATTTTAAATTAACATTATTACTTCCTCCGCTCTGAATATTCCCCTAAAAGTCCTGTTAATGATTTTAAGCAAAGAGAATTCGAAAAAAATTCTCCCTGACAATTCCAATTATTAACCGTATTGTTAATTAGGGTTTCTTCTAGGTTAATAGAGTATTTTCTATAAACGATTTATCGATGATTTAGAAACTACGGAAAAGGGGAAAACTTCGGGTGTGACACGCGGTTTGTAGGGCGCAGAGGTCTTCATGGCATCGCGTCGTCGTGTGGGGAATTGATCCACGAGGTAGGGTCGTGGATGGATTTCCCTCGGGTCTGGGGTATTGGCCCGGGAAACCTACCTTCCGGGGCTTTGCCGAATGGATTTTTTTTACCTAGGGTTGTGGATGGATTTCCCCTTCCATTTGTGCTCCATTTATTATTTTTAGTTACCAATTTATCTAACTTTGCAGGAAAGTCACCTAATTGCACAGACCATTCATAACATGAAGATACTGAACAAGGAAGAAATCTTCTACATTCAAAAGACTTTAGATGAGAAGTTGGGTCCAAACAAGCTGCTGATACAATTTTTGCTGCAGGAACTTAAGAAAAAGGTGACTATTATCGTGTGGATTTAGTATTATATTGATTTTCGAAACGTTTTAAACTAATATCTCTTTTTACAGGACCAAACCAAAAAAAGTTTGTGTTTTGGTAAGTTTATCTATTTTACTCCTGCATATAGTTTAATTTGATGTGGCGCGCCCGTTGCATATAGTTTAATTTGATTACTACATTGTGTTGTGCCTAGAAGGCTAGGCTCGAAAGAAGAATGAAAATTGTCGACATAACTCCGTGGTTGATTTTTTGAGTGTTAAATGAGAAGAAAACTTCAAAAAAACCATTGAGCGATAGCGGAAAAACCATTCAACAATGCACATATATCAAGTCATTAAGTGAGACACATCAACAAGACGTCAACAATAAATACAACAATGTATTTGCTAACAGAATATGTACAATAGATTAATCTGACATATTGTGATGAGCACAGCGTTGGGATTAAAATTTTGAAGCCAGCATGATGCAGTCGTGGAGGGATCTTCAATCTTCAGGCTTTACAAAGGACACAAGCAACAATGTTGTGGCTTGGAATATGAATATATGCTGGGAGAGAGAATGACCGTGGCTTTTCCTTTCTCCTTGCAGCGCCGGGATTAATAGTATCTTGATGGTAGCCATGAATTTCGCTCATTTTGCACTTGACATGGCAGCAAACGAAATTAATATGTGGTGTTAGTGGGCGGCGGTGGTTTCGCTTCTCTCGGACGTGGATTCGGAGCGGCGCGAGAGGAGGGGCAACCATCGTTGGGGGTGGGGAGAGTCAGAAGCAGGGGGTTGGGTGTAGCGGCCGGCACTGTGGTGTGGGGGGGGGGGGGGGGGCGCAGCGTGGATGCGGCGCGGCAAGAGAGATGTGGTGGGGCGCGGTGGAGCGAGATGTGGGAGAGGGAGTCGATGCGAGAGCGCTCGTGCAAGAGAGGAGCGATGCGGTGGGGCCAGCTAAGTGAGATGCGGGGAAAGATTAGATCGAACGGTTAGGAAAAAAATGATGACGTGGAAGCACTAGAAAGCAGAGAATTCCTAGTAATGGGGATGATTTGTATAGGTATATAAGATGTCTTCCCTGTCCCCTCCCTGTCCGCCGACACGTGTGGGTCAGAAATGGCCCCCGGCCCCACCCCCGCCCCCGTAGGGTTGGGTCCCCTGACCCCGCGGGGGAAATTGCCATCCCTAACATCGACATCGTCCAACAAAGAGACCCCTTTCTTTCTCGTCTATGGATCCGAGGCCATGCTCCCATCCGAGCTGCGACATCGGTCTACATGAGTTCAGAAATACTCTGATGAGGAACAAGAGGAAAGGCGCGAACAGATGAAGTCAACCTCCTAGAGGAGCATCGAGAACGGGTTGTCGTCCAAGCAGCCGCATACCAACAGGCCTTGCGTCGACATCATGAAATGTGCATACGAGCCCGCACAATTGCCACCGGTGATTACATCCTTCGATGAGTTCAAAATCAGGCAAGGCGAAATAAGCTCTCACCGAAGTGGGAGGGACCATACACTGTGGTTGAAGTCTTGAGGACGTGGTTGGGGGCTAGGGAGAGTACCATACTCTGATGGCCGAGGGCAGCTCGAATGAGAGTACTCGTGCACTATCTATTTATAAACGCTTAAGGCATAGATTCATATCTTTGTGGAAGTAAAATAAATACATTTTTTTTTCACAATTGTACACTGAGCAGATTTTGCAAGAAAGGACTTTACCACGAAGGTCATTGCCAGTTCATATAGAGGAACACCTCAGTCAACGGAGCAAAAAAACTAAGCTAGACAATCGATCTCATCAGGCTTCATCAGCGTAATCAAACCCTTCCTAGAGAAAGTCAAGGTTCATCTGCGGGTGATGATGTCGGATGCAGGTGAGGATGTGACCTCCGGCATACCGGCTGGCACAATGACATTCTTGCTTCATGCTGTCGTCGATGTGCTTTCCGGTGCCCTCGAGTTGGTCACAGGTCCGCTTGATCCATGAGATATACCATGTTGTCGACTTCTTGGGAGGAGGACGAGTTTCCCGGTGTTACCCGCAAAGCTGCATCAGGGCATCGCAGCAGTTCGCAACATACGACTTCATCCAGATCTCGCGACCTCGGAGCATCTCAACGTCCTGATCCTTCCTCGCGATATTGACTACCCTCTCAAGTTCCTCCTTCTCGAACTTAGTCCTCCATTATTTGATACGACATTCTCACTCTTCCAACGCGTCCTCGAGATCTGATGACAAGGAACAATTCTGGTTATCACACTTTATGCAAGCCATAACGTCGAAGATATGAGAATCGATTGCCTTCCATTGGGTATGCCGGAGAAAAGAACCAAGGTGGTTTGCCGACGGTGCTAGCGCGTCATTGAGGTGCCCGATCGTCGACATCTGGTGCGGACAGGTCATGAGTAGACGGGCGTTGTGTCGCAAATTTCGGGACGTCCTCCTTGCTCGATGTTCTCATCCTCGATACATCTACAAACCACACGATAATGAATTAAATCTCTTAAGTGTGATAAAAAGGGAAATTGTTCACTAAAGGACAACATGCTCAACAGGTTGCACTTAAAAAACAAAAATTTACAAAGGGAAAGTCATTATAACTACTAGAAGAATGGGATAACGGTCTCCCCCAACTCCTCGACCTCTGATATCACGTCCTTACGCGACGACTCGGCTCCACCCTTCTCCAGGACGTCTTTCAGGTCAATCTCCGGGTGTGTGAGCTTCAGGCATGCGAGAACGTGACACACGCTAGTTCGGAGACCGGTGCATGTGTCTTTGGCCACTCGCTCGGCGTGCTTATCAGGAACTCTTTCGAGTTTCCCGATAAGATCGACGAACGAGGACACAACCGTGGTCTCGTCGTGGTAAGGGGGACCCTCTCGTGGATTCCCAGACTACATGCCAGCCCTCGCCATTGTTGCTCGTGGCTCGGTCCCTCATCTTCTGAAGGTCCTCACGCTCTTCTGCGAGGTGGCTCTCCAGCTGCGCCACGCTCCCATCCGAGGATGAGGCAACTTTCCCAAGTCGCTCGATCTTGGCAAGCATCTTGCTTGTGCCGGCTTCGAGTAGGCGGCGTGCCTCTGCCAACCTGTCCCTTGGTACGGCCGAGGTGGCAGGCAGAGCAGGTGGATGAGGGAGAGAGGCAGAGGTGGCAGCAACAACAGCTGATGGGGACGAGTTGGTGACCACACGACCAATGCTTTGGGCGGAGGTCGTGGGAGAAGCGCTGTCAGAAGCACAAGTTAAGAGACGACGGAGACAAAAAGAATGCAAATACAAGACGAGGACATTGATCAAGACTTCACTTACTCCGGTTTGTGCCGCTTCAAGAGTTTCCTCCGCGGCGGTGCGGGAGCTCCGATGGTGGCCTAGAGAAGAAAGCAAGTGAGAACAGTGTTGTCTTCAAAAGAGCCTGCTGACAATAGATGAAGTCCGAACTCACCTTAGAGCCGCTTGTCTAAATAAGCGTACCGACGCCAGAAAAGAGCTTAGACATTGTCACCCATTTTCTCTTTGACACCTTGGTACTGCTGCCGCTTGGAGCAGTTGTGGCATCGGCCTGCTCGGAGGCGACCTGCTCCTTCAGCGTGGAGGAGGCCTGACGGTCGACAAGGGGCTTGATTGCATCCATCAGAGGAAGAGCCTACGCAACTTTAGATTACTACGTCTTCGGGTTCAAAATTATAGGAAAGAAAGATAGAGTAAGGTGAAGTTGTTTACGTTGATGGCCGCGTTCTTGTCTGCCCGCCGAGAGGTGACAGATGGGAGTGGGCAACCGGTTGGAGTCAGAAGCGAGGCTTACGACGACGTGGCCCACCCGTGCGTTCACAGTGTTGTCGTTATGCTCTGCAGAAGAACAAGAACAAGTTAGAAGTTGAGAACAAAATCACTACGCGGATCGAGGACAGGTGGGTTGCGAGGACGAATACCTCGATCTGAGATCCATGTCTCGTCGTTAGCTCCCGTGTAATCGAACACGAGGTGAGCACGAGCTTGGAGAGGTTGGATTTGACGACATATGAAGTTTGCGGTGACTTCATACCTCGATAACCCTTGTTCTCGGAGGCTATGAATTTTGTCCACGAAAGCTTGGAGGGAGGGGGTTAGGAAGATTTAGAGGTCCAGGAGGAGGAGCGCTCTGGCTGCTCATCTGGGACGACAAGGACGGAGGCGAGTTCCTCCACATGGAGATAGAACTATTTTGATCTCCATAAGCTTCGAGATGAATGGCAATAGAATGGGATGTACTTCGCCTTCATCCTATCTCGGAGATGGAGGCTGCAACATCTGGAGATTTTGCGGGCTTTCATCCATTGGAGCTTGTAGAAATGACTAAATAGATCAAGAAACGACACTACCCCACAAAGGTGAGTGAAGATGCTTAGAAAAGCAATGGAATTCGGGTTCAGGTGGAGAAGATGAAGGCCATAGAAGTTCAAAAGAAGTGGAAGGAATTCAGAAGGAAGCAGAAAACCACACCGAGTGAAATCCTATAAAACTACGATTTGTCCTAAAACGAGGACTCGTTTGATTTGAAGTCGGGGGCTACTGTCAGTGTTAAGGATAAGGCATACCTCTTATCCTTGTAGTCATGAGATATACGAACATGGTATATCCACAAGTATACGGAAAGGATTCATATGAATTAAGGAAATGTCTATGAAAGAGGAAATAGCAGTTCTGCTTGGAGAAGATTAGGATACTATCTGGCCGTACGGGGTCTGTTGTCTCCGAGTTCTACTTGTAGACTAAGGTGATCTAGGGTATAAATACAGACCCCCTAGCCCTGGGGTACAAGTCATCGAGTCTTAGTGCAAGACACCCGCCACCACATAAGCAATCTAGAGATCTTGAAGCCTATCCACTGATAGATCTCGTCGAGCCCATCTCGACAAGGATCTTGTCGGTAATCTCGGAGTTGAGTTGTTCCCTTTTGTATTTTGTGGTTTCTTCTATAATCCCATATAAATTGGATTAGTGCCATTACCTTACGAATGGTCTGAACCAGTATAATCCTTGTCTTTTCGTGTGCTTGATTGATGTCATATCGTGTAGATCTTCGTACCAACGTACCCTAATACCCTCAAAATACGGTCCGCAAATATCGCTCGTCGACAGTTCGTTAGCCCAATATTCAATATATCCTATTCTCTTCACAGAGTTGCAAAATCTCCTGAAATTTTGACAATTTAACCCTTTATAAAAACTTATTACAAGAAGAATAGACCGTGCCAAAAACTTCAACAAAAAATGAACCTCGACCTTAGCGCCATTTCCGATGGCGATGAAAAACTTCAACCAAAAATGAACCTCGACCTTAGCGCCATTTCCGATGGCGATGAGGTCCAACATCTCAGCGCCATGTACTTTGGCGTGGAGATTTTGCCATGCTGGAACCAAGAATCCAATTTGGCAGTGGCTCTGCGCCATATTGCCTGGCGCTGACCTGTGGTGAAGTATATTGTTGTGCCTCTTTTTCCAAAGAAGTCTATTATGGTATGGTGGTTGGTGCACCTCTCTCTCTCCCTGCAGATCTAGGCTCAAAACCTTGAAGTGCTGTATTTTTCTTTTCAATTTTTCTGCACCACGGTAGTGGCCGGCAAGTGTTATTATCTGTTCCAAAAAAATACTTCGAAAAAATATTAACCATTTAAACTTACTTTTCTTTTCAGCACCTTGCTAGTGGGTTCAGCGCAATTTTCTGTTTAAAAAAACTCCAAAACGTTAATTTTGGCCATGCGTAGGATCGAACCCAAGACCTCAAGCTATACCGTAAAGCCACTACCACCAGTCCACTTCACAGATTATAGAAGTGTTGCCCCTTAACTCTACTTAATTCTGGTCTGAGGTCAGCGCCAAGTAGTGTGGTGCTGAGTCACTGCCAAATCAGATTTCTGGTTCCAGCGTGGTAAACTGTCAGCACCAAAGTAGATGGCGCTAAGGCGTTGAACCTCAACGCCAAAATACATGGCGCTGAGATCGTGGTTCATTTTTGGTTGAAGTTTTTGGCACGGCCTATTCTTATAATAAGTTTTTGTAAAGGGTCAAATTGTCAAAATTTCAGCAAAATCTCCCCCAGTACAACGCTTACACACCACAACCAGTCTCAACTCTCAAATGTCCATTGACTGAGCACGGAGAAGGAACACATGGAGGTGATGGCAACATATTGCATGAGTGAATGGTGATGGATCTGTTCTGCAATAACTCCATGCTTGCCTGACCCTTTCCAGATCCATTTGTTAGCATAAGAACGCAATGGCAGGGATAAGATTTCTTCTAGATCCGCTGTGCACCACTACAACCACAAATCCCATAAGAGATTGGAGAAAGTAGGGAAAATGGCATTGCTCACCTAAGACGCACATCCATCAGATTGCATCGCCAGCAAACTCGAGTCCCAGCCATCCGGATCGACCGTTGTGCTATCGCATTGAGAGCCAAGCCGTCGAGCTAGAGCACACCGCCACCATCTCGAGCGCCTGGCAAGGCTCTGCTCCCACACCGTCTTCCCTCCTCCCTTGCTCTCCCTGCGACATGCTCCCCTTCGAGTCTCCTCCTCCCCTTCCTAGCACCCTTCCCTCCCCAAGTACCCCGTTATGGTGGCTCGCGACGCGAGCGTCACTTTATTGCCCTTCCCCGCCCACTGACGTCACCCTCCTTGATCCACTCCCTAGCACTATATTGGCTGCCTCCCTCTTGAGATCAAGCGACTCGCTCATGCCACCGTTCTTAGGGAAAGAGAAGCTGAGAAGAGGAGTGTGTGGGTTCTCTTTCCCCTTCTTGATACAGAAGAGGGGGCAGGAGATGGGGGAGGGCGGGAAGAGCGCGAGGGGAGGCCTTCGTTGGCGAGGAGAAGCGAGGGAGGAGGGAAGACGATGCGACACCGTCACACAAGGGGAGGGAGCGAGAGATTGGTGGGGAACAGTGGCGGCTAGGGTTCGGCGAACCAAGGGGATAGGGATGTTATCTTTAGCAACCCCCCTACCTTTCCTTTTTGAGAGCGCGGTCCTATATTTGGAATTTCATCTCCTTCATGTACGATATGCCAAGACATGAAGGGCCTTTACATAAAAACGTGGACACAAAACGTACGAAGATGGGTCTAAGAAATATTATCAAGTAACTAAAGGGTTTTTTCGCAAAACTGCCAACTCTAGCACGGGGCGACGTGGACACAAAAAGGTGCGAACACGCCAGCGGGAAAACGCCCAAATCACTGTGGTACAGGCACTTCTCGGTCATCTTTAATTTCCCCGATTCAATATCTGTCCATGAGAAATAAAAAGACAGGTACCAACCAAAAACAAGCAGAACATCACCTAGGCTTAAATCATATAGTAAGATGCCCTCCATAAACTAGGATCCACAAACAGAAGTTATTTACACAAATGACTACGAACATTTCATCTCAAACTTCAACGTGTGATGTCCAATGTAATTTCAGGCTGCCTTCATTATGTGCATACTAAGCTAATAACTTCTTATACTGTTTCCTTCAATTGTCATACAACAATAATTATCAGTTCATTGTCTTGTATAAGTAGCCATGAACCATGGGATAGCTTATGAGAATCAAAGGCTAAAACCCGAATTGTTCAATCAGCAAACATACAATATGCCCGACTCAGTAGAACTAAGCAGGCCTCTTTGAATCAGCTCAGAGATATTTATCCGCTATGGAATTTTAAGATATATATGTGTTCCTTCTTCTAATAAAAGTGCTATCAGGACAATTGGAAGCACAAAAAAATAAGGTCTATTTTTTAGGTATTGTCTAGTTGGTTGCACTTTCTTGTTGAAATACAAAAAGATCTACAATTCATTAAATTTACTTCTCGAACAAATTCATGTGACAATCATGCAATTCAGCCTATAAACATTCCATTACGTCTCAGGGGAAAATAGCCCGTTCACCACAAGGGAATACAGGATTACAGGTTACATAGGTAAATGGAAAATCTACAAGAATGATCCATGGGCACAATTTGTGCACAAGTTCATTATGCTTCTCATCTTCCTGTCTGACCAAGGCATCAGTCGTAATAGAGCACCCATTCTTCAAAATCACATTCTTGCAGCAGTTTTAGTTCTTGCATATTTTGATATTCATCATTCAACAAAATATCCCGTAGATCATGTTGAGGAGGTTCAAATCCAGCACTAAATTGGCCAATGACTTAACGCATTTACTTTTATTAATCATTCTCGCAAAGATTATTGAATGAAAGAAAAGAAATGTAAAAAAAATACAAAGTAATTTGTTTCCTTTTTTTTTTGTTCTATAGGCAAGTCAGGCAGAAGCAGTGCTAGAGGAGAAGCAGATTGCTGACAAGAAATATAATGCAATGTGGGTTTTTATTAATTTTTTAATTTCAAATATTTCATAAGTTATCTCTTTTTTTCATAAAAAAAACAAATATTTGTCACTTGCAGGATACTACTGCTAGTCAGTTGGATTGGATACAGATATGTCTATGAACCATCTAAACATGAAGATTTGTCTTTGGATGAATTGGCTCAAAGCAAGATGAAGGAGATTCTTGAGGAAGGACATGTCTTGTCATCTTTGGAGCAGGAGCTAGAGGAAGAATCGACAGAACTTATAAAAGGAAAGAAGCACATAACAGAAGCACAGAGGTCCTTAAGGGAGTAAAGTGAAGCAGAGAGGGAGAGAAATGCGAGAGAAACATTTTCACATAAACTAGTTGACGATATGCAAAGTTGCTGTGGGACTTTGTTAAAATCAGTCGTTGGATGGATGACTATGATAACTAGTATGTTACTATTGCTGGAAGAGTAATTTGGTGACTTCAGCTTTGCATCTCTTTGCTTATTCTACAAGAACATTGCCTAGTTATTGTTCTCTGGTGAGGTTTCTTTAGTCTGGGCTATGACTTTGATTTGGTCTGTAGAATACTGGAAGATGGTTTAGTGTAGATGGAAAAATGCACTTTAGTAGGTAGTGCTCAATGGACAGAAAATGTATGCACCGCAAAAACTCTGAGATGCGGCAACATGAAAACTGATGCTCGGTGCCTTTGTCTTAGGGAAATCTCGTCAATTTCTTGTTTTATTAGGAGCATCCGTTTCCTGTTCGATAGCTCTTGAGGGAAGTAACATGAGCTTTCTTCCTACAAATGGCTTTCTGAGACCAACCTCTGAAACTCGAATATGCGTTTCCTTTGAAGTTGGCCGATATCCACTTCGGTATCTATTGGTCTGGCTATATTGATATGTCAGAGACTGTTATGCCCAACAAAAAGAAGTGAAAGACTTGCATCATACTGCGCAGTTTGGGCTTGTGTGGTCTTGAACTTGTATGTCTCATCAATCAATCTATAGGAATGCTTTGTTTGCTCATATATTCTTCAATCAATCTGCATAATGCGATATCATTTACATATTCTACTTAGCTGCTGTTTTTTTACAAACAATGTGTGGCTGTGTTGGTTCCCTAAATAATTTCTGTCAATTTGTCTAGTGTCAACGATGGCATCATAATAAGATAAACAGTAATGTGTTGTTAGGCTGTGTTTAGTTCAGCGCAAAGTTTGGATTTTAGTTGAAATTGGAGATGATGTGACTAAAAGTTGTGTGTGTATGACAGGTTGATGTGATGGAAAAGGACTGAAGTTTGGATCCAAACTTTGGATCTAAACACAACCTTACTGTTGTGACCAGTATTAGCTGCTAATTGCAGACATGGTTCTTTGAATAATGAAGTATAAATGATGGGCTTCTTCTAGTTCAGAATGCAAGAAATAAATCAGATTCAATCATACAATGCCTTCTAGTACCTTACAATATCAGTTGCAAACTGACCTGTATATCTCCAAAAAAAAATATCTGTATGCAAAGGTGAATGATATAATGAGTTGTGCGGTTGTGGGCCTGTAGCAATTAATGTAATGGATTTTCAGGTTTATTATTATTATTTTTTTGGGGGGGAGTGGGAGATACCTCAGGCTTGTTTCGTTCTAAAAAAAATTCGCAAAAACATCACATCGAATCTTTGGACACACATGTATGAAGCATTAAATATAGATAAAAAGAAAACTAATTGCACAGTTTGTATGTAAATCGTGAGACGAATTTTTTGAGCCTAATTAATCTATAATTAGCCATAAGTGCTACAGTTATTCACATGTGCTAATGACAGCTTAATTATGCTCAAAATATTCGTCTCGCGTTTTCCAGGCGAGTTATGAAATTAGTTGTTTCATTAGTGTCCGAAAACCCTATCCGATATCCGGTCAAACGTTTGATGTGACCCCAAAAATTTTCATTTCACCTAAACAGGCCCTTAGATGCAGGAATTGATGAGCCTCTGAACGCGGAATTGATGAGCCTCTGAAATTCATGAGAGCCCCTTCTTCAGCCCTACTCAAGATAGATGTTCCTTTCATGTTCATCGGAGAGGATGTATCGTCTGGTCTCAGGAAAGGTACGTAGCATGCCTCCACATTTTATTTGGTGCACCTGTGTTACTTAAAACTTATGTTAGGGTTGTGTTTAGTTCACACTAAAATTAAAAGTTTGGTTAAAATTGAAACGATGTGACAGAAAAGTTGAAAGTTTACGTATGTAGGAAAGTTTTGACGTGAAGGAAAAGTTGGAAGTTTAAAAAAAAACTTTGGAACTAAACATGGCGTAGATGCCAAACAAAAATGTTGTCCTGGTTTTTTCCACGTAAAAGGCTTAGCCATTAGGTAGCTTGGTATTAATGTCTTCCGTACATCTTATGTATTTGTTGACAGAAAACACGAGGCCTCGGAGATCTGCTTGACTCCAGTGCAGGTCCAAAACTTGCCTTCGGATATGTGAGCGTGCTAGTTGATTTGATCTTGCAATCAACAAGAAATAAAGACAAAGGAACCGTGGTTAAATTTATAAATGATAGCCGATCGGCCAGATGCCGATGACATATCATTTATATCCGAGCCGATGTCATCTGTGTATCGATCGGCAATCGTGAATAAGTAAGGAAAAACTAAATCTACTTGATCGGCTGTAGATATTAACGATATATAATTCTTATGTTGATGTTTACTTAAATTAAGTGATTGGGATAGATCGGTCATCATGCTGAGACAGTATAAATCACTTAGATCGAAATATACATCCATAACAGGACTATATATGTTTATAGCATAGCCGATCAGATAGATCTAGCATGTATCGACTAATACTCCGATACTACTTTATATTAAGATGTTAAAGCAATAATAATATATTGAACAATAGTTTACCACATTTGAATATAGCAATGTCTTGATATAAAGGGCAGATTTAACATATCAGCGAAGCAAATAGGGATGATTATAGTTAAATCAGATACGATCGGCTGAAACTCCGATGCTTTTCTAATCGACAACTAGGTGGCAGGCTAGGGATCAACATTCTAAGCATGACTTAATAGATCAAACTCAACTGATGCAGCATTAAGTATGAAAAGAAGAATAATATCTAGACAACCAAGCCGCTAGAAGATTCATAGAATGGTAGACATCTTATATAATCTGGATCAACATCAAGATCTAACCTAATCGGCTGTTTTCTGCATACAGATGTTGGCCGATAGTAGATTGGATAACGATATTGCTGAAGATTATGTAAAATATATGATAACTTGACGAATTATATAAATAAGATTAGAGTGTCATGAAGATGGAAGCACTAATCCTAAGAACACGATCCGTCATAACGAATTTTACCTCTTGTTGAAGATCGAAACCGATGCAGCTCAACCCGAAAGCAAGAACTCGTCGAAATAAAACAAAAACAAAAGGTGGCGATGCGCCGGAATTGTATTGGATGTGTATGTTCAAATTACATAGGGCTCGGGGTCTATTTATACCCGAGGATTACAAGATATGCCCATACCGGACACGACCATTATCTCTAACAAACTCTAAAATATCACAAGTCTTTGCAGCAGACTTTTGCCCACACTTATCTATAAGGAATTTACATAAAACATCATAATTAATAGATACAATTGTCTTCCCAGGACTCTATCCATGCGTGGCAATCATCTTGAAGTACATCAACCTAAGCCTGACGTCGCGCACAAGTTGTATTGTCAGAATCGGCTATATCAGCTTATTTAGCTCAACTCAACCTCAGCCGATCCTAGCCGTAGCAGATCCGGACTCCAGCCGATTCCTGCTCTGTTCCAGAACTCAATCTCCGCCTCCAACTCTTCTTTTATCAAATCCCCTTTCCTGATACTAATGCTACCAAATTCGGTTGTTAACACATGCCCCCCAAGTCCGGAATATTCGATAATGTTCCGGATTTGCTGCAAGCCGACTCCGAGCAAGTTTCGCACTTTACCGTTTTCTGACCGTTACCACCGTGCTTTAAATATTAACCGTCACCCCCGAGAAACCTCACACCGTGACTTCCGTTTTCACCGCTCAAGCAAACTCAATCCCCTTTCTTCTCCAGCGATTTCTCCGACGCAAAGGCGACTCCCAGGCAATCCCCTTCTCGACGAGATCTCCGCCCGCGGCCATGTCTTCTTCCGCCAGCCCATCGGGTGCGCCAATAGCTGAGTACGCCGAGGTAAGTTCTAATCAGCTAAAATCCCCCTTTCCTCAGCAACAGATTGGTTTTCTTTTGTCTCATGCTGCTTTTCTCTTTTCAATTGCTTTTGGATTCATAGCATCTTTCTCATCAAGTCGCAATTCCAAGTCTTTCACACCAGAACCACTATTTCCTTGGCCCAATCGGCAATCTCGACCCCACCGATTTTATCACCGGTGAAACCAACCGAATCCCTTTCAGGATAACCAACCCTAACCTAGGACATTGGAAGAACACCTTTAAGTCTTGGCCGTCTCTCGAAAAACTTTCACCTGACAGGAGTTGGTCGACTTGGTATCAACGTGTATCGACTAGCAAGAAAGTTCATTGGGATGAGATCGGAATCGGCCAAGCACTCGCCCTAACCATAGCCAATTTTGCCAAAGATGAACCCCTGATGGCTGCCGCCACTTATTTTTGGTCAAACACCATCAATGCTTTCCTGTTTAATCAGGGGCCGATGACTCCAACCCTAATCGATATCACTATGATCACTGGATTAGATGTAACTTCATCGGCCAATCCCATGAGCATGAACACCCGGAACCAATTTGATTTCAAGACCAAGAGCATAGGTGGTTGGTCCGGCTATGTAGCAGCATACATGGGTCAAGGATCCATTACCCCCCGAGAGCATGTAGCCTTTTTGCTCATGTGGCTGGAAAAATTCCTTTTCTGTGGATCCAGTTGCGGCCCTACAACCAACTGGCAGTTCGTAGCCGAAGCCCTGGAGTCAAAGAAAGAATTCCCTTTGGGAAAAATTCTTCTCGGCTATTTGTACCAGATGTTAAACAACGCATCGGCTAGAATCGCCGTTGGCTCGGCAGTTGGAGCAGGTGGACCCTGGTGGTTACTGCAAACCTGGTTAAATCTGATGGTTATGAAAGTCGTCAATCGGCCTCCTGTGACAGAAGCTGAGTTCCCACTGCCAGAGCCGATTGTGGGTGATGATGGAGAAGAACGTACTCATCACAGGTGCACATCATATGGGGAATATGCATCCACACTAACCGATGCTGGAGCAAAGCTATCGGCTGAACTGCTTAAGGACTGGTTCTGCAGCTTCTATGAAGGCTTCAAGAAAGATGCTCGGATCTGGTTCCCTTATGAAGATTCAACAGACCTCGAACTTCCATTAGATTTCAGATTCGAAGACATAAATCATGAGAAATTCCAGAAATCCAGAGAAGTCCTTATAGCCGCAATTAGCCCTTGCATCCTTCCCGTCGGCATTCACCAAGGAAGAAACATCCAAGTGTCCTATGAATTTTATCATCCAATGAGCTCAGCTAGGCAACTCGGATTAGGCCAACTTCCGATTGGCCTATTCTTTGACGACAATATTCAATGCCGAGGCCAAATTACATCTGCTCCAATGATGGATCGGCTACTCAATCTACCGGGACCTCCTCTGGGCAGCATTGAGAATATTGAGTTAGTTGGTTTCAGAAGCAAGAACTTTGATAGATGGTGGGGTGAATGGAAGCTACATCTGTTTCACCAATCGGCCACAATGTATATGACAGATCTTTTCCCTGACGTCATACCCCAGGTAAATATTGTCATTATCAAATTGCATAATCAATTGATCAATTTATTACTTAACCAATTTCTTTTCCTCACTTTGCAAACAACAGAATCTTCTCCTCCTCATCAAAGTAATAGTGGTAAAGATATTGAATATGCTGCAGGCTTAATTCCAAATGGAGGTGGACTATCTCCCCCTGTTATCAGCTACCATGCCCCCAAGACCTCAACTCTCCTTCACGGCCTCACTAGAGAACCAGCCGATGCAGGCCAAAAAAGGAAAACCAGATCCTCAGCCATGAGCACCTCAATCTTGGCTCCAAAGAAAAAGACCAAGGTCAAGAGAGCCAAACCAACTGACAAGCCAGCCGATGATCTACCCGACTTGGATCCATCTATTGAACAAGCCCTAGATGAAGAGATAATCGGAGACGAAGTTTTCGATTAGGCTGCAGCCGAAGTGAGCGATACTGAAAAGACACCATCGGCCTCGCCTAAGCAAACCCTTCCAACTCCGTCTGCTCCAGTCCACTTCTCAAGGGTAAGTGCTCCCCACCAATTCTTTTCGTGATTCTTTTACCTTATAGCCGATCATTCCCAAGTCTTATGATTACAGAAAAAGAAGACTGCGGTGAAAAAGAAATCGGCTGCAACAACATCTAAACCAGCTCCACCAGTAAGATAATTTTAACTTTCAATGGTCAACTTTTAGCCGATTCTACTTAACACTTGCTTTCTTTTCAGCCTTCACCTCCTCCTTCTCCTTCTGCTCAACAATCGTCAAGTGACCAGACCCCTTCAGCTGCAGGAAGTCATCATGTTGAGGAAGAAGAACAGCCAGATGCTCCTACTATCCCAGTAAGTTTCTTCTAACAAGCATTTAGATCGGCTACAATTGTTTAACCTCTAACTGCTTCTAAATTGTCACCACAGGTCCTAGCCGATCTTTTCTCTTTTGACATCAAAGACTATCTTGACGAAGGAGAAGAAGATATCACAAACAAAGCATTGGCTCCTTTATCTGATGATGTCAAGAAGACTCTAAGAAATATTTTGGATCGGCTAGAAGCATCATCACTAGATAGCTTGGTAGTTGACTGTGGCTCAATCAGGGCTCGGCTGCATGAAATTCAAGCTTTAATCCCAGATGAGTTAGCCGATATCCTTACTCCAGCTGTTTACCTTGAGCAACACCAATTCAAATTGGAGAAAGCCAAATTAAGACTAGCCGAACGGCGAGAACGTAAGGACATTGAAGCCACTATCCAAGCCAATCGACAACTTGTGCATGAAGAAAAATCCAAGCTTGATCAATTATCTGAAGGCCCAATCAAGTCTAACATTGATCGGCTTGAAGCTCGCAAGATTGATCTCTTAGCACAACTTGAAGAATGAAACGCCGAGCTGGATATGGAACGCAAGAAGCTAGCCGATCTCCCCAAGTCCATTGAAGAGCAGAAAGCCAGGCTTAAATCGGCTATTAAGCATGTTGCTGAACTGACCAAGTCTTTAAAAGTTATTCCTGGAACCGATGCTCAAGATGCTCAAGCCATAGAGGAAGTAGAGCAGATTAGGCAGAAAGCTATATCGGCTATCCAGCAATACTTATCACAGTAATCTTAATGTAATAGGACTTAGAACTTTTGTAATCGGCTAAACATTCTGATACTTTATCGTCTCAACACCCTTTTGTGCCGGTCAATATGACTGTGAGATTTGCTAAAAAATTTTGCACTATATGTACTGCATTTTAACAGGTATATGCCCCCCTAGTTTTACAATGTCAATAGCATTGATAAAACTATAAAACAACTAAGGGCGATATAACAATATCGGCCATTGTAAATCGGCAACCCTCAGCCGATTACAGTATAAAACAACTAAGGGCGATATAACAATATCGGCCATTGTAAATCAGCAACCCTCAGCCGATTACATTATAAAACAACTAAGGGCGATATAACAATATCGGCCATCCCGAGGCGATGTACACACATCGGTTATCATGTATCGACATTAGTAGCCGATCATGAGTTGATCCATACACTTGGGTAATGTTTCTTCAAGTATTTACCATTAAGATCTCGTCCATAAACTTCACCATCAAACCCTTGCAACATATATGCTCCCTTAGAAACAATTTTATAAATCTGGAACGGTCCTTCCCAATTCGGCGACCACTTGCCGAATTTACTATCGCGAGTACCAATCGGCAAAATCAACTTCCATACAAGTTCGCCCTCTGAAAAATCCTTAGGCACAACTTACTTATTATAATGCCAAGCAACACGTTCCTTATCCTTAGTAACTTTCGCAAGGGCTCGCAATCGTGACTGAACCAAATCCTCCCTCTCATCGGCCATAAGATTGTAATACTCATCGGCTATCAAATCATTCTGCAACCCCGTTCGTCGAGAGCCGATTCTAACTTCCCATGGCAAAACAGCCTCATGTCCATAAACAAGTTTGTAAGGAGAAACTTGGATCGATCCATAACAAGCCATCCTATAAGACCATAATGCTTCGGCCAATCGAGTGTGCCACTGCCGAGGATAATCGGAAATCTTCCACTTGATCAACTTAATCAAACTCTTATTAGACGCCTCGGCTTGCCCATTAGCTTGTGCATAATAAGGTGAAGAATTCAACAACTTGATACCCACGCTATCGGCAAACTGAACAAACTCATCGGACATGAATATTGAACCCTAATCCGTAGTAATAGTTTGAGGAAGACCAAATCGATAGATTATATGCTCTTGAACAAACTGAATAGTATCCCCCGAATCAACTGTCTTCAAAGGAATTGCCTCTACCCATTTGGTGAAATAATCGGTCGCCACCAATATAAATTTATATCCTTTACTTGATGGTGGGTTTATCATGCCCATCATATCAATTCCCCAACCTCTAAATGGCCATGGTTTAATTATAGGATTCATAGCCGACGCCGGTGCTCGTTGAATTGCTCCAAACTTCTGACAATCTTGACAACCCTTATAATATCGGAAACAATCCTCCAACATCGTCGGCTAAAAGTATCCTGTACGTTGAAGCAACCACTTCATCTTGTGAGCCGATTGATGAGTACCACAAATCCCCTCATGAACTTCACCGATTGCAACCTTAGCCTGATCGGCACTCAAGCACTTAAGTAATACCCCATCAATCGTCCGATAATAGAGCTCATCACCCAGCAACGTATACTTCAATGCCTTATATCATAATTTTCTGGAAGCCGATTGAGATGGATTGCTCAAATACTGATGCACATCATACCTCCAGTCATCGGCTAACATTGCCGCAATTTCAACTTTAACATTTTTGATCATCGGCTTATACCCCGACGCCCCTTGAGCCAAATCATTAGCTTCAAGATTTTGTTCTCGAGATACATGCTTCAAAGTAACCAGCCGAAATTCTTTCATTAATTCCAGGCACTTCTCATTATAAACTATCAATGTATCATTCTTGCATTCATATTCGCCCGCCAACTGGCTGATTACTAGTAAAGAATCTCCCATGATTTCAATAGTATCGGCTTCAACTTCCTTAAGTAATTGCAACCCCTTAAGCACTGCTTCATATTCAGCCTGATTATTAGTCGCATATGGTTTAATAGTATAAGCAAACTCGAAACATGCCCCCCTAGGGGAAATTGTAACTAAGCCGATGCCACAACCATGAGTGCAGACCGATCCATCAAAGAATAAAGTCCATGGCATTATTTCAACCGAGCCGATTGAATCATCTCGATGTTCCACAATAAAATCGGCTATAGCTTGTCCCTTAATCGCCTTCGGTGATTCATACCGAAGATCAAACTCAGTCAAAGAAAATATCCATTTTCCAATTCGTCCCTTTAATATTGGAGTCGACAGCATGTATCTGACTACATCGGCTTTGCATATAACAGTGCACTCATTAGATAATAGATAATGCCTCAACCTCGTACACGAAAAATAAAGGCACAAGCATAACTTCTCCACAGAGGAATACCGAGTCTCAACATCCAAGAGCCGTCGACTAAGATAAAACACAACTCGCTCCTTCCCTTCCAATTCTTGAATCAGAACTGAGCCGATTGACTTCTCACTAGCCGATAAATACAACCTAAACGGTATTCCTTTCTGTGGGGGAATCAAAACAGGAGGAGAACTGAGATACTCCTTGATATTGTCCAAAGCTTTTTGTTGCTCTGCCCCCCAAGTGAATTTTTGATCGGCTTTTAACCTCAATAAAGATGTAAAAGGTTCCAACCTTCCAGATAAATTAGAGATAAACCTCCTAACAAAATTTATCTTGCCGATCATCTCTTGTAGCTCGGTCTTATTTTCAGGGGGCTTAATTTTCTGGATTGCATTAACGCTCCTTTGGGTTACTTCAATCCCTCTTTCATGAACAAGTGTCACGCCTAGAAATTCCCGAATAGAATTCCAGGCAGAATGTGCATTAAAATCCCCGTCCAGGACCGGCCAGGGTACACAAACGACAATGTTGACATTCAGATCCACGTCTTACAAACATCATAAAAGATTACAAATGCAGCGGAAAATATAAAACGAGCTAGACTTGGAAACTTGACTTCTGCAGCGGGGCGACTCCACTCCACAGGCAATCCTTGACGGCAGCGATGAAATCAACTTCGACAAGACAGCTCCCACTAGGAAGATCTTCAGCTCTGGTGTGGGGGAAAGAGAGCAAGACTGAGTACTACCCACTGTACTCAGCAAGTCATACCGGAAGAGGACGTATGATGCAGGATATATCCAAAGGAGGCTAAAGGCTCATTTGCATAAAGCTGGCATTTAAAAGCAGTAGTTGAAAGCAGAAAAACAGCTGTAGAGATTTATCAATATTAACCAATCACTGTCCAACGCTACACCACGTTGCAACAGGCCCAAACCCCTCCTGGACTAACCAGTTCCATTAGCTAACTAGGGGTGAGACTAATCACAGTGAATCTGGTCGACCGACCATAACCGCGGGCACGGCTATTCGAATAGTTTTACTCTGATCAGAGGTGTACAACTGTACCCACAAGACACAGCCCCACGACACGTTTCCATGCGCCGACATGCCACCACGACATACCGGAAAGAGGCCGTGACAGGACCCTTCGCATAACTCCCTCTAACCGATCGCACCACACCTTAGGGTTCGCCCCCGTCCCCAGCAGGCAACGGGCAGCCCCCCTTTCATGCCGCAGTGAATCCGGAAGCCGATCAACCGGACACCCCGGCCGACCCAACTCCATCACGCCCACCCTCGCCTGGGTACGTTGGCTAGAGAAGAGCTACACTACAAGCCCAGCCGTTGCCCACGCTGGCTTGTGGTAAGCACGATAAATTCTTCCAGGGTTTCCCGTGAACCGGTCCTTAATCGCCATCGGCACAACTAGCAAAACCATGCACCCATAGCCCACCGTGTAGTGTATTTTAATAAGCCCACACCATTACGGTGGCACTAATCCAAAGCTATTGCCAAAAATCAAAGTCTATGCTTTAATGAGATTCCCTTTTTGTGTACTAGTAGAACTAAGCATGGCTAAGCATTTCCTAAACCAACATCTAATCATTTTGATACCCAAGTTATCAATGGCATAAGGTAAACAATGTATGGCTAAGTAATAGGACCCATCCCACATGACATTGTAAAAGAGTGCAACATTTGATAGAAATGCATGTGTTTGTAAATTGGGTACAATATGATCAAATGTAAAGCATGACTTGCCTTGCTCTCGCACTGATGAGACCACAGCAACTTCTTCGAGAAACCGTGGATCGACGAAACCGCCGAAATCTACGCGACAAACAAAGCACACAAGCAAAACAGGCTATAAGACTACTGAAACAGGAAACAAAACCATTTTTAATGGATTCTATGCATTTTTATGAATTTACTGAGACTTGAATGGACTTAATCGGAGCTCGGATGAATTAGTTATGATTTTTAGAAGATTATCTGTGTTTTTACTAATAAAGAAAAGGCCTTAATGTATTTATTGCGCAATAAATCCCAAGGCTGACGTCATCAAAGGGGGGCGGTGCCGACATGCGGGGCCCGCATGTCAGTGGCGCAAGGGGAGAGGGAGGGGACGCCGGCACGTGGGCCCCAGGGGTCAGCGGCACAAAGCGGCCGGTCCACCGTGGACCGGGACCACGCGGGTGGTCCACCGCCGGTCCACGGGACCGACGGTCCGGATCGGCCTCGGGCCGATCGGACGGCGCAGGGAGCAGCCGCCGGGCTCGGCTTGGCTCCAAGCAGGCTGGCCATGGAGGGGCGGCGGCATGTGCGAAGCTGGCGGCGGCAAGCGGCCACCGACGGCGGCGACCGGCGAGAAGATGACGGCGGCCGGCGGCGCGACGGCGAAGCGCCGGACGGCGATGGCGGCGCGGCTCGGCGCTGGGCGGGGAGGAAGGGGAAAATCGGGGGAGGGGGTTCTGGCAGGCGGGGCCCACCGGGCGGCGGCTCATGGGGAGGGGAGGTGGCGCCTGGCTCGGCTCGGCTCCAAGCCGGCTGGCCATGGAGGGGCGGCGGCATGCGCGAAGCTGGCGGCGGCAAGCGGCCACCGACGGCGGCGACCGGCGAGAAGACGACGGCGGCCGGCGGCGCGACGGCGAAGCGCCGGACGGCGATGGCGGCGCGGCTCGGCGCTGGGCGGGGAGGAAGGGGAAAATCGGGGGAGGGGGTTCTCACCGAGGGGTTCGGCCAGCCGGAGGGAGGCGACGACGAACGGCGACGATGAGCGACCGAGAGACGGCGGCGAGGGGCGGACGAGCTCCGGAACCACCTAGGGAACATAATGGGAGGGATTAGAGGGAGAAGGGTGGTCCACGGCGAGCGGAAAACATGGCCGAAGGCGGCGGCAATGGTGGAACCTCACCGGAGCGCGGGGAGAAGCGGGCTCCGGCGGTGGAACTCGATGGAGGGGAGGTGGACGAGGTGGACCTCGGCCGTGCGAACCCGACGGTGGCGGTGGCACGGTGCGGCGGCGGCTAGAGGCGGCCGGAGGAGTGGAAAAGTTGGCGGCGGGCGGGTGCACGGTGCGGGAGCGGTGGAGAGTTCGGGAGAGGCCGGCGAGTGAGGGAAACGAGAGAGGGGGTTGCGGGGAAGCTTTATAGGGGCTCGGGTGGGGCGTACACGGCCGGGAAACCCCCCGATTTGGCCGGCGACGAGGGGGAGTGGGGAGAGAGAGAGGGGAGAGGATTCGAATCGAATCCTGCCCTTGCAGGGCGCGCGCGCGGGAGAGGAGGGGGAAGCGGGCGGCGACATGGCGCGGAGTGGGGCGCGGGGTGGAGTGCGGGGGAGCGGCGAAAGCGGCGACGTGGGCGGTTTCGACGGCGGTTGGCGCGGGCGGCCGGAGGTTAGGGAAAGGGCTGACAGGTGGGCCCCACCTGTCAGCGCCCGAGAGGGAGAGGGAGGCCGGGTGAACTTCGGGAGTGGGAGGGAGGAGCGGGCCGGCCGGGAAGAAATGGGCCGGCAGCCCAAGAAAAGGAAAAAGGAGGGAAAAGAAAAGATAAAAAGGAAAAAGGATTTTTCCCAGGGATTTAATATTGCACTTTGCTTATTTTAATTGGTTAAAATTATTTCCAAGGCTCTGAAAATTCCACTAAAATTCCTGTTAGCATATTTTGACATGTAGAACCCAAGAAAAATTCCACATGCCGATTCCGATTATTATTTGCATTTATTAATTTAGGGATTCAACTCTAGGTTAAAATGAACAATTTCTTCGGACGATTTATTTTACAAATTTTAAAGCTAGAAAGGGGAACTTCAGGGCGTGACAACAAGAAATCCCAAAAACTGGCCAGCCGATACGCCAAAAGCACATTTTGTCGGATTCATCTTCAAGCCATACTTCCTGGTTCTCTCGAAAACTTTTCTTAAATCGGCTATGTGATTATCAACTTCTTTGGATTTAACAACCACATCGTCAATATAAACTTCAACCAACGAGCCGATCAAATCATGATATATATAGTTCATGGCCCTTTGATATGTTGCCCCAGCACTCTTTAAGTCGAAAGTCATGACAACCCACTCAAATAAGCCGATTGCACCAGGACACCTAAAAGCCGTTTTATGGATATCCTCCTCAGCCATAAAGATCTGGTTATAACCTGCGTTCCCATCCATAAAACTCAAAATCTTGTTCCCTGACGCGGCATCAACCAGCTGATCGACTACCGGCATTGGATATTCGTCCTTCGGTGTCGCTTTATTCAAATCTCGAAAATCAATGCACACCCTAACCTTACCATTCTTTTTAATAACTGGAACTATGCTAGAAACCCATTCAGCATACCGGCAGGGACGAATAAAACCAGCATCATACAATCGTTTAATTTCAGCCTTAACAGGTTCAAGCATATCGGCTTTGCATCTCCTCGGAGGTTGCTGACGTGGTCTAACTCCCGGTTTGATAGGTAGCCGATGTTCGACGATCGATCGGCTAAGTCCAGGCATTTCATATTACTCCCAAGCGAAGTAATCTCTAAACTCTTTTAGGAGCTCTATCAGCTTGGTTCTAAACTCTGAAGACAAATTTTTGCTAATGAATGTCGGTCTTGGCCGATCACCTGGACCTATATCTATCTCTTCCAAATCATCGGCCGACATAAAACCTTGACCTTGCTTATCATCGAGATCATCTACTGTATCCTTAGCGTAGACATCTGAACCCTCCACAACGCCCTCAAAGTAATAGCTTGGGTTCTCCATCTTCGATTGGCTGTATATCAGAATCGGACACTTTTAGAAAATCTCCATCCCAGACTTTTCCAGATAAACAATCAAGGCCATCCATCTCCTAAAGGGCTAAATCAGCATTGGCAACATTAACTGACCTGTCGGCTGGCACAACCTCTATCTTGTCACCTTGCCACTGAATCAAGCACTGATGCATAGTTGAAGGGATGCAACAATTGGCATGAATCCAATCTCTTCCAAGCAACAAACTGTATGAACCCTTCCCATCAATGACAAAAAAACGTGGTAGGAATAGTCTTGCTGCCGACTGTCAGCTCCACATTTAAAACACCTTTGGTCTCCGATGGATTACCACCAAAATCTTTGAGCACCATATTTGTCTTGATGAGATCCTCGGCATTTCTACCCAGCTTCCTGAATGTAGCATAAGGCATCAAATTCACCGTAGCCCCACCATCGACCATCATTTTAGACATCGGCTTCCCATTGACATAGCCGTTTACATACAATGGTTTAAGATGCCGATTCTCCGTTCCCTCAGGTTTCTCAAATACCGCCTGCTCCGGTGATAGGACCAACTTAGCCGATTCTTCCTCTACTCCATCAACATCGGCCTGATTGATTCCGAATTCGGCCGGCAGCGTAAAGACCATGTTGATTGGTGCTGTAACAACACTCTTTCCTTTTGCCAACCTCTTCGCCTCATCGGCTGTAGCATCATCGGCTGTGGGAACTTGACTCTTAACACGCCACACCTGCCTTGGTCTTGGTTTCCTCAACCGATGATTGATTTCCTCTTCAACCTCCTGAAAACGTTCCCTGCTCCTCAATCTCTGGACCCTCCTTTTCTGATTCTTTGTGAAAATACCAGAGGGACACCATTGATTCTTCCTAGTCACCTCATCTTCTTGATCACGATCTTGACTCATCGGACCCAATCTTTGATGAACAGGGAGTCTTGTCTGTCTTGGCCGATCACCCCTATTATGTGGTCGGCTTGAGCTCTCAATGACGTCACTACACCCAGGACAGTTTTCAATAGATGGCAACCTCATTCCTTCATTCCAGCAGAATCTAAAGAACTCGCAATCCCAATGAGGATCAAAACCATTGTCGTTTTCTTCATAACGTCTCCCCTGCTGCTTATCATACTTCCTTTGATACTTGTTGATAATCTTAGCCGAATGTACATGAAAACCCTTCGCACGAGCTCCATCGGCTGCTTGACTAGCTGTATGCACCATGTTGACGGGAAAAGGATTCCCATCGACCTTCATCGGCTTCTTGGAATCGTCAAACTTAATCTTTCCCCCTTCGATGGCCACCTGGATTTGCTGTCTAAAGACCTTGCAATCATTAGTAGAATGAGATCCAGAATTATGCCACTTACAATATCTCTTCTTGCCTAATTCCTCAGCCGATGGGATCGTATGACCGGCAGGAAGTTGAATCTGCTTCTCTCGGAGGAGCAAATCGAAAATCTTGTCGGCTTTGGTGATATCGAAATCATATTTCTCCTCCTTTCCAGGACTTTTCACCCATTGACATGGTATAACCTTTTTGCTCCTCACCCATTCGGCTGCAGCTATCTCAGAATCATCATCTTCATCGTCCGATCCATACATATACGGGCAAACGTGATTAACCTTCTTAGAGCTTCTCCTGATATCGGCCGACCTATGCTCATGCAAGGTTACCTTTTGTATCAGATGCGATAAACTATCGAAGTCTTCGGACGAGAATTTCTCCCTGATCGGAGGAATCATACCCTGGAAGGCCAAATCGGCTAACTGGGCATCGGTCAAACTTAAGCTAAAGCACTTGTTTCTCATCTCTCTGAACCTCTGGATATACTCGTGTATGGGTTCATCATACCGCTGCTTGATCGCCGTTAAGTCAGATAACTTCATCTTATGGACCCCGCTGTAGAAATAGTTGTGGAATTGCTTCTCTAAATCGGCCCAACTATTGACCGACCCATATGGCAAAGATGAAAACCAAGTAAACGCTGACCCGGACAAAGATAATCGGAACATCCTAACTCTCAAGGCGTCCACAGCCGATGCTTCACCACACTGAGCAAGGAATCGGCTGATGTGCTCATAAGTCGACACGCCCTCTTGTCCTGAAAACTTGGAGAAATCCGGAATTTTAAATCGATTGGGAAGAGGAACCCTTTCAAACCACTCGAGATAAGGCTGCCGATATAAACTCCCAGTCTCTTTTGGTTTAAGCCCAAATTGCTCCCTCATTACATCGGCAATCACATCAGCCCATGGTCGTTGCTGAGCTGCTCCTTGCGGTTGCTGCTGCATGGGCTCGAACTGACCAAACTGAGGAGCGAACTGTTGCTGGGCCGATCCCCCTGGTTGATATTGGGCTTACGGGGATGGAGGCTGATACTGATAGCTTGAGTTACCCCCTTGGTAGTTATGCAGATTCGGCTGAATATTGCGTACCAAGTGCTCAGGAACCATCTGAGGTACCAAGGTGCCATCCGGTTGTGCATGATGAACCAAATGCTCCGGGATAACTTGATTCACAAATTGTTGCGCAGGTTGCCCCCCAGGTGCTGCAAACCCAGCCGATGCATTGGCCGACCCCGGGTGCTGAATCGGCTGAACGATCTGCTGTCGTACCGGGGTCTGTTGGATCGGCTGGCACTACACCATGCCCCAAGTTTGCTTACTACATATCTGTCAGGAAAGGCCCTATATGCTGCCAAATTATTTGTCAGCAAATTTTTTCCCGACAGATAAGGTCTGTCAGGCCAAGTGCTGCCGGCAAAAGTCTTTCCCGACATATAAATCTGTGCCGACAGATAGACTGGTAGTGTTGCTACATATTTACCGACAGATAGTTTTACCAACAGACAGGCATTTACCGACACTTAGAAGATTCCCAACAGATAGCATGTTACTGTTTTATAGATTTACCGACAATTAATGTATTGACCGCTAGCACAACAACTGGTATGCAATCAGTCAGCAATCCACACAAAAAATATACTAATTACCTATTAGCATCCATTTTATGAACCATACCTCAAATTAAATCTGCAGCATATATATGATTATCACCTTTCAGTAAGTTACACATGCATAACACAATATTCAACTATTCATAACTATTGTTCACAAATGCATTCTGACATATATCATCATGTAACTATTGTTCATCCATCAAGTAGCAGTATTCCTATATATAGCAGTTATCCATCAACTCAAAAAGCTATATTACATAACAGAGTTCAAGTACATAGCAATAATTACATAACTTAGATGTAACTAAGGTTCTTGTAGGTGTATCGAGGTCCCAAAAACAAAACAAATCATCTCTTTTATGGTTCTTGTAGGTTCTTGATTTTTTTTTTACAGCACATCTGCTAGCCCTTTTTATGGTTGCCTGCAAAATAATATATGGTGAAATCAAAGAGCAAGTTTAGAAGATTAGAGGCTATGACCTATCAGTAATAATGGACAGAGAAGATGAAATGAATAATCATCAGTAGTGTACAGAGTAAACACATCTAGTGTACAGGGAACCACAGAAGAATATATATAGTCCATGGCAATCAGAACAGCATAACAGAGCAAATGGCTAATTCAAACAGCAGACCGTCATAAAGAAAATTGCAGCCTGTAAAAGAGGTATATATTATTTCTGAAATCAGAAGTTGAGATTTCATCAACCTGAATAGGAACGGAAGAATTTGGGGTTATGGATGGATGCATGTGTTTAGGTGAAAAAATATTGGTCCTGAAAGAACTAATTAATCATGTGGTCAATAGTATGAATAACTAGCAACAATATACCAAAGTGTTTATGGACAATTTGTATCAGTGCAAGTGCAAACAGATGATTATGGACAATTTGAAACACAGAAATGCACTCGATGTATATGTACATCGTGCAAGTGCAAACAGATGATTATGGACAATTTGAAACACAGAAATGCACTCGATGTATATGTACATCGTTAATCCAAATATATGCTGAACAACTGTGAATTATGCACTGCATTACAATCTCCTAGCAAGCTAGTAGCTATATTGTACTTGAGCTACTACGACACCCCATATGAAAAGTTCAGTGACGATTTTCTCCATAATAAAAAGAGAACAAGTGTTCAGATGGAATAAAAGAAACAAAGTAGAGATGAGGCTATACATCACCACTCTACCACTCTACTCTACAAATATCATCCTTGGGTTATGTATTTGAATTTTACAAAATAGTAATTGAACTATACAAATAGTTGCACATTTAGACCATCTAGAACCTATTTGTTCAGAGTGGAATAGAGTTTAATTATCTCCTAAAATATGGTTTTGTTCATACTTAAGTGCTATTTTCTGCGTGCAAAACTGCAAATTGTACTATAATTTGCTCACACAAAAATGTATCTATGTTATAAATACTCCATAGAAGTGATAATTTTCAAGAATTTTGAAGTCAATTACAAATTTTTAAAATTAGAAAACATTTAAAGTTTTATGCCACATCGCCATGTCACCCAAAACTAGGCTAAATTTGGGCGAATGTTAAGACTTGAAAAGGGCAGGATTTCTCTGATTTTGTATGCGTTACATGAAACAACAAATCTCAGCCATCTAATTATATGAATTGGAAAAAAAACAATCAGATCATGCTTCATTAAAAACAAAGCAAAATCCTGAAACTTAATTGAACATCTAATCCTATAAATATCAGTTACTGAAATGTTTGTAATGCCGCACTTGTGACTTAGCAGTGTTAAGCTAGGAAAATTCAGAGCTAACATAGCAACTTGAGGCCAGGTCAATATTCAAGCTAACATAGAAAAATTTCTGTACTCCATCTAGCAGAAAGAACAGCAACAGACGTTGTTTTCTAGTATGCACTTTTCAGAACTCAGGCTTCTGAAAAGTCAGAAGACTAAATTCAGGGAATGAGAAGTGATCCAAAAAGCAAAACAGATATTAATGCCTCTGTTAGGCCAAAAGGGCATGTAGAAACTTGTAGCCACACACAGCCTCTAACAAATAGCATGCATTTAGAATCAAAGTTCTTAATTTCGACAAATGAACAGAGCAAGGCCACACCTTATCGGTGGCACTTCCAGAATTAGCATATGCCATGAAGATCACTATGCAGACAACATCAGATGTGCTAAATTAAGCATATACAGGATTCAGCATGAACTCATGGTCACAGATCAATACCAAAATGAGTTCATCGTAATTTCAACCTTAATCTTAATTAACTGCAGCCAGACTGAACTTACCTCATATATGCGTTTGCAGAGTATAAGAGGATTATGAATTTATGACTGCAAGAATACAAACTTAGAAATGCAGAGGTGTATACATCTGCAGTATGTAATTAAACACAACACCAGTGGCTGCTAGGTTTTCTCAGTTCTGTATGGTTTAATCTTTTATATTTACCAGCACACAGTTTAGACAAAAAAGCACCATTGTACTATAAAAAATAGAGCGAAACTCTGAAACTTTAGTGAATATCTAATCCTACAAATATGAGAGCAATATATTTCCAGGGCACATGCATCATGAGGTCTGTTGAACATCAAGCAGAGTGAACTAGGAGGAATCTTATGATTTACTAGTGAAGGTCATGATACTTAACCTTAGCAGCTTATGAATCTTATGATTTGTTTTAGTTCTTTAAACTGCATGGGGTGCAAAAGTTTCTATGGAAAGCAGCTAGAGATAACTACAGTCCATACTAAGCTGGATAGTTACATGAGCCTTTTCTGAATTCTTTGATCATAAAGTATGAGTTCCAAGATACAGGACTAAACAGAGGAAACTACCCATCATAAAGTATGAGTTTCTGAATTCTTTGTATCAAAACTCGAAAGGAAAAGGCCGAAGAAATCAAACGGAAAAGGGGGAAAACTGCAAGAGAAACAGGAGACCTCGTCGGCGACCTCGTCGGCGACCGCGTCCTGCCCCTGGACCTGCACACACACAAGTCCGACGCCCTCGCCTCCTCCTCCTCCACCCGGCACTCACCACCACCTGCAACCAACACCAACCCCAACACCAAGGTCAATCCCCCAGATCTGGACGGGCATTCCCCAAACCCTAGCCCATACAAACCTGGGCGGGCACGAGGTCGACTCCGGCAGCGCGGTGGATGGGGAGAGAGGAGCGAGGTGGCGGCGCGCCGCGGCAGAGGAGGAGGCTGCACGCTGCGGCGGTAGATTTGGCGGAGGAGGAGGCCGCGCGCCGCGGCGGTGGCTTTGGAGGAGAAGTGGCGCCGCGCGGTGGTGCCTGGAGAGAGGTGCGAGCCTAGGGTTTTCCTTTTCGGCGTGGATTTTTTTTTTTTTTGCGCTTCTTTTTTTTTTCCCTTGCACCGATCACCTCGCTCTATCCTAACCGTGGGATCAACATCCAACGGACGAAACATTACTGACAGATGAATTATCATTAAGTTTTCCTGACATATAATTCGTTTCTACTGTTAATATTGCTGACAGTTATTTTGACCCAATAAATATTTGGAATTGCTGACATATAACATGTCTTATTACATAGTATTGCCGACATATAATTTGCCAAAAGCCTTTACTAACAAATAGTCTATCAATAATTGTTTATCTTTACCGACAGATGCTTGTTGATAATATAGTGTCATGGTGTAGTGTGGAGCCGTTGCCTTGGCGGTGTTTGCTGGATTGGTTGGAGATGCTGCTGTGTTGATGGTGCTTGCTGAGCTGGCTGCACGACCTGTTGCTGGATCGGCTGTACAACCGGCTGAATTGGTGGTGTCTGCTAAGCTGGCTGCACGACCTGTTGTTGGATCGGCTGTACAACCGGCTGAATTGATGATGTCTGCTGGATCGGCTGCTGCTGCACTGGATCCACAATTGGTGGTGGTGGCAAAAACATAGCAGCAACCTGATCCTGAGTTGGCTGATTCGCAGTCTGCCCAGCAGGCTGTGGGTGCTCCCTCATTAACAGCCGAGGGTTCACCGGCTGACCTGGCGCCGTGGCTGATGTAACGGGTAAGGGCGTTGATGCTGGCGCTGTTGGTTGAGTCGTGGGTGCGACAGATGGAGCTGCCTGCACAACTGGCTGAGCATCAGTGACCAACGTTCGATAATTCAGGAAAACGCCTCCTTGCAAGTAAACCGGGCCTGTAACCTGATGCTCAGCTATCGAGCCATCGGCTATCGTCTTCATCATGTTTGACAATGTATTGACTAAGACCCCGGATTGATTGATCAAAGCATGATGCACCGCATAATCAACCCGATCCTGAAAATTGTTGAAAAAATCTTGTGCTAGCTCAATATTCTGATTAAGATTTCCTCCTTGCGGCCCTTGAGCAACATCACCAGGAGCTCTGTGCACTTCTTGAGGGTTATCGCCTTGATTTCCACTAGTAGCACCTTTGTTGCTCGGCTGAGCCGAGCCATCTGGAGCTTGTTTCACTTCTCCATCTTTAGAAGAACCGGTTCCAGGGCTATCAGCAACTAGTTTTATCTTGTACTTCTGAACCAGCGTTCCCTTGCGGGTTTGCATGAACGAGCTCAGATACTGGTCCCGTGCTTGCTGCATCATTGCTTCGAACTCCTGCTTCTGATCAGGCATGAATTTCTCGGGGTCGATCGGTAGGACATTGTCATCAATGATGTCAGTCAATCCTGGCTTCGGTGCTTTGCCTTTAACGGAGCCTGGGCTTGATGGTAGTGGTGCTTGTTTCTCGGCCATGAGGAAGAACTGACGCCTGACTTCTAATCAGGTCCCACCGGGCGTGCCAAAAGCGTGTTGACAGAAAACACAAGGCCCGGGAGATCTGCTTAACTCCAGTGCAGGTCCAAAACTCGCCTTCGGATGTGTGAGCGTGCCAGTTGATTTGATCCTGCAATCAACAAGAAATAAAGACAAAGGAACCGTGGTTAAATTTATAAATGATAGCCGATCGGCCAGATGCCGATGACATATCATTTATATCCGAGCCGATGTCATTTGTGTATCGATCAGCAATCGTGAATAAGTAAGGAAAAACTAAATCTACTTGATCGGCTGTAGATATTAACGATATATAATCCTTATGTTGATGTTTACTTAAATCAGGTGATTGGGATAGATCAGTCATCATGCCGAGACAGTATAAATCACTTAGATCGAAATATACATCCATAACAGGACTATATATGTTTATAGCATAGCCGATCAGATAGATCTAGCATGTATCGACTAATACTCCGATACTACTTTATATTAAGATGTTAAAGCAATAATAATATATTGAACAATAGTTTACCACATTTGAATATAGCAATGTCTTGATATAAAGGGCAGATTTAACATATCAGCGAAGCAAATAGGGATGATTATAGTTAAATCAGATACGATCGGCTGAAACTCCGATGCTTTTCTAATCGACAACTAGGTGGCAGGCTAGGGATCAACATTCTAAGCACGACTTAATAGATCAAACTCAACTGATGCAGCATTAAGTATGAAAAGAAGAATAATATCTAGACAACCAAGCCGCTAGAAGATTCATAGAATGGTAGATATCTTATATAATCTGGATCAACATCAAGATCTAACCTAATCGGCTGTTTTCTGCATACAGATGTTGGCCGATAGTAGATTAGATAACGATATTGCTGAAGATTATGTAAAATATATGATAACTTGACGAATTATATAAATAAGATTAGAGTGTCATGAAGATGGAAGCACTAATCCTAAGAACACGATCCGTCATAACGAATTTTACCTCTTGTTGAAGATCGAAACCGATGCAGCTCAACCCGAAAGTAAGAACTCGTCGAAATAAAACAAAAACAAAAGGTGGCGATGCGCCGGAATTGTATTGGATGTGTATGTTCAAATTACATAGGGCTCGGGGTCTATTTATACCCGAGGATTACAAGATATGCCCATACCGGACACGACCATTATCTCTAACAAACTCAAAAATATCACAAGTCTTTGCAGCAGACTTTTGCCCATACTCATCTATAAGGAATTTACATAAAACATCATAATTAATAGATACAATTGTCTTCCCAGGACTCTATCCATGCGTGACAATCATCTTGAAGTACATCAACCTAAGCCTGACGTCATGCACAAGTTGTATTGTCAGAATCGGCTATATCAGCTTATTTAGCTCAACTCAACCTCAGCCGATCCTAGCTGTAGCCGATCCGGACTCCAGCCGATTCCTGCTCTGTTCCAGAACTCAATCTCCGCCTCCAACTCTTCTTTGATCAAATCCCCTTTCCTGATACAAATGCTACCAAATTCGGTTGTTAACAGTATTACATATAACAATCGGGGAATTATTAAGCGGCGCGGGCTGGGCGGCCGCGCGCGCATGCCACGTAGGATAGGAATAGTGCGCGGGGTGGAAAGTTTACGAAAAAGATCTCCGGTTTGTACGTAATTCCAGATAGGTCCCTTCCGAACAGTCCGCCTGAGGCGATGTTCTACATAGGGGTCCCTCTGAAATCTGAATATTACATGCGGAGTAGGGGAAAAACGCGAAATAGGACCGCGCTCTAAAAAGTGGAAGTAGAGGGGCTTTTTTGAAAAACGGCGAGCACTAACCCCCCAACCCCAAAACCCTAGCCGCCGCGGGAAATTTAACTATTTACCACTCTTGTGATACGGCAATTAACGATTTGACACACCGTGTCTATGACATGTGGGGCCTCATGTGTCTATGACATGTGGGTCTAGTGGTAAATTATTAGCACCGCTTGTAAAAGTGACAAATAGTTAAAAGCCCCAGCCGCCGCCGCCCCCTCCCCATTCTCTCTCTCGTCCGGCCCCCTCTCCCTCTCTCTCCTTCTCCTGCGCCGCCACCGAGCGCCGCCGCCTCCGCCTTCTCCTCAAGCCGAAGCCGCCGCCGCCTCACGCCACCTCCGTCTTCCCCGCGCCGTCGCTTCGCCGTCCCCGTCGACGAGCGCCACCGCCTCCGCCCGGCCCTCGCACCGCCGCCCCACCTCCCTCCTCCCTCTCCCTCTCCCTCTCTCGCCGCCTCCTCCTCCGTCTCGCGCCTCCCCTTCGCGCCGCCGCCTCCGCCTCGCGCCGTTGCCATCGCCGGGAGCCGCCGCCGTCGTCGCATCGCTGTCTCCTAGCACCTCCGCCTCCCCTCACTCTATCGGCGTTGCCGAGTACAGCCGTATCTACCTCCACCACCGCCGTTCCCGTCGCCGAGCGTCGCTACTTCCGGCTCCGCCTAGCTCCGTTGCTGCCGACCGCCGCCGCTGCGGTTGTCGTCGTTGGGTTGAGCCGACCGGTGGGGCGCACCGGTCATTGGGTTGAGCCGCTGACGACATCGAGGAACTGACGTGGACCAGATCGGGGCGTTGGTGCGGTCTTCTCCCCCCTTCTCCGGTGATGGGAGCAGATCGAGGCTGGCCACCAAGACGCGAGCAGTTCGAGCAGCCGCTGCCATCCTCCTCCTCGTCTCCCTAAGCCACGGGTGGAGCTAGCTGGTGGAGTCCTTCCTCGCTGCTACATATGCCCCCCCCCCCCCCCTCCCGGGCGTCGACGGTGATGCTGAGGAGGATGATGAGCTCTCACGGCCCCGTCTTCTTCTCCTTACCTGATGCGACGTGCTTTGCTGGTAACATGTTTAATTTGTCTGTGGTCATTGCAAATCAGCAAATGCACAACTTCTATTTTGTTCTTTGCCCAGGAAAAAAGATGTTGATCTTTATGTGTTTCTTTTGCTGCTGTTCTGAAAAGGTCAAGAAAATGAAGCCAAAAGTTGTAGAGAACATGACTCTTAAGATGAAAGCCGATATGCAACGCATCACTAGCACTACTGTATTCATACTGTGCCTCCGTTTGTATGATGCAGACAGAGGTATGAGAGTAGAGAACTAATTTTTATCAAGCTTTTCTTTCAATGAAAGCCAAGTATATATTTTTGGTGGAGAACTTAGATAAGATTTGTGTGTACGGTGAACTTAGATAAGATTCATGTGTACATAGGTCTAACATTGCTGCATTTTCTTTTAGGACAGACACTTGCCTACAGTTTTGTGATTTGGAATACAATAGAAGCTTATATCTGTGCTCAGCTTATAAATGACGTTACACATGATGTGATTAAAGCTAGGTCTAGCATTTTTGCCACCAAAACAAGTTTTCAGCTTTTTGTATGCTTTGTAGAGTGAAGTAGCATCATTAGTTTTGACACTATATAAAGGCCTTGTTTAGTTCCAAACTTTTTCTTCAAACTTCCAACTTTTCCATCACATCAAAACTTTCCTACACACATAAACTTCCAACTTTTCCATCACATCATTCCAATTTCAACCAAACTTCCAATTTTGGCCTGAACTAAACACACCCAAAGTAAGTAGAGTGAAGTAGCACCATTAGTATTTTTAAATGTAAAAGTGTAGGCATTGCAGCTGATTCAGGACTTGAAATGATTCAGGTTCAAAATATTCAGTTTTTAAGTACAGGATTAAATAAAAACCAGTTTCAGGTTCAGAAAATGTGGTGATACTTTGGTATGGATTAAAAACCTAAAGCGGCGCAGATGGGGCAACCGATGGCGTGTGCCACATAGGATAGCAATAGTGCGGGCGCTCTGAAAGTTTTGCAAAAAAGTCCTTCGATTTATACATGATTCGATGTAGGTTCCTTCCAAACAGTCCCTTTTAGCTGATATTTTATGCGAAGGTCCCTCTAAAATCCATATATCACATGCTAAGGAGAGGAAATTCATGAATTAGGGCCATCGGCGTCCGGACCCAACCTCCATATGCTATTCTTCTGTGGTTTGTGAATTTTTGCATTAGCTGTAGAACTGTAATATATGGAGGTTGGGTCCTCTCCTTACATGTTTCACATTTTGAGGTTGGGTCCTCTCCTTAGCGGATTAACGGAACTTCCGGCCTGCTGTCAAGACAATTGAATAATATTTTGTGGTCTGTATGCTGAAGCAATTCAAAACATACCACCCACTCTTTATGGCCGTGCAGCCCATCATGGTTAGGTGTCTTGACAGCAACCGTTAATCCTGTGCCAGGTTTTACGGGAGCAGTTCCGTTCTCCTCAATCCAACCTTTAAAGACAGCCAAAACCTCCTTCACCAAGGAGACTCTCAGGCCGGAAGTTTCTTGTGGCACACTTAAAGAACATTTTCCAATACAAACCATGGCAGTCCTTGCTTAAACTAGCAGTCTATACCTTCCAAGAATTATTTTGATATTGGAAAATGCTGCTGCACTAAAATGTCCTGTAATTATGCTCGCAATTGGCTATCAGGACTTGGTTCTTGGCATGGTCAGAATTTTCCATGGTTTCTGTACACCTATAATTTTACAAAACCTGCAGTAAATATACCTGATTATATGTCTTGGGTGTTAATGGTAGGTTTGGCTCCTTATTTTTCTACTTTATTTGTGCAGATCTTTCCTATACGAGATGGGTAACGTGAATATCATTGCTGCCACATAATTGCAGAAGGGTTGTTTCTGATCTTGCTTCTCTAAATTTTCCAATTTTGGATGTGTGTGACATATGTTTGATGGGATGCCCAAAGGGATTAAGAACGGGTTTTATTATCAATTCTAGCAATTCAAATGAGCTAAAGTAATTGTTTCCATGCTTTAAACATATGAATGTTCATCCTCAGTGTGACGTATGATGCACTGAGGAGGTCAATAATCTAAGTTAGAAATTTAGAACCAGCAGTTTTACACATTACTTACCTCATTGACCAGCAACATATGCTGGCATGTTTAAAATGACAGCCCTGTGTTGGGAGGCTTATTAGCTGATGGTCTCATTGTTAGCCTGGTAAAAATATCATCTAAATCTGCATTGTTTGAAATGTTTTTGTGCACAAATGCTGCCGTTTTTCTTATGTGCAAACCTTGGGGGCCAAAACGTATATTCATTGATTCTCATTATATTTACCGATCCCTTTCCTTGCACGTTTGCCGAATTAGCGGTCCATTACCTTCCGTATTGCAGGGAGCACCGCGATAGAAGCGGAAGAAGATAGCTCTTTGAATGTGAATATTCTGATGATTGCGATCACCCCTTGGACTATGATTCTGAAAGATATTGCTTCTAGATTTCTAACCTAAGCAATTGATTGTAACTGCACTTTAATATGGATATGTTTTATTTTTTTCCTTTATCAAATTTAATTAGCCGATTCACTAATGTTTTGCTAATGCATTTATTTATTTTT
Organism: Oryza meridionalis; assembly: GCA_000338895.3. NCBI lineage: Eukaryota > Viridiplantae > Streptophyta > Magnoliopsida > Poales > Poaceae > Oryza > Oryza meridionalis. Next base: position 3,719,700 of record CM002531.2, read on the forward strand.
ACCAATCGGTGAATTTTTCCCTTTGTGTTGGAATTCATGGTGGTGCCTAATTAGTATCAAAATTAGGTTATATTCTTTCTGATAATATAAGATCTAAAGTTAAAATGGTAAAAATATGGTAAGCACCTCAGCCACACACCTTTTCTTTTTACTGGATTAGTATTATCTACACTTCCAAGGAATTGTGCACAAAACTAAAACTGTATATATGTGGCTGTGTTGCCTATGGTGGTGATCACCATTGACATTGATATCCCTAAAGTCATTGCTGACTTGTTTATGCTCTTCTGAAGAATTGAACCCCTGTCTTACTATGATTATGTTCTCGACATAAAAACAATGTTGAAAAGCCGCCTCAAATTCTTTTGTTCAATCATTCTTCGTGTTTATGATTAGTTAATCATTATGTTCTCACATAAAAACAATGTTGAAAAGCCTCAAATTCTTTTGTTCAATCATTCTTAGTGTTCATGATTAGTTCATCAAGGTGTATCCTACTCCACTTTTAATTTCATCCTGAGGACAAGAATGTTTCTCAACTATGTCAATTGTCTTCCTTACCCTTTTTTATTTGGCCCTATTTAGTTAATGAAGTAGTTTGTGGGTGCATTGCTTATCTTTTAGTTTTTTTTTAATACATTATCAGATTGGTTGCTTTATAGGTGTAATATTGTAATGAAAAAAAGGAACTTAGTTCACTGGTATGAGACTTGAAATTATAGGAATGACAGAACTGGTTGTATAAGATTACCTGACATTTCTCAAGATCGTAGAGCATGTATGGTTCTTACTTCAATGCTAATATTATAATATGTATGGGGCACATCTTTAGTTTTTTGCTCATCTTCTTCCAGACAACAGCCATTGGAGCTGCATATGCAGCTCCCTGCTAAGTTGACTTGAGTTTCTTGGGTAGTCAATCTTTGGACTTACCCACTTGATAAGTACTTCAGATGAGTTCTACATTACAGATTTGGACTTGCCCACTTGTCTACTTAGCTCTCATTCGATTGACATATGACATATAATTACAGATGCAGGTTTTGTTTGCGAAAAAACTGATGTAGATCATGTGTATAACGCAATTCATGCTCTCCCTCATCTACCAATTGATTCTCCCTGTAACTACTCATTCAATGACGGTTTACCACGAGTGATGGCACTAGGTAGTAGGTACCTTATTCTTTTCTTGTTTCTTAGTTTGTAGCATACCACTCATCTGAAATAAAAACATGGTCTGCTGCTTCTCATTTGATGGTACATCTAATTTGGAGATGATGCATGTCAAAAGAAATTAACAAAAAAATATATTTTCCTGCTGTTTTTAATTATTTCTAGGCCTTCCACAATTAATTGATTGAGGTTTTCTATTTCAACACTTATTTTCAGGTTGAGAGTGAGGTTCAAAAGGCTTACAGCAAAGGAATGCCAAAATCAGAGTATGCTTGGGATTTATACTGCCTCTAAAATTGCATTAATTATTTTATGGATTTTTCAATGTGTAGCTTCTTTTGACTGCAATAGCAACCTGTAAATTCTTTTAATTGCAATAGCAATAATCCTATTTTCTTGTTCTCTGAAGGATCTTCAATGATGGGAAAACTATGGCAGATGATAGTGCACTGAATTATGTAATAGAATTTTCACATATGCTTGGGTTTGATGATGTCAAAATGCCTGGGTCGATGCAACTATGTGTAAAAATACACGTAATTTCTTCCATCTTGTTTAAATTTGTATATTTGTTTCTGAAAAACTTGGTTTGATTTCTTCTCCCTCATACTGACATGGTTTCTCAGTGATGATGAAAGTCAAAATGTCAGTGCTCATATTGTCTATCTGGTGATTATTATTGTCTATCTGGTAATTATGAACTTGAGACTGCTCTTATTATTGGGGCATATGGTTATGTTCATTCCAGGTCAAGCCATCTACAATGATGAGGTTAAATCTAAAATGCAATTGTATATTTGGAAAAAGGAAATTTAGAATTTCAGACAAGATAATTGGCTTGAAATATCTTATTTGCTTTCTACCTTATCTGTTCGCAATATTTGCTCTGTTCCGTTAACCCTAAGCCATCAGGTAGTGCTACTATGGTCCCCTTCCTTTGTAAACTATGTTTGTTTTGTGTAGGGCATGCTAATGGTGAACTATTGATGACTACTAGCTCAATTTTCTTGATGTTCGTAGTTAATCTCATTCTTTCCTTTAGTCCACAATAGATGCAGTTTTTGCTTCTTCTCAAAAACATAAATCTGCAGTCAAGAAAGGAAAATAATTAGGTGCATTATTATTTTGGGCTGTTCACTGCCTTTTTTGTGAGTTTGGTTGCCAGATCGTTCAGTTCTAGAACTAAAGTACTAGCAGATGCACTTATCAATCTGTTGCCACTTTGCAGGCAACGATTTGCAACCTGGAGACTATATATGATCTGCTATACAGATAATGCCAACAACGTATAGTCTATTATTCTTCCTATAAGGACGCACTCTATATTTGAAGCCATGTTTGCTATTCAAACATGTTTAATTGCAATGTGCTTAGGTTTGCTTTCCTCACTCGTAAAAAGTGTGTTCATCTTTCTGATTTCTCTGTTCTTTTTCCCTAGCAACAATAGTCACTTTTGTACATTCTCTCGTCATGCTAAAAAAGCAGGATTTGAGGATAACTCTGTCAGCGGCTCTAGCTATCAGTATAAACAGCTTGGATCCTTTTAGAAGTTGCACATGTGGCCTAATTTAGTTCGATTGCACATTCATTCGCTTCAATTGTAGCTTTAGTTTGCTTACAACTCTCTACAATTAGTTTAGCCATTTTCATTTCCGCAAAGCCTTCTGCTTATTATTCAAACAGCAAGAAACAAACACATAATATTTTATATATGTGCAGATGGCGAAGACAAACAAAGCTTTAGTCTTTGGCCTTTATGCAAATGATTGGAGCTAAATGTGTATTTCATGGTTTATAATAAAGAAATTTTTCGGGTATGTTTTGCGAAGGTAGCAATGAGTAGTAGCTCAATATCAAAATGCTTATTGACATATTTTAGATGGATAGGCACTGTCCAGGTCTTTTTTTTTCTATATATCATTTACCTGCCATTATGCTAATTTCATTTCTTGTGATGTTACCGATCTGTTATTGATAGACATGCCAATTAATTACCAAGAGGACCATGTACAAGGTTACTGCAATATGCCATTTCTAATTTGAGCTAGAATATGTATTAAAAAACTGAGCATTTGGCTAAGGAACTCGGACAACCTGTTGCGTTGCTACAGAAGTGTATAAAATAATAGTTGTACTACCTGAAGATGCATTTCTAATTACTACATGCATATAAAGATAAGTTACAAATGTATATGCAGAACCAGGCCAGCCGACACTGTTGGCGATGTTCCTTCCTATCCTTACCTCCTCTGCCTCTATGAGTAAATGTTCATTCTTCCATCTTTCTGTCCACGAATTTGGATGAGCTATTAACTTGCTAGATGCTATATATCTTCAGAGCATTAATATTCGGTGTCATGATGGGTAATAAAGGTTGCAAATATCCTCTTATTCATTTTAGCAACAATCCAATTCTGTTCATCTGATTTGGAGGTTTGTCATTTCATGTTATTACATTTTTCTAAGAGGAGTTACCACACATTTGTCCACTATTTCACCAACAATAACATACCCATGTATATGCCCTTAATGTTGGGCCTTGAATGTGATATGCCTTTTCTTATTGTACATAAGCAGTAAGGTAGAAGATATTATGAAAGAATTGTCAAAACAATCATTCACAGTGTAAAATTTCCCCTGATCTGTATTCAAGCTTAAGATGTATTATTGTTATTATTAGCTATTCAGATTTCACTCTCTTGAGATTAGTTTTATGCTTATATTATGTCTCTGATATTACACATGATGCTTATACAATGACATTATACATGATATAAGTTTTTATCTTCCTAGGCATATAAAATGATTAAGGGTAGGTCTTGAATATTTATGGCAGCTTTGATGTAGTACTTCTCCAAACAAGTTTCCAGCCTTTCTGTACTTATAGAGTGAAGTAGCATCATTAATTTGGACTCTTTGCAAAGTTTATTTTGCCTTTTTATAAGCATTTTTATCATGATCAAGCAATCTTTCTATTATGATTTAGCAATATCTGATGATACATTATCTTATTTGAGCCTGAGATCACTGAGCCTGAGATTTTCAGTTTTTTATCTTATTTGACAGTGCAACGTCTAGCAGAGTACTTGATGGAGCTATAGATTCAGAGGCTAGGAAACATGTCGACTTCAAGAGGTTGGTAACTACCATAGGATTTAGTCCAAAAGAAATTTTATTTAACAAGCATAGCTCAGTACTAATGTGGTCTGTTTATTTGTGTGTAGAAATGAAATATCTTAGAATATTTGTTGGTTACTTACGATCATGTTGAAGGATATCTGAAATTGGCTTTAAAGACGAAATCAGTTTTTGTGACAGCCTTGTCCAGCTAAGGTGCCTAGCGTTTTGAGGGACTTTTACTAACTCTATTCAAAAGAAAACGCTTAAAAGTTTTGCAGTGCCTTTACAGGAAGGTTAGGTTTTAAAAGTTTTGCAGTGCCTTACAGGAAGGTTAGGTTTTGTCAAAGAGCTATGTGTGAATATTGTAGCAATTTGATTTTCTGTTATTTACCTCAATTTTGACCATGGTGGCAACTGGCAAGTACTGGTGCAATGAGGCTTGAAGAACTCACTGTTTCTGCTTGTATGTTTAATTGTGGTGACCAACAAAGATCTATTAACACGTCTTTGGGAATATTTTTGACATTTTGAGCTCTAATTTTGCATTTTAGGATAGCTTGACAAGTACTCCAGCTAGGCATTAGATATAACTTCAGCATGTATATGTACATTTAAATTTGCAGACCTCAGTGTGATCCTTAATGTATAATCATGATTGTACTTGAAATATGTATTGCCTGCAAATCTAATAATATGCTGTAGTTAGCTTTGGGATACGTCAGCATGAACATGGACTCATGGAGTATAAGGCCTTCACCTTGCAATGAGGCATCAAGAACCAATGATGTTTTCTCAACAATCGAATACTTGTATTCTGTTTTATTCATCCAACATAAAGCTGTCATATTAAGTTTATATAGCTTCCAAGTAGTACCCAAGCTCCATACAAGTTAATAAACAGAATATGTACAGGAGGCGCGCCATTGGCGCGCCCCATCATCTAGTATTATGAAACACATTTGCTATTTAGGGTTTGTTTAGTTCACGTTAAAATTGGAAGTTTGGTTGAAATTGTAATGGTGTGACGGAAAAGTTGGAAGTTTGTGTGTGTAGGAAAGTTTTGATGCGATGGAAAAGTTGGAACTTTTATGAAAAATTTTGGAACTTAACTCAGTCTTAAGTTGGTTGGAATCATCTTTGTTCTACAATCAGGGAATTATATTAACTGGCGTACAAGGGCCTCCACGTAGGATAGGAATAGTGGTGGGCGGTTCGCGGGGTGGTGGAATTTTGCGAAAAAGCCCTCTGCTTTGTGCGTAATTTGATTGAGGTACCTCTAGAACAGTACCTGTGAGGTAGTCTTTTACTTAAAGGCCCTTAAAAAAGACGGATATTACATGATAAGGAGGGAAAAATCGCGCGCTAGAACTGCTCCGCGCACTAACCCGCCCGCCCCCAACCCTAGCCGAGAATTTTTAGAATATGCCACCGAATACGCACCGTTTTCAGGGTAGGCCACTCAATTCGCACTACTTTCAGAACATGCCATTTGGACATGAATTTTCTTCAGACCGTGACACTCCGTCTCCCTAAGCCGCGCGGCGTCAGTTCCTCTCTCTTGTGCCGTTTGCAAGTGCGCATCTAGGCACCGCCGGCGAGCTCCTCCTCCCCCACAGCGGCGAGCTCCTGTTCCCCCCACGCCGGCGAGCTCCTCCTCCCCCACACCGGCGAGCTCTTGTTCCCACACGCTGGCGAGCTCCTCCTCCCCCACAGCAGTGAGCTCCTATTCCCCAACGCCGGCGAGCTCCTCCTCCCCCACATCGGCGAGTTCCCCTTCCCCCACTGACGAGCTCCTGTTCCCACACGCTGGCGAGCTCCTCCTCCCCCACACCGGCGAGTTCCCCTTTCCCACACCGGCGAGCTCCTGTTCCCCCACGCCGACGAGCTCCTCCTCCCCCACACCGGCGAGCTTCTTCATGCGACGGCGAGCTGCTCTTCCCATGCCAGATGCGCGCGCGGGGAGCGGCGCGTGGAGGACCTCGGCGGCGTAGATCCCCACGGCTACAAGCCACCACCGCTCGTCATCCTATCGCCGCCGCGCCTGAGCGGCTGTCGGCCATTGCCGGTGGGGCGAACGAATGGCGACACGAAGTGACGGTGGAAGGACGGGAGTGTCACGGAACAAAGAAAATTCACGTCCAAATGGTATATTCTGAAAATAGTGCGAATTGAGTGGCCTATCCTGAAAACGGTGTGTACTCGGTGGCATATTCTGAGAATTCTCACCCTAGCCGCCTCCGCCCACCTCTCATCCCTCTCGTCCCGCGCCCTCCCTCTCCTCTCACACCGCCGCCGCTGCCGCCGCCGTCCACCCCTCGTGCTGCCGCGTCCACCACCTCTGTCGCGGCTGCGTCTACTCCGCAGTGGCAGCCGCGTCCAGCTCAGCCGCCGCCGCCTTTATCATTGCAACCCCATCGCGAGCTGAGCTTTACTTCTCTCTCCTCGCTTGCGGAGTTGCGGTCGCTCTTTCTCTCATCTCGCCCTCGGAACCCTAACCCTACCCGCGCAGGCCGATGGAGTTCTCGCCGCTGCATCGACATGGAGCTGCAGCTGTGTTGTCCTCTTGGACCGCAGTTTCGCCGCTTTCGTCGTCTTCATCGCCGTTCGCACATCGACAACCTCGTCATCCGCACTGGTCATTGTCAGCCACTCAGGGTCTTCTTCCTCTACTTCGAGCATCGCCGCCGCATCTCCAAGTTGCCATCGTCACCGCTCTAGGCCGGTGGTCCAGCTACCTCTACATGGCTACCGACGTTGCCATCCAGGCCGTTGGTCCCGCTACATCGCCTTCTACTTCGTCCAACATGATTCATCGCCAGCGTCACCGTATCTTCCTCGATTACACTTCGCTCTTCTCCGATAATCGTGTGCTGCTCCGGCAATTCTCCCTCTACGCCGTTCTCGCGCCGCGACCGTCTTGGAGGCCTTCTCTGCTAGTCTCCTCCGACATTGGTGTATGATTCATGGTGGTCCCCTGTCTCGCCCGCGCGGTATTGGCAACACCGGTGCGCGCGTTCGTCCCGAGTTGTCCCGGGGTCTGGCAAACCTTGTGTGACGTCTTGTCCTTCACGGTTCGACTACATCGGCTCTTCGGCGTCATCTTCCTCAACGACCGTCACGATTGTGTCACCATCTTCGTCTCCAGCGTGTCCTCGCGCACCCTTGGTCCACAATGCCCTCCCGTGCGTCCACGACCACTCTACAGCGCCCCATGCGCACCCCACGGCTCGGCTACCTCGACATCAGCTTCCCGACTTCGGCTACATCGACCACAGCTACTCTACGCACGGCTACCTCGACCACGGCTTCCTCGCACCCTTCGTTTTGGCTACGTCAACTATGGCACAAAGGGCTATCATCCGTATTGAGCACTCTTGCCGGTTTCTTTTCCAGTCCAATTGTTCGCGTTGCTCACGCTTGAACTGCGGGGGGATGTTAGAGTATATGGTAGTTAGAGTCATATTAGGATAGGATTGATTTGTGTGGACTCCTTCCATATCTGTAATCCTTCCTTGTCTCTTCCCCATGTACTCCTATACATACCGGCCCCCCTAAGGCTCAATACAATCGTCCCACGTTACGCAGTATATCTCTCCTATACTATCCAACAGGATTGGCGGTCGGCAGCGCCCGTGGAGGAGATAGTCGGTGGTCGTAGACGTGGATCGGCGATTGGCGTGAGGGGCGAGGCAGCGTAGCGGTTGGCGGGGCGTCGGCGTGAGTTACAGCGGCGTCCGGGATCGAGCTAGGCAAGGCGAGGCGACGGAGGCGGCCTCCGGGAGTGGAGCAGGCGAGGTGAGGCGACGGCGGCGGTGTCCGGGAGTGGAGCGGCCGAGGCGAGGCGAGAGAGAGAAGGAGTAGGGATGGCAATTTCCCCTGCCCGGCGGGGGCGGGGGAGATTTCAGACCCGCGGGAGAGTCAGGGCCAGGGCCCCGCATTTGGGCGGGGAGGGGACGAGGGAGACATTCCACCCGCGGGTGACCCGCGGAGCCCCGATGATGTATATTACACTATTAATCCTAGTATGTTGTAAGCCCAAGAAGCCCATCTAGCCTATCATATATAAATCCAAACCCTAATTTTCTCACCCCACCTCACCCCACCCTATCCCCAATCTCATGGTCTCACCCCACCCAACCAAGCGACGGCGCGGGCGATTGCGTCGGTGGCGTCGGTAGCGACGGCATGGGCGGTGGCAGCCAGGGTGCAGCGACGGCGTCGGTGGCGGCGGCCAAGGCGCACGCGGCGGCTAGGGCGCGGCGATAGCGGCGTGGGCTGCGGCGGGCGGCATGGGCGGCGGCGGCCAGGGCGTGGTGGTGGCAGCCAAGGCGCATGCGGCAGCAGCCATCCGTGGGCGGCAGCTAGGGCGCGGGCGATAGCGGCGGCTCGTCCTCGTCGCCGTCGTGCAGCTCGTCGTCCTCGTCGCCGTCTACCGGCCCAGGCGGGTAGCGCGTGGCCCCGCTCACCCGTCGGGCCCCATATGGGGACGGGAGCGGGTGACGTTTTCCACCCGACCACCTCTGCGGGGCCAAGGGGAGAAGTCGGGGACCGGGGGCGGGGGCGTTCCAGCCCAACCCGCCCTCGACCCACCCCGTTGCCAACCCTAGGAAGGAGGGGGTTGCGCCACGCGCGGCGCGGGTCTGGGGAGGCGATTAGAGCGGCGGCGCAATTAGGGGATCACGCCGCAATCGATGGAGGTGGGAGGCGGGGGATCGATCTCGACCGTTCGGTTTTCATGGGATGATCTGAACCATTGAGTGAGGAATGAAAGAATGAGTGATAAGTGATGAGTGAAACCATTCGTTAAACTATAGGGTAGATGGTATAGTTAAAATATATTGGTTTATTTACAGTTAACCGTCTTCGAAACAGTATTAATTAAAATTTTAAATATTATCTACAAAGTATAAATTTTATTACTCATACACATTCATTTTAATAGACGGCATACATATATTTACTTTTTAGAATTCTTATAAAAATAAATAAATAATATTTATATTATCTGTGTGATCCACAGATATACATAATTGTTGTGCGGCGTGCCACCGCGTAGGTACATCTAGTATTGGTTATGAGCAAAAATAAATGAAAACCTGTGCGTGTAGGACTCGAATGTGGTTTTCCTTGACAATCTCCCACCAAACATAACTCAAATTACGAAAATTAAACCTTAAGATTCTAATGTTTATAGTATTTTTATTTTGTTTCCCGTTGTAACGCACGGACCCTTTTGCTAGTTCCTTAAAAACTCAAATTTTTTGTGTTTTCCTTTTCCTGCAGGCTGCCAGGTTTCTAACGATAATCGCTTATTTTCGTTTTCAATGCTACTTTGAATGTCTTTGGAATTTTCACAGATTTGTATTACACAAATCTTTGAACAGAAAGTTTTCAATACTTCTTTGCAATTTTCAACACAAAGTATTTAGTTATGCGAAAGTAAACCTCCTAAGAAAATTTTCCAATCCCCTAAATTGGTGGTGCTCGCTACCAGTGCCTCGTTCACTCACGTTAGCAAGCATGACAGCTGAAAACATTAAATAATCAAATCGAGAATAGTACTCGCAAGTCGCAACCCAAATTTGTCATCGTTGATAAATAATTTACTCCCTCAGTCCACAAGAGAATTTGCCATCTTTCGTAACTAATTTACTTATTACTCAGTCTACAAGAGTGATTGGAGATGTAAGAGAGAATGGTTATGAAGTAAAGTTGGGTGGGAGTAGTATTATCCTTATAACTGTAAACAATTTTGAACCCTTGGATGCCTTATATTTATCCAGATGGAGTACTAAAACTTGCGTAACCCAACTTCAAAGCTTATTATGACAAGTCGGCAGAACAGTGTTAATTTAGGGACACAGATATATTACTAAACATGATGTACATTATTGTATATACAGGCTAAAGCTGAAAGAAATAATCTCATTTGTTTGGTTTATTTCCTTGCAAAACCAAGAATAGTCCAAATTTGCAAATGCCATCTACTATGGCATTTGCAACCTCTTGTGAGCTAGCTCACAATTTTTTTTGTCTTGCAAGTTCGTCTTTCCTTTCAAGGATGTATGCCGTGACAACAACAGAAGCATACAAGATACTACCAAAGTTGATATAATCCATTTGCCTGAAAGAGAACAATGTTAAGAAATTATATATAAGTAGATAAAAGAAAACAGAAGGTGATAAATGAAACTCACAGTGTAAAAGATTTTTTATCAGGACTCTTGTTGATCTTCTCTTTAGATGTCCAGATTCTGGCAACCTACAAAATACAAAATGAAGAAACCATGCAAATTAACAAAAAGGAATAGAAAACTTTGGAGAAATTACTAAGCAATAGTTGTGGAGAATTCAGAAGCTTTTTTTTTTTTTGCTACTGTTCTCAACGGTAATAACATCTTCGCAAGTTAAGCTTCCCAAATGCAGTCCAGATACTCTCCTAGCTGACCAGAATCAAACAACAGAAACTGTTGATTGTGGAAAAAGAAAAGGAGAGAGACGCACTTGAGGAAACATATTTTTAGTCTGTGTTTGAGAGGTGCAGAAAACTTAAAAATTTGATTAATATGATTTTTTGAAGCAACATTCCTATAGATTATTTTTTGCAAAAAAAAAAACACGTCATTTTGCAGTTCGGAAAGCGTGCATGCCGAAAACGAGGGATTTCTTCTCTCTTTCCAATCCAAACGAACGAAGCCTTAGTTGAAATATATATGACTTTATGGAGTTTAAAGTCATTACATCTTGGTCAGACAAAAAGGTGGGCTCAAAAAACGGCAACACTTTGCAGCTACGATTTATAACTTATTTGTTCTTCAATCTTGGCTACGATAATGAAGTGATGAACCACCTTGATATAACAAATAAGAAAGGCATGGAAATCAAGGGTTTTGTTGCTAGTGACCGATTTGGGCACTGGACAGACAAAAAATTAGGATGGTAAAAAAGAAAAAGAAAGAGGTGTGTGGTTATGTGAATAAACCTCTATGCTCACTCTTTTGCTGATTTCTTCTTTCCTCTTCCTCATTTTCTGTAAAAGAAGGAAAATCTAAAAATATGCTACTGTTTTAGTTAAAAGTGTATAAAGAATAGCAATAAAGGCATACCTTAACCCCATCCTCTAACATTGATACATCTGATAGACACTTCTCGTGCGTAAGCTTCTTATTAAGAGCTTTCTGCACCAACAGAATATCTTCTGTGTTCATCTCCGAGTCGCGAACGGCTTGTGCAACTCTAACACCGTCCTGCGGAATACATCAGAAAACGATACTACAGGATTAATGCTGATAGGAAGTGCACAAAATAGAGCATACAGTGTTCAGATTAGTCATTACACCCTTCATTTCATCTTACAAGTCGTTTTCTTGAAAGTTTAACTAAGTTAATAGAATAATACAGCAACATTTACAACACTAAATTAGTTTTATTATATCTAACATTCAATAGTTTTTGATAGTTTCTTTGTTTTATGTTAAAAATATTGTTCTATTTTTCTATAAATTTGGCCACAGCTAAACAAGGTTGCCTTAAAAAAATCAAAACGACTTTATATGATGAAACGGAAGGAGCAGAAACGAGGGGAGGGGTTTCCGGGTTTACCGTGGTGGGGCCGAGAAACTCGGATTTGAAGCGAGCGATCTGGGTAGGAAGAAGGGCAGAGCGGCGGTCCGCTTGCGATGACAGTCGAAGAAGCGGTGCCCGACGCATCAGGCAGGCAGCAGATCGGGAAATCGCCAACGCCATCCTCCTCCTGTCAAATCTCTCTCTGTGCAGCGTTGCACTTACAATCTCAGGATTTTAGGCAGTAGCCCTCAATATGTAGGCGATTTCCGGAGCTAATCCGATCCGGCTACAGGTTCAGGATTCAGAGTCCGACTAGGGTTTTGAGGACCATTGGTATGGGGCTCCTCCTCCTCTCCGCGGTGGCCGTGGCGGATTGGGAGACACGGGTGGTGGGGCTCGGGACTCGGGAGAGATCGAGCGGCCGGCGCGATGCGGGAGATGCAGGCGGCGGCGCGTCGCGCGTGTGCAGCGGAGGAAGGAGATCGATGCAGTGGGGATGTGTGCGTTGCGTGCGTCTTCTAGTCTAGCCACAGTAGGTTTTCTCTCGAAAAAAGTACTCCAAGGTCCTCTAGTCGGGATAAAAAAAACATTGGGGGATGATTTTGTTACTCGATGATAAGTTGAGGGACCAGCTTAATCCGAGATGGTATGGTTTCAATCCTATATAGTAGGTTTAAAAGAAATAGTGTGAGCCCCTCTTGCATATCTGGGGGTTTTATGATTCGAGGACGTTAGGACTTTTTTTTATCCCGACTAGAGGACCTTGGAGTACTTTTTCCGAGAGAAAACCTACTGTGGCTAGACTAGAAGACGCACGCAACGCACACATCCCCACCGCATCGATCTCCTTCCTCCGCCGCACACGCGCGACGCACCGCCGCCTGCATCTCCCGCATCGCGCCGGCCGCTCGATCTCTCCCGAGTCCCGAGCCCCACCACCCGTGTCTCCCAATCTGCCACGGCCACCGCGGAGAGGAGGAGCCCCATACCAATGGTCCTCAAAACCCTAGTCGGACTCTGAATCCTGAACCTGTAGCCGGATCAGATTAGCTCCGGAAATCGCCTACATATTGAGGGCTACTGTCTAAAATCCTGAGATTGTAAGTGCAACGCTGCACAGAGAGAGATTTGACAGGAGGAGGATGGCGTCGGCGATTTCCCGATCTGCTGCCTGCCTGATGCGTCGGGCACCGCTTCTTCGACTGTCATCGCAAGCGGACCGCCGCTCTTCCCTTCTTCCTACCCAGATCGCTCGCTTCAAATCCGAGCTTGTCGAGCCTAACAAGCCCACTACGGTAAACACGTCGCCTCCTTTCTACTGTAATGGCTAATCTCCGCACTCTGCGATCATGTTGTAGACGAAAATCTCTCTTATGCTCTAGCGGCTATGTGGATTTCAATATTTTGATCCAATAGCATAGTAAGTATTTATTGTTCTATTTTACTAGCAAATTGCTTATGCGTTGCAATGACATAAAAAAAATCATGCTATGCACAATGCACACTCATCATTTGAAGAATACTAGTAATCATGCACGTGCAATGCACGCCCATGACATATGTTAGGAAATGTAGAACTAATTAATATTGTAATAACATATGGAAATCATATGCTAATCCACCACTTAGCACTCCAAAGAATTTACAATGAAAATCCACTCGAAATACTTTGAAACTGTATACATGGCCATTAATTTGTGTAAATCAACAAGTAGTACATTATTATTTCCTAAATGATAAAAAAACCAGTGGAAAACATATTAGAAATTGCATATAAGAATAGACATTAAAAAAATATGCATATAGTTCTAAAGATTTACAAGAAATTAGAAAAAAGAACTGCTAATCGTCGAATGTTATTCCAATTGCGAGAGAAACTGTTGGTCCGATTGATCAAGTGGCATATTGGCAAACACTACACCAAAAAGAGGATTAATTAGGTACACCCTCTTGCCCATAAAAAAACCCAATCCTAGCAATAAGTCTGAACACATGTGTGTTTCAGATTCGTACATGTGATCAGATTTGTAGCTAGTATTGAATTTTTTATGGAGGGAGCACGTGTTTATGAAAGAGAGAGAAAACAATAAATCAGGTAAGATGTGACCAAATAATATGGACATTAGTTTGTATATAGACGCTGTTCTTTTAGGGCACGCTTAAAATTTATTGAGCATGTGGGTTTCACCAATACGGAGGGCTCATACGTCAGTGATAGAGCTAGTGGTGTAAGATTCACTGCCACCACCACTACTCCTTTTAAAGTAGTATATAGATTGCTGCTGTATGCTCTGTTTTTAGCACTTCCTATCAACACTAATTGTACCACTTTATGATGTTTTTAACAGGACGGTATCAGATTAGCACAAGCTGTTTGTGACGCAGAGATGAACCTAGCAAGTATTCTGTTGGTGCAGAAATCTCTTGATGAGAAACTTGCGCAACACAAGCTTCTTTCAAATTTTTCGCTGTTCGAGGATAAGGTTAAGGCGTGCCTCTATTGCTATTCTTTCTTTATATACGTTGAACTAGATTTTGTACCATAGTTATAGCTTTTTCTTTCTCTTACAGGAAGTGAGTCAGAGGCGTGAAGAACACAGCAAACAACTGACCGTACAGGTGATTCACATAAAAAAACACATCTCTTTTGTTTCCACCCTAGTTTTTTTCTGTACAGTGCCCCGTGCCCAAATTGGTCACTAACAAGAAAACCTTGGATTCCATCGTTGTTTATGATATGAATACAAATCCATGGTAGTTCATCGCAGTAGCATCAGTAACCATCTTGCTTGACCCTCAACGGGTTAAATCGTAGCTAGACAATGTTGCTTTCTGTTTTAAGAGAGGCACCTTTTGTTCTCAAAGCTCGGTATTGTCCCATTATAACTTGTCAGGTTAAGTAAATTTCACAAAACTACAGATATGTTAGATCCAACTATTACAAAACTACAAGATTTAATGCATTATATCACAAAACTACAAATTTAACGTCAAATTTATTAGAAATCTACATATTTAAGGCCAAGTATCGTAAAACTACATATTTAGTATCGATGTTATCATAAAACTATAGATTTTAGAGTTCAAATCCCTAGCACTACCATTATGTTAGAGCTATGAACGTTGTAGTTTTGTGATTCAATTGGTACTAAATCTATGGTTTTGGGGTAAATTTGCAACTTAATTTATAGTTTTGTAACACCTTTTGTTCCCTAGCACTACCATTAATTTTTAGTTTTGTGAAATTTACTTCACTTTTTTTGTGAAACAAACACATCAATAATATGAAATTTCTCAACATTCCTCAAAGGAATAATTGTTAAGTTCTAGAGGGGGTTGGCTCCTGCAATTTGCTTCCTTTTCAACGAAGGCTTTCACAACTTGCGCTGTGGAAAAGTCAAAGTGCATAAACTTGTGCTACAGCAGATAGCAATATTTGTTTACTTGTCGTTGTACATCAACAATCTATTACAGATATGTTTTTGTTCTATTCCAAGTAATACCTACGTTCATCTTCAGATCCTTCTTCAAGAACTGACATGTCTGAATATACAGGACATTCAGATGAAAAAGGACGAGTTGCTTAGTGATATTCGGAGGGTTGAGATCCTTGAAGGTACCTTACGCAGCTTGCAAAAAACTAGATTTCAGAGCCAAGATAACAACATATGTGCTCAAAGGTAAGTTACTTTACCAATTTGAATATAAAAATATTCCTTTTGCTGTGGTGTAATTTTTTTTAACCCTTTTTCAACTTGTAGGATGAAAGGCAGCGAGGATGGTTGTACATTATGCTACTCACCTTTAGATTTCGTTTCTTCTGCTGGCTTTTTCTATGTTTATTATTATTATTATATGTAGAATGAAAGTAGCCTAATTTACAGCCCCTTCGTAGTCGGTGCTTTCAAAAATGATAAGTTTGGACCGGCCTCTTATGTATTGCATCGTGATGGAGGTTATTAATGTTTATATATTATGTAGAAAGAGAAATGCACATATCTAAGTAATTATCGTTACCATAACGAAAACGCAAATTCTGTTTTTCTTGAAGACTACGATATTAATGTTCTTTTTTTCACAGAAGATTGCTATTTATACCCTGACTATTTCCACAAATGCGATTTGACCCTCCCAAGTCTTGCATCGTAATAGTGGTTACTAAATACTCTCTCCATTTTTCATAATTTAAAACTTTCTAGCATTGTCTATATTTAAATAGATGCTAATAAATCTAGACACATAGCATCTATATGAATGTGGGTAGTGGTAGAAAGTCTTACATTACAAAACGGAGAAAGCACTAATGTTGGCCAACCGTATGGCATCTCAATCAGCGTTGAGCTGGTAAACAAAACTGGACTTTGAGCGAATTGAATGTCGTCCCGTCTGAAGTAACAAACGGAACAATGAAATTATTATTTATTTGGTTTCTTTTATGCATACAAGGAAAATGATTACTACTACTCCCTCCGTTTTAGGTTATAAAATGTTTTGACTTTGGTCAAAGTCAAACTGCTTCAAATTTAACTAAATTTATATTCCAATCTATAACTAATATAAATATTCGGATTTTTCCGGTCGTCACATCCGTCCTTCATCGCGTTTTCGTCCGTCATTACGGACTAATTTTTCCTCATCCGATTCATGGCCCACCTCCTCTCCAAATCCCACATCCAATCCAACCCAAAAACAAAATCTCAATCTCAATCCCAATCCAAATACAAATCGGAATCATCACAAAATCCTAGAGAAAACACTACTAAAAGATCACAAGAACATATTTCATCAACAAAAACGACAACACAAGAACATCACAAGCACAAAAATGCTGACACCGAAAGGGAAGGGTGCCGCCGTCGTTGTCGCAGGGATGCCAGGCCGCCGTTGCCTCCCTTCCCGCTGGATCCGGCGGAGGGGAGGGTGCCATCCCTGCCCACCACCGTGGGAGGGGGAGGGGCAGGGTGAACGGCGCCGCCGCTGGTGGGGGAGGGGGAGCCTCCCCTCCCGCTGGATCCGGCGAAGGGGATGACGCCGCACCCGCCCGCCACCGTGCGAGGGGGAGGGGGAACGGCACCGCCGTCGGACGGGGAGGAGGAGCAGTGCCGCCGTGGCGGAGGGGGATAGGTGCGGTGTGAGGGAGCGGAGGGAGCCGCCGCCGCTGGACCAGCCCGCCGCCGCCGGATCTGCCCGCGGCTGCTGCCAACGCCGCCACCATCGCCGGATCCGCCGCGGGAGGAAGGCGAGAGGGGGCAGAGGGAGCCGCCTGCCACCGCCAGATCCGCCCGCGGCTGCCGCCGATGCCGCCGCCGCCGCCAGCGGATCTGCCGCGGGAGGAAGGCTAGAGGGGCCACCGGATCCGCCCTCAGCCATCGCCACCGCGGCACTCGGCCGTTGCCACCGCCGCCGGAGGAAGAAGAGACGGGAGGGAGAGAGGGAGGTGGAACGTCGCCGCCGGTGGGGAGAGGGAAGGGGAGCGTCGCCGCCGATAGGGGGGAGGGGGAAGGGGAGCGGCGGAGGGGGAAGGCGCCGTCGCAGTCGTTTGAGAGAGAGAGATGGGGGAGGGGAAATGATTTAGGGTTAGGGTTAGGCTGCCGACTTTTTGTATATATATGTCCGGATCAATCGTGACCGTCGATCAGATCGGACGGCTGCGTATTCTCCCGCATCAGGCTGCCGTTCCCGGGCCACCACACAATTGGGCCATGTGTACGCTCCGCACGGATAAGTTCAGTTTTGGTCCCTCAAGTTGTCCCCGGAACTTACTAAGGCCCAAATCATTTTATTTTTCAAAGCAACTGATTTAATTTTTTTTAGATTTATAGAAGTTTGTTTGGCACTATTTTAAGCCATTTAAAATTGCTAGGAAATTATGTTCAATTATTTAATCACTCTAGATTGTTTCAGGTCAAAATAATTATTATTTCCCGTCGGCTTCAGCTCCGCCGGAGCTGTGCACAGCATCAGAGCCCGCCGCGCATGGGTACGCCGTCGTCACCGCTCCGCCAAATCACAGCCGTTGTCGTTGCTCATTTCTAGCGCGGTATGAATCGGGGAGGAATGGGAGAAATGGTTAGGGTTTGACCGGGTATGATTTTTGTTTGTTAACGGAGAAATCTGGACCGTTCGGTCAAGATCCTACGGATGACATGCAGCCTGAGCCGACTCACACTGCTACAAAGAAATCCTGGATGTTGATTTCGATCCAATGACAAAAACTAATGGCCCAGCGGGAGCTAACCGGAACCAACAAGATATTTAGCCGAAAACTCCAATATTTACTCATCATAATGTTGTGATACTTAAATTTTAATTATTAGTATTTATTTATTGTTAATAATATTAGTTTCACCCGTTGCAACGCACGTGCATATTGCTATCGTTTTATAAACCCGCAGCGAAGCACGGGCATTTTGCTAGTATAGTAATAAATTGTTAAAATGTGATGTGTTATAAAGGGGTGAAGGGAGCATACAAACTCTAATACTCACAACTGACCAATCTACACCTATAATCGAACGGTCCCATTTGTGACTAAACGGTGAAATTATCAAATTAGAGGCCTCTAATTATTTTGAATAAATGCCAATAAAAATTAGTATAAACTGATGCTAAGCACTAAAAGCATAGGTTTTGCAACAAATAACCTAATTAGAAGAGAACACACACAAAAAAAAAACAAGAAGAAGAAACCAACGACAAGAATCAAGACAAGCAACAGAAAAGGAGAAGCATCTTTATCTTGCTATGGTTTGTTTAGCTAAGAGAACCAAGGTCTAGTTTCTACAGAATTAAACTTGTCAGATATATCGGAACCACTCTTTTTCCTATACACAAGCACATAGAGATTTGCATTATTGCTCATCTCTGCATGAACCGCAGCAGCAGCATTTGAAGGTTGGGCACTTGAGGCAGCTCCTGCAGCAGCTGCAGGAGAAGGAGAAGCAGGTTGGGCACTTGAAGCATCCCCTGCAGCTGCAGGAGGAGAAGCAGGTTGAGCACTTGAACAGCCGGGATGAGAAGCAACTCATCAGACCAGAGCAGCAGCCGCAGCTTAGGTTGCAGCCAGGGCAACGGCAACTCGGTTTGCGGACCCGGATGCGGCAGCAGCAGTTGGTGGTGAAGGTGGTGGTCGTCCCGGTGCTCGCCCAGTGGTGGACCTTCTTAGGTGCGGGTTGCAGGGACTGCCGGATCTTCTTGAGCCTTGTCTTCGTTGTGATGTTCTCCATCTCGCGGATGAACTTGGAGAGGTGGCGGATGAAGTCCGGGTACAGCTCCAGGTTGCAATGGCCTCCTCCTTTGATCCATAGCGGATCGTAAGGCTCCCTTGCCAGTTTCCACAGCTCGTTACCATGCGACCAGTTCACGACATCATCATCAGTTCCCTGCCAATATCAATCGGGCATACAATGAAGTTGGTACTCAGGAAATTTAGGAAAGAAATGGACACAACACGATTGCGGAGAGCGCATTAAATAAAATTTGACAGAGTAAGATAAATTATCAACATTAGATATTATAAAACCCTCATATTATTTGTCTTCAACAAAACAGGTTCGTTTGGTCAGGAAGCTGCTGTTGCATTGGTTTTAAAACTGGTCAAGGTCAAAGTGTGCGTCTGTAGAAAAGATATAGGTCCCCCAGTTGCATGGCATCATCAAAATGGTGGGAAAAGCAACGTTAATTGTTTTTACCTAATTGCCACGAAGTCATTTCATAATCTGAAAATAGGAGGCGTGGAGAGTTATGTGACAGGAAGCCAGGAAATCTAATCTAATCGACAGCTCACATGTAGGTCATGATGATCAATCTATCCACATTGATTTTATAGATGAGTAATGTGCCTCATTATGAAGTGTGATTACTTATAAGGGTTTGTTCCCTAAAAATAACTTATAAGGGATGTTTCAGTTAGAGCTGTCGATTACATTACATTTCCTGGCTTGGCTTCCTGCCACATAACTCTCCACACCTCCTACTTTCAGATACCTATGCAAGTTTTGGGCCAGAAAATATGGGCCTAACCCCACAGCTGTCTTCAATGACTACACATTTGGCTTAGTCTCAAACAAACCCAGAACAGCAGAAGTTCACAGCGTGACACTGCCATAGTTAGTGGCACCTCCCACCTCCTCATATGTCCTAATGTCCAGCATGTGCTAATGCACATCAGTTGTTCTAATATTCTATGATTTATTTCTTCTTTGAGAGTCCATTCTATTTATTGTATTCCAGTCCAATGGATTAGCCTATAACTGCAGTCGTAAACTAGTTGAAGCAGTTTCAGGTATATAGTATATTACTAAAAGAAATGAGGCCGATTTCTTTTGGTCTTTACTTTAACATGTACTACCTCCGTTTTTTAATAGATGACGCCGTTGACTTTTTCTCACATGTTTGACCATTCGTCTTATTCAAAAATTTTATGCAAATGTATAAGATATAAATCATACTTAAAGTACTATGAGTGATAAAACAACCTATAACAAAATAAATTATAATTACGTAATTTTTTTGAATAAGACGAATAGTCAAACATGTGAGAAAAAGTCAACGGCGTCATCTATTAAAAAACGGAGGGAGTATAAAGGAATATATGCAACAGTACCTTACTACCCTACTATGACATCTTATAGTCATGAACTAGCTTGCTAGGACTTGAATACATTGATCGCCTGTTACTAGAACTAGTTTGATTATCTGACTATTTCTCCAATAACCGCAACTAAGTAGCATCGGTAACCACAGCACTACCAAAGCATAAGCAGTTAATTATTCCAAAAGATTGAAAAAGCGGAAGATGCAGATTGATTTGAATGTATAACAAACTATCCAAGAGAACAGCAAATATATACAGAAAAAGATTCCTATTTAATTAGTAAGATACCTACATGAATAACAAGCACTGGGGATTTAACCTTTTTGATTTTCTTCACATTCTGCAGAGGAAAGTTGATCAGATATTAGTAAAATATAAAAAGTTACTCCTAAAGGCAACAAAGCTAAAGATTAAAAAGAATAAATCCGATATATTACTTTGTAGATGTCAAAGCAGAAAGTAAAGTTCACATGGCAAACAACTCGGAGGCCTGACAGTATAGCGCTATGAAGAACCACGCCACGCAATCTTGGTAAACGGGAAGCTAAATGCAATGTAGGTCCACTGCCAACAGATTGTCCATACAAGATAAGGTCTTCCTGACTGATTCCATACTCTGTTTCTAAGCACTGGTAAACTGCCTCAATGTCTGCATATGTATTCTCTTCACTTGGCTGCACTTCAAATAACAAGCATAAGATTGGCGCCTCAAAAGTGTGTTTCTTCAGGAATAAATCAGAAACACTTGATAGTAGTAATTCAGTACAAACGCCAATAAGGGGCAGTATTTAAAAGTTTACGTGACATCTGATTTAGCTCAAATGGACATATACCATCCAAGCAGCCATTAATATCCTATAGGCAAAAAAGAGATTCAAACACACCATGCCTAACATTATTAAGGTGGGAATTCTCCCTGTACTGAAAGCAGGTTTCTCAGCATTGATGACCGAAAATAATCAAGATAGGATGGCATTCACTTTTTTGAAACTTCAAGAATGAATCAAACAATTAAATAACAGTAAACAACTCCACTTAAATAGAGAACATGTATGTGGTGATATCCAGTGCACGACATATATTATAAAAATATAGCGCCCAAATATCTAATGGGCTGACATATTTCGACAGCAAGCATGGCTAAAAACAAAAGCTATAAGGATATAACAATAAGTTAAAAACATAGTGATGATTGCTATCATGGAGAAGCAGTTTAAGATGCACTGGCCATGCTATGCCTGAAATGCACCAGTTAGGTATGGGCCAAACTCTCTTCTGGTAGAGATACATGCAGCATATTCTTGAAAAGTGAAACTGAACCACAGTTGTCGAGGTATCTAGCATGTATAGATCCTTTCAGATTTATTACGGGAACTTTCTAATTAGGCTGCTACAATCCTAATTATGCCTGCATTAGTCCAGGAACGCTACTAGTAAATTTTACAGCTAGTATAATAAGCAATCACTGGCCAAACTTGAATATCAACTCAGCTGTAGCATGTACATGGCATGATATAACACAGTTCACACATGATAAATAAGTTACCTTGCCAGTAGATGCTCCATACCCAGAGTAGTCATATCTGCATACAAAATTACATAGTAAATTCCACCAGTATGTTCTCATAACTGTACCTCCAAAACATATTGAAATCATAAATTCATAATGAAAGGGGAAATGAACTGCTTCCTGGAGTAATGACTGGACTACTTATGTGATAAGATTAAGGATGCTCTGGACTAAAACCAGTGATATGCAATAATTTGAACAATTAGTGAAACTTCAGGACTGAAAAGAACATGCTACAATTCATTATTGAGCAACTCCCCAAAATACCTAGTGGGAAAAAGTAGCAGCAACTCCCCCCCTCCCCCACATACACACCATTCCCAATTATTTGTCTGCTTTCAATTATCTCATGCTTAACAAAACCAATACATGCATTGCACACTACTACTCACAAATTTCACCAAAGCAAATTCTTCAATTACACCACAAAGCACAGTATCTCCTAACAAGGAATGCATTGCTTTGCTGCACCACAATCTCTAAGCAATTAAATAAGCATTTGATTTGACTAACAGAGTACATAAATAAAGAAAAAGACAACAGGAAAAGATGCTAGTACTATAGTATAGATAGATAGATAGATGACCAAGAAAGCAGCATGATAATGGCACCACTAACCCCATCAGATTGACCTTGAGATTGACCTTGAGCTGCACGAAGAGGTCGTAGAGCTGGCCGAGGTCGGCGGCGTTGCCGTGCGAGTAGAGCACGGTGAGGCGGGCGGCGGGGTTCCCCAGGTAGAAGGCCACCACCTTGTTCCCCTTCCTGGTGTCCACCAGCAGCACGTCCACGGCGGCGTCCCGCGGGACGCCCGACGCCACCAGCCGCCCTCCGCCGCCGCACGCCTCGTCCTTCCTGACGGCGTAGGTCGCCGGCTCCGGCGGGAAGAAGGCGAACCTCGCCGCGAGACTGGACACCGTGCACCCCGACAGCATCGGATCAAGCCCTCAGTCATCGACAGGCGGCCCCAAATGCTTTGCTTGCTCGTCAGAGGGAAAACCTCCCCCTCCTCCCCAAACCAACACCAGCAAGAACGATCCTTTTCAAGATGATATTTGCTTTCAATCGATCAAAACGGATCGAAAAAAGAAATTCTGGGTTTCGGAGGATCACAAGCGAATTTCCCGGAACAAAAGGCGGCGCCTGTTCTTGAACCAAAACCGATTCCAAGAAACAACAAACAGATCAAAAAAATTTCTCTCGGTGGAAAGGAAGAGAAAATCACAGCTTCCCCTTCGTCTCTTTCTCCCCAAACAACAACAACAACAAAAAATCAAAATCAAGAGCAAACCGAATCACTCCCCAATCCAATCAATCAAGAACAAAAACAGAAGAAGAAAAAAATCAAGAACGCCTCGCTCCCGACCCTGGCCAAGAACGCATCGGGGGGGAGGAGGTTTTGGGAGGGGTTTAGCGAAGTGTCAACATGAAAAGAGCAGAGCAGCAGCAGCAGCAGCGATGGCTGCACCTGCACATTGCACAGCTAGACCTCACACTCTCACAGCCCTCAGCCAGCCACGCACGCCCCCCTGCTGCTGCTGGTCACTGCCATTTATTAGTCATGAGAGAGAGAAGAGAAGAGAGAGAGAGAGAGAGAGAGAGGCTGGTGCTGGTGCTGCGTGGTGCGTGCGTGAGAGAGCGTGCAGTGCAGCGCAGGGAAGGAAGAAAGCGAGCGCGTGTGTATCCAGCGTAGCAGCGGCAGATGAAGCTGAAACAGGGCAGCAGAAAGCGCAGGGGATCCCCTCACCTTTGCAAAAGATGGCTTCTTTCTTCACATTTTCGTTTTTGTTTTTTGCTTGCAACAAATCTTTTTGGTTTTTGTTCGGCTGATTGGATTCTTGCTGGATCCCCGACCAGACTTTCATTCCAGTCATTTCAGTATTCTTTTCAAGTACTTTTGAGGTGAGGTGGTTTTTATTGGTATAGTAGTATTTTTACTATCAGAATTATCGCCAACCGTTTTAATATTATTAGACGGTCTATGGTTCTTTTTAATAGACTGTACATCTTTTAGGTGTAAAGACCAGTTTACTCCATCATCTTAAAAAAATTATTCTTTTAATATCGGTGATTTGATAGAGGCGTCAAAGGTAGTAATTTTATGATCGAGAATATATACAAGTTGGTAAATAGATGCTTCTTATGAGGAATGGTATACTATTGCTTAGGAATTAATTAGAAAAAAAATCAGATATTTCATGTGATCATGATGAAATTATTGTTCTTACTTAATAACGAAACTCACCGTAGGGTGAATAGTACCACCCGACGAATTATAAATACACGCATTCACCTTTTTTTTCAATGATATGGACTAGCACAAAATTTTATTTACTTGTCTTAATACTTCTTTAAACTCTGCCACGGCACCGCTAGAGTGTGGTGTTTGTATGCTTGGAAATGCAGCCATTTACTGTAGCACAAAAAACCACAAAAAAAATTAAAAAAAGAGCAATCGGAAAGGACAAAAGACAAAACCTTATTATACCTGTACTGCTTGCTACCAATACATCTGTCTGGATCACCACCTAACCCAAAATTACATGTGATCTCGAAAGGAGAATATTATGTCGACGTAAGCCGCTGTTTTCATGTGCTTTTGGAACAAAGACAAGCACCTCCTGTTAATCAAGGATAATCATCACACATCAGTTTTGGTATTATGATGGTGTTTTGAGACAGATCAACAGCATGCTAGTATGGTTTAGGCAAGAAAGCTAGGATGTTTGTCTGTCCTTCTCTATACCAACAAGTAGTAGTAGAAGAAATCAAGAAAGCAACAAGTCTCCCTTCCATCAGAAGTTGCCAAACCATTCTCCTTTCTTGACTTTGTTCTCATCTCTTGAGCTTCAACAATTTTTGAGGGATTCTTGGCTTTCTCCCATGATTCTAGGCGTGCATATGTACATCTTTTATGGTCTAGCTAGTCTCTAGCCTCTCCCATCCACGTTGCTATATATGGACAATTTGGATGTTGCTTTAGCACTTTGTAATTTGTGTTTATATATTTTGATAATGTAGATTGAAGCCTCTCTTCTGCAGCCGAAAATTAATTTAAAAAGAGAGTTAAAATGACTTCCCTAAGTTATTGTGCACATTAAAAAAAACACTCAAAAATCGACAGTTTCATAGTTGAAAGTTCAATCACACACAGAGGCCTCCATGTCGCCTCCCGCGTGGGCGACTCAGGCGGCGGAAACCTAGCCATCGCCGCCGCCCCTCTCCACATATACTCTTTGCCTCGCCGCCGCCTGAGCGAGTGGCTGGCAAAGCCGGTGGCTAGCAAGGACGAAGGCGGGGGCTCACGGTGGCGGTCACCCCCAAATCCGACACGGCGGACCAAAAGGTGGAGCCTGATGAAGCAACACCGGCATCGAGGCGGGCGCACGGGAAGAGGTGGAGGCAGGGAAGGAGGAAGCTGGTGCCGGGGTTTGCGCTGGGCACCGCCGAATCTAGGCCAAGAGACCGGAGGCGGTGCCGACGACGATGTCTAGCTCCGGTGTTGCCGAGCTCAGATACGCGGCGGTGACGGTCTTGGAGGGGCCAAGAGACGCGAGGTGGCGGCGGCCCTCGGTCCGGTGATGAAGGCGGCCGGATCCGGCGCCCCTTGGCCAGATCCGGCACCCTCCCGGTCGGAAGCGACGACGATGAGCAGCCAAGGCGAGGTGGGGGCCGGCGCGCCGTCGCCAACGCTAGGACGGCTGCATGAGGCCGGCGACGGAGGAGGGAGCCGGGCGCGTGCGACGGAGGCGGGACCTGGTGCTACGACGGAGACAGGGGTTCGGGTGCATGCCTCGTTGGCGCGGAGACAATGGCGGCTACCGGCTGCGCCCACCGACGGTTGCGGGAGGCAGATTATCCTGGCGGTGGCGCAACAAGGCTGTGGGTGCTTGTGGTAGCAGCTGGCCTAGTCTGGGTTGGCAGCGCTGCGGGCGCCCACGGCAATGTCTCACGCTTGGTCAACCGGTACAGTAGAGGATAGCGGCGGCATGGCGGCACCGCGGACTCGTGAGCCTGCTTGAGCTGTGGGTGGTGGGGCTAGGCTTGGCGACTAGAGGGATGATGTGGCGGTCTGGCGATGTACGTTGTGTGGGTGGGTTGTGTGGCTTTGGATGACGCTGGCGAAAGCCTTGGCTGGCCTTTGGTTGGCTTGATGACGGCAGTGCCATTAGGCATCATTCCCCTCCTTGGAGGCGTCATTATGGTGTCTTCCCTCGCTACCGAGAATCTTTCCCGTGCAACGATGGTCGTTCATGGACCCCTGCGTCGAAGCTCTGTAAGCTTAGCTATTCAGTGAGGCCTTCGCATCTTGGGTTCCGTTCTTGGATGTGGCGAGCGTCCAACTTCCTTCCTTTTCTTCTAGGTGAAGTCGGAGCTGCTTTGCTGTGGTGCGATGAAGCTTGGCAATGATAACACGTTGCAGTCTTCGAGGGGTGTTGGTGTTAGCTGTGTACAAGATATGGAGCTCTGACGGTTTGGGCTGATGTTCAAAGTGGACAGTCGGTGTCTTGCTCATTTCTGCAATGCCTTTGGCAACGATAATGCGATAGCTATGGAGTCGAAGCTGCTATGTCGCTAGGCGACAAGCTCGGCAACGATAACACTTACCTCGCGAAGTCGAAACCTTTGTTTCGCTTACAACAAGCTTTTTATCGATGGTTGTTTTGGGCTCCGCCATTTTCGCGCAGTTTCCCCAAATTAACTGTGCATTGTAAGGTTTTGGTCATGTTTTCTCCTAAAATAGGATACCTTCTTCTTTATATAAAACGTCGGCAACGGCCTGACCGTTCGAAAAATAGTTGAAAGCTCACTCTGCACTTTGAAAACTGAACAGAATGACATGACATCCCCAATTTGAGATTTTTCTAGTTACTAAAATTTAATCACAATTTACACATAACTCTTATATATGAAAGTTCATCAAAACAAACAAAAGTTTTTAAAGCTGGAAGTATTTCATAGGAAAAGAAAAACTATCTAAACTTGTAAGAATTTGTGGTTTTTATCAAATCAGAACGAACCAAAACTGTCAAGATCAAAAGGATTCTGTCGAGATCCAACTCCACAATTTTAATTATTGGTCTTAGATCCTACTACTATAATTCAACCCAATTAAAAAAGGTAGCTGTCAAATAGTAATTCACCAAGGCACAAGTAGCTGTCATCGAATTATGTCCCTCCTAATTGTGATTTATCAATATCATTTTATTGCTAGTATAGTACACTACAAAGATACACACAAAGTACACCCTACAAGGCTGTCTTGTTTCAGTAGGGGATTCTGTGCACACACACTCTCTCAGCAGAGGATTCTGTGCCATTAAGGACACACACGGGCACATCAATTTGTACTTCTCTGAACATCTAATAAATCAAAGAAATTGTTGGGCCATGCCTAGTTTCACCATTCATCCATTCACCATTCATTCATTCATCATTCTAGAGAGAGATGCAGGGGTAGGCCATGTCTACATTCATCATTCATCCGTTCAGCATTTTTAGAGAGAGTGGTAAATCAGGTGGGCGGACAAGCAGTTTTTTTTTCTCTCTTCTAAAATTTATTATACTCTATTCTTCCCATTTTAAGTGCAGTTGTGGGTGTAGTTTATCTGTCCAACGTTTGATCGTCCTTTTTATTTAACGTTGGAAAAAAAACCACAGCTACAATTAAAATACCACAGAGTACTAAATAAGTACATGTAGTGGGATTGACAACTTGCATCCTATTCCAATTCCAGAGTGAAAGAGGTTAAGTGGGTGTTTGGGAGAGAGGTTGTGTTGGTTGTGTTCTCTCCCAAACACAACCTCTCTCCCAAACACCCCCTAAGAGCAAGTTTAATAGTATAGCCCACTACTAGCTCCAAATCATCTATAGCTAATGTAATAACCAATTCATGCAATAGTTGTTTACTATACTATTAATACCTGGTCCCACCTGTCATACACACATTACGTCTTGGAGTCCGTGCTGTAGCTGGCTACAGATCTGTAGTCCGCTGCTCTTCTCTTTTTTTTACTCTTTAAAATATATTTATAGCTAGCTTATAGCCTACCATTGTACCTGCTCTAAGAGAGATGTGCGGGGTAGGGGACCTTGAAGAAGCTGCAACCAACAGGTTAAGGAAGCACTTCACTTATGTGTAGGTGGCCAATAAATTTGCAAAACTTATTGCCAACGGACAAGGGGTTTCGTAGTTTTCCTTAGAAGAAAACAAGAGTAAGTTGTCAGTTTATTTATGGTGCCAGTTACTATTAATCAGTCTCCCAATTACTAGTAAGAGCAAGTCTAATAGTATAGCCCACTACGAGCAAGTTTAATAGTATAGCCAACTACTAACTCCAATTCATCTATAGCCAATGTAATAGCCAATTCATACAATAGTTGCTTACTATACTATTAATACCTGGTCCTACATGTCATACACACATTACGTCTTGGAGTTCGTGTTACAGCTGGCTACAGATCTGTAGCCCGTTGCTCTTCTCTCTCTTCCTTTATCTCTTTAAAATATGTTTATAGCTAGCTTATAGCCTGCTATTGTACCTGCTCTACTAGCTCCAATTCATCTATAGCCAATCTAATAGCCAATTCATATAATAGTTGCTTACTATACTATTAATATATGGACCCACCTGTCATACACACAGTGTATCTTGTAGTCCGTGCTACAGCTGGCTACAGATCTGTAGCCCGCTGCTCTTTTCTCTTATCGTTTATCTCATTAAAATATGTTTATAGCTGGCTAATAGCATGCTATTGTATCTGCTCTAACTGGCAGTAGTAGCTTTCATGTTTCAGAAAGCAAAAAGCCGAAAGTAACTTTTGTGTTGATTTGAAGTTTTGAACAAACATGAGTCAAGAGTCAAGATATGGGATCATTTCACTTCACAGGGTAGTAGGTTCACAGTAAAACTCACTAGATTAATTAGATGACATTCCATTAATCCATTTTGCAACTATGAAAAGGGTAAATATGTACAATTGTGTATGGCTGAACAGTTGAAATAGTATCTGAATAAAAAGTGGACTTTTAGGTGTATAGTTTTTTCCACTGTAGAATGATTCCAAAAGCTTTAAGCCAGACAAATTGTGGCAGCTTTTTATTTGTACTGGTACTTGTGATTTGTGAATTGTGATATCAGCAGTTACATGGATGGCATGTTTGACTGTTGCAGTATATCCAATTCAACTTTTACAGCAGGCTGTAAAAATAACACATGCCCCTTTCTCATGCTCTGATTCAATGTTGGTTGAGTAGTTTCTAACATTCCGAGCACATAATTAGTGTGTGTTACAGAGATTGTACTTT
Source organism: Oryza meridionalis (assembly GCA_000338895.3). NCBI lineage: Eukaryota > Viridiplantae > Streptophyta > Magnoliopsida > Poales > Poaceae > Oryza > Oryza meridionalis. The sequence continues at coordinate 3,749,035 of CM002531.2, forward strand.
AAAAAATGTACTGCATTGGGCACTGTAGTTCTTGAAAATATACAACATCTGTGTCAATCAAAAGGATCTTTTGAAAAACTCAGTAACATTTTCATTTGCTCATCCCAGAACAGTGTCTCTAGCACTTATTTGATCAACGAGCAGATCCACTAAAGGACCACCTCAAATCAACTGTTCTAGCAGAGATTATACTCCTGTCTGCATTACTATGATCATTTGTTTAAAAAGATTATGCTCCTGTCTGCATTACATATGGTCATTTGTTTAGTGTTTTCAAAGGCCAAAAACAAAGGCTTTTCCCCCCTCCCTTTCTTATTGTTGGTTGAAACTCTGTCCCCTTGCACAATTTGGGATCAAGACAAGAACTCCCCATCTTATCTCATCAAAACTGGAAATCTCTCCAATTCAGCAACTGAAATTCTACTATTACCAATATTTTAAGGCTTTTGGTTTGTGGCTAATTCACCATTTGCTACCATCTTTTGAAAATTGAAATGGTTGGCTTTTTTCTAAAGTAAAAATATAGTATCACATGCATTTTGCTTCTATGTATTCCTAGTATGAATCAGAGACTTATGGCTGTTTTGGTTTAAAGCCCTACCAAAATTTTAGTAAGGTAGATTTGCCTCAGGTCTAAAGATTGGGCAAATTTTGCTTCAAATCCAAACAGGTACCAACTATTGTCCAAAACTACCAAATAATACTAATTGGTAGGGGAAGAACTGGCATCAAAGCCAAACAACCCTTAATAAAACAGCATTGCCTTGGGATGCAAAAGTTACTCAAGTGACTGCTGACAAACAAGATCATCCTTCCAAACCCCCATGCATTCAACTCTTGTCTGCACCCCAAGACTGGCCTAGATTCAACCAACTAACTCCATTTAATTAGCATACTCTTCAATGTGCATGGCAAGTTTAGTTTTATGGCCGGGGTTGAAGTGTTGAACAGGGAAAAAATAAACCCTATCCCTGCTGCATCAAAACGTGAGATTATTCCAACACCTAATGCATGTGGCCACTAGATTAAAACCAAGATTGGATTCTCTTGGGTAAAGCAGACAAGCAGTGCGTGATCTTCCAACGGTTAGCACATCAAGTGATGGCCATTGGAGAGGTAATAATACTGAAACAATTTATCTTTTTTACAGTTACCGTGCAAGTTACACATAGGCAAGCATTAGCGTTATCGGAGACCGCGCGTGACAAAACCCGCTCCGACGTGTCATTGACAAGTGGTCCCTCTAGTTTACCTGCTCGACGGTGTCCACTCGTCATAGACTCATTATAGCAACTGTACACGGGGATAGATACACGTGTGCAACCAAATGGCCAACTTGAGGAGACAAAGGGTGCAACCATTTGTTTTTTGGAGATAGGGTTTAAGAGGGGATTAGTGCTGATGTGCAGCAGACAAGAGCATAGGTCCAATAGTGCCAATTGACCAGACAAAAATGGTGAGGGCATGATCTGATCATGTGAGATTGAAAATGTTTTTGGCGGCTTTGGTTTAGGGGTTTGTCGGATTTCAAGTTCGCGCATACTCCTACGATGCAACAATGAGGAGGGAAGCAGCAGGAGACCATTTGTATGATCTAGAGCTGCAGAAATTAAAAATAGGGGAATTAAGTGAACAATATTTGTTGTTTGAATCATATCATGAGAAACTGTGAAGATAGTTTTGGAAGGTATCGTGAATTCAGCTGTGATCTGGATTTGTTGGTTGAATCAAGCTGCAGGGCTACAAGATGATTCTCAGACTTCAAAGGACTATCCATCACATATTTACACCTTTTTATTAAAAGCAGATCTTATCTTGAAGCAAACTGCCAAACTTGTTGTTATAAATAACTGATTTAAGATTTTAAGGAGGAAATCCGAGGTCTTGCATGTTCAACCGGTATGAACTCGTTTTATATTATTTTTTTTTTTAAAAAAAAAGCTTAGGACTCTTTCGAATGTAGAAATTTTTTAGGATTTTCACATTTATTAGTTTAATTCCCGTATAAATCCTACATAACCCTTAACATGGAAATTCCGGCAGATAAAATCGCAAGCCTTCAAAGGCTAGAGAAAGCCATGCTAAATACCTGAAAAATCAAATATTTTTGTTACCTCAAAAGCTATCCTACAACCATAGGGCTACTAGTACCATGGTTTGTATCAGACTGAAAAAATCGTTGGAATATTTTAATCCTATTTGCGTAGAATGCACAATATAAGTGGTTGCTGTCTAAAGATAATACTCCTCCAGATGATGATAATAATAATAATCAACTTAATGGTCAAAATAATACAAACATGAACAAGTTTTAAACCTGACACTAGTGTCTACCAACATGAAAACTCGAATGTGAGCATTCATCGAGATAGTGCACGCCCATGCTTTGTAAACCCCTTGATGCCTTAACAAATCCGAAAATGTATAGTGATGTGAGCGTGCTTACTGCTGAGTTTGTGCACGTGCCAACGTTTTCTTTCCGAATGTTATAAGAACAATAAAAAGAAAAGCTATGGCATTATTCTGTAATCATCAATCTGGGCCGTGCTTTCTTTATCAAGTGCATTACACCTGTCTCGTTCTTTTCTAATTAAAATACAGATTTTATATCAATTTTCGTCAACACATTTTTCAAATGGTTAAACGGTGCATTCCGTGCTTAAGACTTTCTGTATAGAAGTTGCTATAAAATATATAAAAAAATCTATTTTTAAATTTAAAATAATTAAAACTCAATTAATCATATGTTAATATGTTAATGATTTTTCTCGTTTTACAAGATTATAATCACATCGAACGGGGCCACATGCACAATGCAGTGCCGAAGTATGACCAGCCCAACCAATTGTGTAAATGGGCCTTATTGGGCCGGGCCTATTTCGAGAGATCACCTAAATCCATCACAAAAAGAAAAAAAAAAAACTTCGTCTCTTTCCTCCCTTCTCCCGAAATCCCTCGACCCTCGTGCAGACAGCTCCTCCTCCCCCGTCAGCCATGGCGACCGCCGCGAGACGGCTGCTCCTCCCGGCGCTCCGCAAGTCCCTACCCGCGGCCAACGGCGCCGCGCGAGGCGTCTCCACGGAGAGGGCGGTCGGCGCCGCCGCCGTCGTCGGCAGCCACACCGCCAAGTGGATGCAGGTAACCCCCCACCTCGCCGCCCTACAGCCTTTCTCCGGGTGTGTCGGATCCCTGGTCCTCTCGCGAGCCTGATAACCTGCCCGGCCGCCCCCGCGTGTAGCGCTCCCCGATTCGGTGGGGGGGTGGGGGGGGGGGGGGGGATCTAGTCTTCTTTAGGTTCATGTGGATGTGTGCGTTTATGGCTCTCGATTTTGCATGCAATCGCTGTGTAGGCGTGTAGCTCGCGATGATCAATTCCATTTTCCCTATTTAGGTCAGCCTGGGCGCTTTAATTGATGGACATAGTCATGTATTTGTTTCTGCAAGTTGTAAGTGTTTATGCCCCCCCAATAGCTTTTCTTATGTTTTCTTGTTTAGATCTGAAGACCATGTTCAGGTTTGAAAGGTGTATTGCTTGTACGAGTGTATGTAAAGCATGTTGTAAATGGATTGCATGGAGTTTAGGCTGTTTAGGAAGGATGGTTTGGTTTTTAGGCACTGGGATTCTTTGTCATAATAACATTGCAGACAGATAAGGGTCTATGGGTTCATTTTCATATCTCTGTAAGATGCATACCCTGCATGCTCTACTGCCTTGATTCCTACGGTGGCACCATCCCTAGATTATGAGAGGAGTCCTGTTAAGTTATTTAACGATATCTAATTGCAGGAAAACACATACTACTGATTAGTGACAGCCTACTCAAATACTCCATGTTACCTTAAGCATGCCAACATAGGGTTTAGGTGGTTAATACATATCAACACAGCTCGTGACTCAGGAGTGGAACCGATGTTTTATTAGTGCAGTTGTCAATTTTTCATGCATCTTATTGGATGTTATCCTCCCCTGAAGGAAGGTACTGTTTGCTATAGGTTTGCAGACTCAAGTCACTCGACTGTCCTTAAATTAGTTGCGCTAGCCTCATCTGTAATATGCATGCTTATTCTCTCATATTTAAGAGAACTGTTATCTTGATGAAATGTGCTTGCCATGGTAGATAGTGGCATGACCTTATTGGGTAGTTCTCACAAGATGTGCATCATATGATTTTGTATCAAAGTAACTTATGTTGCAGTCGGAAAATTACATATCCCCTTCAATTAATTATAATGTCACTCACAGGCTCACTGCCTACATTGTTTGTCATGCTTTTAGTGTATATATTTTCACCCATTTGCTGAGTAGGCTTTAGATGGTTGGAATTTACTTGAACTTCTGCGTGGATGGGCTGGTGTCTTGGTCCATCCCAGCCCATCCAGAAAAGGCCTAAATGATGAATATCCATTTGAGTTAGGCTTTCAGTAAACCAGGAGCCAGCAAACCAATAATAGGTGATGAGCCACCAGTTTAATTGAGTAAAGATTATTGTTCTGATTGCACTAGGCAGGATGGTGGTGCCTAGTCAAACCATACACAAACAGTGAATAGGTGAATCATTGCCTTTTAAAACAGTGTTAAAGACTTATGTTCGTTGTTGCACTGAGTAAGAATCTATAAATCATCTGCGACGCAAGTGATCCCCATATCCTCAAAATTTTTAGGATTTGTATATATACCAGGTTCAGACCATGATAAAGTTTATGAGTTGGTTATGCAATATTTGCACCTTAGCACTTGTTGAATCATGAGCTCATTTTCTAAATTATGTTCATTCATTTACTTTATTCATTGCAGGACACAAGCAAGAAGTCCCCAATGGAATTGATCAACGCAGTACCTCCGATCAAGGTTGAAGGACGAATTGCTGCTTGTGATGGGCGTCAGGATAAAGGTGAGCCTTGCAAAACTAGTCGTATATATATATTCTTGTATTTGCGCTTTGGCTGTATTGTTGCTTCCAAACTATACCTATGAGGCAATCTTCTGCAGGCTGACCTGTTCATATTTTGCTACAGGTCGTGAAACTGGTTCGCTCGGCCATCCGATCGAATATATCTGCCTTGACCTGGACCAGCCTGCTGTATGCAAGTACTGTGGTCTCCGTTTTGTTCAAGATCACCATCACTGAGAAGACAAGATGCAGTCCTTCACCACACTGAAATTTGGAATTGAATGTGTGTATTTGGTTTAAAATGTTCCAGTCAGCGTGTCATGTATTCTGCCTGATGGCAATATGATGATATCTTTGACGATCATCGTACTTTGAATGACATAATAATGCCCGCTTTAATAACAGTGGATTTCTTTTTCTTTAGTTGGCATCTGTTGCATTTTCTGAGTCTATGCAATTTCTGTATCTAATTACCCGCTCTGCGAATCCGACAACCTGAGATCAAAATTGAATCAATTGCGAAACTAGTTTAGCTATAGGATTTCCAGTTTTACCTGGCCCAAATATTTTACTTATTCTGTCATTACCTGATCCAGATAATTTCTTTGCCAGATTCATTACGGTTATCTGTGTTTTCCTCTGTTTTTCAGACTTGTGACGGATGCAGGTTAGTTCAAACACTCCAGACCGACACTTCTGTGTTGTTGTATATAAAGATGGACGTTGTAAAAAAAAATGGAAAAAAATGCATCGAACTGAAAAGTGAAAATATTGCTAAGACTCCTCGCCAAAAAAAAAAAAAGGAAAAAGGGAAAATTGTTGCTAAGATGAGGGGTAAATTGGTAAGAACTAGACAGTAACAAGGGCCAAATTGTAATAGTGGCCATGGACTGAAAATAGAACTACCCATTGGCCACGAGCAATTCTACTGCAACCTGAATATTGTTCGCTGCAAAGCCTGAGACTTGTTCATGCCAAGTCATCATCTCAATGTCTCCTAATCCCAATCCACTCGATGAAGAAAATGTCAATCCTACCGCGGTATTTCCAAATTTGCTCCTCCTTGTTCTTTCAGATCAAATTCCTTCTGTCTTGATGAGACATCCCCATCCGTAATTGCATGCGTAAAGAACATTGAATTACTCATGATCATGTACCAAGATCCTCTTGATTGCATGCATAATTTGTTCAAAGTGACCTTCCACATAAATAAACCCATAATCATTTGGTGGTTCACTCTGCATTTTGTTCATTATGTGCGATGTGTTTCAGAGTGGAGCGGCGATGGCGCCGGCGCCGGAGAAGAAGAAATCATGGATGCCGGCGGGCTTGGGAGGCAGCGGCAAGCTTGGCGCCACCATTGACATCCCCCTAGAGGTATAATTCACTGTTCTTTGCCTTGACAGTTCATGCCACACGATGGATTGTCTTGTGTTCTTGGTACAATTTCATGATGACTGCTACTGAATTTTGGCATATGCTGCTGTTTGATGCAGGATCCGAGGAAGAAGGAGAAAGAACTCTTGGCATGGGAGGAGGATTTGAGGCGAAGGGAGCTGGTCTGATCGCCTTTTTTCCTCTTCAATAAAATTCTATTGAATCATTATCTTTATGTCCACCATTTTCTAGAAAATTGAAGTGGCTTTTGTTTAGTTTTCATGCCCTTTCTCCCCTTTTCGTTTGTTGCTGTTTTCTCCAAATCGGAATGCCATGTGTTCTTTTCTTTTGCTGCATATTTCCTTTTTTCTTATATTCATGTGAAGTTTAACCAAGCTCAAGAAGTGTGTGATGTTCTCTTTTTCAGGATATCAAACAGAGGGAGAATGCAATGGACAGGGGTAGTTCTGCTAGACTTTTGTTCAAGCTTAAGCTTGGGTACTTCTATATTTTTGTCTGAATTTCTGAAAATTCGTTTCGTTCGCAGCTGGGGTCACTGTCGAAGTGAAAAATTGGCCGCCTTTCTACCCTATCATCCATCATGATATAGCCAGTGAAATACCAATCCATGCTCAGAAGTTGCAATACATGGCATTTGGTAGTTGGCTAGGTAAAATATTTCACCTTGCATCTGCTTTTCTATATGAATTATTATTATTATTTATTATAGCTACATCGGTTTTTTTTTTTTGGCAGGACTAATTGCTTGTCTCGTTTGGAATGTAGTAGCTGTATTAATTGAATCAATTCATAGTGACGGTACAGCCTCTTCAGTATATTTATCATTTTTTGTTATGGATTCCTTTGAATAATTTGTTATGGATTTTGTATTTGTAGATGTTGTGCTTTTTCTCTTCGCAATTATCTACGCAATATTTGGATGTCCTTTTTCATACATACTGTGGTACAGGCCTCTGTACAGCGCAATGAGGTTTCTTTTAATTTCAACCTACAAATTAGCAGGAAATTCTCCATGAATATGCTAATTTTAAGTCTAATCATTTGCCTTTTCTTGTCCAGAACTGATAGCATGGTTACCTTTGTCCAGTTTTTCGTCTTCTACTCGGTAATTTTATGGTCTTAGCAGTTTCATGTACTAGTATATTATTAATCTAAAAAAACTGAATTGAACAACATCGATATGTCTAGCCAAAATTTCCCTGTTTGAAAAGCCTGTGTTTCTTTTTCAATTTGTATTTGCTGATCTTTTGGCAATTCACTTTTCTCTAATGAACTTCATGATGACTTTATATATGCCAGATACATGTCGGATTTTGTGTCATTGCTGCAGTTACTCCTCCAATAATATTTAAGGGAAAAACTCTTACGTAAGCCTAAGCAATGAAATGCTGTTCTTGCTTAAATTTTCTATTTCAATGGTTCTCATTTGAATTTATTTGCCTGAAATCAGGGGAATCCTGGTTGCAATCGAAGTTTTAACTGGAGATATGTTCGTTGGAGTAAGTCATTTCGCATTATTTTGATTGATGTCAAAACATTATACTCCAGTTCGGCAGTTCCAAGACTTGCTCATGAGCTCTTATGCTAAAGGAAACCTCTCCAGAAACACTAATTTGATGCCCCTTTTGGAGTAATGCAGGTGCTTTATTTAATTGGATTTACATTTTTCACCTTGGAATCTATTATAAGCATCTGGGTGCTTGAGGTTAGAGCTAATTCTTCTTTTGCTATGATCCTTTTTTATTATTATTTGGATAGTTTGATTTGACAAAGCAGAAAGTCCTAGCTTCAGTTTATGAATTTTCACACTTCTCCACATACCCAATTACTTCTTTTGATAAACTTTTGTTGCGATATTACCGAATTACCTGCAAATTTTTTTGAGGGGAAACACTGTAGGGGAAGCCCCCACATTAAAAGAATATATTGAAAATAAAAGAGATATTTACAACAGGTTCAACCAATGTATGAGGACTGACATGCAAAAATTGATGAACACACTATCTATGATCCTGATTGCATGATATTCTTCCAAATCTGTTCATCTGCAGAGAGTCTACATGCATTTCAGAGGGCACAGGTGAAGACAGGAAAATGCTGATGAAACCATATTCTAAGCAACAGTTTCTCCAAAAGCAAATATAGGTTGCACAACAGGAAGTTTGAAATTAGAAATGCTGGATTATTTCTGGAGAATGCAGTTTTTAGATGTGTTGCTTATGATAAAAATGTATATGATGTCAAAATCTATATTATCTGCTATTAGATTTCGGTTAGCCTATTGATTTCCTCTTTTATAGTGATTATTTTTTCCCCTCAAAACTATCAGATTGAAGATTAGAAATGTTCTCTTGTGATGTTTCTTAGGTTTATAATCAGTGTAACATGTATTGCTTCATTTGACACTTCTGAATAATACCCTATTAGCAATTTTCGAAGTTTCACTTCTTGACTGCCTCAGACAGTCTTACCATAGCTCAAAGTTTAACCTTATGGGGAAATAAAAATAATCACAAACTTGTCCATTCTATTTTTCTTTCCATCGGACGCGCCAAGTGGTGTTCATCTGATAACTCGCCAATACCTTTTAACATATCATCTATAGATGAAAATGACCTTATCTCCTGCAAACAGGTCAAAGGTCAAACCACTGCAAATGGTGTCTAAACAATTAGCCAATATATATGCCAAAAATCCCAATATTCTGATACCAACAGATGCAACATACAACTAGGAAAACTGTACAAAGTTCAGTTTGTGCCTTTGTGGCATAGATACGCACATGATCCTTCAGTACAAGATGCAAAACATGCAGATTACCAGTGCAAGATGCAAATAGATAACCTTGAGCAGTAATTGCACGAACTATTATTATTGTTCTCAGAAGTACAAAACCTTTTGGTACAAACAAACCATGCACGGTCACTTTAATTGTCCTACAACATGAGGCTAATCTCACACAAGGCTAGAAATGATCTCCACAATTTTTTCTCTTCCCAGTTTGATCTGGATATTACAGGATCCATTATGAGTCGGAATCCTCCCCAGAAAGGTTGGGGTCCGACCTGCTTTGCCTCTTCAGCCCCTCCTGAATCCGATCTTTAATCGCGGTTTCCTGTCAAATGAAAAAAAAAAAAACAGATCATGTGGCAATGCACTGTTCATTGTCAAAGTTCTACAAGATTGACAAAATGTAATAATTCCTCCACTTACCATCATGTGGCAACCTTCCTCAAACTTTTCAAGAAACCCAACGATCCAACGGTCGGCATTCTCCATCCACTCCACAGGATTGCTTCCAGCTATCTTTGCCGCGCTGTGAAACTACATATGTATTATGCAGCAAAGTTAGTACCAAAATTTTGTAAGATCATTTGATTTTTCAATTTACTTGATCACCTTCTCTTGATGCTCCTTCACCTTCTCCCTTAGCTTGCTGATCCCCATGTTTACTCTAAGTTGCTTCTCCTGATCATACAGTAATTCAACATAATTCAGTGCCTGTTTTTCTTCTTCACTTGGAGAAGTTCATCATGGAATACTCACCTTGACATAGCTCACACCGAGGTCTTTGCGGGAGTATCCCCGGGTCAGATTTCGCATGATGTACTGGTTGTAGTCCTTCAAGATCCTCATGATGATGTCAGACGTCGAGACGCCCTCGGTGCGCTTCGTCTCCTTGAACTTCCCAACGGCCTTCACCTGCACGAACATTCAGACATCAGGCACTCAGCTACCTATAGCCATCAGAAATGCTTGTTGAAACATGAGAAGATTCAGAGATCCTGACAAATTCATAGACATCATTGGCAGCTCCACTGGTGTCCGCATACCTGAAACAATCACATGAAGTTAGTTACACACATTGTTTCTGCTATTTTACACATACAAACAATCATGAAAATATATATGAAGGTCCAATGTTGTTGCAATTCTACATAACTATTTTTGAGCAATTTGTTCTGCATAATAACTGTGTTCTTACGGAAGAGCATCATGAGCGACGTAGTCGATGCGGTGCTTGTCTAGGAACTCCTGATTGATAACCCATGGAGCATCTGGTATCACCTCATCCACCCACCTTCACATTTTTTTAGTTAACAACAAAATGGTAAGATTGTTCTTTTTTTAAAAAAAATCTCCAAATGTGTGAATGGCACAAGTGCAATAGAGGAGGTGAAAACTTGCTTGCAATGGCGAAGCGATTCGTAGCGCTCGTCTTCAGTCATGACGGTCTTGCCTTTGTAAAGGTTGGTGATCTCGTCGCTGCAGCAGCCCACGAGCAAATATGTGTTGGGGAATCTGTTCAGAGCAACTCAGAACATCATGTGATGCAAATGGATGCCAAATCGATGTCAAAATTCAGAAACTGAAAGAAATATCTTCAGAAATCAAAAATGTAAACTGCAACTGCCGATTGCATTGCACCAAAGTCCTACAAAGTTTCTTCTTGGTTGATTAAACACACAAGAAAATGCACTGTTTGAATCTAAAATTTGATCATGTTTTTTCCTTGATTATTCAACCAGATACTAGGTAACTCAAGAAAAAAAATTTAGAAATAAATTGGATAATCCAAGCTTACGATTTCTTGGCCTGCTCGAGGGCGCGGGCATGGCCGAAGTGGAAGAGGTCGTAGATGCCATCGGCGTACACCCTGACCGGCCGCCCCGGCGACGACAGCGGGTCGTACCACTCCGTCGGCGGCGGCGCCGCCTTCTCCTGCGCGTCCGCGTCCTTCAGTGGCTTCATCGTCACCGGCGGCGATCCCAAAGCCTACTTTTTTTTTTTTTTGGCGGGAGACGACGACGTGGCAGCGGTTTTGGCGGGGGCGGGAAAACGGGGACCACGAAACGGAAATGGAGAAGACGACGGTTCTTCGTGTGGGGGGGAAAAGCAGGTGGGCCCACGGATGCAGCGAGGCCGTTGCTATTTATGGACGGTAGAAGAAATGTATTTTAGATTTTTTTTTTCTCTCTGGGAAAAACAAGGAGTTTAGAATTTAGATGACATGGTGGAACTATGTATAATTTAGGGAAAAAACATAGATTTTGATGCTATTTTCTCTGTCCCGGAATATAGCAATCCAGGATGAAGGGAGTAGCTGTGAAACATTAAGGTGGTGATTGAATCTCCTGAAGTTGAAGATTAAGTGTTTTACATAAAACGAGGTGGTAATAACGTGTGATTAATTAAGTTTTAATTATTACAAACTTGAAAAATAGATTAATCTGATATTTTAGAACAACTTTCATAGAGAGTTTTCGCACAAAACACACTGTTTAGCAATTTGAAAAGCGTGCCACGAAAATCCAAAACTTCATCCAAAGTTATCAGAGGAAACGAACGGGGCCTAGGTGATCCTTTGGATGCTAATTTTTTATAGGATTTTCGAAGGAATTAGTCTAATTCCTGCAAAATTGCTCCAAAAATTCTTTTGTTTGAAAGGAGGTACTCCATAAAGTTAGTGGCATCATATTCGTTGAGGCTTGGTTGAATGCACTTTGGTGCAGAAGCCGGATGCTTTTATTTGCTTAATGAAATGTCCATTATCTTAAAATAAAAAATCTTCCTTTTGAGGCTTAGGAATTCAGTGTGGGGATATTACTCTTGAGTTGCATGCACCAACAATTTTAACTCAAAAACTTAAGATGATGAAGAAAGACAGGCAATTCACTTTATATTTCAAACAAGTGCTGCGGTATTTTGCAATTCTGGCCCATTTCAGCCCATGCATTGTGTACATTAAGGGTCTGAAATTCTGAAGATGTTATTAAGCTTTGTTTTTTTGCTTTGAAGATCTAATATATACAATTCTACCTTTTGTGATTTTGTCACATATATGTGAAGGATTTGGGTCCCTGACCCTTCACTTCCGTCTTAGTGCCAAGGAGAAGCATTTTTTTCTTCTTTTAGATGCTACAGCAATACCCCTCAAGGAAGTTGATGATGCTAATTTCACATGCTGAACAGATGCCTTGACCTCCAATAGATTCATTTGTTTTAAATCAAAGAACAGCAATTCACACAAAAAAGGGGGGCTTCACCAAACGTACATTGCATTGCACTCTGTATTTCAAGTGTAATGATATGTGTTTTTGCTTACACGTGTAGTGGTCATCAATTAACATTGCTATTTTTCCAAGAAGGGGGGCAGATCAAAGATGAACAACTCCAAATGAAAAATAACTATGTGTACAAGCCAACTGGAGAAGAAGAACAAGAGCTCTGAATTAGTCTGTTTATCTCAAGAACTATGGCACAGTCGATTTGCTTCTGAAAATGTGCTCACTGCTGCTGAGTTTGCCCTCCAAGAACCTTCCTAATGTTCTGCCGCTGATCTGACGATAACCTCTTGGGGAAAACGATGTCGAACTTGATCCTTAGATTGCCTCTCCTCCCATTCTCCTTGACAATAGGCATCCCTTCCTTTGCGATCGCGAGCTCGTACCCAGGTGTGACCACATCAGTGAGCTTGATCACCAGGTCCCGGCCATCGAGAGTCTTCAGATTAACGGTGGTTCCTGCTAACGCATCCACCAATTCAATCTTCTGGTGCACAAAGAGATCATTACCTTCTCTTGTGTACAGATCATGGGGCTTTTCATCTATTACAAATACAAGGTCAGCAGGGAGCTGGTTTGGCTGCTCATTCCCCTTGTCCGGGAACGTAATCTTTGTTCCTTTCTTCCATCCGGGCTTTATATCGATAGTTAGAATCTCTGATTCAGTTCCTATTTGGCTGTTTAACAAACAGAAACAGGTCAGAACAAAATGTCAATTGCAAGTTCTGAGAAAATAATCCACCTAGAAATGCACTTACCCAGTAGGCCTGACAACGTTCCTGGATATCTTCATCTTTCGCGTCGAACCAGCATATAGCTCTTCCAGTGTGCAAGGCAATTTTGTCTCCACGGCTGGTGGCTTCCGGGGCTGGCTTGAACTGGTGCCGGCTGAATCATTGTATGATCTGAACTTGTTCTCATTCCCACCACCAAATCCACCAAAAGTGCCAGCACCTTCTGTCTGGAACCTCATTGACTTTGCGCGCCCCATTCCCTCAAAGGGCTTGCTGCTGCCAAAGAACTCAGCGAATACATCTTCAGCGTTCCGAGGATTGAACCGGCGGTTGCCATTCATGGATGATGAAGCCCCTGCATCCACAGAGGCCTTCAGACCCTCCTCTCCATATTTATCATATATTGCCCTCTTCTGTGGATCACTCAAAACCTGAAATCAGCAGTAAGCACTGCACATGAATGCCTGTCTTAATAAGGTTGATATGTATTGATTCATACTTTGCAGATGCAATTTGGTGGTTGATCATTTGGAATGACAAGGCAAGAACTGAAAGATATTCCAGCGTGTTTGTTTATTGCAGAAACATCACATTAGTCAGATATGGTTTAGGAAGAGAGAAAAGAAAAGGAGATGATGAAATAAATATTCTCAGGAGTCAGGACACATGGCTCTCAATCAAAATGATTGACATATCAATCCACACAAGACAAAATGTTATATCAAGATTGGCATGATCCTCAATGCAAATCAAACATGCTTGCAAGCCTCCTTTCAAATATTGTTTGCATAACAAAAGCTTATAAAATCTAAACTGAAAATTGAAGCCACCATGCCAAAATTCTTCACCAAGACAGTAAAAATACACATTGATGGATTCCAATTTCCTCATTCGGATTTGCATTTACTACTACTAGGAGACAAAAGATAGGAGAAGAAATTAACATTCTAGTACCTCGTAGGCCTCGGAGATCTTCTTGAACTTGGCCTCGGCCTCCTTCTTGTCGCCGGGGTTCTTGTCGGGGTGCCACTTCATCGCCATCCGCCGGTACGACTTCTTGAGATCCTCCTCCGTCGCGTTCCGGTTCACCTTCAGCACGTTGTAGTAATCCATCCCCATCTCCCCCGACGCTCATGCCCAACTAGTACTACTACACACCAACAAGATCCGAACCAACGAGACCAAAATTCCCCCCCTCCCAAATCCCCCACAAGAACACGCGTCCTTTCAAACCCCACCTCACAGCTTCTCCTCCACCAAATCAATCAGTCTCTTCTCCTCTCGCTCAAGAACCACCAATCAAACAAACAATCAATCAATCAAAGAATCTACTGCTTCTCCAAGGCGCCACCTTTAATTCCTCCCCAAATCCGGGCACCGGATCGATCAACCAGCCAACCAAGAGAGCAAATCTTTCAGCGCGGCATCCAAAGAAGAGATCTTGGGAGGGAAGGAGAAGGTGGCGGAGATGGTGGAAGGCGACAGCGAGGAGGGAAGGAAGGAAGGGCTGAAGCCGCGCTATAATTGGCTGCGTTTCCTTCCTTTCCTTCAGTTTTTTCAGTTGCTTGGCGAAAATAGGCTACGCGACACCATCCCAAGCCGTCTCCGTTGGACCATGGGTGGCCGACATGTGGGCCCAGGTGATCCACCTGGCTGTCGGTTCGGTTCCTCCATGCTGTTTTTGTTTGTGGGTAATACTAATAATGTATGTAGTGTTCTTTTTTTTTTTTGAGTTAAGTATGTAGTGTTCTTGATCAAGGGAAGGAGTGACAACCATAAAAAAAAAAGAGTGTTGCTTACCAACATGTTTTTTTTTCACATCGCGTTATTATATTCGTGTACATTTTTGAGTGTACCGGGATATGTTTGGTGACATGATAACTGTATTTCTACGTGTTTTCTAAAATGGATTTGGGCGTGCTTATATTTTTGAAACAGATGTAGTAGGACAAATGCTCCATAGTAGTAAGTCTTATATAGATATTATTATTACAAGATGATGAAAATGAGTCTATTTGAGAAATATATTGTGAGAACGTTTACCTCCGTCCTCAAATATAAGCATTTTTAGCTATGAATCTGAATAACTATGTGTTCAGATTTATAGCCAAAAGTTACTATATTTTAAAACGGAGGTAGTAGCTTATGACCGCTGTTGATTACCAACTTTGATCCAAAGACAGAACTAAGATTCTTCACATCAATTCTAAATTGTTGAAAAGCTTAATACTCCCTCTGTCCTAAAATATAGCAATCTAAAATCAGATGGAACATATCCTAGTAAACCTGTCCAGATTCGTGGTACTAGCTTGTCTAGATTCGTAGTATTAGAATATGTCCCATCCAATTCTAGATTGCTATATTCTATGACGGAGGGAGTAGTTCTTTTTTTTTTTAGATATAGAAGCTTGGTACCGTCACATCCTTAATCCCCTACTGTAGTCTTCTGTATCCCTGCAAAAGAAAACGTGTATTATATTCAATCAATATGAATTGTCACTTATAAAAAAATGTAATTATATGCACTATTTATCCATCTATTTTATATTTTAAAGAGTAAAATACGCGGCCGGTCCTTAAAGTTGAGCGCGGATGTCACTTAGGTCCATAATCTTGTAAATTGCATATTTAGGTCCACCATCTTATTTAAGTGACTCATTCAGATCCAAAAGACCTCTGACCAGATTGACTGGCTTACGTGGCGGTCCAACATGGCAACATATTTGCATTTTGTCCCCCATTTTGCTTTCCCTCTTCCTAAATCTCTCTCTCTCTCTTACGGACACAGGTCAGCAAGTGCGCACGACGAGGCGTCGGTGGCAACCGGCAAAGTGCGACACGGAGGGGCGGGCGGCGGATGGCGGCGCACAGGGACGGCCCCGCTGCCCTCCCACGCGGCATCGCCGACTCTGCCCTTCCCCTCCAAGGCTCCGAGACTCCATCGCTGCCATCGCACTCGAGCTCGTCGTTGTCGTCTTCAACCTGGTGGTGCGGAGGATGGCGTTGGCGGCACGAGAGAGGAGGCGTCGGTGGCGAGCGGCGAGAGAGGAGGCGTCGGTGGCAGGCGGCGAGAGAGGAGGCGTCGGTGGCAGGGAGATCCGGTGGCCGCCGTCGGCGCCGGCGACGTGCGCCGGGTGCTGCGCCTCTCCGCCACGCCTGCCTCGCCAACACTTCCGCCTCTCCACCATGGCCACCGCCGTGCGCGCCGACTGCCGGCCCGCCCCCGCGCTTGCCCACCGTTGCCCGCAGCCGTGGTGCACGACGAGGAGGGGGGTGGCCGATGGTGAGCATGCGTGGAGAAGGAGGAGGGGGTGGCTGGTGGCGAACGCGCGCGGAGAGGGAGGAGGCGGAGAGGCGTTTTGCTCGGCCTCGTCGTTTCCCGTGCGCCGCCGCTGCCGCCACTCGCACATGTGTTATGCTAGTATGCCGCTTGCTACTGGCGCTCACGACACCGTCGGTAGCGGCGACGGCGCGGCATGACTATGGTGAAGGATTTGGGGATATTTGTGCTGTCCATGGCGCTACTGTTGCGGAGGGATTTGTTTGTAAAATTGGTGCTTACGTGGCGTGCCACGTTGGCGGTCAGAGCCGGTCAAATGGGGTTTGGATCTCAATGAGTCGCTTAAACAAGATGGTGGATCTAGATATGTAATTTATAAGATTATGGATTTAAGTGACACCCGCGCTCAACTTTAAGGACCGGCAATGTATTTTACTCTATTTTAAATGTTGGCATTAGAGCTAGCAAGGGAAACAACGGTGGGGGGCATGCTGACGTGTTGCTGTGTAGGAAGAAATGGGTGGCTATAGCATGAGCGAGAGACAAAAGCACGGTTGAGGCAGGCACGATTAGGACCTCTGCACGTTGCTGCCCGTACAACAAAATTGACATTCATAAATACATGCAACATGCGCCCTATCTCCATTATCCGTCTAATCTCTCTGCTTATCTGTGGGTTGGAATGGATTATATCATTGTAGCATGGTTGGCTCACCCCCAAAGCTATTTTTTTTAAAAAAAATTGAAATGCTATTTTCAAGAACAATTTTCTAAGTAGTTTTGCAAAAGAAAAGAGAGAATAAGTAGTCGTAGATTGTTTTGCTTTGTCCTTGTAACAACCATGAAGAAAGTGTTAAACATAAAATTAGCTAGAAATCAAAATTTAAAACAAATTTGAATGTCAAGAAGAAAAAAAAGCAAAGAACCACTTAACAACTAATGGTTTCGTGATCACCTTTTTGTGAGTCTTTTTTACGTTATTAACACGCGTAATGGTAATTTACTGGGTGAGTCAACTTGCTCTGACAGCAGAGCACCATCATACGGGCGTCAGCACTGCTGGACCCAAAGGCCACTATGGGCCGCAAACAGCATGGTAAGTATAGTTTGCCTCCCTCTAGGGGCGAAGCAGGATTTAGTGATTAGGATAATCAGTCGACAGCGGTGCGGAAGTGTGGTCGATGCCATGTACTGACGATTATTATGTAAGAGAGAACGAGACGGACTGCACCTGTCCGACCTGCATGCATACGACTAGGGGTTAGGGGTGGGCGTTTGGTCTGTCCGAAAATTTCGATCTCGGTCTTTGGTTTTTCGGTTATTTTGGTTTTTGAAAAGTCAGGACCGAATTCCATTCAAAAAATCAGGACCGATAAATTCGGTCTCGGTTTTTTTTTCTCGGTCTCAGACAGACCGAATTTGGAGGAGCCGAGGCGGAGTGCGGAGACAATGCTGGCGATGTGGAGGCGGAGGGCGGAGGTGGCGGCGCCGCGCGATGGATCCGGCGGCCGGTGGCCCGCGCGACCGACGAGGCGGCGTGGAGGCGGAGGGCGGAGGTGGCGGCGCGGCGCGATGGACCCGGCGGCCGGCAGCCCGCGCAACCGACGAGGCGGAGACGGCACCGGCGATATGGAGGGCGGAGGGTGGAGGTGGTGGCGCGGCGCAATGGATCCGGCGGCCCGGCGCGACCGATGAGGCGGCGTGGAGGTGAAGGGCGGAGACGGCGTCGGCGATGTGGAGGCGGCGGCGCGGCGCGATGGAAGGGGGGGCACGATGGGATGGGATGGGGATGCGGCCTGGATGGATGAGGGTCGCCTCTAGGGTTTAGTGGTGTATTGGGTTTATTGGGCCTCCTGGACCTACTGGGCCACAATTTGGTTTTCTCGGTTAACCGAGCTCAATAACCGAATTACCCGAACAAATTTCGGTCTTTGACATGCTGAGACCGAATTACTACCCGAATTTCTCGGTCTCGGTCTTGGTCTTTTCGGTTCAGTCTTATTTTGCCCACCCCTACATACGACTGCACCTGCACATAAGCTAGGCCCTGTTTAGTTCCAAAACAAAAAATTTTACGTTGTCACATCAAATGTTTGACACATGCATGAAGTATTAAATGTAGAAAAAAAATCAATTACACAGATTGCGTGTAAATTGCAAGACGTATTTTTTAAGTCTAATTACGCCATGATTTGACAATGTGCTGCTACAGTAAACATTTGCTAATGACAGACTGCACCTGTCGACCTGCATGCGTACGACTGCACTGCACATAAGCTAGGCCCTGTTTAGTTCCCAAAACAAAAAATTTTATGTTGTCACACCGAATGTTTGACACATGTATAGAGTATTAAATGTAGAAAAAAAATCAATTACACAGATTGCGTGTAAATTGCGAGACGTATCTTTTAAGTCTAATTGCGTCATGATTTGACAATGCGCTGCTATAGTAACCATTTGCTAATAACAGATTAATTAGACTTAATAAATTCATCTCACGGTTTTCTGGCAAAATCTGTACTTTATTTTGTTATTAAACTACGTTTAATACTTTAAATGTATTCCGTATATCCGATGTAACAACCAAACCTAAAAAAAATTTCAACTAAACAAGGCCTCAAATTTTAACTTGTTTTGACTGGGCTCACGTAAATGCTCATGAACTCCGTGATTAGTTGGTTCGGCTTAGTTGCATGAGAGTCGTATGGTTCGGTCGGATGAATAGCACTACTCTTTCTTATGTTAAGTCTACTCATGTTTCCCGCATTAAAGACATTGTGAGTAATTAGAGGATGTATATATACTTAATTATTACTGTCTTTCCACGTTACAAATTATTCAAGAGAATGTCAGTTGAGATCTGTCATGGCTTGCTTAGAGAAAGAAGAACGTGCCATACACTTCCAGACAAAAGCTCACGTAACATGCCCACAGGTTTACTCTACGAACTTACTCGCTCCGTCCCAAGATATAAGTGATTTTAAGTTTTTGTTTATATTGTTTAACCATTCGTCTTATTCAAAAAATTTATGTAAATATAAAAATTGAAAACTTATGTTTAAAATACTTTACATAATATAGTATGTCAAAAAAATTAAACAGCAAAAACTCAAAATACCTTGTATTATGGGACGGAGGGGGTATTGTATTAAGAAATTCATCGATCTCCGGTAGTATTTTAAGACGTTCTTTTCAGGCTTGCTACTCCTGTCAAATTCAGGTTTTGGCATCATTTGCACCATCCAGTAGCAGTTTTTTTTGGGGGGGGGGAGGGGCATCTTTTGTAATTTTTCATATGCCCTTCTTTTTAATTTGATAACACCTACCTACTTACTCCCTCCGTCAGTATAAATATTATTTTCAGAGTTATATACGGTTATTAAAAAATTGGTAGAATTAAATGAAGGAGTATTGTGATTGGACGAGAAGTGGAGGTAGGTGGAAAAATTGAATGGTGCAGGGTTATGATTAGTTGAGAAGAGAATATTGGTAAATAAGTTGTTATATTTTGGAACAAACTCTATAGGCTATAAGTTGTTATATTTTAGAACAGAGGGAATAGTTACTTCCTTCATTCTATAAAAAAATACATATTGCAAAATACAAGTTTATTTCTTATAGGACGGAGAAAGTAATTCTTAAAAAGTTCTGTAGAAAATGTTTCTCATAAAATTTGATTATCAGAAGAAGAAAATAAAATCCCCTTTCCAAACGTGGTAGGAGATGGATCAATTTAACCTATTATCTTTACCCCATTTAGACGTTCGAAAAAAAAAACTAAACATATATAACTCTTTTTTAATCTTTATTCACGAACTAACTGCTTGACCACCCTGACCCGACATTTTCCTGATTTCCTCCACAAAGTCTCCACGAACTCGCCCCAAGATCACCGCCCATTTCCCCCACCCTCGCCGCCGCCGCCGGCGAAGACGCGCCGCAGCAGACGAGGCGGCCGTTTTCATCTCATCATCTGCTCGGAAAATCTTCTCGCCATTCCGGCGCCGCCACCGCCAGAAAAGAAAGGTTGGGTCTTGGTAAAAAAAACTCATCCTTGCGCTCGCGCTCGTCGGCGATCGATCCCCACTCACCTGCGACGGCGAGCAGCGGCGCCCGCGAGGGGAGCAGCCCGTCGTCCCGCTGCTTCCGCCTCCGGTGAGCACACCCACGACGCGCATCCTTCTCTTCTCTTCTAGATCTGGAACCTTAATACTAAATTAGCAGTTTTTTTTCCCAATTTTTTTTCTGGGGGTTAGGTCTGCTCCTGCTAGTGGAGATGGTGAGGGTGGGGATGGGAGCAGCGGTTCTTGGGGTGGCAGTGGTGGTGTTGGCGTGTGTTTTGGGAGCAAGAGCAGATGGCTCCGATCATAGATACAAGGACGGAGATTATGTCCCGCTCTACGCCAACAAGGTCGGCCCTTTCCACAATCCAAGGTAATGATGACATGATTCTCGGCTTCTCGGGCGCAATGTAACCGCATTGGGTAGTTTCTTTCTTTTCTTTTTTGTTTGTGGAAGTGTGGGCTTTTCATTGTTTTACCATGTTTGCCTGCCTAGAGATTTATGTGGGCTAGACTGAGATTACTGTTTAAATTATGTTGCTCTGATGATAGGTTTGACAGCTACTGTTTGTATGAGTAGAAATCAGTTTTACGCATTAGTATCTGTTGCACCCTGTGTCATGAAGACTGACCTTCCATCTAGATTCATAGTACTAGGTTGTGTGAAACCCGGTACTATGTTGCTATATTTTGGGACAGAGGAAGTTGTTATTAATGAGCAGTTGCACAAACCTTCTTTCACTACGAGGACTTGGGTTTTGCTATACTAGTTAGTGTACTCCACTAGCAGTTGTTATAGTGCCCTATATGATTTCATATCCATTGTACAGTAGTTCAATCATGTAGAAAGGTGCTCTATATTGGGCTCACAGGTTATTGGCAATTCAATGTCTCAACAACGAAATTTACAAGAGACCTGTGATGTATTTTATGTTAGCTGCTTGCTATGATTTCTCTGCTTATCTATTTAGCTCATTATTAATCGAGTTGCCTACTGTGTACTGCAGTGAGACGTATCGGTACTATGACCTACCCTTTTGTGCACCAGGTTTGTAATCTTATAGACGCCATTTTTCTTGATTGCTAGCTGCTACCCTTCTCTATGGAAAATTCTTGGGCATGTTCTCTGTAGGATCATATACCAAGTAATCCCAATCATTATACCAAAGTAACCGTATCGAAAGGTTCAGTACTTGAGCTGCATGTATAATGTTTCGCTTCCAACTGCCTGTCTGCATCCGTTAATCAATGTCAAGCATGTAGTAGATGGGTATTAAAAGAAAAGAACACACAAAGGTTCTTGAGGACTCACATGTGCTCAACAAACATCTGCAAGTCTCTGGAAAATATACACCCAATAATGTTCAATGAAGGGACTATTTGCTTCATATAGCAATCCCTTCTATTATTTTTTTGACAGTTTTTCCGTTTTTAATTGTTCGCTTGTAATAGATCATCCAAAGGACAAAAGGGAAGCCCTTGGGGAGGTTCTAAATGGTGATCGATTGGTTGATGCACCATATGAGTTGAATTTCAAGGAAGATAGGAACTCCAAGGTTCTTTGCCAGAAAACATTGTCGAAGGCGGAAGTTGCAAAGCTTCGAGATGCAGTTGCAAAGGATTACTACTTCCAGATGTACTACGATGACTTGCCATTGTGGGGATTCCTTGGTAAATTGGACAAGGATAAGGAGCAGGGCAATGCAAAGTACCTGCTCTTCAAGCACATCCACTTTGACATCATGTACAACGGTGATCGTGTCATAGAAATCAATGTTCAGACAGATCCAAATGTGGCTGTCGATATCACAGAGGACAAAGAAGTGCAAGTAGAGTTCTCCTATTCAGTGACATGGAAAAAGACAGATATTCCTTTTGAGAAAAGAATGGAGAAGTACTCCAAGTCTTCATCTATGCCACAACATCTGGAGATCCATTGGTTTTCCATAATCAATTCATGCGTAACAGTACTACTCCTGACTGGTTTCTTGGCTACAATCCTGATGCGTGTCCTCAAGAATGATTTCATCAAGTAAGACCTTAACCAATGTATTCTATTCTCATCAGTTGGATTATGTCTTAACTGAATGATATTTAATTTCCCATTTCATTAAAGATATTCCCATGAAGATGAGTCCCTCGAAGACCAAGAAGAAACTGGATGGAAGTATATACATGGTGATGTCTTCCGTTTTCCTCAGCAAAAATCTCTTTTTGCAGCAATTGTTGGGTCTGGAACTCAGCTGCTTGCCCTGTAAGAACATCCTCAGTTTGATTTATGCTCAGATTCAAACTTTCTTCACCCAATCCTAACAAGTGACAAATGCTTCTCATTTGGTAGTGCAATTTTCATCTTCCTCCTTGCCATCGTTGGTGTATTCTATCCATACAACAGAGGAGCACTTTTCACTGCCCTTGTTGTCATCTACGCTCTTACATCTGGTATTGCGGGATACACAGCCACCTCCTTCTATCTGCAACTGGAGGGAACTAACTGGGTAAGGAATGCTTTAATGGCGCAGCTATCAAGGTACTAAAGTCTATTCTATTTTTTGCTGCTGTGTGTTAACACATTCTATCAATGTTTCAGGTCAGGAATCTGATATTGACTGGCTGCTTATTCTGTGGGCCTCTCTTCTTGACATTCTGCTTCCTAAACACTGTTGCGATAGCGTACAGTGCTACAGCAGCTTTGCCTTTTGGTACTATCATTGTCATTATTCTCATCTGGGCCCTTGTAACCTCTCCTCTCCTTGTGTTGGGTGGTATTGCTGGGAAAAATAGTAACACAGAATTCCAAGCTCCCTGCCGCACAACAAAATACCCTAGGGAAATTCCTCAGCTACCCTGGTACCGAAGCACCATTCCTCAGATGGCAATGGCAGGGTTCCTCCCTTTCAGTGCTATATACATCGAGCTGTACTACATATTTGCCAGCATCTGGGGGCATAAGATATACACCATCTACAGCATCCTTTTCATTGTGTTCATTATCCTCATCATCGTCACCGCGTTTGTCACAGTGGCACTTACATACTTCCAACTTGCTGTCGAAGATCATGAGTGGTGGTGGAGGTCAGTGTTCAGAAGATCAATTCTTCTTGATATGTTAAATCCTTGCATATTGATTTTTTTCTCTTATTGTTCATATTTACTGCTCTACCATTTTTGCTCAACTAGACAAATAAAAACTAAAAATGGAAAGCTCGGGGAATTGTGCAAAAAAGAAATCACTTGATAGATTGCTAACTTCAGAGTTTATCTGAGAGTCATATGTAGAATGCTTTAGCTATGCATAAGAAAACAGAAACTTATAAACACGCGAGCATGCACCAAAAAATAGAACACTAGAAGTTTGTAAAGCTCCAGAGCTTCCATGAAATCTTCAATGACATTTCCAAATGGTTCTCTCTTTTTGGTGTCTACTGTGCTGTATCAACTGGAATATGGGAATAGGTTGGCACTAAATTAAGATGCTGAATCAGGATCTATTAAGACTAGAGGGATCAAGGATATAGTGAAAATATGACATCTTAGAGATGTTTGAAGTAAATAACAGCCATGTATTAGGCAACCATGTTGGAAGCATCATATTCATAGTTTAATCTCTTTGCTCTACTCTTACATTTTCAACCTGTGTCCATGTTGCTCTTTGCACTTGATCTTTCTGGTGGAATAAAACCTGTGATTATGTGCGTGCAGATCGGTCCTTTGTGGAGGTTCCACTGGTATATTCATTTTCTTCTACTGCATCTACTACTACCATGCCCGATCAGACATGTCAGGCTTCATGCAGACATCCTTCTTCTTCGGCTACATGACCTGCGTCTGCTATGGCTTCTTCCTCATGCTGGGCACCGTTGGTTTCCGCGCATCGCTTCTGTTTGTGCGGCACATTTACCGCTCCATCAAGTGCGAGTAACCTAGACTTGCAGTGACAGACAACAGACATGGCTGCCACTAGGGCAGCTTGTGAGAACCAAATGCACAACCTGTTCCACCAGATTGTACCTGAATTTTGTGCCTGTTGTTAATGTGAACCAATTCTCTCTTGTGTTTACTGTTTGCATCATCTTCTTGCACTTCTCCAGAGAAGCCTATTATAGTGTAGGACATCAATCAGAGCCACCGTACAATGATATATATATATATATATATGCCTGTATCTCCTCTTGTTGAGTTTAATGTAACCTTCTAATTTGTTCCTGAATTCTGTTTTGTTCCTTTCCTTTTGCTGGTTGCTATGTCTGTACTGACTGTGAATCTGTGATTACCTGGTGGAAAGTGCAGCATTCATCTTTGTTAAAGATACATGCCATAAAATTGAACAAGAATTTAACGGCAATTTTCCAGGAAAATCCAGTATTGAGTAAAAGTACAAAAGGAATATGAAAGATTCAAAGAAATATTTGCAGCAAGATCAATCAGGTTCGTCAGCCTTGCACCTGGTTTAGACATTCCAGGTAAATGTAAATGGGCTCAAAGTACACATAAAGTGGTGTTATTTTTTTTCTGATTAAGATAAAAATATATCTTGTTTTCCATTAGTACGTTTTTCAAATTATTAAACGGTTTATTTCGCGTAAAAACTTTCTATACATAAGTTGCTTTAAAATATCAAATAAATCAATTTTAAAACTTTTAATAATTAAAACTTAATTAATCATGTGTGTTAATGCCTTTTTTTTTTACACGCACTAACTTCATCAGTTTTTTCATTAGAAAAGAAAACTATCATAGCATGCAAAGCAAATGGACTCAAAGTGCACTTGGCATGGAAAGCAAATGGGCTCAAAGCCCATCTTTTTCTTTCCTCTTTGGAGTTTTGAGAGACCGTGAGAGCCACCGCTGGATGAACTGAACCCTGCGCCGCCGCCGCCGCCACTGTAGTCAGCAAGCGACGACGAGATGGTAAGATTCTGAGTCGTATTCATCCTCTGCGCGCTCGCTCGATTCGGTTGCGTTGTCCTCCGGGAACAAGTGGTGCGCGCACTGTCGTCGCCGCCTCCGATTCCGACGACGACGAACAACTCCGCCGCGTCGGCTTTGGCATGGCTGCGGCGCCGCCGGCGTTCACCGGGAACCTCAGGGTGAGTGGGTGCGGCTTGATCGGATTGGTTGATTTGACGTGCTTTCTTTTCGTTGATTGCAAGTTGGGATTTTGATAGGTACTCACTGTCACCTCCGTGAAAGAATCACCTTTTGTTAGTTATATATATCTACCAGTTCTTGCAGAATTCTTGATTTTGTAGTAGTAAACTATAGTTACCTAAATAACCATCCCATATGAATCTTTTTCCTACACCCAGCCTGTAGTTTTGGTCTCTTTAGCTTTGGACTTACATGGGTGCAATTTCTGAACAATTTACCTACTACCAGTACTGGCACTGACAGTCGTCTCTGTCTGAACTTTGCAGAAAGCACTTGCAGGATTGAGAAGGATCAATTTAGATGGGTTGAGATGGCGTGTATTTGATGCAAAGGGTCAGGTTAGCAATCCTTCTGATTTTGCTTCAATTTACGGAAGATGTATTTATGTGGAATGCAGGAATGGTTATGCAGTAAGCTACTTTGCTGTTTACGCTGATAGGTGCTTGGACGGTTGGCATCCCAAATTGCTGTTGTTCTTCAAGGGAAGGAACAAGCCAACTTATGCACCACATGTGGAAAATGGGAACATGTGTGTCGTACTTAACGCGAAAGATATCAGTGTCACGGGAAGGAAAATGACTGATAAGATTTACTACTGGCACACAGGGTCTGTATGTTTCTAGCAAATAGTACTTGAAATGTTGAATACCTCATTTGGTTTTACTAACAATTGCCTATCCTGTTCGTTTTTCCCTCGAAAGGTATATTGGCCATTTGAAGGAAAGAAGACTCAAGGACCAGATGGAAAAGGACCCAACCGAGGTGATTCGCAAAGCTGTGATGCGCATGCTTCCCCGCAATAGATTGCGTGATGTAAGTACCATTTGTTTTCATGAGTCAGGATTAGACATTAGTTCATTGTCTAAGTTTGGTTGATGACTTGTTAGATTTAGCTCCTGAGTTTTCTATATACTCTTTGTCTGCCCAAAATGTAATGTAATATTGTAATGATTACTGTGTGCATCTTCATGCAAATGCTTCTACATATGTGTTAGCTATATGATATTATCTGTTCAATTATAGTATTATAGACTAGGCAGTTTCGTCATGCATTGATGCACAAGCGGCAATGCTACTTTCTTATTATTCATTAAGCCATGGGATTCTAGTATATTAGCAAACCCTTCTATCTCAAGACTTGGAGATTAATTTTCGAGCTTGCATTTTGTATAACATAGAACAAATTCAGTGTCCTATCATAAAATTTACTTTAACCATCAGTTCTTTTGTGTTGTTACAAGTGACTGATATCATATATGAATTTGTGCACTGATTTGTGACGATATTTCCTTGTTACAACTCTGTTTTGTTTGAGAGTCCAAACCATTTTCTCCTGGTATAAAGCAAATATTTGGTCAATAATCTATGCTTTCTATTATTTTCCCCTTAAAATTGTTGAAGGGGCTTTAATGATACTTCTACTGCCTGTTAATCATCTATTGTTACAACCCTCCAGGATAGGGATCGCAAACTGATGATATTTTCTGGAAGTGAGCATCCCTTCCATGATCGCCCTCTTGAACCTTTTGCGATGCCACCGCGTCAGGTGCGCGAGATGCGCCCCCGGGCAAGACGGGCACTTATTAGGGCGCAGAAGAAAGAGCAGGACAGAGCAGCAGCATCAACCAAAGATGACAAAGATGGTAAGAGTGCCAATACTGATGTCACTTCATAGGCATCTTGGGATTATTTTTGGCATGTAGCCTGTTGAGCTGAATATGCACTACAAGTCTAGGACCATGTAACTTGGAAATGAGCAGCCCAATCTGGATATCTTTCTATGTTATATACAGCATATAATACTCAAATTACATTGTTGCTAATTCCTCCAAGGGAATAAATTCCTCATCTGCATTTTCTGTTCTGTCCATTTGGCTCTTGGATTGTGCAATAATCAGATTATATCGAAATGTTCAGTATACTAGTTGAGTGGGCTCAAAGTAAACTATGGGCTTCAGGCCTCATAGTAAGAACATATTTTCCATTCTGTCCCTCTTTTTTTTCCTGAACCAAAAAAAAAAAAGGAAGGCAGAGTGAGTGAGTGAGAAAGGGACATGAGATCAGAATCATGAGATTCAGATATCCTTGGATAGCTTGGTCTCTTGGAATAACTAGAAAAGGCTGGATATGACCATGTATGTGCTATGTGCATATATGGTTGCCTGCAGAGGAGGAGGACAAAGGAAAGAAGATGCTTGAAGTTAAAGGGAAGGCAAGGAAAAAGGCCACACTTGGGGACAGAAAAGAAAGACTGATTTTCAACAAGCATGGAATAGCATAACATTTTTTGATAGGAACCTCCCCTCCTCATCAAGAACTGATGGAAATGCCCAACTGGTAGCTTTTAACTCAACCGAATATATGTGGCAAATGTGCAACCGACACTAGCCTTAATTATTCTTTTACACTCTTGCCAACTGTAAATAATTTAGATCATGGAGTAACCTTTAAAAAGAAGGATGTATCATTTTCTTGCATATCTTAATACATGCGGTTTTATTTTCCTTAAAAAAACAAGCTCGGAGTTAAGAGAGGATAATCATAGGACTCACGAAGAATATAAATTGACAAGCTATCTAATTAATACGGTGTAAACCGTTCGTGTTTTTCGGAATGCTGATATGATAAAACATACCGCTAGTCGCCGTGGTTTTAGAATTCTAGATTGAAAGAGTAAGAATAATAACAATTTTGGGTGCATATGTAGCTATCCCTTTCCTTGTATTCTTGCAAGTCGAAAGCTCTGTTTGGCTGGCTTTTCCGATGAGGGGTCGCTCTCCCAAAAACCAACTGTGCTCTGCTTGGTACCCCCAACACGTTGCATCTTTGAGTTCTTATACATTTCTACTCTTTTCATGCTTGTGATTCCCAAAGCAAGTAATCCAGTACTCATATGGATTCAGTGCTCATTTCCTTCTCTTTCCTTTCCTTTTCTTAGCTGATGATAACAAGTGGGATAAAAGAATTTGCAAAATTTCAAATAAAGCTTATGGATGAAGACAAGAAACTCGGTTAGTGATAGTGTTGTCATGACATCACCGCAGTTGGTAAAGACAAATCCATAACCTAAAACTGGTAAATGTAATCCGTAGTCAAAACACACGACGGTTCTATAGTGTGAATTGCGTAGCAATTTCTTAATCGCTTTTTGCCTATCAAGATAAGTCGTTATGTCCGGCCCACGACAAATTAACACAAGTACCACAGGAATATTATAGTGAAAAAGTTCAACATCTATTGAAAGTAAATAAACAAAATCCCCACCAACAAAGGGTCCATAGAAAGATTTTTTTCCATGGTCAAAATTAATGACAACTCCTTAATAGTGGACTTTATATGGTTAATGATGGTGAGGTAGGAGTCCATAACCATAAGGAAGAGAGACAGAGAGAGATGCGTCCATCACCATTCACCCGTCCTTTTCAGCCACAACAACAAATTCCTGATAGTAAATTATTAACCTATCTTTGCTGCCCATGCTAGAGAGAGAAACACACAAAGAGAGAGAGAGAAAGAGAGAGATCCAGACAGCGATGGCGTCTCATCTACTACTCCTCATTTTCTCTTCACCATCATCTCATCTCACGATATTATCGCGATATCTCGGGGACCAGGACGCATGCAGCCGGTTGGTTGGGAGCTAGGAGTACTAGTACCACTAGTAGCTCGGATCCGTTGCGTCATTTATTTATGTGTTTTGAATCTGATTGCGATGTGAGGACAAGTAATTACTACCTCCTCCGCCAATACTTGTCATTCTAAATTATTTAGCATGTGCTAAGGTTAAAAGAAAAAAACTATAATACCCTTAATAAAATATTATATAGTTAGATGTAGAATGATAGTTGGGGGTATGATGGAAGAAATTTAAATTTGAAGTGGTTGATGTGACAAGTACTACTTGCAAGTGACAACTATTTTGGGATAAATTTTGAATGACAAAGAGACAAGTATTGTGGGACGGAGGAAGTACAATGATGTAGAGAGAGAGTGATTCTTGTAGTAGCACTAGTAGAGCAAGTTTAATAGTATAGCCAACTACTAGCTACAAATCATCTATAGCCAATGTAATAGCCAATTCATAGAATAGTTGCTTATTATACTATTAATACATGGTTCTACATGTCATACACACATTACGTCTTAGAGTCCGTGTTATAGCTGGTACAGATTTATAGCCCGCTGTTTTTCTCTCTCTTTCTTTATCTCTTTAAAATATATTTATAGCTAGCTTATAGCCTGCTATTGTACCTACTCATATATTGTCTAGAGCAAGTTTTACTCCTAATTAATTAAGAAAAGTTTTAGAGTTTCAGCTTTCCCCTCTCTCTCTCCTTCTCTTGTCGATGTCGACATCCTCCAACCCAATAATCTCTCTCTATCTCTATCTCTTCCCTAGAGAGAGAGCTTGAGAGGGTAGATATGGGGACCCTGCTATGGGTACCAACAGAGATAGATCTTGTGAGGTTTTATTTTACCGGGTTGCAGTACTTGTCTGGACTTAATTATTTGTCAGCAGGATATCAGTAATTTTCATAGAAGTATGACCATATATTAATATATATATATGTAGGTCCCTTGTTCTATTTTACTAGAGATGAAACGTTGCTCTATAAAATTTCTACTTAAAATCATGTGAAGCCAAGACAGTTAAGTACTACCTCCGTCCTAAAATATAAAAACTTTTAGCTATGAATCTAGATACACAGTTGTCCAGATTTATAGTTAAAAATGCTTATATTTTAGGACGGAGTGAGTAGTTCACACGTAAGTTCTCGTCGCTTTACTACAACTGACAAGCCGCGAAGAAAATGAACGAGGCTACCAAAAATAATGTAGTTATTGGCTGCTTTGTTATGATTATTTTTGAAACCGGGCTTTGTAATGAATAGTCACCTATGTACTTGGAATCCGATGCAAATGTTGCCCACGTAGAGAGGACAAATTAAGCGAATCAGCATAATTGACTCTATTATCAATTAGAGGGCCAGCCATGTATGCTATATAAGAAAATGAGCTTATATACTGCCCCCACCTTAAAACTCTTGAATAATCATAGAGTAAAAAATATTAGGATTTAATATGTAAAAATGATATTATTAGATTTGTCACAAAATTACTTTCATATGGTTATATTTTTAATAAGTTTTAAAAATATATAATAAGAAAATGTAATAATGAAACAATGAATTTGAGACTGTGTTGTCTTAAACGAAGAGTAAAAAAGAACATGTATAGTGTATGTACTTCTAGATTTTTTTTTCACGAGTTGAGGAGAAAACACTACTCCATTATGCCCCATATTAATTGAGTTGTGTTTGGAGGCGTGGAAGGGTAGTTGGAGTAAGTTTGGGTGAAATTTATGTTTTTTTAATGATGAAAATGCCAGACTTTGCTTGAACAAAAGCTATATTTATGCACCGATTTTCAATGTTAGAAATGCGTCTAGGGCTGTGTTTAGTTCCTTCCAAAGTTAAAAGTTTGGGTTGAAATTAGTACGATGTGACTGAAAAATTGTGTGTATAACATATTGATGTGATGAAAAAAAGCTAGTACTAGTATTTGGGGAGGAAGGGAGAGTACCAAAGTGTTCACCAGTTTTGGTCCAATGATAGATGGACAACGGATGAGTGAAAGTAGAAAGAGGGTTACCTTGTGGGGGCAAAGGCAGGCACTGGAGTGAGTTGTCTACCGACGAGTCTAATCAAAAAGAGAGGAAGAGAGAGGATATGAAAACTTGAAAGAACAGTACTTCTATTTGTGTGTGTGTGTGCCCACCCAATTTGGCATGGCACTGGGAAAGAAATGCTAGGCTCACTAGGCGCTGTTTGGATTCCACCTTAAAATTTTTCACCCCTGTCACATCAAACGTTTAAATACTTATATGAAATATTAAATATATGCTAAAAATAATTAATTGTACAGATTATGACTAATTTGTGAGATGAATCTCTTAAGCCTATTTGCTCCATAATTTGACAATATTAAACATTTGCTAATGACAGATTAATTAGGCTTAATAAATTTGTCTCGTGGTTTACTGATAGATTCTGTAATTATTTTTTTATTAGTGACTGAACACTCTATACGACACCCTATATAATACCCGATGTGACACGCTGAAACTTTACACCTCTGGATCTAAACACCCCCCCTAACCTTTTGATCTGAGAAGCAAGCACATGTTTTCATTTTTTATAAGCTTGGGTGTTGGTTTTTACTTAGCCATGACGGAATTTATTAATGGCAAAGAGAAAAGAAGTAGTAATATAATAAATACGGAGCAATTTGTTTATTTTAGTTTGGGTATGAGTTGTATGGTAGCCTTTAGGGCCCATTTGAATCGCAGGAATGAAAACGAAGGAATATGAAAAACACAAGAATGACCGTTGTTTGGACAGTAGGAAAAACACATGAATCGGATGAGAGAGATAGCCTCAAAGAAAATTTTTTAGGAGCTTTGACTCTTGCTAAGTTTTCGTCAAAATCTCCATAAGATTATCCATCCCATAGGAATTTAAAAGGATTGGATATGATTCAATCCTTTGATTCAAAAGCATTCCTATGAATATTTTCTATAGGATTAAAATCCTCCAAAATTTCTATGTTTTTCCTTCAAATCAAAGAGGCCTTTTAGTCTAAAGACGGTGAAATACTAGTAGGTTATTCAAACTAATGAACAATGGACGAGGCAACATGTCTGGTAACCCCTCACCTCACAAGTAGAAGTAGAGGAATGTATAGTATTGCCAAGAAGATGGAATTCATATATGAAAATGGAGTGAGAAAATTATATTGAAGTAATTTAAAAATTACAATCCTCCAAATGAACTTAGAATTACACACATAAAGTTATGACAACAAAGCAAGACTAAGTAGTTTATTTAATAAAATACTAGAGGGTTTATTTTAAGAATATTTTTTACTAAAACATTTTAAGATCATAAAGATAAAACATATGTAGGGGGTCATGTTTTTATATATATTCCAAAACAGACCTAGGGACTAGAGAGCATCATTTCCTAGAAGGAAAAGAAGGAAACATTTAGAAAAGCCAAGGCCAGGTACAGGTACGTACTTCCAATTCTGCAAGATGCAGGCGCATGCATGTGCGCGGTACTACTGCGTACCAGCCAAACCTCATATCCATCATTCTATTGGACGAGTATAGATATACAGTAACCAAAGCCTAGTAGTATTTATTTGAGTCCCTACTTTACAGTACTATTATTACACAGTACAGCTAGTACAAATTAATAATTGAGAAAAAGCCCAACAAGTGAAGAAGAAACTACTGTCCGATCCTGATCCTGAGTTCCTGACTGCATCACAACTCACATTTTGTTTTTCTATTTACTCGGAAAAATTTTTGCCCCTTGATATAGTGTAAAGCATTTGTTTCTACCACAAGAGACTGATTTATGCTAGTAAGAGGGGTTAATAAAGTATTTGCATATAAAGTTGGTTTGCAATATAAGGGCTCATTTAGAACATAGAATTTTGAAAACGGCAGAACAAAAAAAAATAAGAATAGGACATCGTAGTACACTTTATATTCCTATATATTCCTATATAGAACTTTACACTTTAAAACAAAGGAATTTTGGTAGAAATAATTTTAGGTTTAGTAAAGAGAGAGAGAGAGAGAGAGAGAGAGAGAGAGAGAGTGCATGGGACTTAACAAAAAGAAAGAAAAAACATGATGTAGGAACTCATGTTGTTTTCCTTTGGAGTTGAAGTCGTAGGAAAAAATATTTAGGACTTTCTCAATCATATTCATTTGTTCCAAAGGAACTAGTAGAAAAAATAAATTCCTAAGGACAGAAATCATTCAGGTTTCCTTTGAAATTAGACCTGGTTCAGGGGATGTTTGGGTGAGAGGGACCGTCCCTCTCACCCAAACACCCCCTTAGTTCCCAACTTTTTTTTAAACTTTGAACTTTTCTATCACATCAAGGGTGTGTTTAGTTCACGCTAACATTGAAAGTTTGGTTGAAATTAGACCGATGTGATGAAAAAGTTGAAAATTTATTTGTGTAGGAAAGTTTTGATGTAACGGAAAAGTTAGAAGTTTGAAAAAAAAAGTTTGCAACTAAACACGGTGCAAAACTTTCCTACACACAAACTTCCAACTTTTCCGTCACATCGTTTCAATTTCAATCAAACTTTCAATTTTAGCGTGAACTAAACACACCCTTAATATTACAATGCATTAATATTATAATTATATTTTAGCTATTGTCTTATTCACCAGTGTGCCACTGTGCCGTACTGGCAAAGTAAAAAAGTTAAAGGTAGAAAAAGAGATGATGTCATACAAGACACAGCCAGAGCCAACAGCAGCAACATGTGCACCCTAGGTTTAGCTTCACTGTTTATGATAAGTCATAGCCTACCAACGAGTGGTTTTCACCATTCTTCAGGATTGCACATGGAGGGTACTCATTGATCCAAAGAAGTTCACATTTATTTCTCCCTTGAAATCAGTACTTCTGTACTTGTAGAATTCTTTTAGGACTTTTCGGATAAATTGATTTAATTAGGAACAAGAAAAATCATTGTATTTTAAAGGAGGCTTAGAAACAACAAATATATCCCCTAACTATTGTATAATAGTAAGTGTTGTTATAAATAAATGATTCAGAACATATCAAGATGAGTCAGCATACACGCGGTGATACATTGATAATGCATTGTTAGTTGTCTTAGGGCATGAGTAATAGAAGTCACCCTGAGAAATGACCTCACAAAAAAAGGCTTTGTCACATGGGATGAGGCTGCACGCCTGCACACATGAGTGAGATACGTGTCTCACAATGCTTGTTTCCTTAAGGTCTAACAAAAATTCCAACAAAAATCTGCAGTGTATAGTTCCCTTCAAACTTCCAAATATTATGTCATATCAAATATTTAGACACATGCATAAAGCATTAAATGTAGATAAAAAACCAATTGCACAGTTTGCATGTAAATTACGAGACGAATCTTTTGAGACTAATTACGCCATGATTAGGGTTTACATTACCACCGGTAACTTACCGCGGGGGTACGGTAATAGAAATACCACGGTAACCTCCTTAAATTCAAATAAATTTAAAAAGTAATTTGAATTTTTGAAAAAATTTTGCACGGTTTCGTACGGTTACCACGGTTACTGCGCAGTAACCGTGCTTACCGCCGGGGCGCGGTAACCCTGGCCCCGGTGGTTTGGGAAACCCTGGCCATGATTTGACAATGTGATGCTACAGTAAATATTTGCTAATGATGGATTAATTAGGCTTAATAAATTCATCTCGCAGTTCACAGACGGAATCTGTAATTTGTTTTGTTATTAGTCTACATTTAATACTTTAAATGTGTGTCCGTATACTTAAAAAAATTTTGGCACACAAACTAAACACGGCCTATGTCAGCCCTTCTCTCTTTTACTTTCAGTCTATAAAATTTCTTCATATTAAAAATTTTGCAGTGAAGCACTCCAAAACAGAAGATAATTTACAAACGAATCAATAGCCCACCTATCTCTAACTTTCTCTTCTTCTTCCCATTTGATATCCCCATTTCTAGAACCATCTCTATTATTGTGAGATAAGAAGCCGGCCACCTAGAATCATGCAACCTGCCCTGACCTCTTCCTAATTATGCCAACACTGCCATCTCTCCCCTCTATGGCGGTACGGATGAAATACGGCTTGGGCTAACGAGCTCCTCCACCATCAATATTTGGCTTCCTCTGCCGACAAGCTCCTCTATCGTTGTCCTCCTACTTCGGACGGAAGAGCGCATAGGATTTCGATAGTGAGTATTCAAAATTTGCACTATAACATTATTTAATTTATTAAAAAATATGAGAAGGGGGTGACATATATAAGAGGCGGATAATCAGCACAAATCAACTGCAGCCATGGAGATCAAACCCAACAATCGTTGAATGGGTGTGAATCGCCAGCTAACCAACCGAACAACTAGAGTTTTATGCTCACATGGACAACTATAGTCTAAAAATATGGGTATTTAGTTAAAAACCCATGATCTCTTTTAGGCCTGTCCCTAGCTCTGGATCTGGCATATTGGGGAGACTATGGCCGACAAGCTCAATGGCGAGCTATCCCTCTCCAACGACAATGACAACTATGATGACCAGTGGTTAATGTATGCAACGAGGGAGTGCAAGTCACACATCTCCTCCCAAACCACCTTCTCTCACTCGAAGCCACCATTTTTGATCTACAAGGCATGCGAGCCTTCTTCAATTTGGCCCTGTGAAGCGGCAAGGCCACTCGCCATATTCCCGTGTTGTTTATGTCCTTAAGACGGTAAGGTACGGCTTGTGTACATGGCACTACTTTTTTCAGAAAGCTAGGAGTACGACTTATTTTTAGAATTTTAGAAATTGATTTTAAAATTAATTTAGCACATTTGTTCCATTTTCGTTGCCAAGCTCTATTTTCATTATTACTAAGACACTGACTAACAACTCTACCTAATTTTTTTCCTTTTTCTGTGTCCACGTCTCAAGTTTTTGGATCTCTAGAAAAAGTAGTTCTTTTTTTATACACGCAGATGAGGAAATTAATGGTAGCTAGAAACCTAAACTATGTCACTATGGACCTGTTTATATCCCATCCCAAAATTTTATATATTATCACATCAAACATTTGAATACCTGCATAAAGTATTAAATATAGGCTAAAAAAATAACTAATTGCACATAATGTGACTAATTTGTGAGACGAATCTTTTAAGCCTAATTGCTCCATGATTTGACAATATGGTGCTACGGTAAACATTTGCTAATGATTAATTAGGCTTAATAAATTCGTCTCGCGGTATACTGACGAATTCTGTAATTATGTTTTTTATTAATGTCCGAACACCCCATACAACACACTATATAATATCCAATGTGACACACCAAAATTTTACACCCTTTATCTAAACACCCCCTATGTGCATATGTACCATCCATTAATTAACTCTAGTATTCATGGTGCCAACAAGCATGCATAGCTTGCATTTTCCTGGCAGGTGCTCCTTTTGACACATGGACACATATAGTCTTATCATTTTTTTCTCTTACATAGACACACAGAGAGAGTCTATGGTCTTCAGTTTGGTTTACCTGATATATTTGTTGGCTGCCTACTCTTTCACAAGGGTTTGGATGGTGAAATAACGGTGACCCCTGGCTAAAGCAACCGATGGAGAATTTCACTCAGAATTTTCCTCACAATTATTGTCTAATTTATTTGAAGGCATTTATACTGTACGGTCGTACTTTGCGGTCCATAGGCAACATGCATGGAGTACATGTTATAGTAAACTAGCTAGAGAACAACCACATAACTTCTCCGATAGTGATATATTGATATGTGTATATGAAAATACAGCTTGACACAATAGAAATGATATTGCAATAATTTACTCCTTTTATGTGTACCGCAACAAAACTTATCCATCAAAGTTACACTTTAGCTAGGATCGTATCGACGACAAAACGAAATTAATTAGATTGTCAAGCATCTGTACCACTTAATTTGATGATACGTAAGATAAGTATTATGTTTGGAGTATATGTAAAGGTCTTCACAAACATAATATTACTATATACAATCTAGACAAGTGGTGTCGAGTTACTGACTGGTAGTTTCATCTTTACATACGTGTCTTACCTGTCGCCAGCCGTTAGGTTTATGGGAGATTGATGCATTGGGAATTTAGGATATGATGTGGCATAATATGTCACCTTGATGGATATGTTGTATCCAATAGATTTATATGCAGAACGGTTGTGGCGATACATATTCTGTGTCAAGCAGGATAGATGATAGCTTCAGCTTCCTTTCATCACTGCATGCCTTTTTCAATGGGTCGCAAACAAGAACTAATGGTGTGTTTATGCCAAAATTGGAAGTTGAAACGATGTGATGGAAAAGTTGAAAGTTTATGTGTGTAGGAAAGTTTTGATGTGATCAAAAAATTAGAAGTTTAAAGAAAAAGTTTGGAACTAAACTTGACCTAATTCATTGCTCAAAAATTGAAGAAGAAATTCTTCCTAAATAAGCCCTCTGATAGGAAATGACCTACGTGTGGAGGGGGAGATAAAAAGGCCTCGTCTTTTCGCTTATGTTTATACTTATTAGTCAAAATTTGAATTTTCAATCTTAAATTAGGAGGTGATTTTGAAGTTTTCATCGAAGTTTATTTTTCAGCCTTTGCTTTAAGATCGCTAAGAACATATATATAAAAACTTTATTCACAAATTACTTTCCGTTTGCAAATATGTCGTTTCGCTTATTCGTTGGCTCCGAAAGTGTTATGGGCGCACGGTCTTTCTTCATAGGGTTTAAATTTTGGTGTGCATAATATTGGAAAAATATGTAATGTAAATCATATATATATTAGGAACTTGAAAACTACCATTAGATAAAAAAATAAACGTTTGATATTTGTTCACATCACCAGTAGTACAAATTTAATTTGCTTCTAGGTTTAGTCGTAAGTAAAAATTTTACCCAAAATAATTTTGGTGACGTAGATAAACCTAACTTACAAATCTATTTTTAGATTCAACGATAGTTTTATCGTTTTCAAGTTTCTATTTTAAACGTGGTTTGCTTTAATAACATCGATAGCCAATAAGTGAGTTTGTTTCAATTCACTGATTTATCATCGGTCTTCATCTACCTGGATGTGTGTTTACGAGACACGTAGGCGTTTACACGTGTGTTGTGTTTGCGCGTCTCCTTTTGAAAAAAGAACAAATGTTCTCCAGCCCTTGCTATTAATTCCCATCCCGCTACCGTCCTCTCTAGAGAGTGACCATTATTGATGGCTTCCCTGCGATTTCTAAAATACTTATATTTTTCGTGGGCACAATTCTTTTCCTCAACTGCAAACTTAAGTTTGCTCGTTTTCTATTAACATATTTTTTAAACTGTTAAATGATACATACTTTACAACAAATTTCTATATAGAATTAGGCTCAAAAGATTCGTCTCGCGGCTTCCAGGCAGGTTATAAAATTAGTTTTTCATTCGTGTCCGAAAACCCCTTCCTACATCCGGTCAAACATCCGATTTGACACCTAAATATTTTTATTTCGTGAACTAAATATGGCCTTAGTTTTAGATGCACGTGTTAATCAATCGACTAGCAGCTTTGGGCAAAATGGAATTTTAGTCTACCACTGTTCCCCAAGACAAATATTTTGAGGCAAAATATCAATGTTTTAATTGTTTTCTTAGAAGATAGATGAGTTGATGGTTTAAAATTATATATGACACTAAAAAATTGGTTTTCCCTAATAAATAGAAAAAAAGCCGATATCAGCAGGTCATGAAAGCAGGTGAGCATATCCCTTAAGAATATATATAGGTATATATGACTAGCTTTTATGATGCTAACACAGCAGCTAGTTGAGTTCAAAAGTACTTATATATCCAGAATAAAGAATTTCTGAAAGTTGCCCTGTCGTGGAAGCAAGAAATTAATTACGACAGCAGAACCACAGCTTTAGAATACTGTTCTCATCCACAAATTTGGACTTGATCAAACTTATATAGAAACGGTTTATAAGATTGATTTGACAGATAAATATATCATCCTACTTAGATAGTCTGAGGAACAATATGTTTTTTAGTTGATTTTTGGTTTTTTTTCTGGTCTAACATGCTTGTCTATACATTCCACGTGTCTATCCTAGAGATAAACCTGGTTTAAGATAATATAATAAGTATTAAACATATATAATCAGGCATATCAAATTGATCCAAACTTTTTTGTGAAATGAATTGTGTGTTCGGTTCTATGTGTTGGGAACCCATCTCCCACGTACGGAAAACGGAGCGATCCATTAGCGCATGATTAATTAAGTATTAGCCATTTTTTTAAAAAAATAGATCAATATGATTTTTTTAAGCAACTTTCGTATATAAACTTTTTAAAAAAAAACACCGTATAGCAGTTTGAAAAGCGTGCACATGGAACGCGAGGGAGGAGAGTTGGGAACCTCCATTAATTGTCGAACACAGCAAAGTTAATGTTTTTTCACATATTAATTAATCCGAGGATGCCATTTTTGTAGAATTAATTTCTGGCCACAAATAAATAAAATCAATGGACCGATTGATATGTTTTGGTCATCATCATGTGACCGTACGTAGTATAAATAAGGACAATATTGTCATTTTCAGCTGCACATCCTGTCCTAGATCGACAAGAGTAACTATCACAGAATCGTTTTCAGAGCTTGCTATTGATCATAATTTCCATCGATCTAAATTAATTAATTTCCCATGGTCCTGACAGTGCCGTGTACATGTTGTAGTATTGGGTCTGATCGTGACTCTTGGCCAATTTGGCACAAAGCCATTCCTTTCCATGATGATGAGTTGAAAGAGTTGGGACCCAAGGCACATTCCCAAAGAGTGATGATGCATGCTACCTTATTTTGTTTTCTAGTTTCGAGGGAAGAAAAAAGCAGACTCATTTGAGATTCTAGCTCTAGATTGTTCCCACCTATTATCCGACGTTTTTCCTCTGTTCTCAAATAGATGTCCATTTGAACATATCAAAAATGAAAAATTACTGATGTAGACATTACCAATATAATTTGTTTGTGAGAAATTACTTCCTCCGTCCCTAAATATAAGACACATCCCAATATAATGAATTTGGACATAAGGTCTGTCTAGATCCGTTGTACTAGGATACGTCACATCTAACCAAAATCCCTTATATTTAGGGACGGGGGAGTATATTCTTATGTTTATTGTCAATAGAAGTCTACGTATATAGGAACTACTCCATTTCATATTATAAGTCGTTTTGACATTTTTTTTCTAGTCAAGCGCTTTTAAATTTAACCAAGTTTAAGAAAAACTAACAATATCTACAACACCAAATTAGTTTTATTAAAACCAACATTTAATATATTTTGATAATATGTTTGTTTTGTATTAAAAATATTGCTATGTTTTTTTATAAACTCGGATAAACTTAAAAAAGTTTTACTAGAGAAAAAAATCAAAGCGCCTTATAATAGAAACGGAGGTAGTAGTGTATTATTAATTTTGTATACATAGGAAAGTAAAATAATAGTGGGTGTTTTTATAAGGCATGAAAATGCCTTATTTACATATAAAAATACGAGTTTGGCCACGGCGCCTACTAAGATAGACTAGGGATGTAAACATTTTATATTGCAAAATTATCAGCCATAATTTTTCATGCAAAACTTTGACCATCCATCTTATTTGAAAAAATTTTGGAAAAAAAACTAAAAACATAAGTTACGTATAAAGTACTATTCATATTTTATCATCTCATAGTAATAAAAATACTAATTACAAAAAAAATTAAAATAAGATGAAAGATCAAAGTTGGGAGTGGAAACTTATGGTTGCACTTAAAATAAGACGGAGGGAGTATAAGTCAAACGTAAAAATGTGTGTAAGTATTTCACGCGTGTCTCTTTTCATCATACAAGAGAGGAAAAAAGATAAAAATAAATATCACTCCTGCTATCCCAAAATAACTTTATCCCTAACAATTTGGATTTAAATTAATCAATATAAAGAAAACTATCGATGTAACTCTCATTAATAGGAACATACAGTATTGGCGGATGCTATATAACCTCTCAGATTCACCGATCAAATGATCGGTAAGACGATAAAAATCAACATGTTTTAAGATAAATGGCATAAGCTAAAAATAAAGGAGTGCTCCTATACATACTAACTTTTTTTTAAAGGAACCGTTACAAACAATGATAGCAAGCATTTAATTTAATTAGATGGAATTTATATGAAATCTAAGACGTACTCACAGTATAGTTAGATAAAATTTAGGACTCCCTCTGTCTCAAAATATAGCAGTCGAGGGTTGGATTGGATACATCGGCCAATAAATTTGGACATGCTATCTACTCCCTCCTTTCCTAAATGTTGACGCCGTTGACTTTTTAAAACATGTTTAACCATTCGTCTTATTAAAAAAATTTGTGAAATGTGTAAAACTATATGTATACATAAAAGTATATTTAACAATAAATCAAATGATAGGAAAAGAATTAATAATTACTTAATTTTTTTGAATAAGCTGAACGGTCAAACATTTTTAAAAAAATCAATAGCGTCAAACATTTTTGGATAGAGGAAGTAGTTTCGTAGGATTAGGATGTGTTTCATCCAGTTTTATATTTTCTCTAAAATATAACAACCTTAGATTAGGGAGATCACATCCAGTACGACGAATTTGGACATACCACTGTCCAGATTAGTCATCATTGTACTAGGATATATCATATTAGTACTAAATTGTTATATTTTGAGATGAATGTAATAGTAGATACTCCCTCCGTATTCATAAAGATAGTCGTTTTGGACAGCGACACGGCCTCCAAAACACAACTTTGACTTCTTTTTTCTATAGAAATATTTATTGAAAATTAGTATATGTATACTTTTATAAAAGTATTTTTTAAGACAAATCTATTCATATAATTTTTATATTTTTAAACTCAACAACTTGAGAGTTATTTATGATTTATATTCCCAAGGTTTGATTTAAATATTGTTCTAAACGACTTTCTTACGAGTGATGGAGTATTTCTTTTTCAGGACTGGGGGTGAGTAGTAATAAAACAGTGGTAAATAAAAGTGAGAAAGTGAGTGTGAGAGTGCGGGCGCGTACTGGTGCTCACGTTAGCACTGACACCGGCTGTCCGTCCGGGGTGGTGACCTGGGAACAACCAATGCCCTTGCCATCCCATGCCGTCGGTTTCCCCATACAGGACCACCATCATCTCGCGATAATCTCGTCTCTCTCTCGCGCGCGCGCGCGCGAGAAATCCTCATTTAATCACGTCTCGCCGCGAGATCTCCCACCCCGACTGGCTCGCTCTCTTCCTTCTCGCCTGCACTGCAACGAGCTGCAGGGGAAAGGAAAGGAAAAGCACTTGATACTAGTATTATAATAATTTAATTAAGGAAATGAGAGTCATTGTCAGTGCTCTGTCTCCTTTTTCTCGTGGATTTTGTTTTTATTTTTTTGTTTTCCAAGTTTGATTTGGTTTCTTTTGGAGTATTTGGGTTAAAGTACGGACGGGGATTGTCCTCTAGCGAGAGGAATCCTATGCGGTGCACAGTCCACGAGCTTGCCGTGTGGCCGTTTCTCCGTTTTAGGAGTACGCCCTCCATCCTTATCTCTACAGCAGGCACGAGGTATTAATATTTAAAAATAATTAAAAAATGTTATGATTGTTAGGAGATGAAATATGTAGAGAAATTAAATAGAGAACGATTATAACTGATTGAGATAAAAGGGTGGATGGAGAAATGAATTTGTTTTAGGGAAAGCACCAGTTGTGTGATGGTGGAGACGTGGGTGCATGACTTCATCAACCAGGGTTCAAATCCTAGTGTCCTTAAATTGAAAAATCATGCAGGATAAGATAATATATGAAATACATTCAGTTTTACGGTAAATTTGTTAGTATTAAAGAGTATATTGTTTTACCCCTATCGTGGAGTAGGTAGGTTCGTCTTAAATTAAGTGAACCGATACTTATACGATGCTCTACCTTTAATATTATATCATCTCGATAGCCTATCTTTATATTTATATGAAATTTATTCTAGGGCTGCACCTTGAATCTACGGAATTTTTTGTAGGATTTAATTCTGTTCACCCAAAAAGTCTTAAAATTCGTTCATCCCAAACCAAGCCTAAAACTACAACATAAATATATAAAGATATGGTACAATATAACACTCTCTCATTATGTGCACCAAAAATCAAAGTAGTATAGCATTGGTACTATATTTTTTTATGAACAATTTTGAAACTCAAAATCAGAAGTGATTTTTTTAATGAGAGAGTAGAGCAGAGAAGCAGTAGAACATACTAGAGTTGGCATAAGGGCATTCACAATGTGAATAGAAAGTGACTAATAAGGGGTCTTACTATCTGTCCCCTTTGTCTAAAAAAAGTCCAATTATAGCTACGAATCTGAATATATGTGTGTCTAAGTTCGTAACTATGATTTGTCTTTTTTTTTAACAGAGTAGTACTTTACTATTGTGGAGGTGGGTAAATAGAGATGGTAGTAACTACTTCTAACAATAGCACTGCTACCTGTAGCAAACATTAAGAAAACATTAAACTCTCTCCTTTCTTACCATCTCTCATTTCCATCAATCATTTGCTCTAGATGTGGACCCTGTTTTACTATATACAAATTGCGAGAGCTAGTAATAATTATAATTTGGTTCCGTATATCTCACCTTATTACCCACTTGATGAATAGAGTATATATTGAGGATACTCTAAAAAATCGCCGCAGATACATGTGGTGTTTGAAACTCATGTAGATGAAGATTAAGTGTTCTGCGTAAAACGGGGTGGTATTAACGTACGATTAATTAAGTTTTAATTATTACAAACTTGAAAAATATATTTATCTGATATTTTAGAGCAACTTTCATATAGAAAATTTTCGCACGAAACATATCGTTTAACAGTTTAAAAAATATACCACGGATATCCAAATTTTCATCAAACTTTCGGAGGAGAAAAGAACGAGGCCTGTAGTAAAAATGAGAATAAAGAGAGTCCACAGTGGCACGGTTGGCCGCGGGGACCTTCAACGTCTACAGAGATGCATCGTCTAGGTGATGCGAACTAAACCTTTATTATCTTTATTATTTTTGACCCGTCTCCGTCTCCCTCACTCCCTTCCTTCATTCGCCAGTATACATGCGCACAGCTGGCAATCTCTCTTCGCCGAGAGCCCGAGATGAGATGACGGCAAAGAAGCGTACTATACTCCCTTCTCCCCCACGATATATCGCCCATCCCAAAGATCTCTCCTCGTCTCACGAGCGTGAAGGAAAAAAACGCGATAAACCGCGAGATATCGCGTACGGGGAGTGGGCCCCACCACGCAAAGGACGCCGGGCCATGTTCCTCGGTCCACGCGGAGCGGTATGGAATTGGGGGGGGGGGGTGTGGATGGACGATCCTGCCCCTGCCCGAGGAGGGCATAGGGGTAATCTCGTCATTCCACCTCTCTGATCCCGTCCGTCCTGAGGAGAGAGATACCGGAGGAGAGAGAGTGTGTGTGAAAGCGACCGTTGGAGAGAGAAAGGGGGAGAGAGAGAGAGAGCGTCACGAGTGATTCCGTTTCACTAGCCTATTGCAGCAGCAGAGGCTGAGGACAGAGCATGCAGGCAGTGGCCATGCTCCCCCCAGGGCCGTACGTTAACACAGCCCCCAGGGTGGCATTTCGCTACACGGCACCGGGCCTTGCCATCAACGTTGTCAGGATCCGGATCCTACGCAGTATCGT
Organism: Oryza meridionalis; assembly: GCA_000338895.3. NCBI lineage: Eukaryota > Viridiplantae > Streptophyta > Magnoliopsida > Poales > Poaceae > Oryza > Oryza meridionalis. The sequence continues at coordinate 3,793,970 of CM002531.2, forward strand.
GTCATAAGATCGGGATACTATAAGAATTTTTTTTAACTTTAATTAATTACATATAGCCATTCTATATAAAAATATAGTAATAATATATATCATGCACGTAGAGACATTTATCAAGAGAAACCACGTTGGTTTTGATATATTTAACTGATTTTTATATAAACTTGAGCATATTTATTTACATTATTTTCAAACCATCTTATTTTAAATAATATTTTATAGTATCGTAGGGATCGTAGAATCGGGATACCAGCTAAGATTTCGTAGGATCGTATAGTAATGAATAGTAGGATCGATATACCATAAGAATTAGGGTACTAGGTAGGATCGATATTCGGCTTGGTAGGATTATAGTATCGTAAGATATTAGGATACGGATCGAGATACTGATAACCTTGCTTGCCACCACGCTAGTGCTACTATCTCTTTGCCCAAATTATCATTCGTGATACAGGAGTATCTCCAGCGATCTCTCTATCCCACATTCCCACTCTCTATAATTTAGTAAATTTTCTAAAATTAGGGTTGCTTTTTGTGTGTGTGTGTGTAACTATTCGTGATGCCGCAGCCAAGCAGCCAAACAACCCAACTAGTCTCTCTGTGACACTCCCTATATTTGTTCTTATTTACTGTTCATTTTGTTTTGCTCTGAAAAGATAGAGTTGAATGGTGAGTTATTACATATAATATCAAAAAAATATATAAATGTAGGAGAGTGAGGTTTAGGGAGCTTGTTGGAGATGCTCTAGCTAGTATATATAAGTTGCAATAGCTAAAATTAGATATTTCCATACATGGAATCATACCAACCATCTGGGAATGAGGACAAACATACCGCTTTATCTTTTGATAAAATCGTTCATAAATTGTTTCGCCGGTATATTACTTGTGCACATGTCATCACTATTGCAGTTCTTATTACATAACTTCAGCCTTAAAATTAAGGGATCGGATAAATGTGAGTGGAAATGAATTTAATTGGTTGAAACAAGGAGAAAGTTATGGACTTAACTTGTCTTAAAGTGTAGGCCATAATATAATGGTTTGTACCTAGAACACGTGTATATCCTCTGTGCTCATCAAGCATCCGTTAACTTGTACTCCTATACAATACACTTATTTATACCTATAACAAATATACATGCTTATTTTTAGTAGTAAGTTTTTTGGGAGAAAATAAGCCGCACAAGGTGAAGGTGAACATTATAGATGGACTCTAAAAAAAGCATAGGCGAGTAAACGGTGGTCGATATCCGGTGTACACTTTCCATTTTCACACAGTACGGTTAGGTTTGATTGCAGAGTGAGGACTAATGAGGAGCCCTGCCATTATAGTTCTTCCAACCACAAGACACATCGCTTTCACTCACTTTCTTTTTTTTCCCTCTCACTTTCTTTGACAATGACCCCTTCTGTCAGCCTCCACCCCCTCCCCCCCAAAAAAAAACTCTCTCTCTCACACACAAAAAAATATACAGAAAAAGTTGTATAATTGGATTATTTGTACTACTGGAAAAGCAAGAGCAAAAAAAAAAACAAAAATGAAAAGCCATTCATATGCATCAACTCCACTCGTGTCACGTCCATCCTTTTGCTGTCAGCTGGTGTTTTTCTTGGAAAGAGCAAATGGGGAGGGAGAAAGCAAAAGGAAAAAGAAAAACAAAAGAACGTTCATATTTAGACAGTTCCAAAACAAAAACTTTTCACCCCGTCACATCGAATATTTGGACATATGCATGGAGTATTAAATATAAGCTAAAAATAACTAATTGCATAGATTGTGTGTAAATTACGAGACGAATCTTTTAAGCCTGGTTGCTCCATAATTTGACAATGTGGTGCTACAGTAAACATTTGCTAATAACGGATTATTTAGGCTTAATAAATTTGTCTCACAATTTATAGGCGAATTTTGTAATTTGTTTTATTATTAGTCTATGTTTAATACTTTAAATATGTATCCATATATCTAATGTGACACGCTAAAACTTTCTGTCTCGCGAACTGAACAGAGCCTTAGTACCGGTACTACTGCTACTTCTGCGGTACAATGTCACATTGACAAAATTGACCGCCATGTGCTTTGTCTTTGGGCTTGTCTGGATGTACTAACGCCTCTAAGAGCAGGTACAATAGCGGACTACTCTAAACGTAATCTAAGACGTAATATGTGTATGACATAAACATATTTTAAAGAGATAAAAAAGAGAGAGAGAAGATCAGCGGGCTACATATTTATAGCCAGCTGCAACACGGACTATAAGACGTAATGTGTGTATAACAGATGGGACCATGTATTAATAGTGTAGTAAGCAACTATTGTATGAATTGGATATCACATTGGCTATAGATGATTTGGAGCTAGTAGTTAGCTATACTATTAAATTTGCTCTAATACTAATAGCTTTCTCTGTCCTAATATAAGTATAACATAGTACAGATGTGATATATTTTAAGATAGACAAAATTCGTGATCCTCGATGTGTCACGTCTTTAGTAGGTTGCATTTATATCGGAACGGAGGGAGTAGTACTCTCTTTGTTCTGGTTTAAGAATGGTTGTGGCTTTCCGTGTCCAATGTTTGACCATTTGTTTTATTTGAATTTTTTTTAATTAGTATTTTTATTGTTACGAGATGATATGACATGAATAGTATTTTATTCATTTTTTATTTTTATCATAAATTTTTTAAATAAAACGGACGATCAAACATGGAAAATGAGATGGGGTGATGATGTGGTTAATAGTATCTGCCGTATCTGATTATTCCAGGTTCTGCGAGAAAACATTTATTTTTGTTATAAATAATGTCGGAATGAATCTATAGCCTAGCTGCCAATAATTGATGAACATTCATCGGTGAGTCTCCCAATAATTGGTGAACATTTAGTCGGTTTGTTGTTTTGTTCAGCCAGCACTAGTACCAAATTTATTTGTTGTAGCACAACAGAATTGAATCTTGTCCCTTTGATCCATAAATACAAGCTTACACTAGCAAAAGTTTCTCGTTCGATATTGTTCTAACTATGCTTTTTTTTTTGGCAAGGAAAACAAATGTGAGTTATGGTTGCTAAGAAAATGTCCGTTAACTAATAAAATAGGAAACACGGTAGCTCCTTCGCTGCCTTTCATTGGTAATATTAGAGATAATCTACATTAGTGAAAGAGCATTCCAAGATGCCACCAGGATGAGCCACATCATCAAACAATCATGAACCATTCGATGTACTATTTCGATGAAGAGGACCGTTGAATTCGAAGAGAAAAAACAGTTTTTTTTTAAAAAAGCATACAATGTCATTGGGTGTTCTAGGATCTTAATGCACCTTCCATGAGATGTGTGGTTACAAAAGATGAGAGTGAAAAAAAAAAGAACACCTTAAACATTGACCATATAAAAAATATCACCAATGAATGAGGGTGTTTGGCAGCTATATATTGTCGCTGTAGCCAATGCAACAGCGCCTGTTCAAAATGGTTGTAGCTGGCAGCGATTTTGAACTGTTGTAGCACCCATGCTTTCCGAAGAGGGCCAATATTCTATAATAGCTAGTATCGTTGTATATATGAATAGCTAAATAACCCAATACTACTCCCTCCATTTATTTTTAATAGTCATATTTTCAGATATGAAAAATTTATTTTTAATAGTCATATTTCAACAACCTATTCACTTAATGACTTTCTCGGATTTAATGCGTGACTTTCCATTCTTCCACACAAGATTGGCTGCATGGGCATCGAGAAATGTAAATATTAATGAATCGTTTGTTTACGAGGAATAACTAGTAGCATGTTTAAATGGATAATAAATAGAATTACTTATCCTTGGTCTGTGTGCTAAGATAAAATATGACTATCAAAAGTAAATGGAGGGAGTATTGATTACTTTAGTACGCCTTAAAATTTTAAAAAAAGAACATGTGGCATGGATAATATATATAGTATTTTTTTTAAAAAAAGTTGATTTAACATATGGTCATCCGATTTATGATAAAAAGCGTATATATAAGACTATTAACACAAACAACTTATAAACACATCTAATAATAGACACATAAATTATAATCGCACAAACACGCGACTTAATTAATAGGCTAGTATATATATGAATGAAATTACACATAATTTTAGGAGGAAAACTAGTACAAAGCTATATTTTCTATTAAAGTCACAAGGCTCACATCCATGACATACAAATCACAAAACCATGCCTTTTTCATCCATGGACTGCTAACCTCACATGTAGCCAAGACATCATGTAGACAACCTTTAGATATGCCTGTATTTAGGAGCAGGTAACAGGGGAAAACCTCCTTTTATGGATGTGCTCAAAAGGGTGATGGCTGGGTTGTCCCCTTCAGATCTACCCTAACCTATCCTTTTTGGGAGCAAACAGGTGTGGTGGTGATGGGACACGTGGAGCATTACAGGCCTTTTGAATCAGGTTGGGGAGCTAGCGCCACACTTGACCATTCTTTATGGTTAGCACCATATCTTTGTTCCCGTTTCTTTTTCCCTCTTGCAAGGGGCTATAGATTTAGAATACAAGGAATTAGAGTATTACTACTAAGATAAGATATTTAGAGTGCTTTTAGGGTGTAACTGTGTAAATTTAATAATAGAGCCAACGACTATATGCACAAATAGTCATATCACAAAAATTGATCTACCGTCTTTATCTGCACCATTGGATGACATTTGCACCACTTTGACCACCACAGAATCGTGATGCATGGTCTTAGTTTTTTCTGCTTGCACATGACCTTGCCACCTCACCGTCATGGGACACACGCTACCTCCAACATATCCAATCGATGACATCTAAATCACAATTTAATGTTTTCATCGTATAGCCCCTTTTCAAAGGGCATGCATCCAAACATTTCTTGTAGCTCTAGTAACTAAAATGAAGAGCTAGCGATGTTGATAGCATGTTCTATGTTCATCTCATGCGCTGTTTACACATGGTTCATGTATATAAATGTAATGAGTTAGTGTGACTTTGTTTATATTTAAACACAAACAATTATATAGACTAGGCAAAAAGATAACTCAAACATATGCACAAGAGTACTACCACCAAGGCCTGTAGAGCAGAAGAAAATCATCCTTCTATCGTACTAGGGATGAAGCTTGCTTGCTTTACTCTGCTCTGAACCGAGTTTAGACTTTTGCGGGTGTCTAAGTTTGGACTGAGAGAGTACACACGTGATAAAAATAGACAAACTATAGGTACAAAATTTCTAAATCAAGTTTATGGGCACCCCCTTGACACACGATAGCTCCATCCATGTGTCGTACCACATACTCTCCTTTGTGTGCAATGTTTTGTGTGTGCATAGTGCAAACCCCTCCCTACATCTACTCCCTCCATCTTAAGATATAAGGGATTTTAGGTGGATGTGACACATTCTAGTACTTAGATGTTTAGATTCGTAGTACTAAAATATATTATTTCTACCCAAAATTACTTATATTTAGGATGAAAGGAGTATCTAGAAGTAGTGGGGAGAGCGTCCTCCGATATTGGGTCCACTACTGCTCACACGGCCGATGGTACGTAGTACTCCCTCCATCTACTTTTGACAGTCATATTTCCAAATCTGAAAATTTTATTTTTGATAGTCATATTTCAATCCAACATATCCTCTTAATGGCTTTCTCGGATTTAATGCGTGACTCTTCATTTTTCCACACAAGATTGGTTGCATGGGCATCGAGAAATACAAATTTTAATGAATCGCTTGTTTACGATGAATAAAATATGATGATTAAAAATAGATGGAGTGAGTACTAGCACGCACATGATAGGGGGTACCCCCACCACCACCACAATCGTAGGCCCCTCGTCCTACAGGCTAAGGCCAAAAACCCCAATTATGGGTACCGAACAGTTCCATCACCCATTTCATTCATCACTACCGTCCTCCACCCCCCCCTCTCTCTCTCTCCCCTTCTCCTGTGCACTTTTCCTAACATCCCCTCAGTGTGACAGTGAGAGTGACAGCACCTCTCTCTCTCTCCCTCCGTAATCTAGCACTCCCTTCATCTATAAATATAATTATTTTCTGATTTATTTAGCACAAATTATGTTAGGACTTTTTTGGAACGGCAGGAATATTATAGGAATTTTATAGACAATAGTTTATTTGCTCCAAAATTCCCGAGGAAATCCTCCAAACCGAATAGACACATGCATGAGGAGAAAAAAGTTTGGTTTTCCTCGTTCATTTAGGGGATATGGGTGGGAGGGTGATTGAGGGTAAGATATGAAGAAATTTAAATAAGATGTTATATAACTATTTTTGTGGAATTCTTATATTTGTGGAGATAGGACATTTCTACTTACTCCTTTTTTTCTTTTAATGGTTCCAACTTTTCTTTATATGTTTTCAATCACAAGTGCAATGAACAAATATAGATCACTGCGACGAGAAAAAAGATAGATGTTCGTCCACTATACATTGTGTCCCGGCCTATCCAGTAGCATGATTGACTGGTATGTCGTGCATCACATGTTCACTTGTGTTGACATGACAATGGAAAAGAAGATGCCAAATCCTTTTTGACGAATATTTTTGTATTAAAGTTTGGTTACACATCTCATAGGGAGAATGCTTTTGTGTGGTTGATAGTATACGATTACCGGTTTATGGTGAGTTCTAAACAGAAACTGAAGATGGCTACTTTCTTGTTCTAGTGGAAGGCTAAAACTAATGAAAAAGTGATACGGAATATATATCAATTCTAACTACTACGGAGTAGTATTTTTTTTAAGGATAATCGTAGAAATTCCAACTGCTCTCCATCTAATTGAAATAAATAATGTTTACACCACAGACAATATACTAGCGCTATTACTCCCTCTATCTATTTTTGATAGGCATATTCCCAAATCTGAAAAATTTATTTATGATAGGCATATTTCAATCCAACAACCTTGTGTTTCTCAGATTTAATACGTGACTCTCCATTCTTCCACACAAGATTGGCTATATGGACATCACTTGTTTACGAGGAATATCTATTAGCATGTTTAAATAGATGATAAGTAGAATTACTTATCCTTAGTTTACGTGCCAAGATGAAATATAACTATCAAAAATATATATAGAGGGAGTATTATTTTCCTGCTGTACTCCTACAGTTCAACTTTGTAAGTTAAACAATAGATTTTACCATAGGTTGCCCAGTCAGCATTTAACCATGTGAGCCTGTAACATCGCTAGCCAGTAGCCACTAGGCGGCCATACATTGCTACTGTATTACTGTTCCGTCCCAAAATTAATTAATTTTTCACACGTCCCACATGTACCAAACTATCAAAGCAAATCTTAATGTAAGTATATTTTATTTTATCTATTATCAATATATTTATCCTATTCTTTCACAAATTCAGATGAAACAATTACTCACAAACAAATTTATTTTAAAATAAAAATAAATAAGCAGAAAATTGAATTTATTTTAGAACGTAGAGAGTACTCCGACTAGTAGCACAGAAGATCCCACGGCACTATCCCCGCACATGTGGCCGCCACTGCCGCTCAGATACGGACGGCCGTGATCGATCCCACCACCACCACCGCCTCAAAAAGAAGCCAAGGATCCATCCATTCATTTCATCCCCACAATACCCCTGGCACAGCGCCCAACACCACACGCGCCACCAGTGGCATCGGCCCGTAATTTACCCCGAACCCCCATGGCTCTCTCCTCCAAACCTTCGCCGAGAGGTGGGGCCCCACGCTAGCCTCCTTCCTCCGCACGGGGGGTCAAAACCGCGAGGCGGCACGTGACCCCAGCCAGGGGCGGTCAAGATACACGCCACGTGTCGTGATGTGAGTGGCACGTGCTACGTGGTGGTGGTGGTGCCCGAATCTTGGCGTCTCACCTTTTTTTTTTCCCTCTCTCTCGTTTTTTTTTGGGGTCAGAAAAGGCGGGGGTGCGGGGGAAATAAATTCGGGAGGAAACCGCGGATGCGTGCATGGATGGGTGGGTGGGTTGATGGCCAGTTGTCAGATAAGCAGATCAGCTTATATCGGTGGGTGCGATAAGCGAGTCGGCTTATAGTATCGTGTTAAAGGCTCGACAGCTACTCGCGCACTACACAACGCAGCGGGAAAGCGACAGCTCTGGAAAAAATCTGAAAATAAATTTGGACCCGGCCTTGCTCTGCTACGCGTACCCCGGTGCCTCCCACACCCCGTTGCCTTTTTCCTTTCTTAAAATGAAAACTCTCAGCGGTAACAAAAGAAATTCAAATATTCTTTATAAGAATGTGTTTACATGGATATTTATATGGTTTTGATGAGTATGTCGAAAATATATTTTATTGTAATAATATAAACCATATTCTATTGTCCAACATGTACTCAAATAAAAACAGTCACAATAGCCATTGCAAAATAAGACAATTAGTACAGTACTCCTTCCGTTCATTTTTTATCATCGCATAAGTTCGTGGCAGCGAGACCAAGGGACACTTGTGCTGCATAGAACAAGCCAGAAAAGAAGCAGGTCTGCATGCGCAGGAAGAAGAAAGAAGCAACAAATTAATTCCAACCGATCAATCTCAGCCTCACATGAGCCAGAGTGACCTCTTGTATGCCAGGGGGTTTAACATCTACATGCAAATTGAAGCATCATAAGTGTCCCACCCAAGAAGAGCCGAAGCGTCCATTGGCATTATGCGCTGATCAATTTGGAACATCTTTTTTTGCTTATGCGTACGTTGATCAAAAGTGAAGAGAGAGAGATGTACTATCACGATTTGATTACAATAAGTATCAGTACATTTTTACATCTCCTTGGTAAGTACATCAATCGATAACACGGATGGAGTAAGCTAAGCTAGTGGTGACACTTATACAAGATTTATAGATACAACTAACTCTACATGTTTATATGTAGACACGTGTCACCTTTACTAATTCTAGACGACTTAACACTCAAGCGAAGGATCTTTATTATTAGATCATAATAAACGCGTGCTATAATGAACAAGTTTCTAGATGTGCTACATTTAGAGCTAGCTACTTCCTAGACACGTCGAGAGTATAAAAGGATAAAAGTAGCACATCCACATAAGTAAAGCATGAACCGAAGCAGCTCAACTTGATTTCTAAAGGACACGAGAAACGGATCTTTATTTGTTAGACTAAAAGAAACGCACGCCATTAAAATTTTGAACATACTATATTTAGAGTTAGCAATCTCCTAAGCATATCGAAAGAGGAAAACCCAACAAAAACAGCGCATCCGCAGAAAAGGAAAAAAAGCAAACGAACCGAAGCTGCTCAACTCAATTTCAAACATAACTTCTCCGCTATGTTTACGTGGACGTCGGGAAACCGTGACACGAAAACGGACCCTTGTATCGGGTGCGCCTACCGCTTTCCTGGAACCGTTCAAAATTCGAAACCGGCGATGCGCGAGGGAGAGATGGAGCAAAAAAAAAGGATTTGCGAGAAAGGGAAGTTAATGTGTACGAGGAAGGATGACGTGGCGGCAACAAAAAACTTACAGTGGCTACACCCCCGGGGACGCGGACGAAATTACCGTACTACCCCTGCGAGCCCCACGTCTCACGTGGGCCCCGCGACCACCGCGCCCAGATGCCTCAACCATCGGACGGAATTACGGAAACACCCCTGGTCCCACCCCCACTTCCGCTTCTGCCCCGCGGGCGGAATTACGGTTCTGCCCCTACGGTCAGTGGGCACGTCAGTGGCAGTTCCGTAAATCGAGTGGGGTCACGAGGGTGGAACCGTATCGCGGGGGTAGCTGTCTGGGTGGCTATAAAAGTGGAGACGAGACGAGGGTGCTATATAACCGGGTCCAAAAAAACCAAAAGCAAAGAGAGGAAAATAAAAGCGAGAGGAGTTTCGGAGAGAGAAAGTGAGAGGAGGAGAGAGAAGAGAAAGAGAGATAAGAGGAGGAGAAGGCGAACGCGGCGGCTAGGTGGAGAGGAGAGGAAGGAAGGGAGCAAACGGAGGCGGCGGCGGCGGAACCCTAGCCGGAGGCGGTGAGGAGGAGGAGGGGGGAGACGCGAGGTGTCTCTCTGGCTGGTTGGATTCGGCCGGCCGGGAGGCGTCAGATCGGTGGTCGCGCCGCCGGAGACGGAGGAGATCCGGGGCATGGGCGTGGCGACGGGGGCGGGAGGGTCGTCGTGAGCTTTCTGCCGCCGTCGGTTTGGGCTTGAGCTCTGGGTTTATTAATTTTTTTTGGGGTTGCTGCTGTTTTTTTTTGTGGAGGTTTGAGTTGGTGAGGGTGGTGGTTTGGTGCGCCCGTTTGAGGTGGTTTTTGAGGGGATTTGGGAGGGGGATCTGCCGCGGAAGCGGGGTTTTTAGTTCGGCTTTGAGAGCTGGAGGCGCAGGCTGGGATCGGCGGAGCCATGTCGTCGCTTAGCAGGGAGCTGGTTTTCCTCATCCTGCAGTTCCTCGATGAGGAGAAGTTCAAGGAGACGGTGCACAAGTAAGCGTGTTTTTCGGTTGATTGGAGTGAGGGATTTTGAGCCATTTTGTTGGTGAATATGGTTTTTGATTGTTTCCCATTCGTTTTTGGGGTTATTTCGGTCGGTTTAGGTTGGAGCAGGAGTCGGCCTTCTACTTCAACATGAAGCACTTTGAAGACCTGGTGCAGGGAGGGGAGTGGGACGAGGTGGAGAAGTACCTCAGCGGGTTCACCAAGGTGGAGGACAACCGCTACTCCATGAAAATATTCTTCGAGATCCGGAAGCAGAAGTACCTCGAAGCCCTTGACAGGTAATTCATTGGAAGCTTGTAATGGTGGTTGGCTGATGGCAACGTGAAATTGTGCTGAGTTGGATTTTTTTTTTTGGTTGCAGGCATGATCGAGCCAAGGCGGTGGAGATACTTGTGAAGGATCTCAAGGTGTTTGCCTCATTCAATGAGGAGCTGTTCAAGGAGATAACACAGCTGCTGACGTTGGAGAATTTTAGGTATGTTGGTGATGATTAGTTTATAGCATTTTGATTGAGTAAAATGCCCAGTGCATTGGAGTAATATAAATGTGATAGTGTATTAATGATGAACACTTGAACAGGCAAAATGAGCAGCTGTCCAAGTATGGGGACACAAAGTCAGCTCGGAATATCATGCTCATGGAGCTCAAGAAGCTTATCGAGGCTAACCCACTGTTTCGGGACAAGCTGAATTTCCCACCATTTAAAGTTTCAAGACTCCGCACATTAATCAATCAAAGGTGTTTGGTTGATTTAAGTTTTGGCATGTTTTTAAATTCTGTCTTTTTTGTTTTCTCAGGGATGTGATCTGCATGAACAACAATGTTAATGTTCAAATAGGAAATGCTCCGTGAGCCGCATTAAATTCGCATAATGCCAGCTTAAGGTTTCAGTGGCACATATATTCGTGTATATATGCTTTGTGTTTGGAAAAGAATTTGTCACCGAAATGATATAGGTGGTTTAGTTTTCTGTCTGGCCACAATACCATCTTTGCTAGGCAACGATGAATACGTAAGGAAGAGGCGTGTGTTGTTTATATATGGAAACTACAAGGCTTTTTAGCATCTAACAGCTTTTAGGTGGCATTTATAGTCCTTGATTGTCCAGTAATGAATGGGCATGCTCCAACCAATATGTTCGGAAATTATGAGTGATGTTTGCCTACATACATTTATCTCTCCCAATTAGCATGCTCTAATGGAATACGCCAAATATGCTGAGGTTAAATAGTATGGTAATAAATTATGTTTTTTCAGTGTTCTTTTCTAACTATTGATGCTCATGTGGATCTCCTATTTGATATTTTTCATCATCAACTACTTTGTGTTTTGCTGTTCCGTAATGTAGACCTGCTAGGTTTTCTCTATGAATTATCTTCCTTCAGTTTCTTGTAAAGCATGATGCTAATTGGGGTGTGTTTCTTTCTTATGTCTTGTAGTCTTAACTGGCAACATCAGCTATGCAAGAATCCCAGACCAAACCCTGACATCAAGACACTCTTTACCGATCATTCTTGTGCCGCTCCTACCAATGGAGCAAGAGCTCCTCCCCCTGCTAATGGGCCTCTTGTTGGACCAATCCCTAAGTCAGCTGCATTTCCTCCAATGGGTGCTCATGCGGTAAGGATTAGATTACTACCAGTAAATAGTGCATTTTATTTTACACTCATCTGTTACTCAAGTTTCAATCTTGATTCTTGCAGCCATTTCAACCTGTGGTGTCACCATCTCCAAATGCAATTGCTGGTTGGATGACAAATGCGAACCCCTCTTTGCCACATGCTGCAGTCGCACAAGGACCACCTGGTCTTGTTCAACCTCCAAACACAGGTGAGATAGACCTAAAGTAATTCAGCTAACTGGTTGCTGTCACTGGTAGCATTGAGTTTGACTGTTTGCTTGGATTATATATCTCCTTTGCAGCGGCATTTCTAAAACATCCAAGGACTCCAACAAGTGCTCCTGCCATTGATTATCAATCTGCGGATTCTGAACATCTGATGAAAAGAATGCGTGTAGGCCAACCAGATGAGGTATCTAATGATTTTGCATTTATCGTGTTTATCCTCTTCACTATTGTCTGCAGATTTGCATGCTAAATAAATTACAATGCATTGAAAACTATGCTAGGTGTCCTTCTCTGGTGCAAGCCACCCTGCGAACATTTATACTCAAGATGACCTTCCAAAACAAGTTGTTCGCAACCTTAACCAGGGTTCAAATGTTATGAGCCTGGATTTCCATCCTGTTCAACAAACCATCCTTCTAGGTACATACTGGAAACACATCTGTTCGTTTTTTTTTTAAAACTCTTTGTCCATGTTCTGTCCACTATATTTACTGTGTTCTTGACTTCTCGTGTAACACAGTTGGAACAAATGTTGGTGACATTGGGATATGGGAAGTTGGCTCACGAGAAAGGATAGCTCACAAGACATTCAAAGTTTGGGATATTAGTTCTTGCACCTTGCCTTTGCAGGTGACTTGCATGATATTCTTGATCTATTTTTGTGCACTAATTACCTTCTTTTGTTCTTCTACTAGCAGTATGCCGTTTTCTTCTTGTGATGTATTCTAATGCTCAATCTGTCTTACCATGTCCAGGCTGCACTGATGAAAGATGCTGCAATATCTGTCAATAGATGCCTGTGGAGTCCTGATGGAAGTATTTTAGGTCAGAAGATCTGTTCATTGTGGTACCATTCACATTTTGGCATGCCATCTTAGACAAATGCAACATTTATGCATTGCTCTGACTTGGTAGTGTTTTGTTTTAATGTTTCCTCGGGTGGAGAGATTGAATTACCCCCGTCTGCAATATTGTTTCAATAAGCTTGATTTGATTCTCAGGTGTTGCTTTTTCAAAGCATATTGTTCAGACGTATGCATTTGTGCTCAATGGAGAATTGCGGCAGCAAGCAGAGGTATATCCATACATGGATGCTTCTTAAGAATAAATATGAATGCCTTTTGCATGTTCGGATTAGTGGGATGGGATTTTGTTCAATGCTGCTCATCGAAACACTTCCTGAAAGGTTTCTAACTCTTGCAAATGGCACAGATTGATGCCCACATTGGTGGGGTTAATGATATTGCCTTCTCTCACCCCAACAAGACCCTCTCAATTATTACTTGTGGTGATGATAAACTAATTAAGGTGAGGTCGTTGATATGATACACTGCTTCACCCTTTCTTGAGAAAAAGAAATGAACACCATATTCATATGATACATTGCTTTATCCTCTTGAAAAAAATGAACCATGGATGCACATTTGATTTTGGCAGGTATGGGATGCTCAGACAGGACAAAAGCAGTACACATTTGAAGGTCACGAAGCTCCAGTATATTCTGTTTGCCCTCACTACAAGGAGTCAATTCAGGTATTTCAGGAATACTTCAATTTACTTTCTTAGGATATGCTTCTGCCGTTTTAATTTGCAATGCGTTGTGGATCTAATCTTTCTGGTTAGTGCATTTCATTGCCATTTTCATGATAAATATGCTTATTGCATTCTTGGTTAGCATTAGTATTGCATGTTGATTTGCTTTGATTTTGACGTATGCAAAGGTTCTACTATGTATTATCTTTTCTATTATTATCTGTTATATCCAATGCATTTCTTTAACGTTCGTTTTCTTTGCAGTTTATATTCTCTACTGCCATCGATGGGAAAATTAAGGCATGGTTATATGACTGTTTGGGCTCAAGGGTTGACTATGATGCTCCTGGACATTGGTGTACTACCATGGCTTACAGTGCTGATGGAACAAGGTGATGAGACACTGCAAATGAATATCAGCTGCTAATTGTTCAAGACAATAATATAGTTTCTAAACCTTCACAAATTAAGTGAATATGTTGAATAAATAGTATAGTTGTCAGGCAGGAACAAATTAAATGAGAATATGTTGCAGGATGAAGGATATACATTTTATCGTAGCTTCTCTAGTTGCAATTTGATTTTTCACTCCATTTCACACTTTGTATCTGTGCGAGTTGTTTGACTGTAAATTTTCCCTGCAGGCTCTTCTCATGTGGTACCAGCAAAGATGGTGATTCACACTTGGTTGAGTGGAATGAGACTGAGGGAGCTATTAAGAGGACATACAATGGTTTCAGGAAGCGCTCACTGGGTGTTGTCCAGTTTGATACAACAAGAAACCGCTTCTTGGCTGCTGGAGATGAATTCGTTGTTAAATTCTGGGATATGGATAACACCAACATACTTACAACAACAGATTGTGACGGTGGACTGCCTGTTAGTATAGTTTCTCCTAGTATCATGTTGTCCGAATCATCTACACTTAAGGTTTTGTGCTTAACCTCATGCTAATAATTTTGCAGGCGAGCCCACGCTTGAGATTCAACAGAGAAGGTTCATTGCTTGCTGTTACAGCAAATGAAAATGGAATAAAAATATTAGCCAACACTGATGGACAGCGTTTGCTAAGGATGCTAGAGAGCAGAGCATATGAGGGCTCTCGAGGGCCACCTCAACAAATTAATACCAAGGTATTGATGCATATACTTATCATTTTTTTAATGTTCCCTTAAATCCTAGTGTCATTTAGGGTATAAAGATAACATTGATTCGCGTATTTGGAAAAAAAGATAACATTGTTTCTGTTCTCTATTATAACCTTGTTTTCTGATATATCTTTTTTTTTGGTTCCGTCATCTGAAAACTGGTTTGGGCCTATGGCTGTTTCCTGTTTTCTGAAGCTTCTAAACCACTAGTATCTATTCGTTTGTAAGATGCAGCACGGTGTTCTGGGCAACTGTTTAGACTTTAGTTAGTTTCAATCAAGCTGCCTTGTGTTATTTTCAGTGCTGGCTGATAATGCTGACTATAACCTCATTTTTGTTCTTATTGTAGCCCCCAATTGTCAACACCCTTGGTTCTGTTTCCAATGTGTCTAGTCCTATGGCAGTGAATTCGGAGAGACCTGATCGGGCATTGCCCACAGTGTCAATGAGTGGCCTGGTGAGTTTGCAGAATCTATTTTGTTGTCTGCTCACTGTTCAATACTTCAACCTGTTCTGTTGCTAAATGCATCAAACAAATACCAGGCGCCCATGGATGTTAGCAGAACCCCAGATGTTAAGCCAAGAATTACAGATGAATCTGAAAAGGTTAAAACCTGGAAGTTGGCAGACATTGGTGACTCAGGACATCTCCGAGCACTGCGTATGCCGGATACATCAGCAACTTCAAGCAAAGTATGTTGAACAATGTGTGCTTGTTTGCTATCAAGTCTGTTGAGTTATAAATATTGATCATGCAATAATAACCTGATTACCTTAAACATATGAGCTTGTCTTTCTGTTTAATGTCTGGAAGACCGCAGTATCTGTTGGTGTTTACATGCAATTGTTGCACAAATGTCAAGTTTTGACCTTTTTTTGTCAACATTTGATAGGATCTTTTTTCAGTGATAGAACAGGCTGTTCAGTTCTGAGCAATATGAAATTTCTGATAAGCACTGTAATTTTTTTTTGTTGCACAGGTTGTGCGTCTGCTGTATACAAATAATGGGGTTGCGCTTTTGGCTCTTGGCTCTAATGCTGTTCATAAGCTGTGGAAATGGCAACGCACTGATAGGAATCCTAATGGCAAGGTTAGAGTGGAGAGTTGTTCTTATTTGGATTTCATCTGCTATTCTGTTTGCTTGGTTTCTAAATATATGCATATATTGTAGTCCACTGCATCTTTCACTCCTCAAATGTGGCAACCAGCAAATGGGATTCTTATGGCAAATGACACTAGTGATGGCAACCCCGAAGAAGCAACTGCCTGCATTGCTCTGTCCAAAAATGATTCCTATGTGATGTCTGCATCCGGTGGCAAAGTCTCATTGTTCAACATGATGACATTCAAGGTATATGATCTCTTCGGTGTGTAGCACAATCAATTGTTATTACCCTAGAGCATAGGTCATGAGTTACTTTCCATAAAATATGTGGTATTCTATAGTTGTGACGTTAAAATTTTTGAATTTTTTCACAGGTCATGACTACTTTCATGGCACCTCCACCTGCTGCAACTTTCCTTGCATTCCACCCTCAAGACAATAATATCATTGCTATTGGAATGGAGGACTCTACCATTCAAATTTATAATGTCCGTGTTGATGAGGTGAGTGATATTCTCTTAATGGTTCTCACCGCAAGTGATTAAACTAGTCAAATAATGTTTCTCATTTCCTCTTACCAGATGAATCAGATCTTGTGAGATTTTGTAGATGACGTTTTAGATATATGTATTTTTTTTACTTATAAACCTTATGTGCAATAGAAATGCTCAGTGACCTTCAACTAACTGAAGATTAAAATTTAAACAGCTGAGAACTTGTTTCAGTGATAATTGATTCCTTCTGTCTTAACCATATGGCATAGGTTAAAAGCAAGCTCAAGGGACATTCAAAAAAGATCACTGGGCTGGCATTTTCGCAGTCAATGAATATGCTTGTATCTTCAGGTGCTGATGCTCAGGTATGAATTTTCCTATTTATTGTGCAGAATTAAATGTCACTTTGTGTGCATACTTCATCCTCCATGCTCTTGTTAGTTCCATGTCTAGCCATCCTTTAGCCTGTTTTGTTAAAAAAAAAGATTCTGATTGCGGTGGCAAGTGGACTATATATTTGTTTCTGAATCAATGGTCATTGGAATGGAATTTTGCAGCTATGTGCTTGGAGCATTGATGGTTGGGAAAAGAAGAAATCAAGATATATCCAATCTCCAGCAAATCGTTCTGGTGCTTTAGTTGGTGATACAAGGGTGCAGTTTCACAATGACCAAACACATATTTTGGTGGTTCATGAGAGCCAGTTGGCGATCTATGATGCAAAGCTAGAGTGCTTGCGCTCGGTTAGTTCTCAGATTACCGTAATTTAATATATGCATATATTATATTACATCGTGCTAGTGTGATAAACATTTGTGATCCATTCAATCAATCATTGTATTATGATAGTTGAATTTGACCTCATTGCTTGATCATGCAGTGGTCCCCAAGAGAAGCACTCCCTGCTCCAATTTCAAGTGCAATATACTCATGTGATGGTCTCCTCATCTACGCCGGATTTTGTGATGGTGCAATTGGAGTCTTCGAAGCAGAGTCTCTTAGGCTGCGATGCAGGATAGCACCTTCTGCATACATACCACCTTCCATGTCTAGGTATGTATAGTCCCCTACATGCCTACACTGCTTTGTGTTTCTGTTGGGTATGGTAATCTTAGTCCTGGCGACCATCATGTTATTGTTGATGCCCATTTTTGCATCTTTTCCAACAGTGGTGGAAGTGTTTACCCCATGGTTGTCGCTGCGCATCCCTTGGAGCCTAACCAGATTGCGGTCGGCATGAGCGATGGTGCTGTTCATGTGGTGGAGCCGTTGGACTCAGACCCAAAGTGGGGAGTGGCGCCTCCTCAAGACAATGGAGCCCACCCCACAATATCAGCGGCTCCGGCAGCAGCTAACAAACCAGAAGTCTGACCATCCCTCTAGTGACTTGGCCAGCAGTGCCGACATTCGTTAGACCCAAAGAATGGTAGGATCGTAGGAGATAGGGAGAAAGAAGAAACAGTTTAGATTTGTGGGATGAGGTGAAATGTATCAAGTCCACAGCATCTCCTTTTGCCTGTGGCAGCAGCACAGGTGTTGATTGATGATGATGATGACATGTCTAAATTAGTTTTTGGTTCTTTTTTCCCACCCCCAGAAAATCTTGACCTCACCTGGCGGCTGCCGCAGTGTGTGCCGGAGATGGCTGCCATCTTTCCCTCCTTTGTAAAGCTTTTCTAGCTCTGAGCTAGTGGTGGTTGGTACCTTAGAGAATGTTCTTTTGTTCCTGCCCTTTTTTGCGGGGTAGGAAGGTATTCCTAGTGTAAAATATGGGAGATGGCATGTTGGATGGTGGTATTTGTTTGGCCTAATGTGACTGGTTCAATCAATTCTTCGGCTCATGTCCTATAGATGTTTGCTAACCTTGTAGGCCTTGAAATCATTTGATTTGGCGATGGAACTTTGGACTCACGCTGTTCCAATGTTTTGTGCTCCTGTTTCTATTATCTATTGCTCCCCTGTTCAGGTATCCAGTATTTTGCGAGGAATTTATTTGCATGTGGTCCATGTGGACGTGCGTTGTATTAGAATTCAGGAACGCATAGGACCTGGACGTGCATTTCTGGTCTTTAGCTTTTGGATTGTGACTCATCGCTGAAATTGAAATGGTCGGATGCAATGTTGTCAGTATCCCGATTCGTATCATCTTACGAGCCGAAACGATACCGATCCCACCTAGTATCTTAATTTTCATAATATCTTGATCCTACTATTCATTACTACATGATCCTACGAAATCTTAGGTGGTATCCTGATTCTACGATCCCTACGATACTACAAAATATTATTTAAAATAACATGGTTTGAAAATAGTGTAATTAAATATGCTCAAATTTATATGAAAATTAGTTAAATATATCAAAACCAACGTGGTTTCTCTTGATAAATGTCTCTATTTACATGACATATATCATTACTACATTTTTTTTATATAGAATGGCTATATATAATTAATATAAATATTAATTAAATTTTTAAAAAGAAAATCTCATAGTATCTCGATACTACGATACGATATTACTTTGAGCAAAACGATGCTACCTAGTATCCCGATCCTGACAACCTTGGTCGGATGCCAGCAACTTCTTTTTCTTAGAGAGATTATTGAACGATATTTTCGACTGATCTGAACCAACTGATTCATGCAAAAATCTGTGCGTTTCTTTAGATAGTACAACTTATGTACTTTCACTCGGCAACAGCCGTAGCATCCATTCAAGCCTTGTACAATCGCAGAAAGATTGTGAAGAGGAGAGAACAGTTGCAACAATGAATGGCAGTAGTCTTCCCCACCCAACCCACCCCCGTTTTTTTTTTTAAAGAGTCAGGAGTTTTTAAAGAGCAGGAGAATTTTTTTTAGCAAAAGTAAAATAAAAACTGCCGTACAGACAAAGATGATTGTTAACTAATCAGGCATAAACAAGCTATACAAGTCATAATATGGTTAATTGGTTGTAGTATAGTTAAGGTGTAATTATATTACAATTATACTATATTTGTATTTGAAAGTTTTTCATAAAAAATACTTGCGGTAGTTTTTAAGATAGTCCCAACTTTAATCTCTTCAAGTGACCAGAATTTGATTTCTAACAGCTCAGTTAAAATCGGGACTGGTATTCCTAGTTTACATTTATTTGAGAAGCTTTTGAAAAATGTTACTTATCCCCTTGTATGAAGAGCTGAAATTGTTCCTATCAAACAAAAAAGAGCTGAAATTGTCACTCTCCTTGAGTTCAAATTCAGTCACCAACTGTTCGACGGATTGCCAGTTTGCCACCATCACCGACGCTCCCATGCCCGCCGCCGCCGGAGACGTCAACTCGACGTGGACGCTGGCCATCCGCGCCGCCGCGGACCAAGGCCGCCCACGCCGCGCCGTCGCGCTCTACCTCTCGTCCCTCCGCTCGGCCCGCCGCCCCTGCCCCTTCGCGCTCGCCGCCGTCCTCAAGTCCGTCTCCCGCCTCCTCCTCCCCGCCGCGCACCCGCTCCTCGCCGCGGCCGCGGCCTCGCTCCACGCGCACCTCCTGCGCCTCGGCCTCCTTGCCCACCCCTACCCGCGCGCGGCGCTCGCCCACCTCTACGCGCGCCTCCCCGGCCCCTCCCGCGCGCACAGCCTGCTCGACGAAACGCCGCCCCGGCCGCCGCGGGGGCGGGCGGGGGCGCACTCCTTCCTCGTCTCACGAAACTCGCTCCTCGCCTCCCTGCTCCGTTCCGGGGACCTCGCCGCGGCGCGCGCGCTGTTCGATCGGATGCCCGTGCGGGACGTCGTGTCCTGGAACTCCATGGTCGCCGGCCTCGCCAAGGCCGGCCACCTCGACGCGGCCATCGAGCTCTTCGACAAAATGCCCGAGAGGAACGCCGCCTCCTGGAACGCGGTCATGTGCGGATACATCGCCCAGGGCGACCTGGCCCAGGCGAGGGAGCTGTTCGAGCAAATGCCCGTGAGGAGCAACGTCTCGTGGATCACGATGATATCCGGCTACGCCAAGTCCGGCGATGTTCACGCCGCCGGCGAATTATTCGAGCGGATGGAGAACAAGAAAGATCTTTACGCGTGGAACGCGATGATCGCGTGCTACGCAAAGAATGGCTGTGCAAGGGAGGCTCTTGCTGTTTTTAATCGGATGCTGAAGCCTCATGTGTGGGTGACGCCCAACGAGAAGACCTTCTCGTCAGTCATATCGGCTTGCTCGCAGCTTGGAGACTTGAGGTTCGGCTTGTGGGCTGAGAGTTTCATGGGGTCAGTGGGGATTGAGCTGGATGATCACTTGCGCACTGCTCTGGTGGATTTGCATACCAAGAGTGGGCGGATCGACAGAGCTTTTGATCTATTCAGAGGTTTGGGGATGCGAGATGTGGTGTCTTACAGTGCGATGATCGTGGGCTGTGGGATGAATGGTAAGTTCAATGAAGCTGTTAGTTTGTTCAAGGAGATGTCCGATGCAAAGATTAGTCCCAATGCAGTGACCTTTGTGGGGTTGTTGTCTGCATACAGTAATGCCGGGCTAATGGAAGAAGCCCGTGCTTGCTTTGCTTCCATGACAGAAAAACATAAGATTAGCCCTTCAATGGAACACTACACCATCATGGTAGATCTTCTTGGACGTAGTGGAAAATTGGATGAAGCATATCAACTGATCATGCAGATGCCAATGAAGCCAGATGCTAGCATTTGGGGTGCTCTACTTCTTGCTTGCAGGTTGCACAACAATGTTGAGCTTGGGGAAATTGTTGCTTCCAAGTGCTTTGAACTTGAGCCAGGAGAGAGTGGATATTATATTCTTTTGGGTAACATATATTCAGAAGCAAATAAATGGGAGAAAGTTAAGAGGCTAAGAAAGATAATGGCAGAAAGAGGCTTAAACAAAATGCCTGGGAGTAGTTGGGTTCAGGCTTCTTAAGTCCATTCTCTTGATTTCACTGATTTCGATCAATTCATTCAGTTCATAAATCAACATTCAAATATTCAAAGCTTGACTAGTAAAATTTGACAAGGTGGGTAGCTAAAGTTTCCATAGTTTTCCATCTCCATCTCTCCATCTTTCTAACTTTTTATAGTTTCAGAGAATGCTGCACTCAGTTGAGTCTGCTGTCTCTTGCTTGGGCAGCTTGACAGATTTATACAAGGTTCCCCCGAAACTTTGATCATTGATCAGGAATTCAGTAATTGTTCTGTTATCATCACCCTTTGTTCAATACGTAAATCTTTCCGTTAGCTATGTAATGTGCGCGCCTTCCATTATTGATGCTAATTTTCCATGCGCATAGAAACGTTATTTTCTAGTGCTGATGAATATCTTTAATAGTTGCTTTCGGGCAAGTAGGAAAATAGATTTGTTAAGTTGATAAATTCATGAGCTTCAAACTCATATTACACTGATTGTTACTGCATATTGTAATTAGGATGGAAGTTTTTCATTTCAAATCCACACTAAATGTAATCACCTGTTTTCTGATGGCTTTTCTCCTTCTCATAAGAATTCTATTAGAAAACATGTGTTCCTGAAATATGATAGTGAAATAAATTATGCAAAAAAAATTATAGGTGGCGAAATAGAATCTCCTTGAGGTTTTCATCGTTATGATGCCTTTATGTTTTTCAGGAACAATTTCAAGAAGTTATTTCCTGCAAAGTTTGCAAGTTTTAACCGCGACATCAACCTCTAGATTTAACTTGGCCAAAAGATCATACTTGCCATTACCAGCAAAAATAGCATCCAGGCCCAACTGTCCCTGTTGACCGCAACCTCAGTCAAATTATAACAGGGTACATGTAAAATCAAGGGTCATCAGACATCAGGAAGACAGGAACAGATTACCGCACTGGCATCTTGTTTCAGTCAACTAATGTGCTCGTATCCGTCTTCTGGTTCTGGATCGAAGGAACAGATTTTATGACAGTACATCACAACAGATGTTGAATCCTGAATTGGTAAGAACTGGAAGCTCAGCTTTTGCCCATAGCTTTCATGTTCCCTTATCTCCTGTTTATACACCATGCAGGTGTCAGTATTCGAGAAGCCATGTTTACGGCAGCATTACACATTTGCTTCTGAATCTTTGTTTGCTGAAGCATTTGGACCGATGATTATTGGAGGAAGAAGATGCAAGCAATCGACGATTCTCAGAAAACCTTTTCTGTGCTATGCAACGGATCAAAATAAGGGTATCTTTTAAGTTTTAGGAGATAATTCTTCTTTTCGAAGTGGGAAAAGAAGAGCCTATGTCCTTCATTCCTGTCCCCGTTTTTGTAGTTTAAGGTACGGTCGCATGAGATATGGTGATATTTACGTACTCAATGTAGATAAAATTCAATCAAATATTCAGCTCATTTGCTAGGTGCTTATATTTTGTAAGCCATTTAAATGTTCAACCTGGAATGCTAACTTGCGGATATAATCTAGATTCGACATCTCCTTATAAACATGCAGGGTTTGTGATCACTGATTTGCAAATAAATAATTAGGGAACAATAGTCAATAATTGCATCAAGATAGCAGCAAGAAGCTTATCAAATCATGCACAATGATATAGGGCTGGACGAAAAGCTCATGACTCGTGCATGGTTTGGCTCATTTGGATTTGTTAACAAGTCGAGTCAGGATTTGAATTTTTTTTCATTTTTAAATTTATTTTTTTAATATTTACAGAAATATTATGTCGGTGGAAAGATTAAAAGCAATTGGCTACTTCCTTTTGGATCTGAGCCCCTTGCTGCCTTTGCGAATTTTGCATGGAGGCCCCTTGCCGCCCAGACAGAGGGCGGCAAGGGGGCCATGTGCAAAATTCACAGCCCCCCAAAATGACCGTCATGCTGTGCCACGTCAGCTTGCCGCTCAAATAGAGGGCGGCAGGGTCTATTTTTTAAAAATATTTTTACCAATATAATATTTCTGTAAATATTAAAAAAATAAATTCAAAAATAAAAAAAATTCGCCAGGATTTTAGCTCGTTAGCTGTAACGAGCCAGCTCGCAAGCCAAACGAGCCAAGGCCCAACACAAACAACAGGCCCAGCCAAGGACCACAAGGCCGGCCGAACAAGGTCACAAGCCCACACAAAGTAGAGAAGGACAGTGCCAGGACGCACAAAACAGCAAGCCCAACAAGATCTGACGGCTTCAATGGTAGGACGCCATCCGGCGCGTTGATTCCCGATCCGACGGCTACAGAGCGCGCTGGGCGAGCCGACGCGCACCAGAACAACGGCAAGCTGCTCGACGAATTGCCGCACCGCAACCAAACCATGCTGCGCGCGCTGCTCCGCCGGCGGCGGCCGCCGATCCCCTCCGCCGCGGTCGCGGTCGCCGTTGCAACCTTCTTTGCGAGCTCAGGAGGCGCCCGTATAGCTCTCCCTCCTCCTCCCCGTCCTGCGACAGACGAGGCGGAGCGGGAGGGGTCGCTGGCGCAGCGGGTGGAGCGGTCGGCGTCGGTATGCGCCGCCATCCGGGGGTGGATGGGCGACGGCCGCGCCGTGCACCGCGGGCACGTATTCCACGCCATCAACCGCCTCCGCCGCCGCCGCCTCCACCGCGCCGCCCTCCAGGTCTCTCTCTCTCTCGCGCACACTCCCTCTCGTCTCTTCCACCTCTTGTCGCACTCCCCATTCTTGGCTCGGATGCAATGAAATCTCCCATATGAGCAGCTCGCTTCGTGATTGATGCGAGTTAGGCCGAGAACTGAGATTTATCCCATCAAAGATTTATATTCGCCGCCGTTGTCTCCGCAATCTGTGCTTTGCTTGAGATTGGCATCAACTATTGGAGCTGCATTTCATCTGTGTCAATTGTGATCTGTTTGTTTAGAGGGATTGTGATCTGTGTTATTCTGAATGAAGGTGATAGATAGATAGATAAACCTACATTCTTGTTGCATATTTTGCTTGTCTCTATAAAGATTTAGAGATGAAAGAAATCGACATCGAAGAATTGACTGGTAATGTGTTCCTTTTGTACTTTTTGATTCGATTATTGCTGACCTAATCATAGTGAAATCAAGCTTCTCTTCATTTAATATAACACGATGAATGGATATTGATTACATGTAGATTCTGAAGTTTTTCTTTTACCATGTCTTCGCTGTTCAGGAAGTGAAAGTGCATCTCCTGTTTTTATTGCCACAGGTCATGGAATGGATCATGAGAGAGAGGCCCTACAAGCTTAGTGAGCTAGATTACTCATATCTCCTGGAGTTCACAGCTAAAGTTCATGGCATTTCTGAAGCTGAAAGCCTCTTCCTTCGCATACCTCAGGAATACCAGAATGAGCTGCTGTACAACAACCTGGTTATGGCTTGTTTGGATTTGGGCTTGATTAAGCTTGCATATGGTTACAAGAGGAAGATGAGGGAATTGTCCTTGCCGATTTCGCCATATGTTTACAATCGGCTGATCATCCTCCATTCTTCTCCAGGGCGTCAGAAAACCATTTCCAAGATCCTCACTCAGATGAAAGCTGACCGTGTGACTCCTCACACGTCAACCTACAACATTCTACTGAAGATAAAGGCCAATGAGCACAACATCGATGGAGTGGCAAGGGTTTTCAATGATATGAAGAGAGCAAAAGTCGAGCCAAATGAGATCACCTATGGCATTCTAGCAATTGCACATGCTGTAGCAAGGCTGTATACTGTTTCCCAGACATATGTAGAAGCAATTGAGAGTTCTATGACGGGAACTAATTGGTCTACATTGGAAATTCTGCTTATCTTGTATGGATACCATGGGAAGGCAAAGGAGCTAAAGATGACATGGGATCTTATGCAAGGTCTCCCTCATATTCGATCCAAAAGCTTTATACTAGCAATCGAAGCATTTGGAAAGGTTGGCTCCATCGATCAGGCTGAAGAGATATGGGGAAAGTTTAAATCAACAAGAAAGCCAAAGCTGACGGAACAGTTCAATTCCATTTTATCAGTATATTGTAGGCATGGTCTTGTGGATAAAGCATCGGCTGTGTTTAAAGAAATGAGAGCAAATGGTTGTCAGCCAAATGCTATCACATACCGCCACTTGACGTTAGGCTGCTTGAAAGCAGGTATTGTTAAAGAAGCTCTGAAGACGATGGATATAGCAAAGAAAGAAGTTGTCACCAAGAAGGTGAAAAGTTCAACACCATGGTTGGAGACAACTCATATGATACTTGAAAGCTTTGCAGATAATGGCGACTTGGTAAATGCAAAGAGAGTTTTTGACGAACTGAATGAATCAAAGTACTGTAGGAATTCATTTGTGTATAATACCCTTCTTAAAGCTCATGTAAAGGCAAAAGTTTATGAGCCAGATTTGTTAAGAGCGATGATTTTGAGAGGAGCGATGCCAGATGCTGAAACATACAGCCTTCTGGGATTGATAGAACAGTTCAAGACATAATGAATCTGTAAACAAACTAGCTATTGTAGCTCTGAAGGAGTTTGAAATGATATCTACTGAACCGAGCCATACAACAACCGGTGGTACATGTGAACATTTTGGCACATAATCATTCAATATTCCAATTGTCATACTGATGGTATCATGGTATCGCTGGTATTCATGGTGCATGATCAGTGTCTGAAGATGAGCACAAATCATTGGTGAAGTGCAGGTCGTGCAGCTACCTTTGTTATCGTGAACATCTAGCACAAGGTAAAAACATTAATTTTAAATATTTGAAATCTGTTGTTGCACAAGGTAAAAACATTAATTATTCAAATATTTGAAATCTGTTGTTTCTACTATGTAAGAAGCATATAAGATGCTAAACTAGGTCAGCTGAATCCTAAGAACAAGATGTTGTAATCTAACATTTTCTTTTCCCCCAAACCCCCACACCTAAACACTGCAGGTGATCTCCACTGCATTTTCAAAGTAGGGAAGAGTGCAAAGGAAAAATTGCATCAGATGGAGGACAAACACTTCAAGCAAACAAGGGGAATAGTCAGGATATTACAATGACCACTGCTTAGTGGTTACATTTGTTGCAGGTTTCATTGTGCTACTTCAACCATCTTCGCACCTCGCCCCCCTGAAACACACGATCGACCTGGTATTTTTGATGTGCAAATGACAGAACGAGATACAATGGAAGTCAAGATAACCATGATAAAGCTTAAGGAAACAGTGCTACGCTGCCCCAAATGCTGAATACACAAGGAGTGCCAGCCTCCATTTGTATGGCAGCAAATCTAGCAGCATGCAAGTCTAACCCAAGCAGCTTGTGCTCTGAGCATCTGACTCTGCCACTCTGGAGCAATAATTTTAAGAGAATAAATGCCTGATACCGAGACATGTATGTTGTAGCTAGTTGCATAGCACCAATCTGACATTGTTCTTGTACAAGAAGAATCCATGCAAAGAAGTTACAATAAACAGTGGCCATATGTTCCATATGGTATTGAGTCAGTGGATAGATTATTAGCAGAGACTGATTTCGTCAAGTAATTTCATTTGCATCCTGTCCGGGCATAATCAATGTACATCCCGTTGCAGAGGCTGTACATTGACAAGGTGACCTTCACAAAGAGTAATGCGCAAACAATATTATTATGGAGCCATGGGGAATATATGTTGTTGTTTTTTATTTTTTTGCCAAAACAAATGTTCAGATGTACCTGAAATGTAAATGATAATTGACAAGTATACAATTGGTTTATCTGTTTTTGATAGCTTTTACATTTGCACAAAAGGTTTTAGTTCATGACACACAGGAACTGATTATGCCCCATGAGAGGTTCAGATCAAGGAGTCTATAATCTATCAGGCCTCAACATAACATGATCTTGTATGCTACAGTATTCATTTATGGAATGTCACTGCAAAATAGACATAAAAATACATCTTAAAATGGTTAACAGTAACATGGTAACACAAACTTGACCACCTGAATACTGCAAGTTTTGCTCTCATTCAAAATGGAGCTGCAATCAGAGGAAAACAAAAGTAGAGACTTGTACCTGACTCTGAGTACCAGTGATTTTCTGAACTCTAGTTAACTTGTAATAGTCATAGTGTCAAATTTAAATTGAAAAGCGTAATGCATTGGTTCCTATCTTCGATCTCAACAGTACAAGTCTAGCTGAATAAAAGGATACGCACGACTTGGCTCCACAAGTTTTGTGAGTTTCAGTACCAGGAATCACAATAGCATAAAGGTACATGGTGCAACCAGAATATCTGAAACTCACATTATTAGAAACAGATATCATGTCAGAAAATATTATCCCGGAATACACAGCGACAAAGAGATCCATCCATGTATATTGAAATCGAAATCTTTATTCCTTTGCCTAAGGTAAAATGGTGGATACAAGGTAAATAAAAGAAAAGATATCATCTACAATTCTACATGATTTTGGGATGAGCCTAAATATGATCAAGGTTACAAGGAGACATGGTGTATATGTTCTATTACAGTAACAACTCTAAGTTACCTACTGATGCCTCCTCCTTGTCCTCCTTGCAGGGGTGGATTCAGAAACTCTTGACCTCCTACCTTGTGCTGGCCCTCCCGCTATAACACCCACGGTGCTAGAAGTCGACGCTTGCTCCACAGATGATGACTGCTGGGGAGTGACAGCAGCAGTCGGTGCAGCATCATTAGCATCAGGAGGTGGCAAAGGAGCCTGATTGCCACTCCCAGTATCAGCATTGACCACCTGCTGCTGTGTTGCTGGTGCAGAAGGCGCATCTTGTCTTGCCTGCCTTCGACCCCTACCCCTCGGCCGGGGTGCAGATGAAGCCGCCTGGCCTGCCACTATATCTTGGTTTTGCATCAACCGCCTCACCATGTTTGCAATGCCTCCTCTTGTGTCTGGCCTTTGCAGCTGCTGCCTCAAGCTCTCGGTCCTCTGCGCACTTGGCCTGGGAGGGATTTGGATATCATTTCTGGAGGAGTTCTCCTCACCACCTCCTCTTCCATAAATCGGCGTGACGTTTACTTCGAGCACCTCGCCCTTGCAGACAGGGCAATCAGAGTGCTCTGAATGTCCATGAAGCCACTGGTATATGCAAGGCCAGCAGAAGAGGTGGCCACAAGGGGTAACCACAGGATCTTTAGCTGATTCAAAGCAGATATTGCATTCGAAGCTGCCGTTGCATCCGCAACCGTCATCCTTCTTGGCGGCATCACCATCAAGCATCTGCCTCCTTGATGCCTCAAGAGAATTATGAGACCTCTGGATTGCCCACGCCAGATTATCGGCTTCCGGGCTATGCGCCCGTCGGCTGCGGCTCACTGGCCCAGGCCCCGCCCTCCCATTCCCGACGCCGTGTTGATCGCTCACCTGGATCAACCTCCGCAGCCGATTCTCCGGCGTCATAGGCCGGCTTGCGGCAGCAATCTCTGCTCCCCTTATAAGACCAGTAGGTGGGATTGCTCGACCGGTCTGCACAAGCATTTCGAATGCTGCACAAGCAAAAATCTGTGGCAGCGTCGACGAGGCCCTGGCCATGTACGATGGCGTCTCGAGCGGCGGCACCGCCTGCTGCTCACCGGGATCGACAAGCCACGCTGCAACAGGATCTACCAGCACCTGCTCCGGTGCTGACAGCGCGTTCGACGGCGAGTACGCCGCCGCCGCCGGAGGCGGTGCCGCCACCACCACCGAGCCCCTTTGCTCGCTCGCCACCGCGGCGGCGGAGTTCAGCAGCAGCGACGGGTAATCGGCGGCGACATCCAGCCTTCCCGGAGGCGGCGGCAGCGGAGGGAGGCCGAGATACAGGTTCAGATCCATCGGGCCCCTCCTCTCGCCCCCGCCCGCAGCAGCAGCCGACGACTCCGCCGCCATGCCCCCCCAACCAGCAAAAGAACCAAAGCTAAGCGGATCCACCCGAGACCAAAAGGGCTCGAAAGAAACGGAATCTTTAGCCCAAAACCACTCACAAATCCCCGGAGGATTTCCCGGGCGGCCGACGTGATCGATCGGCGCGGCGATGAGCCGTTCTTGCTCAAGAACCAACCAGCGTGGGGGATTGATCGATCCCTCCCTCTACCGATAGCTCCAGCAAGTCGGAGAGATCACCGGGGGGGGGGGGGGGGAATTCGGCGAGGGACGCCATGAGAGGGCGCGCCGAATTACGGAGGAATCATGTGGAGATTTGGGGATTTTGTTTGGAAATGGGAATGTGGAGGAAGAAGAACAGGGGAGAGAAGTAATAGCCGCTTCTTGGGGTTTTACTTGGGAAGAAGTGATGACTGATGACTATGAAGTGAGGTTAGAGGCCAATATATAGGGTTGGGCGAATTTATTACTTCTAACTTTGGAAGATTTAGATGTAGGGTATATTAAAATGAATTAATGATTTCCAACTTTAGAATATTTAGATTTAGGTTATTAAATAGGGGCCATTTATTGTACTCATATTAAATACCAATTCTTGGTTTTTTTAATTTTTTCTTGTATATCTTATTTTCATTAAATGTTTTCTAACTCCGTGGTTGCCAGCAGTTAGGTGTTCTATGAGGTGGTTGCCACTGAAAACACCAAACTTTTTGGTAACCACATTTAATAAAAATGATATACAAAATCAAAGATAAACCAAGAGTATTGAAATTTGATTAGAATCCAATAAATAACCACTAAGATGTAGATACTGATTTTGATTTACGATGCATTTAATAACGTAAATCTAAATTCTCTAGTAAGAAAACCATAAATCTTCTCAAGTTGGAAAATCATAAATTCAGCCCTACCCTGTATAATGGTCTCCAAGGCTCACTTCATAGTCATGAATATCACCCAAACAGTATATCTATTCTGAATTTGTTGGGAAAACGCATTTGCGATACCCTAGCCCCAGGCCAAACCTCATACATCAGAGCAATAAGTCTACTCCTGACATTACCATCATCATTACCACTAACTGTCTTTCAAAGCACCAAACTTGGAAATCATTTAATAAAAAAAAAGCAATTAGAGATAAACCATTATTACTGGTATTCGATAAGAATCTCAGAAATGGTTTAGATTTACAATGCATTTAATAATCTAAATTTCTATAATAAGAAAATATAAATGCAATCATCTTGATTTTGTAAAATGCCCTCACCATATTCTATCTGCAAGCCAAACCTCATATACAAGTCCGCTTTTGCTATTATTAATGGGGTTGTTCGATGGTCAAGGCACAGCATGCTGCGCAACCTCGAGCAACTGAACATCCCCAATTACCATTGTTGTTTATGGAGGTGATGGCAATTGGGAATGTTCGAATGCTCGAAGCTGCGTAGCCAATACAAACAATATAGGTATTTCTATTCAATGATAAGATTTAGATTAGATTTACCATAGATTTATATATAGCTCATAAAAGAAGAATAGCAAAGACAACAAAAAAAAAGGCAGAAAACAAACAGTAAATCAACATTGTGGCATATTCAACCTGTATAAATCATGTTGAGACAATTGGAATTTTTTTCTACCAAAAGAAAAAGGAGGAAATTAATTGAGGATTTGCTCACCATACCTAACGATTTTGATAAGAAGGATAGATGCCCCCTCCCCCTTGATGAGGCCTCCGCGAAGACCATTTCCTCTGTTATGCTTATCATCATCGAACCTACCAAATCCGTGTTGAAAGTAAATACCTTTTACCTTGAGCAAGAAAGTATAGAGATTGTTTTCTTGAGAATACCTGAGAATTTTCATCTACAAGTGTTCTTTCTCTCTAATGAAGCCTCTACAACAATATTAACGATCATATACTTAAAAAGTGACTCTGGTAGCCCATGATAACTACAGATCTATGGTATATGATGGGGGTGGGGGGAGATACAGGCACATATGCAAGATAGAATGGTAAGGTTGCATAGCAACAATGGCTTCTAGCATAAATATGATGGACAACTGCATCTACATATAGGAAAGAGTGAAATGGAAGATCACAAATAGCACTGGCGTCTTCTAACATAACTATGATGGGTAACCACATTGACACATATATAGGAACAAAAGAGGTGGATTCTAGCTTAACTATGAGGAATGAACAAGTCGCAAATAGAAAGAGTAAAATAGAAGATCGTAAAGTAGCAACGATGACTTCTAGCATTACTATGATGAGCGATCGCATTGACACATAGGTAAGAGCAAAAGATAAGTTGTGGGAAAGATCATAACATAGTGGCGGTGACGACTTTACTCACAGGTATGATGGACAGATTTACGCGAAGGAAAAGATCATAGCAAAAGTGAAGAGAGATCAAAATGAAGGGAAAAAATAAAGAAAAATAGCGGCAGCTTCTCCGGGCACAATTATGATGAACGGCAACAACACATAGACGAGAGTAAGAGAAAATCACCGAGTAGTGGCGGCGACGACCTCTAGGCACGGGCCGCCGCCGATGGCACACATGTAGGGGTGAAGAGATCCTAGAGCTGCGGCGGCGGCTAGGGGGAAGGGGAATGTGGGCACCTAGGGTTAGCGAGTGGGAGTGGTTGCCGCGATATTTATTGCCACGGTACCCCTCGTCTACTCCCTAGGATGCTGATCCAACCACTCACAATTTGAGCGCCTGCCGCCCTGCCACGTGTCCATCTGTTCGGACAACAGGTGTCTTTCGTTCTGACAGGTGTCAGTCTTGCCTTTGTTAGGCGGCCTGACGGCCCACCTGTAAGTCTGACGCGGCCTATTTGGGCCTAGATCAATTGTGCCCATCTATATCTGGGCCTGGTTCAATTTGGATGAGACGGCCCAAT
This sequence comes from Oryza meridionalis, assembly GCA_000338895.3. Taxonomy (NCBI): domain Eukaryota; kingdom Viridiplantae; phylum Streptophyta; class Magnoliopsida; order Poales; family Poaceae; genus Oryza; species Oryza meridionalis. The sequence continues at coordinate 3,826,262 of CM002531.2, forward strand.
AAGGCCCACATAACAATTCCCTCACGAGGCAGCGTGGAGACGAGAGGGAGGCAGCCATTTTTTTTTTCGCTCCTCGAAATTTCGAATTGGAAAACCTAACGGCGAGCGGCGCCTCCACCTCGCCGGAATCCACCACCGATGGAGGCCGCTCCGGCGGCGGCGGCGGCGGCGGCGGGGAGGTACGGCAACCTCGACAGGTCCTTCAAGCTCGCCGCCCGCTCCGTCCTCACCGCCTGCTCCCGCGAGGTTCGGTCCCCTTCTCTCCCCACCTTCGAATTTCTCGGGCCCAGCTCTCGCCGCCACTGCGCTTTGCTGCTGAGAGAGACCAGCGTGAAATGTTGGGGGGCGTGATTTAGAGCGAGAGAGTGTGCTTGGCGTGAAATCGATTCGTGCGCGGTGTTGACTCGTGTTGTGGTGGGCATTGCAGGATGTGAAGAGGGCTTTCCCGTCGTTTACGGATGCGGAGAGGGAACGCTTGTACCAGATGTTCATTTACGTGAGTGCTCTGATCATCTGACCATCTCCCAGTTCAAGAATTGCATTTGATTTTGGATTTGTCTATCCTTGTACTACAAGCTAATGGGGTTACAGAATTGAGTTTCCTGTGTGTGGTTTACTGTGCCCGCTCTAATTTCATACATTTCTTGCTCATTTTGCAGGTGATCAAGTCTCTGCACAGCAACATAGAGGTCTAGTATTGTATTAAGCTGGTTACAACTTAATGCACAGAATAATCTTGACTGTAACAGGCACTTTATTTTAGGCTAGATTAAATTCATGCGGTTGCTTGACTCATCAATTTTGTTTTTGTTGCGCAAAGCAGAACTTCATTTATGCATTCAGGATATGTGTATGGTACTGGTTGTGCTGGATGTGGTTTTATAGCCTTACATGCAGACATAGGCATATCCCACAAACTTTTCTTGCCTTTTTTCTTTTCCTGTTATATTCTGTTATCACCTAGGAGTCTTCCCATGCTAATTAGTTGGGGGCAAGGCTGGGTTGGATATGTTGGCTTACCATTTAGCTGGTTCTAGGTATATATTAGCTACTGATTTGTTGTTGTTTCTCCATCTTTGTTAAATGTCTACCCTTTGCCTTAAATGTGAGAAAACTTTCTCAAAGATCATGGTTCTGAAACTAATTTCATAGTAAAAAACAAAATGATGAGCTGTTAACTGTCTTATGTTAACAGCTGCTCGAGCTCACAAACTTTTCCATGTGCCTGACCATTATAGATTTATGTTTTGAGGTGACTTTCACTGCTTAAATACATTCCTTATTGTTGGTATGCATGGACCATAAAATTGAAATTTCTTATGTTATGTTTGTTGAACCTGATATTGTTCTGTTTTTTGTTCTAGTATGCCGTAGAGTCATACACTGTGCTGTATTAATGTGGTACATTTTCATACTGTAGGAGGAATTTGACATACCCTGCCAAGAACTACAAGTAACGTCTCAAGCAATACTTTCATGTTTTATTAACACCTGCAAGATGTTTTATAATTTGTATATATATACCATCATTTTTAAAGGTTGCTGCTGCCCTTGAAAAGATAGATCAGTTTGTTGAAGAACAAAAGCTGGATGTGCTGTCTTCAGACAAGTAGGTGTTATATTTTGCCTCTGTGGATTCATCTTTTTGAAATTTTGTTGTTCTCTTGTCCACTTTCTAAGTAATACAATCAAATGGACAAGCATGGCTATTTCTCTGTTATTTGTTCTCAAACTGCAGCATATAAATACACAAGATATTCTGTTCTGTCTGGATAAAATATGTATTTCCTTGATTTGTTCTTCATTCAATGTTTGGGATTATGGTTGATCCGGTTGCAGGACTAACATTGAAGACACCAAGCAAATGATATCAAAGGCTAAGAAAGATGAAGTTGAATACCTGAAGAGTCTAATAGAAGAGGTAATATACCCTGGAAATGGTTCTGCAGACATATAGACACTATTCCCAATTAATTTTTCAAGGGATACTCTTCTTACTATGCGAACAACAACTGAATTCTAATAGATGATTTCTCCTGCGAAGACATTTTCATTTTTGGTACTTTGGCTATAGAGCATCTTTTGCAAGTGATAATTCCTTTTCTCTTCACACAATAACATAGGTTGAAGAGAGAAACAATGCCATGAAGGATCGAATTGAACTCTTGAAGAAAGACGACGGATTGGCTGCAGGAAAACAAGTCCTTGAGAAGGTTATCTTAGGATCCTATCCATCTGTATCACACTTTTCTCCTACTGTCACTCTCATTTTGGCTTGACTTCTGTAAATCTTTTTTGCAGCTGATGCAATGCAATTCTGCACTCTACAATGGTCTTTGAGTTTCAGATTTTTAGCCGATCCGATGATTATTTACTTACTGGAGTGAAAAGACATCTGTTGGATAGCTGTGTAGTTTTAGCCGATCCAGGAATCGAGATGAATGCCCTGTAATGTGAAACAAATACTGCAGTCCGTATGTTGGATATGGTTGCCACTTTGTTACCTCCCAGCTGAAATCGGTGCTGCTTTCTGTTTCTTTTAAGTCTGTGCTTTCTATATGGTATCTATGGCTTGTTTTGTGATCATCCCGGAGACACGTGCACTGTCCTGGTACCCCTGTTCATCCTTATGCACATGAGACATGTTTGGCTTGTGTTCACAGACCACAAATTTGCTGGTTTTGACTGAGAATGTCACTTTTATGTCCATTTGGATTTTTGAACAATAACCAAACTGAGAATGCATTTAGAACATGAAACTGAAAGTATCCCAGACTTATACACGAAACAAAAAATAGGTGAATTGTTTGTGAAATCTCAAACATGGCCATCGTTCTTCCAAGCTGTCCATTTGTAGCCATAGTTTCAGGGTGAAAGGCTACACACTGGTCTTAAAAAATAACTTTGACTACTATTTTTTGTTATTACTATATATATATATACATATAAATATTAATAAATATACGATCTATCTATACATATGGTCACCATATTTCTAAGACAAATATTTCAGATATTATTTATAATTAAAGTTTTTAAAGTTTGACTACAGTCTTATCTAAAAGAATAAGTATTATCGACACGGAGGGAGTAATTTTAGCTACGAATCTCGATCTAGTTTTTTTTTTCTTTCCAGAAGGGAATACATGTCGGTGTCAGGTTCACAGTTTCCGACTTGTGAGTTTGTGAGGCCATGATCAGGCCACACACATCACTCTTGCCTTAGCCACACCATCTCCATCCAAAATGGCAGCCATCTCCTCCCTCAACCTCCACACCACCTGCACTGCTGCCATCCTCTCACCACCGCCATGGCTGCCACACTCTCCTCTGCTCCTGCCCCCTCCAAGCACTGCTCCATTGTCAGAGCCCAGCACTCCCCTCCCCCTTCCATCCTCTCATCATCAACTGTAAGTGTGATACATGCATATCCATTGATTGATTCCTGATGTTTTTTTATCTCTTCTTGCTTCATTGATTGATTCTATCCATTGATCGATTCTTGATGTTTTTTTTTCTCTTCTTGCTTCATTGATTGATTCTTGATGTTTTTTTTTCTCTCTTCTTGCTTTTCTGGTTTCTTGTGTGATAATGTTTGATGATATTGTTGATGATGATGATGCTGTGCTGAGTGCAGAAGACGGCCTTCCATGGGCTGTCACTGGTGGACAGGCGGTGGGCGGCCTCTGTCGGCGGCGGCGGGCGGCGGCGGAGGGTGCTTCAGGTGAACGCGAGGACGGCCGGCGCGGCGAAGAACATCGAGGTAGAGGTCGACAAGCCGCTCGGCCTCACCCTCGGCCAGAAGACCGGCGGCGGCGTCGTCATCACCGTCAGTATATAACACAGCTTGCTTCCATATTTCCATGCATGATGCCACCTGTTCTTCTTTCTCTGCATGATCAACCAATGGAAGTTTTCACTACTTGATTGTTGTCTCATCAAGAACATACTAGATTGCTACTCACTGTATATTCCCTGTTCTTGTTTTCTCTTCATGATCCATTAACAGAAAAAGAAAAGGCAGCATTGAATTGCTGTCTCAAGATCACTATATTTCCTGAAGAAATTCTTACATGTTTAGAAGAACTTCTTCAGGAAAAATGAGTTAGGACTTATTAGGAATATCTTCAACAAGTCCTAATTCATAAAACTAGTTATTTGCCATTAGTGGATTAATTTCTCAGAAAACTATAACAACCTGTTGAATCAACTTCTATATGAGTTAGGACTTATCAAGAATATCTGTTTCATATTCAGAAAACTAGTTCTTTGCCTTCAGTATGTAAAGCTTGCCTTAGAGCTGGAGATGCGGAAGTGTTGTAATTAGTGACTAGTAATTGTTCATTTGGCATTTGCTTTAGGCTGTGGATTCTGGAGGGAACGCGGCAAGAGCAGGCCTGAAATCAGGTGACCAGGTGCTCTACACAAGTAGCTTCTTTGGAGATGAACTATGGCCTGCAGATAAGCTGGGGTTCACCAAGACAGCCATCCAGGCAAAGCCAGACTCTGTCTACTTTGTGGTCAGCAGGTAAGGACTTATCCTCCTCAGCATTACAATTTTTTGGTAACTTTGAAGTCCTGTACATGCACTCATTATGCAGTTGTATTCAATATTCAGACAGTAATACTAGTAGAAATATGTACTTTTCATGGTAAGCACTTTGGATCCTTCAAGTTCCTTACATTTCATCTCCTGCTGCCATTTTGCGCCATCTCAGGGGTGCACAAGTTGATGTGAAGCGACTTCCGAAAAGGCCGGCGCCTCCGAGATTTGGACGGAAATTGACTGAATCACAAAAGGTAAGCTCAAGATAGTTCTGTCTGCTTCTCAGAGCTTATGTTGCCTGCAATCGTCTACTCTTTCCAACTTTTAAGCCTCAACCTGCAAAGTTGTGAATTGTCATAGGCTAGAGCAACACACATTTGCCTTGATTGTGGATACATATACTTCCTTCCCAAGCCTTTCGAAGAACAGGTAAGATTCACTTCAATTCTTTCACAGAGAATCAGTCTTTTGGCACTCACAGCCCGCAAAATCAGGTGTATCCAACAATTCAACTAGTGCTTTTTATCCATTTCAGCCTGATGAATATGGCTGCCCACAATGCAACGCACCAAAGAAGCGGTTCGCGAAATATGATGCAGAAACCGGGAGGGCGATTGGTGGTGCGCTACCACCTATTACAGTGATCGTCAGTTTGATAATCGGCATTGCCGGAGTAGGGGCTTTGCTTGTATATGGCCTTCAATAGGCTGTCAATATCTTCACAGGTTTTTGACTGTGTAACAAGAAGCTCAGCAGATTGCTGATGCACTCTCTTATCTAGCAAGAAATTCTGAGTGATATATATCAAGGGGGAAAGGAAAAACATGAGTTGGAGACTAATGACTAAATGAAAAATCAAATCTCCATGTATGAATGGAGATTAATTTTCTATTCTCTCTTATATATGGATCATTATTCATTTGTAGCCAAAAGGAAGTCCACTTTTCGGAAAAAGTTTCCAATTTCATGTTCTCTCAACAGTGTAGTGAATTTGAGAAAAAAAACCCCGGATATGTTGGCTTTGTTTGGTTCATCTTGCCATGTACTAATACCTTGTTTTGTCAGTATGGCTTCTAATCTGAAACTAATGAAGTGATTTGCTAATGAACTGAAATTTCTAATCTGAAACTCTCAAATGAATCCAATTGATTACACAAGCTTTTTTACAACCTTCTTAGATAACCATTAGAATAAAAGCAGTTGTACTGAGTCCACAACTACTGAGTTCAATCAGTTTACTTTCTATGGTTGAAGCAGCCCATGGTAAACTTAATGATATCAGCCATCATTTTCTGTTGCTAAGGTAAGTACCTCCCAAGTCTACATGGAGGCAATAGAAGATTTGCTCCAGTTAATAACCCCAGCCAAACCAAACAAAAACAATGTATGACACATACATGAAAATGACAAGACCTACAAATCACTATTCTCTATGCCATCTTTCTCTAAAATCAGTTCATCTACCAGCTTTAAGCAGGTCCCTACCTCAACTAAATTCCAAGACAATTGACATCAGGACACAAGTAGGTAGTTAAAATTAGTTGGAACAAGATGAACACTAATCCACACACATTTCAGAAACTAAATAATATCAAACCTGGACTTTTTCACTGCTGATGCTACTTACAACTGAGTACTTAGTAAGTAGTGTGCTTAAAAGCAGCAAGAACAGAAGTAGCATAAGAAGCAGAAAGAGCTCAAAGAAGAAGAGGTGATCATGAGCTACTACCGGGGTACCTCGTCGGCGTGGGGGCTGGGTCGCCGCGGCGGCGGCGGCGGCGGCGGCGGGCCGTCTCCGGTGGTGCCACTCCTCATCGTGGTGGCCCTGGTCTGGGTCAACTACAACGAGACCCTGACGGAGTGGTACGACAAGGCGGCGAACCTGCCGGGGACGGTGGCCGACAATGCCGTCACCCTGGTCGCCGCCGGCGGGCTCCTGCTGCTCGCCGCCGTGCTCCTCAGCCGCCGGAGCGAGGTGGTGGTCGTGCCGGTGGCGATCGTGCTGTCCGTGATGCTGCTGCAGAACATCATGGCGTTCTTGATCCTGCTGCTGCTGGTCGCCTACTTCGCCGGAATATACTACTTCCCGGCGGACGCCGCCCGGTACGGCGTCACCGCCGGCGGCGAGTGGTGCGGCGGCGGCGGCGGAGGATTCTGGTCCGGGCTGGGGTTCTACATGCTGCTGCTGCTGTGCCTGGTGCTGTGCGCCATGTTCGCCGACGAGGGTGTCAGGTGGTGGATTCCAGGGACGCTGCTGGCTGCTTCCCTGCTCTGCCTCAACCTCTTCTCAGGTGGTCAGGTCTTAGGCTATGGACATCTCTGAAGATTTCATCCTTTTTTTGCAGGAGTTCTTGGCTTCTTGCCATTGCCAGATGAGAATAAGATCATATGCATGTGTAGAATGAATGAACATGATGAGTAAACAGTATATATGTGTGCAGGGCAGTGCAGTGTTGTTGATCTATCTAACTATGAACAATTAAGCATTTTCATTTTTCATATATATATATTTTTGGCCTTCTGATCAATAGATCTTTTTTCTCTTTAGATTGTGTTGTCTTCTGAGATTCGAATATGATCCAGGATATGATGGTTATTACTGCTTATTAGCACTTGAAATTGGGGCATGTAACTGGCTTGACAACCATTATTTTTCTATTGTGCAGTACACAGCCAGAGAGATGAAAGATTACAAGATAATATGATTCATAGGACTAATAGTCTTCGTAAAATAGATGGATAAATTATGCAACAGTACACAAAGAGGAACATAGTTCACATCCCAAATTGATAGAATGGTAAGTTGTCAGCAACCAGATTAGCATAGAGTTGTTCAGCTGACAGAAGCCATGTAGCATAGAGTTCATAACTTCTTAAGAGGCTGCAGCAGCAGCCTCCTCCAGGAGCTGCTTCACCTTGGTGATGTAGTCGCTCATTGCTTCCTCCTTCGATTTGCCTGCGAAGATTGCAAAAAGTTCAGTTCAGTAGCACGGCGAAACAGCGCAACAGTATTAGAATGGACAGACAGGAAAACATATTTATGTAAGGACAGAGAGAAGCATATGGACCTTCAACAGCTTTCCATGCATCCCATTTCGCCCTGTCCCTCTGGGCGAATATGCCAGGACGAGCTTCAGAAGATTATAGAAAAGGAAATAGTTAGCAACGTCATCGTGAAATATCTTCGTTAACACAAAACACAGTAACAAGTTAATATAAAGAACTGTTGGCAAGGTAGATCAGATTCATATAAGAAATTGACTAATTGATTACAAAAGGGACATGAGGGCAATAGATAGTTAAAAATTTGGAAGTAGCAGTGAGATTTTACAAGTTTGAGAAAGAAATAGATAGTCAAAACACATCTAGCATGTAGTAACTTCTACTACTTTTCAGCACAAAACCAAAAATATAGATAAAAACCATGACATTTCACAAACATGTTGTGAAAGGACATAATCACACTAGAAGACTGAATATGGACAGCTATCAGAACTCAGAAGCTAGATGCAGCAAATTTCTATGTTGTAGCGTGCAGGTCAATATCAATGGTTGCACTTGTAAATTACAACTCTACAAAAATGGGGAAGTACTCAATACATCCCAAAAATTTTGATGGGAAAGAATGGTCTTGTTTCAAATCAGACAGATTTTTTTGGGGAGTGATAAAAAAAATCATGGTGATCTATGAGACTTGTGTTAGGATCATAATCCATGGCATGTAAAACTGTACCCATGTCTCTGAATGTAATCAAACACAGCAAGTCATTAACTCAAGAATTGTGTTACACATCCAGAACATGCCTTGCAAAACAGAAGTAACAACTGAATAATACCAAATATTCAGTATACATACCAGTATTCACATCTCCAACGGTGGCCTGCTTGTAGAGTCCATAGAGGATAAGCTTGTTCTCGTTGCTAGTGCTCTCCGGCAAGGTCTTGGCCTTCTCGGCGTACTGCTCAAAATCCTCCTGCAATTGGATATCAGTCACAAATTGTAATCGGATCATGCTTCAGTCACACTGTCACACTAAATCTTTCTTCAGAAGTTGTAATGTTAAGCCGCAAAGCAATGGAAAATTACAACTCACGGAACAATTGCAGCATATTAAACAAGAAGATTGCATCTCATAGATCTTTTTGACAAGACTCACTGAACGAATCAGACACAGAGATGAGAGATGTGTAATACAATAGCAGGGAAGAGTCAGATCTAGTCTCTACGGCCAGGGGCGGATCCAACTAACTTTTCGGGGAACAAATAAACTGTTACTTGTATTAAGGTTAAGGCTCTGAAATTAAGGGAAGAGCTTCTTCCAGATCTAGAAGAGAAGCTAGGGTTAACGAACGAACACAAGCAAATTCCAGACCCGATGGGAGAGAGAGATGAATCAGAAAGAGGATGTGATGCTCACCATGATCCTCTCCCCTGCTCTGCTCGCCAGATGGAGATCGCCGCCCCTCCCCTGTTCAGCCGCGACTCGTCTTGGCGGCGCAAGGAGCGGAGGAGACGGGAGATTAAGAATTTCTTTTACGCCACAAAGGGAAGGGGAAGAACAAGAATTGTTCTAGGCTAAATCTAAGGGCCTCTTCTGCCGACAGGGTACAATACATTTTACACACAGAATAAAATCAATCAAATAAACGAGGGTTTATAGCGGTATTAAGCGTAAAAACGATAATGCTGGTGGATTGAGAGAGTGATCTGCATACCTGCAGACCCATAGCGGCTTAAAGTTTTTCAGATTCTTCTCTTCTTCTTGGAATTAACGCCGGCGCCGATCAGAAGAGTGATCGGATCTCTTTTATAGCGAGGTCTAGGAATGTGTAGCACCAAAATCCCTGATTTTTATTCTAATTATGAACAAGTCCCTAGGCTGAAGCACAATTTTATTTTTTTTTTCAGGAAAGCCCTCAGCGTGATTTCTTTTTTTTTTAAGAGAGAGATAAATGTTGCTGTTCTTGTACCAGAACTGAAATTTTATGTGCTGGATTAATTTAAAATGATATGAGAAAACTTCAAATAAAAACCTAACTGTCGTAGAGATCTTCAGCAAAAGTTTGTGGATGTTCTGTTTTCTCATTTTATATTCAGCAGTGATGCAATTATCTTGTAAGAAAAGCAGCATTTCTTGCAAAGACCAGAAGCAGCATTAGTGTAATGCAGACAGTAGCCAACTGCTTTGGCATCATGTATTGAAGAGCAGCAGCTAATATAACCTACACCAACTGCTTCTACACTCTACTAATAGCAGTAACATGCAAGCAGGAGTTAAGCTGATCTAGGCCAACTGCTGTCTTAGCCAAAGCACTCTGCCTACAATGGATTATACCACTATATGTATCCTACTGAATAAATTACTCAGTCACTGACTTATGCTCCATTCAATGATTGACGCAACCTGTTCTTATATTCATTTTCTCTGTTTTTCGTTCTTTATTTTATTCATTTTGTAAGTCATTGTTGTATGGGCAAAGCTAGCTACATCCTACATGTCCATCTTGGTCACCGTAAGACATATGGAAGCAGATCCTCTGATGTAGTTAAGTTAGAGGATCCCTTTTCAAAAGACACACACATATATATATATATATATATATATATATATATATATATATATATATATTCAGGTTGTCTGATAAGCTCGTGAACTGATAAATACATATGATGTATGATTCGAGTACATTGCCCAAAGAGATCAGATCAGATGATGGGCAAAATCAGACAAAAAAAACTTTTTGATCAATTTTACAATTGAAAACATATTCTAGCAAGAGAATGCAGCAGTCCAGCCGAAAAGAACGGCAGGAAATCCATCAGTCATTCTTTTCCCAAGTGGTGCAAGAGTGGGCACAGAATATCATCCCCTTTCAATCTCTACAAGATTAGATCAGATCCGAAGATGCCATGCCACATTACCACAATGCAAGATTGCCAGCCCAGCAGTGGCTACAATTCAGTGCATTTATGTTTTTTTTTCTTTTTTAGAGCATCAAGCAACAATCGATTCCAAGGTCCACAATCCACACACTGAACCTAGCAATCCTCCTTTTCTAAAAACAACTTATTCCCACAAAGCTACCAGCCAAATAGAAACAATGAAATTCCACTCAAACAGGATAGCACCTAATGATTGCATAATATGCACAAATTACAGCAGTCAACTCAAACCATGTGCTGGGAAACGATAAGCGAACAAACGATAAAAAACAATAGATCAATCACAGAAGACACGAGATTTAACGTGGAAAACCCTCCCAAAGTAGGAGAGAAAAAACCACGGGCGCCTGCCAGCAAAATATCTTCACTATATCTGAGGTGAGATTACAACGCCGCACGGCGGCTTACAAGAGATATATATATGATGGAACCCTAAAAGGGATGACGATCCGTTTCGCGGGGCCCAAGCCTCCCGGCGACGGGCCTTCGCTCCACTACGGCAGAAGCTGGCCTTTATTAAGTGCAAATGAATTTGGATCACAACTCAACACCATGCACCATGCAAGGCTTGTCAAAAAGTCCAGTCAAGGTCAGATAGCAACTAGTAATCTCATTTGATATCACTTGCAGACAAAGAACAAGGTTTTTCACAGTATTCACAGAAACATTGTAACTCTGCACTGTAGAATCTCTATAATCAGTAGCAGCACTAGGAACAGGCATGTATATGTTGTACCACATGCATAATGCATCTTAGCAAACATTCCTGAAGGTGCACACACGGCACAGAGTAATCGGACACAACACATGGATGGAATCTCATTCGATAGCAGAGCATGCAAATCAGTACCAAATATCAAACAGAAGGGGTATGATGACACCAAAATGATGATAAGCTGGTCTCTATTTCCAGCACCAAAAACAAAATTTAGATTTAGTCCCTGATAGCATCCACTGGCTGCTGAATATAACGAAACAGATACTATGTCCGGTCAGGCCCTATTTAGTTCACGAAAATAAAATTTTTGGGTGTTACATCGGACGTTTGACCGGATGTTAGAACGGGTTTTTTTTGACACGAATGAAAAAACTAACTTCATAACTCGTCTGGAAACCACGAGACGAATATTTTGAGCCTAATTAATCCGTCATTAGTATATGTGGGTTACTATAGCACTTACGGCTAATCAATAATTAGGTTCAACAGATTCGTCTCGAGATTTCCTTTCTAACTGTGCAATTAGTTTTTATTTTTATCTATATCTAATGCTTTATGCATGTGTCTAAAGATTCGATGTGATGTTTTTAGAAAAAAAATTTTGGGAACTAAACGGGGCCTCACTTGTTCTCTTCCTTCGCCTCAGCAGCCCTCTTCTGGCGGGCACCAACATGGCGCTGGTTCATCCTCTCAACACGGAGCTTAGCGTTAGGCCTTGAACGGTGACCTTCACAGCCTCAACCGAGCGCTTCTCACCGCGAGCAATAGGCATGTAATTAATCACCCTGGACCTGGGTGGCAGTGGCAAGCTCCTCGGCAGTGGAATCACCAGCCTGACACAAGAGCTAGCACAATCAAGCTCAAAACCAGATCTAGAAGACAATACCTTCGATAAACATATACAAAGGAGTCAGGGACAACAAACTGCAGCCATACCTTGACCTTGCGAGCACGCCTTGTACAGTATGGCCTTGTTTAGTCCCTAAATTTTTTTCCAAAAAAACATCATCTCTGGACATATGCATGGAGCATTAAATATAGATAAAAATAAAAACTAATTACACAGGTAAGGAGAAATCGTGAGACGAATATTTTAAGCCTAATTAGTCTATGATTAGCTATAAGTGTTACAGTAACCTACATATGCTAATGACGGATTAGTTAGGCTCAAAAGATTTGTCTCACGGTTTCCAGACAAGTTATTAAATTAGTTTTTTCGATCGTATCCGAAAACCCCTTCCGATATCCGGTTAAACATCCAATGTGACACCAAAAATTTTCTTTTCGCAACTAAACAAGGCCTATGTCTTAAACCTCTAGACAGTAGCCTGGAGTCCTTCAAGTGAGCGGTTCTTGCGGGAGCATACTTCTTCGGGATGTCCGCAGCCTATGATTATAGGAGAACACCATCAACACAAATATAAATTTACATATGCAAATGTATTTTTTTCCTACAAATAAGAGCAAGTTTTATAGTATAGCCACCTGCTAGCTCTAAATTATCTATAGCCAATGTAATAGCCAATTCATACAATAGTTGCTTACTATGCTATTAATACATGGTCCTACCTGTCATACACACATTACGTCTTGGAGTACATGCTGTAGCTGGGTATAGATCTATAGTCCGCTACTCTTCTCTCTCTTCCTTTATCTCTTTATAATATGTTTATAGCTGGCTTATAGCCTGCTATTTTACCTGCTCTAATAATGGCCGGAACACACTCAAAGCATTAGACAATGAAACTAGCATCTTAATCCAAATTTAAATGGCATTCAACACTTAGAGAAGGGGAAGGGGGTTTCTAATCTACTGACAAGACAAAGTTACTTATCTATTATCTACAAGCAAACAGTTCAGATTTAACCAAACAGAGGCCTTGTTCAGATCACACCTCAAAATTTTTCACCCTGTCACATCGAGCGTTTGAACACCTGCATAAAGTATTAAATATAGGCTATATAAATAACTAATTACACATATTGTGACTAATTTGCGAGACGTTTTAAGCCTAATTGCTCCATGATTTGACAATATGGTGCTACAATAAACATTTGCTAATAACGGATTAATTAAGCTTAATAAATTCATCTCACAGAGTCGCAGTTTACTGACAGATTCTGTATTTAGTTTTTTTATTAATTCCCGAACACCCCATGCGACACCCAATATAATACTCGATGTGACACACAAAAACTTTACACCCCTGGATCTAAACACCCCCAAAGTCCAAAAGGTACACTAGATTGATAAGGGCTACTCAAATATAGTTGTACAACAAGAACATCACCTTCAGCTCCTCAAGGGTAAAGCCTCTCCCAACCCTTGACTTCATGTTGTACTTCAAAGTGGGTGGTCCACGGAAATTCCAATGGTCGCGCATCGTCCGGGTGGGGTTGTGGCGGTAGTGGGGGAGGGGAGGGTGACGGGCGTCAAGGATGATGCTAAACTCGCAGGAGGCATCGGTGTGGGCGAGCATCACCTCCTCCATGCGTCTCGCGGAGCTGCCGCGGCATGTGCGTTGGTCACGGTGGAGACGACGCTGGAGGAGCTCGGGCGGCACCAGGTACCGCTGCGCGGGACGACCGCAGGGCATCCGACCCCCACCACTTCATCTTCAACCATCCGCCGGCGAGGTTATGAGGATGCGGCGGAGGAGGGTAGGAGTGGACGGCGTTGGCGGAGGAGGGAGTCGGCGGGCGGGGAGAACGGGAGGATGCGGCGGAGAAGGGAGAGGACGAAGTTAGAGCCGGAAGCCTTGACGAGGAGGAAGGAATAGACGGCGTCGTTGTGGCAGTAGGACGAGACGTCGTCTCCCCTTCTCCCGCGTCGGCCATCGCCGGCCGTCGCCGCCCCAGCATCGGCTGCCCTCCCTCTCTCCCACCTCGCACCCGCGGGTCGGTCTGCCCAAAGAATAATGAGAGAGAGAGAGAGTAACCGAGTAGGTGGTGTTCTTTTCTCCCGAAGATGAATAGATGAAGATTAAGTATTTTACGCAAAAGAGGTGGTATTAACGTATGATTGATTGAGTTTTAATTATTACAAACTTGAAAAATAGATTAATATGATATTTTATAGCAACTTTCATATAGAAAGTTTTCGCACGAAACGCACCATTTAGCAGTTTGAAACGTGTGCCACAAAAATCTTAATCTTCATCCAACTCTTTATTGGAGAAAAGAACGGGACCTAAGAGAGAGAAGAGAGGATGAAGAGAGATGGGAAAAAGAGGGAGTGATGAAGTGGACACACTGACATATAGGACCCACGCTGACTCAGCTACCATGTCGGATAAAACCGGGTCAAAACCATCTAGGGACCCAAAGTGACCCGGTTTTGTAAGTTGAGGGATTCCATATATCTGGTTTTGTGATTGGGGGACGATTTTGTAATCCGATGACAAGATGAGGGACCTTAGATGTACTTTTTCTGGCCCAAGTATAATTCTTCCTCTCTTGTTGATGTTTCTTAAAAAGAACTAAGTGTATTTTAACTCCCTCATCTCTTATCCTTGATCAATCCCATCCTCCAAACCGCAAAACCGGGTATAACACCTCCTTCATATTTAAAAACCAGTGCAAATCGACTCCTTTAGTGGTTTCGAAATTGGTTTTTGTAGGTGGGGCCACATATTTTTGCCATACCTCACTGTCATGTGAGCCCCACCTATGAAAACTACTTCCGACACCACTGAATGAGTTGATTTGCACCGGTTTTCAAAGATGGGGGATTTGTTATACCCGATTTTGCGGTTGAAGGAGGCGATTCGATCAAGGATAAAAGATGAGGGATGCGAAATAGACTTATTCCTCTCAAGAAACAAGGGCATTTTGACTCTAAGGGTCATATCCATAGTGTGATTTATGGATGGGTGAACCATGGATGCAAAGTTCTGAGTAAATAAACATGTGTTATGTTTGTCCACAAACTTAAAAAAATACATATTATACCCCCCGTAAACTTGTTAAATGTATTAGCATCAATCCAATATTTGATGTGGCATGTCATAGGGATGCTCACATGATACCTTTGCTAACATGTTAGGGCATGACTATGGTATTAATTTTGTATAGAGTCAGACAGTACAAGGATGCTCACCAAGATATAATAAGGAAGTAGGAGACAGTGGTTTATACAGATATAAGGATTGATCAGTACAAGGATGCTCACGAAGGTGAGCTATGAAGTAGGAGGTAATGGTTTTTATACGAATTGAGCCTCCTGATGGGTAACAGCAATCTATCGTGTTTATATGTATTGATCTACTATAAATACTCAATAGTATAAGGTGAAGATCCTAATCTAGTATAGTCTAAGTCAACGGGACTCCTAGCAATGAATCTTAGCAATGTGGAAATGACTCGGTATTTCTCCTAGTGTCAACTTGGGATGACTTATCTGTTCCATGATTCAAAAGATTTTCCCCTCTCTTTCTAGGAGGTGATGTCTTACATACTCTCTAGGTGTCACTTTATCCAAGTAGAACTCAAGAGACGTGTTATGTTAGAAAATGCCTTCTAGTTGATCGTATTAGCATTTTAGCAAAACATGGTATGTGCAAGAGCATGCGACAGGGTTATGTGGAAATGTGGTGAGTTAAAAAAAATAAATAATAACAAACAATTTCCAAAAAAAAATGGTGAGAGAGAAAAGGGGTTGAATATGTTGGAGCTACCAGGCTGCATGTGGTTGTGCCTGGATCAAATGGTGGAGTTTGTCACTGGAGCCCCGTAACCCAACCAAGTTTACAAAAACTTGAACAAAATTTTCAAACTTTTAAATATTTCCACTACCTACCACAGTAGATGCAATAACTATCCTGAAGGGTGATGTAAACCCTAGCTAGTACTCCCTCCTTTCCAAATTAATCATCATATATGTTCATGCACCAAGATCAAGAATAATTTAAATCACATCAATCAAGACACCATGCACACATTCTCCCATAATATATGCATCGATTAAAACACTATGCCAATTACACATTAGCATGCACACATTCTCCCATGCTACATTAATTGTATTTTGATGAAATCCGTGTCCATGCGGTTATATGATGTTCAATTTGAAAAATTTTAAATCTTATTATATGATGATCAATTTAGAAAGGAGGGAGTAGTATGCAGCTAGCCAGCCATGGCCATGTGTGTTCGAAGAAGGGAGATGGCTTGTGCTTGTGCGCTAGAAGCCCGGAACAAATCGGCCTCCCGGCCTAGGTCATTAAGGCCATTGACAAGAAGCGTCGTGCTTTCCTGTCGACGGGTATGGATTCGGTTCACGGTGGGCAGTGCCGGGTGTCCTGGACGAACGTCTGTCGTCCCAAGGCCTTTGGTGGGCTGGGCATCCCTGACCTCAGGTTGGCTGGGTTTGCGCCGCGTGTTCGCTGGCTTTGGCTTCAGCGCTCTGGGCATCCTTATTGGGATGGTTTGAAGGCCCTCGTCGAGCGGACCGTTTCCGACATGTTCGAGGCGTCCACCTTCTTCGTGCCGGGGGATGGTGAATCGGTGCTCTTCTGGACTGACCAATGGATTGATGGCCGCTCAGTGGCTTCCTTGGCTCCTGATCTCCTCTTCGTTGTGCCCCGGCATATCTGAGGTCCGCGCACGATCGCTTCTGGCCTGACGAACAATTCCTGGGTTTCCGACATCCGCGGCACCCTAACTGTCCTGGTCATCTCCTACTTTATTTTTATTTGAGATGCGGTGTCTCACTTCCAGCTCTCGTCGGGTGTCGGGGATCGTCTTGTTTGGCGTTGGACAAGTGACCAGCGCTGCTCAGCGCGTTCGATGTACCAGACATTCTTTTATGGCCAGCAGTCATTTGCTTGTGCTGATCTTCTCTGGCATGCGAGGGATCCTGCTAAATGTAAGTTCTTCCTCTGGTTTGCATTTCAGTGATGCTGCTGGACGGCCGATCTCCTCTAGAAGCGCGACATTGACAGTCACTTGGTCTTCCCCTTTTGCGCTCAAGAGCTTGAGACAGCGAACCACATCCTCTTGATTACGTGTTCTCTCGGCAAGTCTGGTTCCGTGTGTTGTCACCTCTTGGTTGGGTTGCCCTTTCTCCCTCCCGTGGTAGCTGCCTCCAAGATTGGTGGCCTTCGTTTAGGGCATGCATGCCTGAGCATCTCCATCCCGGCTTCGATTCTCTGATCCTCTTGGTCTCCTGGCAACTGTGGATGGAATGGAACTCCATGGTTTTCGACTCTGCGTTATCTTCAGTCTCGGAGGACCTGCAGTCCATCCTCTTAGATGGCCATCTATGGTCGTTAGCTGGCATTGCTAATTTTGGGGGTTTTTTTGGGAGAGTAGTTGGCTCCAATGTTATCAAGTCGCCCGACTAGTCGCGATTAGTCGTAGATTAGTCGTAAAGTCGGTCAAGCTAGTTGACTAAAGAGCCACGACTCGACCAAATAGCAAGTCGTGCGATTAGTCATGGTTAGTCGTGGTTAGTCGTAGATTAGTCATAAAGTCGGTCGTAAATTAGTCGTGATTAATCGTAGCAAATTACCAATTCACCATGATAATTGGCTTATTGTGTTTAGTACTTTAGTTTTATTTATTGTTGACTTATTGTCTTGCTTTGCTACTCCATAGTTCATAGTTTATATTATATACATTTCTTAGCACAGTATAATAGTTGTAAAAATTATATATTGCATCCCCTGTTTTTGCATGACCAAGTCATGGACTAGTCGTGGACTAGTTGACCAAGTCGACAAGTCGGTCCAGGGGTACCTCGACTCAACTTTACGACTTGACAACTACAGTGGGCTCTGCCCCCTTCCCGCTTTTTGGAGTCATAGTACCCAAGTCTTTTTTCCTTTTGTTTACGTCCTCTCTTGGCATCAATCGGTGGTCCGACTGATTGTATTGTGTGACAAATATTCTTTTCTTCTACTCCCTCCGTCTCTAAATGTTTGACGCCGTTAACTTTTTTAAACATGTTTGACCGTTCGTCTTATTCAAAAACTTTTATGAAATATGTAAAACTATATGTATACATAAAAGTATATTTAACAATGAATCAAATGATATCAAAAGAATTAATTACTTAATTTTTTTAATAAGACGAACGGTCAAACATATTTAAAAAGTCAACAGCGTCAAACATTTTAGAATGGAGGGAGTAATATATTGACATACAATTCTTTTGTGCGTTCGGGAAAAAAAGCCCGTAACAAGAAAAGGAGATAGCGATGGAGGAATGAAGAGCAAAGTTGCTACATCCGTCCATATCACGATCTGTGCTCCAGATTTGCTGACCTAACATCACCGTGCATTAGCTTTTTGATAAATACCATTAAACTATACCAAAGGAATGAACTGTGAAGACAGATAGTAGGACAGATAATCCAAAGTTTTTACTTGGCAACCTGACACCAACATTTCCATATCAGAGTGATTCAAGGCATTTTTACATAACAACTGCGGATAATTCGATGAAGAAGTATTCTCAGTCACCGAATTGGTCAGATGAGGTTCAAACAGACCATAAGGTCCATAACTCCATAACTGTCACCAGTGATAACAAAAACAGCTCAATTCCAAATTTACAGCTGTGGCATAAAACACACTAGGCTATCTTCTCCAAGTGGCTATCCTCTTTTCAGGGAGCGGGGCCGCAGGAGTTCTCTGCCATTCAAAACAAGGAGAGATGAATTTCATTAGGATTACAGCACAGCAAGAAAGCAAGGTATTGCAAAACTGCCTACTACCAAACTTAGCATGAAATGTTACAATAACAGCTGAAATGCTGTTAACTGCAACAAGAAAGTGGGTGCCAATTGCTGGATGACCTAACCTTTCTCAATCTACAATGTTGCAGATGTGTCCAATGGCTCCACAGCTTGACGATCTAAACTTTCTAAAGTTTCTTTGCTCACCTCATCAACTTGTTCCAAGAAAGACTTAAAATTATCCTTGTAGCAAGTAAACTGAAGAAGGATTATATTAGCAACCAACAATTTTATCGATGATTATAGGAAATAGTCCTCTAATAAAAACATACCGCATGTCCAATTTGTTGAAATTTAGCATATATCAGCTGTAGTTCTTCTGCAGCATCAGTCCTTGTTGAATCAACTTCCGCACATAGTTTAGTAGCCTGTAATGACAGAAAAATATGTCAAGTATAGTTGAAAGAGGATCATAGTATTAACAAATAAGATAATATAATCTACAGGCTTTAGCATATTAGGGAGATAGTCAGGCCGGTCAGCATATGTTCCTGGACCAATACTAGCGCATACAATGAAGCCTCTTTGGAACATTAGATTGTATTAGGTGGCATGTGGCATGTGAACACCAGAAATCAATGATTCAGAGGGAAAAGGAAGTTTTCAAAGACATTGAGTTTGAACCACACAAAATTTCAGGACGAAATCATCACCTTTGCAATTGTTTCCTCTACTTTCCTTTCACGAGGTTCAAGACACTTGAGTTTCCATTCAACTTCAGAACTCAAAGCAGCCAGCTTCTGATTTTCGTCTGCTACTATTTGATCCCTTTCTTTTTCTTTAGCTTTAACATGCTCCTCCATTTCATGCACTAATCAAAAAGGTATTCATGCAATAACGTGAGGAGAAGAGTATTTCAGAATGGAAAGAACATACACAAATTCAGCAATACTACAAAAGGTAAGTACAGTTTGACAACCTTTCCCATCCCATTCAATAATCTTTGTGTCAAGGGCCATAATTTCAACACTTTCATCACTAATCTTAGTTTTGCGCGCTTTGACTTCTTTCTCAAGGGCTTTAGTTGCAGTAACCTAACAGCAATAATAAATAAGAGAGTTACTAGGGTTTCATCTTAAGATTAATCCAACTCCATAATGAAAAACTAGCATTGCAGATGTCCATACCTGTTCTTGTAAAGCCTGGATTTTAGTAGAATGCTTCGACAATTTTTCATAACCCTGCAAAATGGAGACAGCATCTGCAGTTATTAATGGATCAGTAGGTCAAGCATCACAAGGAACAGTAGTAAGTAGCCAAGTGCCACTCTTGCAACAAGTCAGCCCCAACAACCGCAACAAACAGATGATCCAAACAATACAGTGGAATATCAGGAAATTGAATCAATATGAAACAGATGAAGTAACCCTATATTTGCTAGATATTGTTACGGCCAATCGGCAAATACAAGTTACCTTCTACCTTCGGTGTTTTGTAATGAAGAGTGGAACAAGACTACCTTACTGTATATCTCCAAAGTGGCAGTTTTCTCTTGTACACTTTGCATTGCTATCTTCTCAGCATTCTTTAATTCAGCACGAGCTGTTTTCTTCTCTTCAAGGGCCCTCTGTAATACAGAATAAAATCCAAAATTAGTGATGCAAGCTTATAAAGATAATTTATATGCTGTTAGAAGAACAAAGTGTTGATCTGATTGATTCAAATATATGCATATATTTCCAAATAGCAGTTGAATAGAAGGGAGGAGTATTAAACTAGTGAAAGTGTGTCCTCGAGAATCAAGACAGAGCATCTGGCAATAACTGCAACTTTTTAATGAACAAATAATATACAGAGTAAATACGAAGTTCTACGGCATTGGAAGAATGTCAGTTGTGCATGCAAAAATAATAGTATTTACATTGTTTTTCAATTTCTCACAAACTTTTTGAAGAGTTTTAGAATGGTAAATATCCAAATGTCCCTTTAATACCAGATTATGTGAAAAAAATTACCTAGATCAGCACTAAAAACTAAACATATAGAGGACAAAAACCATTGCACACAATCACTACAAACCATCTATGATTGTGGTGAAGTAATTCAGGTATTTAAACAAGACTGACCATCCTGCCAGCGGCAATAGAGAGAAAAGAGGAACAGATCGAACCTGAAGCTTTTCTGGGGACTGAACAATTTTTGACAATAACTTGGAATTTTCTTGTGCTAGTTTCACCAACTCAAAATCACTTTTGGCAATCTGTATAAAGTAAATAACAAGGCGTTTAGTGAGAAATCGTCTTTTCTGCATATCTAAAATTTCAGCATGTCAGCGAGAACCATTTCAGTGTAGCTTAACATATGTCAAGAGTAAATGATAGTATGTTACAATGTAAATGGGTTTTCCAAACTATTTTTCAATCCAATTATACACAAAGATCGTCTTGTCCAAATGGCAAAGCTGTAAACCTTCTGGTTTCTATCCCTATTTGACCTGGACGCTTCTGACATTTCTAACCAACACAATATAGAACTGCAAGTTATATAATGAAGTCAGAAAGTCGGACGCTCAGACCTAGAAGAGAATTTGGCCTAATACTACAGGGCCAGGTGAAACCTGTAGCACCATATAGTCAAAAGCGGAAGTAGGATTGCAATGTAAGCACCACCTTTCTGTGGGTCTCCTCTTTCTTGTCATTGATCGCAGTCGCGTTGGCTCTCAGTGCCAGCTGCTTTTTGTTGTACTCTACAAGCTTTTGCTTCAGGGAATTGACCTCCGCCTCTAGCTGCTGAACCATCGGCTCCTCCATTTGCGCCGCGAGCTCATGATCGGCAATTGCCTTCTGATGCTGTACACAGGACAGAATCAAATCAAAAGAGGAAAGTTAAATTGTATATTCCCAGCTAGCAATTCTGTGCGCCATGCCAGCAGCATCAAACCTCGGCAAGCTTGGCCTTGAGCTCCATGCACCGTTCATCCAAGTTGGGGAACTCGTGGATGATGGGCTGCAGGAGGGCGAGCTTGTCGTCCCTGTAGTAGAGGAAGTTGATGAGGGCGCTGAGGACTTGCACGAGGCGGCGCGGGTCGGGGCGGAGGAGGTCGCGGAGCGTGAACCCGGGGAACTGGATGGACTCGAGGAAAGCGCTGGCCCTCTTGTGGAGGCGGAGGACCCGGATGCCCTCCATGTAGTGCTCCGGGTTGTCGAGCGACGCCAGCGCGTCGAACCCTAGCTGCCCGTCGAGGTCGTCGACGCTGCAAAATCACCCCCCCACAATTACAAACACCGAGAGGGCGGCGCCGGCGAGAGGATTGGGGGGAGTGGGAGGGGGAGGCGCGCGCACGCACCCGGTGGGGTCGACGACGGTGGCGAGGAAGTTGGAGATGACGGCGGGGAGGAGATCCGGCTGCGGGTTGGCGATGTCCTCCGCGCGGAGGTTGGCGGTGGGGGCGAGGCCGTAGGTGTGCAGCGCCTCCGCGATCTGCTCCGGCGCCAGCGGAGGGAAGGAGAAGTTGGACGCCATCTTCTTCTTCTTCTTCGCCGCCGCCGCCGCCGCCTTTCCCCCGAATGCGAGGAATTTCGAAGGCAAAAAAAAAAAAAAAAAGGGAGGTATTTGCCCGGTTTCCCGCTTCGTTTTCCCGCTTTGCGGAAGCGGAAAACTCGGGAGCAGATGCGGCGCTTGGGGAGAGTTCTGGGCCCGAAGCCCATACTCGTGTCTAATCTTCTCGATAAAATTCGGCCCAGCCCAAGGTGAGGCAGCCAGTTTCCACTTTCCAGCCCGTGGGCATCGCGTCGATTGGACCAGCCCACCGAAGCAAAATTTTAGGAAATTTTCTGGAATTTTCAGGTAAGGATGTTCCAATCTGTCCATTTTAGCCTGTCCACAGTGCTTTGCTTCTTTCCACCTGTCCTGATATAATTAGGTGGTGTTCTTTTCTTCTGAATATGAAGATTAAGTTTTTTATGTAAAACAAAGTGGTATTAACATATGATTGATTGAGTTTTAATTATTACAAACTTGAAAAATAGATTAATATGATATTTTAGAGCAACTTTCATATAGAAAGTTTCCGCACGAAAACGCACCGTTTAGCAGTTTAAAAAGCGTGCCACGAAAAATTTTAATCTTCATCCAACTTTTGTTGGAGAAAAGAACAGGATCTTAGGCTTAAACATTGACTAAATGGACAAGCATGATGGGTCCTTTTTGGAACAAAAATTTCCAAGAACACTTTGTATTATACCCCACCTATTATAAAGTGACTATTATGTATTATATCCACCTATTACAAAGTGGAGTTGTCATGTCAACAAGCCCCTGATTCATTTTTTGTACAGAATTACTTAAATATATTGCTCACGTCATAACAAAGTAACAACAGAAACATGGAATTTATGCAGATATGAGTACAGATGGGCTGATGGTGTACAGATAAAGAAGCCGATAGAAGTGTCAGCGCCAAAATATGTGTTCCTAATGGACTGGATTGAAGGCCAACTTGATGAATCTATATTTCCCCAAAAGCTTGGTAATCATTGTTTGTCACAAACATTTGATGTTGGAATGGTCATGTGTACCTTAGAAATAGTGCAGGCACTACTCATATATTTGTCCTCCAATTTTGACACAACTCATGACACTGATCTGGGTTTAATTCCTTTACCAGGCACACCATTCCCGCCAAACGTCAAGGAGGTTGTAAAGACAATTTTCAAGCGCTTGTTTCGTGTTTATGCCCACATTTATCACTCCCATTTTCAGAAGATTGTCAGCCTCAAGGAGGAAGCTGTCTCTTGTGTTTGTCCCCTTATTCAAATTCATTCAAAATCAGTCAAAATTTCAAATAATTTCGGCCAAAAAAATCGAAATTTCGGTCCCCCCCCCCCCCCCCCCCCCCCGCCAGAAATAGCAGTTTCGAAATTTAAAGCCCTGTTTACAACTGTAAGTCTCTTGTGTTTGTAGTAGATTGTAAACTCATTACCAGGATTGTTTACATATCATCTCATATTTGCTCTTGGTTCATAGAAATCTGGGGAAAGCAAAATTCATTTGTTTCCAGCCTTTTGGTATGTGGTGCAGGAATTTGGCCTGATTGACAAGAAGGAGCTGGCTCCACTCCAGGAGCTCATCGAATCGATTATTCCATACTGAGAAGAATACAGGGATGGAACGGAGCGTGGATAACGAGTTCTTTACATGGACGATTGAGGAATCAGGCTACTTGCAACACTATTTTACTGGCATAGAGCTTACTGTTCCAGATATCAGACATAAGAAAATTGACATTTGGCATTGCTAATGCTATGTTTGTGTGTACCGATGTTCGTTCGTCCTGATCCGATATTACTCCTACATTTTGTAAGCGTGCTTGTAATGTAATAACAAGATTGGTGGATTGGGATATATTGCAAAGAACGATCTATTAATCCAATCGTGAGTTGCAATTGTTGCTTCCTTTTTCGCAATACCAACGATTCAATTGTGTGTGATTTCTTGTATGCTATACACATCAATCAAGATTGGGGGAATGAAATGTTTGGGTTAATTTTATCATGGTTTAGAGTTGGCACTAATCCAATAAAAATGTAATACTAGCTGATACAACGAAGACGCCATAGATCATACTAACTGGGAGAATGGCATCAGAATTTGAGATATCTTGCATACCATACACAGCCCACAACAATCGAGATAGGGGAATGAAATGTTTGGATTAATTTACCATGATTTTAGAGTTTGTACTAATCCAATCAAAAAGCCATGGTTCATAAACATCATAGATCATACCAACTGGGAAATTTCAGATAAGAACACAAGATGGCACCGATCACTGACTCATCAGGCAGCGGTTTGAAATGAACTGTCGATGCAAGCACCACGAGGCGTGGCAGATAGAATCAGAGGAGAAGCTGTTCCTACTTAAACACAAGCTGCTAGAACTTTCTGGAAGCGGATCGGTCGATATGGTGGTGGTGGGTGGGGTGTTGCTAGAGCTAGACGCGGCCCTCCCAGAGGCACGGCTGGTCGTCGGAGCAGACGGCGATGACGGCGGGCGGCGGGGCGAGGCCGAGCGCCGCGGCGCGGCGCCAGCGCTGGGCGCGGGTGAGGCCGAGGCAGGGCCCGTACCGGATGTCCATGTCGAACTCCCGAGCCATCCTCTCCCGCCCCTCCTCCTCCGCCGCCTCCTCGACGTGCCTCCTCGCGTCATCGACGGCGCGATCTGGCGTCGCTGCATCAAAAAAAGAAAAACCGAACAATCGAATCAGCGGAGACGCAATCCATCGAACAGTTTCGGGGGCGGGAGAAACCGGGAGGAGAAAAGCACCCTGCGACGCGGGCTTGTGGTGGTGGCGGGGCAGCGCCGCCTTCTTGGAGACGCCGCCGGTGGGCTTGACGCTGCCGGCGGCGTGGGCCTTCTGCTGCCGGAAGAAGGACCTGACGTCGCCGCCGCTCCTCATGGCTCCGGTGGACTCCCTCTCTCGATGATCTCTCTCTGGATTGTTTGCGGCGGCGCGGCGAGGCAGGGTGGATTTGGGGGAAGGGGAATGGATTGGAAGGGGAGGGGGGAGAGGGGGAGTTTATATATGGAGAGGTGGTGGTGAGAGGGAGTTGCGGCCGTTGTGACGGCGATTCGAATTTTGAAATTTGAAAATGTGGGCGTCTCGTCTCGGGGTGTGAAATCCAACCGTCCATCCCATCCATCCACCGATTTTTTTTAATCGAAGCACATGCGACCTCTTAATTCCAAATGTGAGCATGTATAGTCCTGAATTCTGTTTCTAATCAAACTAGCTAGCAGGCACAAACCAAATGATCCATTAACATGTTTCGCTAGTATTACAAATAACCCTTTGTTGATGCCGCTTCTATGTGAAACAAATCAAGATTTGTTAGCACACATAATATTATGATTTTGATGATCCAACCAAATGGATTATATTTCAACCGACCGCTACAGTTCCAATTTTCAAACGAAAACAACATTTAAGTCAAATATGGATTAAGAAAAAAAAAAGACAAAGAAAGCTCGAGACTAACGGCATGACGGCACGGTGCCCTATCTCGTAGTAATGGTTGATCCAACCAATTGTAAATGGTAATAAGATTTTCTTTTCCAACGATAAACAATCAATTAGACCTAAACAAGTCGCTACGAGCTAGTGATTTGTCCAATGATCAGCAGCCATTAGTTTGTTATATTTCATTTGACATTAAGTCCGATGGAAGACCACTGCACACACATGTGGGCTTCTTGATTAAAAATAGAATTCTATCCATTACCTGCTCATATTTGGAATTAGAAGGTTGCATGTGTTTAGATGTGAAAATTTCGGTCCCATCCATGTCGTGTGGAAGGCTGGAACCGTGGTCGTTTGAACATGTTCTTGGGGTGCAAAACGTCTGTGCCAATGTGCCATGAAACCGTGCGTGCATTCACACGTAGGGAAAAAAACTGTCAGGAAACAGAATAAAACTTAGACCAGAAATGGAGATGATATCGGAAATATCAATAAATCGAAAACACGACAGTATAAATTGAAAGTCGATAATTCATGTTGGAGGCAACAAACTATAACATCACACATTTAGATAGCAATCGAGCATGGTTGTACGAGAAATTAATCCTCACTCTATTCAACACAAATACATACAACATACTCCCTCTGTATTTCAATGTATGACGCTGTTTACTTTTTGATAAACGTTTGACCTTTCGTCTTATTCAAGAAATTTATGTAATTATCATTTATTTTATTGTGACTTCATTTATCATCAAATATTCTTTAAGCATGACATAAGTATTTTTATATTTGCATAAAAAATTGAATAAGATGAATGGTCAAACGTTGGTTAAAAAGTCAACGGCGTCATACATTAAAATACGGAGGGAGTACATGATAGATTGATAAAAGATAATATGATCAAGTATTCAACAATAGTTATAAACTCAATGACATGTAATTGTAAGTCTATAAAGCATATTAATACGAACTAAGGTTCCGTTCGTTACCTCCCTTTCTCAACCTCATTCCCTCATTTTCCGCACGTACGCTTTTCAAACTGCTAATCGGTGCGTTTTTTGAAAAAAAAAATTCTATACAAAATTGCTTAAAAAATTATATTAATCTATTTTTGAAAAAAAATTAATAAATACTTAATTAATCATATAATAATATGTACTTTATTTTGCATGCCGGGCTGAACATAGCCTAACAGCGTGAGGAACTACCAAACTAGGAGCAGCTCTATGGTTTAGGGTTATCGCGACCTCGTGGGACACTGGAACGGGTATAGTTGGGCTAATGGAATGGGCCATTGGAGATAACTTGGGTTAGAGATGTTTATAAAAAAAAGTAATTTACCAAAATATGTATTACCAAAAAAAATACGATAACCGAACAAAACGGTTGGTAAATCACCAACCATTTCCGGTACCGTTTCTGTTTTTTTTTTTACAGTTTTCGTTTCTAAGAATTACCATTTCCGTATTGTCTGGTTAGTAAACTTCAGAAACGACGGTCTGGTTGGTTGGTAATTACCGCTACCGTTTTCATCCCTATTCGCACAAATAGTAGTACAGTAGATATATCATTTGGTTGGTTTTCAAAGCTTTCTAGAAAGGTTCTACTTTTTGATTTTTTTTTCTTTGCGAAACACAATGCAAACACAGACAATTATAAACACACACACTTTATTTTATAATCACGTATGAAGACCATGCTATTTTCCATAACATTAAGCTGAACCTATGATATAACTTATATTAATCTCCACGATAGAAGAGAAAACCAAACCATCTATTGCAAAGCACATTTCCGCTTAGATTGACCTTAGGGAGTACACCTTCTGTTCCATAAATAAACAGCGTTTGAGGATAAACCTGTGTCTAAGGGTATGTTTGAGAGAAGGGAAAAGGAGAAGATTGAAAAGATACGCAAAATAAGGTGAACCAGTAGCGTACGATTAATTATGTATTAATTATTTTAAACTTAAAAAATTAATGTTTGAGAGAAGGGAAAAGGAGAAGATTGAACAGATGTGCAAAACAAGATGAACCATTAGCTATGATTAATTATTTCAAACTTGAAAAATGAATTATTATGATTTATTGAATCAACTTTAAAAAACACAATGATGAATAGTTCAGGAAACGTGTGTGCAAAAAACAAAACAATTTTCTCTCTTTTGTGTTGCTGCCAAACGCAGCCTTAGATGTTTTAGCCCAATATCTAAATAGCAGCTTTCTAGTAAATGCTTGTTCTACAGTTATGTATTTTCCTAATGAGGTACTTAACTGTAGCCTCTTCCTGTAAAACCAAACATCTAGCATCTCCCAACTATTAAAATCAATCAAAATACTTCGAAATGGCACTCAAACCTTTATTTTAAAGAGAAAACTAACCCACTTTGATAGTGTTGTAGTATTTCTCTGCAATAAGGAATGAAATAGGATTCTGAACCACTATGAAAAACTCTTCTGACATCTCACTGACTAGGTGACATGTCACTTAGAAGAAAACCTTCATTAAAAATAAGAAAAAAATGCATAGCAAAAATCCTTGTATTTATTGACGGAGTAGTAGTCATTCCATCTCAAAATATAAGGCGTAACTACTTTTTTCAGATGTTTCGTAATATAAAACGAGCATACATTCAAGCAATTAACTATCACATTCTATCTACTAAATTATTGCTTTTTAAATCCTCCACCTTAAAGATCTCTAATTCTATTGGATGCATGAATTGTATTTATTGAAGGAGCACTACTACATGTATTTATTTTTTTTCTTACTAAATCTTTACTAACAATTATTTTAACTGTTTGAACAATTATTTTAACCGTTTAATTTAGGCAGATGAAAGTTATGAAAAAACTAGATACACTCATAGCATGACTAATCAGTGTTAGTAAGAATTTAAGTAAAAACGTAAAGCCTTTTTCCTTTTGAGATGAAGTACTTGATTCGGTAGCAATTAAGGCTGTGTTCGGGAGGAGAGGTTGGGAACCCTGCTCCCTGCTACGTAAAACGAAGCTCGCATTATTGCATGATTAATTAAGTATTAATTATTTTTTAAAAAAATAGATTAATATGATTTTTTTAAAATAACTTTCATATAGAAAGTTTTTGCATAAATCATACCGTTTAGCAGTTTAAAAAACGTGCGCGTAGAAAACGAGAGAGAGGTTGGTTAGGAAAATGGGGGAATAATAACACAGTCTGACGGTAAAATATCTCCTTTCACTGTTGAGAGCTACTCCAAATTTTAGAATTTTTAGACTCACCTGCAGTTGAGAAAGCGAAGGACCTGTTTCTAGACGGAAAAGAAAAAAGAAAAAAGAAAAAAAAAGAGCATTTACGAGTAGTTTATGCGGCGTGTGGGCGTGCGACGTGTGGACGGAACGAGTAGGCTCTGCTCTTTTTCTTTCAGAAGAGGCGATCTTTTGTTGTGCTTTGGCCTGTGTCGTCTCGGCGGTGAGTACTCCCTCCCTCTAAAAAAAAACCCTAAAATTTTGGGCTTTTATATCCAACATTTAACCGTCCGTCTTATATAAAATTTTTTTCTTAATATTTTTATTATTGTTAGATGATAAAATATAAATAATACTTTATGTATGACTTATTTTTTTATAATTTTTTTAAATAAGATAAATAGTTAAATGCTAGACATGGAACCTAGTAATTGAGTTTTTTTTTTTTGGACTGATGGAGTAGTTGTTCGTACCTGTCGCTGGTGGCGCGGGCCCCTGGCTTAAGGGGATCTCGTGGCGGAGGCTTCCCCGTCCGCGTCGCGACGAACAAGGTCGCCCCGCAATATCTCGCCCCGACCAATGGCCTCCCGCCCTCTAGCCTCCTCTACCCTATCCTCTCCCTCCACACCCCACTCCGACCACCACCACCACCTCGCCCGCGGTAACGCCGCCGCCGTCGCTCGCCGCGGTAAAACCAGCGAGAGAGTGCGTGGGTGTCCGTGTGGCCTACTACTTGCTTCCTCGGCGCGCGCGGCGCGTGTGTGCCTCGCATCCTCCACCACTAGTGCAGCCAAGTGTGTGCGCGTGTGTGTGCGGACACCGTTGCTGCCGCCGCCGCGCGCAGGGGGGGTGACAAGATGACGGCGACGCCGGCGGTGATCGGGCTGAGCGCGGGGAACAGGCTGCTGAGCGCGTCGTTCGGGCCGACCGACCTGATGCCGGACAAGGTCAGCCTCGGCGTCGGGGGAGGAGGAGGAGGAGGAGGAGGCGGTGGGGACGCGATGTCGTTCGCGCCGCCGGCGCCCGCGACGCCGAAGCTCACCGCGGTCGCCGCGCACAGGCTCAAGCTCTCCCCGCATGGCCGCGCGCAGGTCATGCGCGCGCTCAGGCACCACTCCTCCGCGGCGGCCGCGCTCGCGCCCCCGCCCCCGGCCCCGCCGACGCCGTCGCCCGCCTCGCGCGCCGCCCACGCCCATGACCTCGAGTCCTCCCTCGAGGCCATCGTGCTGCTGCAGAGGTCCATGCTCGAGAAGCAGTGGGAGCTCCCCTTCGACGACGAAGACCACGTCTCCGACGACGACGACAACCACGCCATGGCCATCGGCTTAGCCGAGGATGACAGCAAGGACGCCAACAAGGCCACCGTCGTCGTGGCGCGGTCCAGTGTCTCGGCGAGGCAGAGGAGGATGAGCGGCCGGCGGCGGGGGAGGACCAAGAACGGCGCCGCGCACTTCGCCGTCAGCCCCGAGCTGATCCAGAGCAGGAACAGGATCTACCTCAGGGGCACCGTCAGCAAGGAGCTCCTCACGCACAAGCAGGTCGTCCACCTCTCCCACAAGATCAAGGATGGCATCTGGCTGCAGCAGCAAAGATCAAAGTATGCCTCCATTGCCACACACTGCAAATATGAAATGATCGATCCTTCATTTGAATTATCATTTCCTCTCAAAAACATTGAAACTGTTCAAGTATATTGTTTGCATTTCATCGTCAGCTTAAGCTTCGGAGTGAACTGATCGACTGATCGGTGTATGAAATTCACCAAAATACTTCAAATAATTCAAGTGATTTGATTCGTATGATTTTTCAGTAATGGCCATTCAAATTGCTATTCTGCATTGCACTCAGTGACCTTGCATGTGTATGCCATTTCTTCATAATTTTATTTAGCTTTCTTGATCCTGATGGTTTCTTCCTCCATTGTTTAACCAGGCTGAAAGAGAAGCTGGGAAATGAGCCCTCATACAAACAGCTGGCGCATTCGCTGAATTTATCACCGCCCGAGCTACGATCAAGGATGCGCGAGTCGTTTCTCGCGAGGGAGATGCTAACAATGAGCAACCTCCGTTTGGTCATTTCCATTGCCCAGAAGTATGATAACCTTGGTGTTGAGTTGGCTGACCTCATTCAGGTAATGGATTCAGTTCATTCAGCTGCCTTTGCAATTCTAACAGAGTCTGTTCAGTTCAATCATCTGTTGGACACACCAGGAGGATTTTGTGTGCTTGAGACATGTAGTAACGTGTTGCGATTCAATCACATTTTGCAGGGTGGTCTGATAGGGTTACTCCGTGGGATCGAAAAATTTGATGCATCCAGGGGCTTTAGAATTTCCACTTATGTATACTGGTGGATACGCCAGGTAAGAGTTCTCTGCTATCCTGTGCTCAGGCAAATGGATGGAAGTTCAGAATTACAGTCAGAGATTAACTCAATCGATACCTGATACATCATACATTGTCCTTATTTCATTGTTTCGATCGATACCAGGGTGTTTCAAGAGCATTAGCTGAAAACTCAAAAACATTCAGGCTTCCAACTTATCTGCACGAGCGGCTGATTGCGATTCGTGGTGCAAAGTATGCGTTGGAAGATCAAGGAATTGCTCCAACAATAGAAGTAAGGCATACTGCAGTAACAAAATAAAAATTTGGCTAGTTCTGTTTCCATGAACTACAAAATATTTACAATTGCAGTTTTCTTTGTGTATTTTAATCATTGTTTCTTTTT
Source organism: Oryza meridionalis (assembly GCA_000338895.3). Classification (NCBI taxonomy): domain Eukaryota; kingdom Viridiplantae; phylum Streptophyta; class Magnoliopsida; order Poales; family Poaceae; genus Oryza; species Oryza meridionalis. The sequence goes on from CM002531.2 coordinate 3,858,131, forward strand.
TAAAAAAATTAAAATTTAAAACGCAAATCTGACAGTTTGCCAACCTTTATGATGGTTTTCAGTTCTGTGAACTGCAAAGTACTTATAGTTGCTGCTATTGTATTTTTAACCATGCTACTTTTGTTTTTCTTTGAAAAAGATTATATAATTTGAATGTCACGGCTCTGATGGTTTGCTATAACCTTTTGGTGGTTATTCTCAGAACATAGCAGGGTCACTCAACATATCAGAAAAGAAAGTACTCAATGCTACAGAGGTAATATATCTTCATCTTGCTCGGTGGAACTTCTTTTGTTAAATTCCTTTGATATTTCTGGCATTCTCACAGACATTTTTACTGGTTGAAAAATACAGGCTGTGAACAAGGTTCTTTCGTTGGATCAACAAGCATTTCCATCCTTAAACGGCTTACCTGGAGAGACACTGCACAGTGTAAGCAGCTATATAGCTACTTTGAAACACCATTATACATTTTCAATTTTGAAATGTGCCACGGGATTAAACCTTTTTCGCCCTTTCCTTGTTCTCAGTACATAGAGGATCAAAATGTCGCAAATGATCCATGGCATGGATTTGAGGAGTGGTATCTCAAGGTAACCACAGAGATATTTGTTCCAGAAGATAATTGCACTAATTGCTACTAGTCCATAATCCTGTTTTTTCTTTTATTTTTGGAAATAATCCATCCACAAGACAAAATATCATTATGGCTCCAAACATTTTGTTTTTAAAAGTTGACTCCACAAACATATTATAGCTCTGAGTTGGTACTGGTATATGGATGACCAGACCTCATTACCTTATGCCCTTAGAGAATCATTGAATGTGCTTTAACATATAAACATTCTACTGATACCAGGAAGAAGTCAACAAGCTTTTAAACTCAACTCTCAACGAGCGTGAGAGGGACATTATCCGGTTATATCATGGCATAGGAAAACAATGCCATACATGGGAGGATATTAGCAGACAGTAAGTATTATTTCTTCAGTTCTTATGGACCAAGGTCCTGTGCATGTTCAACTGCCTAATCAAGTTTTCTCACCTTAAAAAAATCTAAAACTTGTCCATTATTATCAAACTATCCATAATAGTTTCTTGGTATATTTATTAGTTTGTAATATTTGGCCTTGAAAAATGATTTCAGATTCGGGTTGTCGAGGGAGAGGGTGAGGCAAGTAGGACTCATTGCAATGGAGAAGCTGAAGCATGCTGCGAGGAGGAAAAATTTGGAGGCATTGCTTGAGGATTATTGAGTTGAGGCACTTTTTGTTTGAGTCAGATCCACAAACACAGCGGTTGTATATACTCAGAAAACATAGCGTACATCCTTCAAAAGGCGTACTGCCACTCACATGAAAGTAATTATACGTGTACATTTTGTGACATTAGGGAGATGCATGATCAAAATCTCTATGCCTGTGTTATGACCAAGGCAATCAGGAAACAGAGAGATGATGTTTTTCCTTCAAAGTTTACAATTATTCTGTAATATATATGTAAGTATGATTTAGCTTGATCAATAGAGCAACACTAAAGTTCTGAGCCATTTTTTAGCGCACGCCATGTTCTAAATATGTATTCTTTCTATTTACATATAAAGAAGATGCTTAAAACTGGCAAGGCTGGCGAAAAAAAAATTCTTATCATGTTAGATGGTATTATAGTTGGTGTAACACCAAAATCTTCACAAGTTTGAAGCATGGTATGACCGAACTCATTGAAACTTCTGAACGTTTAATGAATTAATCCTTGTAATTGGCACTGAATTTTGTTCAAAACTTATCATCATGTTAAATAAAATACTTTTCTAAACTCAACCTATGTTTACAATTTCAAATGAGCTTGGTGGCAAAGAGTAGGCTTTTTCACACGATATTCAAAAGCCTGAAAAGAGTTGGTGGATAAAATTCTGTAAGTTTGAGAAAAGAGAGGTTGATATGCAGTGCATCAACCATATGGTTTCCTGAAACCCTGAAGCATGAATCACAAACTTTGTATCTTCAGCAAAAATCAAAGAATTCAATAAAAGGAAGAATTTGGGAGGGCCACAAACTGAGCATTTGGACAGCCTTCAGTTTGGCTCGCTCCTATTCCTACATTTTAGTGCATATATGATGGGTAAAGCTATTTTCCGGATGGGCCATTCAAGGTGAGATATTAGAGGAAACTGAATCGTATGGTATTAATCAAAATGGTTCAGTTCCCTCTAATCCTCATTTCAAATGGCATATATAAATATGGTCCTAGCTGCTAAAACCCAACACTAGCTGCCAATCTGTTCATGTGCTGCTCAACTAAAGTATTCCATCAAGCAATCAACCTGAAGGTGAGATATTGGAGAAAAACAAGCTGAACATTGTTTGCCACACTGTTGCAAACAACAACCAGCAATCAGTTTGTTTTCCTCCAATTCTCACTTCCAGTGCCTGAACAAGCACAGCATATCCAATACTGAAGCTAGTACCTAATCTGAAGAGCTAGATGTAAACTGTGAAGCAGTTGGGTTCAGGTAGAGAGATTTATAGCCGTGGTTGATAGAACACAATCATTCAGATGCAGCATCAGCAGCAACAGAAGCATCTGTTTCTGTTACACCTGCCCTTCATGCCAATTGTGTGTTGTCTGTCCTGAAGAACCTTTCTACTCCCATTTTCAGAGGACTAGCAGTACAGGTAATAGCAGTAGTAGATGTTTACCAGTGCACAAGCAAAAATAAAATTAAAATAAATTATGAGTCAAGTTCATGTGAAATGTCTAATCAACTCACCCTTTATTCCATACTAAACTTGGACCTTCTATCCCTTTATGAAATGACAAGTTCCAATGTCCATGTGTTATATCCAAACAATCCAATCCAATCCACAGTCAGGACCATGTAGGATTTGATAGGTTAAAAGTAGCGACTGGATTATCTGAAAGAAAATATAGACTGAAATGTAAATTTTGAGGATAATTATGCTTGCCAGCTGAGTCCAAAAACTAGGAGCACAGGCTGGAAGAGTGGAAGTCTCCACTCCTCTATGGGTGTGTATGCCCATGACTGACGGTGGACAAAAGGACTTCAAAGTCTTCTGAATTTTATTTAGTGTAGCAGAGCTTTGAAAAATCTTTCTAGTCGATCCAATTCACCACAAGTTCTATATAAATTTGGCCAGCCACTTCCATCATGGTGCATAGATGTGTGTGTGTTTGAAAGGGTGGAAAAAACATTCAGAGATCGACTTTGTTAGGCCATAAAGAGAGGATGTTAGGCCTGATGAGCACCCTAAATTCGCGGTGGTATTGTACATCCTTGAAAAAAAATTCTATCAGCAAAGACTATATCATTAGTTGTCCGTGATAAACCACGAATTGGTAGAACACAGTTTAGCGCCCACTAATAGCACAACCGATGGTAAGGGTCTAAGGAACGATAACTCAACATGATTTTTCCATGGCGAAACATTGTACATAAATTTGAGAAACTATTCACGACCATGACCTTTGATTTCTTGTTTGACAACATGTATGAATCCATTCTTATTTTAGTTTACATCATCGAAATTAGCTTTTGAACCGTCACAATATTTCTATGGATTAAACATCTGGCCACATACCGTCTAGAGAGATTGGACAGTAAACCCATTCTATACGCCAAATTTACCCCTAGTTTATTTCTAATATTTTAGTACTCCACTAAAATCATGAGATGCTTATTTTTCACCCTGCTCATACGAAAATTAAGGGTTCCTATGAAATGAAATTTTTATAGGATTTTCAAAGGATTCAAATCCTGTAGGATTATTTTCTATGTAGCCCTCTGGTCTATAGGCTTTGGTTGGAAAAACTCCATAAGAATCATTATTTTTCTTCACTTTTTGGAGGGTTTTAAGGATGAGCTCAAACCTCATGATTTGAATTCCTTTGAGAAGTTTCCGTTCAAAAAAAAATTCCTTTGAGAAGTGTAAGATATCATGTCTCTATCTCTCTCCTCTTAACTCTATTTTAATACCCGATACTTTTCCTCTAAAATACCTATAGTTTCATGTGGACTATGCAAATAACCAATCCAATAAATTATGTATTCTAACAGAGTCTTAAGAAAAATTAGAGCGTGTTCTAAACTCCGTATCATTTTGGCTACTTCCTCAATTTTTGTTAGCACGCTTATTTGAAATACTAAAATGCGTGTTTCATATGAAAACCTTTTATATATAAGTTACTTTAAAAGCCAAATAAATCCATTTTCAATTAATATTCAATTAATTATATACTTATCATGTTTCTCTATTTACGTTGAACTAATCATCTGTTTCAAAACGCAATTTAGAACCCACCCTTAATCCATGAAAATATATGGTGGAAACCACATATGTAGTGAAAAATCTGAAAATTACCGTTGGATCAAAAAATGAACGTTTAAGATTCATCCATGTCACCACAGGTAAAAGTTTTACTCACAGATTCATTCATGAGTAAAATTTTTACTTGTGGTGACGTGGACGAATATTAGACGTATATGTTTGAAACCAACGGTAGTTTCCAAGTTTCCGTTACATATGTGCTTTACACTGTATATTTTCCCCTTAATCCATAGCAATGAGATGAGAAAAAAAAACAGAAGAAAATAGTGGGGGCAAAACGGGAAATTGAGATGAGCGGTGGAGAGGGTTGCTGTCCATGCCTGGCTGTCAGGAAAGCGAAGTCGCAAGTTGCCGCTTTGGACTCCAGCTGGCGCCGGCATTATACTCCTCCTATCTAATCCCCCCTTCTTCTATCATTAACGCATCATAAGCCCATCACGCGGACGTACGTACCCCCCCACCACGGCGTCACTAGCAGTCTAATCACGCAATTACCAGTCTAATCACGCGCGCTTAGCTTACTCGCGCACACAGCTCCACTGCTACTCACTTAATTCCCCTTCTAATACCAGCACCAGCAGCAGCAACAGCACGGCACATAACCCTTGCTTGCTTATTCAATCAGCTCAATTCCTAACAACAAGTTTAATAGTAAAGCTATTGACTATTAATTTATATTAGAGTTTACATATATAATAAATTAACTCTATTTTTTTCTCAACTCTCTTTTTTTTTCACTATGGATTTAATGTAAATATATTGGAACACTAATTGTTATATGAGAGCTAACACCTCTCATTTTTTTTCTCCTTTTTTCCACACCAGTTAGTTTTAGCTTTACTGTTATCCATGCTCGAATCAGTTGAGTCGTGGTAATTTCTTTTACTATGGTTATAGTTAGTTACTAAATTAAACTAATGACTTTCCCTTTGTTGCCACGTGGTAGGAGCAATCGCATTGGGCAGCGGCCGCGGCGTATAAAGTCGTCGTCGTCTTCCTCTCTCTCTCTCTCTCTCTCTCTTCCCACTCTCTCCTGCATAGCTAAGCTATAGTAGCTAACAGTAGCAGCAGCTGTATTCTTCTGGTTCTTGCTCTTGTTCTTCTTCTTCTTCTCCGCCTGCGATTGATTCGGCCTCTGAAAATCGATCATGGAATTCGGGTTCGGCGGCGGCGAGGTCATCACGCAGGGCGGGTCGTCGTCGCCGGCGGGATGGATTCCGGTGAGCTCGTCGTCGTCGTCTAGAATCGGAGCATCTGTCGCCTGTCTCTTGGCTGAGCTCTAGTGGTGTCCTGCCTGCTGCTGCTGCTTCTTCTTCTTCCTTCTCCTAGGTGTTCTTCACTTCTTCTCCGTTGCTGAGTTCTGCCAAGAAACCAACCAATTTTGACAGGTATGGTCCGAAATCCAAATTCAACTCAATTTCAATTCATTTTGCCTATTGCTTTTGTTCAATTTTAGCGGTTTACTATTGGTACTAATCTACTATAGTATATACTGCATGATGTTGATGTATGTATATGTATTGGTAGTTTTTTTTTTGTTTACATAGAAATGTATTGGTAGCTTCCTAGTGTGTTGTTTGAGCTTGAGAGTGGTTGAGAGGATTTTTATTCCGATAAGGATAATTAATCAATCCAACTTCTACATCAAAGATGTATCCGGTCAGAGAGAAGTGGTTGAATAATGGATGAGTTGGAGATTCTTGGGATCTGAGACTGGTTATTATTCACTTATTCTTCTAGATAAGCCTTGAAACAAAAGCAAGCGAAAGAACATGACAAGGATCAAGGGATGGAAAGGAGGAGAAGGAAGAAGCACATGCATGGCGCTAGGGCCACAATCTCCATTACCAAAAGCACATTTCCTTCCTACATAGGAGTAGCTTTGCTTCTTTTCATGGTGTTCTCTTTTTATCCTTTTGCCCCTTTCCTCCTCCCCTCCATGGAATTTGTTTCCTCCAAGCAACAAAGCTTGCAAGAAAAGAAGTCACTGGTCTTGTTCAATCTTGCAACAAGACTACATCTTTTCCTAATCAGTTTTTACTTTACCATGCCAGACTGTTTCCACTACCCTTTCTTTCCCCTTAATTAGGACCTACTATGATCTTAATCTGCACACCTCAAATCAATTACACAATCTAATTAATTGTACAAATTGGGGGTGTAGTTGTCATTTTCTTGACCAATCTATACATGAACTGAATCAACGAAGAAAGGAAGGATGAAAGGAAGAATTAATCCAAGAAAGGCAGTGGCATGTTCTTGAATCTTGATCACATCAGAAATCCATGGAGAACTTGGATTGGAGCAAGAAAGATGAAGTATCTTTTCTTTTGATGGTTAGCTAGCTAGCTGCTCTTGGATTTGGGCTTGGAGCTGCAGCTGAGGTCGACGGCGGTGCCATTGGGCCAGAAGAATCGGAGGTCGCAGCGGAGGCGCGTCCAGTACTTGAACGGGACGAGGCCACCCACCTTCCACCGCGTGCTCGCCTGGCCGGACACGGTGAACGGCACGACGCCGTCGGCGAGCGCCGCCTCCATGGCGGCCATGCCGGAGCTGTCCAGCGGGATCCCCGACGAGCGCACCACGTAGCCCAGCGGCAGCGACCCCTTGGGCGGGACGTCGAACGGGTCGGCGCGGAGGATGGCGATGACCACGCGGTGGAAGACGAGGCGGAGCTCGAAGTCGGAGAAGGTGGCGCCCGACCTCGCGTTGCCGTTCTCGGCGGCGACGCCCAGCGACAGCGCCGCCTCCAGCTTCCCTTGCTGGTCGTAGACGAGGTCGTCGAGCCGCGCCGACCGGATGGCCAGGTACGGCGCCCGCGGCTGCAGCAGCAGCACCACCACCAGCACGGCCACCGCCGCGACGAGCACCACCACGGCGAGCACCGTGAACACCACCGCCGCCGCCCACTCCAGCGGGCCCGACCGGTGCGCCCTCCGCCCCCGCGGGTGGTGCGTCAGCTGGTCGCGCGGCGGCCGCCACCAATGCTGCTGCTGTCTGGCCTCCTCGCCGCCGTTGCCGTGCCGCTGCTGGTCGGGGTGGTAACCATCGTGGCGATCATGGTGGACGCCGCCGCCGTGCGCCACGGCTAACATTGTGAGATGCAGCGAAGCTTTTGCTGCGGCGGCAGCCGCCTTATGTGCTCGGCCTTGTCCACGCCGTGGCGTGGCGTGGCGTGGCGTGCCTGCGCCGGAGGAGGACTTGTTGGTGGAGAGGAAGGTTTGGAATCTCCACTTTGCACGCTGATCATACGACAGAGGAGGAAGCTTTGCTTGGAGGGTTAAAGAAATGGGAGTAAGGGAGAATTCTGATCCTGGGCTACCTCAGCCATGCACCACCATTGCTGCCATGGCCGCCGCCCCTTTTCGCGACACCGGCTAGCTTATGTCGCGCCGCGCCATCTCTTCTTGGATGCTTTCTTTGGTTGCACAAGCCTTTTTTTTTTATTTTTTGCAGTGACACTGTCAGTGCTTGACTGATGAGAGGAGCTTTGAACAGAGGTGGCATGCTAATGGAATTGGCAATTGCCATTGATAACCACTCAATGGCATGATTGCAAAGCACCAGATGCCTCTTTTTCTTTCTTCCTTTCTTCTCCCTTTCAGTTATTTAAGCTAAGAGGTGTTTAGTGGCATTAGCATTGCTTGCCTTTTTTAGTGCTTGCACTAGGGATTGTCAAAGGGAGGAATATGCTACTTGATCAACATTCATCTTTCTTTAAATTTTGTCAAGGATCCCAAAGGTTTCACAAAAAAAATGGGGGAAAGGCAAGCATCTAAGCGTCAGTTGCGTGTTCTTTTTTTAGTGGGGAATGTTTAAGGTGAACTGTACCTTCTATTAGACCAAAATCACGATTAAAGACATGTCTGAAAGCTAATTCCAAATGCTGGCAAAATCTACTTTGAGTTGAGAAAAAAAAAACAGCTAACTTACTAAGTAAATCATTTTTATTTCCTAAATAATTAGTTCTTTTACTTTTAAGTTTTTTTTGGCTGATCTTAAACCTTAGATTAGGTGGAGCTAATAAAACTTGGTTACAGATGGAGAAATTGTGCCTGTGATCTGTAATTTTGAAGTGATGAGCTGAATTTGGCTATGGTCTAATCTAATGCAATCAGCTTCTACCTGGCGCTTTAAGCCTATGATTTTGAAGTGATGAGCTGAATCTGTCTACGGAGTTAGGCTTTTTCTTTCTGTAGAATTTGGTCATACCTACAAGGGTAAAAGTGATGTAATTTTTTGAATGGAATCTGAAAGTGATATCTTCATGCAACAGCAATGTTGCTACTTTTCATGTGTCATTCCTATAGCATATAGCTGACACTGAAACATGCTCTATGCATTTCTTTCTGGGTTTGCTACTATGTAGTCTTTTTCATAGTTCCATATCACTTGGAGTATATAATGTCATATCATACACTACTATTGGAAGAATTTTAAGATCAGCTGCACACCTAGTGCTAATTTACATTAATCGGATGCAGAATTCATTTCTTTTCCTACAATTGATTGTTACATCAAATTATATCTGACATCAATGATTTGTGAATTTTTCAGCATGTGCCATGGAAGTAGCTAATCTTCAGTGACACGAAGAATGGATCCCCAGATTTTTGTCAGACTTTCAGTTGGACAGCTTGGCCTGAAACTCCCCGGTGCGAATGCGAGGAAGGCGGCCCGGAGCTTCCACTGCGAGATCCGGCTCCGAGGATTTCCTGTCCAGATAACTCCTGTGCCTCTGATCAATTATTCAGAGTTCAACCTTGATCCACACACCAATGCCGCCGTCTTCTCCCTCGACGAATCTGAACTGAAGGCGCTGTCGGCACCGGGGTGTTTTGGAGCTCATGGGTCTTACCTCGAGGTCGCGGTGTACGTTGGACGGCGTGGCGGGCATTGCGGCATTTTCACCGGGATGAAGAGGCTGGTTGGGGTGGTCAGGATGGACATTGGGCCTGAGTGGCGTGACGGCAAGCCGGTGATGCTTCACCATGGCTGGGTTGGCATTGGCAAGGGTGAGGCCAAGCCGGAGCTGCACTTGAGGGTGAAGATGGAGGCTGATCCCCGGTACATCTTTGAGTTCGACGACGAGGTCGCGCTGAACCCGCAGGTTGTCCAGCTCCATGGCCGCATCCGGCAGCCCATCTTCAGCTGCAAGTTCATCCGCGACAGACGGTGAGAGGACGCCATTAACGACGTCGTGCTCGTCTTGGTGATCATGTCGTTGATGTTGTTCTTGTTTGGTTGGCAGTGGATCACATTCGGATCAGCTGTACTGGTCGAGCTCCGGCGGCGAGGAGAAGGAGGCGGAGATGATGAGGAGGAGGGAGAGGAAGGGGTGGAAGGTGGTGATCCATGACCTGTCCGGCTCCGCCGTCGCCGCGGCGTTCATGGCGACGCCGTTCGTGGCGGCGAGCGGCTGCGACACGGTGGCGCGGTCCAACCCGGGCGCGTGGCTGATCGCGCGCGCCGGCGCGACGGCGCCGGGTTCGACGTCGTCGTCGGCGGCGGTGGAGAGCTGGCAGCCGTGGGGGCGGCTGGAGGCGTGGCGGGATCAGGGAGGCGCGGTGAGGCAGGACACGGTGTGCCTCCGGCTGCGGCTCCTCCCCGACGGCCAGGACGCGTGCATGCTGGTGGCGGAGACGCCGCTCCGCAGCGACAGGGGCGGGGAGTTCGCCATCGACATGGACAGGCAGGCGCCGGCGGCGGCCACCGGGGCGGAGCACTGCGCGGCGAGCCTGGGCGAGGCGTGCGCCGGCGGCGGGTTCGTGATGAGCTGCCGCGTGGAGGGGGAGTCCCGGAGCAGCAGGCCGCTCGTGCAGCTCGCCATGCGCCACGTCACGTGCATGGAGGACGCCGCCATGTTCGTGGCGCTCGCCGCCGCCGTCGACCTCAGCGTCAAGGCGTGCCGGCCGTTCCGGAGGAAGAAGACGGCCTCTGCCTCGTCGTCCCCCGATCCCCTCGAGCTCGACACGTAGCCAATGCATCCATGTCCTACTAGTCTTCGTCGTCTTCTTCCTCGCAAAGCCGGCGAAGCACCGATCGATCGAGCATGCACCCATGGCAGCCATGAAAATCCTTCTGTAAATTCACTTTGGAAAGAATTGGAAGTACACTCCCTTTTCCGTTCGTTCAAACTTTGTTGTATGAATTTTGTAGAGTTCACTAAAATCCAATCCTGAATATGCGCCTCATTCGAGCAATTTTGAGAAATTCCAAGTCGCTAGTCGCTACCAATGACAGCGACTCAAACCAGGGGTTGTATCTGAAAAAAAAAATCCTGATCGCTACTAAAGCAATCAGAACCGCCGCTGGTCGTCATATCAAGCTGGCCGGCGGTGACCTCGCCGGTGGCCGGGCGACGAACTCCCACCTCAATCCTCCTCCGCCGCCGCTCCTTCCCCATCTGCATCCGTCCGACTGATCCGCGCTCGTCCGCCGCATCCGAACCCGACGGCTTCCGCGGCGCACTCAGCCCACCTCCACCCCACCCTCCTCGATCGCCTTCTTCCCCGACTACGAGGAGTAGTTTGAGAGCGTACCTGACGGCGAGAATGGTGGCGGAGGAGGAAGAGGGAGCACGGGCATCCCAGGCCGGCGATGTCGTAGGCGGCGTGGTTGGGGGAGATCACGTCGAGCCCCTTCCTGATCTGGCCGATGCCGCCTGCCGGAGAGGCCTTGGCGGAGGCGGAGCGCGACCTGGCCGATGCAGCGAGGCCGCTTGGCGGCGCCTCCGTGCCGCGCGGTGGAGGAAGCCGTCGAGCGGCGGCCGGCCTCGAAGGCGACGAACTCGTCGTCGCGGCGGCCACGGCGCCTCGTCAGCGGGCCCACTCGTCATCCACTGAGAACTATGGCTAATTGTGGGATGGCCCCCCTGTCAGTGACGCAGTTGACCAGACTTGACCGTTTCTGGGCCCACCTGCACAGACAGACAGACACCTGTGCTTCGCGACGCTTCAAATGCCCACCTCCCCGTCGCACAAACGTAACCGTCGCTAGGACTGGGACTTGGGCCGTGCTTTATCAGGCCGGCCCAAGGAACGACGGCCCGGCACGCTAGAAAGCACGGTCCGGCCTGGACAACGGGCACGACGGACGGCACGGCACGTAAACGGCCTGTAGGCACGATGACGGCCCGATGGCCCATGGCACGATAATGGCCCGATGGCCCATGGCATGATAATCACTTTGCTTGCAACATGATTATTTGCTTCTTTAAATTTACTCAAATGGGTAATTGTAAAGAAAATAAATTTCGGCAGGTTGAGATTAAAGAACTTGAACTTAATCCCAACCCGCAGAAATTTCATTGCACTTGAGATGGTCATGGATGTGCTCGACGTAATTTGAGCATCCTTGGGCGAGCTTATCACCTTTACAAAGGACAGTGACGTGTGGAAGGGAAACTATATTCATCTGAGATATCCTATCGTTTTTACATGTCACCTAAAAAATATCAAAAAATTTGAAAAAAAAATAGTATGATAAATCAATATCTTCACAAACATGCATATTTAAATTCAACTTGTATAAATATAAACAAAAATAACAAATTTGACTATGAATAGAACGAGTAATTCAAGGTCAAATTTGTTATTTTTGTTTCGAATTGTATAAATCAAATTTTAAGTTGCATGTTTACGAAAAGATATATCATATATTGATCTATCTTGATATTTTTTTCAAATTTTTTGATAGCTTTTTTAACACCATGAACAAATCGATGGGATGTCCTCTCCAGGGACAAAAATCCACTTCCTGACGTGGATGCATGTCTGAAGTTTTTTTTACATTTAGACCTTGTAGAAAACTTATTTTTGTAAATAGACCCTTCCACTCTTGTTAGGGTCTATTTACAAAAATAAGTTTTCTAAATTTCCTAATTACTCTTACAAGGATTGGGACAACCCCTGAATGCTTCAGGGCATCAGACATAGTCTTAATCCTGTGTACTTTACTTCTGGATCCAACAATTGGTTTAGGGTAATCAGTAAGTTTAGAACCAGCAGATACTAGCATGTAGCATTTGCAAACCGGAACCTATCAAAATTCCAAAACACATAGACTAGAACAAACCTGAATGCTACAGGAGATTCAGACATTCAGCTACTGGAACCACTCATCAGAATTCAGACACGCTATGCATATTTGTACCAAGTCTAGCATGAACAGCAATATATTGCAGGATTAAGCACATTCTTGTCATCAATCAATACTAGGCATGAATACTAACTGTCACCAAAACCAATATTTTTTCGTCAGAAAGCCCTGTTTTACCGGTTTCAAAGTACGTAAACCGTCGAAAAACACCCACTGAACACACTGACAATTTGAGGTTTTTCAGCCATTCTACAGCTGAGAGAACGTGAAACTGCATTCCAGCATCGGCTGAACTGAAAATTCCACTCTATACCAACACACTAATCTTCTGTCGAGTTCCCTGAGCCTGTCAGAACTTCAGCACAAAAGGATTCACTCAATCGTGGGATCGTCTTCATCTGTGGCCTCTGCTGACGGCAATGCATTAGGATTCGGGAATATCAACTGATCATACGCTGCAGCCATAGCAAACAAATCACGCAGTTAGAAAGAGTAATACACAAGAATTACAGCTCTTGCAAGTAAAAACAGTGCCAGTAATTCACATGTTAAAATGCTACTCGGATGCTGAATTTCACACTGAAAAATCTACAACATTCAGATGAATCCTATAGCATTCAGTTAAACCCAAGGTGCACACAATTGTCTGATGATGCCTGAAATGAATATTCATCAGATAAGTGCAGATATATTTCACTTCGGCAGTTCTGCTGTTCTACAATATTCTTCAGACAAATCCTAACTCTACAAGCAAACACATCATCACTGCATTTTCGGGAAATTCCAAACAGGCACAAACTACTGAAAGCTAGAAAATTCAGAACCACTGCCCACTCCATGCCATCCGTTACTAGCTTTCACAGCAAAATTCAGAACCACATAAACATTGTTCAGAAAATTCAGCAACATTCATATTGAACTAGGCTGCTTACATTCGGTGTTGGGCCTGACAAGGACGATCTGCAGGGTCTCCCGGCGGCGAGGCAGGTCGATGATCAGAGGGGTGAACTGCCCGTGGCGGCCGGCGCTGACGCACATCGTGAAGTCGTCGTAGCCCACAAGCTTCGCGATCTTCTCTTTCAGGAGCCTCACCGACCTCCCTCTGATCTCAACCGTAGCCCAGTTTTCTCCCTCGCTGATGTTGTCGAGGTCGGCTTCGTCCACGAACTGGATCTCCCGCAGCGGCTGGGGGAAGCACGCCCTGACGAAGAACCCGGGCTGCGCAAAATCAACAATGGTAGCAGAAGGAAATTCGATCAATCCTCAAATTGTACTGCACGGTTAGTTCTTGCAAGAAATCAAGATTAATTTCCGACGAAATCAGCATCAAGACACACACACAAAAAAAAAACAGGAATCGCAAGAAGAGAGCGGAGAAGGATCTTAGGAGCTCACCTGAGTGGCGATCGGGAGCTCCGGCATGTCTTCACTCGGGGGGACGCGCACCACCTCCCACAGCAACGTATCTTCGTCCTCGAAGTTGGCGTCGACTGAGATGCTGCGGCGGCAAGCCAGGATGCTCTTGTTGCAGCGCAGGTAGCGCCCGGACCTGTCGCGCAGAAGGACGACGCCGCGGGCATCGCGATCCTCTTGTACGTCTTGGTCGCCGCACCTGGCTGCCAGCCACATGATGGCGTCGACCTCCGGCTCCTCCTCATCGCGGTCGCGCTGCGTGGCCTCCACCAAGCCGAAGGGGAGTCGGCAGCAGCAGCAGCAGCAGCCGCAGCAGCAGCAGCAGCAGCCGCAGCAACCCTCGCGGGCGTGTGGTTGGCGGACATCAGAGCTGGCGGCGGCGGCGCGGGCGGTGGCGTTGCGGGCGGCCTCGCCGGGGGCCGCGTCGGTGGCGCCGAGGTACCGGCCGTAGGCGCTGCGGAGGAGCAGGTACCGCGTGGCGGCCTCCTCCTCCTCCGCGGAACTCCTCCACGGAAGAGCAGGTACGAGCAACTCCTCCACGGCCCACACCGCGTTGTGCTGCGAGGCGCCGCCGCGGAGGCTGCCGTGGTAGACGGACCTCCCGTCCTCGTCGGCGTGGAGGTACGAGCCGTAAACATGGCTCCGCAGCCGCGCGAACGCCACGTCGTCGAAAACCTCCATCCACGCCATGGCGAGCGATCGATGCACGCGCGGTGGCGAGCGCGAGAGCGCGGCGTGGCGCGCGCGCGGCGGCGAGTGGCTACTCCTCGGTGGCGTGGCGTGGGGAGGAAGACGAGAGAGGCAAGTAGCCGTGGAAGAGTTTGTTAGCCGAGGGAGGCGGTGGCATTTGAAGGCGTCGCGAGAAGACGCAGGTCGCTCTCTGACAGGTGGGTCGCGGAGGCGCGCGTACTGCGGCAGCGGCGCCGCGGCGTCGATCGGCGGCTCGACGGCCCACACCGTTCCGTGCCTCGAGTCGCCGCCGGCGCGGGGGTGGCTGCCGATGTAGACGGACCTCCCGTCCTCGTCGGCGTGGAGGTACTAACCGCTCTTCCAGATCCTCAGCGCCTCCTGGAAAACCTCCATCGTCGTCACAGTTAGAACCAAACCGTGGCAAGAACACAAGAAGAGAAGGGGAGCGGATCGGAGGAGCTCACCGAGGTGAGCTTATTGATGGATTCGGTCTTCATGGTCTCGCAATTCTTCTTTACTGCGGAAGTAGCTTCCGCAGCTTTTGCAGCGATTTTTCATGTTCTTGTCGAGTCCATGAACGTCCTCAAAGTGACGCTTGGCGCCATTCCCCTTGACGCGGAGGAGCTTGAACTTCCTTTTAGGAATTCCTTTATCGAGTCGGAGGTAGCAACCGGCGCATGGCATGCTGCCCGTGCCGGTGTACTCCAAGCATAGTTTTCGGAGTCTCGCCTCTGCTTGGCGCAGCTCGTCCACTCCATCGGCTCCGCCGGCTCCCGCGACCGCATCGGGAGGAAGGGCACCGTCGCCGACCTCGCCGACGCCCGCCGCTGCTCCATCCCCGCCGCCGCCGCCGTCGATCGGTACCCCTCCCACGAATTCATCATCCATCAAGTCGCCGGAATCTCGTGGTCCGAAGGCGGTGGCGAGGATTCGCGAGAGAGTGGCGCGCGCGCGGTGGCGAGTGGCGTGGGGAGGAAGACGAGAGAGGCAAGTAGCCGTGGAAGAGTTTCTTAGCGACGGTTACGTTTCGACGCCGAGGGAGGCGGTGGCATTTAAAGGCGTCGCGAGGAGAGGGACGGAGACGCAGGTCGCTCACTGACAGGTGGGCTCCCTGGTCAACCGAAGTCGGGTGGGCCCGTGCACAGTGAGCCTGTGATCGATGGAAGGTTCAAGATTTACAGAGTCTATCCGCTTGTTTTCAAAGATTTGGATTTACAGAGTTAGGAACTTGGTAGGATTCCAAGGTGGAAATCCATCAGTCCTTCGCCCGGTTGTTCTTTAAGTTGGAAGAAGTGAAATGATATATTTGTAAACAAAAAATAATTTGCTCAAAGGAGGCGCAGATTCAGGATTGGATTTGAACGAGTGGACTATGCAAGATTCATACAAACGTGGTCTGAACTTGTTCTCATCTCTGCAACAAACAAAACGAATCTGCCCAGCCCTTTCTAGTGAGTGAGTTTATATTACTGTCAAATTTTACATACAAAAAACAGAGTTCTGGACAAAATTTGTTAGGACGATCCCATAGCCACCATTAGAATTCATAACTAATGCTTGATCGCCTGATCGGTCCAGTGATTCAGAACTCAGCAGATTCAGTTACTGTCATCACTCATTAGAATTCAGAATCATGCACATTTCTAACAGTAATACTATAGTATATTGCAGGAGTTTAATCACAAATGCATGTCTGGTTTCATTGAACAAATGCTGATAAGTCAGAATAGTGCGGCCTCGATCGATTGGCCCAGTGATTCCAGGAAAAATTCGGTGTCTGAACTAGCCCTCATGACACACTCACTGCATTCAGCTGCATGCCATCTTGTTACTTTCAGGTTGGTTTCAGTGGTTCTCCACTATTTTTGCAGGCTTGCAACACCAGAATACAAGTCACTCAAGACAAATTGTACTAGTACAGCGAACTTGGACATGGCAAAAATGTCAAGCAATCTGGATTCTAACAGTGAACTGTCCTAGACTCATTGATTTGCTATTAACTTTTCAAGAACTCTCTCGTGTTCCTTGCTGATCTAAAAATTGGTTTAAGGTGATCACCGGAACAACTATAACAAGAACGATGGCCTGTTCTACTTGTTGAGCTTTGAAGGCTCATGGCTCCATATGCACATTGGATTTTAAGAGACTCGGAAGAAACAGACAAAATTCCTGATGGTGATTATGAACCGGATGAACCTGATGAGGATTGATATCTGTTTGGCAAGGGCACGGCCAAATTAGGGCTATTGTTTAATTGTAATCTTGTTATGTTTGTCATTGGCTACAACATTTATGTGTTACAATGGTGAAAGTTGCTCGGTAAATTCGGGGCCAGTACTATCTAAGTTTGGCTTGCATTTAAACATGACATTTAGAACGTATGTTGCACGTGCACGAATACTAGAAAACTCAAAAGGCCGAATTGGCCATCATTCCACGAGAAACTACTTGATGCTTCACATGATTCGCCAATTTTGTATCAATAACTCAAGAGGACAATAATTCGTATTGACAAAATAAATAAAATGTGTGGGTGCTAACTAAAGGCACGAGATGCGCTAGTAGAATGTTGGCGTGATCCAGACAGGAGATGGCCAGTTGAGCCAAGGCTGAGACGGCGCCGCCACGTTATCTTCGCCGGAGAGCCTTTCCATCTGACCTCTCTTCATGTCCCATCTGCCAATGTCTCGCCGGCAATGCTTTCTCATGCTGACTTGTTCGTGGTCGTCGGCGAGGTAGGCGCAGCCGGGCTTCAACGCCGGGAAGTGCTCGGCCGGGAAGCACGCCGAGAACCCGTGGCCGAGGAAGAGGACATGATCCTCCAAGCTCGCCGCCGACGCCTCCACGAGCTTCTGCTCGCCGCCGTCGACCTTGAAGATCTGCAGGTGTTTGGTGCTGAGTGGTAAATCTTCGGCGTCTTCGTCCTCTTCGACTTCGTCGCCGTCGTCGTAGTCGACGAACCTCCAGACCTGCAGGAGATCGCCGGAACATGGCACCCTGACGAGGTACTTGCTGCCGTTGTCCGCGTTCGTCACGCTCCGCATGACCTCTCTCGTCGCCGGCGGCGACGACGCGGATGCAGCGCGTGGGACGTCGATCGCGTAGACGGAGCCATCGTAATGCAACGTGTAGAAGAGGCCGTCGGCATCGTCGTAGATGGCGTGGCGACAGCCGGTGGAGCAGTCCTGTCCCGGGTACGCGACGGGCGTCCACCGCTCGTCGCCGACCCGCGCGAACGAGACATCGCCGTCCGGCCGGTGCAGGAGGAGCGCGACGCAGGCGCTCCCCTCGGCGGGGCTGCGCGAGAGGACCACCTGGTGGTACACCCGTTCCCTCGCCTTCTCTGGCGAGTACACAATCGACGCCTCGCTGTATCCCATGTCGTCGTACACCCTGTACCTCGTCTTGCCCTTTCTGCTCGTGAACCTCTCGATGTTGTGGAGGGTGGTGATGGGCGGGAGCGCCGCCGTGGCGCCGGTGAGGGGGTTGACGAGATGGAGGTTGGGAACCTCGTCCACGGTGACCAGCCACCCCTGCGACGCGCCGATCACGGGCCGGCCATCGAGTAGGGCGGTCGGGAGCGGGACACGGAGGGAGTTGCCGGTGGCGGGGCAGTAGAGCGCGGCGGCGGCGGGGCCGTGGGCGTCACAGGCGTAGAGCAACCACGGCGGCTGCGCCGTCGTGGACGGCAGGTGGAGTCGCCGGAACGTGGCGTACGCGTCGCGCCAGGTGGAGCAGACGGCGCCGGAGCGGACGAGGTCGCCGAGGACGGACAAACACCCCATTACGGTGATGATGATGTCCTCCGGCAGCGCCGACCAGTCTGCGACGGCGGTTTCTTCCTCCATGGCGGCGGATCTGCCGGAGGCGGCCGGGAGCCCTACTGGAAACGGATGAATTGGTTTTTTTCTTCCTCTGCTTTGCGATTGCGATTGCGATTTGCGATGGTTCGGATGGTTCAGTCGCGCTCGCGCATGCGCATCGACCTATTTAAAAGGATAAAACGGCCGAGTCCGAGATCGAACTGTTCAGGCCATCACCGAGTCAGAGACTGAATAATACTGGATCCCGGCCTATTCCCTGGGCGGCCAGCCCGGGCAGTAAAATTCCATGGGCCAATTTTCCGGAGCATTTGGAAGCCCATCAGCTGGGAAATTCCCGGCCCGATCCACGTGGAAAATCTCGTCGCGTCGCTCGCGTGCCGCAGCGAACGAAGGTCGCCGCCGCCGCCAGTCCTTCCCCTCCAGCGAGATGCAGCGCCAAGCCTCCCTCCTCCAAGATGACGAAGGTTGAGCTGCTCTTCACATCCTCTCCTTTTTCTAGGTTTTCTATAGGTGATGCACGGGTTTGTGGTTGAGTCCCATCTCTGCTCCCGATGCTCCAATCCTCCTCTCCTCCTGGATTCTGCCGAGGCGGCAGTGGCATTTGAAGGCGTCGCGAGAAGACGCAGGTCACTCTCTGACACGTGTGTCCCACGGTCAACTGTCGTCAACCGTACTCAATGACGGGTGGGCCCGAGAACAGGGAGTGCGGCAGATTTCATGGTACAGAATTTTCTCAAATGAAGCGGCGCAGGTTCAGGATTGGGTTTGAGTGGACTCTGCAAGATTCATACTTCAAAAAGGGAGTTCTGAACTTGTTCTCATCTCTGCAGCAAACAAAACGACTCTGTTTACAGAATTTGAGTGGCAAACCATGGATGTTCGATCGATCGGTTCTGTGATTCAGAAGTCAGAACTCAGAACATTCAGTTGGAATTCAGAATCATGTACTAGTACATTTCAGCTGCATGCCATTTTGTTACTTTCAGTTTAAGTACAGTGATTCTACACCGTTGTGGCAGCACCACAATACATTGTAGTATAGCAAGCTTGGCCATGACAAACTGTCAAGAAATCTGCATGTTTAAACTTTTCAAGAACTCCAGCAATTGGTTTAGAGCAATCACTGGAATAAGTAAAAAGAATTACTAAATTAACTACATTCCACATATCAAACTAGTACCTTCAAAATTCCCAAACAGAAAGGGATACTACCTGAAATCCTAAATGGTTCAGGAGATTCAGTTACTGTAATCATTCATCAGAATTCAGTCACATCATGCATATTTCTACCAAGTTTAGCATCAGCAGTAATATATTTCTACCTAGCAATATGTTGGATGGTGCCAGTTTTCAGATGCTACTATTTTTAGAAAACGGTTCAGGAGTAATTGCTTCTACTACCTAGGTACCGAGTAGTTGGTAGTTTTTACCTATTGCGATGATTACTCTAAACAGATTGTTTGATGCAAAAGTACTAGATAACACAAACAAGACAGTTCACCATTAACTTGTAGATTGCTTGAAGTTTTTTCGTGGCCAAGTTTGCTACTGTATATTACTACGTATATTACATTGAAGCAAATGTACCACTGAAATGGCAACAAAATGACATGCAGTTGAATGTTGTCTGTGACTTTGGAGTTCAGACATCGAATTTTATTTGTTTTGCAAAAACAACACGGCCAAATGAGCCCGCTGAAGTCTTGTACACATCATAGTAACTCATGTTAATCACCCTTAAGCAAAAAAGAATAACTGAACTCTGTAAATTCACTCCTTTGAACAGATTCGTTTTGTTTGCAGCGAGCAGAACAAGTTCAGAACTCGTTCTGTACGAAATTTGCAATGTGTACTCAAATTCAATCCTAAATGTGCGCCTCGTTCGAGCAAATTTCACACATCTTCCGTTCAAGTTAGCACGGCTCGTCGATGGCTAATCCTATTGCACACACTGTGCTCGGGCCCACCAGTCATTGACTGTGCCTGACCCCACCAGTCATTGGCTATCTGGCTGTGCGCAACCCGGCAACCCGTCTCTTCCATCCTCTCCTCGCGACGCCCACTCACTGTGCTCGGGCCCACCCGTCATTGACTTTGTTTGACCGCATTGACTAGAGGGCCCACACGTCAGAGCGCGTCCTGCGTGTCTCTCTTCCTCCTCCTCGCGAGTCGCGACGCATTCAAATGCACCACCGCCTCGCCTCTCTCGCCTTCCTCGCCACGACACGCCACGCCTCGCCACGCCACGCCACGCCGAGAAGCCGAGGAGTAGCAGGCCACTCGCCGCCGCGCGCGCTTCGCCGGCGTACGTACGTCGTCCCATCCGCGGCGGGGCGCGCAGGATGGAGGTTTTCCAGGGCGTGCAGTTCGCGCGGCTGCGGAACTGGTGGGAGGAGACGTACGTCACCGCCGACGAGGACGGGAGGTCGGTCTACCACTACGCCCCAGACCGCCACCGCCCGGCGCACGAGGCGATCTGGGCGGTGCAGATGGTCCTCGCCGGGGCGCCCGCGACGCAGTACGTGCTCCTCCGCGGCGCCTACGGCCGCTACCTCGGTGCCCCGGACGCCGTCGTGCGCCGCTGGCCGCTCTCCTGCTGCTGGCCCGCCCCCGTCGTCGGCCAGCGCGACTTCGACCAGCCGGAGGTCGACGCCATCATGTGGCGTGCCGTCAGGAGGGCCGACCACGTCCTCTGCCTGCACGACAAGTCCGGCCGCTACCTGCGCGGCAAACTGGGTATCCTGGTTCTCGGTGGCCGCCCCAGACTCACCGTCGGCGATGGCCGCCTCAACGACGACGAGAAGGCGTTGCGGTGGGAGGTGCTTCCCGTCCTCCCGATTCCAGGCAGGCCGGAGCTCCCGATCTCCATTGTGCCTGAGGTGAGCTCCTCCGATCCTCTCTCCCCTCTCTTGTTGCGATTCTTGGTGCTTGTTTCGTGTCCTCTATGCGATTCTGCAACTTGTTTGCGTCATCATTCGTTCTGCTACAATCTGTGGTGCTGATTTGGTGGGGGATTAATCTTGATTTCTTGCAAGAACAAACCGTGAACTGATCAAATTCCCTCTGCTACCTTTGCTGATTTTTGTGCAGGCCGACTTGGTCGGGCGCCTCGTCAAGGCGTGCTTCCTCCCGCTGCAGCGGGAGATCCAGTTCGTGGCGGCCGACGACGACGGCAACATCGGCGAGGGACAAGAAGTCTGGGATTCGTTTCAGTACGAGGGGAGGTCGGTGCAGCTCCTGAGAAACGAGCTCGAGGACCGTGTGGGCTACGCCATCACGGTGTGCGTCCGCGCCGGCCGCCATGGGCAGCACAGCCCTCTGCTCATCAACCTGCCTCACAGCCGGGAGACCCTGCACATCGTCGTTCTCAGGCGCAACAGCGAAGGTTCCATCTCGATATGCATGCATGCTTCTGAATTTTTCTGAACATAATTTATGCTGTTCTGAAATTGTTGGCAATGCTGTGGGCGATGTTTCTGAATGGCATGCATATATTTTTCTTGTCCTTTTTGTTAGTTCAACACTGTAGATCTTTCCAGTTTTCAGTAAGTTTTGTGGAATTTGTGGAAAATTCAGTCATGTTTTTACTTGTTGAGTTAGGACTTGTCTGAACAACATTGTAGTAGAACGGCAGAAGTGAACATTGCAGTAGGAATTGTTTTTACTTGCTGACAAATGTGAGGAATTTTCTGTTGATGGAATGCTAGTCAGGCATCACAAGAAAATTGTTTGCAATTGATAGGATTTTATCTCAATATTGTGGATAACATCAATTGGTAGTATCAGAATGGTATGGTAATATTGTTGTGGTGGGTCTGTCATTTAAAATAGATTGTCTGAAACCATTTCAAGTTCTTATTATCTGCATATAGAATGGATGCTAATTTCAATTTGTTTTGATTATTGTCAAATCAGTGTTTAGTGTGAGATTCGGCATCCTCGTAGTACCTTAATTGCGGGGTTTCAAGTCTGAAACCTGTTCAAGTTCTTAGTTTGCATAATTGCTTGCACTGTTTATTACTTTCAAGAGTAGTACTGCTTGGGCACTGTCTAACTGCATATTTCTCTGCTATGGCTGCAGCGGATAATCAGTTGACATTCCCAGATCCCAAAGCATCATCACGTCGGAGATATAGGCATCGGAGGAGGGCCATAATTCAGTGAATCCTTTCGTGCTGAATTTCTGACAGGCTCAGGGAAATCGAGGGAAGATCAGTGTGTTGGTTTTAGAGGCATAGAGTAGAGTTTTCAGTCGATGCCGGAAATGCAGTTTTATGTTGCTCTCAGCTGTAGAATGACAGAAAAAAACTGAAATTGTCAGGGTGTGCAATGGGTGTTTTTACACAGTTTACATGCTTCGAAAACCCGGTATAAGTGAAACAGGGTTTTCTGACGAAAATATTGGTTTTGGTGACAATTTAGTCATGATGCCTAGTATGGATTTATGACAAGAATGTGCGCTTAACTCCTGCAACATGTATTACAGTTCATGCTAAACTAGGTAGAATTATGCACGTCGTTCTGAATTCTGATGAGTAATAGCGTGTCCCTGTCCATCTATTTGGGAACTTTGACGGTGCCGGTTTGCAGATGCTGCTTTGCTATGCAGAATCTAGTAGAGTAGTTCTTTACCTGTTCCTGTGATTACCCTAAACCAACTATTAGTTCCAAAAGTTAAGAACAACCGGCTGAAGGACTGATGGATCGATCATCCATGGAATCTTCCTAATAACTCTGTAAATTCACTTCTTTGAAAAGAACTGGACAGATTCTAATTTCACTCTGTAAATTCAGTCATGACAAAAATATTGATTAAGTCGACAGTTAGTAATGTCAAATGTTTTGAATTCTGAAGAGTCATGACAGTAACTGAATTTCCTGAAGTCTGGAGATGCTACGTTACTTGTTACAGTGAGTCGGTGATTGTCTACCCTAAACCAAACTTTAGATCAAAAAGTAAAAAAAACATATGACAAGAGAGTTCTCGAGAAGAGAACAACAGACCGATTACTTCCTCCTTTCAAAACAGACTGATGTATATATTTTTAAGGGCCAAGTTTGCTATATTGCGTTTTATCTTGAGCGATTTGTATGGTGGTTACCATTTTTTTACACTGCAGCTGAATGCAGAGGCAGTGTGACTTCAGAGTTCAGACATTTTTGAAACCGAACAGAGTCGTTTTGATTGCAGCAGCGATCAGAACAAGTTCAGAAACTCGTTTTTTTCTTTAAATTTTTGCAGAGTCTACTCGATCCTGAATCTGCGCTCCCTCATTTGAGCAAATTCAACATTTTGCACGGGCCCATCCGTCATTGACTACGGTTGACCACATTTGACCAAGGGACCCACCTGTCAGAGAGCAACCTGCGTCTCTCTCTTCCTCCTCGCGACGCTTTCAAATGCACCACCGCCTCGCCTCTCTCGCAGTCTCGCCTTCCTCGCCACGCCACGCCACGCCGCGCCGCACCACGCCACGCCACGCCGAGAAGCCGAGGAGTAGCAAGCCACTCGCCGCCGCGCGCGCATCACCGGCGCACCATCCGCGGCGGGCCGCGATGCAGGTTTTCCATGGTGTGCAGTCGTGCGGCTGCGGAACTTGTGGGAGGAGACGTACATCACCGCCGACGAGGACGGGCGGTCGGCCTACCACTACGACCCAGGCCGCCGCCCCTCGCACGAGGCGATCTGGGCGGTGCAGTTGGCCGTCGCCGGGGAGCCCCCGACGCAGTACGTGCTCCTCCGCGGCGCCTACGGCCGCTACCTCGGTGCCCCGGACGCCGTCGAGCGCCACTGGCCGCTCTCCTGCTGCTGGCCCGCCCCCGTCGTCGGCCAGCGCGACTTCGACCAGCCGGTGGTCGACGCCATCATGTGGCGTGCCGTCAGGAGGACCGGCCACGTCGTCTGCCTGCACGACAAGTCCGGCCGCTACCTGCGCGGCAAACTGATGAGTACCCTGGTTTGCGGTGGCCGCCCCAGCCTCACCGTCGGCGATGGCCGCCTCAGCGACGACGAGAAGGAGTTGCGGTGGGAGGTGCGTCCCGTCCTCCCGAGTCCAGGCAGGCCGGAGCTCCCGATCGCCACTGAGGTGTGCTCCTCCGATCCTCTCCCCTCTCTTCTAGCGATTCTACAACTTGTTTGCGTCATCGTTCTTCGTTCTGCTACAATCTGTTATGCTGATTGGGTGGGAGATCATCCGTGAATTGATCAAATTCCTTGTGCTATCTTGATTTTGTGCAGGCCGACTTGGCTGAGCTCTTCGTCAAGATATGCTTCCCCCCGCGGCGGCGGGAGATCCAGTTCGTGGCGCCTGACGGCGACGGCAACATCGTCTGGGATTCGTTTCAGTACCAAGGGAGGTCGGTGCAGCTCCTGAGAAACGAGCTCGAGAACCGTGTGGGCTACGCCATCACGGTGTGCGTCCGCGCCGGCTCACCCCGCTGCTCATCAACCTGCCTCGCAGCCGGGAGACCCTGCACATCGTCGCTCTCAGGCGCAACAGCGAAGGTAAGCAGCAGCCTAGCTTCGATTTCGATATGCATGTTCCTGAATTTTCTGAACATAGTTTATGTTGTTCTGAATGGCATGCATCGCTAGAGATTGTTGGCAATGCTGCGAGCGATGTTTCTGAATGGCATGCATCTCCTTTTCTGGTCCTTTTGGTTATCTCAGCACCGTTAATTTTCCAGTTGTCAGTGCACTGTTTGTGGAAAACGCAGTCATGTTTTTACTTGCTGAGTTAGGAGTTTTCTGAAGAACACTGTAGTAGAACAGCAGAAGTGAACATTGCAGTAGGAATTGTCTTTACTTGCTGACAAATGTGAGGAATTTTCTGTTGATGGAATGCAAGTCAGGCGTCACAAGAAAATTGTATGCAATTGGTGTACTATGCTTTCTTGGGGAATTGGATTTATCTGAATATGTAGATAAGAAGAATTAGTAGTAGCTAAATGGTATGTTAATACTGTGTGATCTGGCCTAGAACTATTGTTGTGGTGGGTCTGTCACCTAAAATGGATTGTCTGAAACCATTTCGAGTTCTTATTATCTGCATATAGAATGGATGCTAATTTCACTTTGTTCTGATTATTATCATGCAACAGCAGATGGTTTGCATATATGAAGGATGGTAGTTTCAATTTGTTGTGAAAATGATCGTCCAGTGCTTAGTGCGAAAGACGGGAACTCCGAGTAGTATCTTAATTTGCAGAATTGTTTGCACTGTTTTTTTACTTGCAGGAGTAGTACTGTTTGGGCACTGTCTTAACTGCATATTTCTCTGCTATGGCTGCAGCGGATCATCGGTTGACATTCCCAGATCCGGATGCATCGTGACGTAGGAGATATAGGCATCGGAGGAGGGATTGATTCAGTGAATCCTTTCATGCTGAATTTCTGACAGGCTCAGGGAAATCGAGCGAAGATCAGTGTGTTGGTTTTAGAGGCATAGAGTAGAATTTTCAGTCGATGCCGGAAATGCAGTTTTATGTTGCTCTCAGCTGTAGAATGACAGGAAAAAATTGAAATTGTCAGGGTGTACAATGGGTGTTTTTACGCAGTTTACATACTTCGGAAACCCGGTAAAAGTGAAACAGGGTTTTTTAACGAAAATATTGGTTTTGGTGACATAGTCTTCATGCCTAGTACGGATGGATGACAAGAATGTGTGCTTAACTCTCCTGCAACATGTATTACAGTTCATGCTAAACTAGTTAGAAATATGACCATCGTTCTGAATTCTGATGAGTAATGGCATGCCCCTGTCCAGTGTGCTTAACGAAAATATCTAGGAACTTTGACGGTGCCAGTTTGCAGATGCTGCGTCCTATGCTGAATCTGTTAGTTCCAAAAGTTAAGAATCTGAGTCCATGGAACCTTCATAACTCTGTAAATTCACTTCTTTGAAAATAACTGGACAGATTCTAATTTCACTCTGTAAATTCACTTCTGACAAAAATATTGATTAAGGTGACACTTAGTAATGTTAGAGATGGATTTATGATCCATCATAAATATGAGATTCACTAGCTATGCACTGTAGTATCACAATGTCTGTCAGGTGTTTTTCACTTTTCACCCCATCTTTACCTGACGCCTGGAAATTCCAACACATTATCTGATATATGATGAGCAGAAGTAGAGCTAGCTAGCTGACAACCAGAGAAAAACACCGGGAATAATAAGTTGTCTAACTCGAACCTGACATGATTTCTTTTGCTCGTGCCGCATCCGAAACCTACACGTATATACGTACGTACGTGCACACGACCTCAATATAACGCGCATAGCTAGTTTTAGCTGTATTGATTGTCGATCGAATCGCCAATTCGCCATGGGGGAGGAGAAGGAGGAGAAGGCCGCGGCGGCGGAGGGCGCTGATCTCCTGTGCAGCTTGCTGGAACAAGGGCGGCTGGCCTCGCCGGCATGGCCGCCGGCGGCACAGCCTTCAGATCATCCGATGATCGACAGAGATAGATGGAATCCTACCGGTGCCCCTGCTGGCATGAGAGCACTTGTGGTCAGTACCCCTCTCTGTACGACTGCACATACTGACATACACAAAGTTCGACCAAAGCCTTCTATTTAGGTGGTGTTTGAAACTAGGGACTTAGTCCTTATTACATCAGATATTTGACACTAATTAGAAGTATTAAATATAGACTAATAATAAAACTAATTGCACAAATGAGAGTTAATTTGCGATACAATTTTTTAAGCCTAATTAATCCATAATTAGCATATGTTTACTGTAGCATCACATAAACTAATCATGGATTAATTAGACTCAATAGATTCGTCTCGCGAATTAGTCCAGGGTTATGGAACGGGTTTTATCATTAGTAATACTTCTAATTAATGTCCAAATATTCGATGTGATATATAGGACTAAATTTTAGTCCTTGGATCCAAGTAGGGTCTTACACTGCATCCGTTCTAAAAATATAAAGAATTTAAGGTGGATGTAACTTATATCAGGACTATGAGTCCCTGTTTAAATTCATAGTTTTGAGATAAGTCGCATACACCAATTTTTTTTTATTTTGGGATGGAGGAAGTACGTTTTTAGAGGCAATCGAGCCTTCTATCGTTTTTCTTTTCTATTTTCTTAAACGATTATGTAGAAGATGCGCTCTTGTCCAGCCTTTGAGTGTGTGTGGCTTTAAATCGTACTCAATCAGTTTGTTTCAAGTAAAAACATCATCGACTTTGACCAAGTTTATAAAAAGAATTATCAATATTTTTTAAAAAATAAATATACTATAAAAATATATTCAATAATGGGTTTAGTGAAATTAATTTGATATGGTAGATATTGTTATATTTTTTTCATTTCTATAAATGGTTTGATCAAGGACAAACCTATACTTATAATAATTTAGAGCGTTAAAGCTATACCATTGAAAGTTCATATCTGTCTATTTTGTCTCGTTGTGTTGTCAGCTACTATTGTTTATATATTCAACTAACCATTAGTTCTTATTTTAACTCTTCTTCATATATATTGCAGTGGTTCGCGAACACTGTTGCTCTCGTGTTGCTTGCTTTCTTTGTTGTCCCGTTAGTTCCACGGTGCAACAGTATCGAGGAGGTATTTGCCATCGTTTTCTGTTTGGTCATCCTTCTTGGGATACCTGTCATGGGTCATTGTACGCTAAAAGAGATCCACGAAGAAATGAAAGCTAGAGAGGGAGACCGATAATTAATTAGATTCCTATTTGTGATCAATCTAACCCTTTTACATTTTCTCTCCTTTTTTTAATGCTAAAAAATATGAATTCTTTTACTTTTTGTGCATAATAAAGTTTTCAGTTTGATATAGGGATAATAGACAATAATGTTTTGCTATAGGGTTAATTTTTGTCCCTGATATGACATATTGTCCAACCGAGCATTTGATATTAATTTACCACTAGCAAAATATCCGTGCGTTGCACAAAAGAGAGACATTGCAATGATGTCAGATGATGAAACGCGTGGGATGGCAAGAAAAGGTAAGGAAGTTGAGCAAAGGGGTAAAGCGTTGTTAGAAGACAGAAGGGTGAAGTGGCATTGTGCAAGGTGTGGTTATTGTCGGATACCAGAGAAAGACGCGGCACGTCAAACCTAACCATCTCTCTTCCACGGTGGCTGGGAGCAGGGCCAGCCCTGAGCCAGTGCGGATGGTGCGACCACACTGGACCTTCAAAAATATATATACTATGGTACCATGCTTGATAGGGGTAGAGGAAAGACATAAGACCGATCGGTGATTGAGCATATCGTGACTGCTTGACTTTGCGAGACGTAGAGACGGCGCGTCGCTATGATGCCGCCCGGCCGCCGCAGCCCGCACTAACAGCAGATCGTGAGTTCGTGGCTACTTGCTTGTCAAGCCCAACCCATTGCTCGATTGCTTGCATCTCTAATCTCTTCATGACTGCTATAGTCTGCAGGTTCAATTCAAAATCTTCCTCCATCATATTCCCTTGTCTATATTTTCCCTATCTAAGGTAGATGTACTCAAATTAATTTCGATTTTTTATATCAATGCTAGTTTGAGGCTGCTGGATGAGATTGATATTGACATTATAATCACTGTTTTTGCATATAGAACTGTTAGAAGAAATTGTTTTAAATGATCTAGAGACATTACTTTTTGTATTTTAAACTTATTAGTGTGAAATTCGTTAATGACAATGAGTTTTTAAATATTATTTTGTATTTTTATGGTGAATGGGGCCTTCATTTTTTATTCCGCACCGGGCAAAAAAAAAAGTTAGGGCCTACCCTGGCTGGGAGGAGGAAGGAGGCGCTCATCGGTGTTGATGTTGACAACATCGGCATGGCGCATGGCCTCCCTGCGGAGGAGGCATGCACCAGTCACTCCGCGGACAAATAGGTCTCATATATTTTTTTTAATTCTAACGCCACATAAATATCACGTCAACATCACGTGAGACGAAGATCAAGTCAACACCACTACGTAGGCGCCACATCAGTGAAACTGTTGTAGGAGTCAAATTACACCGATTTTAATAGTTGGGAGGTGGAGATATCCGTATCCTATTTCACGGATACGAATCAAATTTATCATCGGACTCGGCGATGGGCTGAACATTTTACCGAAGAGCAAATTAAGACTACAACAGCGTTTGTTTAATGGAGCTGGGAACCTTCCTCCCACGGAAAACGAGGAAACTTATTAGCACAATTAATACAGTATTAGCAAAACAAACTTAAAAATAGATTAATATGAAATTTTTAATAACTTTTCAATAACAATTTTTCGTAAGAAAGTAGTTTTGGAGACGTGTGGGTGCAAAAACTGGAGAGTATGAGTTGGGAAAGGAAAGGAAAGATCACAACCATGTCAGATAATTATTCAGTCTCTGACTCTGCGATGGGCTGAACAGTTCGATGTCCGACTCGACCGTTTTATCATCGCAAATCGCAATCGCAAAGCAGAGGAAGAAAAAAAAAATCCGCCAATTCATCCGTTTCCAGTAGGGCTGCCGACCACCTCCAGCAGATCCGCCGCCATGGAGGAAGCCACCGCCGTCGCAGACTGGACGGCGCTGCTGGAGGACGTCGTCATCACCGTCATGGGGTATTTGGCCGACCCCGACGACCTCGTCCGCTCCGGCGCCGTCTGCTCCACCTGGCGCGCCGCGTACACCACGTTCCGGCGACTCCGCCTGCCGTCCACGACGGCGTAGCCGCCGTGGTTGCTCTACTCCTGCGACGCCTACGGCCCCACCGCCGCCGCGCTCTACTGCCCCGCCACCGGCAAGTCCCTCCGTATCCCGCTCCCGGCCGCCCTGCTCGATGGCCGGCCCGTGATCGGCGCGTCGCAGGGGTGGCTGGTCACCGTCGATGAGGCGCCCAACCTCCATCTCGTTCTCGTCAACCCCATCACCGGCGCCACGGCGGCGCTCCCGCCCATCACCAGCCACCACAACGTCGAGAGGTTCACGAGCAGAAAGGGCGAGGGAATGGGTGTACCACCAGGTGGTCCTCTCGCGCAGCCCCGTCGAGGGGAGCGCCTGCGTCGCGCTCCTCCTGCACCGGCCGGACGGCGATGTCTCGTTCGCGCGGGTCGGCGACGAGCGGTGGACGCCCGTCGCGTACCCGGGACAGGCGTGGTCCACCGGCTGTCGCCACGCCATCTACAACGACGCCGACGGCCTCTTCTACACGTTGCGGTACGACGGCTCCGTCTACGCGATCGACGTCCCTCGCGCCGCGGCCGCGTCGTCGCCGCCGGCGACGAGAGAGGTCATGCGGCGAGGTCATGCGGAGAGGTCATCTTCCTCGGCCACGGGTTCTCAGCGTGCTTCCCGGCCGAGCACTTCCCGGCGTTGAAGCCCGGCTGTGCCTACCTCGCCGACGACCACGAACTCGTCAGCGTGAGAAAGCATTGCCGGCGAGACATTGGCAGATGGGACATGAAGAGAGGTCAGATGGAAAGGCTCTCCGGCGAAGATGACGTGGCCGCGCCGTCGCAGCCTTGGCTCAACTGGCCAACTCCTGTCTGGATCACGCCAACATTCTACTAGCACATCTCGTGCCTTTAGTAACACATAAATGTTGTAGCCAATGACAAACATAACGAGATTACAATTAAACAATAGTCCCAGGCTGTGTTTAGTTGGTGGTCCAAAAGTTATTTTGAAGTATACAAACGCATTTGAAATATTAAATGTAGACTAATAACAAAACAAATTACAAATTTCACCTATAACTGCGAGATAAATCTATTAAGCCTAATTAATTCATCATTAGCAAATGTTTACTGTAGCACCACATTGTCAAATCATAGCGTAATTAGGCTCAAAAGATTCGTCTCGCGATTTACATGTAAACTGTGTAATTGGTTTTTTTCGTCCGTATTTAATGCTCTATGCATGTGTCCAAATATTTGATGTGACGGAAAAATTAAAAGTTTGAAGAAAAAAATTTGAATATAAACAGGGCCCTAATTTGGCCGTGCCCTTACCAAACAGAGAGGCACGTCTACAAGCAACTAAACCAATGCCACGGAGGCCTAATTTTATTTCCACACATTTCTTCAGAAAATTCATTAGAAAGATAAGCACAATCTAGTTTTAACATAAGGAAAATCCCTTTGTACACCGCTAAAGCCTTGTTTAGTTTGAAGGGAATCGAAGAGGATTGGAGGGGATCGAGGAGGAATAAATCCACACCACAATAGGTGTGGAATAAATCCCCTCCAATCCCTCCATCACAGGGAATCTGGGATTAACCGCACAAGGATTTAATCCGGATCGGGAATGACAAGTATAATAAGAAATTTATGATAGATACAACATGAGACCAGGATTTATTTTGGGCCGGGAACCAATTTACTCATGATAGGGACAATAAAAGATCGGGAATCAATTCACTAGTTAAGAGGTATATAACTTTTTGTTGTACATAGCTAATATGAATAAATTGGTTCCTGACCCGGAATAAATCCCGATCTCTTGTCGTACCTATTATAATTTTTTTGTTATACCTATCATTCCCGGTCTGGAACGAATCGTTGTGTAACCGAACGAGGCTAAAGGAACATAGCATGATCCCCAACGCTGCGCATCTTAGCAAACTTGTGCCTATCATTATCAACTAAATAAGGAGTATAACACATAATTTCTTCTGTAAATCCTCATCAGGTTCATCCGGTTCATAATCACCATCAGGAATTTCGTCTGTTTCTTCCGAGTCTCTCAACCTCCGTACCTCCAAGAGATCGAGATTAGACCCACTTAAAATCCAAATGTGCATCAAAGCTCAACAAGTAGAACAGGCCATCGTTCTTGTTATGTTGTTCCGGTGATCACCTTAAACCAATTTTTAGATCAGCAAGGAACACGAGAGAGTTCCTGAAAAGTTAATAGCACATCAATGAGTCTAGGACATTTTTGTGATTAAACTCCAATAATATACTATAGTATTACTGTTAGAAATGTGCATGACTCTGAATTCTAATGAGTGATGACAGTAAGTAACTGAATCTTCTGAGTTCTGAATCACTGGACTGATCAGGCGATCAAGCATCCATGGTGGCTATGGGATCGTCCTAACAAATTTTGTCCAGAACTCTGTTTTTTGTATGTAAAATTTCACAATAAACTAACTCACTGGAAAGGACTGGGCAGATTCGTTTTGTTTTCTGCAGAGATGAGAACAAGTTCAGAAGTCAGAACTCGTTTATATGAATCTTGCAGAGTCCACTCGTTTGAATCTGCGCCTCCTTTGAGCAAATTCTGCAGTCCCAGTTCTTGGGCCCCACCCGTCATTGACTACGGTTGACCACAGCTGACCGTGGGACCCACCTGTCAGAGAGCGACCTGCGTCTTCTCGCGACGCCTTCAAATGCCACCGCCGCCTCGGCGTCGAAACGTAACCGTCGCTAACAAATTCTTCCACGGCTACTTGCCTCTCTCGTCTTCCTCCCCACGCCACGCCACGCCACGCCTCGCCATCGCGCGCGCGCTCTCGCTACGCCTCGCCTCGCCACCGCGCGCGCGCATCGATCGCTCGCCTCGCCACCGCGGCGCGGCCATGGAGTCCTTGTCCAACGTCCTCGCGCGGCAGCCGATGATGGAGGTTTTCCAGGAGGTGGAATTCGCGGCGCTGAGGATCTGGAAGAGCGGCTCGTACCTCCACGCCGACGAGGACGGGCGGTCCGTCTACGTCGGCAGCCTCCCCCGCGACGGCGGCGGTGACTCGAGGCACTGCGCGGTGTGGGCCGTCGAGCCGCCGATCGACGCCGCGGCGCCGCTGCCGCAGTACGTGCGCCTCCGCGGCGCCTACGGCCGCTACCTCGGGGCCCCCGACTCCTACGGCTCCCCGCTCCCCTTCCTCTCGGTGGACGCCGCGCAGCGCGACCGCGACAGGGTGGATATGGACGCCATCATGTGGCAGCCCGTCACGTGCTCCGGCTCCGACGTGGTCGGCGGTCGCGATGCCCGCGGCGTCGTCCTCCTGCGCGACAGGTACGGGCGCTACCTCCGCGGCAGCAACAATCTCCTGGCTCCCCGCCGCAGCGTCCCTGTCAAGCCCTACGTCGTGAACGAGCATATGTTTCGGTGGGAGGTGGTGCGTGTCCCCCTGAGTCAAGCCAGGCCGGAGCTCCCGATCGCCGCTCAGGTGAGCTCCTCCTCTGCTTTCTCTTCTTGTGTGTTTGTTGCGTCTCTTGGAGTTGATTTGGGTGGGAGATCAATCTTGGTTGTTGCAAGAACTAACCGTTTTGCTCTGTGAATTTGATCGAATTCCTTCTGCTGCCGTTGTTGATTTTGTGCAGTCCGGCTTCGTCGCGGCGTGCTTCCCACCGCTGCTGCGCGTGATCGAGTTCGTGGGCGAAGACGACCTCGACAACATCGGCGAGGGAGAAATCTGGACTACGGTTGAGACCCGAGGGAGGTCGGTGAGGCTCCTGAGGGAGAAGATCGCGAAGCTTGTGGGCTACGACGACTTCACGATGTGCGTCAGCGCCGGCCGCCATGGGCAGTTCACCCCTCTGCTCATCGACCTGCGTCGCAGCCGGGAGACCCTGAACATCGTCCTCCTCAGGACCAACAGCGAAGGTGAACATCCCAGTTCGAGTATGAATGTCGCTGAATTTTCTGAACAATGTTTATGTGATTCTGAATTTTGCTGTGTCTCTGTTTTTCTGATTTTGTTATGTCAGTTCAGCACTGTAGATTTTGCAAGAACTAACCGTGTAGTACAATCTGTGAATTGATCGAATTCCTTCTGCTGCCATGGTTGATTTTGTGCAGCCCGGCTTCGTCGCGGCGTGCTTCCCACCGCTGCTGCGCGTGATCGAGTTCGTGGGCGAAGACGACCTCGACAACATCGGCGAGGGAGAAATCTGGACTACGGTTGAGACCAGAGGGAGGTCGGTGAGGCTCCTGAAAGAGAAGATCGCGAAGCTTGTGGGCTACGAAGACTTCACGATGTGCGTCAGCGCCGGCCGCCATGGGCAGTTCACCCCTCTGCTCACCGACCTGCCTTGCAGCCGGGAGACCCTGAGCATCGTCCTCCTCAGGACCAACAGCGAAGGTAAACATCCCAGTTCGTGTATGAATGCTGCTGAATTTTCTGAACAATGTCTATGTGGTTCTGAATTTTGCTGTTGTTGACGAGAAATCTTGCGTTATGTAGTTCAGCACTGTAGATTTCCTAGCATTGCGTTTCTGCCTGTCTGTTGAATTTGTGGAAGATAAAGTTCTGTGTAAAATCTTGTTCCTACTTGTTGAGTTAGGAAGGGAAATTATGTCTGAACTTATCTGACAAATTTTGAAGTAAAATTATGTCTGAACTTCTCTGACAAATTTTCATGTTAGGAATTACCATAAAATCGTATGCACTAATTCTGTGTATCTTGGCAATAGGATTTATCTGAATATAGCAGACAAGCAGAACCAGTAGTAGTTAATACTGTGTGCCTCTAGTTAACGACTATTGTTGTTAGGCACAACTAAAATGCATGGTCTAAAACCAGTTCAAGCGTTTATGGTCTGTTTAACTTGCTCTGAAAATGATCATATCAGTAGTTCAGTGGTGAAGTTCAACTTGTTTCGAGTAACACTTTTACTTGCAGATTTACTTGCACCGTTTTTATTTGCAAGAGTTGTACTGCTTGTGTATCATACTGTCAATGATTTCTAACCGCGCGATTCCCTTTGCTATGGCTACAGCGGATAATCAGTTGATATTCCCAAATGTCAGTGAAATTGCTGTCAAATGGATCAAGGCGAACCAAGCTTGATTTTGTGAATCATTTTGTGCTGAAGTTTTGACAGGCTCAAGGAACTCGACAGAAGATTAGTGTGTTGGTTAGAGACATATTGAGTGGAATTTTCAGTTCAGCCGATTCTGGAATACAGTTTCATGTTTGCTCTCAGCTGTAGAGTAGCTGAAAAACCTCAAATTGTCAGGGTGTTCAATGGGTGTATTACCACGGTTTACGTACTTTGTGAACAGGGTTTTCTGACGAAAATATTTGTCATGGTGACAATTAGTATTCATTCCTAGGCTGTGTTTAGTTCAGCCCAAAGTTTGGATTTTGGTTGAAATTGGAGATGATGTGACTGAAAAGTTGTGTGTGTATGACAGGTTGATGTGATGGAAAATGACTGAAGTTTGGATCCAAACTTTGGATCTAAACACAGCCCTAGTATGGATTGATGGCAAGAATGTGCTTAACTACTGAAATATATACTGTTCAAGATAAGTGAACTTTGATGAGTGTTCTGAAATCTGATGCATGGTGTTCTGAATTCTGATGTGTGTTAGAATATGCATGGTGTTCTGAATTCTGATTAGTGATGGCAGTAACTGAATCTCCTGAAGGCTGAAGCATTCAGGGCGTGCCCCTGTCCATCTATTTGGGAATCCTGACGGTGCCAATTTGCAGATGCTGCATGCTGTATTGCTGTGCTGAATCCAGTTAGTTGCTTGAGTATTAGTTCCAAAACTTAAGAACAACCGGGCGAAGGACTGATGGATTTCCACCTTGGAATCCTACCAAGTCCTTACTCTGTAAATTCACATCTTGGAAAAGAAGTGGACAGACTCTAATTTCACCCTGCAAATTGACTTCTGACAAAAATATTGATTGAGGTGACAATTAGCTATGTCTAGTATGGATTGATCACAAGAATGTGCTTAATTCCTGCAATACATTACTGGTACTGTCCATTGTAAACTAGGTAGAAATATGTACTCCCTCCGTTTCAAAATGTTTGACACCGTTGACTTTTTAGCACATGTTTGACCGTTCGTTTTATTAAAAAAATTTATGAAATATGTAAAACTATATGTGTATATGAAAGTATATTTAACAATGAATCAAATGATATAAAAATAATAAATAATTATTTAAATTTTTTGAATAAGACGAGTGGTCAAACACGTACTAAAAAGTCAACGATGTCAAACATTTTGAAATGAAGGGAATATATGATTGAACTCTGAAGAGTGATGCCAGTAACTGAATGTCCTGAAGTATTCAGGGCGCGTCCCTGTCTTTCAATTTGGGATTTTCGACGGTGCTAGTTTGGAGATGCTACATGCTATACGTGGAATCTAGTTAGTTAGTAGCTTCTTTTACATGTTACGGTGATTACCTACACTAAACCAATTGTTAGATTAAAAAAGTAAATAACAGATGATAAGAGAGTTCTTGAAAAGTGAACTACCTTGATGAGTCTAAGATAGTTCAGTGTTAACATGCAGATTGATTGCTTAACATTCTTTTCAAGGCTAAGTTTGCTATATTGATTTTTATAGGGTGGATAAATAGATGTATTATATGGCATG
Source organism: Oryza meridionalis (assembly GCA_000338895.3). Taxonomy (NCBI): domain Eukaryota; kingdom Viridiplantae; phylum Streptophyta; class Magnoliopsida; order Poales; family Poaceae; genus Oryza; species Oryza meridionalis. Next base: position 3,894,814 of record CM002531.2, read on the forward strand.
GCCCAAAGAGTAGGGGCGTAAAATAGATTTATTTTAGCTATATATATTATGTCGGAAAAAGTACACCGTAGATCCCTCAACTTGTCATCGAGTTACAGAATCGTCCCCTAGCCGCAAAACCAGATATAGGACATCCGCAATTTTAAAAAACCGTTCACTTTAGATCCTTCGGTTGTTTTGACCCCGGCTTTGTCCTACGTGGTGGCTGAGTCAGCGTGGACCCCACGTGGGCCCACATGTCAGCGTGACCCACGTCATCACCCTCCTCCCTCTTTTCTCCCTTCCTCATCTATCTCTCTCTCCCTTCTCGCGGCAGTGCGGGGGGGAGAGGAGGAGGGCGTCGGCGGCCGGCGATGGGCTGCGTAGCGGCGGTAATGGCAGCAACGGGCGACGCAACGGTGATGGGTGGAGGAGTTGCAGGGCGGGCGGCAGGGGAGGGGTGGCGCGCAGGCGGCAGCGGAGCGGCGCGCGGGAGCGAGGAGAGGAGCGGCGCGCGGGCTCCCCCACCGGCTGCCGCCCACCGCCCACGAGGGCCACGAGGCGGTGATGGTAGCGGCGGCCGGTCGCGAATGGCGGCTGCGGCGGTAGGCACGGGATGGGGGTGGATCAGGAGGAGGAGGGACGCGCTACGACGAGCTTGCTGGCGGCGAGGCGGGCGTTGCGAGCCGGGGTGGAGAAGTCGCTGCGAGGCCGATAGTGCGAGGCGGGAGAGGAGGGCGTCGGCGACGGGCGACGCGGCGGCGGAGGGGCGGCGCGCGGGCTCCCCCGCCGGCCGCCGCCCACGAGGCCCACGAGGCAAATCTCCATCTTTCCCCGTCTCGCGCCGCTCTAAGCATGGCTGTGCCACTGCCCCGTTCCCGCTGCCGTCATGGCCGATGTGAACTGCCGCTGCCGCCGCGTCGTCTACCTCGGCAACATTGCCTTCCATGCCTCCGACGAGGAGAAATAGACTTATTTCGAAAAATAGTACGATGGGCTGCCCGTACCTTCGGGCCAGCCCGGCACGGCACGGAGGTGGAGCACGTGGGCCGGCCCGGCATATAGGTTGGGAATAAGTCCACTTTGACTCCCTTAAAAGTCACCCGAATCTAATCCGTGACCCTCAACCGTAAAATCGAATAGGATGACTCCCCGAACTATTCAAACCCAATTTGACTCCCTTAGTGGTTTTGGATGGCGGTTTTGCTGACGTGGCATTGACGTGGCGATGTTGACCTGATCTGTGTTGTTGATGTGGCGCTTATATGGCATTAAAATAAGAAACTATATGGGCTCCATTTGTCATTCACATGAAAAAAAAATTCGAGGCCCACATGTCATCCTCTATCTATCCTCCTTCCCCCCTCTCTCTCTATGTTTCTCTTCCTCCAGATTCGGTGCGGAATCTGGAGAAGCGGCGGCGACAGGGTGATGGCCGGTGCGGAGGAAGGAACTTGAGCGGGTCGAGTGGCGGCTTCGGCGGCGACGGCAGAGAGCCGGAGGAGAGGCGGTGGAGCGGCGACGGCCTCAGCTCGCCGGAGAAGGCGGGGGCGTCCGGCCGGTGGCCTCCCCCACGATGGTGCCGCGCCAGGCTGGGACGAACGAGAGGGCTAATGCAGACGGCGAAGCCTGAGACGCCGCCGGCCCCAGCCGTGCCTCCCGGTCTGCGCCGGCAGGGGGTGCCGCCTCTGTTTCTTATGCCCGAAGAACATGCATGTGCACAGCGTTGCCTAGCAGATGCAAGTGCAGCGCCGGTGTGGGGTAGCAAGGCGCGGCCGCCATGGAATCCAGTCGAATTTTGGCGGGACCAGCAGCTGCAGGACGAATCCGTCCTACCAGCGTGGTCCACCCGAGTCCTGCAGATCTTGAGGTCGTGGACTGGTCTGATTTTTTTTTGTGGTCACTGTTTGCAAGGTCTTGAGGTCGTGGACAAATAGCTACTTCATCATCGAGGACAATGTCGGCATGCTGAAGCTCGCCAAGGAGGCCAACAGCATCTTGGTTCGTCGATCAGCGCATTGACTCATGTTACCAATTCGCCTATGAAAATTGCTAACATCTAACCGTGGCATCCTGTGATTAATTGGTGCAAGCAGTTTGACTGCCGTATCCCGCGCCGGAGACGGTGGGTTGCGCAGTGGTGCACTCAAACGGCCACACCGCGGCGGCCATGTCCACGGGCGGGCTTATGAACAAGATGATCGGGCGCATCGGCGACTCGCCGTTGATCGGGTCGGGGGAAGGCAAGGCCATCATACGCTCCACGCTGGCACGCGACGTCACCGCCGTGATGGAGTACAGGGGCGCCGGGGGCCCGGGCTGCAGGAGGCCATCGACTACTGCGTCAAGGACGGCTGGACGAAGGGCTCATCGGCTCATCGCGGTGTCTGGCACCGGCGAGGTGGCGCACGGGTTCAACTGCACCGGCATGTTCAGCGGGTGCGGCTGCAGGAGAAAAGAGAGAGAAGGGAGAGAGAGGGGGAGGAAGAAGGGTTGGAGAGAGAAAGGATGACATGTGGGTCCCATAATATATTTTGTGTGTAAATGATAGACGGGTCCCACAAAATATTTTTAATTGTAATGCCACATAAGCGCCACGTGGGATGAAGACCGGATCAACACCGCCACGTCAGCAAAACCGCCATCCAAAACCGCTGAGGGAGTCAAATTGCACTAGTTTGAATAGTTCGGGGAGTCATCCTATCCGGTTTTACGGTTGAGGGTCACGGATTAGATTCGGGTGACTTTTAAGGAAGTCAAAGTGGACTTTTTCCTATTGGTTGGGATGTGCCGGCCCGACAAATCTTGTACCAGACACGACCGGGTCTGGCCCGTGCCGTGCCGGGCGGCCCATATGGCCAACTATAACCCCCCGGCTAACTCACACGCCGTCCTCTTCCTCCCTTCCCACCCGGCGTGCTCCCCGGACGCCGCCGCAGGCCGCACTCACGCCGCCACCAGAACGACCGCTGCCGGAGCTCGTCGGGGGCCAACTCCCCCCCCCCCCCTCCTCTCTCTCTTCCTCCGCCATCCCCTTCCCGTCGTCTGTCCGCCGCCGGCGACTCTCCGATTCGCTCGCGGAGTAGCGGTTGGGCGGCTCCCCCCACTCCCTCTCTCTGCTAAGGTGAGATTTGCAACGAGAAAGATCATTTGGCTTCGCTTGGGATAGGAAGTTCTAGTCCAAAACGAAGACAAATAAATACCAAGTTTTCTGTTCAAAATTACTACTTTCTCTTCGTTGATCTGTCTCTAACCCTAACCCAAAGGGGTGGGAGGCACCCATCGATCTAGATCTCTTCTGATTCTTCAGAGTAGTAGCCTAGTTGTTCGTTGTGGGGAGGAAGGAGATCCAGAGCAATTCAATCCGATTGATCGATTTATTGATGATGAGCACCACCCGTCGGTTTGTTTATCTGTTGCTGGAGGAGTTTGGCCGCCGCCGCAGCAACTACACGCTGCGCAACATTGACATGGACCGCTTCTTCCTGCCACGTCCATCCCCTGTGCCATACGTGGCGTCGGCCGCCGACGCGGTGGAGTATGCTAGCCTGCCATGCCCAGCCATGACCTTCAACCCTCCCTTCTCCACGTTGTTTGGGAACCAGAAGATGGAGTTCCTCCTCCTTGGAGGCAATCACAACAACGCGGTGGTCGCCGTCGACCAGACTTGCCGCACCGTCCTCTATGACCCCGGCGAGCACGCCGTCCGCACCATGCCCGCACTTCCCTACCAAGTCAGGTTACCTACCACTTCCGTCACCGTTGGGGACGACCTCTATATCCTTGACACGTCGCGCCGCCATGTCAACGACGACGGCGGTGGAAACGTCCCTGCGGCTGCTTCTATGGGCTCATCTACGAGGATGGATTAAATGAGGATTGGCGATGCCACGCTCTCCCCCCGCCGCCGCCGCCGCTGTCTCACAAGTCCGATTTGCATGTCCACTCCTACGCTGTGGTTGGTGACACGGAGATCTGGATGTCATCCACGCACGGCAGTGGCATCTACTGCTTTGACACAGTGAGCCATGTGTGGAGCACAGTGGCCACTGGCTGGAAGCTGCCATTTGTTGGTCTCGCCGAGTATTGCCATGAGCACGGCCTTTGGTTTGGCCTCTCATGCAGCACTGGAGACAGGAGGAGGAGCTTGGTCCTCTCCGCTCTGGATCTCGATGGCACCAAGCTGCCGGTGCTTCACCGCCTTCCTCTGGAGTTCACACCGCCCGACGCCCTCAATCTTGTCAGCTCGTACCTCGTGAACCTTGGAGCCGGCAAGTTCTGCATTGCCAGGTTCTTCCAGACCGATGAGGATCACCGCGACGGTGAGGAGCTGTTCGCCGTGTTAACGGCCGTCGAGGTGGAGCGCTGCGACGATGACGACGACGATGCTGGTGGTGGTGCCAATGGTGGAGGGCTCCGCATGCTGAAGCACAGGTCTGAGATGTACAAGCTCGCCAGCGAAATGATGTATTGGGTGCTTTAGTTAATTGGCCGAGGGCATGAAATCACTGAACCAAAGCAATGGTTTGATTTGAGGACCTACTTTACTCTTAACTGAGCTAGATCAGGAAGGATTAAAGGTTTTGTCATGTTCAATAGCAGGTAGATCTGCTGTAACGACACAATAATACAATAAAATGGTTTTAAAGGGAATCATATATGAATATGTGTCCGATCGATCTTTTGAGTTGTGTCGTTGTTGTCATTTGTAATCGTTTTGTGATCAGATATGGCAGTAAATTTATTTCGATTGAGGAGGGAAGATTAGTTTTGTTTTACTAGCAGTAGTTTCCTGTACTGTATCAAGTAAATATCCTGTTTTTACTAATCTTCCTAGATAGTCCTTCTTTCGCTATACTTTCTTTAATTTGACAAATAATACTCTGCATGTATCCTTTCTTTAGTTATCTCTCGGAAGCTTGTTTCAGGAAGCAAATAGCTGTCATACTAAGTAGTTAGTTCACTTAGCTATACACTGTCGTATTGGTTCTGGTTCAGTAAGTACCCATAATATATGTTATGACACTCTGTAATCTCTTTCAAACGAACATGCTTTTCTATTTATTTTGATGATCATCACAGAACAATTATTCTTATAATGCACAGTATGATTGGGAGATTCAAGATCCTTATGGACATGGTTGGCACACATGCATTTCATCAAGTTTTTGTACCTGGAGAACATTTGGGAGATTTTGTACAGAGTTTTATCCCATCGTGATATAAGCAAATGCTAGCTAGCATGTACTAGCTAGTATGGGTTCTCTATAGTCTGTAGACTTCAGCCCTATTTCTTTGATTACTCATCATTCTTTCTTGATCAAGACATTATAACCTTGTATGAAATATATTATTTGCATGTGTGGATGCATGGATGCCATTGATACTTCTGCAGCTTTTATGATATTTTATTACATTATAAAGCTCATCATGATCTCAGTATGTAGCATAGATCAATTTTTATTTTCTCTGATCTTGTGAAAAGGGTACCTCATTTAAATATGACTTAGTATTTTCTATATTCTTGTTGAATATTTTTTTTATTTTTCTTATTATTCTAGATTTTCTGCTGGGTTTTTCACTTTATCTAGATTTTCCTTTTTAATATATTTCTGCCATATTTCTTTTTTTTAGATTTTATATGGTTTTTAATTATTCTTTTATTTTTTTTGGCTACATGGAAAATTTCCCCTAGCATGTTTCTAAAGGAAAAAGTACGAATTACCCCCTAAATTATCATGGTCGACCGAATTACCCCCTAAACTCAAAAACTAGATATTACTCACCCTAAACTTTCAATACTGGACAAATTACCCCCTCGACCGAATCTAAAGTTTCAATACTGGACAAATTACCCCCTCGACCGAATCTAAAGTGGTTTTGTCCTACGTGGCGTACACGTGGCAATTCAGTCAGCATTTTATTTTTTAAAAAATAGTGGGACCCAATTGCCATACATTATCTTCCCTTCTTCCTCTTCCTTTTCCTCTCTCTCAGGCTCAGAGCGTGCACGGCGGGGGGCAGCGATGGGCGGCGGGCGGCGGCGTGCTGGGGCGGACGGGCGGTCGGCGCGCGTGGGCCGGCGGCGGAACGCGGGGAGGTCGCGGCGGGCAACGGGTGGCGCCGAGGAGGCCAGGAGGGTGTTGGAGGCGACGGGCTACGGCGACAAATCCACCACCCTCTCGAGCTCCGCGGCTACGGCGACGAGGCGACGAGTCCTCTGCTCAGGCGGGCGCCGTCGAGGTCATCCTTCTAGTCGGAGGTGGCGGAGAGAGGTGCGGAGCCTCTTCTCCGGTTTCGACGGGGAGTCGGCGGGATCCACGGCCTTCCTCTCTCTCTCTTTCTTGGCTCAGGCAGGCGGCCGGCGATGAATCCTCCTCGGGGATGGCGCGGCGAGCGGCGCGCGTTGTGCGGAGAGCACGTTGGGCGGCGCCGAGGAGGCGGTGCGCTACGGCGACGAGTTCGCCGCCCGTCCACGTCGTCCCCATCGACCGTCGTCGCTGTTAACCGGAGCCACACAGCCGCGCCATCGATTTCCCCTCCCCGGCCGTCGCGCCTGCCGCTCAAGATGTCACCTGATTCTTCTGCTGCTCCTAGTGTTCCCAAATTCGCTGCTGCTTCTGTAAAACTACCCCGTCACACCGGCAAGCAGCACACATCTGTACAACCTGTGTCCATGCATGTACACCGAGCGAGCTAGCCGAGCCGAGCCAAGCAGCATCGCCATGCGCACCGCCGCTCGCCGCCGCACTTCTTGCCGCCGCCGCCATGGATGAGGTTGCTGCGGCGGCGCATGGGGCAGACGGAAGGGTCGGCGAGGATGGACGGCCGCACGCTCGAGCTCTGCATTTTTTCCCTTCCCTTCTCTGCTTCTCTCGTTGGCGTGGTGGAGGCGGCGAACGGTCCGTCGTCCTGGTCGTCGGCATCGTGGCCGTCCAACCACGTCCGCCGGCGAACGCAGAGCAAGCTCGGGCGACCGGCGATGGAGGCGGTGAGTTCGGGCGGTCGGCGGTGGAGGCGGAGGCAGAGCGCGTCCTTGGCTCGCCGCAGCCGCGTGTTCTCTCCTCTGCTCACCGAGAGAGAGGCAAAGGAGGAGAGGAAAAAAATGCTGACAAGTGAGCCCCACTAGTTTCTTTATTTGTTTTTCTAACTGTATCGTCACGTTTGTTCTACCTAGCCAGAAAACCGCTTCGATCTGTGCTAGGGTGGTAATTTATTCGGCTTTAAGAGTTTGGGATGTTAAATGTTTGGTTTTCGAGTTTAGAGGGGTAAATTTGTCTTCAGGGGGTAAATTGGTTTTCCAAATGGACACAGGGGAGGCTTTCCTCGGCTGGGAGCCTGGGATTCCCTCCAAGGGAATGGAGGGGGTAGGGCATGTCACCCAAAAAATCCCCTCGGGGGAATTTTTCCCAGGGTCTTTTTCCTTTGGCTCCCAAATGAGCCCATGGCTGGTTCAGATCCAACGTGCTCTTCATGTTCATGACATACGGCTCAACAATTACGTGATTCAGATTTGTCACCCAAATGTTAGCAGTACAACTGAACATCTCCTGAATTAAACTCGTCTACTAATTACAGATTTTTCTATACGAGACCTTATTTAGATTGTAAACAGGTCGAATGTTCCTTTTAAAGTTGCTTTAATAATATAAGAGATTCTTCTATCGATGGTCCATTCGTGACTACCATCGTACATATGACAGAGGTCCATAAATTTAGAAAAATCAATAGCTCTAACTTGCGTTTCAGGATCAATTATCGGTATTGATTTGACTATTGATATATATTTTATGCGTAGTTTGATGTAAATAGCTAAATGTGGTGTAGTTACTAATTTGGGAACATATATTGTGCACACAAGTTTCCCGTGCACCCAACTAGCAAATGTCAGAGAAAATTTTAGAAAAAAAATAAACACGTACTTCGAATAGTATTACACATATTCATTGTATCTTAACCGTAACAAGGTAAAATTCCGACATATTTTTACCCTTAAAACTGTTAAAATTTTTACTTTTTTATGACTAAAATATAATGAATTTGAATATGAGAATTTGTATATATATGTAATATTACTACAAGTAAATGTCCAACTTTTTGTAGATTTTTTTTGACATTTTGCTAGTTGGTGTACACGAGAAACTTACGTTTATAGGATATGTTTCTTACTAATTTTGAGTCTGAATTTAAACAATAATATATGTCCATCCTCGTCAATCCGATTCTCACTTATTTTTATCGTAGTATTATTCAATTTTCTCGTTTCTCTAGCGAGTTAGGATTTGGTACAGCTTTTCCCGTAACAACACATGGCACTTTGCTAGTTATTATACTGGGAGTAATTAGCTGTCGCTCTTATAAGTGGTGATAAATAATTTATCACTGGACCCACATGCCATAGACACATGAGGGCCCACATATCATAGACACATGAGGACCCACATGCCATAGACAATGAGTGGCAAATTTAGAAAAATTAATTATTTGACACTCTTACGGATGGTGATAAAGGATTTACCACTGGACCCACGTGTCATAGATACATGAGGGCCCACGTGACATAGACAGCGAGCGGTAAATTCAGAAAAAATAATTATTTGACACTCTTACGGATGGTGATAAAGGATTTACCACTGAACCCACGTGTCATGGACACATGAGAGCCCACATGTTATAGACAATGAGTGACAAATAATTACTACCTCCATTTCAGGTTATAAGACTTTCTAGCATTGCCCACATTCACATATATGTTAATGAATCCTGACACAAAGTCTTACTCCGTATAACTTGAAACGGAGGAAGTAATTGCTACATCCTAAAAGTGGTAAAAAGTTAAATATCCCGATAAATTCTTAATTGTCACTTTTAAAAAGTGGCCCAAAAAAAAAAGTTAAACGTCCCGTTGTACCGTGGTTATCGATTGGAATTGGAAACGGGAGGGTGAACCTGTTTGGCTTCACGTGGAATTGGAATCAACGAATCCTAACAAAATTCCGTCTGGAATTTGCCCTAAGCAATATCCGATTCGTCTCGAGTCTCGTCTCAACAAAAAGGAATTAATCTCCCGGAGGTATCCTCGTCCCCTTCCCCGCCGCGAGCAGCGCCTCCCAAGTCGCGCCGTCCGGAAACTCGATCTCATCGCCGCGTCTTCGGCCGCTAATCCGATCCGTCGCCATCGGATCTCCTCCCCACCTGCACCACCGCCGCCAACAAGTGCACATCATCCCCCAACAAGGTGCATGTCCTCCTCCTGCACAGTTTATTTCTTCCTTCGTGTTGCTCGCTACCTTCCTCTCCCCACACTGTCGTGGCCGCCAGGTACATGTACTATCACCAAACCCTAGATCTATGTTGCAGCATCTGGAGCAGATCTTTTTTTTTAGAGCAAAGGGCAAAGCCCTCCATTTCCATTAGAGAAATGTAGAGATTCTTTTACAAGAACAGAGTCTGAACCTCAGAGGTAAACTCCCAGGTGCTCAACAAAAGCAGAGGATAAAAAAGGATAACATCATGCCTAAAGCACAAGCTAGAATTTTCCTGAAAAGAGACCCCCACATCTGCTACACAGACCTACCAAGATCTGGAGCAGATCTTGGGCTTAATTTTAATGAAAAAGAAAAAAAAAAGCTAGCTAGTGATGACAAGGGCTTAATTTTAATATTGGGAATTTTATGTTGCAATTTCTTTCATTAAGATTTTGAGTAGTATAAGCCACTTTTGTGTTCTTGGTAGACTTTGCCTGTTTCGATTTGTCTTAAATGAATTATCTGATGTGCAATACCAGTATAGTGCCATACCTATGACTATGAGGTTTAATTTGTGTGCTGCTCCCAGTGCTATTAGGCATATATAAGATCAATATAGGGTATTTTACTAGCTCTTGGACCTTGGAACGTCCTTTTATCACATGCTCCCTCCGTTTCATAATGTAAGACTTTCTAGCATTGTCCACATTCATTAGATGTTTATGAATGTGGGCAATGCTAGAAAGTCTTACATTTGAAACGGAGGAAGTAGTAGTATTGCATAATTTCCTAAGTGATAGACAGAGATATGGATGATATTTTGCTACAACAAGTAGATAGTGCGATGTCAGCCACATTAGCCGAGATTCAAGAACCAAGTATGATTAACCCTGTTCAATCATCAAATATTCAAATGGGTGGATAAACAATATTCAAAAGCTGATCAGATGTTCGCTGAGTACCTTTTTTTTTTGGGTTTCAACGAATTGGCACGAGCATGTGCCTATTTCATTGAATAAGGAAGAGAGATTTACAGCCCTTAGGTACGGACTACTTAAATAAGACTAAGGGAATTAATATAATCTTCAGTAAAACCTCTAGTAGTCGCCTTGTCTGCAAGTGCCTAGGTCCTCGCTTCTTCCTTTGAAGAAGAAGCCGATAACCGTGAGCGCCTTGTTGGAAAACTCTTAAGTCCCCTAGCAGCTAGTCGATCCGATGTCCAAACTCTATTTTGACTACTAGCCAGGCTAAGAACTTGCACATCCTCAGCACCTAGGGTTTCCACATAATTAAGTAGTAGTTCGATTTCGTGGAGCCAAGGAGCTATGCCTTGTAAGCTGAGGAGACAGAGTAGTCACTGTGGTTTGTGAGTCTTCATGTGATTCGGTCAGGTTTTGTCGGGTTTAATTGCACACTTTGTATGTTATGTACCAAGCAAGAAGACGACAGCAAATTTAAATTCAGATGTATGATAAGAGTATTCTGTAATTGATTGCTTCATGAGGCATGTGTTAGATTTTACATATTTATATTACACCTGTCTGCCAAGGTTTCTCACGATGCAATGATGTGTTGAAGAAGGTTTAACGCTTGCGACTGGGGTTTGGACCATGGCATGGCATGGCTAATTTGCGTTACTACTTTATTCTAATTTCTTTCTTGGGAAAGTTTAATTTCTTTTTATATCCTGATCACTGTTGCAAATTAACTTGCAAACTTTTTGATTGGCTTGAATGATTTGTTTTGGCCTACACTTGCTGTGTTAGGGATGGCATCTTCCAGTGCTGATTTTTCCCTTGTATGAAATTAACTTATAGAGTGCTGTGTTAATTTTCCCTAAAACCCACTTGCTTTCAGGTAGACATTACTTCCATCCAAGGATATGCCTCGACTGGGGGATCCGGATGCAGATTTGATACGAAGAGTTCTTTGGGAGATTGGATATATCTACTGCATCTATATTAATCGGGATAAGACCTCCCTATTTTTATGCTCCCAAAGTTCACGCACACTCTGGCTTGCTACACTAGGAGGATGTCTTTTTTTGACATCGAACACTATAAATTTAGTACTAGACAAGATTGATTCGCCCAATGCACGGACATGGAGTAGAAGAAGATTGTAAGATATCTGATGATGTATGCAACTTTTGGTCATAAACTTGATATATGACATCATCATATTCTAGTCTAGGATCTTGAAATTTGAAGCTTGTGTGTATACAAATGTACTCTGCATATAAGGCCTTGATATATGCATAATAAATGAAGTTTCAATTTGATTGGATATATCAATTAATATTCCTTCCGTTTCACGTTATAAGATGTTTTGACTTTGGTCAAAGTCAAATTGCTTTAAGTTTGACCAAGTTTATAGACAAATATAGTAATATTTACATTACCAAATTAGTTTTATTAAATATATTTATCTTGGGTCGAAAATATTATTATTATTTTCTATAAACTTGATCAAACTTGAAGCAGTTTGATTTTGACCAAAGTCAAAATATTTTATAATCTGAAACGGAGGGAGCAGATAACAAATCCTGACTAGTTATCTTTGTAATTTTCTACATTTACCTTTTGTAATTTGCTACATTTATGCTCATTGGCACGATGTATATATATGTCGAGTAAACGATGTGTAGCTTGGTCTGATATTGGTATGATGAGATTCAGTGGTATACAAAGATGAAAAAGAATTGCAATCTTCTTCAGAGTTTCGGGGTGTTGCTCTTCGCTAGAGTTTAACGATTGTGGATTCATGGCAACATATGAACTGCCAAACACATGAGAAGATTTTACAAATTAGCTCAGAGCTTGGCTCGTTGTTCTTTTTACTTCATGTCATCTAGCAGCACAAACTTTATATATACCGCACCCTCCGCCCGCCACCAGCCACTCCACCCGCATCGCGCCGCCTGTCTCGTGAGAGAGGAGAGGAGGTGAGAGAGTGGAGAGGAAATACGAGGAGAGAAGGTGAGAGATATGAGTGGGTAAGGATGGAAAATTTTACAGTGTTGAGAGGGAAATGAGTAGGTAACTCAGATTTTAGGCAGATTCTTAAGAGGCCCAAAGATGAGTGGATAAGGATGAAAAATTTTAAAGTGTTGAGAGGAAAATGAGCAAGTAACTCAGACTTTAGGCGGATCCTTAAGAGGCCCGTCTATGAAAATATATTTTCGCGTGCAGTCCTCTAAAAGGTCTGCCTACAAAAATAGGCTTATTTTACGTGTGGACCCTTAAGAGGCCCGTATGTGAATCGATTTTTGCGTGCGGTCCTCTTAAGGAGCTGTACGCGAAAATAGAGGATGATTTTTGCATACGCAACTGGTCTGTCTGCAATCTAAGGAAGGTCTCCGTTGCAATCTAAAGAGGGTCTCCATTTAAAAAAAATCATTTATTTATGTAGTAGTGGTTGGTATGAGCTAACTAGAAAGTTTGCTTAGCTGCAATTAGTAGACGAGTTTAATTCAGGAGATGTTCAGTTGTACTGCTAACATTTGGGTGATAAATCTGAATCACGTAATTATTGAGCCGTATGTCATGAACTGATGAACATGATGAGCACGTTGGATTAATTTTTTTTAATAATGGAGCACGTTGGATTAATTCTGAAATATGTTTTGTTTTATCTATGGGGTTCTCTGAACTACTTGTTCCCTGCTTGATTGAGAAATGAGAATGGTAAAGTCTACTCAACTTAGCTTCTCTGAAATATCAGTGTTAGTATGGGGCCGTTTTAAATTGGGATTTACTTAGATTCTAGCAGAAATTTCAGAATGTGTGCTTTACGGAAATAAAATATGAGAAGCAGCTCTAAAGCCTGTTTGGATTTTATTTTCAGATTACTGAATCAATTCAAATATGCAACAGTATGAATTTTGAGCTTTCGAACTTCTTGGCTGTACATTTTGACCTTGTACTAGTATCAACTGTGGGGTGGGGTCTATAGGCCTGTTTAGTTCGCGAAAAGAAAATTTCTGGGTGTCACATCGGATGTTTGACCGGATGTCAGAAGGGGTTTTCGGACACGAATGAAAAAACTAATTTCATAACTCGCTTGGAAACCGCGAGACAAATCTTTTGAGCCTAATTAATCCGTCATTAGTACATGTGGGTTATTGTAGCACTTATGGCTAATCATAAATTAATTAGGCTCAAAAGATTCGTCTCGCGATTTCCCCCCTAACTGTGTATATTTAATTCTCCATGCATATGTTTAAAGATTTGATATGATGTTTTTGAAAAAAATTTTAGCGAACTAAACCAGCCTAGGTGTGCTTGGCACTGTACATGTCTGCAGTAGAAGTTTGCTCAGCTTGCAATTAGTACATCTAGGCCCTGTTTAGGTTTAGTACATTTGCCCTGTTTAGTTTCTAACTTTTTTCTTTAAATTTTTAATTTTTCCGTCACATCTAACTTTTCTACGCATAGAAACTTTCAACTTTTTTTATCACATCGTTCTAAGTTTTTTAAACTTTTAATTTTAGCGTGGAACTAAACACGGCAATTCCGTAGCTAAAGGCACGAGATGCGCTAGTTTAATGTTGGCGTGATCTAGACAGGAGGTGGGCAGTTCGGCCAAGGCTGCGACGGCGCCGCCACGTCATCTTCGCCGGAGACCCTTTCCATCTGACCTCTCCATACGTACGAGATCACAAACACATAATGATTAATTTTAACTGAGATAATAAGTATCAAGTTCATGCATATGTTGCATATATACATGATGACATCAATCATGGAGACCACATCCACAACCGTTATAGTAACACTCAGCTAAAAACACTTACAAGTTGATCAAACAACCAAAACTTAAATTACAAGCTCTTCTGTTCTGTCTATGGGGAGGACAGGTGGCCAGGCAGGGGCTCCCAATGCTTGCAAGCTAGCTCCTAATTTCATCTTATGAGTTAATTCCTACGTTTATGTGCGATAAATCCACTGGCATATACTAAGAACAGAAAATTAGCAAGGAAACGCATCCTCCATTGTATCGTAAATTCTTCATCAGTACTGCAAAGCACAAAAAGAGAGAGAGAAATGTTATGAGACTGCAAAATTTGTACTTGAGCAACATAATGAACACACAATCAACATAGAAAAAAACAAGTAGAGCGCATGGGCTCTAGTATATGATTTACTTACTTTGGCTCTGGAGTCCTTGGATGCCAAGATTGACGAAACGAATGGCTGTCCTTGATGATGGAACTGGATGAAAAAGGTCTCTTAGCCCCATTAAGAGAATTCACAAATGGTGTACTCGTGTGGTTGGTTTTAGTCAAGGCCATGCCAGTTCTTGCTACCTGCATAATAAAGATGAAAACCACAAGTTAAATAAGCAAGGAAAACTGGCCAGTCACATATGACATGTCGGGACATGCATTGGTAATCAACATGATGTTGAATTGCCACTTGTAAAATTCGGGGCATTTAATTTTTTACCACTTTTTAAAGATGTAACAATTAAGGATTTGCCACTCGAAGACTCAAAGTCTATAACATGTGTATTATTATGTGTCTAAGACATGTGGGTTCAGTGGTAAATCTTTAATTACCACACCTGTACTAGTGGTCAATAGATAATTATTCCGATGATCAAATATTACTAGGGTTTAATCTGTTTGTCGTACTGCCATCATAAAGCCTAAGAAATTTCATGAACTACTACAGTATATACTACTTACCGATGATCTACACAGCAGCGGCGTGAATTTCTTGGACAGGATGCGGATGCCGGACGCGGCGGCCATCTCAGCAGTCGATCCGATCAAAAAAAGGATTGGATTTTGAAGAGTATTGTTCTTGAACGAATCAATCAGTGCGATTGCTGCTGCATATAAAGAAGGGCTCAATTCCGAATCCGAACAATATTTGGAAGCGAAAAAAAAAGGAAAAAACTATTAGTGTATAATTTATTAGGTTTCAATTATTGTAAACTCAAAAAATAAATTTATTTATATATTTAAATTTAAAGAAAATTAAAAGAACGAGACGAAACTCAAGTTTTGTTGGAGCCTTGGAGGCCCAAACACGAAGACCGGCCTCGGCCCAATTCGGACTCTCCCCCATCTCGGCGGCGGCGGCGATGGCGTCCACCGGCGTCAAGCTCATCGGCGAGTGCTCTACTCTCTCTCTCTCTCTCCCCCCCCCCCCCCCCCCCCCCCCGGTCGCTCGCGGCTCTCATGCTCCTACCTGGACTGACCCGGCCTTCTTCTACTCCTCCTCTCATCTTCTTCTCCATCTCCGGCGCCACCGCGACGAGCAGACATCGCCGTCAACTTCACCGGTACCCACCTCCTCCTCCTCCTCCTCCTCCCGACTCTTATCTCGTTTTTCGCGTTTCACTGCCTGGCTCTCACGCTTTCTACTCGCGTCTTGGCGTCTTGCTCTTGCTGCTGCGAACGAACTGAAGATGGCATGTTCAGGGGCATCTACCACGGCAAGCAGTGCCACGCCGCCGACATCCCCGCCGTGATCGCCCGCGCGTGGGCGGCCGGCGTCGACCGCATCATCGTACGCTGCTTTGCTGCCGGCCATTCCCCCTTTCGCTTCTTTCTTGCTTTGTTTCTACTTTCTTTTGGCTCAGCTTTGGTGTGCTTAATCTCTTGCTTTCTTTGGTTTGGTCCGGGCGGAAGGTCACCGGAGGCTCGCTGAAGGAGTCTAGAGAAGTGCTCGAGATCGCCGAGACTGACGGTGAGCTCAGCTGCTTGGATGCGGGTTGTTTTGACTATGTTATGCTTGGTGCCTTCAAGGTGTTTGTTGTAATGTGCCCGAGAAGCTGTGATGTGCTTGGACGATGCAGGGACGCTGTTCTGCACGGTGGGCGTGCACCCGACGAGATGTGGGGTAGGGGTGGATTGTGTTTCATTCCTGTTTCATTGCTGGCATCTGAGATTGGCACATGCCTTTCGCGATTGGTTTATGTAATTAGTGCTTTGCTGAACGCTAGGAATTTGAGGAGAGTGGAGATCCGGAAGGGCATTTCCAGGCGCTGCTGGCTCTGGCGAAGGTAGAAATCGCGAAAGGCAAGGTGTGTGTATCACTTGTCCTGTAGGTCTATTGTGTAGTGAAATGTTTCTTTTAATTTCACCCGGGGATCCCCTCCTGAGTCCTGAATATATAATATATTTGGCATGTCATTTTTGAATGACCATGCAAATAGTTAGAGGACATATAGGGCGACAGAAAGTACCTGTTTCCATATAGAAATTACATGTCAACCATCGGGCTTTAGTCTCACTGCCCAAAGGTTGATATGTTAAATGCATTGTCGTAGCAGTCTTGTTCTTGAGGGAGGTAAGCTATTGAAGATCACCCATTGCGGTGTTTCTAGATTCTCCAGAAGAATAGTAAGAAGAAAGTGCTGAAATGCTGCCATGGTAGTGCTTGATCTGCTTGTAGACTTCCCAAGTTGTGTCCTATAGTGAAATGTTATTGCAATCTTGCCATATATTTTGCTTGAAAATAATTGGGCTCACTGAATTTTGTTTGATCTGCTTGTAGACTTCCCAAGTTGTGTCCTATAGTGAAATGTTATTGCAATCTTGCCATATATTTTGCTTGAAAATAATTGGGCTCACTGAATTTTGTTTGATCTGCTTGTAGACTTCCCAAGTTGTGTCCTATAGTGAAATGTTATTGCAATCTTGCCATATATTTTGCTTGAAAATAATTGGGCTCACTAAATTTTGTCTGTAGTTCTTATCCTATCTTCCTATATAGTTGTTACCCACTAAGGAGCATTTACTCCTATAAAGCAAGACATGCAAGAAGCCACATCATCAATAATTCTAAGCCATCGGATCACATTAGTACATAGTTATCAGCCATTGGATCAAGAAGCTACTCATCCATCTAATTTAATCATTGATTACTCATCCAGTCATCTCCCTTTAGATCATAATCACACGTGACATTGTTATCCATTCTTCACATAATACTATGTTTTCTCCTCCCAAGTCCTCCAAGATAATGGAAACTTATCTCCTTTATTTAATACAACTCAAATTATTGTATAACATGTGAGTTTTGTTTTTGTTATAAACAATTGGATAACATAGAATAATTAGGCATCATTAACCCAAACCTATTTTTGAACAAGCTTGAGATAAAAGCAAAGAGGTTCTAACTACCCTAATTATGACGATATCCAGATTGTGCATGAAAATAACTTCCGTATATCATAACAATACACAATGATGTTTTAAAAAAAATAAAACATGAATTGTTTGCATATTTTCAAGCCTGAGAACCATATTTCTCTATCTCAGATTCCCTGGTGGTGTTACACACTCCTTCACTGGAACTGCAGAGGACCGTGATAAGCTTCTTTCCTTTGAAAAGATGTTTATAGGTCATCTCCCTCCCTCCCCTTGATGTTACATAATATTTGCATGTGGTGCACCTTGATAATTATAGAACTTAAGAGTACCACAACACTTCTATTTGTAGTCAAAGTTCATTTCAATTTCTGCTGCAAGTTCGTTCTTTTTTGGTGAAGATCTCCATTTGGGCAATTAGATGTGAATAAAAATATTAGTAGCAATTAAAACGTTCTCATTCCATTATAATTCAGTTATGTCAGGTAAACCATACTGACTTAATGTACCGATGCAGGTATTAATGAATACTCTCTGAAGACTAGTGAAAATCTCGAGGTTCTACAAGGTATTCCTGCAGAGAGGATGATGATAGAGACTGACTCTCCATACTGTGATATTAAAAATACTCATGCTGGAATCAAGTTCGTAAAGTCTGTCTGGCCATCCAAGAAGAAAGAAAAGTACGAGCCGGATTCTACAGTAAAAGGTCGCAATGAGCCCTGCTTAGTCAGGTAATTCAACACAATTATGCATATAAACTCTAATAAGGTTATTGTTCAGTAAGCATTTGACTGGCCTGCAATGCATGAACACCTGAAGTAGGGCTGTCAAAAAAGCTCGAGGCTCGTGAGCAGCTCGAGCTTGGCTCGTCCTAGGCTCGATTCGAGCTCGGCTCGAGCTCCAAACGAGCCGAACTCGAGCCTGAGCAAAAGCTCGCGAGCTTTACTGAGCCGAGCTCGAGCTTCTACCGAGCCTGACCGAGCTTGGCTGTGTATAGTCTATATTGCATGTTCACCTTATTAATATAATAAACTAATAGATAAATATATATATTTGTATCTATTTACACAATAAATTAGCATGTGTTAGCACAATATATTTATTTTAATCATTTTCTACTCTTTTATTAGTGTGATTAACTAGAAAATAATTATACTTATCAAGAGATTATTATTAAAATATATATTATACTACTTATGGCCGAGCTCGGCACCGAGCTCGAGCTCGAACGAGCTCGAACCGAGCTTGCCTAAAAGCTCGAAGGTGCAATAGGCTCGGCTCGAGCTTGTGTCGAGCTCGAGCTTAGGCAGACGAGCTCGCTCGAGCTCGGCTCGTTGACAGCCCTAACCTGAAGTTATTATTTGCTTTTCATGCTCCTTTTACTTGGTTCTTTTCCTGAGGAAACACAGTAGAAGTAATGCTCATCATTCTGAGAACATTAAACTATTTTGTTATTACCACATGCTTGTTGAAATGTCTTACTTGACTAATAAAATACTGACCATTAGCAGTTCAATATGATGTTTTGCAGATATTTATTTGGTTAGCATTTTCCATAGATGCAGAATCATTTGCCCAGATTTTAAGCTAAATCAATTTAAATTCTTATCATAATCAATCATGAATCTTTCGATGGAACGGAAATTGATTTCATCAACCTTTTCTTTTGTTTATACTTTACACTTGCACCTAACTTTTTCCTCCAAGAAAATTGATAACTGAAGATACATCAATCCCAGGCAAGTTCTTGAGGTTGTAGCTGGATGCAAAGGAATTTCTGACATTGAAGGCTTAAGTAAAACTCTGTACCACAACACGTGCAGGTAAGCTGTCCGTGCGTCATGCCGAAACTTTTTGCTGTCTGGTCCAAGTACTCATCTAATGCAGTCAATTTCTCTAAATTTCACGAGTAATTTTGTCCTTGATGCTACAGCTCTGCAAGTCTCCAATTTCCATCAGATCATGTTATTGAGCTCAATCTTTCATTTCTCTGCCCTCAGGACCTGGATGCTTCTGCTGATGCACAGCTTGAGAGTGGTGCGGCTATTCAAAATAGCTGATGGGACATGACAGAGCGTTTGCTACTTAACAGTTTGCTACCTTTTTTTGCTTGGTTAAAGATTTTGTACTTTGACAATTGCCAAATTGGCATGCTATGAGAGTGTCGTTCATGTTCTACAAATGTTAATAAGGAAGTGAATCTCCACTATATCTACTATAACTGTCACATTGGATTACTCAAGTATAGTTATATTCTAGAAGTAATGGTTTTCTAAAAGTAGACAAATTGAAGAAAAGTACAGAAACGAAGTATTACCCCAATTTATTCAAGTAATAGGTACGCCTTAGTGAATCCAATATTTTACTTCACCTTAGTGAATCCAATATTTTACTTCATATTACACAGAGAACATATTAACTGAATAAATATAGGAAGCAAAACAGTTGCACTTTAGATTTCTGCACAATATATTACAGCAATAACTGAAACTCGGAGCACCTCTATGTCTAATAATATTCTATTGACTATGGCTCATATCCCATTTTAGCATCTCTTGTGTCAAAATTTTCAATTAGACAAGTACAATTTAGATTGGAATGGCAGAATAAGTAAATCAGAGCACCACAGCTTATAGCTGTCTAATTTGTAACAATTAATTAGATACTAATAACTGGCAGCTGTCTGCAAGTTGCTCTCTTCCGTTGCTCTCATTGTCATTGTCTAATTTTTCTTCAATCTCTGTGAATTTGATAAAAAAAATCACAGATTGTTACATGGTTAAAGATTAATCTCCGACCCAATCAATCATCATCAAGACTTCTTCAACTAGAACCAGAAGAATCCTCTTGTTGTATAATTGCATAAAGGACACAACACAAACACAAGAATTGCAGGAAGAGACCCTCTGATTGTGATGCTTGGCTTTTGGGCTCGGATAGCGCTAATTCCAATCACAACCTTAGCCGAGGAGGGGATCAGGAGAGATGAGGGGCAGGAGGATCTCACCTCAGTGGCGATCGGGAGCTCAGGCCTGCCTTCACTCGGGGTGACACGCACCACCTCCCACCTCAGCGTCGTTTCGTTGTCGACGTCGCCGTCGACGGAGACGCCAGGGCGGCGAGCCAGGAAGGTCTGGTTGCCGCACAGGTAGCGCCCGGACCTGTCGTGCAGAAGGACGACGCAGCCGCCGGCAATGTCCGGGCCGCGCGCCACATGATGACACCGACCTGATCCAGCACGTCGCGGTCGCGGTCGCGGTCGCGCTGTGCTGCCTCGAGCGAGCAGCAGCGGTCGCGCTCGCGGTCGGGGCCTTGGGGGAGTCGGGGGACCCGAGGTAGCGGCCGTAGGCGCCGCGGAGGAGCACGTACCGCGTGGGGTGCCCCCCGGCGACCACCTCCTCTACGGCCCACACCGCGTTGTGCAGCGAGGCGCCGCCCCCGCCGCGCAGGTTGCCGTGGTAGACGGACCGCCCGTTCTCGTCGGCGTGGAGGTACGAATTGCAGCCATCGACGGCCGCCGCGCGCGGATGGAGTAGTACGAGGACTCCATGATCTGGTCGGAGCGACGAACGCGCGGTGGCGAGACGTCGCGTCGCGTCGCGCGGGGAGGAAGAGATCGAGCGATCGCGCGCGACGGCGATGGCCGCCGCACAGGGGGTGGCAGCGTGCGCGCGGTGGCGAGGCGTGGCGTGGCGTGGGGAGGAAGACGAGAGAGGCAACTAGGGAGTAGCCGTGGAGGAATTTGGTGGTGGTGGATTTGAAGGCGTCGCGAGGAGAAGGACGGAGACGCGCGTCGCGGTCTGACAGGTGGGCCTCTGGTCAATGGTCAACCTCTTCAATGACGGGTGGGCCCGTGGGCACCGTGGCCACGTAAACTTGGGGGCGACCCTGCAAAATTCATGCAAACGAGTTTCTGAACCTGTTCAGATCGCTGCTGCAATCAAGATGAATCTCTCCAGTTTCAAAAGAGTCTGAACTCTCAAGTCACACTGTGTCTGCATGCTGCAATGTTTCAAAAAAAAAAATTGACCACCATCATACAAATCGTTCAAGATAAAACGCAATATACTCTCTTTAATAATGTCAAGCTATCGGTCTGCATGTCAATAGTGAGGATTCGGATTCCGATTCGGATTCGGTGACTTTGCGTGCATCTCGGCCGTCCAAAAACGAATCCGAACGGCTGCTTTACTTGGGCAAAACAATTGCCGTTTCAGCCTAACAGGAGGCCACACGGCCCGAGACGGCCTCGCACCTCGCTCCAGATTCGCGTCCGCCCGCGCAGCCGCGCTTCGCCTCGCCGGTCGCCCTCGTCCGGCTGGGAGGCGCGCCGCCGTGAGTGGAGAGGCACCAGTGCCGCCGCCGTGACCGGAGAGGCGCTAGGCCGCCCTGCCCTGCCGCCGCGACCGGGGGAGCGTGGAGGCGGCTGGCCGGCAGGACTGATGGCGCGCTGATGCAGGCGGGCGGGGCCCCAGCCCGAGCCCGGCGCGTGGAGGAGGCCGCGGTGCTCCTGCCGGCCGTTGGGAACAAACTCCGCCCGCGCCGCACCTCCAATTTCGGCAGCCTCGACTCGTTGATGGAGTTCAGCGTCCAAGCCCGCACCGGTCGACCGCCCACGTCGTCGCCGGCGAGGGGGGACGCCGTCGCACGGCTTCGTCCAGTGGAGAACGCTGCACCGTTTCCTGCGCCCGCGAGGTGTTTGTGGAAATTCCTCCGAGGCTGTATGGTTCTGTATTGTGAAATGCCCCTTCCCCTGCTCTGTGGTTCTGTATTGTGTGGTTCTGTGTTGTGGAAATGCCCCAGTCCTGCCCTGCTGTCTGGGATGATGCAGACTCCTAATTGGAAGTGAATTGTTATTGTTTGGCATTGTGAGTTTTTGCAAATTGATTCTGTAATCTTGATTTTTGTCATAAAAAAAAGGTGAAACATGATTCAGCAGTTCTGATCTGCTGAACAGGGATATATGAGAACCTGGTTGCAAATGTCTAATTTGGTATATGAGTGGCTGTTGTTGCTTGGTGAAGCATTGAGTTGCCTGAATCTGTGAGCATTTCAGTAACTGCAGAACTGCAGATTGTATGACCTCAGAACACTGCATAATAATGTGGCAAGTTTTTACTTATAATAGGAGTATGTGAGCTCATTAATTTCAGCTGAAATTGAAATAAGTATAATTGGAGTATGTGGCAAGTTTTATGTCCATTAACAAATATCTTATTCTTCAATTTTTCCACTGAATAAGTGGGAAATGAAAGCAGTTTAGTTACTTGAATCAATAGAAAGGAAATGAAAATGGTGGCAGTGACATGTGCCTATAGATTGAAGGAACATTCATGTTCTGAATCTTCCAAATCAGTGAAAGGAATGTGGGGGCGCCAGTCCATCGTAGAGCATTGTAAATTTTGTGAAAGAACAAATCAGAAGAATTGTTTCTGAACCTGTTCAGATCGCTACTGCAATCAAGATGAATCTCTCCAGTTTCAAAAGAGTCTGAACTCTGAAGTCACACTGTGTCTGCATGCTGCAATGTTTCAAAAAAAAAAAAAAGACCACCATCATACAAATCGCTCAAGATAAAATGCAATATACTCTCTTTAATAATGTCAAGCTATCGGTCTGCATGTCAATAGTGAACTATCCTAGACTCGCTGAGTCATGTGTTCTTCACCTTTTGATCTAACAATTGGTTTAGGGTAGATAATCACCGTAACAAGTAAAAGCAGCTACTACCTAACTAGATTCCACATCCGACATTACTAAACTTCAAGATATTCAGTTACTGTCGTGACAGAATTCAGAACATCTGACAATACTAAGTGTCACTTTATCAATATTCCTGTCAGAAGTGAATTTACAAAGTGAAATTAGAATCCGTCCAGTTCTTTTCAAAGTTCCTAGATATTTTCGTTAAGCACACTGGACAGGGGCATGCCATTACTCATCAGAATTCAGAACGATGGTCATATTTCTACCTAGTTTAGCAAGAACTGTAATACATATTGCAGGAGAGTTAAGCACACATTCTTGTCATCAATCCATACTAGGCATGAAGACTAATTGTCACCAAAACCAATATTTTCGTCAAAAAACCCTGTTTCACTTTTACCGGGTTTTTGAAGTACGTAAACCATGTAAAAAACACCCATTGTACACCCTGAGAATTTCAGTTTTTTTCTGTCATTCTACAGCTGAGAGCAACATAAAACTGCATCTCCGGCATCGACTGAAAATTCTACTCTATGCCTCTAAAACCAACACACTGATCTTCCCTCGATTTCCCTGAGCCTGTCAGAAATTCAGCATGAAAGGATTCACTGAATCAATCCCTCCTCCGATGCCTATATCTCCTACGTCACGATGCATCCGGATCTGGGAATGTCAACCGATGATCCGCTGCAGCCATAGCAGAGAAATATGCAGTTAGACAGTGCCCAAACAGTACTACTCTTGCAAGTAAAAAAACAATGCAAGCAATTCTGCAAATTAAGATACTACTCGGAGTTCCCGACTTTCGCGCTAAGCACTGGGCGATCATTTTCATAACAAATTGAAACTACCATCCTTCATATATGCAGATAATAAAGACCTGCACAGGTTTCAGAACATATGCTGTTGCAAGGAAACTCTGCAAATTAAGATATACTAGGATGCCGGATTTCACACTGAACACTGGTATGATAATAATCAGAAAAAATAGAAATTAGCACCCATTCTATATGCAGATAATAAGAACTCGAAATGGTTTCAGACAATCCATTTTAGGTGACAGACCCACCACAACAATAGTCCTAGGCCAGATCACACAATATTAACATACCATTTAGCTACTACTACTAATTCTTCTTATCTACATATTCAGATAAAATCCTATTCCGAGGGGCTGCTAACTAAACTCGACGGACGAGCTGCGCGGCTAAGAACCTCCTTATACGCCGACGACGCTGCGATCTTCATCTATCCCTCGGTCCAGGACATGACCAACCTCGCGCAAATCCTGACCCACTTTGGTGAGGTCACGGGCCTTAACACAAACTTGGCCAAGAGCCAAATTGCGCCAATTCGCTGCGAAAACATAAATTTGCAGAACATCACCGAAATCTTCCCAGCACAAGTCACCCATTTCCCGATGAAATACTTGGGTCTCCCACTCGCTCTCTCCAAGCTCAAAAAGGTGCACGTTCAACCCCTTCTTGACAAGTGTCGAAAAAAAATGGCTCCATGGCAAGGCAAACTTTTGAACGCAGCTGGTCGCACGGCCCTCACGAAATCAGTGCTGACAGCCCAACCAATCTATCATATGACGGCACTAAAGCTACCGGATGGCACTCTGGAAGCCATCGATAAAACCAGACGAAAATTCCTATGGGCTGGAGGAGAAGACATCTTAGGGGGAAAATGCAAGGTTAATTGGGAAAGCGTGTGTAGACCCAAAGAGTTGGGAGGGCTTGGCGTCCTGGACCTCTTCAAGTTTGCAAGAGCCCTTAGACTGCGATGGCTTTGGTTTGAATGGACTGCGCCAGAAAGGCCTTGGACAGGCTACCATTGTCCCTTGCGATCAGCTAGACAAAGACCTCTTCGCAGCAGCAACCACTATAACTATTGGAGATGGGAGGACGGCGAACTTCTAGCACTCCCACTGGATTGAAGGCAAATCGCCAAAAAGCATCGCACCGGCAATTTTCGCCGCTTCAAAAAGGAAGAACAGAACAGTTCGAGAAGCTCTGACTTCCAATTCCTGGATCAGGGACATTAACCTCCTACATCTCACATCCGGTGACCACCTTCGGCAATACGTCGAGCTGTGGACCCTCATTCACAACAGAGCCCCCCTGGGACAACAGCGTGACATCATCACCTGGAAACTAACTCTCACCGGGGAGTACACTACGAAATCAGCGTACAAACTTCAGTTCTTGGGGGCAGCAAAATCCTTTTTCAATGAGACGATCTGGAAATGTTGGGCGCCGCCAAAATGCAAGTTCTTCGCATGGTTGGTTATGCAAAACCGGGCGTGGACGGCTGATCGACTCCAAAAACGAGGTTGGAGAAACCAACAGTATTGCCCACTTTGCCACACTACATTGGAAACGGCAGTCCATCTCCTCGCCCACTGCAGATTCTCCCAACGCATCTGGCTGGATATCCAAAGGTGGACTGGCCTTAATCTCAACATTCACAACTGGGACAGATGTGCCTCCGTGGAGGATTGGTGGTATCTACTCACGCACAGTCGGCAAAATCCAACCAAGGCCGTCAAGACCCTAATCATCCTCATCTCCTGGGAACTGTGGTGTGAGCGAAACGCGCGAATCTTTCGACACAATGGCAGCCCGCCAACGGCGGTGGTCAACAAAATAAAAGGAAAAACGGCTACGTGGGTCCTTGCAGGGGCATCTAGTCTGAGTGCGTTTTCTACTCTGGGAGGAATCCCGTAGAGTCCCCCCCCCCTCTATCTGTTGTGGGGCCATGTAAATATCAGTCCTGTTTTTTTTTTTTTACTTTCCTGCTCTATCAATATATACGAGGCAAAGCTTTTGCCTTCTTTTCAAAAAAAGATAAAATCCTATTCCCAAGAAAACATAGTACACCAATTGCATACAATTTTCTTGTGATGCCTGACTTGCATTCCATCAACAGAAAGTTCCTCACATTTGTTAGCAAGTAAAAACAGTTCTACTACAATGTTCTCTTCTGCTGTTCTACTACAATGTTCTTCAGAAAACTCCTAACTCAGCAAGTAAAAACATGACTGCATTTGTCCCTTCCACAAACAGTGCACTGAGAACTGGAAAAATCTACGGTGCTGAGATAACCAAAAGGACCAGAAAAGGAGATAGTACATGACATTCAGGATCCGCGAATGTAAACTCATTAAGGACAATGATAGCACAAACTAATTATCAATGATAGTTTGTAATTTGTAATTTTTACTACAAACTAATCTTCTCTGTAATTAAAATGATAGCACAACGATGACGCAAACAAGTTGTAAAAACAAATGTAATTACAAGTTGTGAAATACCTATTGTTTGTGTGATTAGTGTCCCGCCGTACGTCGCCGGCTGCGGCCAGCTAGGTGCGCGGCCGGAATATGGCTTCTGCTGCGGTGATGACTCCCACGAAGACGGCAAACGCGTAGAGACTCCATATCGGCGGGGGAGACGCCTCCGTCGGTGGGCGTGTCGGTGATGAAGGACGAGACGTCGTCGGGGGCGCGGGCGGCGTACTGGGAATGGGAGTCGCCGCCGTCGACGGTGGTGGAGTCCTGACCGCTGATGTGGAAGTCGTCGGAGGCGCAGGCGTCATCGTGTTCGGTGGCGCGGGCTGGAGGGTGGGTGTCGCCGCCGTGGGTAGGGGAGCCTGTGCCGTGGGTGGGGGCGATGTCGTCGCCGGCGTCGCGGTCGGTGGCGCGGGAGGCAGATACATCCATCGATCAGATGCATCCATGTCGTAGTACTCGTCGCAACTGAGGACCGGGCCGAGGCGTGGCTCGCTCCAGTGGTTGGCGGACACCGCCGTCACGCCCGCCGAGCGCTCCCAAACAATGAGACGAGCTCCGGTCTGCTCCTCCAGAACGCGGGAAACCACCTCCAACCTCTCCTCTCGAATCCGCCGAAACTCCGGCGAGGAGTCCACGTCAAGATGATCTAGAACCCGAAGAATCTGCATCCCCTGATTCTTGATGTTGACCTCCAGTGCATCCCACCAGGTGAACGCGGCGCGTCGGGCAGCCATGGACAGGGGGTGAGTAGCGTGGTGGAGCGGAGCGGAATGGAATCGAGCGCTAGGCTGTGGGAGCTCGAGGCGAGCCGCGAGCGAATGGAGAAGAAGAAGAGAGGCAGAGGCGCTCTCCTCCTGTGTTCTTTTTAGAGTAAAGTCCATCACCAGTCTCTAAACTTGTACCGTTGTATCATCCCGGTCCCTAAACTCACAAATCGACCGTTCAGGTCCTCAAACTTGTTCGACTATGTCATCCCAGTCTCTAAACTTGCAGATCACTCGTTTAGCCTCCAACTTGTTCAGTTGTGTCACCCTGGTCCTTAAACAGGACGGTCTAAAAACTTTATTTCATAATTTATTCATGCGAACTTTAATGAAGACAAACTTTATATCAAAATTGTAGCCCTCGACGCAATCTACAACTTTGTAGTTGAAAAGTTTTTGAATTAAAACTGTTTAGGGTCCCAAAATATTGTTGCATGTTTATAGATTTTGAAATTTTAATTTTAAAATTACATTTTGGGACAAAAAATGACTTAAAATAAAAAAAAAAATCAATTACAAAGTTGTAGACCGCGTCGAGGGCTACAAGTTTGATACAAAGTTTGTCTTCATTAGAGTTCACATGAAAAAGTTATGAATTATTTTTAAATATAAAGTCTTTAGACCGTCCTATTTAACCCAGATAATATTCAAATTCAAGTTTAGAGACCGAGGTGACACAACTGAATAAGTTGGAGGACCTAAACGAGTGATCTAGACCGAGATGACACAGTCGAACAAGTTTGAGGACCTGAACGGTCGATTTGCGAGTTTAGAGACCGGGATGACACTACAGTATAAGTTTAGGGACCGGTGATGGATTTTACTCTTCTTTTTATATTGACTACGGTTGACCTGGGACCCACCTGTAAGAGAGCAACCTGCGTCTTCTCGCGACGCCTTCAAATGCCACCGCCTCCCTCGGCTAACAAACTCTTCCACGGCTACTTGCCTCTCTCGTCTTCCTCCCCACGCCACGCCACCGAGGAGTAGCCACTCGCCGCCGCGCGCGCGCCACGACGCGCTCTCGCCTCGCCGCCGCGCGTGCATCGATCGCTCGCGGCGCTCGCCATGGCGTGGAGACGTGGGACGTCGCGCGGGTATCGGGTGGGGATGGAGGTTTTCGACGATGTGGCGTTCGCGCGGCTGCGGAGCCATGTGTACGGCTCGTACCTCCACGCCGACGAGGACGGGAGGTCCGTCTACCACGGCAGCCTCCGCGGCGGCGCCTCGCAGCACAACGCGGTGTGGGCCGTGGAGGAGTTCCTCGTCGAGGGGGAGGACGAGGAGGTCCAGGAGGAGGCCCCCGTGCGGTACCTGCTCCTCCGCAGCGCCTACGGCCGGTACCTCGGCGCCACCGACGCGGCCCCCTTCGAGGCCGCCCGCAACGCCGCCGCCCGCGACGCCGCCGCCAACTCTGACGTCCGCCAACCACACGCCCGCGAGGGTTGCTGCGGCGGCTGCTGCTGCCGCCGACTCCCCTTCGGCTTGGTGGAGGCCACGCAGCGCGACCGTGATGAGGAGGAGCCGGCGGTCGACGCCATCATGTGGCTGGCAACCAGGTGCGGCAGCGAAGACGTACAAGAGGATCGCGATGCCCGCGGCGTCGTCCTTCTGCGCGACAGGTCCGGGCGCTACCTGCGCTGCAACAAGAGTATCCTGGCTTGCCGCCGCAGCATCTCAGTCGACGCCAACTTCGAGGACGAAGATACGTTGCTGTGGGAGGTGGTGCGCGTCCCCCCGAGTGGAGACATGCCGGAGCTCCCGATCGCCACTCAGGTGAGCTCCTCCGATCCTTTTCCCCTCTCTTCTTGCGATTCCTATTTTTTTTTGTTTTGTGTCTTGATGCTGATTTAGTCGGAGATTAATCTTGATTTCTTGCAAGAACTAACCGTGTAGTACAATATGTGGATTGATCGAATTTCCTACTGCTACCATTGTTGATTTTGTGCAGCCCGGGTTCTTCGTCAGGGCGTGCTTCCCCCCGCCGCTGCGGGAGATCCAGTTCGTGGACGAAGCCGACCTCGACAACATCAGCGAGGGAGAAAACTGGGCTACGGTTGAGATCAGAGGGAGGTCGGTGAGGCTCCTGAGAGAGAAGATCGCGAAGCATGTGGGCTACGACGACTTCACGATGTGCGTCAGCGCCGGCCGCCATGGGCAGTTCACCCCTCTGCTCATCGACCTTCCTCGCCACCGGGAGACCCTGCAGATCGTCCTTGTCAGGCCCAACACCGAATGTAAGCAGCCTATGTTCAATATGAATGTTGCTGAATTTTCTGAACAATGTTTATGTGGTTCTGAATTTTTCTGTGAAAGCTAGTAACGGATGGCATGGAGTGGGCAGTGTCTCTGTTATGTCAGTTCAGCACTGTAGATTTTCCAGTTTTCAGTAGTTTGTGCCTGTTGTGGAATTTGCTGAAAATGCAGTCATGATGTGTTTGCTTGTAGAGTTAGGATTTGTCTGAAGAATATACTGTAGAACAGCACAACTGCAGAAGTGAAATGCATCTGTCAAATTTTAATCTCAGGCACCACCAGACAATTCTATGCACTTTGGGCTTATCTGAATGTTGTAGGGTTTATCTGAGTTTTGTAGACTTTTTCATACAATGGTCTGAATACTATAGCTGAATGCTTGATTGGTATGTAAATACGGTGTGCATCTGGGCTATTACTATTGTTGTGACTCAGACCTAAAATGGATGGATTGAAACAAGTTCAAGCCTGCATTGTCTATTCATCTTGTTTCACAATGATCATATCGGTAGTTTAGTGTGAAATTCGACATCCAATATGCATGTTGCTGGATTTTCTGAACATTACTTATGTAATTCTTAATTTTGCTCTGAAAGGAATGCATGGCATGACGTGGGCAGTGCTTCTGTTTTTCTGGGCCGTTTTAGCTTGTTCAGCTCATCTTTTTTTTGTCTGTTAGGACTTGTCTGGAGAAAATACTTTAGAACGACAGAACTATACAAGTGAAATATATCTGCACTTATCCGATGAATATTCATTTCAGGCATCATCAGACAATTGTGTGCACCTTGGGTTTAACTGAATGCTGTAGGATCCATCTGAATGTTGTAGATTTTTCAGTGTGAAATTCAGCATCCGAGTGGCATTTTAACATGTGAATTACTGGCACTGTTTTTACTTGCAAGAGCTGTAATTCTTGTGTATTACTCTTTCTAACTGCGTGATTTGTTTGCTATGGCTGCAGCGTATGATCAGTTGATATTCCCGAATCCGAATGCATTGCCGTCAGCAGAGGCCACAGATGAAGACGATCCCACGATTGAGTGAATCCTTTTGTGCTGAAGTTCTGACAGGCTCAGGGAACTCGACAGAAGATTAGTGTGTTGGTATAGGGTGGAATTTTCAGTTCAGCCGATGCTGCAATGCAGTTTTATGTTTGCTATCAGCTGTAGAATGGCTGAAAACTCTGAAATTTTCAGTGTGTTCAATGGGTGTTTTTCGACGGTTTCACATACTTTGGAAACCGGTAAAACAGGGCCTTCTAAGGAAAATATTGGTTTTGGTGACAATTAGTATTCATGCCTAGTATGGATTGACGCCAAAAATGTGCTTATTCCTGAAGTATATTAGTGTTCATGCTAAACTTGGTAGAAATATGCATGATGTGTCTGAATTCTGATGAATGATCACAGTAACTAAATGTCTGAATCTCCTGAGGCATTCAGGCTTGCCCCTGCCTATCTATTTGAGAATTTTGATGGGTTCCAGTTTGCTGATGCTACATGCTATCTACTATCGAGTTAGTTAGTAATTCTGTCTATACTTAGCTGAGGTGACCATAAACCAATTGTTAGATCCAAAAGTAAAGTACACAGGAGAGTTCTTGAAAACAAAAAACTACTCCAATCCTATTTTCTGAAGCCCTAAAACATTCAGGGGTTGTCCCTGTCCTTCTAAGAGTAGTATTTGGGATTTTTTTTGAAGGTTAGCATTTGGGAATTTCGACGGTGCCGGTTTGCAAATGCTACATCCTACATGCTAGTAACTCCTAACTCTGTGAGTTCACCTATTTGACAGAACTGGACAGCCATATTCCTGTTGTTTGCAGCAGGAACTAGAACAAGTTCAGAACTCGCTTTTTGCATGAATTTTGTAGAGACAGAGTGGAATTTTCAGTTTAGCCGATGCTGTACAACTTTATGTTTACTTTCAGCTGTAGAATGGCTGAAAAATCCTGAAATTGTCACTGTGCACAATGGTCGAATCTCCATGGCTGTACGTACTCTGACAAAATGTTGGTTACAGTGACACAGTCAATATTCTTGTCTCCTATGGAACTATGTATTGATGACAAGACAAGAATGCGCTTAACTCCTGCAATTTGCATCACTGCTGAAGGTTGAAATACGCATGATTCTGAATTCTAATGAGTTATGAAAGTAACTGAATCTTCTGAATTCTGTAGCATTCAGGTCTTGTGCTTGTCTGTCTATTTGAGGAACTTTAATGGTGCCAACTTTTGCATGCAGAATTCCAGATTGCTTGAAAATTTTCCATTGCCAAGTTTCCAATATTGATTAATACTCCGTACTATTTATCTTGATCAGCTTGTATGGTGGTGATGCAGCAATAGTAAAATAGTTGTGTCGCTGAAAGTAGCCTGAAATAAACGAAACGGACATGCAGTTGAATTCGGCGAGACTTCAGACTTTAAGAGTTCAGAATTCAGACATCCAATTTTCCTTTTGTTACCGTTTACGTCGGCGTGGCTTCGTCTTATGAGTTTCCCTCGATAAACTGCTGGTCTTAAGCTCGGTGTTCACGGTAACAATGCCAGGTTTTCACCGGTTTCCTTTAAAATACCTTATACCGTTATAAGTTTTTTTTTATCCGGTTCCTTCAATAAACGAGATCAATTCTCCTCTTCTTCTAAAGCGAAATTGCACGTTCTTTTTTCATATTTTCCTTTTGAGCACTGATACACGTACTAAATTTCTTTTTACAAAACTCTTACAAACAATGGTTTTAACCGTTTAATTTAAGTAGATGAAAGATAGAGAAAATCTAAATGTACTCATAGGCCCTTTTCGTTTATTCTATAATCATAGGATGAAATTTTAGATACTCGTGTCATGCTTTTTAAACTGTTAAACGGTGCGTTTCGTACGAAAATTTTCTATATGAAAGTTGCTCTAAAATATCAGATTAATCCATTTTTAAGTTTGTAATAATTAAAACTCAATTAATCTAACGTTATTATCACCTCGTTTTGCATGAAACACTTAATCTTTATATTTGTGACATGCAGTGTTAGTAAAAAGTTTCAGTAAAACAAAATTTTAGGTGGTGTTTGGATCTAGGGACTTAACTTTAGTCCCTCTATTTAGACACTAATTTAGAGTATTAAATATATACTACTTACAAAACTAATTATATAAATGAAAGCTAATTCGCGAGACAAATTTTTTAAGCCTAATTAATCCATAATTAGAGAATGTTTACTGTAGCACCATATAGGCTAATCATGGATTAATTAGGCTCAATAAATTCGTCTCGCGACTTAGTCCAAAATGTTAGTAAGTATAGGACTTCTCCTTTCTGGTTTTCTATTTTTCTTTTTTTATTTGCAAAAACAACCCCGAAACCACTGGAAATAGTACTCCCTCCGTCCCAT
Source organism: Oryza meridionalis (assembly GCA_000338895.3). NCBI lineage: Eukaryota > Viridiplantae > Streptophyta > Magnoliopsida > Poales > Poaceae > Oryza > Oryza meridionalis. The sequence goes on from CM002531.2 coordinate 3,927,563, forward strand.
AATATAAGGGATTTTGAGTTTTTGCTTTTAACGTTTGACCACTCGTCTTATTTAAAATTTTTTGAAATTATTATTTATTTTATTTATGACTTACTTTATTATCTCTAGTACTTTAAATATAACTTTTCGTTTTTTACATTTACAAAAAAAATTTAAATAAGACGAGTGGTCAAACGTTATAAGTAACTTGTATTGTGGGACGGAGGGAGTAGCAAAGAGCCACACTGACCAGTCGTCTCCCTCACCACTCCAGCTACCTTCTTCCTTCCGCTATCCCCAGCCTTCTCCGCCGCCGCCTCCGCCGCCTCGCCACGCGGCGGCCGGCGAGCAGGGCCCCGCAGCCGCGGCGTAGACGGCCTCCTCTCCTTTCCCCCCGACCACCTCCGCCCTCGCCTTCTCAGGCCTCCTCGCGCGCCCGGCCGGCGACGGCGAGCATCTCGGCTCGAATCGAACTGAAGGTATCCGTCCTTCTCGTCTCCCTCCCTCCTCTGCGCGCCACTTCGTGTGCTGGATTGGGTAGATTGGGACTAATTTGAACTCGAATCGATCCATTTCGTCCCAATTAGGCCTCCCAGTTCATCCCCATTTGCTTCGTTTGTTGCGTGCTTTGGTGAAGCACTTATTAATGGCTTTTTTTTTTTTTTTGGAAAAAAAATTGGGGGTTCAGTTGAATCTGCATGCTCCAGGATGGAGATCGACGGGCAGGAGGCGGGGCACGAGCACGACGGGATGATGGAGCCGCAGGTGGTGGACCTCGAGGAGGAGGAGGAGGACGACAGCATCAACTTCTGGGCCTCGCTGGGCGTCCACGCCGTCGACCAGATGCCGCTGCACGGCGGCGTCCAGATCGTCGACCAGCCGTCGCCGCCGCCGCAGGAGCAGGCGCAATCGCAGTCGCAGTCGCAGTCGGTCCGCAAGGAACTGTTCCCGGTCGACTCCGACCCCTGCCTTGAGCCCCGGGTTGGGATGGAGTTCGAGTCCGGCGAGGCCGCCAAGACCTTCTACATTGCCTACGCGGGGCGCGTGGGGTTCTCCGTCCGCATTGCTCGGTCGCGGCGGTCCAAGTGCAACGAGTCCATCATCATGCTGAGGTTTGTCTGCTCCAAGGAAGGGTTCAGTAAGGAGAAGCATGTCGTCGCGGGGAAGAAGACGAGGAAGCGGCCTGCCTCCATCCGGGAGGGATGCAACGCCATGCTCGAGGTGCTACGCAGAGGCGATAGCAAGTGGATTGTCACCAAGCTTGTCAAGGAGCATAACCATGAGGTTGGGATGCCCAGCAGAGTGCACTACATTGCCATGGAGGGTGATACTGTGGTCGACCCTTACATTGGTATGGAGTTTGAATCACTCGAGGCCGCCAAGACATTCTACTACTCATACGCGACCCGTGTCGGGTTTGAAGCTCGTGTGCGTCAGTCCCGCAAGTCGCAAGATGAGTCACTCAAGATGCTGAAGCTTGTGTGCTCAAGGCACCGATACCATTCAGGAAGAGAGACCAATGGAGGGGATCCCAAGAGAGTGCAGGCCTTGGATCCCTCCAGGGATGGCTGTGATGCATTATTTGAGATAATTCGGAAAGACAGAGATGCCTGGACGGTCTCTAAACTCGTCTTAGAGCATACTCATGAGCTGAACCCGGCACCAACAAGTAGAGTTCGCTGTATTCGCTCACAGGGTGAGGTACTTGTTATTGCAAAGAACTTCTCTGACACACGCAATCTCCTATTGAACGGTCTAGATTTCCAGCATCCTAGAGAGTTCCAGTATAATGATTTAGGGCCAGAGGATGCTCAAAGCTTACTCAGATATCTCAAGAACACACAAAGCGAGGATCCTGCTTTTTTCTATGCTGTGCAGCTTAACAGTAATGGACACACAGCCAATATTTTCTGGGCTGATGCTAAAGCTAGGATGGCTTACTACCATTTTGGTGATGTTGTTAGGCTTGGTACACTGTGCAGAAACAGCAAAGAGTATATACCTATTGCCATATTTTCAGGCGTCAATCATCATTTGCAGCCTGTTGTCTTTGGCTGTGCACTAATTGTTGATGATTCTGAAGCATCATTTGCATGGTTATTTGAAAAATGGCTTGAAGCAATGCCTGTGGGCCCTCCTGTCTCGTTGGTATTAGAGTTTAACCAAGAAATGGCTGCCGCAGCTACCAAAATACTACCTGATACTCATTGTACGTTCTGTGAGAAGCATATTTTGGGCACTGTCAGGGAAGAGCTAGGAAGTTTGTATCCAGAACCAGAACTAGACCATTTCATTACTGATCTGAGAAAGTGCATTGACTGCTGCAGATTAGAAGAATCATTTGAATCATGTTGGGATTCTGTCATCAGAAAATATGGCTTCAGAAATAATGAACTATTACAATCTCTATATGAAATTCGCAGACAATGGGCCCCTGCATACACAAGGAAGGTATTCTGTGCCAGAAATCTACTGCCACAAAGCTGTCAGAATCTTGAAAATGTTATCGAGAAGCACTTCTCATCCAAGACCCAGTTATGGGTGGCCGTTCAGCAACTTGGACAAGCTGTTTGTTATTTTTATGAAAAGGAAACTCAGGCAGATTATCTGACAACATTTCAAATGGCAACAGTTAGGACTGCATCACCTCTTGAAAAGCAAGCAAGTTCAATATTCACCAGGTCAATATTTGAAAAATTTCAGGATCAGTTTGCCGAGTCCTTTGGGTACCATGCAGATAGACTTGAGGATGACATGCTACACAAGTATCGTGTCACAGTAAGTGAAGGGGATGAGGAGGCACATACTGTTTCTTTCAATCCAGAAAAAAAGACAGTGGGTTGTAGTTGCTGCCTGTTTGAGAGCTGCGGCATCTTGTGTCGGCATGCTCTTCGTGTTTTCATTATTGAAGGCGTGCGTGCTCTTCCAAAGGCTTATATCTTGAAACGCTGGACAAAGCATGCAAAAAGTATTGCCACTGTAGATGATTACATTGATCTAAGAGGATGTCGTGACGATCCTTCAACCACAATGTACAATGATCTCCATTGTGACGCAATCAAATGTGCAAAAGAGGGTTCGGCATCCTCTGAGCTCTATAGTGTTGCTAAAGAGGCATTGCACAAAGCTCTTGATGAGGTTGTGACTTTAAGGAAAATCAGAGACCAGCAAAATCTACAAAGCTGTAAAAGGCCGATCAAGAAGTCTGCTAAGGGAAAAGATTCAGATCATTCTACTATCATAAGCTCAACAAGGTCAGCATCCAAAAATTCTCTCTTGGAGATTGATGATATTACATGACCATATATCATGAGTAATAAGGAAATAATGCAATTTTACCTGTTCTGACTTGTACAATAGTAGCTCATTCGATCTCATAATTACCACTTAAATTGTAGCTCATTCGATCTGATAACTACCACTTAGATTGTAGCTGATTTTAGTTGTTTCTTTTTTCTGCTTGTAGTGCATATATGACTGTAAGGGGTCTAGTGAACCCTTGAGGCACCAATATTAGAAAAAGGTTGTGGATTTTTTTTTATAACTTTACTGTAAAATGGAGCTCTTTTTTGTATATGAGATTAGTAATTTCTCTACACTATTACATGATTACTAGACAATTTACCTCGTGTACTAGTTGTGGTTCAACTCCATTTTACTTGAAAACACTATTCTAACTATCAGCTGTGAATTTTTCTACGGTAAAGTGGAGCTCCCTTCTGTAGTTATGATTCTGCACACCATTATAATGGAGATTTTCTGTCGTTCCATGGAAGTATGCACTTGTAGCTTACCTCAGCAGCATGAACATGGAGTGTGCTACAGATGTACGCCATCAATCTATGGGAGTTCCTGGTCGGACTTTCTTTCCCGGGTTTTTGCTTGTGTTAACCAAACTCCACAGCCACCGACGCGCAACGGTCAAAACATATTGGCTGCATATTCACTAGGAATTCCTTGTAGTATTTATTGGTGCCAAGCAAAATTGTGGTATAGATGAATTTTTCTCAACTGTACCTTGATTGTTTCAATGGGCAATAATTTTGAGGCCAACTTCCTAAGATAAGGGACAAACATTGTAAAACCAAGAAAATACTGTTGTTAATTATTACCTCCGTCCCAAAATATAACGACTTTTGGCGATGGGCAGATTCATAGCCAAAACTTGCTATATTCTTGAGAGGAGATTGTAGTTTGCAACTATGGGTTTTCATATGTTTGAACGATGGTTCTAAATATGGATACTAGTCTTTGTTTAAACAGTAGCAGCATTATTTTTAAAATTACGCAAGGTCAGTAGTTCCCATAACCGTGGTGTCTTGTCCTTTCATCACTTACGTTTGCTATGCCTTTTGAATCAACGAAACTACATTTTTTTTATAGCATGTATAGTACTTTGTTATCCCTAAAATTCATGCACTGACCTTGATCAGACTTCAGACTTTGGAAAAATTCTATCGGGAGTTTCAGTCTCATGTCTTATTGTGTCTTCCAGTGTTGTTACTAAAAAAACACGAATATTAGCGAAGGACCTAATATCAAATAAATAGAAGGGGTGAGGCTTTGAAGCCAGGCCGGCTAGCCCACCAACTTGTGGAGCTAGCCGGAAGACCCTTGGGCATTTCTCCAGTGTTGTTACTCCTTGGAGCTGTCACTCTTTCCCAATGGATGCTACAATATTTATGGCCTGTAGCATGAAGCTTTGGGACATTTGTAACCCCACTATCTTTCTTTTTCTACCTGATCATACCACTGCCTAATTGGGTTCCTTCATCGTATGGTGTTTTGTTTAGTTCATGTCAATTCCGATTAGCTTTCAGTGACTAATTCTGCATTTCTTTACCAGTATCTTGTAACCTCATCAATGTGGTCATTTTTTCTCTTCTTGTTGATGTTCTTTGCATCATATGTTAAACTCACTAAGCTGCATATTGATGTTCCGGCCATTTGTTCAAGTCCCTAGTATTACCATTTCATTCCTTTCAGCTAGTCAGTTTGTACTGCAAACAGGCAAATAGTCTGGTGTTTGAACATTTCTTTATGTTTTCCTTGTTTGGTACTTTCATTTACTTGACCCTAGGCATTTCATAATTCCTTTCTAATATGGTTTCATTCCTGGTGAGTTCCATAAACAGTTACGTTTCCTCTCTTTTGATTTGATGTCCCTCTCTAGTCTCTATTTTTCGAGGTCATCTTTGTTACATGTTGTAGGAATGCGCTGGGCAGCGGGAACTGAATCAAGTAGCTTATCTTGCCATGTCAGATGAGCTTATCTTCACATACGGAATGTCTGGTGCAGTGCACATAAAATCCGTACTGCTGAAGGCTGGAAAGGAGCATGTAAGTATTGTGTTCATTCCAAATCACATTTGTTCAACTGCTGTTGTTTACACAGTTTAGCAGTTTACCTGATTGCAATGTTTTATTACATGTGGATAGGTAGAATTGAACACATTGTGATAACATTTTTTTTATACCAATTTTGCTGATAGGTTAACATCTAAATGAAGAAAGGAGGGCAATACCAGCTGTATACATCAACCATGCTGTATCAAGGGAGACAACCTTTGGATACAGCTATTCAGCAAGCTGATAGAACAGTAAGTTTTCTTTTGCGCTTTGATACGCTTTCAGAAGAATCTTTCACATTCTGTTGACTGTTTTATTATCAATCTCTTGCAGTACCTGGCAGAATGAATCAAGGTGGGGAGTTGAAGGGAAGCTCTGTTTTCCCCATTACGGAGGCAAGCGTGAAGAAAAAGGTGCCACTTGCAGGCATATCCACAGTCCATAGCAACTCTGATTCCAGTCGCAAGTTGTATGTTGCTGTTCGATCAGTTGAATTTTGCTCGAACAGCATGCCGCGTGCACATAACGCCACAACCATGTGCAGGTAATGACAAAACCACAGAGAGGAGGGTCAGCGTGCCAAGATAGGTCATGATTGAAAGCGATGTATGCACACAGACACACTGCAAAATCTAGCCTGAAGCTGGATGCTTCAACAATCAAAGGGTTGGCAAACTGACCACTGCTGCATCTTACCTGGGAACAGAAATGAGAGGAACTCCTTTTCTTGTTACTTACAAGAAAAGAAATGCGCCCACCTGCCATGTGCATCGGGCTCCCACTCGAAGATCATCGCCTCGCGAGTGGACAAGGAGAAGATGTATGCTCTGATAGTGGTTTCTCAGTTATAAATTGCACAGTTTGGTGGTACTTGTGAGGTTGCAGCTGTCAGGATCAGAATGGGGGAGCAGTGCAAAGCGTCTCCCTGAGCCTGAGCTTTCAGCCCCTGGTGGTTCCAGGCCCAGGCAGACGTGTCCCAACAGTTGGTTCTTCTTCCTTGTACATGTCTCCATCGGCTTGCTCAACCCCACCAAATCCGCCGCGCCGGCCCACGGTCTCCTTGGCTGAGATAGAGATTGCAAGCGTGCTGTGTGTTGTGTGTTGTCGCTGGCATGGAGCTTGTGGCCGAACGGATAGACCACTATGTTGGCCTGTCATTGGTCACCCAAGGGCAAGGGGCAGCATGCCTTCCGCCTTTACCAACTCTCAGGTTCCCTGCTCTCTCTCTCTCTCTGCTTTGCTTTGCTGAGTTCATATGCACAATGCAATCATGCATATACTCCCAATTAAACAGTAATGCTAATGCAATGTCAAACCTTTCTTTTCATCATCCGATTAATTATGAATTACCTTTGCACTGTTTGTTTATTTGTAGCTAGATGCTGCATCCCCTTTCTTTGGGCAGACTCAATGTGGACCAGTTGGTTTCTTCTCCTTTTCTTATTTATAACAGAAGTGAACCACTTCATTTTAAGTCCATCCATGACAATAGTTTTGGATAGAGATAATCCAAGAAATGCGACAAGCATCCAAGTTCAGAAATGTCATCGACAAGTGTGAGTTCCAAGAAATATCATCGTACAAACGATTTTGTCCCAAAAATACATCGCCGTTAGGGTTCCGTCCATTTTGCACCGTTAAATACATTGCTCATCCTATAGAACTTAATGACGCAAAATGGACGGAACCCTAACGGTGATGGTATTTTTAGGACAAAGTCGTTTGTACGATGGCATTTTTTGGAACTCACATTTGTCGATGGCATTTTTAGGATTTGAACGCTTGTCAATGGTATTTCTTGGATTATTTCTTTTGGATAACAGTTGCAGCATTTTGGCTCAATGCGTGGTTTCACATCGTGCAATTCGATCGATTAAAAATGCACACAATATGCTGGCAAAGAAAGAGACAGAAAGATAGGGTGTGTTTGTGTTTTTTTTTTTTTCAAGAATGATAGGAACTGTTTGCTGGAAAATGTTTTGTTAACAATCAGGGAAGGCAGGGCATGTCGAAGATTTCAATTAAGTTGAAGTTATCCTTTTAAATATTGTGCAACTAACTACGCACTTTTGGATAGTGCAGTTCTAGTTACTCCCATCTGATTCCAAAGATAGTTCGTTTTTTCGAAAAAAAAAGACAGGTCGTTTTAGCTTAAATGATTTTGTGCCCTTCAATTGTACTACCATATTAAAGGGGATGGAGCATTTATTTCTGAGAGAGATAACATTTAAGAATAATAAAAAAGATGCATAGAAGTTCTAAATTAATTTTTATTTGGGAAGAACTAGCCTTAGTCTCATCGGTTGCCTATATTCCCTAATAAGCCAAAAAAACTTATTAGGAAATAAAAATTAACTTATTTTTTTTATAAAGGAAGCTTTTAGGTAAAACTTATTAGGAAAAAATAACTTATAGGTAAAACTTTTATATATTTGTTTGTAACAACTTAAAAGAGAACGCTAAAAAGAAATTACGTTAAAAATATCTTAAAATCGTTTGGAAAGTTAAATTTTGGTTTTTGTTTTGTCTTATTAGGCTAACCGATGGGGCTCTAAAACTACTTGAATTTGGAATCGGAGAGAGTGCAATGGCATACTTTGTACCTCAGGATGGTGGTGAAGAGTTTTCAGTTCAGTCGTAACACGCAATGTGCGAAAAAGCGAGATGACACCCTCTAAGTGTCGAGTGATATCCTCAATCTCGTTTGGAAACTCAAATGATATCTTCACTTTCATTTAACAATTCCATGGTACAAGAAACGATGAGCAGATGTGCATGCTCACTCAAGTAAAGTTGCTGGAGATGAAGAAGATGAAGAAAGAGAGATCAGATCAGCTTTGGGAGTTTGATGCAACTAGCCTAGTTGGTATTGGGCCTGCCTCTTAAAATAATCCAAGAACTAACTCCCCAACTCGCCCACGCTGCAAAATGATTCCGTCACCAAATAAAACTATATATGCGTAATGCATGCTGATCAAAGTGCCATTTGCTTTTCTTTTGTCAGGGAAGAGATTTTGTAAAATATGCAGTGATTGATTTGCCAAATCAAGACCAGATGTCCATGCTAAAATCAGATGCTGGTATCATCACCCATCACTAATTCTGACCCCAAGGGAAAACAAAACTAAAAATAAAGAGAGAAAAGAATTGCAGTGGCATCAATCCTGGTTACAAGTGCACATAAAAGCTAGAGAAACTAACCAATTCTTTTGAATCCAAAGGTGGATTAGCAAAGGCATGTTGTGCATGCATCATGGCCTGTCACGCTTAATCAATCACAAGCGTGTCATCTCAAGCAGGTTTGCTACCATAGTATTTTGTTACTACATATGATTTGACATCTCTAAGGAAGGCCAAACTTGCAACTTGGGTTTGTTTTTGCTTGCAAGAGGCTTAATGGGTTGTCAGTCATTCTTAAAGCTTACTAGCTGTCAAGACATATCTCAAACAAATCCAGTTAAAGCTAGCAACCAAACACATATCACTCAAACAAATCCAAAAAATACACAATAAACCTAACTTGGTTGTGAAAAGTTGCATGAGTCCCTCCACTTTGAGTTAAGGTGAAGATCTATTGGCAACGAACTCAATTTCTTTCGAGGTTATAAAAGCAATTCGAACTGTGCTAGTTAGCATCAAGACAAAGGTACCATTTGGTTAATTTGGACCACTATATTACATATTTTATCCATTGTATTTTCATTCAACATTTTGGACATGTTTCAAAAACAAGGGGGAGCCTAGCTCGCGCGCACACGCCGCGATGGTAAGTCGCGCAGGCGGCCCGTGTCAGTAACGCTTAGCACTTTTTCTTAAAAAAAAAATTAAGTGCGTCATGGTGGAAAGATAAATCGGCGCGTATGTGTTCCATTGCTAATGGCAGCGATTAGCACTAAACGCTACAATATTTTTCAATAAAAAATAAAATAATTGATTTAAAATTTTGAGTTGAAAGTTTTAAATTTTGATATGGCAGATTTCAATTTTGAAAAATTTCATCTCAAAATTCAAAACTCTCAACCCAAACTTAAAATACTTTCAACTCAAAACTCAAAATTTGGATAAATTTTTAGTTGAAAGTTTTTCAACTTGAGTTAAAAGTTTCAAATATTTGAGTTCTAACTTTCAAATCTTGAGTTGAAAGTTTCAAATTACGCTTTCAATGTTTTCTAACCCTAGTTTGAAAGTTTTCAATTTCAAGCTGAAAGTTTTTTAATTTCGAGTAGAAAGTTTTCAAATTTTGGGAATAACTTTTATTTTTTAATAGAAAGTATTAAATTTTATTTGAAAGTAATTTTCATTTTTTTAGTAAAACAGGAAACACTATTATATAAAAAAGAAAATGTTATGTTAATAGATCGTGATATCGGAAACTAATTACGTAAAAAAAACTAGTACTCCCTCCTTCCCTAAATATTTGACACCGTTTACTTTTTTAAATATGTTTGACCGTTCGTTTTATTCAAAAACTTTTATAATATGTGTAAAACTATATGTATACATAAAAGTATATTTAACAATAAATCAAATGATAGAAAAAGAATTAACAATTACTTAAATTTTTTGAATAAGACGAATAGTCAAACATTTTTAAAAAAGTCAACAGCGTCAAACATTTTGGGATGGAGGTAGTAACAATTATTTTCTCCGACTTCTACGCATGCAGGGCAGTGAACTGCGTGAAGAAAAAGAAAAAAAAACGAAAACGCGGCAGCAACGAAGTGCGGGAGAAAAGAAAAAGAAAAAAAAAAGGAAAACGCGGCAGCAACGAAGTGCGGGAGAAAAGGAAAAAACAAAAAAAAAAACAAAGGGAAAACACATCGTACTTACAAATGCCCGCGACTTACCCTCCTAACGCGTATGTGCTAGATAGAATTCTCGTAAAAACAAACCCTCTTGTAAATTTGTAACTGGTTTCCAGAAAGGTCAATTTTTAGGAAAAAAATTGGTTTATTCTAGAATTACCAAAAAAGTTTAAAAATTAAAAGTATTTTGGTAGCATAAATTTCTTTTGGATCCAAACCAAATGGGCGCCATTTCTTTTTTTGGCATTTCCACTTATTCGTCACAACTGAGTTTGGCTATAAACCAAATAAACCCTTAATCTCATGATGCAACACATGCACATGTGGGTATCTTTAGTGGTAAAGTGCGTACACTAGTACAGCCATAGGTGCACTATACGTATAGGATGCATACACGTGGTGTGCTTAGGCGTAAGTAGGATGTATGTGCGTCCTATCTATACTCACAGAGATGTGCATGGCCAACTAATCTGTACTCACATTTCCACCAAGATTAATGGGAAGTTTTACTAACCATAGATAGTGCCTAAATCCACTCCTTCCTAGTGTTTATCCACCCTGAGAAATTTATTATCACTTCCAAAAAATATTAATATCTGTGAAAGTGCCTGTAACCTAGTGGTTACATTAGGTCCTAGGTTCGATTCCCCATTAAAGCGAATTTTCTAGGATTTAACGGCTTTGTGCTTTCAGTGGTAAATGACGTACCTGTCGACAGCGAGGCACCTGCGGTGACGTGTGCGTGCGTTGTGAATTTTCAGAATTTAACGGCTTTGTGCTTTCAGTGGTAGGTGACGTACCAGTCGACAGTGAGGCATCTGTGGTGACTTCGTCAATCTCTAGGATTTACCGGCCCAGTCTTCGAAAATGCTTATAGGTGAGTGTGAAGGTGTGCGTGTGTTGTACCATGTAATTAAAAAAATTAATATCTATAGGAATATGATGTTGATCAACACATGGGAATATGTACTACTATTACGATTCCAAAATTATTAACCTCTGAATTTTCAAGGGAGGAATTAAAATGGCATCAAAGGATCAAACAGACGCATAAATCGACGCATGGAAGTCTCGTGGCCTGATCGATCTGTTGATCACATATATATGCATCGCCATCTCGACGGCACGTGTTGCGTACAAATTCCTTTTGCATCAAAGATCAGAATAGAACTTTGCAAATGGCAATAATGCAATTAACAGTCGTAGTAGCAGCTAGCAACAGTAGTAGCGATAAGCTTTAATTAATTTATACTCCTATGTCCCCAAAATATATGATGCCGTTGATTTTTTATATAATATTTGACTATTTATTTCATTATAATAATTATACAAATATTTTTTATTTTGTTGTGATTTTTTTTATCATCAAATAAATTTTAATCTCAATTTATACTTTTATATATTTATACTAAATTTTAAATAAGATAAATAGTCAGACGTTATGCGAAAAGTTAATTGAAGAGTAGTACGTAGAGAGTGATGCAAAACGGATAGGGATCGATGTTGTCATGCGCTGAGACGCCAAAGGAGAATGCACTTGAATTAATTAGCCGGCCTCTAGCTTAGTAGCACCGCACAAATGATAATTAAATTAACCTATTGATTAAAAGATCAAAATGATGAAGGCAACAACTATTTTTGGTTGCACTAGCAGCTAGCTAGTTAGATTTGCTCAAATCTGAAAGATTCTTGGGATATTTGTTAATTTAGGGGGGAGTAGTTTGCTGCGGTTTGCACTGAAGATTTGGATGTGCTAAACGCCACATTTATTTTACTTTTCTTAAAAAAAAATCCATTTATTTACTCCTATGTGATAATGTATATCTTGTGAAAAAGCCTTTTCCGAATTTCGCAATTTTTTTTCTACATGCAAACACTCTTTTCTTAAAAAAGATCCATTTATTTACTCCTTTGGAATGAGAAACTAATCCCTTGCAAAAAAGGACAAACTAATCCTTGCTGTGTCTATGGCTCTATGCTACCTAAGAATGAAAAAAAATAAGCACCTACTAAATTAAACAAGGAATGATTCATGATAATGAGAGTCTATAATCCACCAAACTAAGCTATATACTAAAATTAGCAACCTAGCTAATTCAAACAGAAGAAAGCAATCATTGTTATTTATCTCCATCCATGGTTTTAATTTGACATTGTGAGATGGAAGTCAAAGTCAAGAAGATACTTATTTGTGTCGTAAACAGATGTCAGTTTCATACGGTTCGCTATATACAATGATTTAAATGTACTCTTCTCAAATAGGTATTAGAATATGTGCAGGTAGACTATAATCTATTAACTTATTAAAGAAATAGAAAAATAAGCCTCCACGTTAGTGGCGGATCTAGGATTCATGATATGGGTGGTCCGGTCTAAATATTTTTTACGAAACTAATATATATAATGCAAGTATAGGTAATAGATTAGGTCAAATCACTAAAAGTTTACCATGATATATTAATAAAACATCTAAAAGCATATAAAATTAGTAATTAAGTAAAATTTTGATTTAATGAAGCTTGTACGGAAATGAAAGCTTAAAGTTCTTTGTTCCATGTTTTTGAAAAAGAGATATAATATCTCTATCTTTCTTCATGCTTCAGCAATCAACGATCTATAATATAGTACTACAATTTAATATCACAACATATAAAGAATTTAAAATTTTAAAACTAAAAATTAAAAAAGATACACAAGTAGAAAACCTAAAATTGTTGGCGCGGGCAGCTGGGCGTTGGTGGTGCCACACTGCAGCAAGGAGGCAGGTCTTGTGAGTCCATGACTCCGTTTTTTTGTTTTACTCTGCTGATCGGCTCGACGATGGCTTCTTCTTGTTGGCTCTCACGGTGGCAGCACTGGCACACAGCACAGCGGGGCGGTGCGTGGGCGTGGGTCGGCGGCGGTGTGATGGGGCCGCATCGCAATGCTAGCTAGGGCGAGGACGACGTATCGAGTATCGACGCATGTGGGTCCTTCTGTGGGCTTCGAGCGCCAGGATCAGGAGATAATCTTCATCGCTCTTTTCCTTTTTTTTAATTATCGCTATTTTCTTTTTTTAATAGGGGTCCATTGCTGTTTTTTTTGGTGGTCCGGAGACCACCCGGACCACCCTCTACATCCACCGGTGCTCCACGTTCGCTCTCACAGCCTAGAAATTCTCATATTAATCGGAGAAAAAGAAAAGCAGAGTCCATATAGAAATACAATTTATAAATATTTGACATTCGGAATTAAAAAATAAAGAATATTAGAAGAGGTGACTAGAGTCCATATATAAATACAATTAAGAAATAATAAAAATGCAAAATTAAAAATAAGAAATATTAGAAGTAGAGCATAAAATCCATATAGGAGTTTAAAACTAACTAAAATTCGGAATAAACATAATAAAATTGAAAGTATAGTTTAGAATTCATATAAAAATAGTACAATTTATAAATAACTAAAATTTGAAATTAAAAATAAAACATGAGAAGAAGAGTCTAAAGTCAATATAAGAATACAATTTAGAAGTAACTGAAATTCGAAATTAAAAATTAAAGAATATTGAAAGATGAGTTTAGAGTCCACATAAAAATACAATTAGAAATAATAAAAATTCAGAATTAAAAATAAATAATATTGGAAGAAGAGCCTAGAGTCTATATAGAAATACAATTTACAGATAACGAAAATCCGGAATTAAAAAAAAAGAAATAATGAAAGACGAGTATAGAGTCCATATAGAAATATAATTTACAAATAACTAAAATTTGATATTAAAAATAATTAATAACTAACACGTATATAAAATACAATATGAATATTACACATAAAATACAATATGAATATTACACATTAGTAGTTTCGTAAAGTTAGTACAAAATTTAAAATTATGTTTTTATTTTAATATATTTGAATAATACATTGAGAAAACATATATGCTATTATATGAGAGAAAATATAATGATGCTAGCCGCGCAATCTGCGGGGGCCACCATACTAGTTTATTTTATATTGCCAGCATCAACAAAAATATGATAATTTCTCACATAAAAATGAAATTATTGAGTGTAATCATCGCCGTAGATTTTTTGTGTATCACTATTTTTGAATTACTTTCACTAACATATAATTAAAAAACTAACTGTCAAAGGTGTGCAATGAAACTTATGATGGCAACTCTACTAATATAATTCTTGCTTGGCACGTCTAAATACTTTTGTCTAGATCAAATAATTGTTAGTGTTTTGAAAAGTAGACTACGTGCTTTTCTAAAACAACATCTAGTTTAGAGAGAGTGAGAGGTCATATGGGACAGGCCAATTGGCCCTGGGCATCGATGCAGATCAACCAAATTGAGCAGAACTATCAAATTCACCAAGAACCTTTTCTTTGTGGAGCTTTAATTAATTAAGCAACTGGGCTTGAATCTAGGGCATAATTAACTTTAACTAGACTTCAAAGAGCTTTGTTTTTGTGCAAATCAAGACCATTATTGATCATCACCAATGTAAGTTGGATTTTGGAGAATCCATCCCTGCCCACTCCTCTACTCTAGATAACTTACTTTAAGTACAGATCCCCCTGGTTGATTAATTTAAGAAATGGACTAATTTTAGTTAGGCATCTATTAAATTCAAACCCACTTTACCACTTTTCTCCTGGTATATTTATCTTTCGGTTGCCCACAGAATATTTCGTCATGCATCCGGGTAATGCAGCAAATGTTTAGCATAGATGCATTGCATACCGGCCAAACCGCTGTTGCTGTCTAGCTAGTATAGAAGGAATGTTTGAATGTGTTGTCTGATTTATTGTATTTGCCACCTAATAATGTTTAATACACTTAGAGTCCATTTCACCTCAATTTGAAACTCTCTGTGATTTGTTTAAATTTTACTTTCATTTAATCTTCCATTGTTATTCCATGCCAATACCCATGGTGGCATGGTTGATCATATATATATACATCTAATTGGTTGCTACTTGTTAGAATTAAAACTCTAAATCCACTATTCATTTGTCCTTGAATCTTCTTTGGTCCAATGTATAGTTGTATGTATACTACCTCTGTCCTATATTTATTTTGTCCAAGTAACTATATGACTAAAAAACCCTTATATTTTAGGACATGAGTAGTATATACGTGATAATGTGAACTGATCTATCCCTCTAGCTAGTTTCCATGTTGGCTGATTATTGAGGAGTAAATTCTATTTCTGTGAGCAAGAGATGTAATATAATTTTCAATTACCTAAAAAAATATTGAGGTGTTAATTAAAAGACAAGAAATAAGAACTTGCTCGAGTCAGTGGTGGAGGCAGGGAGGCTGAGCCGATCAGCAATGAAGAACTATCACTAGCTGTCAGCAATATTCATTTTACGGCATTTTCCGGTGTCGACCAGTCCAGGAGCTGGCTCCAAACCTGGCTTGAGTGCTGTTGAGATGATCAAAATATTTTATTGATCTACCAGATGTAGTATTTATCCTATGACCGCTGTTTAGAACTTTTGAGTGGAAAGTTTGATTGTAAGTGGGAGCCATAATTTGTCCTAGGATACAACATCAGCTCCAGATTTCCTCCATTATCAATAGAGAATGGACAGGAAGCGACGTCTAAAAATGCAAATTTTATCTAGTGCTTTCACCTTTGATATGCTCATAATGGCTAGATTATAGGCCAGAAAAAGACCTAGCTCTACTCCAGGTGTACTAACACTTACGTCACTTCCTACATACTCATGCACAATGGCCACAAATCCACTACTTCGAAGTGAGAGTTTTGGGGGACCCAGCTGATATAAGATCAGGACATCTTCAATTCCTGAGGTGAAATTATTCATGTACAAAAGAATCAGATCATAGCCTGCATAATAGCATACTACATTGTCAAAACCAATATCAGTTGACAACATAGTTGATCATCAAATCTATAAACCTAATCTAATAAGTTAGATGACACATGTTAATTTCCCATAGTTCAGCATAGTAACTTCTCGAACTAAAGTTTTAATAAATAACCACTTTTCCATTAATTTTACAAGAATAAACACATAATCATGCTTTTAGCAATTAACCACGGGTCGCAACATAGGGCCTGTTTGGCACAGCTCCAGCTCCAGCTCCACCTCTCCTAGAGCTGGAGCTCAGCCAAACAGTTTTAGCTCCACCAAAAATAGGAGCGGAGTTGGGTGGAGTTCTCTCACAAAATGAACTAGAGAGGTGGAGCTGGGTTTAGGCAGCTCCACAACTTCACTCCGGACTCAACTCCTGGAGCTAAATTTAGGAGTTGGAGCTCTACCAAACAGGCCCATAGTCCAGTAGTCATTGATTCTGTATCATTCCATTAGTCCTTCATGTTGTTGCCATATGTCGTCGATCCTTCTTATATGCATCAATTTTTTCAAAAATTTATATCCCAATAGGTTCTGTGAATATCATACTATTTATAAGATTTTATTTATTTTTTCTTTTTTATAAATTCAAATTTGAATTTGGATGAAACTCATCGAAATCTCAAACACCTTCTACTTTCGAGCCTCGTCGAAACCTCGAAATTTTGCGGAATTCGACCGGTTTTCATTGGAATTGCAAACCCTACTTTGATGTACCTAATTTGGGTTTAGTCCCTTGCCTAAGGCATGACAAAGAACCACACACTCTTGTCCAAGAAACGACTAAAGATCAGCTCACTCTTTTAGCGGAAAATTATCCTTTTAAATTTCGCTTAGCAGTGCGGTTATTATATTATGGGTAATTTGTGAAAAAATTGAACCTGTGGTTTTATTCATGTAAAGTAAAAAAAAGGAGGTGATGTTTTTTTAAGAAAAATGTGTGTAATGTATCATCTAGAATCGCTATTCCATTGTGATATCATGTTCCAAAACCAACACTTTGGTACCATTGATCACTTCCATGAGGTTTGTGATGATGCCAAAGTTGTGAAATCCAGAAGTCCCAACTTTTGTCGGCCACAGTAGTAGTGTACCATATACTTCTATATAGATTATTGACCACATTAATTTATCTCGGCCGTTCTCATGTTAAAGGATGGTTAATGTTACAAGCTGATGGTGCCTTGATGCTAACGCAAGTAATAGATTCTAAAAGAAGCACCAATCGATCAATCGGATTGCTCTAGCTCTAGATGCTTAGGGCGGCCGTATCTGCGTTTATTCAGCTCTACTGGCCAAAGCTACATAGTTAGCTAGACTGAGTATTGATGCCCTAGTCTTTGTATGATTCCATGATCCAAAAAATATATCAAAAGGAGAAAAGAAAGCTCAAAAGTTTAATTAACCCGGTACCAAAAAATGACAGCTCACACAACATGTTAAACCTATGTTTGAGTTGTTGACATATATTTTAACACTAGCTTTGACGTGTATGTGTATATAGGTTTTCTAGTCAGTGTTCCATCATGCACACTAACTAAAATCTCTAAGTAGATTCAGCTTGGTTTCTCTGATATGGTCTGATTCTTTGATTGAACATGTGTAGGTTAGGTTCAAGCACACTTTAATTTAGAAATGGAGATCCAATTTAAACGGTCTTTTTGGATATGTACAAATTCAACTTTATATCCCATGTACCAGTCGTTTATTTTTTACAGGAGCTAAAAAGTTTAGATAGGTGCAATAAATTAGTAAATCTAACAAAGAGATTCCATGGTTTCTTCTAATGCAAGGTGCATTTTGCTTTACTCAGGTTTGTGCAACCACAGCTGAAATTCCCTCACTAGTACATGGCGACCACGGTCACCGGTTTTGGTTGGAACTGGTAGAGTGTCACTGCCAGTTCATGTAGGATTGGGCGATTTTGCCGCCTAGCCCAGCACAAACTTGCGTCACTTGTGACTTGAGACTTGAGACACGTGATTGTGTATAGATAGCTGGTAAAATATGATATTTTTTTTTACCTTTTTTCACGCATATGGAAAAAAAAACAAGACCAAAGTTCATGGTATAAACCGGCAATGATAGCCGGCATCGGTATCTGTTTTACAACCGGAAATGATTAGTACATTTTTCCACTAGTGCCTTGCCTAGCTAACAACATAAATTTAAGGAGTATACTTTCCCACGTGGAATTCTATTCAACTGCTTCATGTTTTTTTTCGAAGTATGCATTCCTTAACTGCGTACACAACTCTATTTCGAGAGGAAATTGTTTCTCACTTAGTGCAATATAATCTAAAATATAATTCAGTTTCAATTGATAATTAATATGTCTTGCTGTATACCGAATTGAAGTTTACAACACTACAATTTTCTGGAAGCATTTTTTTTTGACAAATATTCCCCTTTTTCTCTATGTTAATATTGAGAAATATACCATGTCACCAATAGAATTAAATTTAAAAATATACTATTCATTCAATTTTTTCTTAGGAATATTCGAGATGCAAAATTAAATTTTTTACAGAAACACAT
The DNA here is from genome assembly GCA_000338895.3 of Oryza meridionalis. NCBI lineage: Eukaryota > Viridiplantae > Streptophyta > Magnoliopsida > Poales > Poaceae > Oryza > Oryza meridionalis. Next base: position 3,946,111 of record CM002531.2, read on the forward strand.
CGTCGGTCTTGTACAACCGTTACGCGAAAGTGACGTGGTAATAACGTCATGGGAGATATCACGTGTGGAAAGCGCGAGACCGCGTGGTTTCGCGCGCGCGGCAGCAGCGTGAGGCGGTCTCGCGGATTGGAATAGCGAGACCAAGCGCTCTCGCTCATGCAATGAGCGATACCGGTTCAATGCTGATTTAATTAGCGATTAATTATCCTGATTAGTGATTAATCAATTATTAATTAATCACTAATAGGATAATTAATCACTAATTATTATTAATTAATTGTTAATTAAGTAATTAATCACTAATTAAATGGAGCTATTGGACAGTGTCGCTGTTTGATTTTGCGAGACCGCTCGGTCTCGCTTTTTCCTCGCGTGATATCGTCCGCGATGTCACGTCCACGCTATTTTCGCGCGCAACAGTTGTGCGAGATCGACGGTATATTTTCGTAAAAATTTTTGCATCCCCAATATTTCTAAGAAAAAAAATAAATGAACAGTATATTTTAAATTTAATTCGTCACCAATATTTGTATTTTCCTAACGGTGCATACATAACTTCAGAAAAATTAATTGTGATGGCCATCCACGTCATGATTAATTATCCTGATGAGGATCCGTCTGGCAAATAGAAATTTCCCTGACAAGCTAGTCCCAACGGGATTTCCCCAACAGTACCACACCAGGACATATTTTCCTAATGTGATAATGGATTTTCCCAACAGTTTGCGGCTGTCAGAAGTAATCTGGTTTCTGGTAGTGCAAGGTGTTTATTTCAAATTTTAAATCAAGTATAGTTTGGAAGAAGTGCATATAAAAGCAAGTTTGAAATTGACAGAAGAAAAATGCAATTTATCTTAATTCTTGATTGACATTTTTCTAGCAGAACCATTTTCTAAGACAAGGAGCGCTTGCATATATACATTCGTCACTTTTTCCTTTTGCACATGTAACAACATATATTATGTGGCTATGTGCATTATTAGATAACTGGCTAATCTCAACAAGCGATAAAATACTAAGCCAAATTTGTACATGCATGAATCCAGAAATGTTACAGATTCGTCAACTTATTCTTGTAACAATTATTTGTACATGAATTCAAAAATGTTACAGAAGACCATGTATTAATTGTAATCACTACATATATTCCATTTATTTGATATTAGCCATAAATAAAATAGATGGACTCTTAAGATATTTATTTTTATTTTAGCATACAAATTTCTAGCCTTTTGACCTTCTAAAGTTAATGAGGTGACTTCTAAAACAGCCTTCAATTAGTATAGACAAATATACTGCAAGAACAATTTGTTTGTATTTTCTATATTTCTTCGAAACCTAGGTTTTACTATTGGTGTGCCAACTATAAGTTTGCCATACAGATGACAATATAGTCCACTTTCTTTTCATAATTTATCCCCTTTATGTCTTTTATCCATTGTTCGAAAACATTTGGGGTTATTTGGTTTATATACTAATGGCATCAACTTTGTGTTTTTTTTATCAGCTTAAGTTCACCTGTCGAAATTGGAGTATGGAAACTAATGTATATATGGCTAAGATGGTGGTTAGAGCAAAGTAAGCCCATGCATTGTCGGCTCTTGTCAACTAATGATGCCACGTCTATAGTTTTCAATATATCTAGAATCGTTTGAGTAAACCAAGGATTTGTATGCCCTCATATGCACACCAAGACAAAATATTTTAATATAGGTTTCAGCCACCCTCAGGGTAATAGCCCTACATCCTATTTAGATTTTTATATATACGTAGATGTATACACATTACAATATGTGGAGGTGAAGCTCTAATCTACACCTAATTAACCAACTATCTCGTCGGGATCTTCTAATCAGTAACTTGTAGTGAGTTCTGTCATGGTCAATGACTTGGCTTCTCAGTTCCAATTGTCTTGATAGGACCTGTCCCCTCCTGGCCTCAAGGTCTCTGTATTATACCCATAATCCCTCGTGTCCTCGTATGGTTCTTGGAGTAGGTCTTTAGAGTCTTGCCATGTCGGGTGATGATGTATGAAAAAGTGCATCTAGACCCCTAGTAGGTTTCAGAAGATTGATGACAAGACCAATTAAGGGATGAGCATGTTTATTGAAGATAAAGTACATGTATTAGTCCCTATTTGTGATAATGTGAATGCATGATGACCACTACAAAAGAAAGCGAGGCTAGAAGACTCAAGGCTAGTCATAGGAAAACACTCCTATTAAGGGGTGTTCGAGTTAGTGCCGACGTTTGTGTCTCCAAGTGCTCAATATTCCTATCTTTAGAGATACACACATTGCACAACACCCACATCGGAAAAAGGGCTTAGTATAGCTTTCAAAATGGAAGTTCGATAGTCACAATGAGAACCTTCGATCAGAGCTCTATATTTGGTGAGGAAGAGCAACCAAAAGTTCCGATGGAAATCATCGAAAGTTCTGTTCGATGCTCCTTGTTGAGATAGAGAGGGCTGATTGGAAATTCCGATCCCCTTTCTCACAATGTGCCCAAGTGTGGATCAAAATTTCCGATCTGCCGATCAGAACCTCCGACATTTGAATCTGTGAGTAATGTCTAGTTGCGGGGTAGATCGAGTATTTAATAGTATCTACCCACTCTTTGGGTGGTTGGTTGTTCCACCTTTCAGACCTACCTTAGTCTCTTCTAGGGTTTCTACACCAAATTCACCTTGAATCTCGAGCATTTGTTGTGATTTTGGATTGGATTTGGGTATTTGAGCTATTGAGAGCTAGGGATTGCATCTTGAGCAACTGTAGATTCATGTCTGGCATTCGTTTACAAGCTTGCTACTCTTGGAGGTTCTTCTCATAGTCAGCTAGGTGTCACCCCGACCTCCTTCTCTTGTGGATAGCCCAGGAAAGTTTGTGAGGGCAATGCTCCACCTCCGAAAGAAAATGGAGTACCCGCTGAGTGGATACTAAGCTAGTTGTTAGGAGGTTGTTTTGGTAGAGCACGCTTCACTAGAGGTTGGTACTCGGTCATACAAGTTGGGATCTCAATGGTCACTTGGAAACGAGGTACATCTAGGTGGTTGCTTGGAGGCTAAAGTTCCTTCTTGATTACTCACTTGGAGGCTTAGGGTCGAAAGAGATCTAGCTCCTTGGAGGACCTCAATGGAAATGTGGGATCCTCAATGGAGGTATTGGTCCAAGTTGGTTCGGTGTCAAATCTGGCAACAACATGCTCAATGTCATCATCATTTGTGGTCTCTGCTAGAATCATCATGGTAGATGGTATGGGCGGCACCTCAGACTCTCTGTTTATAAGCAGAGCAACTTCATCCGTGTCTCGACTAATCAAGATTGATGATGTGTCAACATTGTTCTCATCAAAATTTTCAAATGATACCAGGGATCATAAGGGATTTTGTCAATTTGTAGGTTTGGTCATACATGGTTTTGGCGGGTCAAAAGCAGTCTCGATCGGTTGACATCTATGACCTTGGCCTACTGGGGATAGTGGTGTTCAGCAAATGCTCAACTAGTTTCATGAAATTATGATTTCTAGAAGATGAAAGATACAACAAAAAACCATCGAGTAATAGCTTAGGCGGCTGCATGAATCCTCTGATTCTTGAGGATATAATGTAGATTTTGATATATGTTTTTAGATGATATATTAGTTACTATATTTACAATAACCAAGCACAATTTATATTAAAAAGAGCAAACTAGAGCAAGCTCCATGGGGGTATTTGATCACGATCGACCTGATATGAGCTTGCAAACAAATTTATTTACTTGGAAAATTAAATAACTCTCTCTGGTCAAAGATTGTCGATATGATAGATTGTTATGCAAAATATTGCATACCTTGGTAGATATATCTTGGATGTATCTAGCAATTGGTATATTAGTTTAAAGAATCAATCTTCTAATATACCAATCTTGAACTCATATTTTACACAGGCAGCAACTCAGAGCCATGTCGATACTTGAGAGCTTGGAAACACAAATTTCCCCATGGAAGATGCCAATTGTTCAATGATTTGATGTCACGACTAAAGTTTTGAATATAGGCAAGGATTCATAGGCTTCGTATGACCATCGAGACAAAAGACTTTTGGACAGGTTTAAATCCTCTCAAGGTAATAGCCATACGTCCTATTTGTCTTTGTATACATGTAGATGTGTACATATTACAACATGTGGAGGGCAAACTATAGTCTAGACACTACCAAAAAAAAAACTTGTAGAGACATTTATCTAATATTACAGAGGTATTTGTCTAATGCCTTAACAATACTGTAGAGGCATTTTGAAAATGCCTAATAAGTGACTTTTGGTGAATTATCTCTACAAACAAAGTGGCATTTACAAAACATCTCTATGCCTAGTGACAATTTTCTACATGCATTTTTATGTCTACTAGAAAAAATGCACGTGTGTTGCAACGAGTGAAGTTTATTTTAATCTTATTATTGTTATATGATTTAGTTAAGATGAAATTCACTGTGGGAGTTCGCTTGGATATATATATTTTTAGAAAATCATGAGCTGCAGTTAGGAGTCCGATCGTCTCAAGTTAGCGTGCGAGTTTTTTTAAACAAATTTCTTATATGATTCCTTCTGTATTACCAAAAGTGAACTATTTTAAAAACCAACTCAAATACGGATATGTATTTCCAAATGCAAACGAACTAAAAAACTACTCATACACGGATGACGTACCAAAATACTGGCAAAAATATCTTTAATTTTTATAATAGTAGAGATAAGAGAGTAGAAACATTATATTGTACCACAACATTAGCAGATCAATGTCAGAAAATAGAAAATAAAACATTTTCCCATGCTATTGCCAATATTTAAACTTGAGACCTCTAGAGTAAATTATTTTTTTATCTTCAATGCACTAACCATCTCAAACTCATGTTATATATTGCCCTAAACATATGTGCCACGTGTTACTTATAACTACTATTAGCACATTTATTAACATTCTAAAAAGTGCTTCTTCAGAGGTTAAAATTAATGCCTTTAGAAAACACCTCTACATACAAGGCAAATTTTAAAGTGCCAAAAAGATGTCTCTACTCGAAAAATATAGCAAAAGTTTCTAAAATTTCAAACTATTTTTAAAGTGTCTCTAGAAAAATGCCTCCTCTACACACTAGGTTTTTCTTATAGTGAGACATAACTGAGTATATAGCCCGGATCATCAAATTGGGAACTTGTAGTGACTTCCGATATGGACGTCAACTCAACTTCTTGGTTTCAATTTTCTTGTTGGGACTTGTCCCCTCTTGGCTTCGAGGTCACTGTATTTATACTCATAATTTCCTCTCATACTCGTAGGATTTTGGGGGGATAAACTCGGTATCTTTCTCTTGTATGAGTTGACATCTTCAATCTTGCCATGTGGGGTGATTATGCATGTCCTATTAGGACTCTTGTTGTAGGTTGTATACTTTCCATACCCACGCCATTGTATCAGGTGTAATGTATGCAGGAAAGTCCATACTCAAATATGTATGTATACTTAAGTGGTAACCATGTGAATGTTATAGATATGACACACCATGTATACTTGTACTTACCATCACTGGGAATACCGTATATCCATTATTATACAGAAATATATCTCTAAATATGGATAAGGGAATACCACATACCCATTATTATATGGAAAGTTATCTCTAAACATAGATAAAGATACAAACAAGGAAGGAATCTTGTCTACTTGAGGAATGACTATATAGTCCAACTCGGTGACGATAAGGCAAGGGTTCATACTCTGCTATGAATACATGGCTTCCCAAGAGGGAAGAGCATCGAATCATAAGCCATACACCATGCCAAATCGAGCCTACACCAGGAGGAAGTCTTTTCGCTAGCTGTCGATTAAAACATGCCGCCTTGCCCACCAAGAGTAGTTTCGTAGGCTAGATTAACTAGATTGCTCCTCCTTTGTACTCAGTGTGATACACCTCATATCAATACATAAAAATATGAGTATGGCTATTACCCACATCGGGAACTTGAACATGTATAAACATCTTTGTCTCCTGCTCTCTTTATTCCATACTCGCATACACTTTAGTATTAGTCATACCCTACATCCCTAAATATAGTGGTCGGGCATAACCTGACGACTACCGTATATTTAGTACACCGACATGCATCATCCATATGCTTGATTGACAACATGTCAACGGATGAATTTACTAAGGGATTTGTGGCAGCATGGTGCCTACAATTGATCTCCATCTCTACACCAGTTATCCACGCTAACCGGCATTACCACCAACTTAGACAAGATAGCTATGAGACTGGCCTTCATACCACATCGAATATGAACCTATCATTTGCTGCCTAGCTATATATGGTCTCTATGTGGATAGGGATCATGAATAGGGGATTAGAGAGAGAGAGAGAGAGAGACTATAACATGCTGAACCCGTGTGGATAGGGGTCATGAATGGCTTGGTGAGAGATAGGACACAAACCCATGGTAAATAGGCGCATTTCTCCCTTCTCTCTCCTAACTTTGTGACAACTTTTATTTTAATGTTCCACGCAAATGACCACAAAATTTTGACGCCCTATGAAAAAGGTTGGCATTGGGAGTGTGAAGTAACAAATGATTTTTCTAGGGGAGGGGGATACTAGGCATTTGCGCAATGATCAATAGCAAATTTTGCCATGCTAGCAAGCTCGATCCCAACTCTAGGCTCGAGCTACAATCTTGGTTCCGTTGAACTCAGCTTGAGTTTGTGAGTTAAGATCCTCTACAGTAATGCTCATATATATATGTGCCGAAGATCAAGTGGGGCCTACATATCAGTGAGCACCGCAGTACTTCAGAGAACTTATGTCTTAAGTTTGTTCGTGGAGTTTAAGTCATGACCAGCTTTATATATATGGCTTCTTGGCACGCCTCGAGAAAAAGGAAGAAAATATGCTTGGGGTCGACCAAGACATGGGCAGGCACGTGACTATAGTTGACATGTCTGATTCTGCAAGTACTTATATATACCACCCATCTCCCCTTGAATTGGCATGCTTAATTGCCCTACTGAATACAACCTTCCAGCTTTATTCCCATGTGTAGCTCATCACATGAGGAATATTATTCTGGTGGACTGCACCACTCGTGCATAGGAGCATCCAAGTATAGCTAATGCACTATTCCAGAAACAACAAATTAATTCATATATATATGTATACACTATTCCTAAAAAGTAGCTAATACACTTGATCAATTAATTAATATATGTTGTGTTGCTCCTTAGTATGTACTCATGAGGCTTAATTAAATGATGTCCAGATGAGATTGGCCACAATATATGTGAAAACTAGATCCATATGTATGTACCTGTGCACTGAGTGCATGCCACTTTAGTTGGCATATGCAGGATGATGATGATTCATGCCTCTGTGTATGCATGTGTGTAGCACAGGACAGGGCTAGCTAATCATACAATAGTTTAATAATTAAATGGTTTGTAAAGTGATTCAGATATTATATGAGGAGAGGGTGTGATCTGTTCTGTTGAATGGGGGTGCAGGTGGTGGCTTGTCCACAGCTGCATTTGGGCCAATAGAAGCAAGTGCAGATCACAAGTACAAGATCTGGTGGGCATCACCATGCCATCTATCTATCTATGCAATCTACACAAACTCCCTATTCTCTTTATGTTTGTAACTTCAAATATATTTATCCTATTAATTTTGTTCTTCAGTATCTGTGGATGGCCTACTGAGCACTGACCACCATTAGCAACTACCAACCAATCTATCTTTATAAACATATATATAAATAACAAAACATTAGGATTGTAATTTGACATGACAAATTTTAATATGTCAAATAAAATTAAAGAATGGTCTGTCATGAAACAGTCCATCTATACATAGATGCAATGATATGTGGAAGCTCAACTGATTTTCATCTTCTCAGAAAAAGAAGGTATTTATATATTGACATTGACTACATTAGTCTGCAAAGGGGAAGTGAGTAGAAAGGTGGCTCCCCCCCCCCCCCCCCTCTTTTAAGATCTTAACATCTAAGAAACACCATTTTCACAACTTTGAGCTTCAAACTGCACTATTCAACCTTGAATTATTAAAACCATTCACTTTTCAACTTTGTCCCCGCAATTTGTAAAAGTTCAAAAAGCATACAAAGTGCTAATTTAAATGGTTATAATTAGTAAATGCCATAAAAAATTTGACACAAAATTTCTTAGTTGCACATTCTATTATTTAAAATCTAAATTAATTTGGTGAATAGCAAAATAAGGTTTGTTGATCGATGGAAGGTGGTCTTATTTAGTTTTAGAAACTAATTTCGTGACATCTTTATTTTGCTTACTTTGCTTGTACCAAATTTCTCTATGTGCACCCTGATGATAGTGACATCTTTTTCAGAACTTTAACTGACCTTCTAGTTATATAAATTCGAAAAAAAAACTTATGCTTTTGGGCCCACATTAGCAACACATGTCATGTCATCACCAAAATTACTCTAATTTTTTGCCAATGTTGAGAAGTTCGCAATTTTGACATTTCACGGTGGATTATTGTTTCGTTTCGAAGTTCATGATGTTTACAAACTCTCATGAAAGTTCATGTTGTAAAATGGACGTTTTCCTAATTAATTTGTACTCTCCCCACAGTCATGAATTCATGATTGAGCACGATGGATGTTGTACTATTTCCTTGCTTGTGAAGGAGAAAGAGAAATATAGAGAGAGGCATGCAGCATCTGTGACGGGACCCGGTTGGCCATCCATTGTCTTCTTCTTTCTTCTTTTCCCCTCTTCACTTCAAAAGAAAAAAGGTGCGTATTTATAATTATATGAGATGTCCTAATCTATGTCTAAGCATAAAGCTAGTAATCCAATGTGTGCCTATTAAGGTACGGTAAGACATGTATATTTTCTAACATGTTGTCATGACTCCTATATACGTTATAGGCATGAATTCAGTGTACCATTTTATTATTAGTAATCTAGAGCCTCATCTTTTCGCTTATGCTTATACTTATCAGCCAAAATTTGAATTTTCAACCTTAAATTTGAAACTGATTTTGAGGTTTTTCATCAAAGTTTATTTTTCAGCCTTTGCTTTTAGATCGTTAAGAACACGTATATAAAAGTTTTATTCACAAATTACTTTTCGTTTGCAAATATGACGTTTCGCTTATTTCGCGAATAAGTGAAACGATGGCTCCGCTAGAATTAATGTAACATGTATTGGCCATCACTACTGGAGAGATGCACATCTCTCCCGGTTCGCAACGCCCTTTAGTGCCGGGTTGTGAATCGGGAGAGAGAATCTGGGACTAAAGATGGCGGTCTTTAGTCCCGGTTGAAATACCCAGGACTAAAGATGGCAGAGTTACAACCGGGACTAAAGATATTTTTATTTTTTTTAATTTGGTTGTGCTGTGTGCTACCTGTACTGATCCTATGCATATATATGATCAACCGGGACCATCCGGCGTGTTACCAACCGAGACTAAAGTTCCCCAGCCCCCCGACAGGGGTCTGACATGCCCTGTCAGGTGTTACCAACCGGGACAAAAGATCACTTAGTCCTGTTGGAGTAATAAACCAGGACTAAAAAACCTCTTTAGTCCCAGTTCTTTTTGGAACCGGGACTATTATGGTTTTCGGCCAACCAGCAAAAATCAATTCTCCAGTAGTGCATACTCCCTCCGTCTTAAAATAAATGTAGTTTTGCACTGTTCATGTCCAACGTTTGACCGTTCGTCTTATTTGAATTTTTTTATGTTGAGTATTTTTATTGTTATTAGATGATAAAACGGAATAGTACTTTATGTGTGACTTTTTTTTATTTTTCATAAATTCTTAAAATAAGATGGACGGTCAAATATCGGACACAGATACCCATGGCTAGGGGTGAAAACGGTACGGAAACGGACGGAAATCATCTTTATCGTTTTTGTTTTCATATTTTTTTCGGAATCAAAATCGGAATCGGAAACCCCAAATACGAAAACGGAGTCGACTATTATCGAAACCAAAAACGGAGTGAAAACGAACCGGCGTGAATACGGTAACGAAAATTTATCGGAATAAAAAAAAACCCCTCAAACTGATAAGCCCAATTCTCAAGTCTCAACGGTCAACAATTCATCATAAAACACAATCATATAAGTCCAATTGTTAAGTATCAATAGTACATCACAAAACATAATCTATGAAATAAATTAGTAATGCTGTTGATAAATCCCAATGCATGAAAAAATATTCTTATGTAATTTTAGATTTGCATAACAAATATTTTTTAAAAAATAACAGCCAAACACCATGGTATTAACTATTCATTGCTTAAAAAAAAGAATCCAGTGTATTTTGTGATTTCTGGAAATTCCAAGAAAAATTCCGAGAAAATTTCCGAAAAGTTTCCGACCAATTCCGAGTTCCGACGAAAATTGCCCTAATCATTTTCGATTCTGTTTCCGAGAAAATATTTCCAAATCCGTTTCCATTTCTGAAAAATTCCGACCGACAGATTCCATTTTCGAAAATAGGTCCGGAATCCGGAAAGTTTCCGTACCGTTTTCACCCCTACCCACGGCTGCACTTATTTTGGGACGGGGTAGTAACATGTTACCATATATATGGCTAGCTAAGTATATATACATGCATTAATTAGCCCTTTACATATAAAAACAAATGAATACTGAACTGATGTTCCTGTTTCTATGGCTGGTAGTGCTGGATGCATTCATGCATGCATGGGTAGCTAAACCATTCTTCTTCTTGTTATAATGTATGTACTTGAGAATCCAATTGACTCATCCTCTCCCTGCACCACTCACAAACAATAGCCTCCCCTTTCCCTTCGTTTCCTCCTTTTTGCTAGGCTTCCTGTCTCATTGTTGGCTGCTAGCTGCTGCCCTTGCACAAAGTAGGGATGATCGGTTCAGAGTGAGCACATGGATTTTGATGAGTTGAATTCCTTTCACTCATTCCCCTCTTGATCTTCAGCACACAGATAGACACCTCTCTCACAGCCCAAAAGTTAATTAGTCTGGCTTCTCTATCAGGCTGCATGCATGCATGGCTTTTGTTGCTTGTACATGTATATATATCATATATCATATATCATATATCTATCTCATAGATATATATATATATATATATATATATATATATATATATATATATATATATATATATATATATATATATATATATATATATATATATATAGATATATATATATATATATATATATATATATATATATAATATATATATCTATATATATATATATATCTATATATATATATATATCTCTATATTATATATATATATCTCTATATATATTATATATATATATATAACTCCATGCATGTCTAGATGCACATGTACACATATATATGCATGAAAGTATCAATGGTGGGAAGCATGTGCCTTTATGTATGAGTCTTGGCATATATGCATCTTGTTTTAGTTACACAACCACCATGAAAAGATGCCTGCTCTTGTTAACCCCATAGATTATACTGGCAAGCATTCAGGAAAGAAAAGATACCCTGCTAGGGGCCAAGACCTAAAGACATAGCAGAGACACATTAGGTTATATGTACACAAGCAAACATAAGTATCTATATCCATCCAGCTATGATCTATCTCTACAACTTTTTGGTCCAACTCCTTTAATTTTTTTTGAATGGACCAACTCTTTAATTGTTCCTACAAACCCAAAGAAAGTCGATATTCCCGCAGAATTATTGTCCCCAATGCTCCTTGAGGACACGTACGTATATCGATCCAGAGAGATAATTTTTTTTTTCGATAATGGAATATTTCATTTATCAATCGATCCACAGAGAGAGAGAGAGAAAATTGGCTAAAGCTTAGTCAATATATGCAAAGCGTAATTCACACACATTTCTCTACCTACTAGCTAGTTAGTTAGGTTGTTCTTCGATGCCTACATATATGCTGGTCTTGGAAGAAAGGAACTGATAATCAGATATCTTTCAGACGCATGGAGCTATAGCTAGCATTAGCAGCACTGATATATATGTCCACTAGCTTTCCATTAACACCTGATCGATCAGATCAGCACACGCAAATTGCATGGGATTCTCCAAAGCTAATCAATCGATCAGGATTGCATGGTATGACCAATAGCTGCAGGAATAATCATACATATTGTCCATAAAGGGTATGCAATTATAACCAAAACATGCATGGATCATGTTTGTGGGGATCAATATCGATCCTTTCATGATCAAATTATCCACCGATCTTGGACTTGACATTTATTCCTCGGCCACCGGATTGATGATGATCTTGAAGAACAAGTGCTGGGGTTAGCTAGCAGATCGACACCGAGGCATCGCCATCAGGCCATACGTGCTCGATCGATCAATCCACAACCTCATTCGATCGCAAAATGTGTGTATGAATGGTCCCCAATTATGATTTGTATGGTTGATATGTGAAAATGACTCATGAGTAGCAAATCCCTAGTGGATGAGTGGAGCACACTCTAGCTGGTATCTGGGATTTTTTTTTCCAGCATATATCTGAATGAAACAAAATGGTCAGTTGATGCTGGAATAACTTCACATGATGATATGGAAGTTGAGAGAGTTGCAGTTGAACACTTATGGGTGCAAGAAACAAATCAAGTGCCCTCACTAGATTCTGAAGGTAGCAGTTGGGTCTGCCCCCTTGTCATCACCATCTCTTATGTTCAGCCAATAAATTAAAAGCACAAAGTACATCATCCTCATAATTAAAAGAATTAATCTCTCCTCCATTTAAGGGCAGGATACAACTGCAACATTACAAATCATGTAGTGCCATGGATGCTAATTAATTTTTACTAGCTAGCTCTCATATTAGTCTAGCTACAATCTCTCAGGCTCAGCACATGACAGTCTACTTCACCACATTACAGCAAAAGGATTGCTCATACATGCAAGCTTTGCACTATATCGAAAAAGAAAAACCATACAGATCTGTAAACATCTGCGACGATCTCTAGATAGGCGCATATCACCGCACTGCTTTATGATCCGCGCGATCGATTTTTTTTTCTTTTGGTAAAGTAAGCACACCAGCCAGAAACATGAAACTTAACACCACAGCCCTTTATGGTCACCATACTAAATCTTTGGGAGGGCTCACATCATGATTATTTGCAGCCAGGTCAGGCAGGAGTAGGCAATAGATGGTAGCTGTTGGGAAAAAACTGAACAAGTACCACTATGCTTTTCTCATGTCATGCAAAGGTAACTAGCAAGCTGATTTGGTTGTACTATATGTATATAGTTATGAGGTGGCTGGTTTTGGTCCTCAGATGTATCATTGCCTGCAAAATGCTTATGCAAACTCTCCCTGCAAACAAAACAGTTGATCTACTACCAGCTGAGATCTCAAGTTTGGCAGCCTTTACAAATCTGTAGGATCTATCAACAAGCTGCTAGCTACAAGTCTAGTGCAGGCAATCAAGAAAAAAAAAGAGAGAAAGGGAGAAAGAAAGAAAAGAAAGAAAAGGAAAAGAAGGAGAGGGAGAGAAAAAGAAGCTAGTGGCAGAAGCATAAACACAAATGACAATTTGACATGAGTGGCACAGATTCACCTCCCTGGACAATTTTGGTGACATGTTACTAAAGGTGCATGGCTGGATTGCTGCTCTGCCTTTCCATCAGTACATAAAATATTGTCACACACCCAAACACTTGGAGCAAGAAGGAATGAAATTACCATGCAGCATGTTCTTTAATCTCTTTACTCTCACTCCATCAGAATCCCAGTGCATGGGTGTACACTGCTACATGCATGATCAGTAATATGATCTGCTTTGCATGGTAGCTAGCTTTGTGCTGCAAATAAAGGCGCTGGGACCTGCATAATTGTGCAGCAAGAGCAGCCAAAGTTATGGGCTTTAATGTTAATGTGACATCACTGCCCAAAGGCATATCTTGTTTCAAGATCTCTCTCATTTCTCAACGGATGCTCAATATATAGTGATGTACTCCTATGTGCTTTCCATGCACAGATATCAATTAACCATTTCATGAGCGAGTTTTAATGTACTCCCTCCGTTTCAGGTTATAAGACGTTTTGACTTTGGTTAAAGTCAAATTGCTTCAAGTTTAACCAAGTTTATAGAAAAAGCTAGTAACATTTTCAACCCAAGATAAATTTATTATGAAAATATATTCAATTATTGATTTGATGACACTAATTTAGTATTATAAATATTACTATATTTGTCTATAAACTTAGTCAAACTTGAAACAATTTAACTTTGACCAAAGTCAAAATGTCTTATAATCTGAAATGGAGGGAGTATAAATTAAGACTATTAATGTTTTCTATATATGTTTTTCAAGAGCTAGTTAGGTGTGAGTGACAATACAATTTTTCTTGATTGTCTACAAATATATAGTGATTGGGTAGTTGAACTGTTGAAGGGAAAAAAGACAAGGAAATAAACAAGGGAGAAAAATGGAAAAGGTGATGGGTGTGGAGCACTAGATTAGATTGCACACAGGAATGGATGGATTCCATATGAAGATGAAATGTTTTAAAACTTCTCAAAGAAATAAATTAATGAACGAAATGGAAAAGGGATGAAAAGATGGGCCAGCACAGGTACATGTACTTGTAGATAATTAATTTGTTCTAGAATAAATTTGGGCAAGAGCGCACCCAACAGCCGGACATCGCAATCATCTCCATTCGAGTTCATATATATTTACATCATCCTTGCTTATTTTTTGCAATCATCCTTGCTTATATTTACATCATTCGAACGGCTGCGTTTGTTCCCAGCCATTCCCAACTTCCCCTCATCGTTTTCCACGCGCACGCTTTTCAAACTACTAAACGGTGTATTTTTTAAAAAAAGTTTCTATACAAAAGTTGCTTAAAAAATTCATATTAATCTATTTTTTTAAAAAAATAGCTAATACTTAATTAATCATACGCTAAATGCTGCTTCGTTTTACGTGCTAAGGAGTGAGGGCGAACACAGCCAGATAAGTAGGTTCCCTTGAATCATTGACACACACATACAACTGTCATACCTGGCCAAGAACACTTTTTGTCTCTCATTGTAATTGTGATTAATCATGCATGCCCAAACTTTTTTTTTTAAAAAAAATCGATAGGCAGGGTAAGATAGCCCATGCCATTGAACTAAGAGCAAGTTTAATAGCATAGCCAAATGTTAGCTCCAAATTATTTATAACTAATCTAATAACCCATGTATACAATAATTACCTATAAAAATATGTTACACCATTAATACCTGGTCCTATCTCTCATATACACATAACGTCTTGGAGTCCGTGTTGCAACTGGTAACAAATCTATAGCCCGCTTTCATCTCTCTCCCCTTTTTCTTCTCGATATATGGTTATAGCTGGCTTATAGCCTGCTATTGTACTTGCTTTAAGTTGAGAAAAATCCTCTCGAATGCGGCGTGCGACCGAGCACGCTCAACCTCAGTAGGTCGGCATCCCCCTCTATTAAGGAGACCTTACCACTGCACTACACACATAACCAAAATTAGCCTAGATAACTTGTGAAATGCAGTAAAAAATCTATACTTTATTTGATTACCTAAACCAATATTAACAAACATATCTTTTTGAGAGGTTCAATGTACCCTGGATTATATAAATAAGTCGGGTTTGTTCAAGTCAAAACTCATGAGAAGAGATGGGTAGTGCAGAAAGTAGGTAGTAATTATAGATAATATGGTGTCTATTTCTTTGTATTGTAATTCACATATATAAGATGGTTAGACATAGCTTAGGATGAGTATGGACCTGAGGTGGCACCCAATAGGCCGGATTCCCCTTTGGTGATCATGAATGTACTTTAACAGCAAGTATATTTATACCTAGGTACATATATACTAGCTAGTATTACTTTCAGTTCAAAGTACTATCTGTATAATCTGAAGTGGCCCATGAGTTTTTTTTAATACGGATTATTAAATATCCTCTGTATAATCTGTTTTTTCACTTATGTTTCACTTATGACTTGTGTCCGTGTAATTGGAGCTTCTTTTGCGACAATGAAATTAATAGAATATATACCATGCAGCATATATATCCTAGAAATTTAGAGAAAAAATTAAGCCATGAATATAACGGGTTTGGATTCTAAAATCCTAAGTGTATATATATGTGTCCTTGTTTCTTACCAGCAATCTAAATAGTTCTGAGTATTTCTTTTTTAAAAAATCAAGGTTGATTATTGTATCACCTATCAGCATACGTACACATGTGCAAGTTAAAAATCAAGATTGGTTGTTGTAAACAATTGTGATAACATTTTTTTTCCAAATGATCTCCTATGGAGACATATATCTTCTATGTTAGAGTTGTAGAGCTCGACGAGATCTCCAACTTTATAGTTGAAATTGTTTGTATATGAGATTATTTAGGTGGCTAAATATTCATCACAAGCTTTGCTACCTTTCTTACAAGGATTATTTAGAAAATCCAAACTTTGAAATTTTCTAGAAAATTCATATATACTAAGCCCGATATGAAGTAAACCAAAGTTCTATGCATGGGATTCTTACAGTATTTCCTAGTTAACATTTTTTTGAATATATTTTTAGTATGGTCATTCGCTGATGTCAAGTTCCATAATATTTTTAGTATGGTGGCTGTCGTGGAATTCGACTGCACAAATAATCCTCGATTTTTATAGGCCCTTAGTTGCAGGAAGTTTGCATAAACGTCTGAGAAAACGGGTTATCGACCGTCTGCACAAATGTACCAGTTTCAGTTGCGAGCCCATTAGGATAAATACTTATCGCACCACTAAAAATCTGGTCTTTGATAGCAGATAGCGTTATAGGTTAGGATATATAGTTATAGCTAAAGCATAGGCATGTAACATCCTAATAGTACTAAAACCAGAAAGAGGAAACACAAGTTTCTGTAGACACATCACACAAATGAGCTCTTATTTCCTAGCTAGCTAGCATTTGGAAAACGAGGGATGATCTAGATCTCTTTGTGTCAGCCTCCACAACCAGCCCACAGATTAAATTCAGTACTCTCGTCGTCAATGGGTCATAACATAATTAAAGCTGAAAAGGCTAATACATATAGCAGCAGCTAACGTTTCACCTCTACAAGACAAAGTGCGATTACCTATATGCTAATATATAGTGACATGAACTCATGTATGTTTGTATTGCGTCTCATCTAGTGTAACTAGGCTTGCAGGTCCATTGTGTAATTTATGTTTTCAGATCCCAAAATGCTACATTTATGTTCTAGTTATACATCCTCTTTGTACGTATTTACCAAACATGCTTTGTGTAATGGCATAGCCTAATCACCATTGCCGAAAAACTATAAATATACGTTCCCATCACCACTGCATAGAGGCTACTAGTGTAAGGTACCATAAAAGTGACCCTAATTCAAGGGGCTTCAGTTAACAGTCCACAGTACTGCACCTGCAGTAGCAGCCGTTGACATATAGGATCGGGTCCACCTGTCAGCCACTGCTACTACAAATACAGTACTGCAGAGGATCCATGTCCTTCAGTTATGGTGGAGGGGAGAAGGGCTCGCCTAGTGTTGTCTCGAGATACCCGATCCAAAAATTATCAGAGGTGATGTTATTCCAAATATAATCCAACATATCTGATATTGTACTTGACTTTAAAAAATAAAGAGGAAAAAGTGGCAAGTGACACACTTCCATCAATTAATGATGGTTAACATGAGTTGCTCACATTGTGTCAACTGTGTGTGCATGCATTGAAATTTCTTCACTTTATTTGTAGTGATGCAGTGCGAGCATTTGTAGATGTGTACAAGCTATTGTTCAAGGGCAGGGTGAGCATTTTGATAATAATCTGACAAGTTATATGAAGTTAACTGTAGCATGGTTTACATTACCCTTTTCAAGGTGAAAACCAGTCCTGTCGCTTTGCCAAAAACTGAAAACTTTTGGTCAATTCTACTATATGAAAAACCAGATAAAACCGCTTACTTTTCCACAAACTTGTCCCCAACGGCTTCATCAAAACCGATAAGTTGCCATCACTAGAAATGTTCTTTTAAAAAAAACTTGGATCATTCATATTATTGCATACGTACACATGTAGTTTATGCCATTTTCATATGTTATCATAGTTTTAATACTTTAAACTTACAATTGTATATATACTATAAATATAGCGCTATATTAAATATAAAGATATTGGCAGAGGTTATGAGCACAACACCATTGAATGTTTCATTTCGACGATCGATTGTAGGACCAAAGTTAGTTGAGTGGGATGATTTGATTTCTTGACTAGCTAACATAACCCTGTCAAATGAAAAAGATTGCTTTATTTGGTCGCTACATAAAAATGGCCAATTTTTTGTCAAATCCATGTATAATGCGATCATCAATTCCAATGTAAAGATCCACAAGAGGATCTTATGAGAGGTAAAGGTAACACTAAAAATCAAAGTATTTATGTGGTTTCTTAAAAAAAGGTAATCTTAACGAAAGATAACCTGATAAAGAGAAAATGGAGGGGAACAAGCAATATTATTTTTGTAATATACAAGAGACCACCCAACACTTTTTTCTTTAACTGCCATGTTGCACGTTTTGTTTGGCGATGTATCTTCTTTGCCTTCAATATCGCCCTTCCACACAATGCAAAAGATTTTTTTGGTAACTGGCTAAAGGAGTGCCTAGACCCACAAAAAAATGATTTTATTTGAAGCTAGTGCTCTATGTTGGTCAATCTGGCGTTGCCGTAATGATATAGTTTTTAACCATAATAAAATGCCTAACATCACGTAGGTTATCTTCATGTGTTCCAATTGGCTCCACTCTTGGTGTATGATGCTTTCACAGGAACAACAGGATACTACGCACAATGATGCTACACGTTTGGAATTGGTAGCCAAGGAACTTTTATTCCAGTTTAGATGGCGTAGTACCTACATAATTTCGTGATAGAATTTACATGATTTTAGAAACATTATTTTAGTAGATCATATTATTGCCAAAAGTTGGGAGTTTGTCCCATCTCACCTTTTTTAAGCTCATTTCTGTTCACTTCTGGACTTTTTGGCGGTGTGCCTACGGGTAGAGGCCGGAGATGTAATTCATTTCCATTATCTAAGAAAAATTAAACATAAAGATATATATGTAAAACCTCCTTTGATATATATGGATTTTGCTAGATTTATGTAAGAATTCCACGATTTTTAGAAGAATCAATTCAATTCATTTGGGAATCTAGAAAGTCACCGTGTCCAAAGGAGGCTTCGTTCAGAATAGCTATTTGTCGGAGCCCGGACTCCTCTAGCAGGGAGTAGAGAAACACCCCTTATGGGCCAAGGAGCAGGTCCGTGGGAACTAAGTCATGAACACGTGAAAGAGCAAAAGACAAATAATTTATACAGGATCGGGCCGCTCATAGCCATAGCACCCTACTCATGATGTGTTCTTCCTTAGATCTCTGCCTCAATCTTTTATAAGGTGTGAAACTTTCTTAGCTAGATGTACAAGAGTTTTTTTTCTTCCTTGCATGGCCTTGGTTCTCCCTTATAGTTTGATGTCTCTTACAAAAGGGTCCCATAGAAGGGCATTAGGTAGGTAAAGTTTTACCGCATGCTGGCAAGTAAGGCCCACTACAGGACCCTAGGAGGGCCTAGCAGAGCTATGTTCACACGAGGTGGCTCCTCTCTAGCCGCTTGCCCTTCGCGTCGATGCGTAGCTTGGGGTAGGTGACTGGGATGCAGATGACGTCTATTGAGTTCACCTGTCGGCCTTAGATAACTGGGTGTGTCATGTTGTGGTGGGTCTGGCCAAGCGACATAACAGTCAACCACGTCCCCTGACATCCCATGCCCCCGTATTTTTAGGCATAATGATGGTTAGTTCCACAATCGACATGCACCGTTTTGTTGCTTATCGTTCCCCACGCGTTGTGGATGGATTCGTATCCCTTAGACTAAATGCAAGAGCATCTCTGTGACGAGGAGTACCGACACTCCAGGTCCTGTCATATTTAAGGTGTAATAGGGGCCCCGAGCAGCCAATGGGGCCGAGCTCGGGCGTGCCCTGAGCTCGCATCCCGAACTCTAGATTCGGCTTGTTAAAATAAGAGACCGAGTTCTCAGTCCCACGTATGACTGGCGTGGCTTGGTGCCACGTGGCCTAGTTCAGAAACCCCCGGTGCCCCAAATAGTTGGTGGTGGGAACCCATGTCCCCACTTCTCTGACACTATTCGTTTGGTCTCTCCCTCGTTTAGGGTGTGTTTAGTTCCACGTTAAAATTGGAAGTTTGAAGAAAAAAGGTGGAAGTTTATGTGTGTAGGAAAGTTTTGATGTGATGAAAAAGTTGAAAGTTTGAAGAAAAAGTTAGGAACAAAACCCAGCCTTAGTATGAGCACGTTTCCCAAACTGCTAATTAAATGGTATGTTTCGTGTAAAAATTTTCTGTATAAAAGTTTTTTTTTTAGAAAATAAATAAATCTATTTTTTAAGTTTGAAAAATACTCAATAATACTAATGCTATCTCGTTTACTGTGATGTTTAAAATCCGAGCCAACAATCTAGTTCGAACTAAGCCTTAATAACGTTGTTAGCATAAGTCACAGTTCTGATGCTACAATATCTATTTAAATATGGAACAATGAATGGCAGGACATCATGATGAAGCCTGAGCAGCAAAAAATGGTGGCAAATTAAGTGCGAATCCACACATGACTTTCATTAGTCTCAAGTACACAAATAAAACAAGTAGAGCTTCCCTTTTCTTTTTCTAGTTTAAGTTTCTCTGTTCCTCCTCTCTCCTTCAATATCACACTTTTTTTTTCTCTCCTTTCTTTCTCTTGGGTGTATGTAATTTGTCATTTCCCTAAATTTTTTTAACTCACATCACTTTCCTGCCATCTTAATCATTGCTGTCTTGTGTATGGCTGCCATTGTGGGCTACAAGTTGTATCTCTATTCCTGCAATCTTGCAAACATTTCCGATCCCGTGTAAATATACCTAATTACCAGAATGTTTGTTTGTTGGGGTAAGTTGTAACCAGATTTACGTTTAGATCCCATTTGCAAACCAACTGCCCAGTTTAATCATTATGTGCACTACACCACATCAATAATATTTCTCTAATATTTTTGAAAAGAAAGTGAGATGATCCACAGTCCACACCATGCTAGAGCCACAAACCACCATATGGTGATATAAACTCCCTTTTCAGGTTTCAACAATAACTACCACCACCATTTGTAACTTCTACTGGATATCATCAGCATATGCATCTAGTGGTGTGTTACCTTGCACACCACACAAATTGTTTTTTTTTAGATAATACACCACACAAATTGTTAATCAACTATATACAAAATCACTAAAAAAAAACTACACACATATATTACTGGGTAGTAACTAACAATAAATTTATAGGGTTTGCCAATTGCCATCCTAGCTAGCCAATAAAAAAAGTGACAGCAACAAGTGTTGCTCCCCTGCCCCATTTGGTAGGTCCATCTTACCCCCTCCCTTTCTTTCTTTGCCTTTGCCAATTCACCCCCACTCCACACACAAACACATTCACATTCTCTCTCTCTCTCCTCTTCAGCTATGATAAATACCCTGCAATCACCAAGCCAAAAACCAGACAGCGGACAGCACTTCACTTGGGAGTGAGTTAGCCTATAGTTGAAGTAGTAGAAGGCAAAACCCTCTCCTTCATCTCTTCTCCTTCAACATCGTCATCATCACCATCATCACAAGGTTGTGTGTCAACTCAGCTCGATCAAGCTAGCTAGCTACTAGCTGCCACTACTGCAGCTGTAGTAGTATAGCATCCAATCCCACAGCCTAGCTAGCTGTGGTGTTGGTATAGTGGCTTGTGTGTGAAAAACACCAGAGAGACAGAGAGATTTTCATCCATCGATCGATCGCCATGCCGCCTCCTCAGGAGTTGCATGGCGATGACCATGGCCACCACCACCACCAGACACCCGCTGGTGGTGGTGGCGGCGGCGCCGGTGACGGTCACTACCTCATCGACTTCAGTTCTCCACCTTCCACCACTTCTTCTTCTTCCTCCTCCTCTACCAATTCTCCTGCAGCCACCGCCGCGTCCTCGTCTTCCACCAACACCTCTGGCGCCGCCGTCGTCCACCCCACCACCTCAAGTCCCCCCTCCGTCGTCTCTGGCCGCCGGTCCGCCGCCAACTCTTACCCTCTTGTCCTCAAGGTCAGTAGACAAGTACACATTTGTGTATATATACATATATACTACTCTGTCAGAAAAAAATGAATTCCTAACTACGAACTTGGATTGGTCTTTTTTTTTTAAGGAGGGTATGTATGTATGTATGTATGTACTTGTAGAGCTACGTGCATGAGCATGTTGACATATGTGCATGAGAGATTGGTGATGAGACGTGACCATGCATTTTTTTTTTGATAATTGGTGCAGTTCGAGGAGGTGGTGTACAAGGTGAAGATCGGCAAGCCGGCGGCGGGGTGGTGCGCGAGGATGTCGTCGGCGATCGGCGGCGGCGGGGGGGAGGGGAGGAGGAAGAAGGGTGCGGCGGCGGCGGCGGCGGCGAAGGAGAAGACGATCATCAGCGGGATGTCCGGGGTTGTGCGGCCGGGTGAGATGCTGGCGATGCTTGGGCCCTCGGGGAGCGGCAAGACGACGCTGCTGACGGCGCTGGGCGGCCGGCACGGCGGCGGCGGCGGCGGCGGGCGGGGGATGCTGTCCGGGAAGATCACCTACAACGGGCAGCCGTTCTCCGGCGCGGTGAAGCGGCGCACCGGGTTCGTGACCCAGCACGACGTGCTCTACCCCCACCTGACCGTCGCCGAGACGCTCTGGTACACGGCGCTGCTCCGCCTCCCGCGGGCACTCGGCGCCGGCGAGAAGCGCGCGCAGGCGGAGGAGGTGATGCTGGAGCTCGGGCTCGGCAAGGTGGCGAACAGCATGATCGGCGGCGTGCGCGGCGTGCGCGGGCTGTCCGGCGGCGAGCGGAAGCGCGTCAGCATCGGGCTCGAGATGCTCGTCGACCCCAGCCTCCTCCTCCTCGACGAGCCGACCTCCGGGCTCGACTCCACCACCGCCGCCAGGATCGTCGGCACGCTCCGCCGCATGGCCGCCGGCGGCGGCCGCACCGTGGTGGTGACCATCCACCAGCCGTCGTCGAGGCTCTACCACATGTTCGACAAGGTCCTCCTCCTCTCCTCCGACGGCTGCCCCATCTACTACGGCCTCGCCGCCGACGCGCTCTCCTACTTCGCCTCCGTCGGCTTCGCCTCGCCGCTGTCGCTCAACCCGGCTGACCTCATGCTCGACCTCGCCAACGGTACGTACGCCATCCCCCACTACTCGATATCGCCATTATTATTCCCCTCTCCTCCTCATCTTCTTCTTCCTCTCTCTAACTTTTTGTGATGCTCTCCAATTCACATGGCATATTGGCATGTGACACTCTATTCCTAATGCTCACGTCATATGTCCAACAAATCGGCGAAATTACCACAGAAGAATTTGTATCACTGATTTTTAGAAGGCTTATATCATCGAAAAATCATGATACACATTTGTGTTTGAACGTTTCGCCTATAGCTGATTATAAGCCCGTAATGGTTTATAACTGATCAAAGAATAATTTAGGGTTAAAACTTTTATATATGTTCTTAGCGCGGAAGTTGAAAAATAAACTATGATGAAAAATCCCAAAACCAACTCTAAAAATAAGTTTTTAATATTTAATTTTTTTTTCCGGCGACTTATAAGCTGAAAAGTAAACGATGGATGAGCATCCGTATAGATTTTCACCCTTCAGTAGTTTGTCATTAGGATTCTCCCCTTTGCCTCCCAACATGGCGGCAACAACATCAATTCCTTTTTTTTTAATCGTTTCAAGCATTGCAACCATCAGTTCTTGGCATCTCCATGACATTTAGAACATGTACCATACACTTGATCATAGGCTCATAGCCCTTAGTCACCACTATTATCAGCTAAAAGTCCTGAGCTTGAAAAGCAATGCAGTGATCTTGAAAGGTCGCCCTATAAGAATTTGTGTCACATACATGTGTGGTTAACTGGACTCAATTCACAGTATGGCATATTCCATTTTATTAGCATTTTTTTCATTGGTTATACTTTGGAATTGGAATTATACCATGTGTTGTTTCTGTGAGGGTACCTTTCTGCAAACAGAGTCCAACCACTGAAGAAAATACAGAGTATAATTAACCCTCAAATAAACGGATTTTGCGGAAATTTCACAAGCAAACATTTCAATTCCTGTAGAAAACGAAAAATTCCCCACATTCCAAACAGGGCCTCACAGGATTATTCTCCCGTACAATTCGTCCCATATAAAAAAGCTAGAGGAATCAGATCCTTCAACACTTGTTCATAATATATAATTCTCCCCACAGTTGTTCAGTTAACCACCTTGCAAAAAGGTGAACATAAAGCAATAATCAAACAATTTATACTTACACATACCATGGGCTCAGAAATTTTTTAATAAGAAGTAAAGAAAAAGAAAAGCATAAGCAGAGATAGGGAGAGGAGGGTGAGCTTGGTGAGCACTGAGAAGAGAAGCACGAGCCAACGTGTTTGAGAGATTGTGTTCTTGATACGGTGCGCGCATGCCGTTCCATGGGTCCCCTGACAATAGCAACACTTACGGACTGTTTAGATTATAGCCAAAATAAACTAGTACCAAAATTTTAGTAAGTTAATAATATTGCTGAAATTTTAGCTGGATTTCTTATATATTTACTAAAGTTAAAAAAAATAAATGTATGCACATCTTTGTTATCTTAAAAAAATATATATTTTAAAATAGCATTAATCTGAACAGTCCTCACACTTGATCATCGATCGCCATCACGCGTTCGTGTCACGGTAGTGTTTGATTACATTGCGTGCGCAATGGCGAGCGAGCGATAGCGGCATGCCGGCCGGCATCGATCGGCAGCCGCAATAGCTTAGTTGGGTGGAGATCAGAGGGACATGGATGGGGACACACTTAGCTCGGTGCACTCTCGAGTCTCGATCGATGGATCGATCGAGCAGCTGCCCAATCATGGCGCGGCGCATTTGCGTTCCCCGCGCCCGACAGCGCCGCGCGCGCTCATGATTGTATTGCACCTCCAAATCTTTTGTGAACAATGGCGGGACACTTGTCGAGCTCACGGTCTCACGTGCGGTTTTTTTTTTCTCTCTTCTTGCTCGTGCAGGTATCGCGCCGCAGATCGGCGGCGGTGGTGGTGATGGGGATGTTGGTGGTGGCGCGGCGGCGGCGGCGGCGAACGGCGGGGGGAGTGAGGCGGAGCTGAAGGAGGTGAGGGGGAAGCTGGCGGCGGCGTACGAGCGGCACATTGCGCCGGCGGTGAAGCTGGACATCTGCGCGCGGGAAGGAGGCGGTGGTGGTGGTCAGGGCGCGGCGGCGGCGGCGGCGGTGGCGGGGAGGAGGAGGCGTGGTGGTGGGAAGGCGGCGGCGGAACAGTGGACGAACGGGTGGTGGGCGCAGTTCACGGTGCTGCTCCGGCGAGGGGTGAAGGAGCGGCGGTACGAGTCGTTCAACAAGCTCCGGATCTTCCAGGTGCTGAGCGTGGCGAGCCTCGCCGGGCTGCTGTGGTGGCGCACGCCGGCGGCGCACCTGCAGGACCGGACGGCGCTCATCTTCTTCTTCTCCGTCTTCTGGGGCTTTTTCCCGCTCTACAACGCCGTGTTCACCTTCCCGCTCGAGCGCCCCATGCTGGTGAAGGAGAGGTCGTCGGGGATGTACCGCCTCTCCTCTTACTTCGCCGCGCGCACCGCCGCCGACCTACCCATGGAGCTCGCCCTCCCCACCGCCTTCGTCGTCATCCTCTACTGGATGGGCGGCCTCGACCCGCGCCCTGGCCCCTTCCTCCTCTCCCTCCTCGTCGTCCTCTACAGCGTCCTCGTCGCCCAGAGCCTCGGGCTCGCCATTGGCGCCGTGCTCATGGACGTCAAGCAGGGCACCACCCTCGCCTCCGTCATCACCATGGTCTTCCTCATCGCCGGCGGCTACTACGTCCAGCACATCCCGCCCTTCGTCGGCTGGCTCCGGTGGCTCAACTACAGCTTCTACTGCTACCGCCTCCTCATCGGCATCCAGTTCGGCGACGGCGCCGCCCACTACGACTGCGGCGGCGGCGGCGCGCGCTGCCTCGTCGCCGACTTCCCGGCCATCAAGGCCGTCGGGCTCAACAACCACTGGGTCGACGTCTGCGTCATGGCGCTCCTCCTCGTCGGCTACCGCGTCATCGCCTACCTCGCCTTGGACCGCCTCAAGCCAAGGTGAAGCTCGCCGTCGCCATCGCCATCGCCGGCGGCGTCAGCTATCCAAGTATCCATCTAGCTAGAGCTGCTGATCCATCCAAGACAAGAACAAGAAGGGTCAATTAATGATTAACCCTGGAAAATTAAGTTTCATTTCCTCTTAATTTTCTTGGATGGATGCTGCTGCTTCACCCAGAGAGTTTATAGCTTAATCGAGTGATTAATTAATGAAGAGAGTTAATTAATTAAGTATAAGAGAGCAGAGATGAGATGATGACATGTTCCATCATGTAATAATAACTAGTGCTAGTAAAGGGAGTTGGAACCCTCAACCCTGTACAATACAAGAACACTATACAAACCCTGCAGCAGCTGCAGCTTGGCTCTGACCAGCAATTTTTTTCATGCCACTGCTGATTCAGTTATCTCCTTTGTCATCCATAGCAATTTTAGTTAATTAATTAATCTCCTCATAAAGCTTTCCAAATTGAAGTGGTATTTTTTTTATGAGGCTCCTCACAAACAGAATTCAGCTGTCTGTCCAAATAAAAAATAAACAAGAAGCCTAATAATTCTTGCATGGATGTGCCAGTGCACCAAAGCCCTTTTTGCAGTGTGGAGTTGAGGACAGAGTCACAGAGCACAATGGGATTGAAGTGCAATGTATACAGAGAAAAGATGCTTGTGCATTGTGCTGCTGCTATTCTGAACCCTCAAGAATAAGAATACCCTCCTCCTCTGCAAAAATCGACAGCCTCACTGTTTTTCTGCATCTGAAATTCTGTACATATAGCAGTTACTTTTTGTTGCTTTTGTTGTTTTGATGTCCTGCTGAAGCTTGAGGTTTGAGCAGAGTTTTCCAGCAGGTGGGCTAACATAAGGCTAACAGCGTATGAAATGATGTGAGCTAAGTGCCATTGGGATTTTGAAGTGAGAACCAAAAAAAGATTCAGTTTGTTGAAATGTCTCAATTCGAGTGGCCCATTCTGAAACCAGTTCCATATTGGCTTGGACTAGTTCAGCATGTCAAATCTCGACAGTTGTCACCTCATAACTGAATTCTGAAATGGAATTTAGAACCATGGAGTAAAGAAACAGAACAATTACGCCACTGTTAAATTCACATGGAATCTATTATATTATTAAAACAGCTTTGAAAAAAGGCACCACGATCGCTGTGGGGGCTAGAAATTCCCACATTAATCGGAGAAAAAGAAAAAAAAAGAAAAAAGAGAGTCCAAGTAGAAGTCCAATTTAAAAATAGCTGAAATTCGAAATTAAAAATAAGCAATATTGAAAGAAGTTTTCATATAAGAGCCCAATACGAGATTAATCAAAATTCAAAATAAAAATAAAATAAAATCCAAAATTAGAAAAGGAAAGGAGAGTCCAAGTAGAAAAACAATTTAAAAATAGCTAAAATTCGGAATTAGAAATAAGCAATATTGAAAGAAGTTTCCATATAAGAACCCAATACGAGATTAATCAAAATTCGAAATAAAAATAAAATAAAATCTAAAATTAGAAAAGGAAAGGAGAGTCCAAGTATAAATACAATTTAAAAATAGCTAAAATTCGGAATTAAAAATAAGGAATATTAAAAGAAGAATCCATATAAGAACCCAATACGAGATTAATTAAAATTCGGAATAAAAATAAAAATAAATCCGAAACTAGCAAAAGAAAATAAAAGAAGAGTTAAAGTAGGAATACAATTTTAAATTAGCTGAAATTCGAAATTAAAAATAAGTAATATTGAAAGAAGAATCCAAGTAAGAACGCAATACGAGATTAATTAAAATTTCAAAAAAAATAAAATAATATCCAAAATTAGAATAATTAAAAGAAAGTTCAAGTACGAATACAATTTTGAAACAACTGAAATTGAAAATTAAAAAATAAAAACATTAAAAGAACACAATATGGTAGTAACTAAAATTTTTTTAAAATAAATTCTGAAATTAAAAAAAGGAAAATAAGATTTCAATTAGGAATACAATTTATAAATAACTAAAATTTATGATAAAAATAAAGATTATTGAAAGAAAAGACCATCTAAAGCACATGACGACATGACGAGATAAATTAAGTAATATGCCTATAAAGGAGTAGAGTGGTGGCAGTTGATACGATATATAAAAATTATTAATAAAACACCAAATAGAATCCTAATGACGATTAAAAGGAAGGACGTCAGGCAGGCCATGAAGCAAACAAATAAGGCGGTTGCCGGGACTTCTAGAAAGTAAAAAAAAAAACCATTGATAATCATATTCAATTTTTAAAATCTCAATGACAATAAAAAGGAGAAGCAGCGGGCGGGGTGTATAAGAGTATAGCTGCAGAGCCGCCGACGGTTGACGGGACTTCTAGAAAATAAAAAATGAATTCCAACGGTAGTTATGTTCGATTTTTAGAATCATAATAACAAT
Source organism: Oryza meridionalis (assembly GCA_000338895.3). Classification (NCBI taxonomy): domain Eukaryota; kingdom Viridiplantae; phylum Streptophyta; class Magnoliopsida; order Poales; family Poaceae; genus Oryza; species Oryza meridionalis. The sequence goes on from CM002531.2 coordinate 3,974,847, forward strand.
AAAAAGTAGGCGGCGGACGGGCTGTAGAAGGGCATAGTGGCATCGTTTGATGGGACTTCTAAAAATTATAAAAAAAATGAAACTATAAGTCCAATTTTTAAAGGCTTGGAACTTCCAAAAAGTAAAAAAAAAAAAAACCAATGATAATCATGTTCGATTTTAAAATCACAATGACAATAAAGAAAGGAGGCAGCGGACGAGCCGTAGAGGAGTACAATGGCAAAGCCGATGACGGTTTGGCGGGACTTCTAGAAAGTAAAAAATGAACAAAAACGATAAATTATGTTCGATTTTTAAAATCTCAATGACAATAAAGAGAAGAAACAGTGGACGAGCCGTAGAGGAGTATAATGGCAACGTTTGACAGGACATCTAGATATTATAAAAACGAAACCCAACGTGACAATAAACTCTAAAAACTATAAAATCCAATTTTTAAAGGTTCCAAGAAAAATGAATAGAAATAGTGGTAGATCGAGCAAGCAAACAAACAAAGAAGGAGATGACATAAGAGGTAGCAACTGGTGTTACTTTTAAAAACTATATAATTAGAAACACGAGGATGATAAGGTTTGGTCTTTTAAAGTCTTAAAAAAATGAGATAGTTATTTAATAAATTTTAAGTAAAATCATACTTAAAAAAATATATGATTTTGTTTGGGTGCTAGCCACGCAATTGCGCGGGCTTCCAGCTAGTTCGGATTAATTTTATGTCAGTAGCTACCATGAGATCAGAATCCAAGACGCACGGTGAAAAATCTTGTAGACATCAATCCTTCAAAATCAAAGCAATGAATTTGTCAAGTAAATACTACTGGTAGTGTATAATCATTTGTAAGCAGATTGTCAATGATCTTACAAGATCTTTTGATTGCAAGATCAAAGGACTTGAGGCTCTCATTATTCTCCTCCTTTGAGGTAGTCTTGTCTCTTCAATGCTTCTAGAAGCTCTCTGAAGTGTGAACAATGCATGTGGGCCTCGGCCCAGGGCCCACAAAGGCAGCCACACCGAAGAAGAAGAAGAGACCACTTGCTTGGGCTTGGAGTGATGGACCCGCTTCCCGCCTATAAATTCACGCCGCGGAGGCGACGCTAGGTTTGGCCGCGCCGCAACCGAAGCGCCACCACGCCACGCCGCGCTTGGACCGATGGCGAGGTCGACCACGCCGACGCCGGCGTCCCCCTCCGTCTGCCGCCGCGTCAGGCTCTCATCCGGCGCCGGCGCACGCTCGCCGCCGCCGCCCACGCGCCAGCCGAATGGCGGCGGCCTCCTCCCGTCCGCCTTCCGCGTCGCGCTCCCCCACGCCACGGCCGCCGTCGTGTCGTCGTCGCGCGGCGGCGGCGGCCTCGGCGCGCGCAGCAGGAGGAGGGAGTGCGCGTGCTCGCCCACCACGCACCCGGGCTCCTTCCGGTGCGCGCTGCACCGGGGCGCGGCGTCGCCGTCGCGTCCCTCCGTGGCGGCGGCGTGCGGCGGGCTGCGCGAGGACGCGAGGAGGTCGGCGATGGCGAACTCGCTGGTGCGCATCGCGGCGGTGGAGGGTGGCGACCACGTCCGCCGCGCCGTGGCGGCGCTCATCCGCCCGTCCTCCCACCACCAGCGCCGCCGCGCCGCCTTCCGCCCGCGCCCCAGCCGCCTCTCCGCCATGTCCGCCGCCGCCGCCGCCTCGTCGCCATGAGCACAAACCGCGAATCCGTCACGCCTCCTACGATCTCAACCAATGGCAATTTTGAATCCTTGTATGCCCCTGTTTCTCGCCGGAGATTTTTGTACTGTTCATAGTAGAGTGCATCTCTCTTCGTCAAATCTCAACATGTTGTTCATTATTACTACTAGCATTAGTAGAACATTGTGTCAACAATTTCTTTGTTCTTTATTAATTCGATCCGTGGATGGAAATTTAACCAAAAGCCTCCCGTACGTTAATTCAGATCTGCAGAAATGATTAGTGAAATTTCGTACAGAATAAAGTCGCTATAGTGAAAAATTTTCTGCGCGTATCTGTTGCGTTCAGATTGGGGGACGTCAAGTACGAGTCATGCAAGTAATTAGCGAACTTGACCGGCTAATCAATCTAACTAACTAAACGAGTCGCTGGTTTCTTTCTTGTGGTAGGAGTTGATCAATTCTTTAGTATATTCCATGGAGTGGAGAGGGAGGCTGCACGCTGAAATGGGTCGGTTTTTGATTCAGCGGTCAACGGGTCAACGGGATGCAGAGCACAGCTGGATTGGCCCAAGAATTTCGAAGCTTTGTACTGCTAGGCTGCTAGTACCAGTAGATGCTGTCGGTTGACCTGATGCGTGGTTGCTTGCGTTGAAGGAACGCAGAGCGGCAGAGAGAGAAGAAAGTCAACATTTCAGAAAGGACGGGCGTGGAGGCCAAGGAACGGAAGGGCGGCTGGCGATTACGTTCCGACAAACCGTGGTGGGGCCCGGCTTTTGTTGAATGTCAGTCCATATGCCACTAGTGTAGGTTCAGGTTTGGGCCCAATCTGTCCAATAAACAGACGAGCCCATTTATAGCAGTATAGCCCGGCCTGCATAGACTTTTTTGTTTGGAATATGTCTGTTTGGCCTCCCTCAACTCTTATTTCTTGATTGATTCGCCTCCCTCAACCGTAAAACTGGATGTAATGCCTCTCCTGTCTTCAAAAACCGGTGCAAATTGGCTCCTTCAATGGTTGAGAAAATGGCTTTTACTGACATCGCATGTTGATCATGATTGACTCGCTGATTTCGCATGTGGGACCCCCATGTCATCGACTCTCCTAACCTCCCTCCTCTCTCTCTCCACCTCGCCTCTATTTTCCATCTCTTCCCCGAGGGCAGCGGCACAAATCCTCCATCCCGAGTCATCCCCATGCCCGAGGCTGGGTTCGAGGGTGACCTAAGCATTGTCTCACCGTGAGAAGCATAGTAGCAACGAGACAAGCAGGGAGGGTCGACACTACGTTGTAGAGACCATGTCCCAAAATGCGAAGCAAACCTTCCTCTTGCTGCTGCCCCTACCATCGACCCGTCGCCGCCATCGTCGTCCGTCGCCGCCCCCGTCGTCGAGCCATTGCCGCCCTAGTCGTCAAGCCGCCACCGCCGCCCCCGCCGTCGTCGACCCGCCATCGCCCAAGGCCAGATCCGGCGAGGAGGGGCGCGGAGTTGCCGGCATCGAGTTGCTGTTGGCTCTAAGTCGCGGAGATGGGGAGGGAGATAGGGGGCAGCCGGTGGGGAGAGGGAGAGTGGCGCCGGAGGAGTTGGGGGAGGCGCGGTGGCCAAAGGAGGGGGAGGCGCGGCGGCTGGAGATGGAGGAGGGGAGGCGCAGCGGCCGGAGAGTTGCAACGAGAATGCGAGATGAGCGAAAAGATAAGGGAGAGAGAGGGGAAAGGGGGTTTTAATATTTTTTCTAGATTTGAGGGTGTTTATTGTAAATTTTAGACCTACACATAAATTGGAAAAATGAGAACTGAAACATAAAGTGTTAGGGGCTAAAATACAAAATTAAAGCTACTCCTAGAGCCACTTGCACTGTGAAGAACCCAAAGGTTGGACCTGTAGCTCTAGCCTACATGGCACCTCGAGGTTCCTCAAATTTGTGTGTTGCACTGGGAACGGCCTTAGAGACGAGTCTCCGTCCATGTCCTCAGAGTCACGGTTAGAGCAGAAGCTCGGGGAGGCTATAGTGGCGTGGAAGGAAGCAGGAGATCGGAAGGCAGCGGCGGCGGCGTTCCGGCATTGAGGTAGTGAGGCCACATTCCTCACCAGGATCAATGACGCCAAGGTCATGCTCGTTGTCATCTACGTATTGCCGCACGCCTCACCTGCTAGCATGATTTGTGCCACACGTCATGACCGTCCCTTGGACCGGTGGATCGAAGAATATGACGAGGATGAAGAGCATTTCAAACAATCAAGAGGTTAACCTGCTCCATGCCTCTGGCGCCCCGACTACCCCCTCCCCCTAGGTCCAACAACGTCTCTACCTTCTTGCTCCAGCACCTTTCTCTTTTTCCCCACCGATGCCATCCACCACTCGATCTCCTCTACCCCACCACCTCTTGCCAAGCCCACTCATCGCTAGATGTCTGTGCTTCTCTGATAGCCGTGAACCCCAACATGCTGAGTTCCCCTCGCTGTAGCACCTCCACCACTGCTACCTCCTTAATCCCGAATGTCGCCCACACGCCGAGTTGATCCGTCCTCACCCGAACGCTGCTCTTCCGGCCACTGCTCGCTACCGATCCGGTGGCTTCATCTCCAAGACCCGCAGCCACCATAGTGCCACTCGGCTGCACTCGTTGAGGAGCAAGGAGGAGAAAACAAAGAGAGTAGTAGAGAAGAAGAGAGGAGATAAGAAGAGAGGGAGAGGGGGGATAGATGATAGTCGATGACATGTGGGTCCAACCTCCTGACTCATCGAGCCAACCGCGATCAACTTGTCACGTAAGCAGAAACCGCTTCCCAAATCACTGAATAAGTTTATTTGCGCTGGTTTTTAAAGATGGGGATGTGCTGTACCCGGTTTTACGGTTGAGGGAGGCGGTTCAGTTAGGAGCAAAAGAGGAGGGAGGTGAATAGACTTATTTTTTGTTGTTTCATCCAGGTTGGTGGGCCGATGAAACGCCTTGTTTTCAGCCCGTGTAAGCTAATGCTCGAGGGATTTCGGGGCAAGGCCCGGAAAATTACGGCCCGTATGACATGGAACAAACCAGCCCATAACACCTCGTCGGCGGCTCTATCGTGCCAAGCAGAGCATTGCGGTGGGAGGGAGTAGAGATACACTAAACCATATGGGTAAAAGCACACACAAAACTTCGCGAATTTTACAGGTATCAGCTTATACCATTCATGTACATCAACAAGTCCATGAAATTTTAGATACTGAATTTACCCAAGTTACTACTTATAACATTTATGATTTTTTTTCAACCGTTCAAGCATATTTTCAATACAGGGAGAAGCTGCAGCTGCTAGAAAACTCCCGAAAACAAAACAAGGCCGTAGGGCTAGGGCCCTTTACCTCCAGGCTGCGGCATCTGCAGCATGTTGCCGAACCAGCGGTTGCACTGGTACACCGAGCAGAAGGTCTGCAGCGCCGTCATGAGCAGCATCACGACGGCGGCGAGCAGCGTGAGCACCCGCCACGACCGGAACACGTAGCGCTTCATCATCTTCCTCAGCCGAACCGCCGCCCTCCTGCTCCGGTGCTCGTTCACCGCCCGGATCACCCCGTCCAGCCTCGGCACCCAGCTCAGCCGCGTCGCCCTGCACATCCCGTTCCACATCTCCGCCGCCTCGCCGTCGCTCTTCATCCGGTTCACCACCACCCCGCTCTGCCTCAGGATCTTCACGTCCTTGGCCGTGTCGATGATGCCGTTCATCAGCTCCGTGTAGCGCGCCAGCACCAGCGGCCCGCGCACGGCCACCGCCTCGTACGCGACCAGGTTGCGGAGGACCGTCTCCGTGTTGCCGTCGACGGTGATCACCGGGAGCTTCAGCGTCGCCGCCGCGGCGTCGAACTCGATCCCGGCGATGCCCTCGGGCGCCGGGGCGAAGCGCACGCCGCACGCCGCGAGCTGCGCCACCGACGGGATCATCAGCTCCTGCGCCAGCGGGGAGTTGATGATGGTGCCCAGGTTCACCCCCTTGAGCCGCGCTTCCATGTCCGCCGCCGACGACGAAGACGACCACAGCTTCCCGACCAGCGGCGCCACCGCCGAGAGCAGCGGCACCTTGCGCATCAGCTTCCCCGGGAGGCTCGCCGCGAGGCCCATCGGCCGGGAGATGAGGTTCTTCTTGATGAACCGGATCGGCGCCAAGTCGAGGCTGGACACCTGCACGCACGCCTGCTTCACCTTGTCGTAGTCGGGGATCTCCTTCTGCATTTGGTCGAACACGTCGACGGCGGAGAAGTCCTCGGGGACGAGCGGCGGCGGCTCGTTACCGACGGCCTCGGCGACGGCGTCGGTGGGGACGAGGAAGTGGTAGAGCAGCTCGAGCAGGTGGGCGTGCCTGGCGAGGTCGTCGCCGGCGACGGCGAGGGCGGCGCTGGCGGTGGTCTTGATGGGGGACACCTCGGTGATGAAGCGGCCCAGGACGCCGCGGAGGGCGTCGGCGGCGGCGGCCTGGGCCTGGTCGGAGCCGTGGCGGAGCTCGAGGGCGGCGGCGAAGAGGAAGAGCGGGATCTGGTTCTCCAGCATGATGGCGTCGCGCACGACGGCGTTGATCCAGTTGGCCGCCGACGAGACCATGTCGGTGGCCTCGTCGCGGTGGTAGCTCTCGAGGAAGTCGAGGAGGAAGCACGTGTCGATGGCCATCATCCATGCCAGCGTCTGCTCGTTCAGCTCCAGTAACCTACGTACATGCATCGATTTATGTGTTAATTTGATTGAGTTAATTTAGCACAAGAAACTGCTTGAATTACAAAGGCAAACCCATAATTGGGGAAACTAAGCACAAACACAGTTTCAATTTTTTTTTAGTGCTACCACCGTTGCATATTATGAGTTGTTTTGATTTTTTTTTCTAGTTAACTCTTTTAGCTTTGATTAAGTTTATAGAAAAATATAGCAACATTTTTAATACAAAACAAACAAACTATAAAAATATATTAAATGTTAGTTTTAATCAAACTAATTTGGTGTTTGCTACATTTTTTATAAACTTAATCGAATTTTTAATAAGTTTGATTAGAAAAAAATGATTTATAATATGAAATGAAGAGTATGTTTATTTACTTACCTTTGGGCATTAATGGTCGCCTCGGTTGATAAGGCATAGAAAATAAGCGAGTCAATTAAAAATAATTTTATGGTTGGGCTATATATTTCCACTAGCTCTAAGTGGCTTAGAAGCCAAGGCTGATCAGACAAGAAAATGGTAAAGAAAATATAAAAATTCAAAAATATTTTGCTATCTATACTATAAAAACAATATTAGCCACTACTTTTGCATTTTTCAAAATTAATTTATGATATTATGAAGTAATCCAATATTTATTTTAAAAGTGAATATTTTATATTAAAATAAACAAACAAGTGATACTATGCCATATGTGATAGAATATTTTTTATAACATATATTATAATATATTTTAATCCATAGCAAAGCATGAACATTTTTGCTAGTAATGTACTCAGCAAACAAATTAACAATGAGGTTGGACTAACAATATGAACACACAACTAACTAGAATTTAAACCTTGTAGACCCACAACTACACCACTACAACGAGAGGATACTCGCTCTAAAATACACGAATATTAGGGAGGAACTAATATCAAATAATTAGAAGGGATGGGGCTTCGAACCCAGATCGACTAGTCCACCACCTTGTGGAGCTAGCTGGAAAACCCCTGGGCGTTTCTAAGAGGATATTCACTCTCTCTTGGCTAGCTTGGTGACTTTCTAACTTATTCGCTCTCCTGCAAGCTTGGTGATTTATTCTAGCAATTAGTTGCTCATTGATATGTTAACGCGTCAATTCTCTCTACCTAATTTAATCCTCTTATGTATACGTAAGATAATGATGTTATGTAGAAATGGTTTTATATAGCCATATATATCAACGTGCTAGATTACACCATGCCACGTAGATAGCCCAGTTCGTTGTTGTTTCTTGAAAGCTACATCAAGCCAACTGGTCAAAAACAAGCTCGATGTCAAAGGTTTTTGCTTGTCGTTTTTTCTCAGCTGCATTCCTATTGGCTATTGCCTTTTAGGATAGATGCAAGGATAAAAATGAAAATAAATATATAATAAGACCCGTACATGAGATATAAATTTTGGGCATAATACTTATATAATCTCAGACTCGCCTTAGACGACTAACACATCCTCTTGACCTCTTAAATTGGAATTAACGCAGAGGAGATCAAACGGTTTTGACAGGAGCGTCGTCTAAACGAATCTCCCTCTCAAGTTTTAATCTTCTATTTTCCGTCTGATTGTTAGTGTTGGCTTTCAACGAGAGTGTCATGTCACTACTATGGTCTTGTTTGGATCCTCCGAGCTATTAAATAGCCCTCTAGAATCTTGCTATTTAGGATTATTAAACGTAGATTACCGACAAAACCGATTCCATAACCCCTAGACTATTTTGCGAGACGAATCTAATGATGTATATTAATCCATAATTAGCGGCTGATTACTGTAGTCATTGGTGGAGAAACCATCTTTACTCGGTCGGCCAAAACCCACAATAGTCCCGGTTGCAATAAAAACCGGGATTAAAGATTATCTTTAGTCCCGATTCAAAAGTTTAGAGCTGCTTTTTAATCTTTAGTCCCGGTTGGTGTTACCAGCCGGGACTGAAGATCTATTTTTAGTCCCGGTTGGTAATACCAACCGGAACAAAAGATCGTGGCAGAGAGTACGAGGCATCTGCCATCTACAAGATCGAGGAGGAGGAGACGGGCAGCCTTATCTCTTCACCTCTTCCTCCACTGACCTTATCTCTTCATCCCATCTCTTCCTCTTCCTCCTCCTCCTCTCCTCTAACTCCTCTCCTTCCCTCCCCCAGCATCCCTTCCTCTTTCTCTTCTCTAACTTCTCTCCTCTAACTCCTCTCCTTCCCTCCCCATCATCCCACTGATAGATCCGGCGACTAGCGGCCTTGCCGCGGCGCACCGGCGGGCGGAGGCCCGGGCGGCCTCGCGGCGGCGCGGTGGGGCATAGGCCCGGGCGGCGGCGGGCGGCACTGCGGCGCGGCCTCACGGCGGCGCGGCGGCGGACCGCGGGGCCTCGTGGCGGGCGGCGCGCCGGCGACCGGCGCGGCAGCGGTTGCAGTAGCCTGTGTTTTTTTTCTTTTTTTCTAAGAATTTGTGATTCAGATCTGTGTATTTGATTTGTGTGTGATGTCTGTGAATATGTGATGTATTTGTGATGAATTTTGTAGAAGTTGTGATGTAATTTTGTTTTAAGATTTTGTGATCTATTTGAATATGGCCGATTTGGGGATTTGAGGATTTGAGGATTTGGGGATAATTTATTTGGGATTTTGGGATGGGGATGGAGTGAAATCAATATATTAAAAACACAATGAAGAAAAGAAAATAATAATAGAGCAACCGGATCTAGCTAGGCTAGCTCTGTCTTTAGTGTTACCAACCGGGACTAAAAAGACTCTATCTTTAGTCCCGGTTGGTAACACCAATCTGGACTAAAGATGGATTTTTACTCCCTGTTTTTTCACCCGGGACTAAAGACAGTGATCTTTAGTCCCGGTTTGGGGGTTACGAACCGGGAGTAAAGCCCCTTTCTCTACCAGTGAGTATCACTGTAGCAAATCATGGATTAATATACCTCCTTAGATTCGTCTTGCAAAATAGACTAGGGGTTATGGAATGGGTTTTGTCAGTAATCTACATTTAATACTCTTAAATGGCAAGATTCCGGAGGGCTATTTAATAGCCCTCCGGATTCAAACAGGGCCTATGTCTTTGTTTATGTTTATTGAGGGACATTTTGCTAACAATTAGTAATCAATTCTACAATTTATCATCCATGAGCGTGATTTCTAAAAAGAAAATGTTGTGGTACAAGCGTTTTATTTTTCTCTCTTTTTTTCTAACCTTGTATAGGTTTACATTAATCTTAGAACTCCATTAAATCTTATAAAAAGACCATTATATTTGCCCCTAAAGAGACCTCCGTTAAGATCAGCAATTATGCAGAATCTGCGTATGAATGAATATAATTGAACGACAACATTGTTGAAGGGTTCATATTCTATTTATTTATGTGAATATTAAGGGTATTGTAGGGGTAAAATGGTCTTTTTAGAAGATTTAACGGTGGTCTATGATGGTGCCTAACAACAGTAGAAAAGAATAAAAAGGAAAAGAAAATATTTGTACGATGGTATTTCGTTGAATCCAACTTCGTTGATGATAATTTAATAGAACAGGTAGTTTGTCAATAGCAAAATTTAGGATTTTCTCTTATTTATTTAATTCGATCTAGCTAAATAGCTAGAAAAAATTAATATACTCTAAAATTAAAGTTATTAAAAATCTTAAAGAATTTTACAATACACTATCACTCGACAGCCTCAGCTGGGTTAAAAGACTACAAGGAGAGAAATTGGGAATGCTATATAAATTAGGCAAGCATAATTAAGCTAGCCTGTACTGTAATTAAAAAGGGATCTGCATGCATGTGAATCGATCGGCAGATCATCACCAACCCTTTTAAGTAAAGCAAAGTTGCAAACTAATGGCATGGCATCTCGATCGCCTACAGCAACATGCATGCTAAAAATTTAACCTACACATGATGATGACGATAATTAATTAACTAGCCGAGTTCTTGTCAGCTTATCAGTTCGCGGCTACTTCCTCATTTATTGCAAGTACATTTCTTAAACTACTTGCTGTTTTTGGTAGGTTGAGTTGGGAACTAATCCCTCGTGGATGCAACGACTCATTACCACAAAATTAATTATTAATTTTTTAAATAGATTAATATGAATTTTTAAAACAATTTTCCAATAAAAAATTTTTACATAAAACACATGTTTAATAATTTGGAATGTGTGCGCACGAAAAACGAAAAAGAGTTAGGTGCTTGGACTCCCTAATACAGTGATACTCCGTCCATCAAATAATATAAAATGCGCACACATATTTCAACATTAACTTTAAAAATATTTTACCAACAATTAGTATAAATAATATGAATTTTTATTTGCTGAAAATAATATCATTGGATTGAGATTTGAATATGTTTCATACGGTTATAATTTGTTGCTACAAACTTTACAGTATACGAGAAATTATAAACCAAAGATTAATTTTGAAAATCATGTCGAGTTTGATCATGCCTTATAATAGAGCGAGTACGTTTTATGAAAACACTTTTAATAGAAATTTCTTAAAACAATAAATCAAAATTTCAAGTTTATGGCACTAAACATTTGATTAATTATAGACTAATGCATGGTTAGTGTCCGTTTTACAAACCCAAGTGTATATAGTTTCAGCTGGAAGCTAGGCAATACACAGTACATATATACCTGTGGTAGGGGGCGAGGATCTTGTCGTGGATGTCGGAGAATCGGCGGACGAGGTCGTCGAACCTCTTGCCGGCGGCGAAGAGCTTCTCGGCGCGCTTGGCGGCGGCGAGCTTGTAGCGCTCCATGTCGCGCAGCTCGGGGCGGCGGCAGTGGTAGGGGCCCAGGGCGAAGTGGTGCGGCGCGTACGCCTCGGGCCTCGTCGACCTCAGCACCCTCGGCACGTCGAACACCTTCACCGCCGCCGCCCCGAGCTCCTCCGCCGCCCGCTCCGCCATGCTCTCCCTCACTCTGCTCAGCCACCGCCCCTCGTCGAACCCCACGCCGGCGTTCCCCGCCGCCACTCCCACGAACCTCGCCTGCTCCTGCAGCCTCGCCATCTGCTCGCCGCCGCTACCCATCGCCGCCGCCGTCGTCGTCGTCTCCGGCCTCCTCTTAGCTAGCTTTAATTTGAGTTGGGTTCTATATATATATGTATATATAGCACTATAGCAGTATATGTGGGGTAGTTATTAGGTCAAGGGAATGATGGATTAGTGCAAGTGGGAGGTTAGATGGAGTTAAAAAGGGGATTAAGTTAGATTAATTAGGGCTAGACAGCGCGTAAGCCACAGAGACTACGTGAAACATGCTCATCATATATATGTGATCTATATATATCAAGTTGCACAGAGTCGTCCTTACCGAGTGAATGAAGAAGAACGGGAATGCACGGATGCATGCATGCACATGTGAGACTTTAATTTCTTCTCCTGATGAGGTTGTGAACATTTTATATCTGAACTTGTTAATTACTGTAAGTTGTATGTAGTATATATAGACTATGTCAAGTCATCCCCCACAGGTTTTGTAAATAAGTTCATAAACGACTCATATATATTGTTGTATAAACAGAAAACTCGAAAACTTCGAAATTCTATATATATAAGATTTGGCTACAGGGCTCCACCACTGACATCAAGGCATACTGGATTCTGGGACAGATCCAACGTGCGTAGATGCTGGGAGAACTTGAGTTCCATATTCCACTTGATCACCATGGATATGTAGAAGGAGAGAGGGGAGGATGAAGAAGAGGGAGAGGTGAAAAAGTTAGAGGGCTGAAGGAGGAAAAAGGAGATGAGTCCCCTTTAATTCTATTTTGGATTCGCACTCGAAGGTTAATAATTTTAGGTTAGAAAACGTGTCATAAGCAAGAGCATACATGAATCATGCTCATATATTCTAAGAAACTTTGGAGTTGATGCAAAGATGAAGGTCTTCAATCGTCACCTCCTTCCAAAAAAAAAAAACCTCTTACAAAGGTGACTTAGGTTAAACTCCATCTTTATGTGAACTTCTTAATAATTAATTAGACAGCATGTCAATGATGATGAGCATCTCATATTATACTGTTGAGCCCTAGTTAAAGAAACGTTGCAAACGTGGAGGGGCCACACAGTGTTTTTTTTTTCCTTTTTTTTTTTGAAACTGGCCAAAACAGTGGATAAGGGCATCGATCTAGGACAATGATACAGCGTTGCCGTCTTGCAGACATATATGCATGTGGAGTTAAGTATATATATAGTACGGTACAGCTTAATTCAGCTAGCTAACGACGATGATTATTTAGAGTAACACACAGATTGGTTAATTATATGAGTTGATGGGTACTTGTGTTTGCATTATGATTTTGATTACATTTATGTCACCTCGTATAATACCGGCTGAATTAATGAACAACTTACGTATACCGCAAATGGGGAAAAGAAATTGAATCAGTACGTACGTAGTGTTTTTCTTTGGCCACTTGTAATCGCTGTTGCAAATAGTTTGTGATTTCCAATGGAAGGCAGAGCCGGTAAATGGTCTTAAAAAATCATTACATATTGTCAACGCAATTATAATAAGTGTAACGACGGAAAGAAAGAAGCATGTGATCGAACTTGTGAAGGGTTTCATTTTTGTATTTGTATTGTACACAACATATACCAGGATATAACTATACCTATTTAATTGATTTTATCACACTGAAAACATGATAAAGCACGAAAATTTAATAGGTTACATATGCATGCTTATAATAACTAACAATTTGACTAAAATGATTTGCTAATTACTATTAAATGGTTATATATTATGATGAATAAAAGTTTTATGATTATATTTATAACGCTACACACACTCGATGATATAACGGAGGGAGTATATTTGAATACCTATAAATTTTCATAAAAAAACAAGTGGTCAAAATTTAAACTTGAATAGTGTTATTACCAATTATTCGAAACGGAGTGACTATATATCATATATATGTATGGAAAACGGCTCAACAACATCCTAAGCATGAAAGCATCCAAATTTTGCTCGGTTACACATCAAGTGATATTATAACATGTCATTAATAAAGGGCAATATGCAACTAATATCATTTTCAAGCTGGGATGAAACTTGGTGTGATGAGTCACGACCTCCTTGTGCATGTTAATTTTGTCTCTATATAATCGAGAAAAGATTATCTTTTTTGAGCTAAGAAAGTTCCATGTCTTATCGTTTGACGCACAGCAGATACCAACAAGAGTTGGAGCTCCAAAACGACGGCATGCATGTTCTGAAAGGCCATACTACTTTTGATTTTGTGAGGATTCATCTCACATGCACGCACTAGTTTAAAAAAAAATTGAAACGAACATGTGTATGTGAAACACATGGGTTAATATATTTCATCAACCTTGAATTTTGAAGTAGAAGAAAATGGAGTAAGATGATGTCAAACTGCATGTGATCTTTGCCCTGCTTTGTCTCAACAGTCAACACCAGGAGCTGAGCTGTACAAATTGGGCCGCACATTTCATGGGCCGGGCCGGGAGAAGCTAAAAGGCCCATATGGGCCCACAAGTGTGCTGTTCCATAAAAAAAATAAATATAAATTACTTGTAATAATAAAAAAAGAAGAAGAAAAAACGAGATAATTAAAGGATAATAAAATTTGGCGGGGAGAAGCCACGACCGTTCGCCGGCGTTGCGTCTCCCGCCGCGGTGACCTCACCTCTCTTCCTCGCCGCCGGCGGCCGCGCGTCCATCGCCGTCGCCGTCGCCGCCATGGCCGCCACCGCACTCCAACTCCCAGTGGCCAGCTCGCAACGTCTGACGCTGAGGCGTTTCCCCGGCAGCGGCTCGTTGGGTCGGTACTCTGGGTTGCGGTGGCCCGTCGCGGCGCAGGCGAGGAGGGCGGCGGAGGAGGGGTTTCGTCTCCGTGTCGCGTTCAACCCCTCCGGGAACTTCGACCTCTCCCTCTCCACCGACCAAGACGGTGAGCGACTAGGAGTAAAAACTACTGCCAATTTGGAAATAAATTTCTCCATGGAGAGCGGTTGAAAACCAAAATTTCGTATTTTATTCAGTTTTGTGTTTGAGTTTGAAAACTATATAATTTTCTGTAGTAAGACAATACTACTGACTTGTTTTTTTTTCTTCCATTGCTAACTATTACAGTGCACCGTCAATCTGCTACATATGAGTATCTGACTGAGATGATTGACTCTTAGTGAAGTTACATCAACCATCACAGTTGATAACCATCGCAGTTGATGTGCAAATTGCAAGAATACTAATCTTGTTATGACCAAAACATTTGTTCACTCAATCGTTTGATTCAGTCAAAGATGTTCTCAAACTTCAATTGCATGGGAGGGATGTGGCTTGGAAATGCCTAATTAACCACAGGGTGGTTCATTTATGTGAAACCCTGTTTATTGGTTGCTAGAGGTTTCCTGAAGGGTAAAAGTTGTTATTATGCTTGAAACAAAGCAAGGGTGGAAGTGATTTTATTTCTTCATGCTGGGTTGACCTCATGTTACCTAGTAAAATTTGTTACAATTAAAACTTTATTTGTTGCCTATCAGTCGTTCTGTGTGTATAATATGCACCTGTTCCTTGATTTGGTAAATCCATTTCTTTTGCTTGCAAATGACAATCTTCGACGGCTTGCTGTAGATGCCCCACAAGTTGAGCCTCCACCACCACCTACAGAAGGTCGCTTTGAGATTGTCATCAACACCGATATCATCCGGACGCTCGACCTTTCGCCTGTTCATGAAGTACTTGGTGACTTGAATTCCCTGACACCAGGTGCGCAACAATGAAAGTCATGACATTGTATTGTTTCAACAGTCAATTCCATGTTATAGTTAACAAGAATCTTATGTGTATCATTCAGCTCAAACAAGAAATCTCTTGGATCGAACGGTCGGGTTTACTATAAACTATGAGAGGGAGGATCCATATGATGTGAGGGAGCTGTCAGAGTTCCCTGATATAAGGCTATGGTTTGTGAGGCTTGATGCTTGTTACCCTTGGTTCCCTGTTGTGCTTGATTGGAGAGCTGGTGAACTTGCCAGATATGCCGCAATGCTGGCCCCTCACCAGGTAACAAGATATAACCTGAATTTTGCATCCCCAAATAATTTGGTCCTACATATACTTCCATGTCGTTTTGGAGTTTAAGATGAATTCATATTTGCAAAAATCTGCAGATGAGCATGAGGCTTGGTGTGGTCTTCAACCCGGAGGCGCTGGAGCTGTTTGTGATGAAGAAGGTGTTCATTGTTTACTCATGGCTAAAGCAGCAGGAACATCCTAAACCTGGACTCAAGACGGCTGACATGGCCAGGATGCTTGGTTTCGGTATAGGAGATGAATTATTCGACTTGATTGAGAAGTATCCTGCTGGTCCTTCATGAATCTATCTCCATAACCTAGAGAATTTTGTCAATAATAGGCATCACATCATACCTTTTTCTTATTTTTTTTAAGCATCATCCGGGGCGAAATGCTCACCTGAATATGGATTTCATCATACTGAATCAAATGATAACTGTTTTCAGTCGTCTGGGCTTTGCTATATGTTGTTGTCTACAGGAAACAATTCAATGTGTAAATAGTGCCAAAGAAATCAAATTTTAACTCAGGAGTACAGTTTGAGATTTTGCTTCTGGTGCTAGTAACTTTGTAAGCTCCTGCAACTGTGATATGAATATAATTTTGCCACTAACGCCTTGCTTGAGAAAGAAATCTCTCCCCTTATTTTAATTGCAGCTGTCTCCCCTGTCTTTATCCAGGAAGCATCCGACATTCGAAGAGATAAGCAATCATCTCTCTGCTCATCAGTAGTCGTCAGAGTTTTGTTAGGGAGCAGAATTTGCAGCACAAACTGTACACTCTCCTTCAAAAAGGCGCAGCGTTTCCTGCAACCCTGTCTAACCTGAATGCCTTGAGAACAAGAAAACAAAGATAATTTTAAGCCTGAGTTTACTCTAACTGACAGTTTGATTGGACTGTCGAATGACATGTAGCCGTCCGGTACAGTTGCCTGAATGACAATCCTAGAACAGTACTAATCCTGTTCCTTAACAGTTCTCTTCAGACTGAAGCTGAATTCAATTGGACATAATCAAATCATACAAGAAAAACTACTCTTCAGAACTAACTAATGTGCTGAAAAACTAGTGAGCCACAGAGCTCACATGGTCCAGTTCATCTTTCTGAAGATTGATGGAGGTAGCATCTTCAGAGAAAACTGAACAAGTTTTCATCATCTATGATCTATCTGCTACTTGCAATCTAGCATGGACCGCAGGGAGTTGTTCGGTGGTGATTCGGTGAATGACCACCGGGCCCGGAGTAGTCCTCACTGAACCTTGGATCCATGTCATGGGGATTGCTCATCTTCGGAGGCCTCGTTCTACTTCTACCTGGGCCACGCCTGTCGTTGGATGCGTGACGCGTGTCGATCGGACGGTTAGCAGTTGCCTGCCATTTGGAGTTCAGCATCCCCTGTCAATTTAGGTGTTCAAGTTCAGTTGATCACTACATTTCCATGCTGCGATTCAGCATGTTAATTAGTGGAGCTGTGTTCAGGCTCACAGATTGTACTGACCTCATTGTTCAGAGCTGCATGCAACCCCATGTCCAGCCTAAGTCCTATACAAGATGAAATGGATTGTATGTAACAAGAATCAGTACCTTTACATTCATGATACACAACAATGAGAGGTAGAAACAAAATGTAGCTGAACTCAAATATGAAAACGAGTATTAGATATTACTTGTCCTGAAACATTACCATGAGCTGTTGCTGCCATGATCAGGAGGATGACAGAAGCCAATACCATGGAACTCTTCATTGCAGTTACTAGTGCTGATGAAATGAAGTTCCAAAACAAGAGAGTTGAGGTCTGTCAATTGAAGCCCAAGGCAATGCAAACTGAGGGCTTTTGTCTGCATATATATATATGGGGTCAGCTAACAGCTTGTTCCCAGATTTCAGAATGCTTTGGAAATCTGAATCACAGATGCTCACATGCATGTCTCCTAGCTGGGTGTTTTCTGACACAAGCTCTTGTTAATTAGTCTGAATCAAAACGGAAGAGTCCTGGATGTGATTTATTTTATGAGCACATGTAGCTTTGGTTTTGAGTCAAGATGCCACGTTTTCAGGATTGGTGTTTCCCTTGAAAAGTGGTGCTTGCATGTTTTACTCTGACCTAGTATGTAGTGCATGTCCTGACTCTGGGCTATGCCATATTCCAGGGTTTTATCTGAACTTTTGTTACTACTGCCTAGGTTGTCAGGATCATGATCCATGTCACAGTAAACTTGTGTTCAAAGCCTTGCTGGACCATTCAGATCCTGATCCTATGTAGTATTGCAGTTATAAAATATTGATATGAAATCTAAGGATGATTGTTTCTTTTTTCAGCAGCAATTGTTTATTTAAACTAAATCACAAGAAAATACTCCTACTGGGTCTTTTGGAACGAGTGAATTCGCGCGTTCGTGGAGTATTCATAATTCTAAAATTCATAATTAATAAATTCAAAGCAGCGTCTATTTTGTACACTCAATTTAGTATCTTATTAAGTTAACGTAAAAATTCGAAATTAATAATTAGTAAGTTATAGCTAGCATGGTCTTCAATCTAAGAATTATAATATCACTCTATAAAATGGGCTTTTCCAGTCGGCCAAAATGGACTTTTGTAGGTGGTTAGCAGTGCCATCAGAAACCAAAGGCCAGCGAATATAACTATTTGCAACGGTAGACGCTAACCGTCAAAATGCAGATATTTGTGCTGGCAGTTAACTTAAGTAGCCCGTCGGTGATAATAGATCTACGCCAGTGGGCCGTGCCCCCTCCCCAGGCCCCACGGGATATGCCTTCGCAGGTGGGACCCACTATCAACCGCTAGCGAAAGAAAAGCGTGGCACCATGAAAAAATCGTTTTTAAAATAGTATACGGACTTTTATGATCATGCTATTACAAATATGCTGAATTAGAAAAATACCATTACTATTCACAATATCAGTTAGGTGTCACTGAAATTTTGTAAAATTGAAAAATGCTATCACTGCCAAGTTTTCTCTTAAACTCAGTCAATTTCTATCTTGTTCTCTCTCTCTCACTGCTGCTCTATCTTCTCCTCTCTTTGTGTGAGGCTGGGGCCGAATGAGGTGGTCAATTTTGTTTTGGGCTAAAATTTCAGAAATTTTGGTGCACCGAATTTTTTGAAAATTTTCATTCTGTTATCCGAAATTATTTGAAAATTTAATAAAATTTGATTGAATTTTAATAAACTTTGACCAAATTAAAGAAAAACCAAAAATTTCTACGGATATTATTTGAATGCCGGTAGGGGGCGAAATTACGCAAATTGACAACCCTGACCAGCCTAAACTGCTGTCGCCTCCCCCTGCTTCTCGTCTGACTCGTCGCTGGCCGGCATCAGGCCATCCCCTCCTGGTGCTGCTGTAAACGGCATCATACTTGATTGAGTCAATGGGGCTGATTCTTAACAAATACGGATCGAGTAGCCAATCTTGATGCTATCGATTTGTATATGACTCAATCAGTGACATGACGACAGGCAAATTAATTTGATGTAAATTCAATTACATTTAACAGTGGGTTGTAAAAATGAGATTATTATACATATAAATTGGTTTATGGAACTTTGCCTGCACAGATATACTTGTACTGATTTCAGGCGATCGTACGTGCGACAATTGCGCCGGCTGCGTGTGTGCTTCTCGCCGCGACTCGCGATTTCTACAGAGTACGTGTGGACGCGATTATTCCAACCATTGGGCCGGCTATATTCCCCATCTATACGATTACACCAAGTAGAGCTAAGCGGGTCCCACATGTCAGCATAAGTTAAAATCTAATTAAGGTGAGGTATTGTGAAACTAGGGAACATCTGTGACTATGGGACATATGCCTCAGTGGTTATCTATAATTTGGACCATAAAATCTGAAGTTTTACAAAATTTACTCTTTTTAAAAAGCAAGCATTGGAAATGATGAATTTATGTTATTTTTATATTTATTTTTAAGAGTTTTAAAAAATAAATTCCATTTCAAAGTTGTACATAAATATACTCCTCCCGCCGTGCCATAGGACGGGGCATATAAATCACCATAAGATAATCTATGTGCTATAGAACCCCGTAGGAGGGACCAACTGTGGTAATTTTGTAGCCGACCTTCTCCCGGCGATAAATCACCCTTGGGGAGGGCGAGAAGGGGGCGCCTGCAAAATTACCATGGTGTGCCCCTCCAGCCTTGTGCCACGTCGCAAAGCACGTCCTACCATAGGATGGGAGGAGTATAATTTCGCAAAACTTTGAAACGACAACTTATTTTTAAATCTTTTAAAAATAAATTAAAAAATTCTGGAAATGATATATAGTGGGCTACTAGACTCTTGGGTTCAAAAACTTACCTAATGTAGGAATAAGTTTATTTTGCTTCCCTCATCTTTTGCACTTGGTTGAATCGCATCCCTCAACCGTAAAACCGGATCTAATGCCTCCCCGAACTTCAAAAACCGATGCAAATTAACTCCTTCGTTGTTTTTGAAAGCATTTTCTGATGACGTGGCACATTGACTTGGTTTAAGTATGTTGAAGTGGCAGCGTTATAAAAGATTAAAAATAAAAGTGGGTCCGACATGTAGGTGACAAAAGTAAAAAATAAAAAACTGGTGGGGCCCACTTGTCAACCCCACTTCTCCCTTCTCCCACGGGAGATTATGCAGTGGCGGGAGGCCAGTGGTACAATGACCTGCTACTTCACTCTCCCGTGCTCCTCCAACCTCCCAAGCCACTTCTCATGGCGACCCCGACCGGAAACCCTAGTCCTAACTTGAGAAGTTGCCTGTCCCGGAGAACTGGAGGTTGGGATCGGAGTGCGGCGTTGACAGTGGGTGCCACCGGTTTGCCGCCTCCGTGGGACGTGTCATCGTTGGTGCATCCTAGGATAAGATTAGGATGACACATGGGTCCCGCCCACTGAGTTAGCTAGTCAATTGCGGTTAATATGCCACGTCAGCTGAAACCACCTTCCAAACAACTAAAGGAAATGATTTGCACCGTTTTTTAAAGATGGAGGAGATATTATACCCGGTTTTGTGGTAGAGGGAGGCAATTCAATCATGACCAAGACATGATGGAGGCCAAATAGACTTATTCCACCTACTGTACTGGGCAGCTTATCAGTACTTGGCTAGGCCTAACTCGGGGACCCTTCGAAATTGTGGCCCATATGCCTGAGAACGGTGGTATCGTTATAACTTATAAGCAGAGATGAATAGATGATAGGGACAACACTTTTAGGCATCTCTTGAGACAAAAATACGTATAAAGCTTAGGTCTCGAACATGTCATTGCTGTTCAAACACAGACGTATAGATATATAGGGACAGCACTTGTAAGTAACCTATGAAACAAAAAAATATAGCATTATAGATTTCGACGTGCTATGTACTTAGACCCACACATATTATTTCATCACGAGTTCCCTTTTTTCCTTTTGGAAAAAAAAAGAGAGCAATCAGTCCTATACTAGACCAACGTACAGGGACCAAGTTGGGCCTCACATTACATTTGCATTTAATTTGTAAAATATGCATAATCTTGACCACTATTTGCTCAAAGACAGGTCGAACATATATATGGAATACATCCTATTACGGCTGTATATACAACATAGGCCACATGCTGTTTAATTATGTACCACCAACATAATGTATTTAGGGATTGTAAGGTGCCCAACATTTTAGGGTCTGTTCACTTTGATGCCATTTTCAACCTTACCAAATTTTGATAATGTTGTTAAAAAAGTGGCTACATTTAGTTTGCTGTCAAATTTTGATAACTATATAAGAAATCCTGCTAAAATTTTGGCAAGTTTGGTAAGGTTTTTTTTGGCATCAAAGTGAACAGGCCCTTAGCCTATAAACATATATAAGAGTTGTGTAAAAAAATTAGGATAAGATTTAACAGATTTTTAAGCTAAAAATATTTAATAGCTAAGATGGGTTGTACAAAGAGCACGGGCCCATTACCCCTAGGTGAGGTGGGATATGATGCGAGCCACACATTATTTGCTTCTCTAGCACTTACAGTATGAGTGTGCTAGACCACACCTATCTTTGTCGACCCTTGAGCCTTACATGGGGCATTTTCTCTTCAATTTAATGCAAATTTCTAAACAATTGACAACAGAGTGACATCTATTACTTGAAAGAAAAATCAATTTCGGACTTGATATACATTCAGAAAAAAAAAGACAATTTTAGGCGTGAATAGTACAACTACCGTTCAGACGTTTGATTTATCTTTTTTTTAAATAAAAATCGATGTCTTGAGTTTAGACTGTTTTTTTTTGACAGCTTGAGTTTAGACTTTTAATGAAGTGTGGTATATGAATATTGTCAATTTTTTGGGATTTTTTTCGTAACTGTTTGAACAGTGTTTGAACAGAGGAGAGGAGTTTCTGCTGGAGAGATTAAGGTGGTGTTTTTTTCTGTTGAAGATGAAGATTAAGTTTTTTACACAAAACGAGATGGTATTAACGTTCCCTTTGAGTGTGAGCTGTCATTTCAAAGTACACGCTAATTAAAATAATGTGGCTATGCTTCTTGCATGCTTCGGCCAGCTTTATATGCTTGAGTGTGATCAATGATGCAAGCTGAACCAATGAGAAATAGCTGGCCATTTTGCAAGTTCTCCCTGGGAGAATAGTGGTATGTATCTATTATTTCTTCTGATTTATAATATAAGAGATTTTGAGGGATGTGACACATTAATGAATTAATATAGACAAAGACAAATTTCCTTCATGAGATGGAGGAAGTACCACTCAGTCTCATATGTTTGCCCCTTGTGGCTGTGAGCTATTACAGGTTTCACGTGAGAATGTGCCCTTGTATTTGAAGAAGAAATAAAAAGAAAATGAGGAAATAATCCTATTTAGTTAGGACATATTGTATCAAATCAATTAAGCAGAAATTAAACAGACGACCCACTAATGCGTGGAATCAATCGTACGTGGTAGTCTTAGTTACTAACCGATCGAGTTAAGGCTGTCTAAACTGCTTCGCAAATTGCAATGACTACTACCTCGTTTATGATAAGCATATTTTCCTATATACTAAACGATATGTTATTTTAAAATACTTTCTATATAAAAGTTATCTAAAAAAATCAAATAATTTTTTTTTTCAGTTTTCAATACTTAAGACTCAACTAGCTTTAAGCAACTGGCTCGTTTTGCTTCGGTTGCCGCTGATAAGCTAAGCCAAAGAAGCAGTTTTTCATATATACTAAGCCAGCTCGGTCGTTCTTATTTGACAAAAGAGAACAATTAATGGTACTTCCCAAGAAAATTTGCACTTCTAGACATTACTTGGAAAATAATAAACCCTCCCAACTTCCTACATACACATGCATGATTTAATCTATTAGATGTTTTTTTCTGAGGGAATTCATCTATTAGATGGTCTAGACGGCCTTTGACCGTTTTTTACCGTCTAGACAAGAAAATGGTTTAGGGCACAGTTTAGATCCTAAACGAGAAGAAAACATGCATTCTCGCGTCTAGGTCACGTCTAGACGGTCTAGACCATGCAGAGTTCATCTCAGCGTGTTTTAGGGGTGCGTGTACTCTCTCTGATATCTGCTTGCGTCATGACATACTCTAGGCAATCATGGAAGGATGACACACACGTGGATCATGCAAGCATATGCTTACATCATTTTGACGTGTGTCAACATGAAGTCACGCTGATGCTTGCTCAGCCTGTGCAAAACCGTCTATAAATACCACGCGAGGCAGCAGACGTAGCCACTCACCACCAGCTAGTCGCAGAGAAATATAATTAGGTTGCATTGGCAACAATAGAAGAGAGAGGATTTTGCTAAGATATGTCGTCGCCACCTGCAGCTTTCTCCAATGAAGGCGATGAGCAGCCACAGCGAAGGGCTCCTACCAGCTTCCACCCTAGCCTCTGGGGCAATTTCTTCCTCAGTTACCAGCCACCTACTGCGCCTAAGGCAATTACTTGCTTATTATATAGTATATATATACTATCTGATTCTCAGTTGATAGGAAATTAGTAAGTGACATTTTTACACTATGTGGTACTGGTGGAGAAATCATCTTTCGTCGGTCGGCCGAATTCCACGATAGTCCCGGTTGCAACAAAAACCGGGACTAAAGATGATCCTTAGTCCCGGTTAAAAAGGGTAATGGACATATTTGATCTTTAGTCCCGGTTGGTAACACCAACCGGGACTAAAGATGATCTTTAGTCAATGCTGTCAGGGCTTGTCAGGCCCCCCCCGGATCTTTAGTTACCAACCGGGACTAAAGATCATAACTTTAGTCCCGGTTGGTGTTACCAACCGGGACTAAAGATCCCGGTGATCTTTAGTACCGGTTGGTAACACCAATCGGGACTAAAGTCCCACCCCTTTATATATGTCTTCTTCCTCCTCCAGCCCGAGCAACCTTCAAAATTTCTTCAAAAAAGAGGGGAGGTCATGCCAAAATTTATAGTGAATTTACTTTGGTGATTATATACAAATCGGAGGTGCATAAAAGGTTAGCAACTTCATCCTCCAATGTTTTTTTTGTCATATTACATTTGGAGCTATGTTTTGCATACTTTTTTGTCTCCAAAATTTTGTTGTAAGTTGATGAGAGAGAAAATTTGTGTGGGAAAAGAAAGAATATATAGAAATTTTGTTTATTTGCTAAATAAGGTTTTATAAAATAGTTGAGTAGGAAAATATAGTGAAAGTTAATCTTAAATAAAAGAAAACAAACTAAATTGAAAATTAAAAGAATTTAAAACTTAAAAAAATAATAAATAAGAATTATTTGGTGGAATATTTTGTAATTTTTGTATGAATAATGATATGTCATTATTGTCTGAGGTGGACGCAGACGGCCGATCTAGTGCCCCGGCACAAGCAGCCAAGAATTTTGTACGCCACAGCGGTTGGGTTGTGAGGGATAACGTGCCTGTCAGCAAGGTGTACTGGCGCAGAACAAGGGCACGCGGTGGTGATGACAGCTTTGTCCCAGAATCAGAGAAAGAGATGCTGTGGACCACAATGCTCGAGACGTTCACGCTCCCTGCGGGTACAGAGAATATAGTGAAACAGTGGACTCTTAAGAAAATGGCGGAACAGTTCCAGACCTTCAAGGGAGATCTGTACCGGAAATACATCCTGAAGGGGCAGACACCGAACTTCGACGTATTCCTGAAGCTAAGGGATCACTGGGACGAGTTCGTTGCTTACAAGACAGGTCAACAAGGGCAGGCGATGATGGAAAGGAACAAAGAAAATGCCGCCAAGAAGAAGTACCATCACCACTTGGGGTCAGACGGCTATAGCGTCGCGATGCCGAAGTGGGAGGAGATGGAGGCAAGCTTGCTTGAGAGGGGTATCGAACCGGCCACCGCTAAATGGCCTGATCGATCGAAGTTCTGGTACTATGCTCACGGTGGAACGCTCAACCCAGTTGATGGCTCCTTGGTCTTCAGCGATCAGATACGCGAGGCTGCGAATCGACTAACGGACGCAGTGGAAGCCTCTTCTCAGGGCACGTTCCGACCCGACAGAGAGAAGGACGAGCTTTCACTCGCCCTACAGACTCCCGAGCATCCAGGAAGAACACGAGGGAAAGGCGTGATTCCCTGGAAGATGGGATTCAAGGAGGACATCCACACGTACAGGAGTCGGATGAGGAGCAAGAGAGATACCGAGGCAAAGATTGCAGATCCTGAGTACAGGGTATCGAGCTACGAGCTCAGCATGCAAGAGGAGGTGGCCCGGAAGGTGGATGAACGCATGGCAGCACATCGGTCACACGATCCCAGCCGTACATACCTCCTCCAATGGTCAGCCTATCAGGCAATCGTAGCAGCTGCGCCTCAACGGGGCAGGTAGTATCATATAGCATGGACGCCATACAAACCCAGGACGAAACCACCTGCCCCGTTGATGAGATCACGCATCGGACACCGTGTGAGCTGCATATTCCCTTCAAAAACTTATCAATCAAGGTATGCTCGATGTAATATATGATTTTTGACTCGTACGTTCCGCAAGTTGCTGCTTAGGTTGATTACTAATAGATAACCTCTCATCATGTGAAGGTGGCGTCGGGAATGGCTATCCCAACGGACATTTCAGGGACTTACCACTGCAGGCCGATTCCAGCAGGTTACTCGAGGGTAACCTCTCATCATGTGAAGGTGGCGTCGGGAATGGCCATCCCAACGGACATTTCAGGGACTTACCACTGTAGGCCGATTCCAGCAGGTTACTCGAGGGTCGAAGTTGAACTGGTGGAAGCCGTGTATGGGGACCTCGAGTTGGACTACCCAGGAGGAGACGGTGAGACGCATCTACGAGACACAAGCCATGCCATTATCCTATGGCGCAAGCGGTACATCATCCTCCCTGGGCGACAAGCGGCGTCTCGTGCACCATCTCCTCCGGCTCCGCCGTCTCCTCCTGCACCATCTCCTCCGGCTCCTCCGCCACCTCCTCCTGCACCATCTCCTCCGGCTCCTCCGCCTCCTCCGCCTCCTCCTGCACCATCTCCTCCGGCTCCTCCGCCACCTCCTCCTGCACCATCTCCTCCGGCTCCTCCGCCACCTCCTCCTGCACCATCTCCTCCGGCTCCTCCGCCTCCTCCTCCACCGTGTCCGCCTGCACCTCCCAAGACAAGGTCTCGCCAAGCTCCACCTCCTGCCAGCACAAGGGCAATGAAGAAGGCCAAAGTTGACACCACCAAAAACAAGGAGCCGCCGTACGGTTGCAGTCAAGAGGAGCTTGACGCTTATGTGGCAGGAGAAGTGAAGAGGCAACTCAAGCCTCGGAGTCCTGAAAAGAAGATACCTATTGACCCGAGCGTGAAGAATTTCTTCAAGGGAATATCCACTGCAAACAAGGAGGCCTTAAAGCTATCGGACTATGACCGAACACTTAGGAAAGCCTATTACAAGAAGTCCAAACCAGTTCCTCAGCTTGGAGAACAACCACACCAAGTGGTCAAGCCGTTGGTGACCGGTGAAAACTTTGGCATAATGGATTTCATTTCGGACACAGGCCTAACCATGGCTCAGTTGGTTGGAGGCGCACCAATCCCGAAGGCGGAAGTGGCATACAAGTTTGAACTCGGTAAACCGCTTGTCAGGCCTGAGTAGCTGCAGTCCCTACCGACACAAATGTACAAATTCCATGAACGGTACATGGAAATGAGCGCCAATGGTAGAGAGATGTTCGGAGCGAGGATCAGAAACCCTGACTTCTTGCAAGGAGAAGATGTTCTATGGATCCATTTCAAGGATGTCTTCGATCTGTACCATCGGGACGCCCTCGACGTCTCTCTTCTGAGCGCATGGATTTTGTAAGTATCTTTGAATTCGATTTGTTTCGTTCAATAATTAGCTCTTGGCATATATGTAAGCAATAATAATTTCCTTTCATTGTTGTAGAATGGAGATTCAAAGGGCCCGACGGCGGGGGGTTTACAATACTGGGTTCATCGACCCTCGGAAAATCAACACCGAAATGCTCGACAAGTACGAGAAAGACACAGAGGACAATCTCGTCCATCTCCTAACGCAGCAGCATTTCAAGACATTCATACTATTGCCGTACAACACAGAGTGAGTTTTTATTGTCGTTCGAGCAAATTTCATTCCCATACATATAACATGTACATTCTGATATTTATCTCATCTCCCGCATATTCCAGATTCCACTGGGTCCTGTTCTTTTTCGACTTAGACGCATGCAGAGTCACTGTGTACGACTCAATGAATAAAGAGGAGAAGGTTTTTGACAAGGTCTTCCAACTGATAGACAGGTAATATAATGCCATCTATTCCAAAGTCGCGGGACTCTGTTGCTATTATGTTGATCTCGGGTAATATTTAATTAATCATAGCTTGCAACTGCACATGTAGGGCTTGGGATCGGTTCCGTCAATTGGTCCGCGGGACTTGGAAGGAAAAACTTGGACGGAGGTTTCATTTTCCAGTGAGTACATGCATGATCCAAAATTATATTGAATTGAATCTCTAGTTACAGTTAATATAAAGAGTATATTAAATCTCTCATCGTTTCTTATGTAGTGTGCAAAGTAGGACAAGGGAACTAACTTATGCGGCTACTACGTATGCGAGTATGCCCACTGCCTATCAAACCAAATATACACCAAATGAGAGCTCGATGTACGTATACATAAACCATTCAAAATTTCATTGCGTATCGATTTGTTAAGTTGTTTATTAATTTCATATATTGATATGTCATTATTTTCCGAATGATAGCGTATTCACATGAGGGAAAAACTCCCACACAAGGATTTTATCACGGCTGTTCAAGAACAACTGATGGGGTTCATCAACGAAGAAATCCTTAATCCCGATGGTGAATTCTACTACGACGGATCGACAATTCGTAACATCGGTCCTTCCTCTTCTGACGTAACGCAGGCGTCGAAGTCGTAGCTATAGCTAGCGAGCAAATGAATTGTACTATACATGTATGTATATATATATATATATATATTTATATATATACGTACATTTACTTTAGTGTTAATATATATTTTGGTAACATATATGTACATAAAATGTTAAGTGCTTTAAATTATAAATATGTGTGTAATATATGTATTTATACATATATATATACATACGCATATATATATATATATATATATATATATTCTATATACATGCATAATATATATATATCACAATGCATATATATGTATTGTAATATATATATATATATATATATATATATATATATATATATATACATACATATATATATATATATATACATATAATCAACCATGCAGCAAATAGGGCCATGCAAATAAAAAAAATGGTACATAGATCTTTAGTCCTGGTTGGTAACACCAACTGGGACTAAAGATGGATCAGCCGGCCACGTGGCTGACCGATCTTTAGTCCCGGTTCGTGTTACCAACCGGGACTAAAGATCGATCTTTAGTCCCGGTTATTTCACCCGGGACTAAAGATCGCTATCTTTAGTCCCGGATTCGTAGTCCCGGTTGGACAACCGGGACTAAAGGGGGGTTACGAACCGGGACTACAAACGATTTCTCCACCAGTCGAGTTCAACTTTATAAATAAACTATAACTAATTAACTAACTAACGGTCCCTCAGTATTCGTGGAATTTCTTTTGTTGGACATAACGAATAATGTAGACTTTATCTTGAGAAATATGTTCACATTAGTATTACATTTATACCATGTTTTGTACTAATTATATTATTACCATCTCGAAAACTATTAGTGGATGCATGAGTGCATATTGGAGAGATTAATTGTGTATTTGTGCCTTCTATAGGTAACTGATTATTTATTATATGTATACATGGTATTCTTTTGCATGGTTGAAACATGTGTCTTCCTTAATTTACAGCATGCTTACATGAAAGAACGGGTCCAAGTTGTGAAAGAAGAAGTTAGGAAGGTAGTAAAGGGCTCGAGTGAAGTACCAGAGATATTGGATCTTGTGATCACGCTGCAACGGCTTGGATTGGATAGTTACTACGAGACTGAGATAAACGACCTTCTCTGCATTGTTTACAACACCGACTACAACGATAAAGATTTACATCTAGTTTCTCTTCGATTTTATCTTCTACGAAAGAACGGCTATGATGTGTCATCTGGTAATTAAGGTCTTATTGATGATAAGAATTAATTAATTAGTTTTTTTTCCAAAGAAACAACTAACAAAATATTTGATGATAGATGCAAGGACATGTATTTCCAACTGTCCTATATAATTAAACCCATAGCTTATAGGAACTTTCCTTTTTTCTCTACTCTATTCCAATTATCCAATGGCCCTATTCAAAGATCTCGAAGAATGAATCAATACGTACGTTATAGATTAGTTTGAAAAATATATAGTTTGCATTTATAAACTAAAAATACACTAATAACACCCCTAGCATCTAGTAGAAATTAGTGCTGCGGTTAACTGAAATATTTTAAACAAATCATATTAGAAAAACAACAAACAGTTTAGATTGGAGAAATTTAATTGAAGTACCTGTCATAAAATTTCTTTTATACATTTCAGTATAATGTATTTCATATATACTCATGCATGTAGCCTAATTATGTTCTGTTACATATTCTCATATACATATATAGTTGGGGACATGCACTTAATATCCATAGTTTTAAGAAGTTAACATGATCACCTTTGCAGATATGTTTCAACATTTTAAAGACAAAGAGGGGAGTTTTGTTGCTGATGACGTAAGAAGTCTTCTGAGCTTATATAATGCGGCATATCTGAGGACTCATGGTGAAAAAGTACTTGATGAAGCAATTGTTTTTACAACTAACCGCCTTAGATCCGAATTAGAACATTTGAAATCTCCGGCAGCTGATGAAGTGTCTCTTGCTCTTAATACACCCCTGTTCCGGAGGGTTAGAATATTAGAAATACGAAACTATATTCCTATTTATGAAAGTGCTACTACACGAAATGAATCTATATTAGAATTTGCAAAGTTGAATTTCAATCTCCTTCAACTTATTTATTGTGAGGAGCTAAAATCTATCACAGGGTGAGTTAATTACTTTAAAGTGTATAATGATTATCCAATTCCCTCAAATTATTATAAAATAAGTAATTTTTAGCATTTGTGTATAATACAGATGGTGGAAAGAGCTTAATGTTGAATCAAACTTAAGCTTCATTCGGGATAGAATAGTGAAAATGCATTTTTGGATAACAGGAGCATGCTCGGAGCCCCATTATTCTGTTTCACGAATTATACTTACAAAGATGATAGCATTTATCACCATACTAGATGATATATTTGACACATATACTACAACCGAGGAGAACATGATGCTTGCCAAAGCGATATATATGTAAGCCTTTATTACAATATGTGCTAATATGAATTGTAGCTTTATCTTGTAGCTAGTTCTTACTAAGTGTAAAAATTTCGAGTTGTATGTAGAATCTATTGCACTGTAGGATGAACATCAGGAGTCAACTATTAAAAAAATCAGAGTAGAATGGAGCGAAGGAACTTTATGAATATGAATACTATATATTGAGATGCACACATTTTTAGTTTAAATACTAGTAATGTATTCACCGTAACATCTTAAAATATTAATCTCATGTGTGTCTCATTAATTGAGTAAAAGAGTAGGTGGATTGAATTTTCTCCTAAATAATTACCAAAGATCAAGGAAAACAGTTTTCTCTAAAAATAATCAAGAGAAACAGTAAATCTATTTGGGCATTTACTATAACAATTGCTTAAAATCAATAATATTTGTTGGCATTTGCTGCTATGCATGTTTTATGCAATATGATGTTAATAATTTACTAGAATTGTATCCGAATCCAATGTTTAAGGTAATTTAATATTTTTAAAATCGATTCGATACAAGAAATGACACGAAAATCCACAAATATCATGTTTACGTATATTGCAATTATCAAAATTATTCTATGATGGTAAACAAACAAGAGTAAAAACATAGATATAAAATAGGGCAAAATTGACAATAATTTATTCATTTTGGAGTTTATCCTAAAAAATTAAATCAAACATTACATACCATAGACTGAGAGCAGTGGAGAAACAATGTTAGATGAAAAAAATTCTTGAGTAATCATCATAGTGCACACATCAAAATATTAAATTTTGGATGGATTGTTTGGACACAAAATGACAATTTTGCCATATATATTTCGGACAGTGCAAACAACGGTTATATTTGGGACACTGCTTCAGTGATTACCATATGACTGACCATGAGTAATACTTTGAAGCTACATCGTGCCATACACCAATCTTAGTCAAGAATATAATGCTTGCCATTTTATTTTACCTTAGGAGTTTAGGAAGGTAGAGAAGACAATCAAGCTACGAACATTATCTTTTATCTTGGATATATTATCTGCCATGGAAATAACATAAGAACTGATGTATGTCAAAATTTGTTAATGCCAATAAATTTGTATACTAGACAAACTTACTAGTCTTCTTTCATTTATTAAAAAAACCACTATAGCTAATATAATATTTTGAGCTGTGGTTCCATACATGATTGCACTTTTGGTTAATTTGAATTGTGAATAAAATTAAAAGGCACTATATTGTAAAATACAGATGCAATGAAACTGCAACAGTGCTACTTCCAAAATACATGAAGGATTTTTACTTATATTATTTAAAGACATTTGATTCATTTGAAGAAGCACTATGTCCAAACAAAAGTTATCGAGTGTGTTATCTCAAAGAGTTGGTAAGTATTCTACCCCAAAACTATTTATGGCTAAAGATGTACAATTGTTTTATTTTTAATACATCGATATATCTGATGGGTTGTAAAATAAATGACAATATGTAGTTACCATATTCTTATGTTAGATCTATATTTGAATATGCCTTCATATATTTTCATAGTTGTTGATGATATATTATGAAACAAGTTAATGGTCAAAAGTGCAATGTTGATGACCATGTGAATCAGTCGCCTTATATTTTTTGGATGGAGCGAGTATTAGATAAATTGGAATATAATGATATAGTTATTTATCCATGATTATGATATAAATTTTGTTATAAACTATATAACAACTTTATTGTTAGTTATATTCTACATATAAATATTTATATGATTGTATGTTTTAATAGAATATATGCAACTCAGAGAAAATACTGATTGTTTTATCCTTAGAAGAAATTACGGTAACCACTTTATTTATGACATTCTAATGACTCAATCATCTTTTTTTGTAAAATGATATTTCTTCAAAATTATGCCCGTATAATGGCTGAATTAACACTACACTTTTTACACCTCTAATGTAGTTCAAGAGGTTAGTTCAAGGATTCTCTCAAGAGATAAAATGGCGTGATGATCATTACATTCCAAAAACAATAGAGGAACACCTAGAACTTTCAAGAAAGACTGTTGGTGCCTTTGAACTAGCATGTGCTTCTTTTGTTGGGATGGGTGACCTTGTAACAAAGGAAACTCTTGATTGCCTTTTGACTTATCCAGAACTTCTTAAGTCTTTCACAACATGTGTACGGCTCTCAAATGATATTGCTTCAACAAAGGTCTTTTTTATCATTATATCTTTACACCTATATATTTATTTATGTTTAGTAATCTTCGACTTCAATTATAAATAATTGAAACATGATGCTATATAGAATCTTTCAGCGTGAACAAGCAGGGGACCACCACCATGCTTCTACAATTCAGTGTTATATGCTCCAGCATGGTACAACAGCGCATGAAGCATGCGTTGGGATAAAGGAGTTGATAGAAGATTCGTGGAAGGATATGATGAAAGAATACCTTACACCAACAGACCTGCAATCAAAAATCGTGGCAAGAACGGTTATTGATTTTGCGCGAACGGGTGATTATATGTACAAGCAAGTTGATTCATTCACTATTTCACATACAATCAAGGATATGATAGCATCGCTCTATATGGAGCCGTATAACATTTAAATCAAAACATGTATTTACATTATAAATATTATATTATCCAGTATAGAGTTTCAAACTGTAATATATATTCACTAGCTTTCAATAATGTGTTGGTGGCTGTTGAGATCACCAAATAATCATTACTTTCAGCCTCATTATAAAGTTTCCATGGTTAAACTAAGAAATGTTTTCCTTAGCTTGTTGTCACAATATTATGTGCAATATACTAAGTCCATATGATCTTGTTCTGTCCCCAACTATTTATATATATTTTAGTTAATTGGAGTAGATCTCATGGCAAAATTGTTCAAATATTCTGATGATATGGTCAGATGTTATGATCATCATCATGTACGTAGTTGATGGGTAAAAAAATATTATGTCACCGTTGTTAAGCTTTTCATGTATTGACTACTGACATGGTTTGGATCAGAAGTGATAGATATATTGAACCTTAATTATCACCAAGGGAACTCCATGTGTCCAACAGCACTGGAGCAACGCTTGATCTGTGGTTGGAATAAGAATTCAAGTCTACATGACCCTTATATTTCTTCACAAAAGAAAAAAAAACCCTTATATCTAGCCTTACATTTGACTAAAGAATTTATCTCAGTAAGCGAGATTCCGCAAACAACCTCCATTGTGAGCAAACGATCTCAGCTAACCATATGCTAGCCCATGGGCTTGTTTGCAACCGCATGGGCCGTGTTGGTCGATGGACTTGGTTATAACCGCACCTTCATACCCAAAATTTACAAGATAATTTTAGCATTTATTACTCCCTTCTTCCCATAACAAGTTTATTTTTAGCTCCTCCTGTTTATTCCAAAATAAGTTCACCTATAGCAATCACTAAATCGGAGTAGGAGTTATGACTGTGTGGACTCTTATTTAATATTAGCCATTATAATTATGTTTTTGCTGCTGGGGAAGTGGCTTCGCCCTCGGGGGCATGGGACCGAGGAACCCCCGTCGTCCCCATTCTCGTGGCTGATTAGGGAGTCTTACAGTCTTGCTCCTGGGAAGCCCCTCGGAGCCCGCCAACCACCGGGGGAGACTAGCGAAGGTCCCCTTTGCGAAGCCCTCGAGGGGCTCCAGGAGTAAGCCTCAGCCGCCCCATCTCGCCGCCCCGCGCCCAACACAGCCGGCCGCCGCCCTCCCGACCGGCGCCGGCCGCCGCCTCCCGCCCAACGTAGCCGGCCGCCGCCGCCCCCGACGCAGCCCGTCGCTGCCTCCATCTCGCCGCCCCGCATCGGGCCGCCGGCGGCGGTCTCCATCCCGTCACCCCGCCCGGGGCCGCCGCGGCCGGCGTCCATCCCGCCGCCCCGCCGTAGGGGAGGAGGGGGAGGAGAGAGAGGGGAGGAGGAGATGGGGTGAGAGAAGAAGGAAGAGAAGGATGGGAGGAGAGGAGGAGAGAAGAAGATAAGATGGAGATGGCTGGATGGGAGAGGAGGAGATAAGGATGGAATTAATAGGAGACTTTGCATGCGCGTGTGGATAGAGGTTTTGTTTTTCCTAACTTTAGTCCCGGTTGGTAACACCAACCGGGAGTAAAGATCTTTACTCCCGGTTGGTGTTACCAACCGGGACTAAAGTTAGGATTTTTAGTCCCGGTTGGTGTTACCAACCGGGACTAAACATCACGGGAGGGCCTGACAGCCCCTGACAACATACGAACCGGGACTAAAGATGATCTTTACCAACCGGGACTAAAGTTCAAATATGCCCACTGTAGCTACCAACCGGGACTAAAAATCATTTTTAGTCCCGGTTTTTAGTGGAACTGGGACTATTGTGGATTTTGGTCGACCGACCAAAGATGGTTTCTCCACCAGTGATATAATTACAAGGGAAAATTCTCACGTGAAACATGTAGTAGTAGCTCACAGTCACAGGGGCAAACATACCATGAGATTGATTGATGATTGGTACGTGTATACTATTCTCCCAGAAAACTTTCAAATATGGCCAGCTATTTATCACTGGTTCAGCTTGCATCATCGGTCACACTCAAGCATGTATAGCATTATAGCATGGCCGATGCATGCATGGAGCATAGCCACATTCTTTTAGTGTGCATAAATGTACTTTGAAATGCCAGCTCGACACAAATATGAGAATGTAATGGAACTCTTGTAATGGAACTCTTTTAATCTTACAAAACAATGCTGTACCTATCTATATTTGTCTGTGTGTGAACAGCAATAGCACGTTGGAAACCTGAGCTTATACGTATTTTTGGCTTCCTACTTGGTACCTAAAAGTGTGGTCTCTATCATCTATTCATCTCTACTTAAAGCTACCGCACGCTATTGAAAAGCGATTTTCACATGCCCTTTACCTCAGGGGGAGTTAATGAAAAACGTCATGCGTTGGTTTCTCTAGGGAACAGAGGTCAAGGACTGTCCGCGACAGCTTTCCGCTTTGGAAGCATCTCCCCCTCCCAACTGGTAGTGCTTTCTCTCTTGCTTTTAATTTTTTCACAAGGAAGCAGAGTAAAATTAAAAGCAAGAGAGAAAGCACTACCAGTTGGGAGGGGGAGATGCTTCCAAAGCGGAAAGCTGTCGCGGACAGTCCTTGACCTCTGTTCCCTAGAGAAACCAACGCATGACGTTTTTCATTAACTCCCCCTGAGGTAAAGGGCATGTGAAAATCGCTTTTCAATAGCGTGCGGTAGCTTTAAGTAGAGATGAATAGATGATAGAGACCACACTTTTAGGTACCAAGTAGGAAGCCAAAAATACGTATAAGCTCAGGTTTCCAACGTGCTATTGCTGTTCACACACAGACAAATATAGATAGGTACAGCATTGTTTTGTAAGATTAAAAGAGTTCCATTACAAGAGTTCCATTACATTCTCATATTTGTGTCGAGCTGGCATTTCAAAGTACATTTATGCACACTAAAAGAATGTGGCTATGCTCCATGCATGCATCGGCCATGCTATAATGCTATACATGCTTGAGTGTGACCGATGATGCAAGCTGAACCAGTGATAAATAGCTGGCCATATTTGAAAGTTTTCTGGGAGAATAGTATACACGTACCAATCATCAATCAATCTCATGGTATGTTTGCCCCTGTGACTGTGAGCTACTACTACATGTTTCACGTGAGAATTTTCCCTTGTAATTATATCACTGGTAGAGAAACCATCTTTGGTCGGTCGACCAAAATCCACAATAGTCCCAGTTCCACTAAAAACCGGAACTAAAAATGATCTTTAGTCCCGGTTGGTAGCTACAGTGGGCATATTTGAACTTTAGTCCCGGTTGGTAAAGATCATCTTTAGTCCCGGTTCGTATGTTGTCAGGGGCTGTCAGGCCCTCCCGTGATGTTTAGTCCCGGTTGGTAACACCAACCAGGACTAAAAATCATAACTTTAGTCCCGGTTGGTAACACCAACCGGGAGTAAAGATCTTTACTCCCGGTTGGTGTTACCAACCGGGACTAAAGTTAGGAAAAACAAAACCTCTATCCACACGCGCATGCAAAGTCTCCTATTAATTCCATCCTTATCTCCTCCTCTCCCATCCAGCCATCTCCATCTTATCTTCTTCTCTCCTCCTCTCCTCCCATCCTTCTCTTCCTTCTTCTCTCACCCCATCTCCTCCTCCCCTCTCTCTCCTCCCCTTCCTCCCCTCCGGCGGGGCGGCGGGATGGATGCCGGCCGCGGCGGCCCCGGGCGGGGTGACGGGATGGAGGCCGCCGCCGGCGGCCCGACGCGGGGCGGCGAGATGGAGGCAGCGGCGGGCTGCGTCGGGCGGGAGGCGGCGGCCGGCGCCGGTCGGGAGGGCGGCGGCCGGCTGTGTTGGGCGCGGGGCGGCGAGATGGGGCGGCTGGCGCCGGGCGGGAGGCGGCGGCCGGCTGCGTCGGGGGCGGCCGGCGCCGGTCGGGAGGCGGCGACAGGAGAATTTTTTTTTCTCTTCTTTGTGCTATCTGATGAATGCTGAAGATGTTGTAGATGTGAACTTTCTTTTTCCTTTCTTTGTTCTCTATGATGAATGCTCTCTGTGATGAGATGTTGTAGATCTGAACAAGTGTAAACAATATGGATGCTTTGTTCTTTGATTTTATTCATTCGATCTATGATTGATTTAGGCTTTGTTGTTGATTTTATTCATTCGATCCACGAGCGAAAGCTAAAGAACAATAAAAAAGGAAAAAGGCCAACCGAATGAAAGGAAAAGAAAAAAAAACCAAAACTTTTTAGTCCCGGTTGGTAACAACAACCGGGACCAGACTAAAAATCGATTTTTAGTCCTGGTTATTTGAACCGGGACTAAAGATTGCGATCTTTAGTCCCGGATTCGTAGTCAAAAGGTTACCAACCGGGACAACAAAGCGTTTCTCCATCAGTGTATGTATTTGAAGAAGAAATAAAAAGAAAATAAGGGACGGCCTATTTAGTTAGGACACTGCTATCAAATCAATCAGCAGAAATTAAACACAGGACCACTTGAATTGGAATCAATCGTACGTGGTAGGGGTACGTTGTACGCTGTATACACATGGCCCCTCCTACCAACTGATCGAGACATACCTTATTTATCGTGAGTATATATGTTTCTTCTACTAATAAACGATACATTTTTTAAATACATACTCCCTCCGTTTCTAAATATTTAACACCGTTGACTTTTTTCAGTCGCCTTGGCGAGGGAGGGCCAGTCGCCTTTTGCTCCTCCCTCGCCGAGAAGTCCAGTTTTCATCCCTCCTTTCAATTAATTTCAAAATATTAAACCTTCGAATCGAATTTTATCATACTAAATGAACTTATATGAAAAAGTTGTCAAAAACAAAGTTGTATAACTTATTGAGATCTACCAGTGTTATTTTGGTTATTTCTCCATCCGAATTTAATTGATCTATATAAAAATTGAATTTCAAATTGTGACAACTTCAAACAACACTTTCGAATACTAAACGATTTCAACTGAAAAAGTCGTGAACAACAAAATTGTATAAATCATCAATACATAGAATTTTTGTTTTGGTCATTTTGCTATATGACTCTGTTTCAATAATTTGAATTTGAATTTCAAATTATGACAACTTCAAACAACATTTCAAATACAAAATGATTTCAAATGGAAAAATCATCAATAACAAAGTTGTATAACTCATCAGTATCTACAACTTTAGTATTGGTCATTTTTCTATATGACTTTATTTGAACAGTTTGCATTTGAATTTCAAATTATGACAACTTCAAATAACATTTTCAAAACCTAAATGATTTTAACTGAAAAAGTCATCAATATCAAAGTTGTATAACTCATCAAGACCTATAACTTTTATTTGGGTCATTTTGCTATATGACTCTGTTTCAAATATTTGAATTTGAATTTCTAATTATGACAACTTGAAACAACATTTTCAAATACTAAATGGTTTCAACTGAAAAAGACATCAACAACAAAGTTGTATAAATCATCCATATCTAAAATTTTTCTTTTGGTCATTTTGGTATATGACTCTGTTTCAATAATTTGAATTTGAATTTTAAATTATGATAAGTTCAAAAAACATTTTCAAATACTAAATGATTTCAACTGAAAAAGTTATCAACATCAAAATTGTATAACTTATCAATATCTATAACTTTTATTTTGGTCATTTCTTTTATCCGATAAAGTGATAGTAACATTGTTCACAAAATTTACATATCTCTTATATAGATTTGTAGTATTTAAATCGCAACGAAATTGCTATAACGTCACAGGTTTTGGGCCGGTTTATGACGAAATCGATAAACTGTCACGATATTATGGGCCTTGTATTCATAGTTGCATATCCGTGACGATCTCTGAAAACATGACGAAAATTTCATCAAATTTCGTCACAGATTAAATAGATTCTTGTAGTGGTTTTATACTAAGCCAGAATTGGTTCTTATTTGATAAAAGAGCAATGGTACTTCTCAAGGAAATTCATACTTCTAGACATTTTTTTAAAAAGAAACCCCTTCTTCCTACTTTCAGTATTTAATTTGCCTATAGAATAAACACATACTGACGAGCATATTTAGTGCGGTGGTGGAGTCGTGGTCTTATGAGTGCATGACTTCATCTATCAGATTTAAATCTTGGTTTCTGTAGTTACCACATGTACATGTATGCTTTTAATAAAATGTTGGTTAGCTAGGTAACGGTAGTCTAATAGATTAACTGTTGGCTACCATCTCTCGAGCTTGTTTTAAGGGGTGTGTACTCGTAGGTATCTGCTTGAGTCGATCATGACATATGTGTGTGTGTGTGTATCTCTAAGCAGTCAGGGAAAAAAATACACATGTGGATCACGAAAGCATGCGTACATCATTTTGACTTGGCAACATGAAATCATGCTGATGCTTGCTCAGCTAGCCTGCCTGTGCAACTGTCTATAAATACGATGCGAGATGCAGCAACTAGTTGCACAACAATATAATTAGGTTGGCAACAATTAATAGGAAAGAGCTTTTTGTTAAGAGGTCAGAAGATGTCATCGACACCTGCAGCTAATTTCTCCAATGAAGACGATGAGCGAAAGGCTCCTACAAGCTTCCACCCCAGCCTCTGGGGCGATTTCTTCATCAGTTACCAGCCACCTACTGCGCCTAAGGTAATTATACTTGCTTATATATATTCTTCTATGGCTCTGTGTAGATAGGAAATTAATTAGTGAGAAATTTTACACTATGTGATAGCTGAACCTTATAAACTCTAATAAACTAATTTCTCCGGTGTTCATGGATTTTTATATTGGGCATAAGAAATAAGATAGAATAATATTTTGAAACACTTCAGCATTAGTACTACATTTACACTGCGTTTTTACTAATTATATTACCATAGTAAATTATTAGCGGATGAGTGCATATATTGGAGATTAATTGTGTATCTGTGCCATCTGTCGGTAACACTACTGATATTTATATATATACACAGAGAATTCTCTGTTGCATGGCTGACAGACATGTGTATTCCTTAATTTGCAGCATGCTTACATGAAAGAAAGGGCTGAAGTGCTAAGAGAAGAAGTTAGAAAGGTAGTAAAGGGCTCAAATGAAGTACCAGAGATATTGGATCTTGTGATCACGCTGCAACGACTTGGATTGGATAGTTACTACAAGGCCGAGATAGATGAGCTTCTCTGCACTGTTTACAACACCGACTACAACGATAAAGATTTACACCTAGTTTCTCTTCGATTTTATCTTCTACGGAAGAACGGCTATGATGTGTCATCTGGTAATTTTAAGGCCTTATTGATGATAAAAATTAATTAGGATTTTCAAATAAACAAACCAATAATTTTGTAGATAGATGCAAGGGCATGCATTTTCTACTGGCCTATAATTAAACCCTTAGCACATAGGAACATTCCTTTTTTTTTTACTTTCCCTATTAGTAAAACTACAAGAACTATAGTATTAAACTACAAGAACGATTTGATACCCTATTAGTTTTTTAAAAAAA
This sequence comes from Oryza meridionalis, assembly GCA_000338895.3. Taxonomy (NCBI): domain Eukaryota; kingdom Viridiplantae; phylum Streptophyta; class Magnoliopsida; order Poales; family Poaceae; genus Oryza; species Oryza meridionalis. The sequence continues at coordinate 4,015,193 of CM002531.2, forward strand.
TATATAGTTTGCATCTATGAACTGAATATATTATATACTAATAACATCCCTAGCAACGGGTAACTGAAATATTTTAAACAAACTATATAGTTTAGATTGGAGAAATTTAAATGAAGTATATTTCAGTATAATGTATTTCATGTATACTCATGCATGCAGCCTAACAACTATATTGTGTTGCATATTCTCCTATACATATATATAGCTGGGGACATGCAATTAATGTTCGTATTTTGAAGTTAACATGATCAACCTTTGCACTGCAGACATATTTCAACATTTTAAAGACAAAGAGGGGAGTTTTGTTGCTGATGAAACAAGAAGTCTTTTAAGCTTATATAATGCGGCATATATGAGGACTCATGGTGAAAAAGTACTTGATGAAGCAGTTGTTTTCACTACTAATCGCCTAAGATCCGAATTGAAATATTTGAAATCTCTAGTAGCCGATGAAGTGTCTCTTGCTCTTGATACACCACTATTCCGGAGGGTTAGAATAATAGAAACACAAAACTATATTCCTATTTATGAAAGCGCGACTACACGAAATGAAGCCATATTAGAATTTGCAAAGTTGAATGTCAATCTCCTTCAACTTATTTATTGTGAGGAGTTAAAAACTATCACACGGTAAGTTAATTACTTTAAAGTGCATAATGATTCTACAATTTCGTGAAATTATGATAAATAAGTTAATATTTACATTTATGTACAATACAGATGGTGGAAAGAGCTTAACGTTGAATCCAACTTAAGCTTCATTCGGGATAGAATAGTGGAAATGCATTTTTGGATGACAGGAGCATGCTCGGAGCCCCATTATTCTCTTTTACGAATTATACTTACAAAGATGACAGCATTTATCACCATTCTAGATGATATATTTGATACATATGGTACAACCGAGGAGAGCATGATGCTTGCCAAAGCGATATATATGTAAGCCTTCATTATAATATGTGGTAATATTAATTGCATCTTTATTTTGTAGTAGCTAGTTTATACTAACTGTGAAATTTCTAGTTGTATGTGGAATCTATTTCACAATAGACTAAACACATCAAAAGTAAATTATAACAAAATCATGTATAAAGGAGCCAAATAACTCTATGAAATTATATATATGCAATGCACATGTATATCCGTACATGTTCTGATACTTGTAATCTATTCACCATGTTGTATTAATATATGAATCCCATGTATGCCTCATTAATTGAGAAAAAGAGTAAGCAGATTAAATTTTCTCCTAAATATAATTACCAAAGATCAAGGAAAACAATTTTCTCTGAAAAAAAGCAATGTAAACATTTAACCTATCTAGGCATTAATTGTAACGGTTACTTAAAACCTCATTGTAATATTAACAGTTGGTCATTTGCTGTCATGCATGTTTTATGCAATATGAAGTTGATACATAAGTTAAATCATAATATTCTTCGATACAGGCAATGATATAAAATCCACAAATACCATGCTTACATATATTGCAATTATCAAAATTATTCTGAGGTTAAATAAAAAAAATAAAAACATAGATATAAAACATGGCAGAATTGATAATAATTCATTCATTTCATTTAAAGTAATTCATCCTAAAAATTTAAATCAAAGAACACATACTATGGACATAAAGTAGTGGAAAGACAATGTGAGGTGAAAAAAATATAATCCAGAGCAATCATCATAATGCAAACATCAAAAGATAAATTTTGCATGGATTATCTAGACAAATTAATGATTTGGCCATATCCTACCTGTATGCAACAACACTAGCTTATATTTGGGACACTGCTAGTGAACACACCATGAGTCCATGATCATGAGTAATACTTTGAACCTATGTCATGCCATACACCAACCTTTGCCAAGAATATATAATGCTTCCATTTTATTTAACCTTAGGAGTTTAGGAAGGTAGAACAGACAATCAAGCTAGCCGCGTAATTAATCTTATATATTGGATATATGATCTACCAAGAAAATGACATAAGAACTGTTATACATAAAAAAATATTAACGCCAATAAAATAAATGTGTATACTAGACAAACTTGCCAATCTTCAACCATTTAATCAAAAATCACTATACGCTAATAAATATTTGCAATTTGGCTCCCTACATGATTGCACTTTTGGTTGTTTTTTTGTGAAAATATTAAATGACACTAGATTGTAAAATACAGGTGCAACGAATCTGCAACAGTTCTACTTCCAAAATACATGAAGGATTTCTACTTATATTATTTAAAGACATTTGATTCATTTGAAGAGGCACTAGGTCCAAATAAAAGTTATCGAGTGTTTTATCTCAAAGAGCTGGTAAGTTTCCTATCTCAAAACAATTTGTAGCAAAACTTATATATATGACAATTAAATATGTAGTTACCATATCCTTGTATTAGATCCATAGTATTTGGATATGCTTTCATATAATGTTACTTTCATAGTTGTTGATGATATATTATGAAATAAATTAATGGTCAAAGTACAATATTTGGTGACCATGTGAAACTCTTAGTCGCTTTATATTTTGGAAACAGGGAGGGGGAGGGGAGTTGGGGGGATTATTAAATAGACTGAAATTTAATGATATAGTCATTTATCCATGATTACAATATAACTTTTGTTACAAATCGTATAGAAACTTCATTGTTGGTCATATCCTACATATAAATCTTGATATGATTATATATATGCTTAATAGAATGTATGTATTTTAGAGGAGAGAACTGATTATTTTATCCTTAGGGCATCAACAATGTATATGACAAAATGATCCATATAGATGGGACACATATAAATGAACTTTAACTATAGCAATCCCACAATGTATTTAGACACAAGGTATCATTAGAAAAAGAGAGAGAGGAGTAGAGATAGATAATATTATTTATTCCGCCATATGGGTAATCTATATGCATATGGGTACCTTTTGTTATTTTTTCTATACGGACTAGTTGCACAATGATAATAGGTGGTTGAATGAAATATTATAATGCTTATGGACTACTCTTGCACCATATTGTGGATGCCCTTAGAGGGAACTATGGTAACCACTTTATTTTATGATCTTCTAATGACTTTATCATCTTTTTTTTGGGTAAAAAGATATTTCTTCAAAATTATGCCAATATACAGACTGAATTCACACTTTTACATCTTTAATGTAGTTCAAGATATTAATTAAAGGATACTCTGAAGAGATAAAATGGCGTGATGATCATTACATTCCAAAAACAATAGAGGAACACCTGGAACTTTCTAGAACGACTGTTGGTGCCTTTCAACTAGCATGTGCTTCTTTAGTTGGGATGGGTGATTTTATAACAGAGGATACTCTCGATTATCTTTTGACTTATCCAAAACTTCTTAAGTCTTACACAACATGTGTACGGCTCTCAAATGATATTGCTTCAACAAAGGTAATTTAATATCTCTCTATCTTTACACCTATATATTCATTTATGTTTTATAAATATTAATCTTCAACTTCAATTATAAATAACTAAAACATGATGCTATGGAATGTTTCAGCGTGAACAAGCAGGGGACCACTATGCTTCTACAATTCAGTGTTACATGCTGCAGCATGGTACACCAATACATGAAGCATGCATTGGGATAAAGGAGCTGATAGAAGATTCGTGGAAGGATATGATGAAAGAATACCTTGCACCAACAAACCTTCAGCCAAAAATCGTGGCAAGAACAGTTATTGATTTTGCACGAACTGGGGATTATATATACAAGCAAGCAGATTCATTCACCTTTTCACATACAATCAAGGATATGATAGCATCACTTTACGTTGAGCCATATAGCATTTAAATCACCACACGCATTTACATTATAAATATTATATTATCAAGTAAGGAGTTTCACAATTGTAAAAAATATTAATTAGTTTTCAATAATGTGATGGTGGCTGCTGATCATGAAACCATCGTTAGTTAAGCTTCATTAGAAAGTTTCCATGGTTAAAGAATTGTTTTTCCTTAGCTTGTTGCCACAATATTATGTGTAATGTTCTCCCCTCCAGTAATAAGATATATACTAATTGCTCATATGATCTTGTTATGTCTCCAACTATATATATTTTAGTAATTGGAATAGATCTCATGGCAAAATTGTTCAAATATTCTGATGAATAAATGGTTAGATGCTCTGATCATCATGTACGTAGTTGATGGGTACAAAAAAAAAATATTATGTCACCATTGTTAAGCCCAGTTTCACATCATTTCCTAAAATGATGATATCACTATTAACTATTCTAGCAGAACCGCCATTAACCATTGATCGTTGAGGAGGCGTATTCTTAAGGGACCCTTATCTACAACTGTGTTAATGCATGATAGCATGGTTTGAGCATTGAGATCGGAAAGGACACCAACGGCGAAATCACTCTACTAGGCCAACATTGACACTCAGAAACAAAAGCTAGGGGAGAAAATGGGATTGATGACCCCAGTAGTCCTAGCCGTAAACGATGGATACTAGGTGTTGTGTGACCCGACCCATATAGTGCTATATCTAATGCCTTAAGTATCCCGTCTGGAGAGTATGTTCGCAAGAATGAAACTCAAAGGATTTGAAGGGGGCCCACACATACAGTGGAGCATGTGGTTTAATTTGATGCAAAGATGAGAACCTTACCAAGACTTGGTACATCATCCGTGTTTAAGTTGGTTCAATTTTATATAATTCCGCGAGCGAGCGTTGACACATTCGTCTTGAATTGGGACCGTGTGTCCATCTCCCGCTCTCACGTGGTGCAGCCGTTTTCAACACCAGATCGTTGTCCTGCCCATGTACGTTGCTATACTCCCGCACGACGCGCCACATCGAGTTTGCATGCGATCAGGGAGATCGATTCCAATTCGGTTCTATCATGGAGTGTTCCATTGATCATAATTGTGGTTTTATGTTTTAGGCTAAAGTTGGCAAATTGCATCACATCAAAGTAGAAGAATTTGGAGAATGATTTTTTGTGTGTATGGGCTTGCATAGATCGGATGGATAAAGATAGCATTCACGTCAACTCCACAGTAGAGGTGCAATGTCCGACAATAATGCGTAGCATCAAACGTTCGGTGCAAAGCAATTTCTAATTTTAGTTCTTTAATTCCGTTGAAACGCACGGTCATGATTGCTAGTAAGTATGATATAAAACAATCATATCAGTGAGAAAAAAAGAACATATATATGCTGCATATATATAGTACATCTCCGAATGTCCAACTGTGCCTTAATTTGTTGAGGCCAGCAGCCCCTGAATTTGGACATGAATTCTGAGATATAGAACATTTAATTAGTCCTTGTTTCTTACTCCAACCTGATTAGAGGCATCCGTGGGGTCCCAGAAACATTGCAACCACGCGCTCAGTAGTGGTGGAGCCAGAATTTTATACATGTGGGGTCAATTACTAGTGGTTTATATTTTAGTGGGGTCATTTCTCTAATTTTTTTAATTTATACATAAAAATCGAGGTTTATAGGGTGTTTTTTAAAAAACTGTGGGGTCAGCCGACCCCACAGAAACGGCCTAAATCCGCCAGTGGCGCTCACTACCAACGATGATTGCTAGATAACAAAGGCCAACCATGAGAAATCGCTAGGATGGCTGATGATGTGTCACTACTTCTTGGCTATCACTCAGATCTGCACGCAGAGGAGTCGATCGGCATAGCCCCATTCACTTGTGTGGCCTATAAAAGTTATGTGCACACGCTTACTATGTATCACACTGCTAGTTTAGTATGGGTAAAAATGATTTGTCCCTCCAACTATACTATTCCAGGTTAACCCTTTTATATGAACCGATGACAAAAGTATAAGTGGGTCCACTCGTCGGATGAATTGGACTATACGGTTCTAGAGACAGGTTGTTACGACCCTTGAAATACCACTAGATACCTTGCACCTTGAGCCGATTGGATCTAGCAGAATGGACGGATCAAATAACAAATACCATGAAGTACGAAAGATGGTTAAAGCTCTAGCCCCCTCATCTTGGCCAGCTAGATCAACCATACATTGTCACAATCACAATTATAACCATTACAGATAATTACATCACTATCGGCTGGATGAGTCTTTCTCATCACTAACAAATTGTCTCTATCAATCTGTTCAACTAATAGAGATAGCCTTCATGAGCCATCACAGATAAGGTAAATATCCGCATTTGATATGAACTGTATGCATGAGAGTGATATATATATATATACTCCCTCCTTCTCTAAATGTTTGACACCGTTGGCTTTTTTAAACATGTTTGACCGTTCGTCTTATTCAAAATCTTTTGTGAAATGTGTAAAACCATATGTATACATAAAAGTATATTTAACAATAAATCAAATGATAGGAAAAAAATTAATAATTACTTGAATTTTTTGAATAAGACGAACGATCAAACATTTTTTTAAAAAAATCAACGGCGTCAAATATTTTAAGATGGAGGGAGTATATATGTAGCATGGCTGCGCTTTTCCGAGCATATGCACTGAGACTACAACATCGACCAAGTTAATTTCGTCGGCTGGTACGCGGCAGCTAACTAACTACAACATGTACTTAGGCTGCATGGAGTAGCTACGAAAGTGCCATGAATGCACGAAGAATTTCCCTGCTTGTGGCAAATTTTCTGCATCACTCAGACATCTGAAACTTGCTTTCTCGTGAGAGAATTTGCAGCAGTTTTTTCTGGGTGGGAATCTATAGCTTGTTTCTTGGAGTTCTGGTAAACGAGACAATAGTCCACCACTGTATCAATGATAATGATCGAGTATCTACAAGGACTTGCCAATGCAACTGCATATATAGATGGTTTTGGTACAATCTTTTCTTTTCATATATAGAGAAAAAAGCTTGGCTACAATCGGTACTTGCAGAGATTTGGGCATTTTTCAGACAAGAGTTGCCTGCCTTTAATTGGGTGTGAGCAAGTACAATAAGTTAGCTACAAGTACATGTGGAGTAGAGAGAAGAGGAGAAAGAAAAAAAAGCGGGCTGCAGATTTGTAGACAGCTATAACATGCACTGGTGGAGAAACCCTTTGTACTCCCGGTTCGTAACCCCCTTTAGTCCCGGTTATCCAACCGGGACTACGAATCCGGGACTAAAGATCGCTATCTTTAGTCCCGTGTGAAATAACCGGGACTAAAGATCGATCTTTAGTCCCGGTTGGTAACACCAACCGGGACTAAAGAGAGGGTAGCGGCAGTCCCATTAGGTCTCCTTTTCTTTTTTTTTCATTATTTTTTAGCCAGAGTTTAATCCCTATATTTTCTCCCAAATCGAGTGGGATGCATATTCCCAAATCAAACCCCAAATCAAAGTAACATCCCAAAACATTAACATCACAAATCTTAAGTTACTTGTACACACAAATCAAATACATCACAAATCTTAAAAAAATTACATACAAATCAAATACATCACATATTATACATCTCAGATCCATACAACAAATCACAAAATTATACATATCAGTGAATCACAAATTGTAAAAGAAAAAAGAAAAAAAGAATGGATGCCGGTAGCGCCTCCTGCCACCGCTCGCTACTCGGCCCATGCGGCCCCGCCGAACGCGGCCCCGCCTGACGCGTGCGGGAAGGGAGGAGAGGGAGGAGGCGGCCCTCGCTGGGCATCGGATGGGAAGGGAGGAGGGGGAGGAGAGGGCCGGGATGGGAGGAGGAAGGGGAGGAGGGGGAGGAGGAGAGGGAGATGGATCTGAGGAGAGGAGAGGCCGGTTGTTGAGGAGATTGAGACTGGTTGTGGCGGAGAGGATAGGGAATAGGGATTATATACTACACGTGATTTTAGTCCCGGTTGGTAATACCAACCGGGAGTAAAGATCTAGGAGATCTTTAGTCCCGGTTAGTAATACCAACCGGGACTAAAATGGTGATCTTTAGTCCCGGTTTGTGACACCAACTGGGACTAAAGATCCCCGCCCCTCTGACAAGAGACTGATAGGAGATGAACCGGGACTAAAGATCATCTTTAGTCCCGGTTGACTAAAGATCATAGAATGGCTATGGGGTTTTAAACCGGGACTAAAGATCATCTTTAGTCCCGGTTTTTTTTATAACCGGGACTATTTTGGTTTTGGGGCGACCTAGCAAAGATCAGTTTTCCAGTAGTGATGGGCTTTAAAATATTATGTGTATGAGAGGTTGGCCAATTATTAATGATGCAATATATATTTATATAAAAATAGATGATGTGCCAATTTTTAGAGCTAGCAGTTGGCTATAATATTAAACTTGCTAGTTATAGCTATCTTCATGTCATTTTCCAGTTAATATTTAAGGAATTAGTACAATATATTGGTTAGCTATGTGCAGATCACACATCTCATTAATTTAAAAGTTAATTACGAACTTGCTATCCTCTTTCCTAACAGGCAAATATTGATCTATATAGAAAGACTAATTCATTTGTGTGACATCATGAACACTAGTCTATCTACATTGAAAAATAAAGTCACCAAACACCCATACATGCTTTAGGCGAATAGTACACCCATACATTGTGTTGTTCCTTAAACCAAATCCATCCATTACTAACTTTACTTAAACAAATAATAGGCTTACATAAGAAAAAGGAACAGGAAAAAAATTTCCCAAATACAGCACAACTACAGATCAAATTTTCATAGCATGTGGAGACCGGGATATATATCACATGGGGTGGACCGCAGAAGAGAAGACGATCTAGCTAGCACGAGGCGATTGTTGATCTAGCGAGCTAAATGCGATGGACGGGATGAGTAAGTGAAATTACATAGGGTTAACGGATTTATGAGGTGGGATTTTACGGTCCAGCAAATGATATCTCTAGGTACTGGTACTATGAGGTACCAAACAAAATCTAATTGTTGATTAGGTAAGGGTACGATAGGAAAAAGAAGGAAATGGCCTTGTGACCTGCCTAATGTCCTCACGTGCAAATCGTGATCCCATCAAAGGCCCACTACTTCAATGCCTTCATGCGCGACAGTTTGTATTTATCGTTAAAGGCGGCTAGCGATCCAACGGCAGATGCGCTGACGCCCATGACCCTGACTGCGGTTGCGGTGGAGCAGATGCCCTCCTTCCCCCACCACCCCCACCCCCAAAAAAAAATCTTGCATCACCTGATCATCACCTCTAGGCTTTAGCCTTGTGTTTGATTTTGGATGAGAGGAAGATTGAAGTCCGGAATCACATCACCATGGAGAGAGAGAGAGAGCACGAAGAACTCCTTCTATCGCGCTCTCGAGGATGATAACGGGAGCACAGGCAGTAGGGAAAAATAATGTCGCAAGACGGCAGAAAAAAATAAGTGGCATGCGAGAATCAAACTCACAACCAACGCAAGTAGGATGAGCCAGCCTAGCCATGTGAAAACCCAATTTTGCCCTTCCACTCTTTCAATGCATGCGGATGAAGGGGAGGTACCACAAAGGAGATTTCTGTACCTAGCAGTACCGAGGATTTACAGCCGTTGGATTTGCCTATATGGATGGTTCTAATTGCAGGTACCAAAAGGTAAGAAGAAATTTGGATGGACGGTAAAAAAACTCTTTCTTTTGTCACCAAGATCGACCGACAGCATGCGAGCTCTATAGTGTGCTGCAAGGAATCTCTTCATCGGTGGTAGTTTTATTGTTCTCCCCGGCCCATTCGTTTTCTTTTCTCAATTATCTTCGTTTGGATTAGGAATACAATGATCTGAAATATTTTAAAGCCTGCCGAGTCAAACTACTGTTACGTACTACTCTAACTCTCGGTGCTACATCACTTGTGCACATTTCCTTCTAGAAAAAATAGAATGAATTGACATAAGGGTCAGGATCGATCGTATATCAAATTACTGCATTGTTTGGAACGCTATCGATAGCAGCCAGTACAGTCAGACATCAGCATCACTTGGCCTGTTCAATGCCAAAGCTAGAACGTTGTTGGCCTCTTCTTGCCTGCATCGTCATCTCAAAAGAATATTTACATATGGTCAAAAATTTTTATATCAAAATTACTTCATGTAAGTTCAACTGTAACTATCACATCTTCCAATTCGGTCATAAGGCAGGCTGCTGCATGGAAAGATTCTTCACTTGGACACGATCAATGCCAGCATTTTAATTACACGTTTGTTGCTGGCCTATCGATGCCTCGCCCTCTATAAGTAGCCGTTCAGAGCAGCATAGTTTCAGTCAGCAAGAAGAGAAATTGTGAAGAACACTTAAGGAGAGAGAACTAACTAATCAAGATGGATAGAATGGTAATCAAGCCTGCAGCTGTTTGCTCCGAGAAAGAAGACGACGAGAGGATGCAAAAGGCTTCTACATTCCACCCCACCCTCTGGGGTGATTTCTTCGTCGATTACCAGCTACCAAATAAATCTCAGGTAGCAATTAATGGATAATATTTTGTTCTAAAAGAATTAATTGCAAATGTAGCGCTGAAGAATTTCAGTAACCCATGCATTCACGTGTGCTATTTATATATACTATTGATATACAAACATTGTATATGGTATTTAACGAACAATAGATACTCCCAAAATTTTAATATACAACATTATGCGTACCAATTAATATTTTTATAGTTTTTTATCTTCTTAATTTAGTAATCTTGAAACTCAGAATTAATAAATTAATACAAAGTTGTATTTGTCATGGATTATTTATTTTAGTGTTTAAATGAACAGAAAAATCATAAATATGGAATTAATAAGAAAACTATACCTGATTTACAGTTTCAGTTTTAGTTTTTCATGTTGTTTAACAATATAAAAACTTGAAATTAATAATAATTGGCATGCCATCCCTGACTTGCACTCATATGTTGTTCAACAGTTTCAGTTTTAGTTTTTCATGTAATGTTCTACCAAGTTTGGAGTCTTAACTTTATTTATCATTAACAAAAATAATGTCCAAATTCAAAATCAACAAATAGAAAGATGTACTAGCCTTGGAGTCTCAGTGATAGTTTTTTAATTAAATATTTCAGAATTTTGAAAATAATAAATACAAAGTTCTATCTGTATTGGACTCCTGTTAATTTATTTTCAAAATTAGGAATTAATAATTAACAAGTAGTAACGGGTGCTTACTTTTATTTCAATTTCATTTGATATATTATTCATTATTTCTCCAATTATACTGTGAATTTCCTTGGAGGGACCAATAATAATAATAATAATAATAATAATAATAATAATTTGTGCCTGTGTGGACTCTTATTTAATATTAGCCATTATAATTATGTTCTGCTCAATGGATCCCAGATAATTTGCTACTCCAATTAAATATTAAATGAGTAAAGTATCTCACAATAATTTAACATCATATTATATTGTAGTAATTAGGCAGTGTTGAGATATTCCTTGTATCACAACAATACCTAATTACTATAGGCATATGTATAGATATAGCTATAAACATAGTTGTTTTCCCTTTTTTTTTAAGCAATAGGCGTAGCTTTCTGATCGATTGCATGGAAGAATTGACTAATAGCCTACTCATTTTAAAGCATGCATGCATGAAAGAAAGGGCTGAGGTGCTGAAAGAAGAAGTTAGGTGCATGGTAAAGGGCTCAAAGGAAGTATCTGAGATACTAGACCTTGTGCTCACGCTGCAACGGCTTGGTTTGGATAGCTACTACAAGACTGAGTTAGATGATCTACTGCATTCCGTTTACAATTCCGATTTTGACGATAAAGATCTACACCTAGTTTCCCTTCGATTTTATCTTCTAAGGAAGAATGGCTATGACGTGTCGTCTGGTAAGTCTTTTATTGGTAAAATAAAAAATAGATTGTTAAAAGACAGTGACAAATAATTTATTTATCAAACTTTGTAGACATATTTCTACGTTTCAAAGACAAGGAAGGAAGTTTTGCTGCTGATGATGTAAGAAGTCTCTTAGGCTTATATAATGCAGCACATGTAAGGACTCGTGGGGACAAAATACTTGATGGAGCCATTGCCTTCACGAAATCCCACCTTAAAGCTAAACTGGAACATTTGAAATCTCCGTTAAAAGAAGAAGTATCTTCTGCCCTTGAAACACCCCTTTTTAGGAGGGTTCGAATATTAGAAACAAGAAACTATATCCCAATCTATGAAATGATCTCTGGACGAAATGAGACCATACTAGAGTTTGCAAAGTTGAATTTCAACCTACTTCAACTTCTTTATTGTGAGGAGCTAAAAAAGGTCACATTGTAAGTCACTTTAAACTTCATATGTACTGAGAAAGCTAAGTTCTACTTCTTAATTGCTTTTTTAATAGTGGATTTATCTTTATATGCATTATTACAGATGGTGGAAGGAGCTTAATACTCAATCAAATCTAAGTTTCATTCGAGATAGAATTGTGGAAATGCATTTTTGGATGACAGGAGTATGCCCTAAATTCAATTATTCTCTGTCACGGATTATACTTACAAAGATGATGGCCTATATCACTATAATAGATGATATATTTGACACCCATGGTACAACCGAGGAGAGTATGATGCTTGCAGAAGCAATATACAAGTAATCTTTAGTTTTAGTTTAATGCTAATGTTGTTTTTTATCTCATATTCATCTTCCTCCTGAAATTTACCATTCCCTTTGGGTTTTTCACTTTGGCCCTGGACCCACGGAGATGGTATATATTGCATGCATTTGCACATACAAATTTACTGACCTGAACCAACCAAAATAAAAATTCTACAAAATTGTATGAAATGCAACTCCATTATTACAATGTGGTTTAATGATTATTCAATCATTATGTATGTTAAATTACTAATCTAGGCCATGTAACACCATGTATGTTAAATTATTAATTTGTACTAATTATCAAATTCAGTAAATTCATATGATAGTCCGTGACAATGAATAAATTTCAATTTTCAATCTTATACGAAAAGCAAATATTCCCCTTAAAACTTCAAATATTATTGACTTGTAGTTCTAAATTTCTGATATGGTTGTATTTTGGTTTATGTAAAATACCTGATCCTCTACTGTAAAATACAGGTGTAATGAAAGTGCAATAGTGAGACTTCCAGAATATATGAAAGGTTTTTACTTGTATTTATTGAAGACATTTGACTTGATTGAAGAGGAACTTGGAACAAGTAACGGTTATCGTGTATTTTATCTCAAAGAGCTGGCAAGTATTTATGCCATTAAACTAGTTAGTTTGTTAACCATGTGTGATTTATATACTTTATCCAGCTAAAGATGAGACATTATAATTTAGGTTAGCTACACTAGAGTTCAAGTATAATAAAATTTGCACTCTTCACTCTAAGTTTACTTTAAATAATCCAATTCTATACTAGACCAAGTTAAATCTTGATATTGCTATGTAGCGATTGTACTCCCTCCGTCTCAAAATATTGCAGCTTTTATGTTTAAATTGTTTAAATTACCCCATTACTCCCCATGCTACCCCTAGTGGCGCCATCACCTCACTAGCTCTAGAGACCATACCCCACCCATACTATTCTTAATCCCATAAACCCCTATGTATTAATGAGGGGCATTTTAGACATTTCGCCCTAATCCTTTAATTATGTCCCCCCTAATCAAACACTCCTGGGTAGTTATATTTTGCGATGAAGGTAGTATTTTTTTTTCTTCCTATGATTAGATTGTATATCATGATGTGTAGTATGATCCATGTAAACAATTGTTGAGCAATCCAATAGATTTGAATTTCCTTAAAACTAATTAACACCCTTGATTATTTGCTTTATATGGACAATTACAATCACATACGTTTTGTATCCACCATTTTATATGGTTTGTTTTATATAGTATGTAGAAATCACATTGCTATGCAAATCATTTACATGTACAATGGTTAATACAGAAAATACCACTCCAAACCATATAAAACAAACCATTGTACCTATAAAGTATACATGCTAGCTTTGCATAAGTACAACAAACTATTGCATTTTAATATTGTTATTCAGCTAATTCTTTAGTAAAATGATATTTCTCAACAATTAATTTAATGGATATTCGATATTTGAAATTATGTTTCATTATGTTCATTGTAGTTAAAGAGGTTAGTTCAAGGATACTCACAGGAGATTAAATGGCGTGATGAACATTATGTTCCAAAAACAATCGATGAACATTTGGAGGTTTCAAGAGCGACTGTTGGAGCTTTTGAAATAGCATGTGCTTCCTTTGTTGTAATGGGTGATATCGTAACTAAAGAAACTCTCGATTGGCTTTTGACATATCCAGAGCTTCTCAAGTGTTTCACAACATTGGCAAGATTATCCAACGATATAGTTTCAACAAAGGTATATATGGTTTTACACATGTGCATTTACATAGATGTTTATTCTTGCATCATTTACACCTCCATTCTTTTATTAGAATAGAACTTGAAGTGCAAACATATACTTCATAAAAACAAACACATGATTAACAAAATTATATGTAGTTTATAATTGGCCAAAGTAAAGGAAAATTCCATCATACCTTTTATTAATAGTGGTTTGACTTTGTCTTACTATCCATTGTACAGCGTGAGCAAAAAGGGGAGCACCATGTTTCGACTGTGCAATGTTACATGTTTCAGCATGGAACAACAATGCATGATGCATGTGTGAAGATAAAGGAGTTGATTGAAGACTCATGGAAGGATATAGTAAAAGAATACCTTACACCACCAACAGAACAACCAAAAATAGTGGCAGAGACAATTATTGATCTTGCACGAACAGCTGATTACATGTATAAGAAAACAGACTCATACACTTATGCGAATACAATCAAGGATATGGTAGCATCGTTATATGTTAAACCGATATAGTTCTGAACATTTCATACATGTATAAAAATTTATTTGCACTTGTAGTACATTACATATGTGACATGGCCTAATTACCTCTAAATCTACACCTTATTGCTATACTTGCCCTAGATTAAGTCACTACTAAAAAAACCTTCATGGCTTCATCTATGACCTGTTATTTGTAATGGCTCAGCTAGAACCGTTTGTAATGACACAATCTATATTGGTTCAATATTTGGACCGTTATAGATAAAGGTAGAAGCAAACACCTGCCATTCCTCGCAAAAAATAACACCTGCCATTGATGACGACTTATATGTCAATTTTGACTGTTGAGCTGTTATAGATGTGGATTTGATCATCTATAATGGCTCTAATCTCATTATAGATCTGTTATATATGTCAAGTCATCTATAACGGCTGTAAATGATTGACCTACTATAAATGACTTGATAACATCTATATACAATTTAGACCATTTAATGATGTCCTCATTTTTTCGCCTACCCATTTAAGTCTCTTGAAGTCTCAATTCGTCTATCTAATAAAAAGAATAGAGTCCATGAATCCCTCATCTTCTTCGCCTCCTCCTCTGCTTCCATCACATTATTGTCGGACACCATTGCCCACCCTACATGTAAATGACACCTCTCCCACAACTCTAACTAGTAGTGGCTAAGCCACTCATCGACACGTATCCAAGTGGTTGAGATGGTGGCAGGTTGCGATTTGTAGGGCAACAGTGACAATGACAGTGGGCAGCCATATTGACAGAGCTATGACAGCTTCCTCACCATGTTCACCTGGCTAATCCTCTCCTCCCCCTCCGCTCATGCTGCTTCTTCCGCTTTCCATGGCTAACGTGACCTTGGAGCACTAGATCCGGGCACCAGATCTGACCACCGTGATGTTTGGGGCGCCAGATCCAGTTTCCCCCAACATTGGGGCTGGATTTATTTCGTGAGATCCAGGAGCTGTTCTAGGTTGGGGCCAGCCGGCGAGGTTCACTGGTTCAATTAACATCTGAGACCCTATACAGCTGGCTATCGCATAGCTATGTTCAACCAAGGCTATGTTTAGATTCAGGGTTGAAAAGTTTTGGCGTGTCACATCAGATATACGGACACACATTTAAAGTATTAAATATAGACTAATAACAAAACAAATTATAGATTCCGCCTGTAAACTGCGAGATGAATTTACTAAGCCTAACTAATCTGTCATTAGCAAATGTTTACTGTAGCACCACATTGTCAAGTCATGGAGCAATTAGGCTTAAAAGATTTGTCTCACAATTTACACGCAATTTGTGTAATTAGTTATTTTTTCATGTAACACCCTAGGTATTCTCTTACCTAGAATGCTACATACTACTGTACAGAAACCAATAAGTCCTAAATTCATTAAAAATTTTGAAAGAGTCTCCCCTGTAAATACGGACATCCACAACAGGCAATTATAGATTAAACTAATAATAACATCATTCCCATAGCGCTATCTATCCATATAATCCATGGAAAGAAACTAAAAGATATCTAAAAGATTATTACAAGGCCGGACCATGATATAGTTTAAGTGTTATCATGGACCTAGGTAATAAAGTTTGATAGTGTGCAGATAATTGTGTATATAAGGGAGCTACTTCCTGCCCACGCATGTCGGTCTCAATGCGTACCTAAAACCAAATAAAACACAAGAGTGGGTATAAAAATACTCAACAAGTACAATATGGAACTAGAAAACACATATACACATCATTGGCAATAAAGAATAAATAGAAGGCCTTCTTTCTTTGATAGGAAACACATTTTCAAACACCAAGTCAAAGAAGATAGTAATTCCCATCCTGGGCAGGTATGAATTGAAATAGTAGTTTCCATCCCGGGCAATAGTGAATACATCCTAGCATTTGTCGGCAAAGCCGAGTAAGCGTGATCAATGCTTACCCACAGGAACATGAATAAAAACCAGATAGCACATCCATAACTCACATGGAACATGAATAATTGAAACCGGAAATAAAGAACCAAATTGAAAACCATATTGCACATCCATGGCAACATGGAACTTGAACTATTTAAACAGAATCTGAATCCAGAATATTGAAACTAGAATAACAACATAAACATAAGATAAACTTCAAATCTAAATAGCATGAACAACAACCTGAACATATGCAATCACATATCACACATAAATATAATAAAAATAAATAGATAAAGCAAACACTCCAAGAATCACACAATTAGTTCATCATGCACTTGTCTCCAATGAAGGGTTGGTATCATACACGATCTGAAGGACCACCACCTAATCATAAACAAAACCTCACGAAACACATTCAAACATGCATATAAAACAATGAAAAAGGTGAACCTACTACCCCATCCATTCAAAACGCAATAACAAGGAACGCCGCTTGGACACAAGACTGTTGTTTCAAACCTTTATATGTTGAAATATGAAAAGGCTATGACTGAAAATATATACATTTTGAAAATCTACAGAACAATACCTACAATTTTATGTAGAAAGCATATTTTTATTCTGCCATTTAAATGGTCTAATTTGTGCTTGAATGCAGGCTTCAGAATTTGTCCAGAATTTCAGAGGGTACATACAAAAACAACTATATCTAGAGTTTTACTCATCCGATCAAAGTGTATTTTACCAATATGGAAATCTTAGAGAAAACTCTACAACTTTGTCTATAGGCGGCCTGATTGATTCCGCTGTTTAACCCGTCCAAAAAACAGTTCAATCTACTACTATCCAGATTATGACATAAAACAGCAGTCATACTAAAAAAAATATATCTGCTAAACCACTTGAGATAAAATCGTGCCCTTTCATCAGAAGATAGATCCAAACATTATCTACAACTTCGTAGTTATACACTTTTTTAGAAAATAACATTTAGATCCCCGAAACATCGAAAAAACTGAAGCACTAAAAATCTGCCCACATACAGAACTGCAACAAACCGAACCGCAACAACCCAAACTCCTTCTCTAGCCTTCCCTAACCACGAATTTAAGCACTAAAGCCATGCTAGAACAACTGATACAATAAAGGGGAAAGCCTCACCTAGGGTTTCTTTAAAGAACTTGTGAGAGACAATAGTGGAGACTCCGATCTGACCCCTCCTACTCCTCTCCTTCTCCTCGTTTCGTTTTTCCTCTTCGCTTCTTGATCCAGATTCTTGGGGTGGAGATCTGTGAGGGTGATTTATTGTAGAGGGGAGAGATGCGAACACAGGAGTAGGGGAGGAAGGAGGCGCCGTTGGAGGCCGGCCTAGGGAGAGGGGTGGCGGCACCAAGAGGGGAGGTGGGATTCGGTTCCCATCTCTCTAGGTTTTAGTGGAGAACTAGTGAGCTGGATTTATGGGCCTTCTCATGTTGACCCACTTCTAAAAGTATTTTTCTTTTATTTATTTCTGATAACATCTTTATTTCAACAAGTCGACCCAAACTAAAAAAACCTAAATATCTTTTAATATATGAGGTATTACATTTCGTTTATATTTAGTGCGTGTGTCTTATTTTTTTATATTTAATACTTCATGCATGTGTCCAAACATTCGATGTGATAGATGAAAAAATTTTGAAGAGGATTTGATCACGCCCCAAGACACATGTCTTTTTCTAGTTATTGTTGGAAAATAGTTTTTCTAGTTATTGTTGGAAGATATTAGTAGATTGTAACAGAAAAATAAAATGTTCAATTGCCGGGATTTGAACCAGGGTCGCCTGGGTGAAAGCCAGGTATCCTAACCGGACCAGACGACAATGGATTTTGGTGATGTTTCGTCAAAACTTTGTAACAAAGTACTAACGTTTTGCAAACAGCAGAAGAAATTTGCTCACATAATGAGAACTGTACAATCTTTCACCGGCCATCATCCGTGGCAAAAACGTTGCAAATAAGTAATGCTAGCTAGTTGCACTCAAAAGAACCATAACAGAATAAAAGTGGAAAAATCAGTCCAATTATTTTTTTTCTTTACTATTTTATAACTACTTGAATCGTTTTTAGATAAATGAACGGATATCCCTGATGGGTTTAAAACAGTACTTTCCCGTCTCTTATTCATTAGTAGTAAGTACATTATGAACAACTTCTTCAGCACCATGATTTTTTCTCCGAGGATTCGATGCCATTATACTCATGACACAAATTAATTAACCTCATATAAATAAACTAGAAAAAAACAAGAGAAAATAAAATACAAGCTAACAATAACTCCCTTTATTCATAAATATAATTATTTATTTTATGTTTAGGGCACTCGGTTAAACTTTAAAAATTGCCCATCATTTTTATATTATACTAATAAATTTATAAAATCTAATTATATATATAATATTACGATGATTGTACTTTTTGAAGCAAATCTCCACTATTTTTTCAAAGAAAACTGAACATTTGTTTTATTATTTACGGTTGTCTCAAAAGTTCATCCAAATCTTCTTGTAAGCATTGAATATTTATGACCGAAACAAGTAATACATTGGTCCTAAAATAATATTCCTAGTTTTGACTATAAGTTAATATAGACAAGTGCATAAAATTTATAATCAAATTTTAAATTTATAAAATTATTTTAGGACGGGTACAGTACTATATCAATACTATATTGATAGTTGGTGCTATATAAGGCACGGGGAATAAATTTATTTTGCAGCCATATAATGCACAGGCCAAAGAGATGAGTAACATAAAATAGACTTATTTAAGGACGAGCAAGTGGACTGATCGTGCCTTCGAACCGACACGGCACGGTTTGAGCCTTATTAGGTCGTGCCTGAACAGTAGGTGCAGCCTGTGGACGGACACCATCGGGCACGACGAGTTGGTCGTGCCATGCTGGCCCGACCGCACTATGGCCGTGCCTTGGTCGTGCCCGGACTGGGCTGTGCCGGGCAGTCTATTTAGTCATCTATAGGTGGTGCTCCCTCATCTGCTTGACTTGTGCGGTGACCTACTCCCTTGTTCTCACCTCCTCGTCGAGCCAGAGGCCAACGTCCCACAACTCGTAGGCGTACTTGCGGTTGACGTACTTAAAAAAATATATGTTTGATCTCAGATTATAGTCTCAGAGCAATGATCAAATAAAAATCATGTTATCAAATTGAATCTTCAATTTCACACTCAAAATTGGGATTCTTGAAATTTTTTTTCCCTTTCTAATTTACTTCTTTCTCGTTTGCAGCCCATTTAATTTGACCATTATTTCCACCTCAACCAAGTCCAGCTGATGATGTTTTTTCCTGGCTCATAAACCCAGCTGCTACTGCTAGCCATTATTATTCAAGAAAATAAATCGATCACTTTTTTTTATTATATACTACTGATTTCTCAACTGACATGGTTTCTTCAGGCTTCAGGCTTTAGAGCTGAAAGAATTGATCACTTCCACCATGCTCTGCAGGTTCTCGTACGACGAACCGCCCGGGCGCGCCGCCGCCTCCGCCCGGGCCTTCCACCTCGCCGCGGCGCGCCGCATCTCCTCCGACTCCATCGCCAGCTCGACGTGGCCGGCGACCTGCTCCCGCCTCACGTCGGCGTCGAGCCACACGCCGACGCCCCACGCCTCGCAGGCGTACTTGCAGTTGGTGTACTGGTCGGCGAACACCGGCCAGCACACCATCGGCACGCCGGCGGCGACGCTCTCGCACGTCGAGTTCCAGCCGTTGTCCGTCACGAAGCACCCCACGGCGCGGTGGCGCAGCACGCGGTCCTGCGGGCACCACGTCGCCACGCACCGCCTGCCCTCCGTCGCCGCGGCGAACCCCGCCGGCAGCAGCGCGCCGCCGCCGCCGCCGTCGCCGACGCCGGGAACGACGAGGTTCTCCCTGATGACCCAGAGGAACGGGCGGCCCGTCGCGGCGAGGCCCCACGCGAACTCGGCGAGCTGCTGCGGCGTCAGCACGGTGAGGCTGCCGAAGTTGACGTACACGACGGCGCCCACCTCCTGCGCGTCCAGCCACGCGAGGCACCCGGTGTCCTGCTTCCACAGGCTCAGTCCGGCGACATCGTCGTTGGCGTCGTTGAGGTTGAGGAGGAGATTGCCGAGGGGCCCGACGGTGAAGACGCGCGGGTACTCGGCGCGGAGGGCGGCGAGGACGTCGGCCTCGAGGTGGTCGAAGGTGTTGAGGACGAGGGCGCCGGCCATGGTGCAGTTGTTGGCCTCGTCCTCGTTGAAGCGGAGGCCGAAGTCGTCGGCGTCGGTGGTGCGGACGAAGCTGGAGATGTCGCCGAGGCTGATCGGCGGCATGCCGGGGATCCAGTCGATGACCGTCGTGTCGAGGTGGCCATTGGTCAGCAAGCTCTCATCTGCAAAATGGAAAAACTGAGAGATTCAGTTGGGCCTTGGTGTCGGCCCATTCACTGGTAAGAACCGGCACACGTGGACCGGCAGGATTTCGGCCCATATAAATCAGGCCCAATTAAAAATAGTCATAGTAAATTGTACCCCCACCGTTTCATCAATATATGAAAAAAAATTATTATATAGTTTTTTACTCAATTTATAATTAAAATAAAATTTCTTTAAATATGACTTACATTTTTCACATATGCACACAGAATAACAATATTATATACTACCTTCGTTTCAGTGCCTAGATTTATTAACATATATACGAATGTGTGCAATTCTAGAAAGTCTTATAACCTGAAACGGAGGAAGTATTAGAAAACGGAATAAGTAAGATTTTTTTTCAATGTTTACACGGCAGATATCTCTCATTAGAAAAATACTACTACAGTACTACTGAAGAAATGATATGGAAAACAAGACAATGTACTGTTCATTGGAATTTGTTTTTTTCCCCTCCATCCATAAAGTGGATTTAGATTATTTTTTTTAATGTTTGTGAAATAATGACCATATGCGCTCTCGGTGTTTTCTTTCATGTTGACTCAGAATTAATTTTAATTACTGTTGCAAATTTTTGAAATGAACAACACCTTACATTAAGATGTTTCGTATTGGAGTCTCTTCATAGTGATATAAAAAAATTACAACATTACAACTCAGAGAGACTATAATCAGAAAAAATGAAAATAAAGGACATCACCCCACGTTAATGGTGCCCACACAAAGCTAAAAACTAGCACCGCACCTATCGCCACTACGGCTATAAAAAAAGCTCGTGACTCGCAAGCTACTCGAACTTAACTCGTCTTAGACTTGATTCAAGCTTGATTCGAAGTTTCAACAAGCCAAGCTCGAGCCTGCACTTAGACTCGCGAGCCTTACCGAGTCGAGCTCGAATGGCTCAACGAGCTCAGCTTCTGCCTCGGTACTTCTAAAGTTACAAGGTCACACATTATAGTACTGGTAGTAGTACCAGCAAGTACCTCAGCCACAGCTGTGTTCATTAATTCGTTCACACAGGCTAGTCTAGTCCAACCATCAAGCACCAGCACAATATCCAACAAAAAGGTGCAAGCAGTGGACTGATAGGGTGCATCTCCATCTGTGCATTGCATTGTTGGCCATCACTTTTCCCCATGAAACAACCTGTTCATGGCATAGCATAGAGTAATAGTTGACGTACTTGTAGTACTACCACTACTTCAAGCCAGTTCTTTGTAGTACTACTAGTTTGTAATCAGATACTCCAAGCTCGAGAATAGCTCGAAGCTCGAACAAGCCGAGTTCGAGCCCGATATGAAGCTAGTGATCTGATGAGGCTCGGCTCGAGTCCTTACCGAACTCGAGCTTAGACAGGTAGGTTCGTTCGAGCTCGGCTCGTTGACAGCCCTAATTGCCACCAGGCCTACAATTAAATTGTCACCGAACCGTCCACCAATACCTTCAAACAGCTGAACGCGCGGCTACCTGGACACCACTAGTGAGAAGGGTTACAGACAGAGAGGACGAGAGAGAAAACAAAATCCACTCTCCCTTGTATAGACCTACCGTCATCCAAAAGCACCTCTCTAACTTCCTAGTATTGAATAGGTGGAAAATAGGGCCTCCTAGATGATGCCGAGGACACAATGCCCAAAACACCGCCACTACTCATCCAAGGATTGGACATAGTTTTCACCCAAAGGATTGCGCCAAAAAAAGAGCGACATGACACAACAACTTCTTCAAGAGACATTATAACCCCATCGCCCCCACCAACATCCAAGCATGCATGCTGCCAACATGCGGACACCGCTAAACAGTCGAGCCTCCATGAGCTTGTCTACACCCACCTCTCTGCCGAGTTGTCATCATCGCCGTCGCCGTCCCTGGTGCTGTTAGCCAACACCCAACAATTGTCACCACCACTAAAGACTATGCTCATTGTTGTCAACCCCATAGTTGTTTGCCAGATCGTTGCAGGGGTCGAGCACACCACCCCTCCTCCTTCCTCATTGTAGATTTTCCCGCCACTGTCGCCACCACAAATTGGTGTTATCCACATCGGTGTCATCACCATTGGTCAGATCGATGCAAGAGTCGAGCACACATGCACTAGCCCAGCATGGATCTAACCCGTTGCCATCCCTATTGCAGCCAGTGGGCCACTGTCACGACCAGAAATTCACGAATCAGAATTTCTAAGCTGAATGTGCATTAAACCCCTGTCCAGGACCAGCCAGGGTACACAAACGACAATTGTTGACATACAGATCCACGTCTTACAAAAATATAAAAGATTACAAATACAGCGGAAAAAGATAAAACGAACTAAACTTGGAAGCTTGACTTCAGCAGCGGGGCGACTCCACTCCACAGGCATCCCTTGGCGGCAGCGGCGAAACCAACTTCAACAAGACAGCTCTAACTAGAAAGATCTTCAGCTCTAGTGTGGGGGAAAAGAGAGCAAGATTGAGTACTACTCACTGTACTCAGCAAGTCATACCGGAAGAGGAGGTATGATGCAGGATATAACCAAAGGAGGCTAAGGGGTTCATTTGCATAAAGCAGGCATTTAAAACCAGTAGTTGAAAACAGTAAAAACAGTTGTAGTAATTAAGTAATATTAACCAATCACTGTCCAACGCTACACCGCGTTGCAACAGGCCCAACCAACCACCTGAACTACACCAGTTAATTAAACTAAACTAGGGGTGAGACTAATCACGGTGAATCTGGTTGATCACCCATAACCGCGGGCACGGCTATTCGAATAGTTTTACTCTGGCCAGAGGTGTACAACTGTACCTACAAGACACGATTCCACACATGTTGCCATGCCCCGAAGTATCACCATGATACTGCAAAGGGGGAAATCGTGACAAGACCCTCCGCATAACCCTCCCCTAACCATCCACACCACGCTAAGGTTTCACCCCCACCCCTAAAAACGCTGTGGGCAGTCCCCTCTTGCGCCGCGGTGAATCCGGCAGCTGGACAACCGGACACCCCGGACGACCCAACTCCATCACGCCCACCCTCGCCACCGGTGCCTAGGAAAGGGTCGAGCTATACTTCAGATCAAGCAGTTACCCACTCCCGCTTGTGGTAAGCACGGTAAGTCTCCCAGGGTTTCCCGTGAACCGGTCCTTAATTGCCATGGGTGCGACCAGCAAAACCATGCACCCACAGCCCACCATTCAGTGTATTTTAATTAACTAATACCATTGCGGTGGTAACAATCCAAAGCTATGCTAATAGACAAAGTCTATTTAATAATGTGATCCCCATTTGTGTACTAGTTGAGCTAGGCATGGCTAAGCATTTCCTAAATCAACATCTAGTCATTTTGATACCCAAGTTATCAATGGCATAAGGTAACCAATATATGGCTGAGTAATAGGACCCATCCCACATGACATTGTAAAAGAATGCAACATTTAATAGAAATGCGGGATATTTGTAAATTGGGTACAATATGATCAAATGTAAAGCATGACTTGCCTTGCTCTCACACTGACGAGACCTCAGCAACGTCTTCGAGAAACCGCGGATCGACAAAACGGCCGAAATCTACGCGACAAACAAAGCACACAAGCAAAACATGCTATAAGACTACTGAAACAGAGAAAAAAAACCATTTTAATGGATTCTTTTCATTTTTATGAATTTACTGAGACTTGAATGGACTTAAACGGAGCTCGGATGAATTACTTATGAATTTTAGAAGATAATCTGTGTTTTTACTAATAAAGAATAAATCCTTAATCAATTTTATTGCGCAATAAAGCCCAGGGCTGATGTCATCAAAGGAGGGGGGGCGCCGGCAAGCGGGCCCCGCATGTCAGCGGCACAAGGTGGCCGGTCCACCGTGGACCGGGACCACGCGGGTGGTCCACCGCCGGTCCACGGGACCGACGGTCCAGATCGGCCGGGAGGCCGATCGGACGGCGCGACGGCGGCTAGGCACGGCTCGGCTCGGCTTCGAAACCGGCCGGCCGGCCATGGGGAGCGGCGGCGGCGAGCGGTCGCCGGCGATGGCAAGCGGCGGCACGGGAGGCGGCGGCAACGGCCGAAGGCAATGGCGAGCGCAGAGAGCGGCGGCGCGTGCGGGACAGAGGGAAGGAGGGAGGAGAGGAGCTCCTCACCGGCGAGCACGGCGGCCGGCGCGAAGGATGAAGGCGGCGGCGATGACCGGCGATGTGGAGGCACGGACGGGCGGCGGCGACACCCTAGGAGAAGATGGAGAGGCGTTAGGAGAGGAGATAACGACCATGGTGGCTTTAAACGCCGGCCGAAGATGGGGAGGATGGCGCGACTCACCGGCGTGCGAGGAGAGAGGCGCTCCGGTGGGATTCCGGCAACGTGAGGCGGCGGCCGGGAAAGCTCTTGCGACGGCGAGGCTAATGGAGGCGGCGGCTTGGCGCGGCGGCGGCCCTAGCAGCGACGGCACACGGATGGAGATGGGTGGTGGCGGCGGAGCTCGGGTGTGGCGATGCGGCGGCGGTAGAGGGCGCGGGAGAGGACGACGAATTGGTAAAATGAAAGAGGGGTTCGGGAGAGTGCTTTTATGGGCGTGGGAGGGGAGGACGTGGCCGGGAATCCTCCCGATTTGGCCGGCGACGTGGGGGTGGAGAGAGAGAGAGAGAGGGAGAGAGAGGGGTAGGATTCAAAATCGAATCCCGCCCTCTCGGGCGCACGCACGCGGGCGGGAGCGACGGGGCGTGGGCGACGACGTGGGGAGGTGCGCGTGCGCGGGGCGCGGAAGGCGGAGGAGGTGGGCGGCAGCGGCGGCGGAAGGTTAGGGATGACCCCGACAGGTGGGGCCCACCTGTCGGCGTCCCGAAGGGAGGGGAGGGGGCGCGGGCCGGCCCAAGAAGGAGAGGGGCGCACGCGGGCGACGGGGTGGACTGGGCCGACGGCCCAAAAAGAGGGAAAAAAGGAGGAAAAGAAAAAGAAAAAGAAGAAAGGATTTTTCATGGGATTAAAATATTGCGCTTGCTCATTTTTAATTGGTTAAAATTATGTCCAAGGTTCTGAAAATTCCACTAAAAATCTTGTTAATGTATTGGAGCATGGGGAACTCAAGAAAAATTCCACCACGCCGAATTTGATTATTAAATACATTTATTAATTGAGGATTAGCTCTAGGTTAATTAAACAATTTCTTCGGGCAATTTATTTAACCAATTTTTAAAGAAAGAAGAAAGGGGAAACTTCAGGGTGTGACAAACCTACCCCCCTTAAACGGAATCTCGACCGCGAGATTCAGAAGAGCTGGCGAAGAGGTGCGGATGGGCGGCCTTCAACTCATCTTCTCTTTCCCATGTGGCCTCTTCTTCTGAGTGATGGCTCCATTGAACTTTGCAGAATCTGATTACCTTGTTCCTGTCCTTCTCTCGCTAGTCTCGAGGACGCGAGTCGGCTTCTCTACATACGTCAGATCTTCCTGAATTTCGATGTGATCTGGACTTGCCTGTTCCTCAGGAACTCTCAAACATTTCTTCAACTGAGAGACGTGGAACACATTATGAATGCCAAGCATACTGGAGGGAAGCTCAAGCTGGTAAGCAACTTCGCCTCTGCGTTCCAAGATTCTATATGGTCCCACAAAGTGTGGTGCCAACTTTCCTTTGGTTTGGAAACGGTGTACTCCCCTGAGCGGAGTGACACGAAGATACACATAGTCCCCTACTTCGAAAGCGAGCTCCCTTCGGCGGTTGTCTGCGTAGCTTTTCTGTCGAGATTGTGCGATTCTCAATCTTTCCCTGACAGCTCTGACTTTCTCTTCTGCCTCATTTAAAACTTCTGTACCAAACAATTGGCGTTCCCCTGTTTGATCCCAGAAGAGCGAAGTACGGCACCTTCGTCCATACAGTGCTTCAGAGGGTGCCATTTGCAGTCTAGCCTGGTAACTGTTATTGTAGGAGAACTCAGCATACGGCAAGCTTTTGTCCCAGGCTCCACCAAAATCAAGTGCACAGGCTCTCAACATATCCTCCAATATTTGATTAACTCGCTCAGTCTGGCCATCAGTCTGCGGATGGTAGGCCGTGCTGAAGTTCAAACGGGTTCCCAATTCCTCTTGCAATTTCTGCCAGAACTTTGAAGTGAATTGGCTCCCACGATCAGACACGATCTTCTTGGGTACCCCATGTAAACACATGATTCTTGCCAGATAAAGTTCTGCTAACTTCTTTCCTGAGTAGGTAGTGTGTACCGGAATGAAGTGGGCCACTTTGGTGAGCCGATCAACGACTACCCAAATAGAATCGTGCCCCGATGACGTCCTAGGCAAACCGGTGATAAAGTCCATTCCAATTTCTTCCCACTTCCATTCTGGAATCTGAAGGGGTTGTAGCAAACCTGCTGGCAAACGTCCTGGCCTTTGGTGCTCTGCCTTTACTCGTTGGCAAACGTCACAGAGTGCGACAAATTCAGCTATTTCCCTTCTCATGCTTACCCACCATAATTTTTCTTTTAGGTCTTGGTACATCTTGGTACTGCCAGGATGAATGGAATATTGAGTTTGATGAGCTTCTGTCAGTATCAGGTCTTTTAATTCCTTGTTTTCAGGTACACACAACCTTTCTCCCATCCAGATTGTTCCTTGTTCGTCCTCAGCAAAACCTCGGGCTTTTCCAACTCTCATGTTCTTTTTGAGTTCCGCTATCTCAGGATCACTTGCTTGAGCTATGCGAACCTGCTCCACCAGTGTGGGTTGTGCCTCTAGGGCAGCCACGAATTCGTGCTCAACTATACCAAGGTTCAGATGTTCCAAATCACGTTGAACCGCACAACATAGTTTCTCTACCCATGCGACGTTGCAGTAACTCTTCCTGCTCAAGGCATCTGCTACCACATTAGCCTTGTCGGGATGATAGTGTATTCCCATATCATAATCTTTAATTAGCTCCAATCATCTTCGCTGTCGGAGATTCAAATCGGGTTGAGTGAAGATGTACTTTAGACTTTTGTGATCTGTATATACCTCACAATGGTTACTGATGAGATAGTGTCGCCAGATCTTTAAAGCATGAACAACTGCGGCCAATTCCAGATCGTGGGTCGGGTAGTTGCCTTCATGGGGACGCAACTGACGTGAAGCATAAGCAAGCACTTTGCCATCTTGCATCAACACACACCCTAACCCTTGGCGAGATGCATCACAATAGACCTGGAAATCTTTCATCTGATCGGGTAGAATCAAAACAGGTGCAGACACCAACCGTCGTTTGAGTTCTTCAAAACTCCTATTGCATTCAGCGGACCAGATAAACTTTTCTTCCTTCTTCAATAGCTGTGTTATTGGCTTGGCAATTTTAGAGAAGTTCTCAATGAACCGGCGGTAATAGCTCGCAAGTCCTAAGAAACTCCGAACCTGAGTGACTGTCCTTGGTGGGGTCCACTTGGTAACTGACTCCACATTTGCTGGATCCACAGCTACTCCTTGAGCATTCACGATGTGACCGAGAAACTGAACTTCCTTGAGCCAGAAGTCACACTTGCTAAACTTGGCATAAAGTTGGTGCTCTTTTAACTTTTCAAGTACCAACCGAAGATGCTGCTCATGTTCTTCCTCGGACTTGGAGTAAATCAGTATGTCATCGATGAAAACCACGACAAACTTGTCCAGAAATTCCATAAACACCTCATTCATCAAATTCATGAAGAAGGCAGGTGCATTAGTGAGTCCGAAAGACATAACTGTGCACTCGAACAACCCGTACCGAGTGATGAATGCTATCTTTGGAATATCCTCTTCACGGATCCTCAACTGGTGATAGCCTGATCGCAGGTCTATCTTAGAGAACACAGTAGCTCCTTTCAACTGATCGAACAGATCATCAATCCTTGGCAAAGGGTACTTGTTCTTAATAGTAACTTCATTGAGTGCGCGGTAATCGACGCACATCCTCTTGGTTTTGTCTTTCTTTTCCACAAAGATAACCGGAGCACCCCAAGGCGACGTGCTCGGGTGAATGTATCCCTTTTGTAACTATTCATCAACTTGCTTCTTGACTTCCGCCAACTCGTTGGCTCCCATTCTGTAAGGCCTCTTGTGGATCGGTGTAGTTCCAGGTACCAGGTCAATCCTGAACTCGATATCCCTTTTTGGTGGTATTGTTGTCAGATCATCCGGAAAAACCTCTGGATACTCTCCGACTATGGGAATATCCTCCAACTTCTTAGTGGTTTTCTCCACTGCTACCTCTTGTTCTTCACCAGTAGCCTGGTTCAGACTGATCCTTGGCTTCTGCGGTATTGGAGACTGAAAAGTTACCACTTCTCCCTTCGCATTGGTCAACTTGATGGTGCGGCTAGCGCAATCGATCACTCCTTTATGCCTTGTCAACCAATCCATTCCAAGTATGACATCTAGGTCCTTGGATTCGAGAAGACTGAGGTTGGCTGGAAAAGTCAACCCTTGAATTTCAACTGTCACTAATGGGCAGTAGTGAGTTGTGGTCATGCCACCTCCAGGAGTATGAACTCGCATTGGTATCTTAACCTTCACCAAAGATAACCCATGTGCACCAGCAAAACGCTTGGAAATGAAGGAATGAGTTGCACCAGAATCAAACAATATTACTGCCGGTGTTGAGTTAACGGGAAATGTGCCCAATATAACCTCTGGTGCTGACTGCGCCTCCTCTGCAGATGCATGATTGACACGGGCCTGAACGAACTTGAGTCCGGCACGTCTTGGCTTCGGGCACGTACCAACCATGTGTCCAGGCTTGTTACAATTGAAGTAGAGTTCGGGCTTTTCTCCAAACTTCTTGGGCTGTTCTGGCTGAGCAGGCAGAGCTGGCTGAACTGGCTGAGCTGGAATCATTAATGGACTTGGAGTAGGGTCGAGGCTGTGCTGCTCACTGATGCTGTGACTGCCACTGTTGTAGTTCTTGTTGAAGCTACCCGGGTGGTAAGGACGGTGCTGCCGGATAATCATGGTTGAGGGTGCACCCTGATGTCCCATCGTGAAACGAGGCTTCTGACTCTTCCCCTGGGGAGTTCTGAACTGAGCTGCCTTCCTCTTACGGTTCATTTTGTTGCACTGCTCTTCCTGACGGATAGCCTTGTCCACAAGCTTCTCAAAGTCCTCATAGTCTCTAGAGATCAACTGGTTGGTCAATTCATCATCAAGACCAGACAAAAACTTCTCCTGCCTCTCGGCATCGGTATGCACGTCCTTAGGGGCGTATCGCGCGAGGCGATTGAACTCGTGGAGATACTCTGTAACTGTTCTGGTTCCTTGCTGCAAAGAACGGAACTCTCTCTTCTTTTGTGCCACAATTCCCTCGGGAACCTGTGCCTTATTGAAACTTTGACAAAACTCTGACCAAGTAACCTCTGTCCCAGCTGGACGGGTCACCATGTAGTTGTCCCACCAAACAGAAGCAGGACCTTGCAGCTGGTGTGTAGCTAAAGTAACCTTCTCTTGGTCGTTGCATTGCAAAAGGTTCAGCTTCTTCTCAATAGCATGAAGCCAGTCGTTGGCCTCGATTGGGTTGGTGGTGCTTGAGAATGTCGGTGGCTTGATATGGAGAAATTCTAACAGTTTGGATTGGGGAGGTGGAAGACCAAACTGCAGGTTCTGCTGCTGCTGCTGTGCTTGCTGCTGCACCTGCTGCAACACCTGATGGTACTGTTGCTGCATCTATTGCATCATCATTGTCATCATCTGAGTCTGATTGTTGAACACCTGAGCGATCGTTGGGTTCTCGGGTGGTGGAGATGAACTGTTGTTAGATGCATCGCTGGCACGTGCTCCACTGATCTGCTCTTCGCTGCCACTAGCGTTGTTGGATTCACGGGAACCATTTCCTGTCTTCACCATCTGAAGGGGGATAGGTAGAAATAAGAGAAAAGGAAGAAAAATAGGAGGCTCAGAAACTAATCTTTCTTATTAATTTAAGTGAAATTATCTTAATCTTGATTAAAACACTGAAAAAGAGGAACACAACTCCTAATTAAGGCAGCCATACCACTGACACATGATATCGACCGCCGACTAACCCACAAGCAACAAACCTAAGCACGGAAACTAGCAAGCAAACAAAACTAAGAAGACGATAAAGCTAAGGGCGGCGACTCTGAAGCTCGGAGCGGCGCTTGCGATCGAGGAACAGGTCTGACATCTAAAGATGGACAAGGGATAGGAACCAATTCATGCTCAAATCCAAATTAAACGAAGCATCAAATGACTCAAATAAATAACCTAGCATGGCTGATTTTTATGCATAGAACATTTTTCATGAACTCAAATAAACACACTAATGCAACTGACTAAACAATAACTTAGCCATAATGATACACATCAAGCTGCCCCATCGAACCTAGACACGACTTAGTGCATATCACCCGATAAATTCTCGACTGACTGTCGAATAAACTCCAAATAAAATCTTACTAAAACCCTAGACTGAGCTGATTTTAAAGATCTGATCCGAATGAACTACCAAGATTTTTCCCACAAACCAAAGAGGCAAAACCCCAAATTTTCCCGAAACAAATCCAGGTGCGAAAAGGTATATGCAGATGAAAAGGGGTTCAGAGGGCTCTTAGGTTTCCAGTTGGCTTGTCCTACGGTCAAGGTCGGCTCTGATACCAACTTGTCACGCCCAGAAATTCACGAACCAGAATTTCTAAGCTGAATGTGCATTAAACCCCTGTCCAGGACCAGCCAGGGTACACAAACGACAATTGTTGACATACAGATCCACGTCTTACAAAAATATAAAAGATTACAAATACAGCGGAAAAAGATAAAACGAACTAAACTTGGAAGCTTGACTTCAGCAGCGGGGCGACTCCACTCCACAGGCATCCCTTGGCGGCAGCGGCGAAACCAACTTCAACAAGACAGCTCTAACTAGAAAGATCTTCAGCTCTAGTGTGGGGGAAAAGAGAGCAAGATTGAGTACTACCCACTGTACTCAGCAAGTCATACCGGAAGAGGAGGTATGATGCAGGATATAACCAAAGGAGGCTAAGGGGTTCATTTGCATAAAGCAGGCATTTAAAACCAGTAGTTGAAAACAGTAAAAACAGTTGTAGTAATTAAGCAATATTAACCAATCACTGTCCAACGCTACACCGCGTTGCAACAGGCCCAACCAACTACCTGAACTACACCAGTTCATTAAGCTAAACTAGGGGTGAGATTAATCACGGTGAATCTAGTTGATCGTCCATAACCGCGGGCACGGCTATTCGAATAGTTTTACTCTGGCCAGAGGTGTACAAGTGTACCCACAAGACACGATTCCACACATGTTGCCATGCCCCAAAGTATCACCATGATACTGCAAAGGGGGAAATCGTGACAAGACCCTCCGCATAACCCTCCCCTAACCATCCACACCACGCTAAGGTTTCACCCCCACCCCTAAAAACGCTGTGGGCAGTCCCCTCTTGCGCCGCGGTGAATCCGGCAGCTGGACAACCGGACACCCTGGCCGACCCAACTCCATCACGCCCACCCTCGCCACCGGTGCCTAGGAAAGGTTCAAGCTATACTTCAGATCAAGCAGTTACCCACTCCCGCTTGTGGTAAGCACGGTAAATCTCCCAGGGTTTCCCGTGAACCGGTCCTTAATTGCCATGGGTGCGATTAGCAAAACCATGCACCCACAGCCCACCATTCAGTGTATTTTAATTAACTAATACCATTGCGGTGGTACCAATTCAAAGCTATGCTAATAGACAAAGTCTATTTAATAATATGATCCCCATTTGTGTACTAGTTGAGCTAGGCATGGCTAAGCATTTCCTAAACCAACATCTAGTCATTTTGATACCCAAGTTATCAATGGCATAAGGTAACCAATATATGGCTGAGTAATAGGACCCATCCCACATGACATTGTAAAAGAATGCAACATTTAATAGAAATGCGGGATATTGTAAATTGGGTACAATATGATCAAATGTAAAGCATGACTTGCCTTGCTCTCACACTGACGAGACCTCAGCAACGTCTTCGAGAAACCGCGGATCGACAAAAGGGCCGAAATCTACGCGACAAACAAAGCACACAAGCAAAACATGCTATAAGACTATTGAAACAGAGAACAAAACCATTTTTAATGGATTCTTTGCATTTTTATGAATTTATTGAGACTTGAATGGACTTAAACGGAGCTCGGATGAATTACTTATGAATTTTAGAAGATAATCTGTGTTTTTACTAATAAAGAAAAATCCTTAATCAATTTTATTGCGCAATAAAGCCCAGGGCTGACGTCATCAAAGGAGGGGGGCGCCGGCAAGCGGGCCCCGCATGTCAGCGGCACAAGGCGGCCGGTCCACCGTGGACCGGGACCACGCGGGTGGTCCACCGCCGGTCCACGGGACTGACGGTCCAGATCGGCCGGGAGGCCGATCGGACGGCGCGGCGGCGGCTAGGCACGACTCGGCTCGGCTTCAAAACCGGCCGGCCGGCCATGGGGAGCGGCGGCGGCGAGCGGTCGCCGGCGACGGCAAGCGGCGGCACGGGAGTCAGCGGGGACGGCCGAAGGCGATGGCGAGCGCAGAGAGCGGCGGCGCGTGCGGGACAGAGGGAAGGAGGGAGGAGAGGAGCTCCTCACCGGCGAGCACGGCGGCCGGCGCGAAGGATGAAGGCGGCGGCGACGACCGGCGATGTGGAGGCACGGACGGGCGGCGGCGACACCCTAGGAGAAGATGAAGAGGCGTTAGGAGAGGAGATAACGACCATGGCGGCTTTAAACGCCGGCCGAATATGGGGAGGACGGCGCGACTCACCGGCGTGCGAGGAGAGAGGCGCTCCGGTGGGATTCCGGCAACGTGAGGCGGTGGTCGGGAAAGCTCTTGCGGCGGCAAGGCTAACGGAGGCGGCGGCTTGGCGCGGCGGCGGCCCTAGCGGCGACGGCACGCGGCCGGAGATGGGCGGCGGCGGTGGAGCTCGGGTGTGGCGATGCGGTGGCGGTAGAGGGCCCGGGAAAGGACGGCGAATGGGGAAAATGAAAGAGGGGGCTCGGGAGAGTGCTTTTATAGGCATGGGAGGGGAGGACGTGGCCAGGAACCCTCCCGATTTGGCCGGCGACGTGGGGGTGGAGAGAGAGAGAGACAGTGAGGGAGAGAGAGGGGTGGGATTCAAAATCGAATCCCGCCCTCTCGGGCGCGCGCACGCGGGCAGGAGCGACGGGGCGTGGGCGGCGACGTGGGGAGGTGCGCGGGCGCGGGGTGCGGAAGGCGGAGGAGGTGGGCGGCAGCGACGGCGGGAGGTTAGGGACGACCCCGACAGGTGGGGCCCACCTATCGGCGTCCCGAAGGGAGGGGGAGGGGGCGCGGGCCGGCCCAAGAAGGAGAAGGGCGCGTGCGGGCGACGGGGTGGACTGGGCCGATGGCCCAAGAAGAGGGAAAAATGGAGGAAAAGAAAAAGAAAAAGAAGAAAGGATTTTTTCTGGGATTAAAATATTGCGCTTGCTCATTTTTAATTGGTTAAAATTATTTCCAAGGATCTGAAAATTCCACTAAAAATCTTGTTAATATATTGGAGCATGGGGAACTCAAGAAAAATTCCACCACGCCAAATTTAATTATTAAATGCATTTATTAATTGAGAATTAGCTCTAGGTTAATTAAACAATTTTTTCGGGCAATTTATTTAACCAATTTTTAAAGAAAGAAGAAAGGGAAAACTTTAGGGCGTGACAGCCACTACATGGGATGACCTAGATGTGTTCACGAGCCTGCCTGCATCGAGACTGTTGCGCCATCGTATCTACCGCATCACGAGCCACAAAACAACCCTACCCCCATCGTCGTACGCCGGAGCATCACCTGGGTCTAGCACGCTCGCCTTGCCCTGGCATGGATCTGACCAGCCACCGTCCACATCATGGATTGAAGCTGTCGAATACGCCACCGGTGCCCGCGCCATGTCAGGCCTCACCTGCGCACTTCTTGGCGCCGCTGCACCTTGCTGCCACCACACCTCTCCATGCCTTAATTAGCACCTTTGGACCACCTCCGCCACAAAGCCTCGCTGTCTTCACCATTCCACTTGATCTGGTGGTGGCTAAGCAGTGGAGGAACAAAGAAGGGGGGTGGCAGCAGCTAGGATTTTGGTGCCGCCCAGTCGCCTGTGCGAGGAGCGACGTAGGGGCTGTATGGGTATTTACTATTGTAACAACATAGTTTACGAAAATGCTTTGTGTGTGTGTGTGGGTGTATGTGGGGCAGAGGGGAGGGTATTTGACACTAATATTGTTAGGCTATATAAAGTCCATTGTTTTATCAAGTAAGGAATTGTTTACAAAATGATGTGCAATATATTAGAGACCATTATTGTAGTAGATCACCAATGTAAGTCTCTTGTAAACAAATAACAACTGGCATTGTCTCCGATCTCAAGAAGAGATCGATGTAAGTCTTAGTTTATCTAAGCAACCGACATGACGATCATCACGTGCAGTGCAGTTGCATGGGTGCCAATATTTGTGAGATGCCGCCTCGGTTCATGCATGCATTAGTTTTTTTTTTCTGTTCCAGCTTGCTACTGTACTGTATAGATGCACAATATTTGATTTATGGGAGAAAATTGGCTTGTGAGTTGTGACTTACCTCACATTTTTAGAAATATTAAAGAATATTTTAAGCGCATGGCGATAGGCACTTAAAAATGGCCCAAAAAAAAAACAAAAAGCTAGCTGTAATTTAGCACAAAACCCATGCCCGTGGTTATAAATATAAATGAAAAAAAAATTATGAAACAACTAATCCCTTGTACATAAAAAAAATAAGTGCACTTGTAACATTTGTAAATTTTATTACGAAGGGTATTTTTAGCTTATAAACAAGTAAGGATAAAAGCTAACGGTTGTACATATTTTACTGCACCAAATTTATATTATAGAAGTAATATCTATTATCATAAATATATTTTTAGGACGGAGAAAGTTTTTATTTTCTTATGCCCTGCCTAAATTTGAAAGGTTTTTTGCGAAGAAACTTGTGACAGTTTTTTTAAGCAATTCGATCCATTACGCTAATTATTTATCAAATGTATATGCTTAATACCACAATCTGGTGTACCTTTGAGGGGGATGTAGCCTCTCTCCCGGAGCTCCCGGATCCTCATGTGCGCCATCAGCGACGCCGCGCTGCCTCCCCAGAGCACCATCGTCGGCAATCCCAGCTCCCTCGCCACGTCCAGCGCGAAGCTCATCAGCGCCGTGAGCACCATGCACGTCACCGGCGGCGCGCCGCCGCCGCCCGCTGATCCGGCGGCGGCGCCGTTCAACCGCGCCACGAGGTCCCGCAGCGGCGCGGCGCACCGGTGGCTGGTCGCCGCGCACAGGCCGAGGTCGTAGTCGGCGGCGTCGCGGTCGGCGTCGAGCAGGCCGTCCGGGATCGTCTCGAACCGGAACCCGTCGCGGCCGCGCACGGCGCCCGCGCCCTCGGCGGCGAGCGCGCGGCGGTGGTTGTGCTCGGTGTTGACGAAGGTGATGTAGACGCCATGGCCGTGGAGCAGCTTGGCGAGCTGCAGCGCCGGGTTGATGTTGCCGGAGCCCGGGTAGGGCACCACCACGGCGTGCGGCCGCCTCGCCATCGACGACGACGTCGGACGACTACCCGAGCACTGCAACTACGTACGTGATGAAAATGTTGGTGTCTCTGCAACAATATGCAGTAATGATTGGCCTTGATCTCTGTATTTTGAACTGATTTGCATTGGCTGTGTGCCTGTGTAACAAATTGCGATTATTTTTTTATTTGTGCATGTCACTACATTATTATATACCTGCAGGAGTGGAGATACCACGCGTTACAATATTGACTTAAATTTGAATATGGCGTTTTTTCTACCCCTCAAATGATCGTGAACCGGCTATTTTTCAATTCAATATATCTGTTATACCATCCGATATCCGATAGTATATATAGTAGAAATATTGGTAAAGCTAATTGAAATTAAAATATATAACGCCATGATAAAATTGCATGCCATATAGCATGTTAAAATAGATGATTTGGTAAAGATATCTTAGCGCGAGTTTTGAATAAAATATTTTTTATACTCATGAAATATCTATTGTTAGATTTAAATTTGACTACCTTACTCGTTAATAGTACTCCCTCCGTTTCACAATGCAAGTCATTTTAGTATTTCCCACATTCATATTGATGTTAATAAATTAGATGAGAAATGCTAGAATGACTTGCATTGTGAAACAGAGGAAGTAGAATGTAACGTAACAGTGCCCTTTACTGTAGGAGAAGTTCCTATAATGAATATATATATATATATGTGTGTGTGTGAATAAGTTGAATATTACAACTGTACAAACTTCATTTTCATTACAGATTCTGTACCATTGTATAATATAGGGCGACGCTCCGGTGCTCTTTACTGGTAATATATACTACCATTAAAATTGATCTGAACCGTAGTTCATAACTACATATCAGTACTTTACTACTTAGTGATTAGGGGTAATTCTGGTATTTGGGATTTATCTATCCTTCTTACAAGTTTAGTATCCACTCATCACATCGTATCGCTAGGCACTCCGAGGCCATGTAAAAAAAATGTTCGAGGCAACAGGTGCGCACATGTTCAGTTTTTTTTTTCTGGTTGTTAAATCATCAAGCTGATCCGGATCAGATTTTTGAATTCACGAATTGTTGGTGCCTTTCTGAAGCCTGAAGTCTGAACTCGAGCAGTAGCAGTAGACACTAGGCAGGCAGGCAGGCAATGACAGCGAGGACGCATCCAACCGAGAATGCAGTGCTGGCACGAGGAGCTCCACGAGTCCGAGCTAGCTGGGCGTCGTACTGGACCAGCTAGCCCCACGCGGCAATCCACGCGGTATAGATGGCTATAAGTCCGGAGGCCTGGCCCACGGTAAGTCCGGCCCAAGCATGATACGGCCCGACTTAGGTTGGACCCGTGCCGACCCGGTCCGACCGCCGGGCCGTGCCTGGACCTCCCCACCGGCACGCTGGCCGGCCCCGCACGATAGGCCGGTAGGCTAGACCCGGCACACAAAGAATAGGGACCTAAAATAGACTTATTTTAGCTATTTATATGTCACAGCTTAAAGAACAGGGAGGGAAAATAGACTTTTTTAGCTATACATGTATATATATATATATGTATGTGTATATATATGTATGTATATGTATATATATATATGTATACATATATGTATATATATATATATATATATATGTCACAGCCTAAGAGGATAGAGAAAAATTAGACTTATTTTGTGGAAAAGCACGATGGGCCATCGTGCCTTCAGGCCGGTCCGGCACGGCCTGAGTCGTGTTGGGCCGTGCCTGGGCCATGTGTGCGGCCCGTGGGCTAGCATGGTATAGCCCGGTGTGTAGGTCGGGCCGTTCCGGCCCGACTACCCTCGACCCAGGCCAGGTCCGACCGGGCTGTGCCGCTCGTTTGGCCATCTATACCACGTGCCGGCGAGGTGCGCCACCCAGGAACGATCGATGGCACCACCAGCGCGTGAGGGATCAACACAAGCGACTCTCTGATGGTTGGAGAAGATTACAACTTCTTGTCCATGGAAACTGCTGCTGCTTTATTCCCACTCCTTACAAAAAAGAAGGTTTCTATAGCATCTGCAGATGAGAAACCAGTGTTAAATAAAGAACAAGTGAAATGACATATATAGATGCCCTTGAATCTGAAAATCTATTCCACCATATGTTGGATTCTTCTAAGAAAAGATATGGGACCATTAAGGCAGTAATTAAGTAAACAAAATGCAAGGAACGTGATCTCTGGTCATTTGTGTAAAACGAGACAAATAATTAGTGGATAATAATAGATTGGTAAAATATTAGTAGTATACTAGGTATTTACCAAATAAAAGTTTTAGATTCACCATATGACATGCCTCGGCTTTCTCTATCCATTGCGAGAGCCTCCTCGTCACCGATAGCTTCACACGGAGACGCATACACCGCTGCCACCATTTCAGTAAACTCGCGTGTGCCTCTACATCGGTGAGTTCTTTGATGAACAAGCTGAATAAAAAATTATCCTAGTGCAGGTCAGGGAGAGGGGCAAAAGGAGGGAAGCTAAGGCACAAGGATGAAGAGGATTGGGGTTCCCATAGATTAGTGAGATTGCCGAACCAACGGTGGGGGCGGTGGGGCTATGGTTATATCGTCAAGTGTCCATTCTTGAGGGCAGTGGTGGGAAACTGGAGGTAGTGAGAGGGATGAAAAACCAAGTGGGTATATGATGATGGTTGGCTATTGTTGCGCTTTCTTGTTATAAAGAGAATCCTGGTAGAGCATATGTAAAAGCTCTCAAATAGAGCCAAGAAAACTTGTGTGATTGCTACGATAAACTATACATTTTTCTCCTATATTTCGATCCTTCTAGATGTAGGGACCACTAATAGGATGAAATAGCCCGTGAGTTTACACGTGTGATGTGCGTGCATACTGGTGTGTCTGGTGTGTACATGTCCTTTACTTGCTTAGTAGGGTGTACACGTGTATACACGTGTAGGTATCTTCTATATAATCGGGAAAAAGTGGTTTCTTCTTAAATTTCAGTTGCACCGCTTAATTCCTTTTGATCCATGTAATCCATGGCCACTTGGTTGTGTAGAGAGTACAACATCTCGCAAATAGAATGTTGCTTTCTCCCTCGTATTTGTAGAATAATTGATGGAAGAATTTGAGCAAATCCTGTGTAAGACTTGTTACACATGCCAAATTAATTTATAGCTCTGATATTGCTTTCTATTGCAGTACTCAAGCTGGCCTAATATGTGGCAAATATAGTCAGTCCAGAAGTTTAGTTGATTGATATTAGCCACACAAGTTTTACAAAATGTGTCTAAAGTGTCTATAAAGTAAAAGTATTCTAGGCAATTTTTGATGTGTCTCTGCACTTCAGAACTCTTAATAATCACCTTAAAAAGTGCCTCTCTTTAATCCCCTCTACTTGAAAAAGTTCATCTCCTTAATCCCCTCTCCTTATATGCCTTTTTGATGTAACGCAAAGGTAAAGTGGCTTTGGTTCCTTGTTTTACGCACATGGCACAATTGCTCTTTTATCTTTTCAACCTGTAGCCACATAGTTGCGTACAGAGCACATCTTCTTGCATATAGAGCGATGGGTGGCTATATCCAAAGGACGTGGTAGCATGATGCCTACTTTACTCTACCCTTTCTATAGTATTTTGATCGATCACATAAATATGTAGGGCCCACTATTAGAATATGGCTGTGTGTGGGTGTGTATGTGTTCAAATGATGTGTGTACATTTATATGTATGTTTCCTGTAATGGAATAAGTTATCTTCGTTCCATGTTTCAAGGAACAGCCTAATCCCTCTGGCTCCTTGTAATGGTTGATACTAGAGGTGCCATTGTTAGGGCTTGTCCTTCACTAATCTCATTTTTTACGCGCACATTTTTCGAATTGCTAAAAGGTGTGTTTTTAAAGTATTTTTTCTGAAAAGGTTAATTGAAAAATCTATTAATCTATTTTTAAGATTAAAATAATTAATACTAAATTAATTATACACTAATGCCTCACTTTGCTTTACGTATGTTCTCAATCCTCCTCTCTATTGGATCGAGATCGAGTCGGTAGATTTTAAGGTCTTTCCATGTCAGGTTCCATCTGTTTCAACATGCAACCGATGGATCGAAATCACACGGCTAAATTTGATTTTGTTTTTTCAGTTTAAATTCGAGTTAAAACTGGTGCCGGCAATTAAGTCATTTACTCCATCCTCAGTGACTATCATCAGTTTGTAAGTTAGGTAGAGCTCTATAGATTTGTCCTCTCATATTCTTTTTGAACATGACAAGAGTGACAATGCAGATCTAGTCAGCCAAAAACCTCATAAAAACAAAGGTACCAAACAGTTCGAGCAAAGCATGTAGTAAATTACAGTTTGGACCACCTTTCATCACCAAAGTTTCACTTTGATCATCCTTTCATTTTGGAACCTTACAATTTTATCAGTTTGGACCACTAAACTCGCTTTACTATTCATGTACTTTATTCTGGTGAAGATATATGTCCTACATATAGACGGAAAAGTTCACGTGTACACAAACCAATTTGATTGAGATTGTTGATGAGTGTTGAAGAAGTTGTTTGGGGTGGTCCAAGCCGAAAAATTTATAAAGTTACCCAGTCCAAAATAAAAAGATTATTTTAAAGGAGGTTCAAAGGGAAACTTGGATAATAAAATATGACCTAAATCGCAATTCTCACGCATGCTACACTACCTTGAAATCAGTTCAGAGTTTTAGGATTTTCATGTTCAGGTCTACACAGAAGATCGACCTGTTGCTGTGATGAGATTATCATTGCGGACCGGCCACCATGCTCCGCAGTTTCTGCCGGCACGACAGGCCACCGCCTCCGGTCACCGCATGCCTCCGGCTCCATGACCAGCTGGATTTGGCCAGCCATCATCCTGGTCCCTCCTCACCCCCACCTCTAGCAGCATGCCTTGGCCAAACAGACATGAGCACCGTCCTCCCCACGTCCAGTAGCGAGGCCCCACACAAAATCCGCCGTTTTCTCTGGTATCGTCATGGAATGACTGCCGAAGCCGATGCACACGTCGGCAATGGACTTTTGCCTTTCAAGTCACACGAGGTGTTTGGCGTCCTGCTTCTCAGCCACAGACCGCTGCAGCTGCCGGTGGCATGGTAGCCGGTGACGTTGCTGCGGCAGCATAGGAGGGCAGCGAGCACGTCCTTGCGGATGAGTGTTTCACTAGCCAAAGCACCGGCTTGTTGCTACCCGCTCAAGGGCAGGGCACCACCACCGCATGAGGCATCAACGCAAGCGACACCCCGCTGACGATCGATGGTCGGAGAAGATTACAACTTCTTGTTGATGGAAACTGCTGCTGCTTAATTCCCTCTCCATACAAAGAGGAGGTTTTTAGAGCACCTGTAAATCAGACACCAGTGTAAAAAAAAAGAACAAGTGAAACGACATATATAGATACCCTTGAATCTAACATTCTGTTCTACCATATGATGGATTCTACAAACAAAATATATGGGACCATTAATAAGGCATAAATTAACTGAACAAAATGCATGGAATGTGATATCTGGGCATTTATGTGAAATGAAACAAGTAATTAGTGGTTAATAAGAGAATGGTCAAAATATTAGTAGCATACTAGGTATTTACCAAATAAAAATTTGGAATTCGCCATATGACATTCCTCGGCTTTCTCTATCAATTGCAAGTGCCTCCTCGTCACCAGTATCTTCACATGGAGATGCATTCACCGCTGCCACCATTTCAGTGAACTCGTGTATGCCTCTACAGCATCGAGTTCTTTGCTGAACAAGCTGAATATACAATTAACACAGTGCAGCTCAGGGAGAGGAGCAAAAGGAGGGAAGTTGGGGCACAAGGATGAAGAGGATTGGGGTTCCCTTAGACTAGAAGGATTGTCGGACCGACGATGGGTGGTGGCGCAATGGTTATATCGTCAAGCATCCATTCTTGAGGGTAATCGTGGGCAACGGGAGGTAGTGAGAGGGATGAGAAACCAAGTGGGTATGGGCTGATGGATGGCTAGTGTCGTG
This sequence comes from Oryza meridionalis, assembly GCA_000338895.3. NCBI lineage: Eukaryota > Viridiplantae > Streptophyta > Magnoliopsida > Poales > Poaceae > Oryza > Oryza meridionalis. The sequence goes on from CM002531.2 coordinate 4,057,942, forward strand.
CTTTCTTTTTATAAAGAAAACCTTGGTAGTGTACACGTAAAAGCTCTCAAATAGAGCCAAGAAAACTGGCGTGATTGCTACGCTAAACTGTACATTTTTTCTCCTATATTTCGATCCTTCTAGATATAGGGACCACTATTAGGATGAAATAGCCCGTGATTGAATATGCGTGATGGGCATGCATATTGGTGAGTCTGGTTTGTACGTGTCCTTTGCTTGCTTACCAGTGTGTACACGTATAGGCATCTTCTGTGTAATCAGAAAAAAAAGGTTTATTTTTAAATTTCAGCTGCACCGCTTAGTTCCTATGGATTTGTGTAACCCGTGATCACTTGGTTGCGTAGAGAGCACAACTTCTTAAAAATAGAATGTATCTTTCTCCCTCGTGGTTGTAGAATGGTTGATGGAAGAATTTGAGCATATCCGGTGTAAGACTTGTTACACATGCCAAATCAATTTGCAGCTCTGATATCACTTTCTATTGCAGTTCTCAAGCTGGCCTAATATATGGCAAATATAGTGAGTCTAGAAGTTTAGTTGATTGATATTAGCAACACAAATTTTAAAAAAATGTGTCTAAAGTGTCTCTAGAGTAAAAGTATTCTAGGCACTTTCTGATGTGTGTCTACACTTCAGAACTCTTTATAATCACCTTAAAAAAAGTGCCACACTTTAATCCCCTCACCTTGAAAAGTTACTCTCCTTGATCCCCTCTCTTTCTGTGTCTTTTCGATGTAACACAAAGGTAAAGTGGCTTGGGTTCCTTATTTTACGTGCGAGGCTCAATTGCTCTTTTATCTTTTGAACCTGCAGCCACGTAGTTGCGTACAGAGCACATCTTCTTGCAGATAGAGCGACGGGTTGCTATACCAAGAGGAGGTGGTAGCATGCTGCCTACTTTACACACACTACACTGCCTAGAAACCAATTCAGATTTTTAGATTTTTCATGTGTAGGTCTACACTACACTTCGACCTGCTGCTGTGATGAGATTATCACTAAGTACCGACCACCTTGCTTTGCAGTTTCTGCTGGCACGACATGACACCGCCTTTGGCCGCCATGCGCCTCCGGCTCCATCACCAGCTGGATTTGATCAGCCATCATCCTGGTCCCTCCTCACCCGCACCACCAGCTGCATGCCTTAGCCATGTAGACATGAGCACCGTCCTCCCCACATCTAGCGGCGAGGCCCCACGCGAACTAACAGTGCAGGCCAAGGAAAGGGGCAAAAGAAGGGAAGTTGAGGCGCAAAGATGAAGAGGATTGGAGTTCCCTTAGATTACAGGGACTACCGGACCGATGGTGTGTGGCAATGGTGATATCGTCAAGCCTCAATGCTTGAGGACGAGGGTGGGCAACAAGAGGTAATGAGAGGGAAGAGAAACCAAGTGGGGACTGGATGATGGTTGGCTAGTGTCGCGCTTTCATGTTATAAAGTGAATCCTGGTAGAGCATATGTAAAAGCTCTCAAATAGAGCCAGGAAAACTTGTGTGATTGCTACGCTAAACTATACTCTTTTTCTCCTATATTTCAATCCTTCTAGGTGTAGGCACCACTATTAGGATGAAATTGCCCATGAGTCTATATGCGTGCTATGCATACATATTGTTGTGTGGTGATTACACGTCCTTTGCTTGCTTACTTGCGTGATTGCTACGCTAAACTATACTCTTTTTCTCCTATATTTCGATCCTTCTAGATGTAGGGACTCTATTAGGATGAAATGGCCCGTGAGTCTATATGCGTCCTGTCCATACATATTGTTGTGTCTGATGGGTACACGTCCTTTGCTTGCTTAGCAGTGTGTACACGTGTAGCTATCTTCTCTAGTATTTTGATCGATCACATAAATATTGTCGAGGAGTGATCCTCTCTAGCGACAGATCGTGGGATCCCCCTTTTGTGAGTTTGGCCGGGGGCAGCGGGTGAGATCCGAGGTTTTCGAGACAAAAGAGACGCAAAGGATTTATACAGGTTCGGGCCGCCATGAAGCGTAATACCCTACTCCTGTGCTATGCTCCTTGAGTGAAGGATTACAAGATCCCCTTGTTAGAGTAAAATGTGGTGTTGATCATTCAGGACTAGAGACTGCTCTAGAGCGTCAAATGGATCGTCCCAGATCCATCCCCCCTCCTTTTACTAGGCTTGGACCTCCTTTTATACCTCAAGGGGTTACCACATGGGCCCAAAAACCTAGCTCTGGTGGAGAAGTGTTTTGCATTAAATGCTTGCCTTGTCTCTTGAGTTGGGAAGCAAGCGCACGTCATCTTGATGATGGGGCCTGTCAAATCTTGCCGCCTGACACGAGGAGCGCCCATGTCAGCTGATTTTAATGGGTGAAGACTTCTGGGCTCCTATTACACTGGGAAACGGGAGCCTAGCTTTGACCAGAGCGGGAGGACCGACTCCGGCTGGGATAAGAGGATGAAAACCTCTCACCATCATTATTTGATGGGACATGTCAGGCTGCACGCCGCCTGACACACGAGCAGCACACAGGCGCACTACCCAGTCCCATCGGTCATTCGACCGGTCACAGACCGGTTGAGTACACTGCACGCCGCATTAAAAATGCGGCGTGGCGCGACCGCTCGGGTCACCATAAATGCGGGTAGGTGGGCACCTGTAGGCGGACACCTAACCCACCGTACGTGGTGACCTAGAGAGGGGGTCGGGGGAGCCCGACCCCTAGTCATGGGAGGGGGCGGTCGCCGCCCGACCTCGGGCCCGATCCCCCCTTGGGGGAGGGTCACGTGGCATTGGGGGGCAGCCTCCTCCGACTAGTCTTTGGGAAGGAGTGGCCGCCACCCCTCCTCGGGCCTCACTCCCCTCGGGGGAGGGCCACGTGGCATCGGGGGGCAGCCTCCTCCGACTAGTCTTTGGGAAGGAGTGGCCGCCACCCCTCCTCGGGCCTCACTCCCCTCGGGGGAGGGCCACGTGGCATTGGGGGACAGCCTTCCTCCGTCCAATCTCTGGGAGGGAGTGGCCGCCACCCCACCTCGGGCCTGACTCCCCTCGGGGGAGGGCCACGTGGCATTGGGGGGCAGCCTCCTCCGACTAGTCTTTGGGAAGGAGTGGCCGCCACCCCTCCTCGGGCCTCACTCCCCTCAGGGGAGGGCCACGTGGCATTGGGGGGCAGCCTCCTCCCTCTAAACATGATACCCCTAGGCCCATATCACCGACAAATATGTAAGGCAAACTATTAGAATAAAATATCTTTGATTGTGTGTGTGGGTGTATGTGCCTGCTAATGATATGTGTAAATTTGAGGTGCTATTGTTAAGGCACCAAAGGTTCACTTTCACCATCCTTTCATTTGGACTGTGTAACCTTACCATTTTTTTTTTTGGTTCGGACCACTCAACTCTCTTTACTATTCATGTACTTTATTCTGGTGAAAATATTTGTTCTACATATAGACAGAAAAGTTCATGTATGTACCAAAACCGATTTGATTGAGATCGTTTATGAGTACTGAAGAAGTTGTTTGGGGTGATCCAAGACGAAAATACTATAAAGTCACCCGGTTCAAAATGAAAAGATTGTTTTTTAAGGGAGGTCCAAAGTGAAACTTGGATAATAAAATGTGACCTAAACCACAATTCATACACATGCTACACTGCCCTAAAGATCGACCTGCTGCTGTGATGAGATTATCACTGCGGACTGGCCAACATGCTCTACAATTTCTACTGAAATGACGGGCCTCCAGCTCCATCACCAGCTGTATTTGGCCAGCCATCGTCCTGGTCCCTCCTCACCCCCACCTCCAGCAGCATGCCTTAGCCAAACAAACATGAGCACCGTCCTTCCCATGTCTAGCGGCGAGGCCCCACGCAAACTCCGTCGTCTTCTCCGGTGTCATCACGGCGTGGCTGCCGAAGCCGATGTACATGGAAGCAATGGCCTTTTGCCTTTCAAGCCACGTGAGGCGTTTGGTGTCCTGCTTCTCAGCCACAGACCACTGCATCTGTCGGTGGCATCGTCACCGATGACGTTGCTCGGAAACGCAAGAGGGCAGTGAGCATGTACTTGCGGACGAGGGTTTCGTTAGCCAAAGCGCTGGCTTGTTGCTACCCACTCAAGGGCAGGGCACCACCACACAAGCGACTCCCCGCCGACGATCGATGGTCAGAGAAGATTACAACTTTTCGTTGATGGAAACTGTTGCTGCTTAAAATGGTTGGCTAGAGTCGTGCTTTCTTGTTATAAAGAGAATCTTGGTAGAGTACATGCAAAAGCTCTCAAATAGAGCCAAGAAAACTTGCGTGATTGCTACGCTAAACACTATTGTTTTTCTCCTATATTTCGATCCTTCTAGATGTGCGGACCACTAATTGGATGGAATAGCCTGTGAGAGTACATGTGTGATGTGCGTGCGTACAGACGTGTCCGTTGTGTACATGTCCTTTGCTTGCTTAGCGTTATGTACAAGTGTAGGCATCTTCTATGTAATCGGAAAAAAGTGGTTTCTTTTTTAATTGCATATGCACCGCTTAATTCCATGTCCTCTGGATCTTTGTAACCTTTGGCAACTTTGTTGCATAGAGAGCACAACTTTTTTGCAAATAGAATGTTGGTTTCTTCCTCCTGGTTGTAGAATGGTTGATCGGAGAATTAGAGCATATTTCATGTAAGACTTGTTACACGTGCCAAATCAATTTACAGCTCTTATATCGCTTTCTTTTGCGGTTCTCAAGCTGGCCTAATGTGTGGCAAATATAGTCAGTCTGGAAGTTTAGTTGACTGATATTAGTCACACAAGTTTTTTAAAATGTGTCTAAAGTGTCTCAATCAAAAGTAAAAGTATTCTACGCAATTTTTGACGTGTCACTGCACTTCAGAACTCTTAATAATCACCTTAAAATGGTGCTTCTCTTTAATCCGTCTCCTTAAAAAAGTTCCTTTCCTTAATCCTCTATTCTTGTATGGCTTTTTGATGTAACACAAAGGGAAAGTGGATTTGGTTCCCTATTATACACGCACGGCTCAATTGCTTGCTTAGCAGTATGTACACGTGTAAGCACATTCTATGTAATCGGAAAAAAAGGTTTCTTTTTAAATTTCAGCTGCACCACTTAATTTCTCAGGATCCGTGTAACCCATGGCCATGGTCACTTGGTTGCGTAGAGATCACGTACAACTTCTTAAAAAAAATAGAATGTTTCTTTCTCCCTTGTGGTTGTAGAATGGTTGATGGAAGAATTAGAGCATATATTGTGTAATGCCAAATCAATTTACAGCTCTGATATCGCTTACACCTGTAGAGGGCACGCCAGTGTAATTGTTTTTTTTAAAAAAAAGTGACACGTCAAAAATGCCCCTTGCGTCTGAAATTCTGTTGCACTAGATGTTGGATTCTTCTACCAAAGGACCTAGATGAGTAAAGCAATAATTGAAGCAGTGTGATCTGTGGGCAGCTGGTAATCAACAAGTAACTAGTGGTTAATTAATGAGAAAATGGTAAACTTTCAGTAGCGTATAAGTTACTTTTTTTTAATAATGAAAATAGTTACATCTCCGGCCTCTGCCCGTAGGCACACAGTCAAAAAGTCCATAAGTGAAAAGAAAGAGCTTAAAAAAAGCGAGATGGGACAAACCCTCAACTTATACCAATAATATGATCTACTACAATCATGTTTTTAAAATCACGTAGGTTCTATTACGAAATTATGTAGGTACTACACCATCCAAAGTGGAATAAAAGTTTCTTTTGTTACCAATTTCAAGCGCGTAGCACCATTGCGCATAGTATCATGTTATTCCTGAGAAAGCATCACATATCAAGAGTAGAACTAATTGAAACACGTAAAGATAATCTGCATGATGTTAAACGTATAAGTTACTTGCCGAGTAAAATAAATTTTCGAAATTGGCGTGTGACATTATTTGACTGCTTTAATTCTCTATCCAGCGAAAGCAGCTCACCATCTCCGCTAGATTCACATCGAGATGTGTGCCCCATATCGGCAAGCTCATGTGTACCCCTACATCAAGCACGCTAGATATATTAAAGAGATAATTCATAAAATATCATTGACAAGCGTTTAACTCTCAGAAATGCCATCGATAAGTGTGAGTTTTAAAAAAATACCATCGTACAAAAATGCCATCGTCGTTAGGGTTCCGTCCATTTCACACAGTTAAGTCCTATAGGAAGAACAATGTATTTAACGGCACGGAATGGACGGAACCCTAATGGGGATGGTAATTTTTAGGACAAAATCATTTGTACGATGGCATTTCTTAGAACTCACACTTGTCGATGGTATTTCTAGAACTTAGACGCTTGTCAATGGTATTTTATGGATTATCTATAGATTAAATGGATGTGGGAAAGGGAAGGTGGAAGGGTGATCAGGTGAAGGATGAAGAAGGCTGATGCTCGCTTAGGTTGGAAAGGCTAGGGGATATATGGTGTAGCAGCCAGCGATGGCACGGCGAAGCAGTGGTGCTATATCGTCCGTCGTCAATCCTCTCCTAGCTTTGGAAGAGTGGGGGCCGGGGACAGAGGATGCGAAAGGGATGATAAAAGTTAGTGGCTATGAGACGATGGTTGGCTATGACTGATACACGCGTTGCCGTTCCCCTTGTTCGAAAGAGAATGATGGTAAAGCATGAGTAGAAGCTTTCAGTCAACAAGACTTGGATAAATATTATGATTTTCGTAGCACGCCTTTTAAACTGCTAAACGATATGTTTCGTATGAACTTTCTATATGAAAGTTGCTCTAAAATATCATATTAATCTATTTTTTAAGTTTATAATAATTAAAACTCAATCAATCATACGTTAAAACCACCTCATTTTGGTAATAACTTAATCTTCATCTTCATCTTTATCTTTACAAGAAAAGAATACCACCGTGAAGAAAAGTGGTGTGATGCGTACTTAAATTTGTATTGCTTTTCTCTTATTTATAATCCTTCTAGAGGTAGGTGCCACTAGCTAGTACAATAAAATAACCCGTGAGTGCAAATGTGTGTTTTTGCTTCGTACTGGTTTATCTGATTTGAGATGTAATGCAAAAACGTGTGTTTATGCTTCGTGCTGGTTTATCTGGTCTGAGATGTGATGTGTCGTGGGTGTGCGTAATAGCGTGGACTACCCTTGTACTAGAATATAAAAATCTAGTACTGAATGAGACACATCCTAATACTATAAATCTGGACTATGGGTTAGTACAGGTTCATATGTCTTATCCTGTACTAGATTCTTATACTCTGGATGGAAGGAGTAGCTTTTTACGTATTTTCCATGTAATTTGAAAAAAGAAAATCATTCTTTCACATGCACAACTCAATTCCTCATGATCTTTGTAACATGTAACCGCATAGCCTGAGTTCTTACCCCAACTTTTCCATCTCACATCCATCATTTTCACACGCATGCTTTTCAAACTGCTAAACGGTATTTTTTTTGCAAAAATTTTCTATACATAAGTTATTTTCTAAAATCATATTAATCTATCTTTTTAAAATATAGTAAATAATTAATTAATCATGAGAAAATGTGTCGCTCCGTTTCGTGTGCACAGGAGGTGAGTTCTCAACCTCATCTCCTAAACACATCCTTAGGTGCGATACTATACTTTAGAGTATACTTTATACTCTAAATCTGGAATCTAATCTTTCATAACGTGAATATGTGTGGTGTTAGTAGACTGACAGAGTAAGCTATAAAGCTAGAAAAAAAAAGATCCATCTACGAGTGGTTCGACTTTTTACTAAGCAAGGACGAAGCCGTCGAGTGAAGCTTTTAGTGATTTGGAGGGTGCCTCTCGTGGGCATATTGCAGATAGAATGCTGCTTATCTATCGTGCATGGTTTTAGAGAGAAGATTGTTGGAAAATCAGGGGACCAGTGCCCCTGGAGGTTACCTGCACAGAAAAATCAATTTTTCTGTGTGGACCACTTAACACGTCCGCACGTGAAAATAAGACTATTTTTGAGTGTGGACGTGTTAAGTGGCCCGCACACGAAAATAGTCACCCACCATTTAATCCGGCTGTGCACCCGCTCCTCCCTCTCCCATCTCGCTCGCCCATCTCCTCCCTCCTCCCAAGCCGCCTGGATCCGGTGGGCGGGAGCGGCGACCGGGAGTGGCGTGCACGCGGTGGCGGACGACCGCCCCCCACATCCATCGGTGATGGCGGGCAAGGGGAAGACCGGATCTCCCTTTTACATTTACACTCCCTTTGTCGGGAAGACCGCCCCCCCATATCACATTTTTTTTTTCAAAAAAAAAGAGGGCAAAAGCCAAGATATCACAAATTCGTATTAACGGGTGAAAAAGGATGGCACAGCAGTACACACAGGGGAAGTAATAGTATTCCAATAAATAACCAACCACTGATTGTGTGGTTACGACAGGAATTAAATTTGAAAATATATTGTTGATTTGTCATTTTCTCAAAAATATTTGGGATGTAATTTTTTTTTTTTTACAGAAATATACCGCCAATCTCGCGTAATTGTTGCGTAAGAATAACATGGGCATGACGATGTGCATGGTCTTGCACGATAGACCGCGCGGTCTCGATCTCGCGCGAGGAAACAGTGAGACCGTTCGGTCTCGTACAGCGAGAGCACTACAGAGCTGTCGCTCAATTAGTGACTAAGGATTAATTAAATCCGGCCAGCCATTCGGTCTCGCTGTCTCGTCGGAGAATATTAAAATATATGCCACTTTTAGATGCGGTAATTAACTATTTGTCACTAAACCTACATATTATAGACACATGTGGGTCATGTCATTGAGATAGGTGTGGCAAATAGTTAATTGCCAAATCTAAAATGGCAAATAGTTAAATACCACGTCAAATGTTGTCACGCTTGCACGATACTGCGTGGTTTCGCTCCGCCGTCGTGCGAGACCGCCTGCCTACGTTGTCACGCTCACGTCATTCTCATGCAACGGTTGCGCGAGACCCACGAAGGTATATTTCTATCAAAACATTTACAATCCAAATATTTTTGAGAAAAAACAAAGCAACAGTATATTTTTAAATTTAATTCGTTATGACAGCATTGAATACTTACTCAGTCTTATTTTGAGTGCAGCTATAGTTTTTCACGCTCAACTTTGATCGTCCATCTTATTTTAAAAAATTAAAAAAAAAGTCACGAGTACATAATAACAAAAATACTAATTATAAAAAAAATTTCAAATAAGACGGACGATCAAAGTTGAGCGCGGAAACTTATGGTTGCATTTAAAATGTGACTAAGAAGCAACAATTAATTATTGTACGTTTCCCAGGTTACAAATTCCCAGCGCGCGTGTTGAGAAAAGATTATAAATACAAGACCAGCTAGCCAAACAGAGTTTGCAGCTGTAGGAGCAATTGGATGGATCAAAATCAACCCACCCCATTCCCAGCCACACTGAGCACCACCGGCACGGATGCGGATGACGCAGAGCTCCTGCAAGCCCAAGCAGAGCTGTGCTGCCACGCTTGGCGGCACATGGAATCCATGGCCCTCAAGTGCGCTATCGACCTCGGAATCCCCAGCGCCATCCACCGCAACGGCGGCTCTGCCTCCCTGCCCGACCTGCTCGCCACCCTCCCAATCGCAGAGAACAAGAGGCCATTCCTGCATCGGCCCATGAGATTCCTAACTGTGTCCGGGATCTTCACCTCGGCTGATGATGGCGTGTACCAGCTCACGAGGGTGTCTCGACTTCTGGTCGATAGCATCCCGCTCAACCTGCTGCCGTTCGCGAGAGGGGCCGTCAATGAAAACAGTCGGAAAATGTCGGAAACGGTATTATTATTTTATTTTTCTTTTCGAAAACGAACGGAAACGGTTAGAAAATTTCTATATTTACGAATTCATCTATTTAGTGTCGACTTCAATGCCACGCTGACAGGAATTAAAAAAAACTGAATTTTAAAAAGGGTAACCATTGGTAAAAATATTATTATTATATTAGTTTTGCGGAAACAGTATCGGTACAGTCGGGAAATTTCCATACCGTTTTCACCCGTAATTTCAGGTCATTTCTCTGCTTGGGTGAGTGGTTTCGAGATGGCGGTGATACCACGCCGTTCGCGATGGCGCATGGCATGGATGTATGGGGCGCTATGAGCCTCGATCGAGCTCTTGCAACGGGTTTCAGCGCGTCCATGGCGGCCAACAGCAAGTTCTTGGCGGAGATAGCCATCCGCAGGCACGCTGAAGCGTTCATGAATGTTAGCTCGCTGGTCAATGTCGGTGGCGGGGATGGCTCGATGGCGAGGGCCATTGTCAAGGCCTTCCCACACATCAAGTGCCTGGTTCTAGACCTACCACATGTTGTCCGTGGCATTCCGGCTGATGGTTTTGTTGAGTGTGTTGCGGGTGATATGATGGATTTTGTTCCACCAGCTAATGTTGTGCTACTCAAAGTAAATAATTAAATTGTGGCATGCATGTGTTTTCATATGTTGATTTTTTGGTGCTCTTAGTAAATTGACATATTCAAAATGGAGGTGGATATATAGTGTTGGTGGTAGATGATATGATATTTTTGAAACTCTTTTTTTTTATTACCATCTTCGTCTTTTGGTAAGTTCTTTGAAAAAGAAGAATATATACCCAAATAGTTAGTACTAACTAAAATTGAGACCATTCATATCAGCTTTTCTAACTGAAGTTTTTACTACTTATATTGTGGTGCTAGCTTGTATTACATGATTGGAGTGATGAGGATTGTGTAAGAATCCTGTCAAGATGCAGAGAGGCTATTTCAAATAGGGAAGGAGGCAAAGTGATAATTATAGACACAGTGATTGGATCACAATCTCAACAGATATATGAAGCTCAACTTTTCTTGGATCTATGCATGATGACAGTGACAACAGGCAAAGAGCGAGAAGAGAAAGAGTGGCATATGATATTTCTGAAAGCAGGCTTTACACAATACAAGATTTTACCCATCTTGGGGATTAAATCACTCATAGAGGTATATCCATAATGTTTTGGATAAGACCATTCTTTAAACAAGATATATATTTAAACAAATACTACAAATACTACAAATGTACATTGTGTAATAAGTAATACAGTTATCTCTCGAGTAATAAGTATGTACATTGTGTGTACTTGTAATGTTATTACAAGATGCTAAATATTTAATGTCGATCTTACCGGCCGGAATCTCATACTTACTTTTAGACTAAGTGTTACCTCAGTTGATTAAATCTGTGCGGTAGAACCTGTTTATCTGGGCTTGACTCATAGACTCGGCACATGTGGTAACATAGGATTAAATTTCATGGGAACATATATATCTTATATATATATCTTATGCACACAAGTTTTCCGTGCACACTTCATACACACTAACTAGCAAATGTCACGAAAAAATCTAAAAAAAAATGAATATTTACTCCTAATAGTATTACACATATTTACAAAGTCTCATATTCAAAAAATTATATTTTAGCCGTAAAAAAAAGTTAAAACTCTAACAGTTTTAAGGGTAAAAATTTGTTAGAATTTTGTTTTTTTCGGATAAAATATAATGATTTTGAAAGTAAGATTTCACACGTAGGTGTAATACTACTGGAAGTATGTGTCCAATTGTTTTTAGAATTTTTTGTGACATTTGCTAGTTGATGTGCACGAAAAATTTGTGTGCATAACATACATTTCCAAATTTCATATTGCAATCTATGCATACGTGGATGTGTTCGGATGTCAAAGCATATATGATTGCACTGTGTGAGATTAGACATTTACTCTGAACTCGTAGATCTAGAGGGTAGTTCAAATGGTCCACCGCCCACCTATAAAAAACTCATACTAAAAAAAATAAATCATGTATAAAGTAATATTTATGTTTTATAATATAATAACAATAAATAGCTTCGATGTTGGTAAATGTCGGTGTGAATGCGTTCGACTAACATGGGTCGGGTTAGGATAACTATGCCAAGAAGCATATATTTTATCTATTTATATGAAAGTGATTAAGGTCAACCCTAGCGAATCCTGACGACCAGGGCTACGCTCAGAAAGAAGAAGAGGAGGTCTAACATGGTAAGGACGCCATGTGACAAGGTTGGATTGAAGTCATGAATATTAGGAGTAAACCATGGTCAACTACGGATTAGGACTAGAGGAGTTAAGATTCAAAACCACTAGAGATGTCAGGTAACATAAGGTGACACACGATAAACGAACACTGTGCAGAGAGGTCCTCGCAACATGCATCCTCGCTTATGTGTGCGAGTACCAGTGTACACCAAAAAAAAATGGAAGAAGAAATAAAGAAGAGGGAGTGCACTGTTGGAGACACCGTAGCATGCAGAATAAGTTTATTTTGCTTTCCTCGTCTCTTGCTCCTTATTAAATCGTCTCCCTCAACTATAAAACCGGATATAAAGCCTCCTCCATGATTGAAAACCGGTGCAAATCGAATCCTTCAATGGTTTGATAAGCTTTTTTTTTTCTGATGTGGCAGGATAATTGTGGATGATTCGCCGAATCAGCAGGTGGGACCCACATGTCAGCAACTCCTCTCTTCCTCTCATACATCACTCTCCTCTATAGATGGCCATAAGGCCCGCGCAGCCCAGGCACGGGCTAGGCATGGCCCGAGGCGATCGAGCCGTGCCGTGCCAGCCCACGGGCTGCCCTCTGGCCTAGGCATGGCCCACCAGTTGTTGGCCCGTGCCGTGCCTGCCCGAAGACACGGCGGCCCATCGTGCCTTCTTTAAAATAAGTCTATTTTACATCCCTACTTTTTGTGCCGTGCCATATAATACGTCTATTTTTCCTCCCTATTCTTTGTGCCGTGCCATACATATGGTTGAAAATAAGTCTGTTTTGCGTCCCTGAACTTTGTGTCGGGCCGTGCCGGCCCAGCTGCGTGCCGAGGTAGTAGCCCAGGCATGGCACGGCTGTTGGGCCGGGCCATCAGGTCTCGGGCCATATAGCCATCTATACTCTCCACTATCTTTCATATCACTTACGAGGCCAGCGGCACAAATCATCCATCCTGCACCGTCGCCGCACCCGAGTCTGAGGTCAGGGGCGACCTAAGCGTCATCTCGCCATGAGAATGCCGGTGGCAGCAAGACAAACGGGGAAGGGCAGAGAGGGCTCTAGACTCGACGAGGTCGCGACGGGAGCGGGAGCTTGAGGAGGCAGCGGTGGCACGGGAGATCGGGGAGGATAGCACGCCGCCTCGCCTGACGCGGCGGGTGAGGTCTCGGGAAGCTGATCCGATCCCCTCCTATGGGTGTCCATTGTGCCAATTGTTGTCATCCCTGGACTTCGAGAGGTTTTTCGCCATGCTCAAGTAATCAATCGTGTTAGCTGAGCCGGGTGCCTGCTTGTTCTTGCCAGTTTAATTAAGTTTCAGTGTCAAAATTGGGATAAATGCATGAATACGTACACCTCCAGTAATTAAGCTGATCAATCTCATGATTGTGTTTTGTATAGTAGTTTGATGTGTAAGTTACAGTGTTCATTGCTGCATTGTCTATGTTATTTCTGAGTTGATTTACCTACCAATTTGTGATTATATTCGATCTTACATCGATCGGCTAGCTGTTAGTTTTTTCCTTGACGGCGACGAGCTCGTCGAACGGATGGTTGTGGCGAAATCACCGAACCCGGTGTCTCCCACCACATCGTGGTATCGTCGTCGTGAGCTCTAGCATGGGAAACAAGAGTCAGTCCATTTTTTTTTTACAATTTTTCATAACTATTTAAATGGATTTTCAGATAAACAAGGAGACATCTCCTTTGAGGTTTTAAACCATTTTTCTCATGTATAGGAAACAATCCTCTTATTCATTACATGTAACTAGTAAGTACATTGCGAACAAACTTCATCAGCTACATTATTTTATTTTCGTGACGATTTATCACCATTACATTCATGAACAGAAGGTGATCACTTGCTTTGCTTCAATATATTTGTTTCTGAACAATATTTTTCAGGCTTCAGCCTTCTTGGAGTCGGAGGCGAAAGAACGGATGACTTCCACCATGCTCTGCAGGTTCTTGTAAGATGATCCGCCGAGGCGTGCCGCCTGCTCCGCCTTGGCCTTCCACCTCGCCGCGTCCTGCCGCATCTCCTCTGACTCCATCACCTGTTTTTTTTTTAATTTATGATAAGGAAGATAAGTTTGCATCCCTAATTTCTGCATCTAGGATTCACCTAGCCAGAGATTTTTTTTAAAAAAACTAGATAATAAGAAAAACAAAAACTCCATGGGACAAATTAACCTCACATAAAATAAACTCGAAAAAGCTAGAGAGAAAAGAAGACATGAGCTAAACAACAACTTCCTCTGGTCATAAATATATTTATTTGATGTTCAGGAGAAGATTCAATCAAACTTTAAAAAGTTTGACTACCAATTTCATATTATAATGAGCTTAACATTTTGTAAAATGTTACGATGATTACGATGATTGTACTTTTTGAAGCAAATCTCCACCATCCTTTTTTTTTAAAAAAAATCAAAACATTTGAGAAATTACTTATGGTTTTTTTAAGGAAAACACAGTAGGGGAAATTACTTATGGTTGTCTCAAAAATTCATCCAAATATTTTTGTAGGTATGAAATACTTATGACCGAATCAAGTAATACATCCGACCAAAATATAACAAACTTTGGTTACAAATCTAAATAATTCATGTCTAAATTTATAGCCGAAAGTTGTTATATTTTAGAATAGAAATAGTAGGATATTGAGAGAACGTTCGTGCTCCATCACCTGCTTGACTTGGGCGCTGACCTGCTCCCGCCTCACCTCCTCATCGAGCCTGAGGCCGACGTCCCATGACTCGCAGGCGTACTTACGGTTGATGTACTGGTCGGCGAACACCGGCCAGCACACCATCGGCACGCCGGAGGCCACGCTCTCGCACTTGGAGTTCCACCCGCTGTGCGTCAGGAAGCACCCCACGGCGGGGTGGCGCAACACCTGCTCCTGCGAGCACCATGTCGCCAAGCACCGCCGGCCGTCCGTCTCTACGACGAACTCCGGCGGTAGCGCGTTTGGGCCACCGGGCACGAGGTTTTCCCTGACAACAAACAAGAACGGGCAACCGGTCGCCGCGATTCCCCACGCGAACTCGGCGAGCCGCTCCGGCGTCATCACCGTAGCTGCCGAAGTTGACGTACACGGCGGAGCGTGGCTGTTGCGTGTCCAGCCACGCGAGGCACTCGGTGTCCTGCTTCCACAGGCTCAGCCCGCCGCCGATGGCGTCGGCGGCGTGGTTGAGGAGGGTTCCCAAGGGGCCAATGGTGTAGATGCGTGCGTACTCGGCGCGGAGGGCGGCGAGGACGTCGGCCTCGAGTTCGTCGAAGGTGTTGAGGATGAGGGCGTTGGCTTTGGTGCAGTTGTTGGCCTCCTCCTCGTTGAAGCGGAGGCCGAAATCGTCAGGGTCGGTGGTGCGAACAAAGCTGGACATATCACCGAGTTTTATGGGCGGCATGCCGGGGATCCAGTCGATGACCGTCCTTTCAAGGTGGCCATTTGTTAGCATGCTCTCATCTGCAAAATGGAAGGAACTTTGATTCAGATCAGGGTTCAAAATTCCGGAATAAAATTTTGGAAATTTCGGGTCTATCACCCCCGCCCTCCCCCCTCTACGAAAATATTTCGCCAGAAATTGTTGGACTGTTTTTCAATTTCTGTGAATTTAGCTCGTTGTATTTAATTTTTACCAAATTTTGTTCAAAATTTTAAAGTATTTCGGACCAAAATTACCAAAATTTTTGTGTCCCCCTGATAGAAATAGGCTAAACAATTTGCCATACCCTGATTCAGCTACTAGTTTTTTCATATTAGTCACCAACCGTGGCCCATGGGTTGCACGATTATTATTATTAATATTGTAAATATTTGTATAATCATATATAAATTTATTGTTCTTTTTCTATAAACTACAGTGGCTTAAATGAAAAGAAGGGTCCACCTCAATCGTAACTTAACACTGTAATTATTAATTTTGCAATTTTATTAAATTATTAAGATACTAAATTGAGTGTCCAAGATGGGATATCAATTTATTTCAAATTTAGGGATCACAAATTTTTGAAATAACTTAAACTAAAGAATCTATGATGATAAAAATTAAAATATTTTATATAGCCTATTTTATTTAACCTCAAATTTGAAACAATTTACAATATTGATAATTTAATTGAACTAACCAATGGTTACCAGATATTTCTGATTATAACTCTATTTGAGAGTACTCAAATAATAATATTGTTACATACTCCTTTTGTAAAAAAAAAAATCATTTTTTCTATATCCCGTTTGTCTGAAAAATAAATTTATTTTTAAGCCATCATTATATGGAGTTAGTAAAAGTAGGGGACAAATGAATTGATAATATATAATTCTTCCAACTTCTTCTACTCTACTCTCTTCTTATTCTATTATACAATATAGTACAATAGAGCCTCTTATAACTCAGCTCAAGCTTGGAAGTGTGTGTGTTAAGTGAGGGAGCGATGTCTTTTTATAGAGGTAGGTATGACGGTTGGCGAAGGGGAAATGTCCGAAGTGCCCTCCAACCGTCATCAGGGATGCATCTGGGACGTCCACGCCAAACCCCACATCCAACGGTGGAGATGATGGTTCAGCCGAACCTGGGCTGGGCCCTCCTAGCCTGGTCTTCGGTCGGTGGACTCCCTGGACTCTCCTCTGTCCATATCTCGGAGTTTTGGGTTGATTCACTGATGTTTTGATGAAGTTCACAACTCCTCCTTGTATGTATACATAATTCTCCTCACTTTAGCCTAGATTTCCTCCCAACATCGGGTTTTATCACCTGCATATACATATACACCAACACTTGTGAAATATGTGAGATTAAACACATATCATTATGTTGAATATTTTATTATCTGAATTTTATGCAGATGTTGGCGGTATAGAATTGGCATTTAACAGACGCCAACACTATCTAGGTGACATGCAAGCAATGAGGGGACATCCTCTCGAGTGATGAAAATTCATCTCCAAATAGAAAGACCTCTAAAGCACTAAAAAATAATTCAAGGAACGTGATCTGAAGGTACTTATGTAAAAGGACAAAAGTAACTAGTGGTTAATAAGAGAAGGGTGAAGTTTCAGTAGCAATGTATGGTATTTACCAAACAAAAAACTGAGACTCGGCGTCTAGAATTCGACAACTTTCTCTATTCATCCCTAAGCGTCTCCAGTCCCCTCTCCACTAATACGAATGCTCCAACTCCATCTACGAAAATTCATATGTGCCCCCTACATCACCGTGTCTCCTCTAATTATGGGATGCTCTGGACCTGCAGACTGCAGTAGGGTAGCGAGATGTAGTTGGAGCCACAGGCTCAGGGGGCAAGGCTGAGGGGATGATGGACGACGGCTGCTGGAGAGGAATGATAGAGGCAAGAAGGCGATGGATGGTTATGACACCTAATGGGTATGACCCTTTCCCTTTATAAAGCGAGTGCCTACACATGGAGTCCATAAATGTCACGCGATGCATGTCTCTCTAAAGTATCTCGACCCTTCTTCTTAAGTTTTACGGCCCGCTAATAAAAAAAATATTTATATGTGTGTGTTTTGTGCGTTCACAACGGTGTGTGTGCCTGCAGATGGTGCATATGTGTTGTAGAATAAAATTACTTCTAATTAATACAATTGGTGTTATATATGTATGCTAGACTTATCGATTGACGGCTTGTTTGGTAAATATGCATGGAGAGTAGTGTCATACTAAGAGTTTAGTTGAGAAAGGCGGAATTAACCGTCAGAGTCAATATGTGATATATTACTGCACAAACATTCAAGTTTACTTTAAGATAAAAAGAAATCTGGTTATGAAAGGGACATATTAGAACTTGATTTGTTTAAAAACTTGTATATACCTACATATTTGTTGAGTCTATTAATTAATACCTAAATTTGGCGCCATATTGTACCTGGATTAAAGTTGAAAGATTCATTTATCACATATTGATCATGTTATTATTTCTTTAGAATTTTTTTTGTAATTACTACCTCTGTTTTTTAATGTATGACGCCGATGATTTTTTATCAACTTTTGACCATTCGTATTAGTCAATTTTTTTTGCAAATATAAGAATATTTAAACCAATGGCTATTCTCCATAAAAATAAATTGTTTTACATAAAACAGTTGTATATTATGATATGTTATCTAGTACTACCTCCGTTCTAGAATATTTTATCTGGACATGGATGGGTCCCATCTCATCCTAGGTTGGGATATTCGGGACGGATGGAGTAGTATATATATTAATGTCATTTTTTATTTTTTTCGCTAATTAAAGTTGAAAAATATTTGAGTTTGCACTATTAAAAATAGTTATATCTTGAAACGAGGAGAATAGCTAGCAAAGACATGAGCTATCAAGCGCTTTCGGTTCGGAGCTGAGCACTTCGACTTCCACTACAATGACTATTTATTTATATAAATATGCAAAACAATTGAACAGAATCCATTGTCGTCTAGTCCGGTTAGGATACCTGGCTTTCACCCAGGCGACCCGGGTTCAAATCCCGGCAATGGAACAGACTTTTTAGAATTTCCTTTTGGTTTGTTTTCACCTTCATTTCTCATCGCAACTTCAGTAGACAAACATTAAGAATATTCTTATGGTTTAAAAATATTAAGATTAATTTTAATTACAGACTTTTATTTTATTTTGACCCATTTCACCTTCATGGAACTTCAGTACACAAAATTTAAGATTTTGATTAGAGAATGTTTTTTTTTTCGTTTTGATTTATTTCACTTTCATGATTCTTGGCAACTTCAGTA
Organism: Oryza meridionalis; assembly: GCA_000338895.3. Lineage (NCBI taxonomy): Eukaryota > Viridiplantae > Streptophyta > Magnoliopsida > Poales > Poaceae > Oryza > Oryza meridionalis. Next base: position 4,076,732 of record CM002531.2, read on the forward strand.
GATAAAATATTAGGATAAGTCCATGTAACCTCATCCACTAACATGCTTGTCATACTGGGTTTTAGAGTTAAGGGATGTTTTTGCACACGTGATAGTTGGGTGATAAGATTAACTACAATTATTTAGCGACTAATGCTGCCTTGCTAGCTTCCTAATGGAAGTATGGACACTACTACAGAGAGGCAAATAGGGTCTGCAGTATAGGTGACAGAAGTGGTATAATTGGCATCTATAGTGCTTTTCCACCCACGCGCCCATCCACGCGGCCACCAGCCCGCCAAATCGCTAAGAACCGGCACCTTTCTTCCCAAATAGGTTTTGGTTTTTTAAATACAACCGGCACCTATTCCTCTATCCGAGAGAGGTGTCGGTTTTGCACTTAAATCTGGAACCTTTATATTTGTCATCCCGTTAGAGTATGTCAGAGACATGTGTCGGTTCTTATTTAATAACCGGCACCTTTGATGGTGTCAGAGATTTATGCCAATTATTACTTAATAACCGGCATCTTTGACCCTGCACCCCCTTAACTAGCCGTTGGGGGGACACCTTACTTAAAAACCGGCATTTATATTATACTAAAATGTGTCAGTTGTTATAAAGAACCAGCACCTCGGCACCTATTAGTACAGCCACGTGGCTCTTTAGGTTAGAACTGGCACGACATCTATTATCCTTATAGGTGTCGATTCTGAAATCAGCACCGATAGATGACCAAGTCATCAGTGTCGCTATCTAGGTGCTGGTTTCCAGCACCTAATGGGGTTTTCCAACCGGCACCTATCCAGCCTTCTGTAGTAGTGGGAGTACACCATTCATTGAGCCTAGCTAGCTTATGGTCTTGTGCTAATGCAGCCAATCATGGTCTAACAAGTTCAGCTACATGTACCATCGGAATCTCGATGACTTGGATGTCAATGGGTCAATAAAGAGCTGTCAGCTATGAGTGGTTGCTTGGATCTTTAAAATTAAAACACCAGTTTTAGCGAAAACATAATTTTGTGCTGATGATGATAAAGCCAGTTTTAGTCAATATTATCTTTTCAGTATGCATTTATCTTTATTCCTCCGAGTGAATTTGGTAGCTAGCTATGGCATGTTCTGTAAGCCTCCTCTCTCCAACCCTCACAAAGTGTTGGCATCGTCGAGTGGACCAACTCTTGCTTTTGTTCCTATAAAGTTATGTTTAATATAATAGGAATAAATTTTATATAGGACTATATAAGATTATACTATACTGAGATTAGTACAAATTAATGAGAGCGATCATCATTTTATATTTACTCCCATGCATAGACGGGTTTCTGTACCTCTCATCCAAACCACATAACACCTCTCTCCCCCCTCCCCCCTTCTCTCTTTTTCTCATCCTCACACCCTTTCTCCATATTCTCCCTCCTCAGATCTGGCTAGAGCGACTATTGCGACGGTTGGTGCTACGGAGCTCGAGCGTGGCGGCACAGCTCAAGCATGGTGATGGATCCCTGATCGAGAAGCCGTGGACTTGTCGGATTCGCGGTAGGTGAAGTGGATCAACGCAACTGAGGCGGCATGGTGGATCGTGAAGTAGAGTGACTAAGGCATGGGGTCGCTAGATCCGATAGTATTGAGGCACGAGAGCAGCGAATCTAACACTTGCGAGGCGAAGGAGTAGTGGATCTGTAGCAGCGATCGAGATGCAGGAGATGATATTTCTAGCGGCAACGAGTATGGGCTAGAGGTATGGATCTGGTAGGACTGCAACTCATGTGATTTTTCTTGTTTGGTTTTCTTGAGGTTTCTTGTGATATAAAAATGATTTTTGTGGATATCCAAATAATACTCCAATGGCACCTCATTGGCTAATATCATGTACCAGACCTGATATCCAGGTATCACAGTCGATACCTATAGTTATCAGCCTCACAGCCTAGTACCTACAGATATAGCAGGTACCTAGGTACCAAGCACCCCTTAGGTGAGGACATGATTCATTCACTTTGCCATCACCTAGAGAGTACTTCGTCCTCTCCCTCAATTCGATATCGCGCATTAGCATATTACATTATATATATGTAAGATTTTTGTTGTTGTCTAAGATGTTTTGCACTTATTCTTAGGTTAACAACTGGCACCCATCCTTGATTTAAAAAAATCCATCAAACACAACTTTCTGCCATGTTCGGTTTCTCTTTCTCTGCCTCCCTATGCTTGTTTGTTTTGGCTCACCCACACCATCATCGATTTCCTATAATACAACTATTATTCTGATGTCTAACCTGATAGGCTCTTCTTGATCGCACCACTAGAAAAAAATTACGATCCCCTACATACCAATAGTTTAATTATTAAGTAATATAGTTAATTGTTAACACTTCGTGTCTTATACCGGAAAGTTTTACGCATGTATGGCTATGTCAATACCTATAGGCTATACCTAGTCAGTTTAAATTTTACATGTCAGGGTGACAGAGGTAAAGGTAGATTTGGAGTTTTTTTTTCTTTTTATGAAAGTGAATATTGTATCTATTTAGAAATGAAGTCTAGCATAAGAAAAATAGTAGATGTCTGAATTTGTTTATAGTTTTTAACAGTTTCAGTAATTCAACAAACACAACTAACAATGTAATTTCTATTAAAAACTGTCTTAGCGATCGAAATCAGACGCATATATCATGTATGTATAAATGGATATAGAAAGAGGTGTCAAACTAAATTTGTACTGACAACAAATGAGAGTGAACATTCTCTCACAAGCAAAACCTTTTCATTCCCATTTGCAGCATTTCCTCACGTGAGTTCCGTGTACCACCAGTCGCTAACCCAAAAAGCCTATAAACAATCGGACGGTCAGATAACGTGCCACGTGGCCAAAAGGATGACATCGGACGGTGAACAAGCTGACGACGACCACCCTGGAATTTCCCGCTTTGCCCCCTGTTCACACGTCATCATGTCTCAACGCGTCCAGCGAAAAAAAAGAAGAAAAAAAAAAGGATTAGCGCATCAACGCCAAAAATGGGATTCATCGGTTGAACTCAAGATGGAATTTTAATCTCCTCGGTGTTCTTCTTCCCTCCAGATTTGGTCACTGTCGCGGGGGAAGAGAGAGGCGGAGCATCGGAAAGCAGGTGAAATTTTGTGGGGGGATTTGTTTTTTATCTTTGTTTGTTTTGTGGTTGCGTTGCCAAATTCAGCTTTCCTCGCCGTTTGGGGATGATTCTAGCTGGAATTCCGCTATAAAGATCGCTCCTTCTTGAGCTCACGATCTGTACTCATCTCTCTCTCCAACCCTTCCCGATCTGCAGATCGAGCCGGAGGCGCCGCCGCGGCCTCCTCCCCCCCACCGGCGCCTCGGATCGAATCGAATCCAATCGAAGGTATTCGTTCTTCTCCCATAGCCCTCTCGAGCTGGATTGGATTGGAGATTCATACGGCGTTGGATTCATTTCTTCCCCTTTTGATTGACCCATCCAGTTTGCACATATGTTTCTTGCTGTAAAAAATCAGCTGTTTTTATTTTTTATTTTTAATTAATTTGTTGTTGTGATGAAGGATGGAGTATGGAAGGAGGAAACCTATTAGCTTGCTGGAGCTGTGCATCCGTACTACCATGGATAACCTGAGGTATGTCGATAACGTGGACGGCGTGGAGATGGATCTGCTCCAGAGAATCCTGCCTCACTGCAAGATGGAGGACCTGACCCGTATCGAGAACAATACCGAGGTGATTTCGATAAGATTCGGGTTTCGTCGGAGGCGATATTCCAGGTTATCTTGTAGTAGTAGATTGGTCTGACATTGTGTTTTGGTTGGATAGATGGATCTTACCCCAGTTACTGATAAGCTGTGGAAGCTATTCTATACGCGACAATTCGGCGAGGAAAATGCGAACCAAGTCGTCAAGAGAATGAGCATGAGTGGAGCACGGTACAAGTGGAAGGATCTCTTCGATGTAAAATAGTACCTTTTTCATCACTCTTTTGTTGTTTTGGTTGGCTGTGGATGTCAGGGTTTTAGGAGAAAGAATTATGAAGGACTAAAATTCTAAAAGTTGTACCTGTTATTTGTAGGCCAAAACAAAAAAGCAGAAGGAATATGAAGAAAAGATGGGCCAGAGGCTTGCTAAGAAGTATGAGGCAGCGAAAGCTGGTAAGGTGGTTATAGTTCTGTATCGAAAGTGTGCAAAATGAATTGATATGTGTCATGCTGATAATAGAATAGCTATAGGATCTTTGATAGCTTAATGAATATATGTTATTTGCAAATGAGTTTGGACAGTAAATTGGTCGATATCTCCAGTTGGCGCTTCAGCCATTGAGAACGCGAGCAGGACAAAATTACAAGACAGCACTTTGACTTGTTCTGATGTATTGCCTTTTATTTTGGTGGAGTTACAAGTGACATCTCCTTTGCTTCTAGGGCCTATCTATAGTGCTGGGCGAGGGGACGCAGAACCACAGATCAACCCTCAAATACCTATACATGGTTGAGTGGCTTCATAGTACCTCACCACTCCATGGGGTCCATTCACCAAAGGCACGATCTGATGACATTGTGAGGGGTCCTGCCGAACTCATAGGCTGTTCACGCTATTGACTCTGCTCCTGGGTTACATCCAGGATGATCCACTCATGCCACTGCTGACCTCTCCCACTTTGCATCTTGGGCCTCTCGCTGTATTGATATCGACTCGACTCAGATTTTGTCCGGGGATCACCGGATCAATATTCTTTCCTCGCTGCTAGAAAGGGCTGGATTGTATCCACTGGTGGCTTTGCACCACGAGGATGAACTAGGATGAGTCATAACGGTAGTCGGTATTTCTATGGTGAACAAGGATGTGTGAGGAGCCTTCCCTCCACATGTTTTGTTTATGGAATTTAACAAATTTTCCTGGTAAGTACAGCATGTTAAAATATGAATTACTTTTGCCACCCTAGTCGTAATGTCATTAACTTCAATCTGTCAATTACTTTTGCAGAAACATTTTCTTGCTGGGTGTCTCCAGATTGTATGTGTTAGATACGGATTAACTCTTGCGCTATGAAATAAGCATTTAATTTTGCAATGGAAGTATTTGGCTGGCATAATAATTTGGGTCTTTGATGGTGGATTAATTTTTCGTTTAGTGGTACTCTACACTTCTATTGTAAGCTACTTCAAATAGAATGAATCAAATGCCATTGCAAACTTTCACGGAAGTCCACAAAATTAGCTTTTTGTAAGCTACCACAGTCCAATAAAATATTGATTTTCCCCCTTCCCGTCTGCATTTTATTTATTTACGCTTTCTACCATTAGAAATGGGTGATAAGTTCTTGAGAAGAACCTGAATGCCCACTGCCAGTTCATGCTCTCCACATGCTATGCCATGTAAGAATCTTCTGATGATTTGTGTTAATCCCTTGAGTTACGGTGAAATTAGCAAAGCCAACCGCAATCTGTATGATTCATAGATTTTTTTTTTGTTCTTATAAGGTCCATTTATAGGCCGCAATCGCATACATTTATAAATGGAATCTGTACTTATGAAACCATCTTTAATTAACGTTGAATTGGAGGTAAATATTGCAAATGTAACCTAGTGCTGAGATTAGCTGAGCTGTTTGCCTCAAAAAGGGGTATCAGAATCCTCCATTAGAGAGTGCAAAGAAAGGTTTATTTGATTCCTGTCTAATTTGATTAGTTAATTCCTAGTTAGAAGAAAATCTAGCTTCTTCTTGTGACAACAAGTAATTATTTTTGTTATTTTATACTAGTATCCAGGATCAGTATCATTCAAGTTCTAACTTTCCTTTTCTTTTCCAGAGAAACAAAGTAAACAAATTAAAATTTGTACGAAGGTGCCACCAAGCAGCAAAAGAAGTTTTTTCGGAGGTAGTTTTCTTTCTCAGTTTATTCTGGATTCTGCCTTGCAACATATTATGTTTCCCATACTTACTAAGTCTCCACAGGAAGTGGACCCAGCAACCTATCCAGCTATAAGAGCCCTATTCTTAAAAAAGCAAGGATGGAGGTTAACAGGTAATTTTATTTTCTCGTGGAACGATTGACGTGAAATGGCTGTTTTCTGAAACCGTTGTCTAATTTTGTGTTACAGTCAGGCAAAAATGAAAGCTGCTATTCAAAGGAATACTATAGCAAGGTTTGTCTCATTTCGACATTAACGTTTCGGAGAATTTCATACATGTTTCGTTTTTGAAATACCTTGCTATTTGAACCTCTCAATCTCTCATGTTATTTCACTAACTCTGGCTCTGCTTTGACAGGACATCTCAGCACATAAGGATGAACTCAAATCATGTACAGCCAATGAAGACAACGACTATTCATAGACCCAATTCAACCATTACCATCACTAAACCAACTGGTCCGAATAAGCCATTACAGAGCGACAAACAAACTGGTCTGAATAGGCCGTTTGAGAGCAATAAACCAACTGGTCAGAATAGGCCATTCCAGAGTAACAAACCAACTGGTCAAAATAGGCCATTGCAGAGCAACAAACCAACTGATCTGAATAGGCCGTTTCAGAGCAATAGGCCGAAATTCTAGAGGAGGATCAAACCGCAGCATCGCGTTCTTGACTCCAGAGTTCGCCTTGCTTGTGCAGCAAAAACATCAAATTTCTTGTGCACAAGTTGTGGTAGTTTACCATAACATGAACTCATTGTGCTCTAGGAAAAATAGTCTTGTCTGAAGTTGGCCTCACTGAGCACTCGTATGTTGTATCTGAAGAGCATCCGTTTGGCAAAGGAGAAGCACACCAAAGTGTACCATAAAAATATTGGTTATATCTGTAACATACAATTTTTATCATATGAGAAAAGGATTTTATTCCTTGATTACTTTTGGATCCATATTATGCTTTGTGAGTATTTGTTGAGATGCTAAGGATTTAGAGGGATTGTTCTGGTGACAATTCTATGGCAAGTGAGATGTGTTCTCAAGGTTGATCTCAGCAGTTCTTTCCTTTCAGATGTTGATGTCAACAGTTGCATATAGTCAGGAAGGAGAACCTCTCTTCCAGTAGAAATCATCTGTTAATTGGTTGCTTAATGACCAAAATATGAATATTAAAAACAAGCAAAATAATTTTGGTGGTTGTTTGACTCCAGTGAACATTGGAACTGAGAAGAAAGCTAAGATTTAAACTGAAGTTTAGATGTTGATGTCAACAGTTGCATGATAGTCAGGAAGGAAAACCTCTCTTACAGTAGAAATCATCTGTTGATTGGTTGCTTGATGACCAAAATAAGGGTGTTAAAAAAATAATGTTGGTTGTTGTTTGACTCCAGTGAATATTGGAACTGAGAAGAATGCTCAGATTCTAAACTGAAGTTCATATTTGAGGGAAACTTTACAACGGTGGCTGCAAAAATTTACTAGCTAAAATCTAGGCCCCAGGCCATCAAATAAGGAACCTGTCTGGTACATTTGTATCAGGAAAAAAATGTATTTCGTCTATAATAGAATTACAATGGCAACAAATTACTTGTGCACGACAAAATATCATCTGATAAGAAAATAAGGATCAAAACTTTCAGTTGCTGAACTCCCTACTTGATCCCATTGCTTCTTTGGGGAATTGAACGTCTCGTGTGATTCTTTTACCAACGAATAAAGGTTAGAGATCAAAGGATTTTTTAGGAATGGTGTGATAACCCCATCAAGGTCTGAAAAGTTCTTCAAATATTCTGTGTGTCTGTCCTTCAGCTGTTCCAAAGATTGTGACTGAGCAAGTGCATATAGGCCAAGCAGATTTGCATAAACTGATATGAACACATCCTTATGGTTTCCTATACCACCAATCCAATCAGTTTTCCCTTCTTTCTCGAGAAAGCTGCTGGTCAGTGATATGAGCTGGTGCAGAAAGCTCTCCCTCCAGTTCTGCAAGAACAGTTCAACTTCTGCTCCTGTTTCCACCAGATATTTGGACTGCAAAAGCTTCTGAATACTAGAGCAGCAGATCTGACATATCAACAGCTTCTCCTCATGGTGGTTATCAATCTCTTTATCAAAGATCTGACGGATTAAATCTCCACGGGAGTTCAAAGTGTTAGCGGTATCCAGAACTAGCCTTAACAAGTATTCAGTGTATTTCAGCCAGTGACCAAGCAAAGAAGTTAGGTATTCGAAGCTCAACTCAATCACTCTATCCACTTGAAGTGGTGTGGAATCATCACACAAGTTATTAGCTGAACCCTTTGCAATTATTTTCTGAACATTGTTGGCAAGTTTTTGTCTAAGGTATGTATCTTCATCCTCCAGCAACTGGATGCATATGAACCATAAGTCAAGTATCTTGCATGAATAAAGATTGATAAGTTCACTCACAGTAGCATTTGAGCATTTCTCCTCGATATGGTTCTCATCATGTTCCGAAGGAAGGTATGCATTGGACAGGGATGGGGCAAATAAATTGGCTTCTTCCAGAAGACCAGACGCAATAATTGCTTCAGCAGCAGCCCTTCGAGCATTTACAGTTTCAGACGGTGCACTCAGGTTCTTAACAAGATTGACAAAAGAGCTTGCACTAAGAATGGCAGTTGACAAGTTTTTCCCTTCATCAATTCTGACAAAAGAAGTAGAGTGCTCATGTGTTTTAGAATCCAGTAATCCCCTTAGCATTTTAGCAAACTGTCTCATGCACATACCCATGCAGCATAGAATTGTTTCTCTGGTTTTTGCATGCGACACTGTGCTGTTTAAATGAACTAATCTGTCCCAGAAGGATAAAAATGTGCTGGAATCTTCTTCACTGTTGAACTGGCATTCCATGTTCCATGAAAAGATGATCTTTAGATTATAGTAAAGACATTTGGGGTGTTCTTCCTCAAATATTCGTTTTAATATAACATGCTGCAGGTTGGACTTTGCCCACTGGTGCAAAAACTTTTTGCTATCACCAGATCTGGCTGATTTGGCAAGCTGAAGAATCCTCTTCAGTGCTGTAATTCTAACATCATATGCAGGATCAACAAGGCAAGATGCAATCTCCTTATGTAGTTCATAGAGGGAGACCTCCCGAGGCATCTCTGGTATGCTTGAAGTCATATCAAGTATTTGCAACTGAACATTTTCATCGTTAGTTTCATCATGTCTCTTTGGAAGGCCAACACAGCTGAAATATGATGCAGCTGCTTGCTGGCGAAGTTCAATCTGCGTAGGGTCATGGAATGCATAATGAGTTGAAGTCCCATTGTTCAAACACTGATAACTCAACTCCCAAAGGAGGATCTGGATGGCATCAGTATGCCCACTTTTCCCTGTTCTTGCAACATCAAGCATCAGATCAAGCACCTGCAAGTAAGATGTACTTACAACGGGGCATGCACATAACTTGACACTGCCAAGCCAGGAGCATTTTGAGAGAGCCTCAATCAGTTGGCTAAGAATCTGATCCTTCTTGGTACTGTCTGTCAAAGCTCTAAAGTTGTTATCTAGAAGAGAAGACAGCTGCAGCAAAAGGCCATGAATTGAATTGAATGAGAAAGACTTAGCGGGCAGAGTTAAATTTCCATTTCCCATATCAGCTGATAAACACAGAGCACGGTGAGCAGTCACTTCATGGCTTCCACAAGGTAAATTATGCAGTATATCACCGACAACATGCTGCAGTCTCTCATTAGACACCAAACCAATTAAGGCTCTTGATGCAAGGACACGAACCCGATAGTTACTTTGTGTGGCGCATCTTTGGATGAAAGGCAAAAGCAAAAAAGGATCTAAGGAATCATCAGTGCCACGGCTTATAGGTGAAGGTTTGAGCCTTGACAATAGAATAAGAATTGGGCACAGGCTTGGGTGTATGGCTTTTGCAATCTGTGACCCCAAATTGCTCGAAATTCCATCAGCTAGCAGTCCAGTTGCAACATTCAGTTCACTAAGAAGGAAAGGATGAAGTGCTGGGTACCTACATAAGAAAACAAGGCACACCTTTCAATAAAAACAGTTGATCCCACAAACTGAACTAGTTGCTGGTCTGTACAGATATTGAATATAAATGTTTGTCAATAAGAAAGAAAAATGCCGCAGGTAATAATCTACTGATAAATTTATATAGACAAGAGCCACAAAACTGAAGTGCTGAACCACTGAAAAGGTTACTAACTGTGTATGTGTAATTCACAAAATTTAAATATTTTCCATGATATTAATGTGTGAGGACAGTAGGGCAATAATGACAGGGCACAAATTACCACACCGAAAACCATATTCAAACATCATCATCATCAACTTGCCTGTGGAAAAATTCAAGGCCAGTTAATGACCGCCGTGCTGATTCACGTTTGTGCACATTCAGAAACCCAACCATACGACGAACCAATGCAGTATACGCAAGACAAGCTGCGTTGCGCACTTCCCAGTAAGGAGATGAAAATGCATGTATAGCAACAATTGTTGCCTCAGCACAGAAACCAGAAGTGTCAGTCGCTAAATTTGCATCATTGAAGGCAGCTCTAAGCACATTAAACACATGCACAGTCGGAACAACACCCTCATTTCGGCTTTTAGATAAGTTCCCATTAGAATGTACACCTGCAGTAGTTTCTGATTGTGATTCACATGGTTCTCCAAGAAAATCCTTCTCTGTGTCAAGCTTCTGGTTGGAATCATTCTGAAAATTAGCTAAAGATGTTTTGGCAAATTCTATGAGCCATTCTAATGCTCGTGGAAGTAGCTTCTTTGGTGTTCCTTCTGGCTCTGCCAAGAACAAGGCAATAAAAGCAGCAGGAATTCCTGCACTCCTTCGTAGCAAATCATCCACAGTTTGCCCTTTAGCAACCGTCCTATCCATCAGAAGCTCCATCCATGATTCTGTCATTTTACATAGCCTGAAATGATGAGACAAAGAAAAGATCATCAGCACATAGAAGCGAGCTATAAGTCCCAAATCAACATAATACACAACTGTAGAATATGGTTAACATGAAATTTTAATTTCTGCATGCACATGAATATAGAATCAGGTTCATGAAAATCACAATAAACTAGTAATGCCTTTCAAACGATGGACCATTAACACAACAAAGCATTCTTAATAACATGGCAAATTTTTTTATGTTGAGAGTTAAGGACGAAATTGAGTTGCTCATCATCTTGGACATGATTGTATCACAAGTAGGGATAGGGAATTGATGAACAGTTTGGAGCCTCCTGTTATGTTAAATCTCATAAATAATGTTACTTGTTGGCTGTTGCTGAATTATTAATATACACATTCTGAAATCTGAAGGTAAACATGTACTGCAGGACTAGATTATGCGAACCATAATAAATATTTCCTTCTTCCTAGAAACAAGAAACCAATGTGAAGATGAAATACTGAAGTATACCTTGAATCATTTGAGCAAAGAAGGCGATTGCAAAGTGCAGTAAGTCCAGCCCTTGTCTTATCAATTGCACCATTATGCTTCATTTTAAGAAGAACCTGCAGAAAATGGTTACCCATCTTCTCTAACTGTTCAACATCAAGAATGTCCCCAGTCATGCCTGTCTCCTCTGTATTCTCAGCCAAATCACCATGAGATGAATTTGAATGAGAGCAACCAGGCAATGGAATTTTCCTGATGATAGTTCCAAAGAGAAGACTAACCTGAGATATAAATGGAACAGTTATGTCAGGGAAACAATAACTGAATACAACACACAGAAAATTACATTGAAACAATAATGTCCATCTGACGTGAAGTGTGCAATTTCTTGGAAACAAGACCTCTGTTTTAGTGGCTACATATAATATAAAGATCGGGGTTCAGGCAGGATGAGAAGCATTGAATAAAGGACACATTCAAGTGACCAAACAGACTTTCCAAAAAACTGCATACTACGATACTATTATTCATCGGAAGCCCAGTTTATAACCATACTGTATCATTGATAACCTAAGGATTTTGGAAAGTTAATTTACTGCATCTGGTGAGAAGCTAAAAATAAATAAAGCTGGTGAAGAGCAGCTTTCAAAACAGAAGCCAAGTGAAAAGATTTACCTCCTTCATAGCAAGCCAGCAACCAACCATAACAACATGCTCAGCTGGTTTGCCATTATGCCCTGATTTTACATTGGTCTCTGCTATTTCTGAAGCGGTACCAGGTTGATCCTCATCTATTATATCTGAGAGGAAGGAATCATCATCAATCATGTCATCCACATCATATGGCATGTACCACGCATCAGAAGAAACCACCCACAGGGCCAATGAAGTCACACGCATTATAAGTTGAAGAAGCTTTTCTACAAGACATCTCATTTCAGCAATACATGACTGTACTACCTCAGTGTTCCAATCCAATTCATCAAATGTGTAGCGCAGGGTAAGAAGAACTCCATGCACAAAGCTTTTCTTGCATGCTTCAGAAAGATCCTTCTCACCCTCTTCAACAACAGCACACAGCCACTGAATAAGTGATGAAATATATTGTGCAACTGGGTTTTGACTAGTCAGTTCTGTGTCATCATTTGTGGATTTTGTGTAACATTGAAGGCAATCATTTTCTTTAGAAAACACAAGAACACAGCCAAACTCTAGAACATACTTCCTAAATATCAGTCGGAAGGTTAACGCACCAGCATCACTTTCCCGGACTCGTGGGCTAAGTACAAGTTTTTTTGCCCATCTGATAACACTGTCTATGGATGTACTCGAGGAAATTCCAGGGAGTGGTGTTGGGAATTGCAGTAGAATGCGAAAAGAGTTTTCCCTTAGCCTGTCCCAGCTATCAATTATAGACCCTACAAATGAAATTGTTGAATCTGGCAGTGTTATGCTGTCACTATAAGGATAAAGATCATTCTTCCCTTCAGAGCGACAAATAGGCCATACATCTAGCAAGGTAAGAATAAGCTCCATTGCAATTGTTTTCCTTTCGTAAGGGCCAGAGGGGTAACAAGAATTAAACAGAAAGGAGCTAAGCCACTCCATGAATTGGAAGAGATCTTCAGCTCTCTTGATAGTGGTGGCCTTGACAGTATCAACAGAATTAGAATCTTTGTCGCCAGACAATGAAGATGGAAGCCATAAACCCTGCTTTACCTGTCTGTCCAGTGCTGTTCGCACCCTGGCAAAAAACTTTCTAAATAAACTTGTCCATTTCATTTGAAATGCTGTCGAGCTACAACGCATATTCAATGGGACTGCTTGTTTAAGCAAGCTCAGTTCCAAGGCGGATGGAAGACTTGATGTCTTGGGATTTAGAAAAAGTGATTCAGCAGCATCTATTCGGAGACTTTCTTCATTGTGTGTCAGTGCTAAAACAAACCATTTAACAGGCACTGTAACAATAATTCCTCTGATAGATATAACCGCATCACACTTGTTAGCTACCTGCTGAGACAGAACATCAGGATCTAAATCAATGTCCCCTTCCACAAGTGCAAGGTTCCGAGAGACCTTAAGCAGTGAAACCAATGCAGCTATACACTGGTCATTTTTCAAAGCAACATCTAGTTCGATTGCCTTTGCGCTTGGGCCAACATTGATGAATCCAAGCATAGCAAATATGCTATCTGCATCAACTTCGATAGCAGCAGGCAGAGCATAAGTATTTAGATTAGAACGTAGTTTTGAATTTCCAGATACTAGTCCCCGCAACAAAGGAGGCAAGCACAAAAATCTGAAGGCATCATACCCTTGCTCAATACCATCATCTTTCCAGCATTCATCTCTTAATGTCTCGAGGAAGCATTTTAAAAATGATGTTGCAGCGCAACAGACATCATCATCCATGTAAGCATAAGCTGTTTCCAAAAGGAGATTTGATTTCAACTTTAGAAGAGATTTGGCACCCAGCCGCTTTGTCAAAGAAGCTAAAGGGATATATCTCCCTTTACATCGCGGACCTAGGCGAAGTAAATCACTTGCAATATTAAAGAGAAACAGTTTGCTGTTTTCCTCAGGATCTCCTGATGGAATACATGATTCAATATCTAATAGTAGATCAAATATGAGATGCACCTGTTTTACTGTCTGGCTCAAAGGATCTTCTAGGTTACTCCATATGATTCTCAATATACGGTTGATCACATCTCTTGAGAAAGGTTCATAGTCTCCAGAGAAGTCAGTGAAATCAGCTAAAACTGAAGTTTTTATCTGCTGCAAACATATTTGAGTCACTGTAAGAGCATGGAAATTGAAATGGCTATCAATTGGGTTCTCACAGTGCTTGCAAAGCTCAGGTAAAATCCCATTGTACAATATAGTCCATAAGGATCCATTGGAATGAAGCTGACGCATGTTGAGTACTGTCCTTGGAATAGCAGTCAAAATCCCTCTCAGCAAACAAAGTCTACTCAAAATTGAGATATCTCTGATTTCTTCACACAAATTGAAGTCAGAAAGCACCTCATGTCCAGCTGACTCTTTGATGTCTTTTTGTTCAGCGCAAATAGAAAAGAGACCTTCAGAAAGGAACCAGCAAATATCCTCGGAACTCATGAAAACTTGAATTGCAGCACAAAAGCTAACTCCAGAGGCCACCAGGCAATCCCTAGAAAAGGCTGATGACTTGAGAACAGTCAGTATCGTCCTAACAACATGCTTGAAGACAGTAGATGCTTTGTCAAGTTCAGTAAACTTAGAAGGGTAGCGCTGCAGCAAGTAGTACATGCAAGACATAGCCTCTTGGCACTGCTCCATCACAACTGGCGATGGTCGGGACCCATCAACTATGTCACTAATCACCCCATCAAGCCCAGCAACCACATCTAGTGCCATGACCTCTGCACACTTCTTGACTGATTCATCCAAAAAACCTAACTTTGGGTACCCAATCAGCGATAATGCTGCTCGAGATACCAAAAATCTTTTCTTCGCCTTGATACCAGAGCCACCATACTCCTCACAGAGCGTAGCAAAGCATCCACTGATCAATGAACAGTGTTTCTTGCACTTGGCAAGCACAGATATGATTGTCCGATGGAGTGGTAGGGAGTTCTCAAGGAAGAGAATCTCCAAATAAAGTTTTGTTGCAACAAGAACAGCATCATCAGGGATGGCTGGACTTGAAAGAAACTGCACAAATGCTGAGGCAAGGTCCTTGACTCCAATGACTTGCGCATATGTGGAGGTGAGAGAGATCAAATTGTTCAATTGGGAGAAGAAACTGGACGAGGACACCTCAGTCGGCACACGAGCTAGTTCTTCAAGGTAGTGCTTGGGGAACACAAGTGAGGTGTACGTGTACCGGTGCCGATGCTGCAACGAGCGCCACTTCGCAGACATTGTTCCACCAATATTAGCTTCTCCACCTCAATCTAAAGCACAAATAAATGAATCCTTTGGTCAAATTCCAGCATAATAATAATAATCCACCAGTCAAAAAAGTAAAAGCAAATGAGCTCTTCGAAATTGGTTCCGATAAGTACCACAAGCGATCTCCAGAATAATAAGCTCACCCAGACCTCCACCAGAAAACTTTTCTCTGAACAACAACAGGCAACAGCTTGGTCTGCCAAACTTCTTCCTCCCTAACAAATGACAAAAATATTTGGTCTCTTTCAGTTGGACTCAATGGTTACAACCGCCACGAAGAACTAATAGAACAAAGCTACACAAAAAATTTTCATAGCAAGCACAAAACTAACAGTTCTAGGTGAGTTAGAAATTCAGCAGCAGCAGCAGCTTCGAAGACGGGTGAATCTCCCAGGTGTCCATTTGGACATCCATGAACTCAAAAAAAAAAAAAAACTCTTCTGCACTTCTTTTTTTTTTGTCGGGGTATGAATCGCTACCACGCACCTTCTCGAGACTCTTCGCCGGCGACGGAGGTGGGATTGAGGGAGTTCAGCGGTAGGTCGCCGTCGGTGCGCCGCCGCCTGAGTCGGCGAGCTGTGGCGGCGCAGCGAAAGGAGGCGAGGGTTTAGGGCTTGGTCTCTCTCTCTCCTCTAAAGCTTTTTTTTATCTGACCAAAATGCCCCTCTCCAACATGGGGGAATTTAACTATTTGCCACTTTTAGTTTTAACATTAACGGGTTCACATATGTTATAACATAGAGGTCCCATTGCTTTGAGATTCGGGCTCTCTCTCTTCTCTAAAGCTTTTTTTTATCTGACCAAAATGCCCCTCTCCAACATGGGGCAATTTATCTATTTGCCACTCATATGTCAATGACACGTGGGGTCCACACGCGTCTATGACGTGTGGGTCCAGTGGCAAATACCTCCTCCAACATTGCTCTTGCCTATTCCGTGCTTTGAGATTCGGGCGCTCTCTCTCTCTCTTCTCCTAGCCGGCGAGCGCGTCTCGAGATGCCCGCGGCGGCGGCGGCGGCGGCGCGCGGCCCGCTCCTCCATCTCCGGCGGAACCCGGCGCCACGCCTTGCCGCCGCCCGCCGCTCCTTCTCCTCTTCCGGGATGCGGTGCGTCAGCGCGGCCGCGGGCGCGGGCGGCGGCGGGAGGGAGCGGCGGTCGTCGCCGGCGTTCGGCGGGCTGCTGCTCGACGCCGGGGGCACGCTGCTGCAGCTGGAGCGGCCAGTCGCCCAGACGTACGCGTCCCTCGGCCGGCGATACGGTTCGTACTCCTCTCCCCCCACCTCCCCATCGAACCACCATTTCGCTCCTCGCGCTTACCTTGGCATTTCGTCGAACACGTGGCGGGCGTGTGGCCTCCAGGTATGAGCAAGAGTGAGGAGAGCATCAAGGAGGGATTCAAGCGGGCCTTCTCCGCGCCATGGCCAAAGACGCTCAGATACCAGGTAATCGACATGGACACGCAGTAATTGTGTCATAGAGCAGCAATGTTGCTTGTGCAAGCTGTGAAATTGTGGTGGGTTTGTTGCTGAGGTGATGATGATTTGGATGCGGGTTGTTGACGCAGGGAGATGGACGGCCGTTCTGGAGGGTTGTGGTGGCAGAAGCAACCGAATGCACCAATAATGACTATTTCGAAGAAGTATATGAGGTATAGCGTTATTGGTCTTGTGTGGGGTGCTTAATTGCAACTTTTTGAGAAGGTTATTTTGATCATTGGATGAATGCTTTGCTTTGGACCTTTGGTTACTGAAGGTTGATAAAGAGTCTGTCCTCAAATATTGTTCGATATCTGCTGAAGAGACAGGAAAAACATTTTCCGCTACCTTACAAGTATTATGGATATGTTGTTAGACAATGATAATTCAGATAATTAATCTTCATTATTGATATTGGGTGGCTACTCATTACACGTGCCCTGGTCTAATTGGAATCAAGAGTCTGTGATTTGATGATAGACAAGTATTTTGAAGTTGAAGAGCTGTGTTTTTGGTTCAATTTAATTTATTGATACATCAATTGTTCATGTTGTATTGTTCATGTTGTACTTGTACCGTGTGACTTATAGTTGAAATTTCTCTTATCTGTTAGTATTATGCTCATGGAGATGCATGGCATCTGCCTGCTGGGGCTTACGAAGCACTGCGTGATATAAAGGATGCTGGAGGTCATACAGTTCATGCATTTTCTTCCTTTTTCAGCTTCCAATATTAAATCATGCCTACTGCCTTCTAGGCCTTGTCTCAGACTTTTTTGTCTGCAAAAATCACACATCATTAATGTTTCAATTTCAGTTAAGCTAGCTGTTGTATCTAACTTCGACACACGGTTACGAAAATTACTTAAGGACCTTCATGTCTCGGATATGTAAGTGCATATAACATTTCACTTTCTAAATACCTTGCTCTTACAAAAAATTTTGAGTAATGGACTTATGCTAACAAATCTTGAGCTGTCCAGGTTTGATGCCATTGTTGTATCATCGGAGGTTGGACATGAGAAACCTGCTCCAGAGATCTTCAAGATAGCATTAGGTACACTAAAGCGTTTAGTTTGTGAGTTAAGTTTTTTTTAAAATTATGAGTAATGGATGAATTCATCCAATACTGGCTAGGTTGCATTATTGAAGGTACTTTCACAAGCACGCAGGCACTCTCACAAGCAGGAAGCTTCGCACATGTTCTATTTAAAATCAGTTGATGCATTTTTTTCCCAGTAGAACTAAGAAGTGGCTTGATTTTCTATTTGGCAGATCAAATTGGTGTAGAGGCCAGCAAGGCAGTACATGTCGGAGATGATGAAACTGCAGACAAGGCAGGTGCTAATGCCATAGGGCTTGAGTGCTGGTATGCATAGTCTTTCCCTTCTCATTCCTTTCACCATGTAGTGCAATCGTGCTACAGATATCATGTCTCTTCAAGTGATTGATTGCTTAGTGATGCCATTACCATTTTTAGGCTCTGGGGACAGGATGTGAGGACATTTTCTGAGATACGAGACCAAATTCTAACAAAATTTCCACAGTGACATCATAGAGACCTCACTGCAGGTGATCTTCACAAGCTTTTTTTTTCCTCTCTCCAAAGCTTCATTGTCATGACCAAGAGGCGCCAACTTTTGTAATGTATTAAAGTCAAATATCACTAGCATTGAATTATCGATATATTTGCATTTTGCAATAAAATAGCACCTTTACTACTAAATGTGGTAAAAACCACTAAACCAGCACAGCATATTACCGACACATCACAACAAAAAAAAATTTCCCGCTCCTATGCCTGAATATACTGTACAGACTCCAGACTAGTGTCCATGCGGCCATGCCTGAAACCAAACATGGTCAAAAAGGCTGTAGAAATATCACTCCTGCACAAACGGAATGAAGTTTTAACAAATAAGCTTCCAAACACAGTTTATTTTCATGCATGACTTAGAGTAGGCAGATACTACATCTCTGCTTATTGCGTGACACTGACATGATCATAAGATGATTTCCTTGTCCCTGTCGCCTTTTTCCAGCATGATCTCTGCAATGTCGATAGAGATGCCATGCTTGAGCATGACTTCTCTGGCAACCCTGTACAGCTTTTCCAGCTCGCCATTTGGTGGTGTTCAGACACCATCTTATCTTCACCATATCTCACGATTTCAACTCTGGGATTGTTTGGATGGATCCATGTCACCTCCCTTGCAGTCTCCTCTGCTTCCTTGACCTCCCTGAGACTAGCATTCTCACAGTTTATGGAGACCCTGAATTTCTGGACATATTGGTTCCTCCACAGCCAAGAGAATTTAATGTTACGACCTTTATCCTTGATCTTCCGTACATTGACATCATGGTGAACAACTTCAAGCTGAGAGTGGGAAACCAATTTCAAGTAAGCAAAGCTGTGTTATCGTGTAAAGTAAACTAAGAACAGGTGCAGGCATGCAGCAAGCGTAGGGCCTTAGGCTTACATGGTGTGGTTCTCTTTAAGAACAAATTGAACAGTAGTGTTTGAAAAAGAATTGCTCTCTATACAACTTTTCAATCATTTCTAAGATACAGATATTTTCTATGCAGCTTATAGTGATTAATATGGACAGTTACAAGGTGGATCCACACACAGTCAACTACCTTCGATTTTTTTTTTGGGTATTAGGGTATACTTTCTAAGCCTTAGAGCATCCTCAGCAGTTTCGGCATCCCATCTTCCATCCAGGAAATGGCGTATGGGGGGAGAAAATCCGGCTCCAACGGATACGCCATCTGGGCCTCCATAGTTGGCGTTTCTCTCTCCTCACGCCATCCCGCAACCACCGCTCCCATCCGTTCTCCCGCCCCCATCCGGATCGAGATCGAGGAAGAGGTGAAGCAGTGAAGGTAGATCGAGTGGAGGTACCTTCGGCCGCGCCGCCTTTCCGCTGCCGCCGCCACTCTGCCCGGCTGTCGGCGAGCCGCTCGCGCGCCCCTCCGCTCCGGCCGGCGGCGAGCCGCTCGCGCCGCCCCTTCGCCCGCGCCGACGCTCCGCTCCGGCCGGCGGTGAGCCGCCCGCGCCGCCCCTCCGCTCTGGCCGGCGGCGAGCCGCTCGCGCCGCCCCTTCGTCCGCGCCGACCCTCCGCTCCGGCCGGCGGCGAGCCGCTCGCGCCGACCCTTCGCCCGCGCGGCCCCTCCGCTCCCGCCGGCGGCCGGCGGCGGCGAGCCGCTCATGCCGCCCCTCCGCTCCTCCGCCTGCTCATGTCTCTCGAGCTCTCTGGAGTGAGAGAGAAGGGAGTGAAAGAGAAGATAATGATGAAAAAAGAAAAAATAATATTAATTGATTGTAGTTGAAGGATACTATTAAAATATAGGAGGATGAGATATAGATGATGTAATATGGATGATCTGTTGGAGTGGGGAGAAATATGAAAGAGGAATCTTTTTTGGATGACCATCTATATAGCCATATGGATGATCAAATTTGGACGAGCTGCTGGGGATGATGCTCTTAGGAGCTAGCGAATATGGTGTCTCTTTGCCTCTTTCTTACCCTGTTTTAATAGGACAATAGATGGAAGGTTGAAATCACCATAGCAACACAGCATGCATGCTTTCTAAGTACCTCCATAAATAGGAATCAAATGAAGAACAATTTATTTTGTTAGCTACTAGTAATAAGGGATAAGATTGGAGACTAAAAACTGGGTAACCGAGTCAACTAGCTTCATAACTACTTGTAACAAGTACAACAATGGGGGATTAACTCTTTTAATCCAGTAGAGATCACAGAGGCGATTTACCTCTTGATGTTGGTCAGACAACACCATCTTATCTTCATCATATCTCATCATGTCAAGTGTGGGAGAGTTGGGATGATTGTCGACTGCGCACCTCGCAGCCGCCTCTGCTTTCTCCACCTCCTGAAGCGTAGCATCCTCACAAAAGATGGAGACACTGAATTTCTCGACCCGTGGGTTACGCAGCAACCAATGGAAGTCAAAGTAACCATCATCATCCTTCATCTCCCGCACATTGACATTTTGGACAACAACTTTAGGATTGACACTTGTAGGCTGAGTACGGCAAAATAAGAATCGAATGGGCAAGTAAGTAAGATAAACTATGAATTGTGTAATTCCATAGTAAATTGGAGAAAATTCCTTGTATGCCCAAGCACAAGAGTTGGACGGAATTAAAATATATCATGGTCCCATACAACAAGTTATGAATTTAGTGTGAACCTTACACAACAACTTATACTGCCAACCTAATACACCACAAATTCCAACATCCATTCAATGCTCTAAGGTAAAATAGACCTTTCCATAACTACTAAATGGTCAATTGCCTGTCAATTAATGGAATGAGTATTTATGGGACCAAAACCAAAATTTGGGGTCTTAGAAGGGATTGAGTAGAATTCGCGGGTATGAAATGGATTGACTGAAATTTTAGATGCATATTATGAATTTTCTCGATCGGCTGGATACATCTTCAATGTAGACTGGAGAGGATGAATTGGATTCCATTATTGAAAAGCTAAACCATGACACATAATAAGAATGAAGGAACTAAACAAGAGAAGAATGCCACATCGTGTGGCTAGCTGGCAGCTCAGACCCTGATCAAGGCTTATAATTAATCGCAGGAATGGAAAAGAAGGAAAGAATAGGTGAACTAAGAGAAGCAATAAGCTGTTGAAACCACAAATTCCAATCGATAGATGTGTGTGCACATACCTCTCTGTAAGGTGAATGTATCTTACTGTCACCCAGTCTTGTGGTTTTAAGGGTAGGGCGGTTGGGATGGACAGCAGCCACTTGTGCCAGCGCCGCCTCCGCTTTCTCCACCTCCGTGGCATGGGCACCCGAACATGCCATGGTAGCTTCAACTCTTCTAAGTGAAGTTCTTCCATGGTTCCGAAAGCCAAGCAGCTTGTCAAAACCAAGTAGGTTGGCATCTCTTAGGAACAGCACACGGACAAAAAACTCGAGGGATTCAAGCCTTGGCATGATAGTCTTTGTGCTGCAAATGACACCATGTAGATCAAACCGGAGAAATGAACAGGGTGTGCTGAAATATCTCAACTTCCGAAAGTAGCCGTCACCAGCAGCATTCTCAACGCTGACCACATGGGTTTTACACGAACACAGTTTTAGGTGGCGGAGCTCTGGCAACCTCCCAAGAGTTTCCATGTCCTGTTCCTTCACGATCTGCACTTGCAAATCTAGATAGCAGAGGTTTGGAAGAAGTAACGGGTTAATCCCCACAGGCATTCTATAGAACACCAAGGATCGCAATCGCAGGTGTCGGAGGCGTCGAGGGGAAGTGAATCCTGCTTCCCACATGACACTCTTCATTCTTGATGAGCCCCCAATGTCAATAGTATGGATCTTGTGTAGATTTTGTAGGGACTCCAGCAAATCTCTATCTGTTCTCTCATCCTGTCCATGAGTAAAAAGGCTAGTACGAAGCACCCTTAGTTCTCTCAGCTTGCCTAGCACCTTCACAAACTGACTTATATCAGCGGGACATATCCACATTTCCTGCAGGGATGTCAACTTCACGATCAAACCAGCCGACACCCTTGTACCCTCATTAGCTCGTAGGCACAACAGTTTTGTCAGCAAGCCCACTGACTCTGGCAACTCTTGAATTCCAGTCCCCGATAGATCCAGTACCTGTAAAAATTTTAAATCTCCTACTTCATCCGGGAGTTCGCTGGTTCGAACATTTTGTAGCCCAAGGTACCTAAGGTGATGTAAATTTCCAAGGTGCTGCAAAATATGTTTACAGTAATAGTTCCGAGAAAAATGATTTTCTAGAGCTAATACACGTAAGACATGAAAGCTTGGAGATTCCACAGTAATACCATCGCATTCACTCACAACAAAGGACCTCAGTTGGTCCACCCCCAGATTACCCAACTGATGTCTGTTCTCTTCAAAATTCCTATGCTGCAGGGCTAACCTGCGAGTCTTGATCCTTGGAGATTCCTGTTTCTCACTGCCGTCCAACACAGTGACAAAGTTTTCTTCAAATGACAATAAACGGATCATATCAAGCACCATATCATGAACACGGCAACCATCTACATACCCTTTGTCTTCAGCCTCCACTGGCTGGATCATGCTTCTGTTTATGAGCTCATTGAAGTATCCCTCCCCGAGTTCAAATAACCCTACACCAGGTGCTTGTTTCTCATGTACGAAACCCTCAGCTATCCACTTCCATATCAACAAATTTTTCTCAATATAATAATCTTCTGGAAATATGCTTAGATACAGTAAGCAAGGCTTCAGATGCAAAGGCAGATCATAGTAACTCAAAGATAATATCCTTCTAGTGTTATCCACATCATCATTGCCTCCATGCCCCAAGACAATAGTGCTGTACACTTCAGACCAATCCTCCTGAGGTTTATTGGCCAATAGACTAGCTATTGTAATGATAGCCAATGGCACACCGCCACATTTCTTCAAAAATTTGTCACATACTTCAACCAACGAACTATCAAGACATTTCCCTTCACCCTGAACTATTCTTGTATACAATAACTTTTCAGAGTCATTACGGGAAAGTGGCTGCGTTTTGTAAACATCACCCACATATGTGGCAACTTCAAAAACACGAGTAGTTACAACTACTCTACTTCTGTGATTACTGTCTTGTAGAGCATATCTGATCAACCCCCATGATTTCTTATCCCACATGTCATCAATGACAATGAAACACCTATAGATCCGCATGACAGTGAAAGAGCCCCATGAGCTAGAAACTAAACTAGAGAAAGAACATGTTTGTTTAGGTAATGGAATGCTAACATTGCAACTGCTACTGAGAGAACATACACAGGCAAGAAAGCACACCAACCCTGAGAAACCAAACTGTAACAATTTTATTTTTTAAATCTGACAATTATATGTAGATTAGTGCAGTTAAAATCAAACTTATGTGCTACAATTAGGCCAATCTTAATATTTGACTCAAGTGAATTATGCTTGAACTGCAACGCGCTATTAAATTGCCTTCTGTATAATTCCTTGGAAGATTAGAGCAATACTTTTCTCAATATTATCTCATGTTTTCCCCCTTTCTATATGCTGCACCCTTTTTGTGTATGAATGCATTCCACCTACACCTATCCATAGGCTACGAACGCCCCTCAAACACCAGCCAATCCACGGATTATGGACACTATATGCTTTCAAGGACAAGAATGGTTCCACCATGGTCTACGGATTATTATACATTCCCCCAGAAACCTTCTTCAGTTTAGAAATAATTCCA
Source organism: Oryza meridionalis (assembly GCA_000338895.3). Lineage (NCBI taxonomy): Eukaryota > Viridiplantae > Streptophyta > Magnoliopsida > Poales > Poaceae > Oryza > Oryza meridionalis. Next base: position 4,100,714 of record CM002531.2, read on the forward strand.
TAGTTGTTTTTCTGTCTCATACTCTATTTTTTTAGAACTTCTGTCTCATACATGATATTGTGGTCAAGGGACTGGAAGTCCTGTGGCAACACCAGGTAAAAGGAATGTAGGAAAGGTTTAATTGGACTCAGCATCCAACATTTCAGCCAGGTAGTAGAATTAAGTAACTAAGATCTAACAATATTGGAGAACACATTGTTTCATTATTACAGAAGTTTTATGAATAGGAATTTGGTGATATTTCGTAATATGCAAGATAGCACAATAAAATGGTGTAGCCGAGAAGATGAACTGATCCATCTGTGTAAGGTGCGAGATAATTTAGACTGAGCATGGCGGTTCGAAAGAGTTTATAGGCAGAGGTTATGAACATGGAGTGTTATCTTAATACTGATCACCAATGGACATCTATTTAAATCAATCTGTCTCTCTTAACACACTGACATACACTAAGCTTTTATAACCACAGAACACACAAATAATGACCATATTTATTTTGGCTTCGCGGAATATTTCTTTTTTCATAGCACCAATCACATGCTGTCAACTCCTATTATATATATATATGATATCAACGATAATTATAGGAAACTAGTTACCTGAGTTTTTCACAATTTTATGACCAAACACTACCACATATTTAAAGCTATGTTTACAATGTGGGCTGTTCTTATTTCCAAAAATACATTCGTATATGTTACATGGTTGTATACTTTTGTATTGACTCAAATATAAGCTAGCTAGTCTATGTAGTATGTATCCACTAAAATAATAAGTACTTAATATTTCAACTGGTTGTTTTGTCGATGCACTGTCATTTCATAGAACTCAATATGATATATCAGAGCAAGAGATATTGAGCTTCAATCTTGGTTGGCACAATTAAATAAGAATATTGAAACCCACTTTTATTCTAGATATGATTAAGGGATAGAGCTCGATGTGGGGCTGCTGTTAAAATATATATAACTATATAAGCAAACTACTTGATTGGCTTAGTGTCTGTTTGGATTGGAGGACGTGCTGGTGCACGTAACTTATAACCACCAATTAATCTTGTAATTTCTAACCTTACAGAGTGAATATTAACTATTGTTAAATTTATTTCAATAATTTCATTGATATTTGATGGATCTAGAAAAGTCTTGAAAAGTTTTTAAGATATTTTTACAAATGGTTGCTGCTGGAGTTTTGGAAGTGATATGACCATTTAAAAGTTGAGACTTAGAGTAATATAGCTGATGTACAGTGGAGATACATGGGTGAAAGTTGGGCGTAGCTGCATATATAGGTGACATAAATAAAATATTGTACAGCTACTGAAACTAAAATCATTATCATCGTATAATTGTTGCAAGCCGTGGTCAGATGATTATATTCTTACCTCTTTTCCTGGAGGATTTCCTGGAGTTTATTGATGAGCTGCCTTTCATCGAACAAGGTGATATTAAAATCTGTATAGGTCTTCTTGTCAAGATCAATGATAATATCCCTAAGGACTTTCTTCATGTCAGGGTTCTGACCGACTGGAACAAAAGCCCCACAATCAAAACCTGGTTTAAGCTTTTCATAGACTGCTTTGACAAGAGTTGTCTTGCCCAGCCCTCCAATCCCGACAACAGAGACCACCCTCACCGTCTTGTCGAACAAATCTATATCATTCCCAAGAGACAGCATCTTTATGAGATTGTCCATTTGCCCTTCGATGCCGACAAGCTCAGTTGCCCTTTTGTACAGATTCAGGAGCCGAGGATCAATGTCTTCTGGGACTACAGGCTTGGTGACGATGTTATTGACCGTGTACCTCCCACGCCTTGCAGCCACCTCCTCAAGTTTCTCATTGATGTCTTGGATGGCTCCAGCGATCTCTCGGCGAGCCTTGGTCTTCTTGAACAGTATGCTGATCTTCTTCCTGAGGCGGCGGAGGATGTGGGGGTCGGCAGGCTCCTCGCGGCCATCAATATGCACCATGAAAGCGTCAATGATGTCCTCCATGTCATAGGACGCCTCCCTGAGATCCCGCGCCCAGAGCTTGACCAGCTGGTCAAGCTGCTCTGGTGGCACCTGGCCAACCATGCGGAGGACAGCATGGACGCTCTCAAGCTCCCACGAGAGAGACTCGATCTTCTTCTGCAAGCCTGCTTGCAGGCCATACTCATTGAGGAGCTGACCCAGCTTGGGGAGAAGGCTCCCCATTGCCCCTGTCACTAGCTCCATGCTTGCACACTCTTTGGCTCTTGCAATTAAGCAACAGATATGGTTGAGTTTCTCACCCAGATTTCTGTTGCATTGGTACCTTTGGAGTACCAAGATACATATATATAGTGTTGTGGATTAACAGGTCAGTACTGTTTGTTGGATCCATTTGATGCAGCTTGCCAATCTGCACTGCATGCATAGTTGTCACTCCTTTTTTTTTTCTCTTAACTGTCTCTGGCAACTGATGCATGTTACGGGACCCGGGTACACATATAACATGACCACTAATTCTCGCCTAACTATATGTTTATGAAACTAGAATATAATTAATAATGTGTGTATACACAATAAACCAATTTATATGAATCGTAACATCACATTCCTATTTAACACCATGAGTTTTTACGCACTTGGAATGTATTTACAAGGTAGAGGTATTTCTTGTGTAAATTTGGAGAGATATTATGGCTCCTTATATTAATACTACTAGTCGTCTATCTGCACTGTGACAAGTTTTGATGAGAGAGTGTCAGTAATTTGTAGTGCTATAGGGAATTTTTTTTTCTGTAGAATGTGTGTCAATTTTTCACATTTGATCAGGTATATATTGCTCTGACCATGCATGCAAGGATGATCAGGATGAACGCTTACATGAGATGATACACATGTGTGGTCCCCGGCACAGAAGAGCTGATGAGCATTAATCAAACTTTGAGATCTTAGGGATGATAAACTGTTGTCAGTTGTGACGAACAATTTGGCTATAAATTGTGGTCTCATGCCATTATTGATCCCCCTGAAAGTTGTTATGTTTGTGTACTGTTGACTCGATCCAACGACTAACTTTTTTTATCTCCATGACATTTACATGTGTCAAAACCATAGGTGGTTAAATTTGTATATATTTACAAACTTGTAAACGTCATTTGACAGCAGGGTAAACAGGAAGTAGATTTTCTTACACGTACTTCCCCTGATGTACTGACATGTGGACCTGTGGGTGCTAGGGCCTACATGTCAACGACTTCATCTGATGTTACTTACTCTGAATCAGAGAATCTTAATCGGGGGTTACAACACAGCACCTAATGTTACAAGAATCTAAATTGGTTCTGGGTATCTGTAGCTCTGAAACAGTTTGGAGCCGGAGGTGAACTAGTGGAGTTGTTTTGAGTGAGCCATCTTAAGAACACATTTCTATAATATAAACATAAATACTACTTCCTCCATTCAGGATATAAAAACCTAATATTAGATATGACACAATGGAGGGATTACTTAATTTCACCTAGATTTTTATATTCTGTAACGAAGGGATTACTTAATTTCACTATATTTTTAGCATAAAACTCTGTATTATAGAACATTCTTGGAGTTGGATCTATCACATAGTCTACGTTCAGTAATCGCATATCCATAGTTTGCTATTTCCTTTAGCCGGATTGCCCGAAGACGAGGCCAACCAATTTCATCCAGATTTTGTGAGAAAAATTACAAAGTGCAAATTCACATCGACTGGAGGCTGTCGAAACGTACAGGAATAAAACATACACTGGCCGTAGCCAGCAATCAGACTACTCCAAATCGTAATCTCTCCATTCCCAATTACATACTCCTATATACTCCCTCCGTCCATAATAATCGTGGTTATGAGTTTCAATGCCCAACTTTGACCATCCGTCTTATTTGAAATATTTTTATGATTAGTACTTTTACTGTTATTAGATGATAAAATATAAATAGTATTTTATGCATGACTTAACTTTTAAAATTTTTTTATAAAATTTTCAAATAAGACGGACGGTTAAACATTGGATACAGAAACTTATGGCTGCGCTTACAATGGCACGGAGGGAGTATATGTTTTGGTTTATCAAATTTTTGAAAGTTTGAGCATTGCTATATGATATAGAGATGTCTTGATCATTCTGATCAATTGTCTTGTCAATCAGGGAATGTACAACGGCAATCCATAATCAATGCATGAAAACATAACCATTTCTCGAACCGCTGATGTGAGAAAAAGAAGTTGACTCTTTTGCGGCAGAAGCAAAATAGTCAAATAGATGATCGATATTAAATGCCATACTATGTTTTATTCATGTCATTCGTACATCTCAACATTTTGAGTTATATTCTCAAAGAATTCATTTCTAGTGTTAAAAATTTGTCCCACAAAGACTTCATTTTTTTTAGAGTTACAATCAATCAGGTTAAGTCATGCACATTTAGTTGGAGCACTAGAAAATATACTAGGGCATTAATTAATAGGGGGCATCATAGGCATTTCTTCTCGCTATTAGTTTGCCTAAGAATTGTTAGAAATAAAGTCTTTGCGGTATTGATGGAGTATACAATTAAGAGTTTTATATATAATTAACATGGAGACTTATACAGAGACAGGCAATAGCCGCCATCTCAACCATAGTATTCGCGAAATAAGCGAAACGGCATATTTCCAAACGAAAAGTAATTTGTGAATAAAACTTTTATATGATCTAAAAGCAAAGGCTGAAAAATAAACTTCGATGAAAAAACCTCAAAATCAGCTCCAAATTTAAGGTTGAAAATTCAAAATTTGGCTGACAAGCATGAGCATAAGCGAAAAAATGAGACCTGTGATGCTTCTTATTTTCTAGTACAGTAAACTAGCCAGGCCAGTTTCAATACAATACACCATTCTGGCAGCTTACTTATGTCCTTCTGAATATGTTAAAAGAGGTCAGCGACCTAGCATCATTCTAGGAACAATGTATGATGAACATGCCTGGAAAACATCATAGTACTTATGTAAAACACTGGCTGCTAAAGTTCTTTTTTTTTTTGTTGTGGGGAAATAAGGTTCTGATGAGTTGGCTCGACGTTCTGTTGATTGCTCAAGGGGGAAAAAATGCTTAATTAATCAATGGTCATTTCACAGGATAGCCTATGGTATCAACAGATGCCAGCCTAGCTAAACCTACATTAAGGGGGTGTTTAGATGGGACTAAAACTTTTTAGCCCATGTCACATCGGATGTTTGGACGCTAATTTAGAGTATTAAACATAGACTAATAAAAAAACTAATTTCGTAAATGAGAGCTAATCCGCGAGACGATTTTTTTAAACCTAATTAATCCATAATTATCAAAAGTTTACTGTAGCATCACATTGTCAAAATCATGGCGTAATTAGACTCAAAAGATTCGTCTCGCGAATTAGTCCAAGCTTATGGAATGGGTTTTGTAATTAGTATATGTTTAATACTCCAAATTAGTGTCCAAACATCCGATGTGACAGGGACTTGGAATAAGTCCCTGGAAACCAAACAACCCCTAAGATAACACGAAATGCTGGGATAGTTGACTTGGTACTTCTTGTTGTACACAACTTCAGATTCCTGCATCCATGGGATATAGTACGAAATATATAAAAAGAACTAGCATGTATCCTGCCGTGAAATACATCCATTTCAAAATATAATTAAGGGCCCTTTGAAATGCCGTATAGAAAAAACATAGAAATAATAGAAAAATGCAGGAATTGAAGTGATACGTGTTTCCCCTAATCCTATAGAAATAAAGAACACAGGAAATATGAAGAGGATCCCTTCGATAGCATTGTAAGAAACAAACAATGCAAAGGGCCTGTTTGGGGGAGCTTTAGAGGCTGTTTGGTTCGCATCCTGATGCTTGCATGCCTGGCCGGAGCGCTGCCTGAGCTCCAACAACTACGTGTTTGGTTTGTGCCCTGGTGTATCCTGAGCTAGCCTGACCTGACTCTTCATTAGCCTGCTAAATCCTCAGGCAACTTCATTAGCTTGAGCCAGGCCATCGAATTTGGACGCCTGAGCTTCAGGCAGCTACTCTTAATGATGCATGTGTCATTTATTCTATGCTTTGCTCTGGTAAAAGTTGCTTTTTGATATTCTATTATTCTTCAGGCATGTGTATGAACCAAACACACAAAGCTTCAGGCTGCCTGATGAGGCAAGTGTTGCATCTCCCAATGCTGCCTGTCCGGCGTGAGTTTTTCTCAGGCGTGGCCTTCAGGACACGAACCAAACAACCCCTTAGATTCTGAGAAGCAGCTGTTTGGTAGTCAGCTTCTGAGAATCTGGAAAAACTCTGAAACCCAGCTTCTCCAGCTTCTGGCTTCTTAGTTTATTTTTCAGAATCTATAACTATAGATTCTCAGAAACTGTGGACTGTTTGAGGCAACTTCTAGCAGAAGCAGCTTTTGGGAAAAGCTGCAGCTGAGAGAAGCTCTCCAAGCAGGGCCAAAGGAAAGTTTGTAAGAGGTTTGACCTTTTACTTATTTTTCTATGAAATTGAGTCACGGGATTGTAATCCTATGAAAAAATTCTTATATTTTCCTATGAATCAAAGCAGTTAGGAATTTAACCCAGTAAGGTCAATTAATTAATATCAGTTTATATTTAAGTGGGGTTATTTTTCTAAGTTTTCTGGATTTATAATAAAACTCGAGGTTTTTAAAGGGATTTTTGAAAAACCTTTGGGGTTAGAGGATATGCATGGATCGACCACTGAATCAAAGGGTTCAATAGGAAACATTCCTTAAGAAATTAAATCCTCCAAAATTTCTATGGTAATCCTTAAATTCATAGGGGCAATTAAGCATTTTTAGGTTCAAAAACTACAGTAGAGGGGAACAACTATTTTTTAGTCACTTTAGTGGTTAAAATTTAAAGTCTGAATTGTTTAGATTCACTTCCAAAGCATCTCATTGCCTTCCAGTACTACAATGGTCCTGCGATAGATATAGTCTGAAAAATGAAAAGAAGAACAGCGTCAACTGAAAATACCTGGGAGGAGGATTGGTTGCCATAACCTGTCCTATCGTAACTTGTAGTAACTACAATTATATTTTCAAGAAAGTGAAAGTTTTCATAGGAAATAAGTTAGCACATGAACCATACTCGGCAAGGGCATATGTTTAATGAATTTATGTGCTGAAAATTCATGAAATAATATAAATAATAAATTGTTGACATGTATGCCGATACATATTACCAAGTAAAAATTCAACCTTCATTAGAGAAAATTAGGTGATTCTCCGCGTTTTGCTGCGGGAATTATTAAGCGATTTTCAATATATTTTTTTCGATAATCGAGCTAGGAGTAAAAAGAAAACAAAATAATGAAACATGAGGGTTTATTAGTATTTAGCATAAAACAAACAAATGATACCTGTTGTTAATGTGAAACCTATTGATAAGTATATGTTAAATATTATAAAAATGATAGCTAGATTTGTTAAAATATTATAGAAATGATGTGAGGGGTGATGATTAGATATATCTGCATGTTGATTTATAGAATTAAATAAATTATAGATGATGATGTATGCTTGCATGAGGTTATATATATAACTATTGCTAGTGGGTGATGATGTGGCACGGTTGGATGTTGTGTTTTAGTAGTAAGATATGATTGGCTCAATTATTATCGTATGACGTGTGGACTAAAAAATCCAAATATTATAATGTTGGAATATATTCAATATTAGACTCTTTTTGTTCTATATTTTAAGTAGAGATCATAAGTATAAATGGATTTTGAATAGGGTACACTATATGAAAAATATTAACTATCAAAGATTATACAGGGAGAAAATCAACTAGTGCTAGCCATGTGCTTGGTCGTTGGTTGCTTTTGTCTCATCAGCGCATATTATTTACTTGCTAATTAAGTATCATGTTGTTAAGCATGCCCATTATCTAAAGGAGATCGGATGGTATTTAAACGTGATTAGTCCTGGATTTGCGTACGCGGTGTCCCAGCATATGATCCATTCGCTGCTCTCTACCTCTACATTCATAAAATCATCGATACATGCTGAAAAACCTTTCTTATGATTAGAAAATGGACATTAGACTATGCAATTTGAGAAAGAAATTAAAAAAAGATATTGCAGTTAATTTGCTGCGACCTCTGGATGCTTCTCTTATCTTAATATGTCTGCTTAATTATACCTTCACCTACCATGAATATTAGTAAGCTGTAACTAGCTATTTAGTCAGCATGATATATAATTGGAAAGGAAAGGTAAAGAAATGGTTATATTTCTACATGAGATGTACTCGGTTTTTATAGGAATGTGATTTACTGATTTGTGTTCATCTAATAATATGCACAATCTACAAAAACATGTGTAAGAATAAATGGAGTTGACCATCCCCCCCCCCCCCCAACCCCCACGCGCGCGCTTGTGCAGTGAATTTTTGTTGGCGCTGAATTAAGCGAGGGTGCTAGCGCGGAAAACTGGAAGCATATACTCTCTCCGTATTCGTATTTTAATGTACGACGCCATTAATTTTTTAACCAATATTTGACTATTTATTTTATTTAAAATTTTTATGCAAATATGAAAATATTTATGTCATACTTAAGGAACATTTGATGATGAATCAAGTCACAATAAAATAAATGATAATTATATATATTTTAAATAAGACAAATGATCAAACATTAGATAAAAAGTCAATAGCATCATACCTTAAAATATGAAGATAATACTATATATACTTTTCCAGCGGGGTTTCAATACTGTATATACTGGAATGCAGGAACCCAAAATTTTGTTCTGATGGGCAAACCACGTCAGGGCAATTTGTGATATCGAGGCCTTTTCAAAGAAGGGCAATAGTGTACTTATAATTTTGTTAAATTCAAAAATGGTCTCTCTCTTTCTATGTAATTTTAATTGTTTCGGTCCGATAAGTACACTACTAGAAAAACAAATTTTGCAAACGGGCCAAAAACATTTTTCCATGCGGGGAAAAGGCCACTTCTAAGCAAAGACCTATAAAAATATATGATTTTTACAAGCGGAGATTAGCTTCGCCTGCAAGAATCACTTTCTAGGTGGGCATATAGAGTTCTGCAGGCGCTAATCCACCCGCCTACAAAAACAATCACACTAAATAAAAAAAGTCCCCCACACGCCGCCACCGCACTGCCCTCTCCCCCCTTCGGCTAGATCTAGGAGGGAGGGGAGGGGAGCTGCACCGGGGTAAGCCGCCACCGCCAGCTCCCTCCGGCCGGATCCGCGCCGGGGAGAGGGAGGGGGGAGAGGTGAGGAGAAGGGATGGGAGGGAGATGTGAGGGAGAGGTGGGAGGGGAGAGCCGACAGTCTGACCTAGCGATTTTTGGTGGGTGGGTAGCGTTTTTAAGACGCTTAACCTTTTTGCTGGCGGACTCTTAAGAGATCCGTCTGTGAAAATCTATTTTCGCAGGCAGACAACGATCTCGTTCCACGGTTGTCATTTTCGTAGACGCCATTTAGCTCCGAGAGACCTACCCGCCTGGAAAAAAAAATACCATCGTCTAGAAAAATGTTCTTTCTAGTACTCGTATGTGGCATTACAATTTCAAATTTACAAATACAAAATGCAATTGCCCAGTCATGATGTATAGAACTGGTTTAATTAGATACTGCAGCTAGACTGAAACTTTCTAATTTATAGCATTAATTCTAGAACAACTGTAAGAACTCACTGAACGAACACTACTGATCAAAACGCGACGTATCAAAGGCATCTGATGATATCGCACGGCTGAGTTCAGGAGGTGTGAAAAACGGTGTTACCCATTAACGCGTGATTAATTAAGTATTAGCTAAAAAGCTTAAAAAATAGATTAATATATGGTTATTTAAAGCAACTTTCCTATATAAATATTTTACAACAAACACACCGTTTAATAGTTTGAAAATGTGCGCACGTAAAAACAGGGAAGTGAGTTGAAAAAGAACAGGAAAGAACAACTAACTCACCATAGCCACGGACCACGGTGGTGTGCGGCGGAAGCTGAAGGAATGCCGATAGCAATAGCATGAACAGCGCCGGCGCCGGAGCCCACCTCGGGGAGTCGATGTACAGTAATTAATTTGTGGACTCTATTCTACTCGTTGAATTTAGGCGCCACTTCTTTTAATGAGAAAGAGAGCTAGCCATGGGAGCACGATCGACATGGGGAATCTTTAAAAGCGGGACAACGTACGCGTACTATAAACAATATTTCATGCACGTAGAATTGTCTCAGCCGCGTGGCTAAACTTTTGACTCCGCAAGTTTAATAGTATAGCCAACTACTAGCTCCAATTCAGCTATAGCCAATCTAATAGCTCATTTATACAATGGTTGCATACTACACTATTAATATCTGGTCCCACCTGTCATACACACTGCGTCTTAGAGTCCGTGCTACAGCTGGCTATAAATCTATAGCCCGCTACTCTTCTCTCTTCTTATTTATTTTTTTAAAATATGTTTATAGCTAGCTTATAGCCTGCTATTGTACAGGAGGAAGGAATTAATGCATGGATCGACAAGACATAAGAACATTTCATACATAAGCTAGCGTCTCAATTCCAAACTTTGTTTTGAATTAATTTATTCATTGCATATATACTCCATCGTAATGCACACGCACTTGTTGTGCAAAAGTTAGGGCAAATTTGCAACAATATGTAAGGGTGGTATATGTGTCTTTGTATCACAAAATTAACACGGTTGAGATAACCTTTTTTCCAACGTGCAAAAGCTTTGCGCATCATTTGTATTAGAAGCTATGAAAATTCAATAACTTAACAAACTTGATTTCAAAAAGTGAGGGAAAAATCATACACTGCTGAACAAAGGGTTTTTACCCCTGGTTCGTAACCCCCTGTAGTCCCGGTTACGCAACCGTGACTACGAATCCGAGACTAAAGATAACCATCTTTAGTCCCAGGTGAAATACTCGGGACTAAATATCGATCAACCAGGACTAAAAGAGGTACTCCCGGTTGGTAAACACCAACCGGGACTAAAGTTTTTTTTCCTTTTTATTTTGCTGCTTATACCTATTAATTTCGAGCATCACAAATCATTCATAAAATCATCCACAAATTATTCGAGCACCACAAACCATTCATAAAATCATCCATAATTTATTTGGCCCTACAACCGCCCAGACCTTTTGTTTGGTTATGGAAGATAAAATGTGTAATGAAAATCAAGGTTTTTGACTGGCTGCTTCACTGACAAATGAAACACCAGGGATATGCTTGATGGAAGACATTGTACAAAAAAAGATGATGACTTGACTTGTGCTTTATGTCCTGGAGGCCACAGAGAGACTAGAATTCATCTATTTTTCGCTTTCCCGTTCAGTGTTGCCTGTTGGTAGCATCTGGGAATTTCCTGGGATTCCACATTGGAGTTCTTTCAAATGATGGTATTTGAAAGGATTAATTTTAGAAGGAAGGGGTTCCTCGAAATCTGTTTCATTGCAATGTGACATATCTTGAAGCACAGGAATGGACTGATCTTTCAAAATGTTCCACCAACTTTCCAGTCCTGGAGAAATCTTTTTAATAATGAGATTCTTCTATATATGTGCAGGATGAAGGATCCTATAAAGCAAATAGTTTTTGATTGGTTACAAACTTTATTGAATTCTGTTGTTTGGTTCCCTATTCATGTAAATTTGTACATTTCAAATAAATGAAAATACACTACTGGGCAAAGTCCTGGTAGCACTTTCAGTCAAAAAAATCATCCATAAATCTTTCACAAAATCCCCAAATACATCAAGCTGCATTTGCTCCAAATCCCATTCACTCTAACCCTTACTACCATCATCACATCACAAATCAACCGGGACTTAAACCAAAAAAATGAACAGACATAAACGCGAGGCCATGCGCTGCCTAGCATCCCGCCGCTGCGTCTGCCCGGCCGCCGCCATGCGCCGCTTCCCATCTCGCCTCCGCGGCTGTAGCCACCCGCCGTGCGCTGCCTCCCATCCCCCGCCGCCGCGCCGGCTGTGGCCGCCACCCGCCGAAGGGGAGGGGAGGAGGGGGAGGAGAGGGGAGCTAGGGGGCTGGAAGAAGAGATTGGGGGGGGGGGGGAATGAGGGGAGGAGGAGGAGAAGATACAAGGTTCATGAGAGGAGATAAGGAGATGACATGAGATGAGAGGAAGAGATAACGATGAGATCGGGGGCAGTAAATCTATTTTCTTAGCGCACGGTTGCCGATTCTTTTTCTCGGTTGTTTAACAACCAAGACTAAAAATAGTTCTTTAGTCCTGGTTGGTAGTATAGGGGTCTAACACTACCTGCCATTTTTTGACCCGGGACTAAAAATGATCTTTCACCAACCAGGATTAATTAAAGATCAAAAGGTGCTTTTAGGTTTTTGAACCGGGACGAAAGATATTCTTTAGTCCCAGTTCCTATTTAACCGAGACTATTTTAGCCAACCCAGCAAAGATGGTTTCTCCACTAGTGATAAATCTTAAAATAAATAGGTAAAATCACAATTATAACTGAAAAGCAAGGATAAAAACATAAAAGCCCCTTATTATATATAGTTAGATGTACACGCGCACACTAATCTAATTAACCTATCAAGTGTGCAGGCAGAGCGGTCCTCCGCCTCGGAAGACCATTTTCTCCCGCTGGAAAAATGGTTTTTCTAGCTAATCACGCTGGTTAACGGGTGGAAACCGAAATCGCATGATTTTCTCTCGGATTTCCTTAGCCGAGAGATTATTTCCCAACAGTGTACACCACATATTGTTCAGCTGGTGGGTAATTCGGATACTCGTAGACAATTTACAACCACAACGAGAAGAAATGCAACCGTAAGAAGAGCTGCGGCGACGTAGTATAATTTTCTTGCATAGTCATCGGTGAGAGCCTCCAGTCCCGTTCCGATGCTCGCCATCAGAAAGAGGCCAATAGTGAAGACGAGGTAGATAGAAATCCAGATGTAAACGACGGCACCAGGAACCCTCGATGCCTTGGTCATGTAGTCGTTGAAACTGGTGCCGAAGAAGACGCCGACGAGGCCGGTGCCGATGAACAGATCGCATCTCCTAAAGATCACCGCCTTGATGGCATTCTCGTCGTGATCAGGATGATGAACAACGACGACAGAAGAAACGAAGGGCCATCTACCGGCGGCGAAGAAGATGACCAGGGCTACAGGCACCGCCACAACCTGCCTCCAATTAAGCGAGACGAGGTAGAGCGTGGTGACCGACCACAGCGATCCGCACGAGGTGAGGACGAGCACGCGGCGCCACCGCGCGAAGGAGGGCCCTTCGTCGAGCCGTACCACTACGGTCATGGTGGCCGCCATGGAAATGATCACGGAGGTGTACGTGGATATGGCCAACGCGCGGCTGACCAACGACGACGACGACGACGTGTTTGACTGGGGTGAGAACACAGCGGCGATGCCCACCGCGACCACTGTCCCGAAGACGATCTTTATCAGCTTATCCATCTTCTTTTGGTCAGAACTTGGCTGCTGCTGCATGTACACAAAACGCGTATACTAGCAGGTACAATAGCAGAATATAAGCCAACTATAAACACATTTCGACGAGATAAAAAATGAGAGAGAAGAGCAGCCAGCTGCAGTACGGATTCCAAAATACATATGTGTATGATATGTGGCACTAGGTATTAATTGTGTAATATATATTTATAGGTAACTATTGTATAAATTGACTATAAAATTAACTATAGATGACCCGAGGAAAGTCTAATTTCCCTCCCTCTTTCTTTTATTTTCTTTTCTTTTTCAAAAAGGATTTAATTAAATCCTTTTCCTTTAGACCAAAATTCCAATAATCTTAGAAATTCAATATCTTCCCAACCGTAAACACGTTTGACTCCGTTCAACTTCCAAAATTCCTCAAATCTCGAGATCTATCTAATGGCACGCTTAGAGGTCATTAATAGGGCTTTATTTTCGCCGTTTGTTGAGTTGTCCCGTTTCGCGTGTAGTTTCGGAGCCCGAAGACCCGCAGTGCGAGGATTTCGAGGATCAAGCTCAAGATCTCGAGCAAGGCAAGTCACCTTTGATCATCTTGCACCTATAATTTAAATCTAAGTATTTCTTTTCCGCAACTATTGCATGAATAGGATTTACACAAGTAATTCGGCCGCGGCATGCGAGATAGCCTGCCAGCCCCCAGTCCTAATTGCTGCAATTACCCTCCTTGAATTATTGAACACTTAAACCTCCTTTGTCAACTGTTGTGCTTCGATGCACGGGCCTTTGGGCTCGCGCATCGGAACACTTTCCCTCAAATTTAAAATATCCTACGATGGGTAAAACTTGAGGTTTTACAAAAGACTTGGAAAACCCGACGCCTAGGTCGGTGCTTGCGAACAAAATGAATTTCCAAAATCGCGGACCGGGGAATGTACCGGGAGTACGGTTTCCCGCTCTTGCACCTAAGGACCGTTTCCTTGGAATTTCATCCGAACATAAGACAAGTGCGACCACATGGGTGAAATGGGACACCCCTGGCTGAGTAATTAGCTAATCGGGGGAGCCATGATGCCAAGAGACATGTGGATTCAACGGGGTGGTGTCGGGGAGAACCCCCGGGTTTCCTGGCACAGTATAGTCTGGGACCTAATCTGGTGTTGGTCTGGGACCCCTCTCGTTGGCATATGGTGAACCTGTGTCGGCTTTCGAAATGCCTTGTCATGAAAGCCTTAAGGTCTCTAGACGTGGCCGTTCTGCACGGGCTGGATGATCCGGGTTAGTAATGTCGTGTGGGTAAAGTGTACCCCCTCTGCAGAGGTTATTAAACTGTTCGAACAGCCGTGCCCACGGTCATGGGCGGATGTGAGGTGATTCCTAGCGTAGTTTTGTTTGACTACTGCTTTGTGAAATTGCTGTTGTGGAATGGGTTCGATGTTTGGAAAATCTGCAGCTGATGGGATCAGCTAGGCCCGGGTGGCCGTTTGAAAGTTGTTGGCCGGGTGCCAACCTTGATCAATCCAAAGACTGATACATTGCACATACTCCGACCGGACGAGACACACTGTCTCTTCCGTGTCGTTTGAGAAGCACTCACTTAGTTGTTTCAAAAAGGAGTTTAATTAAAATCGATTGTGAAAACGAGCAGCCTATCCTTGAAGCCTGCATTAAACACTTAATTCCCATGGCGTACTGAGTACTCCAGTACTCACTCTTACTCTATATATATATAATCCCCCCCCCCAGTTGCTGAAGAAGATGAAGCGGATCCCGCTGACGAGGAGTTCTTCCAGGAGCAAGCCGGCCTCGACGAGTTTTAGGGTTTCGGCCTAGTTCCCAAGTCGCGCCAGTGATGTATGGACCAAGTCTTGGCTTCCGCTTTCCCTTTTGTAATGCAGTTGTGAGCTCGGGATCTGTCCGCAGCCCAACATGACTGTACTTTTACTCTATAATAAAGAGACCTCTGTTGCTGTGATATTCTGTCTTCCTGTGATACCAGCACTGTTCCCTGGGACTGGTATCGATCAACAGGTTAATTTGGAGCGTCACGGGCTAGTTCCGGTCGGGACTAGTTCAGGGCGTGACAAGAGATGGTATCAGAGCACAGGCTTGGCCCTAGGGCGAAACCCGACGTTTAGGACGACCCTAAGGATACTAGGTTCAAAATTACTTGCGAAAAGCTAAGGTTTCTTTTGTTTCCCTTATTTTCAATAGTTTGTTTCTAAAATGGTTACTGATCCTTCTTCCTCTTTCAAAATTGTAGATGGCAGTGAACGCCAGCTTCAGTTCCCACGGTTTTGGTGAGGGTCACCACGTCGCTCAGCTTCGTGACCTCGCCCGTTTCCTTGGCTTCTCGTGTCCCGAGTACACGGGGTACTCCGTGGACCGTGTTCCCCCTCGCTGTGAGCTCTCGGTGTACCCTTACCCTCGTGGAGGTATACACGGAGCTGGCCTTCGCCCACACCACTTCACTGTGGCCAGGCCCACACTCCAGATCGCGTACCAGGACCTCTCCTGGACTGCGCTTCGTTGCCTGGCCCACGACTACAACCACCGTCTCGGGGGCTCTGCCTTCCGGCAGCTCCCTCGCCTTCCTTCAGGCCACGCAGACGCCAGGTACCCTTGCCCGTACAGCGAGTCTCAGCCAGTGCTGACTCGCATGGTTGAGCTTTCTGAGGCTCAGGCCACCCAGCACGACCTACTCCTTGAGGCTTACCGCTCCCTTGCCCGCCGCTACGCCGCTCTGGAGGCTCGTCTGGCCGAGGAGGGTGTCACCTCAGTTGACACTGTCTCTTGGGACTCAGGTCGCCTCTGCCACGCCAGCCACCTGTCTTCCCACAGCTCTCGCGGCTCTGCTCGTACTCCCAGTGGCCCGCGCTCCCCCAGCTCGCGTGCGCCATACTCACCAGTGTACTTCCCCTACCCACACCCAGTTAGCCCCTCCTACACCCCAGGACACACTCCAGTTGCTTCCTCCCGCCGTGGCCCACGCTTTATCCGCACTGCGTGGAAGCGTGTTGTTGGTTCTTCCACCATGTTCCGTTTCGACTACCCAGCTCCCCCACCGCCAGCGGCCCGTGCTGCTGCCGGCCCTCGACAGGTTCCGCCGGTCTCTTCACGTCAGCCGATCGACGTCTCTTCGACTGAGGAGCCGACTACCGGAGGCAGCCAGGCAGACGAGGAGTAGAGGAGGCAGTCTTCAGCCGCCGTCCGTGTGCTAGGCCCTTTTGTTCCGCCGCCAACTCTTTTGGAGTCGTGGCGAGGTAGTGCGTGCGTGTGTTTGATGTGGGTGTTGTTTGGTAGTCTGGTTCTTCTAGGTGGTGTGCGTACAGTCAAGCTCGGCGTAGCTCTGTGACTTGTCCACACCCGTTGTATCAGGTGTCTTTATGATTTGAGAAAATCCAGTTTATGCCTAGTGTGTGCTATCTGAGTTGCTATTTACTTTGCTCCTTGCCTTCCTAAGTGCTTATCTGACTCTTACCCCGCCCTCTTCTGGGAGTTTAGATGGCTAGCCGCCCCCGCCGTGCAGCTCGTGCCCCAGCCCGCTTCGGTTTTGAAGAAGGTAGAGTTGAGCCAGAAGAAAATCATGAGTCAGCTAATGAGCGATCTCACCACAGCAACCGTTCGCACCGTACTGCTTCCCGCAAAGCAGAAGTTGAGCAACCCTGCCGCAGCAACCGCTCGCATCGCACAGCTTCCCGTAATGCAGAGATGGAACAGTCTTACCGCTCCCACCGCGCCGCCAGTCACAATTCTGAAGAAGAACGCATTCCTTCCCCACCCCATGTTGAGAACAGCATACAGCACTTGATGGCAGTCCAGACACAGATCTTACAAGGATTAGCCACGGCCATAGCCGGCTTCCAGCATAACGCGCATGGGAATGGCAACCCCCACTTGGGCAACAATAGATCCAAGCTGACAAACTTTCTGAGGTCTCGTCCGCCGGAGTTCTCTCAGACTGTCGAGCCCGTTGAGGCTGACGATTGGCTGAAGGATGTTGAGAGGAAACTCAACTTAGTGCAGTGTACTCCCGTTGAGAAGACACTCTACGCCTCTCACCAGCTAAGAGGACCTGCTGCAGATTGGTGGGAGAATTACTGCAATGCACACCCTGAACCCACTAACATTGCTTGGGATGAGTTTGCTACGGCTTTCCGTGCAACTCATGTGCCTGAAAGCACTATTGACATGAAGAAAGAGGAATTCAACAGACTTAAGCAAGGCAACAACAGTGTCAATGAGTACCTAAGTCAGTTCAACAAGTTGGCTCGGTATGCCCCTGAGGAAGTGGACACTGACAAGAAGAAAATCAGGAAGTTCCTGAAGGGAGTCGCAGTTGGAATGAGGCTCCAGTTGCTTGCTCATGACTTCCCCACCTTTCAGCATATGATCAACAAGGCACTTCTACTTGAGGATGCCAGGAAAGAGGCTACCGAAGAATATAAGAAACGTAAATCTAACCATCAAGGGGATTCTTTCCGAGGCGCACCTCGCCCTCGCTTTGGTCAACCCATGCAATATCACCAGTCGGTCACTCAGGCTAACCGCCAGCCAGGCTATGCCCCTCGTCCTCAGGTGAATCGTCCGGCGCCTCAGCCGCAGCAGCGTGTCCCAAGTGGCAATACTGCGCCAAACAGCGTTACCACCTTCAAGTCACCGCCAGGACTATCAGCAGTTCAGTGTTTCCGGTGCAACCAGATGGGTCACTATGCCAGACAGTGCCCTCAGAATCCTACCAACACCAACACAGGATATGCTAATGGTAGCACTGCTAGAACTCCTACTCCAGCGGCAGCTCAGTCTCGTCCTAGCTCTCAGATAAGTGGACAAGGTTCTCGTGCCTCCAACAACTTTGGTCGAGGCCGGGTGAACCACATTCAAGCTGAGACCACTCAGGATGCCCCAGACATCGTGATGGGTATGTTCTCTGTTAACTCCGTACCCGCAATAGTTCTGTTTGATTCAGGAGCTTCCCATTCTTTCATATCGCAAGCCTTTGTGAAAAGAAATGGTTGGAAAACCCAAAATTTACGAGTACCAATGATACTACATTCCCCTGGGAGGGATATAAGGGCAACCCAAATATGCCCGGAAGTTAACCTTAGAATTGAGGAAGTTGACTTCCTAGCCAAACCAATAGTCTTAGACTCGCAAAGCTTGGACATCATCCTAGGGATGGATTGGTTGGCTAAGCACAAAGGACAGATAGATTGTGCCGAAAAGTCCATCACCTTGCAAGGACCTGGAGGGAAGCAAGTCCGCTTTACCTCTAATACCCCTCCCGCAAGTCGGTCCATCCTAACCTGTTTACAAGTCACCCCCTTGGAATCGGTGCCCATAGTCTGTGAATATCCCGACGTATTCCCAGAAGAATTAACGAGTATGCCACCAGACCGAGAGATTGAGTTCGCCATAGAACTGGCACCAGGCACCGCACCAATTGCAAAAAGACCCTACCGAATGGCAGCTAATGAGTTAGCAGAAGTTAAAAGACAAATCGAAGAGTTGGAGAGTAAAGGTTATGTGCGACCTAGCTCATCCCCTTGGGGAGCCCCAGTACTTCTGGTTAAGAAAAAGGATGGCTCTGAGAGAATGGTAATCGACTATAGAGCCCTGAATGAAGTAACTATAAAGAACAAGTACCCGTTGCCACGGATTGACGATTTGTTCGATCAACTTAAAGGAGCAAGAGTTTTCTCTAAAATCAACTTGAGATCAGGTTACCACCAACTGAAAATCAGATCTGAAGACATCCCGAAGACCGCCTTCTCAACGCGTTATGGTCTATATGAGTTCACAGTGATGTCCTTCGGACTCACCAATGCTCCAGCATTCTTCATGAACTTAATGAACAAAATCTTCATGGAATACCTGGACCAGTTTGTCGTGGTGTTC
Source organism: Oryza meridionalis (assembly GCA_000338895.3). Taxonomy (NCBI): domain Eukaryota; kingdom Viridiplantae; phylum Streptophyta; class Magnoliopsida; order Poales; family Poaceae; genus Oryza; species Oryza meridionalis. The sequence continues at coordinate 4,120,085 of CM002531.2, forward strand.
ATCGATGACATCCTGATATACTCCAAGAATGAGGAAGAACATGCTGAACACCTGAGGCTGATAATGGAAAAGCTCAGGGATCATCAACTATTCGCTAAATTCTCGAAATGCGAATTCTGGTTAGACCGAGTAGCATTTCTTGGACACGTGATCTCCTCCAACGGTGTCGAAGTAGATCCCAGCAAGGTTGAAGCTGTACTTGCTTGGAATCCACCCAAGAATGTGTCAGAGATCCGCAGTTTCCTTGGCCTAGCCGGTTATTATCGAAGATTCATCGAAGGGTTCTCTAAGCTAGCAAGACCTATGACCGAGCTGTTAAAGAAGGAAAAGAAATTTGAATGGTCAGCAGCCTGTGAAGACAGCTTTCAGGAAATGAAGAAAAGGCCGACCACTGCCCCAGTACTCACCCTGCCAGATATTCGAAAGGATTTCGAAATCTTCTGTGACGCATCAAGACAAGGCTTAGGATGTGTCCTAATGCAAGAACGAAAGGTTGTGGCCTATGCATCCAGGCAGCTCAGGCCTCATGAAGTCAACTATCCCACCCACAATCTCGAGCTGGCAGCCGTGATTCATGCTCTTAAAATCTGGAGGCACTATTTAATCGGGAACAGATGCGAAGTGTACACCAATCACAAAAGTCTTAAGTACCTCTTCACCCATACCGAATTAAATATGAGGCATAGAAGATGGTTGGAACTAATCAAGGATTACGATCTTGGAATTCATTACCACCCCGGTAAAGCTAACGTGGTCGCTGATGCGCTAAGTCGCAAGGCCTATTGCAATGTAGCTCAAGTACGGCCTGACCAAGATCGCCTGTGCAGAGAATTGGAGAAGTTAAGGCTGACCGTGGTACAGTCAGGTGTCCCTGCCAGCTTGACAGTGCAGCCTACCCTAGAATCGCAAATCCGGGAGGCTCAGAAAGATGACGAAGGGATAAAAGAATTAATAAAAAGAATACAAGAAAAGAAAGACACCGACTTCTCCATAGACGACCAAGGTACGGTTTGGTGCGGTCCACGCATCTGTGTACCGGCCAAAAAGGAGTTAAGAGATCTCATCCTAAAGGAAGCTCATGAGTCCGCCTACTCCATTCATCCAGGAAGTACGAAGATGTACCAAGATATCAAGGCATACTTCTGGTGGGCAGGAATGAAGCGAGACGTCGCAGAATACGTAGCCTTGTGTGACATTTGCCAAAGAGTCAAGGCAGAGCATCAAAGGCCAGCTGGTCTGCTGCAACCCCTACCGATTCCTGAATGGAAATGGGAAGAAATCGGAATGGCTTTCATCACCGGTTTACCAAGAACCCCTAGCGGGTACGACTCTATCTGGGTAATCGTGGATCAACTCACGAAATCAGCTCATTTCGTGCCAGTGAAAACCACCTTTGATGGAAAGAAGTTAGCAGAACTCTACATGACCCATGTCGTATGCAGATTTGGTTGCCCCAAAAAGATCGTGTCAGATCGAGGCACTCAGTTCACCTCAAGGTTCTGGAAGCAATTGCATGAAGCTCTCGGAACCGATCTAAATTTTAGTACGGCTTACCATCCGCAGACAGATGGTCAGACAGAAAGAGTAAATCAGATCCTAGAAGACATGCTTCGAGCGTGTGCCCTGGATTTCGAAGGCACTTGGGATCGTTGGTTGCCGTATGCTGAGTTCTCATACAACAATAGTTATCAGGCCAGCATTCAGATGTCGCCAAATGAGGCAATGTTCGGAAGAAAGTGCCGCACTCCCTTGTGCTGGAATGAAGTTGGCGAAGCACTAGTGTTCGGTCCTGACGTACTCAAGGCAGCAGAAGAACAAGTTAAGCTGATCCGAGAACGTTTAAAGACAGCGCAGAACCGTCAGAAGAATTACGCGGACAATCGAAGGCGTGACCTTGAGTTCGAAAAAGGAGATCATGTGTACCTACGGGTATCGCCTCTCCGTGGTATAAGAAGGTTTGGGATGTCCGGCAAGATAGCACCCCGCTACATCGGCCCCTACCTCATAACCGCTAGACGCGGTGAAGTAGCTTATCAGCTTGAGTTGCCTGAAGGTCTCGCAGATGTGCACAACGTGTTTCACGTGTCTCAGTTAAAGAAGTGTCTCCGCGTTCCAGAAGAACAAGTCCCTCTGGGCAATATCGAGCTGGAAAAGAATCTGACCTACAAGGAAAGACCGATCAAGGTTCTTGAAGAGGCAGAACGTCAGACTCGAAGGAAGACTGTCAAGTTCTACAAGGTCCAATGGAGCAACCATTCCGAAGATGAAGCCACCTGGGAACGAGAAGATCATCTCCACGCCGAGTTTCCGGAGCTGCTCCCATAGGTGCTGAATCTCAGGGTCGAGATTCTTGTTAGGGGGATTGGTCTGTAGCGCCCGTTCCGTCGTGGCGCCTAGCGGGAAAAGCTACCTCTTAAAAACCCTAAGTGCGAAAATTGCTTCTTCGCTTGCAGTCAGTCCCCGTGCCATCTCAGATCTCGAATCCCCGATCCATCGTCGAGTTCAATCCCGAATCCAAATCCATCCCAAATCGATCCCTCCGCAAAAGTCTACTTTGCCTCCCCGGGGTCGATGGGCCGAATCTCTCTCGGCCCAACTCCCCCTCCCCCCCCCGGCGCTCACTCTCTCTCTCTCTCTCTCTCTCTCTCTCTCGCGCCCTCCCCCTCCGCTCTGCCCGCGCGCGTGCGCGTGAGCCGCTCGCGCCGAGCGCCCTCCCTTCCCCTCGCTCTCCTTCTTCCCGCCTCCATCCCTGGCGAGCTCCCCGCGCGGCGCTGTTCGCGCGCGCGCCCGTGTGGTTGCCGCCCATGCCGCGCCTGCGCCGCCCGCGTCACCCGGCCCCGCTGCCCTGCCGCGCCTGCAGCCGTGCAGCCGCCCGGCCCCGCTGCCCTGCCGCGCCTCCCATCGCGACCCGCGCGCGCGCCGTGGTGGCCGACCGCCTGGCCGCCGCCACCGTCACCCTCTGCCGCGCCTGCCTGCACCTGTCGCCCATGTCGTCGCGCCGCTCCAAACCGCCCCGCCGTCATCGCCGTCGTCATCGCCCGGCCCCCGCCACTCCGCGCACGAGCAGCCAAGGGACGGAGACAGAGCTCCCCCTCCCTCTGCCGCGTCGCCCCCGCTCCCTCCTCCTTTTCCCAAAGCGGCAAGGGGCAAGCCCTCTTTTCTCTCCCTCTTTTCCTTTTCCCCTCCCCGCCGGCGTCATCCGCCTCTGTCACCGTTTTGGCCGCTAGCCGGAGCGCCAGCTCGCTGGCTTGACCGTCCAATGTCGGTTCCCCTCTCCCAAACCGACATTGTCGCCCATATAAACCCAAGCTTTCCCCCTCTTTTTCCCTTCCTCTCCCATTCGCCCTCGCTCCACCGCGCCATTGCCGTCCCCTCTGTCTCGCCGATCGCCGACCGCCGCCGTCTCGTGTGCCGAAGGAGCCGGTGCGCGTTAGGACGCGGAAGGGGACTCCGGGCGCGCCCTCTCCTTCCTCTTCCCCAGCCCAAGGCCGGAGAGATTACCCCCGCGCCGTCGGCCTCTCGTCACAGCGCCCCGCCTCGTCTCGGTAGGGCATCCCTCGTTCCCCCTCCTCGTTCCATCTCCTCCCCTTAGCTTTGAGGAGCCGCTCGAGTAGTACCCCAGTAACTAGCTGGCGCCGCCCCGGCTGCTGCCGTCGCTCGCCGTGTGCTCGCCGCCGTCGCCGCCCGAGCTTGGAAAACGTCTCTCGTCGCCGGCCTCCCTCGATGTGTTTCCACCTAATCCAGCGCAAGGGGTGGGTTCCCGTAGCCGCGTAGATGCTCTCACCACCGGGAATCAGCCCCTAGTGACCTCGTCACCGTTTCCCCCTTCCCTCGCCGCCGGTTGCCGCCGCCGCAATCCGCCGCCGTCGAGCTCCCCTCCGGCGAATCCAAACCGTTGGCTCGCTCCCTCTCGTTCTCCCACGACATCCCGGTGTACACCCCGTCGCCCCTTGTCGTCGCATGGCGTCCCGGAGAAACCGCCGCCGCCCGTCGTCCATTCGCGGCCGGCGCCTTCGTCTTCCTCTCGCCGGCCCGCGTGGCAGCCACGTAGGCGCCACGTCGGCGCCACCTCAGCCGCGACCGGGTCAAGCAGACCTCGGTCCGCCGCTTCCCTCCGCCCCCTCGCACGCGCGGTCCACCGCGAGCCGTGAGGCTGCATGTGGGCCCGCCGCCTCCGCGTCCCTTCCCCGCCCGCGCGCGTGCGCCGCGTGCTCGCTCCGCACGGTGAGCCGTGTCACCGACAAGCGGGTCCTACCCGGGACCACGCGTGGTGAGCCCGGTCCACCGGCCCTCTCTCTCCTCCCCTCCCGCGCGCGCGCCTTGGGCCGCCTTGGGCCGGCCGGCCCATTTAGCTCGGCCGGACCGCCCCATTTCTCTCGGGCTGCGCCCTAGCCGCCCGAGGAAAGTCTAATTTCCCTCCCTCTTTCTTTTATTTTCTTTTCTTTTTCAAAAAGGATTTAATTAAATCCTTTTCCTTTAGACCAAAATTCCAATAATCTTAGAAATTCAATATCTTCCCAACCGTAAACACGTTTGACTCCGTTCAACTTCCAAAATTCCTCAAATCTCGAGATCTATCTAATGGCACGCTTAGAGGTCATTAATTGGGCTTTATTTTCGCCGTTTGTTGAGTTGTCCCGTTTCGCGTGTAGTTTCGGAGCCCGAAGACCCGCAGTGCGAGGATTTCGAGGATCAAGCTCAAGATCTCGAGCAAGGCAAGTCACCTTTGATCATCTTGCACCTATAATTTAAATCTAAGTATTTCTTTTCCGCAACTATTGCATGAATAGGATTTACACAAATAATTCGGCCGCGGCATGCGAGATAGCCTGCCAGCCCCCAGTCCTAATTGCTGCAATTACCCTCCTTGAATTATTGAACACTTAAACCTCCTTTGTCAACTGTTGTGCTTCGATGCACGGGCCTTTGGGCTCGCGCATCGGAACACTTCCCCTCAAATTTAAAATATCCTACGATGGGTAAAACTTGAGGTTTTACAAAAGACTTGGAAAACCCGACGCCTGGGTCGGTGCTTGCGAACAAAATGAATTTCCAAAATCGCGGACCGGGGAATGTACCGGGAGTACGGTTTCCCGCTCTTGCACCTAAGGACCGTTTCCTTGGAATTTCATCCGAACATAAGACAAGTGCGACCACATGGGTGAAATGGGACACCCCTGGCTGAGTAATTAGCTAATCGGGGGAGCCATGATGCCAAGAGACATGTGGATTCAACGGGGTGGTGTCGGGGAGAACCCCCGGGTTTCCTGGCACAGTATGGTCTGGGACCTAATCTGGTGTTGGTCTGGGACCCCTCTCGTTGGCATATGGTGAACCTGTGTCGGCTTTCGAAATGCCTTGTCATGAAAGCCTTAAGGTCTCTAGACGTGGCCGTTCTGCACGGGCTGGATGATCCGGGTTAGTAATGTCGTGTGGGTAAAGTGTACCCCCTCTGCAGAGGTTATTAAACTGTTCGAACAGTCGTGCCCACGGTCATGGGCGGATGTGAGGTGATTCCTAGCGTAGTTTTGTTTGACTACTGCTTTGTGAAATTGCTGTTGTGGAATGGGTTCGATGTTTGGAAAATCTGCAGCTGATGGGATCAGCTAGGCCCGGGTGGCCGTTTGAAAGTTGTTGGCCGGGTGCCAACCTTGATCAATCTAAAGACTGATACATTGCACATACTCCGACCGGACGAGACACACTGTCTCTTCCGTGTCGTTTGAGAAGCACTCACTTAGTTGCTTCAAAAAGGAGTTTAATTAAAATCGATTGTGAAAACGAGCAGCCTATCCTTGAAGCCTGCATTAAACACTTAATTCCCATGGCGTACTGAGTACTCCAGTACTCACTCTTACTCTATATATATATAATTCCCCCCCCCCCCCAGTTGCTGAAGAAGATGAAGCGGATCCCGCTGACGAGGAGTTCTTCCAGGAGCAAGCCGGCCTCGAAGAGTTTTAGGGTTTCGGCCTAGTTCCCAAGTCGCGCCAGTGATGTATGGACCAAGTCTTGGCTTCCGCTTTCCCTTTTGTAATGCAGTTGTGAGCTCGGGATCTGTCCGCAGCCCAATATGACTGTACTTTTACTCTATAATAAAGAGACCTCTGTTGCTGTGATATTCTGTCTTCCTGTGATACCAGCACTGTTCCCTGGGACTGGTATCGATCAACAGGTTAATTTGGAGCGTCACGGGCTAGTTCCGGTCGGGACTAGTTCGGGGCGTGACAGTGGGCCAGAAGGCGCTGAAGCATGCCTGGGCAACTTCATCTTCTTCACTTCTAGAACGCTAGATAGAAGGCGCTAAAGCAACCAGAGTCGCCTGGCTGGGCACCTCCAGAACGCCGGCCAAAAGGAGCTGAAGCAACCAGCGTCGCCTGGCTTGGCAACCTCATCTTCTTCACCTCCAGAACACCGGCCACAAGTCGCTGAAGCAATCAGCTTCGCACCTGGTTGGACAACCTCATCTTCTTCACCTCCAGAACGCCGACCAAAAGGCGCTGAAGCATGGCTGGGCAACTTCATCTTCTTCACCTCCAGAACGCCGGCCAATTAAAAGGTGGCTGAAGCAACCAGCGTCGCTTGGCTAGGCAACCTCATCTTGTTCACCTCCGGTATGCCGACCAGAAGGTGCATGTTCGGCCTCCATCCTACCTACCCCGCTGTCACTTTGGAAGGGGCTCATCTCATATTCTCTTACTCCAGCCCTCTCTTCTTTCTAGTGACAGATCCAGGAAAAAAAAAAGCAGGAGGGTAACAAATTAGACAAATACAGAGGGAAGGAGTTCTCTCTTTGTATTGTATGTAAGGACAACATCCTCTCTAAGAGAAAATGAAGAACGCTGCTAGAGCAAAAGAAGTTAATAGGTTGAGAGAAGCCTATCTCTCCATCACTGATGAACACGTACTGCTCATCAATAGCTAGGTTGAGATCGAGAAGCCTAGGCCGTCGTCGTCTTGATGTCCTCCTCTTCCTCTCCCTACGCCCGTCACCGTGACAGGGCGCACTGTCTCCTTCCACACGCACAACCGCTGCTGCATCCTCCCAATCCCCACCTCCTCCTCACACAGCGACGACAGCTGCGCAGCTAACAATACTATAGTGCTCAAGTATATCTAATTGGAAACAAATCAATCAAGAACCTTAATTAAAAAAGAAGCGTAATTAAAAAAGAATATTGGGATCGAACGAACATTCTATGGCGAAGGGAGAGGGACCGTGGTGCAATTAACAAACCTGCGGAAGATCTGTGTCTCTCCTGATGTAAACGCCGTCCATCTCCATCAGACCGCCGCCTCCACCACGTACGCGATCCTGCAAGCGCAACAAACAAATATTTGATCACATATAGAGCATAAATTACTCCAAATCATAGCACGTACGGTATCACACAATCGCCTAGCTATATATACCCGATCGAACCGGTTGTTGTTGTGGCAGCTTTTGCAATGAGATGGACGTGATGCTGATGAGGAGGAGCTAGGCCGAGATGATGGGGAGGAGGGCAAACTGGTACGTGCTTGCTATGAGCGTGAGGTGAGGGTAGATTTATTAATTATGGAGTGAGTCGATCGATGATGGATTACAGCGTGGTGCGTACGCCTGCGCTCTCCCTAAAGTGTTTATAGAGCAATAAGTGACCAAAGTTGTTGTCACTGTCAGATATATAGCACTTTTTGACTAATCTCCCATGCTACCATGTACGCTTAATTAGGAACTTCAATTTAAGAACACTACTACGTACACCCGTAGTGCAAGGTTAAGGGCAATCTATATACGTGCGACCTACATATTATCAGGACCGGCTAATCTTCGACCTTAGGGATAACCTACTTAAAACAACAGCCCGGAGAAAAGGGATGACACTGTGGTCATGTTTAGTTCGCGAAAAGAAAATTTTTGGATGTCACATTGGACGTTTGACCAGATGTCGAAAGGGGTTTTCGGACACGAATAAAAAAACTAATTTCATAACTTGCCTAGAAACCGCAAGACAAATTTATTAAGTCTAATTAATCCGTCATTAGCACATGTGGGTTACTGTAGCACATGCTCGGCTCCACACCTTTTTTCTGCGTATGCAGCATCCACCGGAGCTCCCACTCCCTTCCCTTCCCTCGCGATTCCTCCTCGGCTCCTCCTCCTCGTCGCCGGCGAGAGGCGCCGCCCCCTGTTGCTGGTGCTCGGCCGTCGCGCAGTGGGCGCTTCCCTAGCCCTCAGTTGCTGCCATTGCGAGGTCAACGCCGGTGAAGCAGCAAGAGAGAAGAAATTAAAGGGAGAGAAAATTAAAGAAGAAACATGTGGTGGAGATGTGGCTGTGTGTGTGGATAAAGACAGCGTCTGATATTTTATAGCGCTCGGAACGTCCGTTCGGAAGCATTTTTGATACTTTAAACATGCCTGGCTAGGATAGGTATTTGGAACCGTAAAAGATCGATACTACTCCCTGGCTACGATAGGAGTATATATCTAGCTTCGCGCATCAAAGTAGGAGATTATTGCAGAGCCACAAGGAAATTTTGGACGGCATGGACGAGCCAAATTAATTAATTGGATTCCCTTCAAATGCAAAAATCTACTCGATCGCATGATAACGGTAAAGTGGTACAAAGAAAGCAAACCAACCAAAAACAAACAAGCAGCAATTGGTTTGTGCTTGCCGAGCTAGGCTAGGTGGCTAGGACTAGGAGGTAAGGAGTACTCCCTCCGTACTATAATATAAGCGATTTTGAGTTTTTACTTATAATGTTTGATCACTCGTCTTATTCAAATTTTTTTTGCAAATATAAAAAACGAAAAGTTGTGCTTAAAATACTGTAGATAATAAAGTAAGTCAAAAATAAAATAAATAATAATTTAAAATTTTTTGAATAAGACGAGTGGTCAAACGTTGTAAGCAAAAACTCAAAATCTCTTATATTATTAAGGAAAACCCTATATATACATTTTCCTCTTCTTTCCCATGGAAGCCGCCAAGCCGGGCCACACCGAAAGCAGCGAAGCTTCGAAGCACCCTAGCCGGCGGGCCTCATAGAGAATTCGAGTTCAACAATTTGCCATTGACATTGTTGCTTTTTATAATATACCGATGACTTTGTCAATTGTTTTACAATACGCTATTAGGATGGATCTTATTTTCAAAAATATCCAAAATACCCTCATGGACATACAAGTTTAACAATTGATTTATCTAATTAGAAGTTTCTGAAAAATATGAAAACTTTTGCGTGACCTCCTTACACAACATGAAAGCACATGCAAATATGCAACGGATTAGCTGAGAAGCATTCAACAGGGGAGAAGAAGAAAACAAAAATGAAGAGATTAGACGATGAGAACTCAAATCAATAGGTTGTTTGCTGCTCTCATCGCTTTTTTGCTTTCTTTTCTCGTGTGTTTTTTTTGCCTTTTTTGACAATTTTTTCACGGGCGTTTTTTTTGCTAGTTTTTTTTCAAATGTTCTTTTTTTTTTTTGCTTTTGTCCAATACAGGAGAATATATGACGAAATAAAAGTCGTGTAGTAGGTGGCAAAAATCGATGGACCCTATCCGACTCAAGCGTCCATCGATTTAACGTTTTTTCGACAGTTTTTTTGGAGCGATTTTTTAATTGACGGTGTTTTTTTCTTGCGCGGTTTTTTAAAACCATTTTTAGAAATGTCGCATTTTTTCTGATAGTTTTTTCCTCGCATGTTTTTTTTAAAAAAATTACCGATGATGGAAATATTTTTTCTCGCGCGTTTTTTATTTTTTATGGAAGATGAAAAACCTTTTTAGCGTGTTTTTTTGCGCTTTTTTCTCACGCGTTTTTTGAACCGTTTTTTTTTTCTCGTGCATTTTCTCTTTTGAAATAGTTAGATTATATTAGAGATATAGAAGAGATATATATTGATTAGAAATCGGACTTTGTTTCGCCCTTTTCATTTTTTTTCTCATTTGCATTTTTTATTTTATACGAACCATTTTTTTGCCACTTTCTTAGGGAATTGGACGAGCTTTTTTAGATGTTTTTTGGGTTTTTTTTCGCCTTTATAGGAATCAGACTTTTTTCCCGTTTTTAAAGGAATCGAATCTAGTGTTTTTTTCACCAATTTTTTTTGCCTTTATAGGAATCGGATTTTTTTTCCGTTCGGATGTATGGTTTTTTTCGCCACGTAGGGGAAACAAAACTTTTGTTGTTGTTATTTTTCTTTTTTTTTGTGCAGCTTTCCTTTTTCTTTTTATGCATCTTTATGCTTTTATGCTTTTGTCTCTCTCTTTTATTATTATTTTTAACAAAAACGACCTCAAATACCTTATTGCAAGATTATAGGGACTCAAATGTAAATATAAAAATTACAGAGACTCAAATGCAAAAGTACAAACCCAAAAATTAAAATCATATGAAAAATGGAATGCACTCGACCTGTAGGTTCCATTTTTGTAAACAGATCTTTAATCCTGCACATCATTTTCTTTCACTAAGATGTGTGAGATATCACGGTATAGATTGAAACCGAGAGGAGTGGTGGCTGGGATCTCGGACTCAAAAGGAGTGGATAGGAGTCGGACTTTTTTTTAAGGGGGAATCGGATTTATAGTTGGACTTTTTTTTTCGTTTCTGAGGGGGAATCGGATAGGAGTCGGTTTTTTTTTTATTTTTTTGCTATTTTTTTTGTTTTGATGGACGAAGGAAACATCTCTTATTTTTTAAGTAGTAGAGATATTGATTTGGTTAAGCATGTGTATACTATGATGGTTTTCGCAATAAAACCGAGTAAGGATGAGCATTTTAAACAAATAACTTGTGGGGTGGAAACATCAAACTTAAAGTGACTTCTAGAATGGTTTTTGCATTTTCCCCTACTAGTAGAAAACTAAAAAGAGAACTACTATCTACCACTCGTGTGAAAACTTTTTTGTTTATTACACTCGAATTTCTAGCGATGCCAAAATATTTTGAAGGTAAACACAGGGGTATGATATAAGCGTGTGCGCATGCATATGAGCGCTTGTATTTATACTGTGTTTCTCAAAATATAATATAAAATTTTGTAGCTCTATAATATAGATGAGATTTTCAAAAGAATTATGGGAGCTTCTATTCAATTCCATAGTTTTTATCCAAGTTGTGAAGTGGATAAAGAAGGGGTATGACTAGATATGTGGTGGTTGTTGCAGTGAGCAGAGAGCCAGAGATTCCCATCCTCACTTTCCTTTGACTTCGTTACCCGGGTCCTGGCTCTCCCTCTCAAAAAGTAAAGAAAAAAAAAGAAGAGAAGAAAACTAACTCGACGACCTCGTAGCTTGGTATAATTACATGTTATCCTGCACTGCAGCGAATCGCCAGAGCTACATCCGACGCAGTGCTGCTACACTTGCTCGCTGGTGGCGCTCCAGGTTCAATCCATTTGCTAACTAGGAATCACCTAGGCAAAAGGTAGGCCTTTGAGTTCAAATTTCTAGTTATTTCTTGATCAATGTTTCGGATCTGTAGTTGGAAGCTAAGGTCAGGAATTCTGAATTTTTTTTTTTGTCTCCAATAGGATGTTCTGATAAGCTTCAATTCGAGCTGAAAGTTTTGTCACTGCGTAGCTAGGAAGATGGACTGATTTTCTACTTGGGATTTGGGAGTTCATATACATATACTTGACCTAAAAGTTTAAGCTTTTTTTTGTTGGTAATTAAGATAAAATTGAGCAATATGATTTTTTTTATATAAAGGAAACAACAAGCTTGTTGTTGCTGAGTGAGTTGAAAGTTTCTAGAAGAAAAACGAGTTAAAAGTAAAAAATAAAAAGTTGTCCTTGGAACCTTATTATGTGTTTTTTTTCGGATGAAGGAGAAGACGAAGGAATTTGACAAATTGAGGTGCCAGTAGCAGAAGCTAGGCACTGGGGCAGATTAGCACCATCCATCAGTTGAAAGCTGCTGCTGCACATAGCTTTGGTCCCAGGTATGGAGCTGGTTACAGGGGTGCTGGGCAGTTTGCTCCCCAAGCTGGGCGAGCTGCTCAAAGACGAGTATGACCTGCAGAGGGGCACGAGAGAGAAGATCAAGTCTCTGTCGCGGGAGCTCGAGAGCGTGCACGCTGTCCTCCGTATTGTCGGCGAGGTGCCATCGGAGCAGCTCGACGAGCTGGTCAAGCTCTGGGCACGTGATGTGAGGGAGCTGTCCTATGACATGGAGGACATCGTCGACACCTTCTTGGTGCGTTTCAATGACGGTCATGAGCCCGATGACCCACGGGTGCTCAGGCGCCTCCGCAAGAAGATGAGCAAACTGTTCAAGAAAGCCAAGGATCGCCGCGAGATTGCTGGCGCGATACGAAGAATCAATGAGAAGCTCCAGGAGGTGGCAACCAGGCGTGCCAGGTACAGAGTCGACAGCATTGTCACAAAGCCTGCAGGTCCAGTGAGCATCGATCCTCGCATTCAGGTTCTGTACAAAAGGTCAACAGAGCTTATTGGCGTTGACGGACCAATGGACAAGATCATAAACATGCTATCACCTAGGAATGATATTCATCTGTCTGATAAGAAGAAGATTATCTCAATTGTGGGATTTGGAGGACTAGGAAAGACCACCCTTGCCAAAGCAGTCTATGACAAGCTTAAACCAGATTTCGACTGTGGGGCTTTTGTTCCGGTCGGTCGGAATCCTGACATGAAAAAAGTTTTAAGGGACATTCTGATTGATCTTGACAAGCAAAACTATATGCATTCAAATACAACGACGACATTGGATGAAAGGCAGCTCATCAACGGAATCAAGGATCTAGTCGAGAAAAAGAGGTGCTGATATATAATTATATATTCAGTTATTCAATCAGGTCTCAAAGATTGGTGTGATTGTTAGTTTTGGTAGCTTTAGTATGCTTACTTTATGCCTAACTAGTGTTATGTACACTTGTAATAATTCTACTCCCTCCAAGTATGGTTTCCAAAATTCCACAGGTAACCTTGCAAAAATAAAATAAAATAAAAATCCATAGATGACCTTTTGCCAAAAATATGTTATGCTCCTTCCCTCCGAATTTACAATTTATACTTAATCTTGCACAAAGACCAAGGAGGTATTGAAATTTGAAATGAGGATAACTACGTTTATTATTTCTAAATGCTAGTCTAAATGGATGTGCCTATAAAACACAAAGTAAGACTGTTTGAGTATGGAAGGAATAACACACCTAAAACACCTTGGAATATGAAATAAACCCTCTAAAACAAGGTTGAAAGGATACACCACATTCACTTTATAAGGGTTAGCTAGAAATTATCACATTGAGAGATGAAAAACTACCACACCGGTAATATCTACGCACAACAAAAAAAAAAGATTGAAGTTTTGTTTTACTAGGAATTCGTCATCTACTCAATTTTTTCATTGCATTTGCTGGTGCATGCATGTATTATATTTGTAATTTTATTTAAAACAGTGCCTTAACAGTCTGTGTAAACATCTTTATCTGTAACTTATTTGATACACTTTTTTTTGCGGGGAAATATATTTGATACACTAATATAACATCCAATTTTGGATCTGTTTGTGCTGTTTATTCTGGTTGTTAAATTTAAAACACAAATATTATATTTGTGATACTAATTTGATACACTTTATTAGTATTAAATATTATATTAGTATTACATGCTGCATTTGTATTAGTATTACATGCTGCATTTGTATTAGTATTAAATATTATATTAGTATTATAATTGTGATACTAAAACACAAATATTATATTAGTATTACATGCTGCATTTGCTGGTGCATGCATGTATTATATTTGTAATTTTATTTAAAACAGTGCCTTAACAGTCTGTGTAAACATCTTTATCTGTAACTTATTTGATACACTTTTTTTTGCGGGGAAATATATTTGATACACTAATATAACATCCAATTTTGGATCTGTTTGTGCTGTTTATTCTGGTTGTTAAATTTAAAACACAAGTATTGCGTACAATTGCCAGATTAGGACAATGACTGATTCTATGGGACAAATGTAATACTAATCATTACTTCTTGTTCTATCATTTAAGGGGAACTCTCTCCTGTTCTACCTGTTGATGGTTGACATGCTTCTTGCTTGTTAATGTTTATCCTTCCGATGTACAGGAGCATTGTTATTATTGATGACATATGGGATAAGAAATCATGGGAATTAATCAGATGTGCACTGCAAGATAGTAATTGTGGAAGTAGAGTAGTCGTAACTACTCGTATTTCTGAAGTTGCCACACATGCGGGTTGTGTTTACAATATGGAGCCACTTTCTCGTGATGACTCCGAAAAATTGTTGTACACAAGAATAGCTAGTGCTGAAGGCAAGTGTCTGAATATACCAGCAGCTGTGGCATGTGAAAAAATTTTGAACAAATGTCGTGGTGTGCCATTAGCCATAACTACAATAGCTAGTCTGTTGGCGAACAAACCCGAAGAGGATTGGTCTGAGGTGTACAATTCCATTGGTTTTGGGCATGGAGGTAATAACGATGTAGAGAATACTAGAAGGATATTGTCTTTTAGCTACTATGATCTGCCTTCCCATCTAAAGGCTTGCCTATTGTATCTAAGCATATTTCAGGAAGATGTTGAGATCGAAAAAAATCTTTTGATATGGAAATGGATAGCTGAAGGTTTTGTTCAAGACGAACAAGCAGCAAGGGTAGGGTTATTTGAGCTTGGAGAGGGTTGTTTCAACGAGCTGATAAACAGAAACATGATCATGCCAGTGGAGGTACAATATCAAGGGTATCAATCTAAGGCACGCTATAATGAAGGGTATGTATATGGTTGCCGTGTCCACGATATGATGCTTGATTTGATCCGTTCATTGTCGAAGGAAAAAAATTTTGTTACCCTGGTGGACAGCTATGAGCAAGTGGAACTTCCGCTGAGCCATGCTCGCAGGTTAGCCATGCAGAGTATGAGTATTAAAGAGATAAACCGTCTTCAGCTGCCTAATATGGGCATGGAGCAAGTGAGGTCCTTTTTGGCTAATCGTTGTTATGGTATTAGTTTGGCATTCTCAGACTTTCGAGTGTTACGTGTATTAGCTCTAGAATATTGTCAGGGCAAAATTAATTTGTCGCATTTCAGGAGTTTATATCACCTGAGGTACCTGGGGCTAGTCAATGCGGAAATTACAGAGCTCCCCAAGGAAGTGGGAGATCTGATGTTTCTCCAGACATTGGATCTACGAGAAACTTCTATACTGGAGCTGCCAGAATCTGTGGGTCTGCTGACACAACTGTTATGCCTATATGTTGATCATCGTACATGGGCGCCGGTTGATCTAGTTGGGAAGCTGACGTCCCTGCAAGAGCTGTGCATAAGGCCTGCTTATCCGTACGACAGGTTCTACGATGACAAGGCCAATGGTATGAGACAGTTTGTGAAGGCGTTGGGCAGGCTGGGAGAATTGAGGGTGCTCCAGACTCAGATTGATATATTGGATGATAGCATGGAGAAAGATTTGCTAGAGTCTCTAGACAATCTGCAGAAGATACGGTCCTTGGAAATTTTGGGGGCATCACGAGGGTTGAACGTCGAATGGACTAGAACAGGATTCATCTCCCCCTAGGCATCTCCAGCGCCTGTATTTGGAATGCCTTGAGTTTTCTGGACTGCCTGCATGGATTAACTCGTCACTTCTTCCAAACCTCTCCTATCTAAATATGACAATGGAGGTTGTGCAAGAGCAGGACATGGAAACCCTTGGGATGTTTCCTAAACTCTGTTACCTAAAATTATATTCGCGTTGTACAAAGCTAGTAAGCTTTAAGCATACAAGCAATGCAGGCTACTTCCAGAAGTTGAAATCCTTCAAGATTGTTGGTTCATCAGTCAGGTTTGATCTGAGTGGCTGCGACATAGAATCTTCTTTCATGCCAAGCCTTGAAACCTTTGAGACTGATGTCCATGTGCGCTTCCTAAAAGATGCGAACATGCTTGGTTTCGACAAGCTTGGCTTGGAGAACCTCCCTAGTTCGCTAAAGAGAATCATTGTTGTAATCTGCTGTCGAGATGCCAGTGATGCAGAGGTTGAGGAAGCACAGGCGGCATTGGAGCATGCAACTGACAGCCATGCCAACAGTCCTAAACTTACAATTATGAGATATGGAGTACAAATTAAACGGCCCTTGTGAGGTATGCTGATGATATCCCTGATTGTGAGGTATGTGTTAATAGCGTAATTTGGCTTATGGTTAGGTCATTTTAGACAAGCCAAATTATGTAGAATAACGGGTGTAATTGTCTAGAAATTTGTTTAAGAAAATCAATTCAGTTTAAATGTGCAGTAATATGTGATGCACCTGGAGTGCAGCGTTTGGATCAGCATGGTGATGCATGTGCTGCGCTAGCTACCGTGCTACGACTGAGGAGTTCCTGCTGTGCATTCTGTACATGCTAGACTGATTTGATCATATGAATGTGGTATTACTCTCTTACTCCTTCGCACGCACGGGAGGCTTCATCTCAATCGGGCGGTAAGCCCCATCTCAATCGGGCACAGCGTCCGTCACAGACTAGAAGTCACTGATGTGAAGAGTTATCTCAATCGGGTAAACGGCCGTCACAAATGAATATATCTCAATCGGGCCCTAAGTAAAGCCTGTCACCGATAGTTTTGACCCAGACGACCAGTCAAACTATAGCCCGTCACAGATGACCTATCTCTATCGGGCCACAACTAGCGCCCGTCACAGATAACTACTAACCTTTATCGGGCCTAAACTAGAGCCCGTCACAGATGATACTCATCTCAAACGGGCCTAAACTATAGCCCGTCACAGATGACTGATGACCTCAATCGGGCCTAAAATAGAGCCCGTCACAGATGACTACTGACCTCAATCGGGCCTAAACTAGAGCCCGTCACAGATGACTACCTATGTTACCTAGATACGGGGATACGGATACGGATACGCGATACGTCGATACGGGGATACGACATTTTTTGAAAAACATGGATACGGGGATACATCTATATATATATATATATAATAAAAATATAAATACTTACTTAAACTCTTGTAAATTTGGAAATATGCCCATATACAAATACAGACACACCCACACATGTCAATGAAATGGGATAAGTTTGCTGCCTGCAGCATTACCAGCCTGCAACTACTACACTAAAAAAAAGAATGCACATGTACTCTATGGAAAGAAAAGAAACAACAGCAAAAAGTATCCGGCAGTATTTGGGCTGTGTCCAGCTGACAACGGAGACGGAGGCGCTGGGAGCTGCGTCCATCAGCTGTGGACGGGCGGCGGCGGCACCATACCCGACGGTGGAGGTGCTATGTCCACTGACGGCCGCACAACCGACGACGGAGGGGGAAGAGCCATGTCCGGCGGCGGCGCCAGCAGCGCCACGCCCAACGGCGGAGGAGCCGCAGCGTCCGGCATCGGCGGCTTTTGAGGTATGGTGAATAAGATTGAGAAGCTCATACGGTGGTTGGCTTGGATCTGTACTTCTCTTGCGATTTCAATGGATCGAACTGACATACGTGGGATTATGGGGATGCATCGAGACGTATCCAGAAGTATCGGATTTATTTTGATTATTTGAAAATCGCAAAAATTATGGATACGTACCCGATACGTATCCGTATCCGATACCGTATCTGACACGGATACGCGAGATTTTTGCCGTATCCAGGTAACGCTGATGACTACTGACCACAATCGGACCTAAACTAGAGCCCGTCACAGATGACCTTATCTCAATCGGGTATTTAGTTATGACCCGTCATAGATAACTATAATAAAAAAAAATTATTTTTTGGCAAGCCTCAGGCCTTTGCTAGCCATGCCCGCTGCAAAAATGATAGAAACAAACAGAGATATCCAATATCCCCAGCTCCCTAGCATCACCCATTCATATACATATGCATTCACATACACAGACATCAACATATTTCACACAACGACACATTCACAGCCAGCTCATATTTCACATCCATTCAAATATTTATCATATTTCACCTGCAAAACCGAGTTAATTTGATCAAATATTTATTTAGCAAGTCTTAACATAAACATATGAAATATATACATAAATATAAACATCACAGTTACATCATCACAGTTGCATAATAAGTGTTCATCATTGCCTAAACATAAAAGTTTAACATTGTTCATCATTTTAGTTTAAGCCTAAACATTCCTTTGGGGTTAATTATTTCGCGGAGGATGAAACTGGCTATCTCCTCGCGAACCTCCTCAAAACTGGTAGGCAGAGACTTGGTTATTGTGCCCTACATTGTCATAATTCCAGATTAGTTGATCGATCATATATAAGTACTAAAATGTAGTTAGTCTATCACAATTGAGACCACCGACCTCAAACTCAGCCAAAGTCTTCACCTTTTCTCTAGACAGAAGGCGCATGTTGTGGCACACATGGAATCCGCACTGGTCACCTATTTGTTGCTTCACCGGGAAGTCTTTTTTGTGGATGAGGGTGTCATGTCCTGTCTTCCTGAGGCCTCCTCTTTGCACGTATTAGGCCCACGCTTCATCTATCGCTAGTTGAATTGGGGTCCAATCATATGCGTTCTTATCAATTCTGGAGTTCAGGTAGTGACATGTACTCCACTTAGGTGTTATGACCAGAAGAATCCAATGGGCACTGCAACATTAATATAATAAAAGTTAATTAAGTACTCAAGGAATGTGTCATGCTGTTGTGTATATTTAGTTAACACACTTACTATTAATTATAGGCGCACATAATGTACTCCTTGTCTCGGCGGGACCACAAGGTGTCGTAGATGTAGTTGACCATTCCTTGACGGTCATTCTGGAGATTT
This sequence comes from Oryza meridionalis, assembly GCA_000338895.3. NCBI lineage: Eukaryota > Viridiplantae > Streptophyta > Magnoliopsida > Poales > Poaceae > Oryza > Oryza meridionalis. The sequence continues at coordinate 4,138,892 of CM002531.2, forward strand.
GTGACAGTGACCACTTGTGGATCAAGGAAGGCAACTTCCGGTGCATGCTTCAGACACCACTGCCAACTTAACCTACACACAGGATAAATGATCTTGTAAGCAAGTTAAACCGATTGTTATTACCAGATTGAGTTGGGCGACAATACTTACAAGGAGTAACACTTAAGGAGGCTTGTGTCCACCGCTCGGAGCCTATAGAGGTTGAAAAGATCCTTGAAGTCGACCACAATATAATTTGTTGGACCAAGGAATGGCTTTCTATCGTGCTCTCTAAGGATATCGGTAGCTTTACTTGGCTTCCTGGCGTTAGATTTCTCCATGTAGTATAAGTGAAGGTCCTTGCAAGCGGTGCCCATTGCGGCAAGCACGTCATCTCCAACCAATGGCATGCCTAGTTGGAACTCCTGTAGAGCGACGTATTTCTTCTTGACCTCTTTGCCCTTAGTCTCTTCCTGGCCCTTGCCCAGATCTAGCTTCCTTGGAGCTAGAAGCGAGGCCTGCACCTTTCCTCCCCTTCCTCTCCCCTTTGCTTCGGGTTTATCGAGAGTAATTCTCTGAGGGGAAGAGTGTGCCTTCCTGCTCTTCTTCATCGGTGGGGGTTCATGAATCGCCTTGCTGTCGGCCTCCGTTCGGTCCTCCCCAAAATCCGTGCCGTACTGCAACTGCAAATCGTAAGATTGTGCATGACGATCTTAAGCAGGAGGGGCTGAAGGAGCAGAGGCGGGTCTCTTTGGTAGACGACCGCCTGGTGCAGTGGTTGGCCTCGCTATAACCCTGATCTCAATGAGGTCCTTGGGCCATTGGATGAAGGTACCACGGGCATTTCCTAGTGAGAGGACCTCGTCGTTCGGTGGATACTTTAGAGGGAACAGCTCGTATTCGGGCTTCACCGAGTCGACTTGAACTTTCGCACAGTCGGCCCTGAGTTGCGCTCCATGCACTCTTGTCTCTGGGGTCGGCTTGTACGCAAGTCCCTCGGCTGCTGGAACCGTGAAGGTCGACATCACCCTAACTGTGAGGGTGCAGCTCGTTGGTTCCTGCGATAGATTAATCAATTTTTTTAAAATATTATATATCATATGGATTCGTTAAGTCTTTCATGTATTGAGTAAGTTCACGGTTACCATTATGTGGTCGACGGCGCTGTCGACCGATGTTGGATTTTCCGCCAACTCAGTTGATGCGCAACTGCTGCGTTTTTGGGTGGGACTTCCTAACTCTTCGTGCGCAGCAGCAGCGGCGGCCTGGGGGTTCTGTTGCTTTTCTCGGATCTCTTGCCTAATCTTGGCCCTCATCGACTCGAGCTTTTCGTCGAATTCAGATGTCAGCTCAGCTCTTATCGACGCCCGGATCTTGGCTTCAAGGCGTGCATCTTTCTCCGCCTTGTTGGAAGTCCGCTTCTTGTACTGCCACGCGTAGTTTGGAAATCCATATTTCTAGGGAACAGAAGACCCAACGCCTCGTGTCCGTCCACGGTGTTCCTTGTTGCCCAACGCTTTCGTGAGGAGGTCGTCCTCGCATCTTTGAGAGCAGGCCTCTTGCGAGGCTTGTTGCTTGGCAACCAACTCCTTCTGCATTACAATTTAGTAGGGTTAAATAAACTGCACGATGGCAAACAATGCGAACATCTAGTTTGACTAGACACTTACTATAGCTTCGTATACTCGTTGATCTTCTGCATTTGGCATGAAGATTGTGCCATCATCATTCTTCTGGTAACTGGCCCTGGTCCAGTTCCTAGCCCGAGTTTGTGGGATATCGCCAAACACGAGCTGTGTGCACGATTCCTCCGCTTCTTCATCCTCACGCTGCCATTCCTCTTCCTTACCGGCATATCCGGCGGTGCCAAGCCGGTGCGGATGCTGGTTCCTGGTCTGGAGCAAGCGATATGCCTCGCTTCTAGCTCTGGACTCGGGGGTCGACTTCTTCGCATGGAATTCCTCCCAGACCTATTCCGTGATCCAAGGAAATTTCTCTCTTGGATCTGGATTTGCTGGGTTGTACACGAACTCGCCGACTAGCTTAGTCTTGAAGTTCTTCCAAGCATTGCCCATAACCTTGAAAGCAGCCCGCCTGAGACGGTCCTCATGCTCCGCAGGATAATCAAAGCTCTCCTTGAACGTTAGCCAAGCAATGTCCTTCTCTGCGGCCGGCACGAGCTTGATGTCATCTTGCAGAATACTAAATTTCTGCCTCCCTATGACCCCGCAGATAGACCTAAATCGGCTCAATATTTTCCTTGGAGATGTCGGCAACCCTACGGCGTCCACCGCTGTTATGTGGAACCGTTCCTTAGGGATTTTGTTCCCTGTCCTAGGAGTACGTGCCCTTGAGGACCCACTAGTTGTCGTCGACATGAGCCTGCGCGTACGACGCTTGATCGGGCCTAATTCTTTTCCTTCCGATTGTGCCAACACCTGATAACCTTCCCTCGTGACGAGACGCTGGAACTCCGATAGGATCGGCATTGGACATGTAGATTATGGTTGTATTCTTCTTCATCGACGACGTTGTCAACTCCTACAATTCGGCGCTTTCCTTCCCTCACGATGTGCATCTTCTTGTTTGAATGGTCTTTTATGTAGAATATCTGCTCGACCTGTTTCGCAAGTACAAATGGTTCATCGGCGTATCCCACCTTAGATAGATCAACTAAAGTGAAACCTTCCTTCTCGGCTTTGATACCAGTGCGTAGATTCACCCAACGGCAGCGGAACAAAGGAACCTTGAACTTGACGTAATTTAGCTCTCAGATCTCCTCAATGCGGCCGTAGTATGTGTTTGACCCAACTTGATCCTGGAATGCATCTATACGGACGCCGCTGTTTTGCACTGTGCTTTTGTCATCTTGTTTGACGGTGTAAAATGTGTATCCATTTATATCGTATCCTTGCCATGTGTCTACGGTCCAAGACGGTCCCATCTCCAACAACTGTACTGTCCCATTTAGGACATCCGTGGACATTGTCACACGATTCTTGAACCATTCGTTGAACCGAGAATTATGTTCTCTGTTAATCCATGCATCAGATCGCCCCAAGTTCTCATCTCGGATTTTCGCTAAGTGCTCCTCAAAATATGGGCCAACTTCTGCCATATGTTGGAGCACAGCGTAATGAGCCTGCGCGTACGACGCTTGATCGGGCCTAATTCTTTTCCTTCCGATTGTGCCAACACCTGACAACCTTCCCTCGTGACGAGACGCTGGAACTCCGATAGGATCGGCATCGGACATATAATTGACACAGAACTCAATAGCCTCCTCGGTCGTGTAACCTTTAATGATGCTCCCCTCGAGTTTAGCTCTGTTACGAACGTACGACTTCAGAACTCCCATGTACCTTTCAAATGGCCACATTTCCCTTAGAAAAGCCGGGCCACATAGTTTTGTTTGCTTCACCAGATGAACAGGGAGATGAACCATTATATCAAAGAAAGACAGTGGGAAAAACATCTCCAGGTGACAGAGGGTATTCACAATATCAGTCTGCAACCCATCTAGATCTTCTGGATCTATAACCTTCTGTCCAATTGCATTAAAGAAGGCGCACAAACGTTGGATCATGTGACGCACTTTCGGTGGTAGAATGCCTCTGATAGCAACTGGCAAGATTTGTGTGATTAGCACGTGGCAATCGTGAGACTTCATTCCAACAATTTTTAGATCGTCCAATTTAACATACTTACTTATCCTCGCTGAATAGCCCGATGGAACTTTAATATCCTTCAAGCATGATAACATTGCGATCTTCTCATCCTTCGACAATGTGTGGCAGGCTGGAGGGAGGTACACTTTACCTGTCTCTGCATCTCGTATGGGCTGGAGTTCACTGCGAATATTCATGTCCTGTAGATCAAGGCGCGCGTTCAACCCGTCCTTTGTCTTCCCGGGAATATTCAACATCAGGCCAACCAAACTCTCACACACATTCTTTTCTACATGCATGAGATCAATGCAATGACGGACATCAAGATCTTTCCAGTAAGGTAGCCGCCAAAATATGGATTTTTTCTTCCACATACCCTTCTCCTTTGTCTTGCTACGTTTTCTTTTCTTCCCAAACTCATTGCTTATGTCCTTGACCATATTGTGGACCTCATCTCTGGACAAATCTTTGGGAGCAGGCTGAAGTTCTCTCTTACCATTAAAAATTTTCTTCTTTCTTCTAAATGCGTGACATAGCGGGAGCCACCTCCGGTGACCTATGTATACCATCTTTCGTGATTTCTTCAACCACCGGCTTCGTGTGTGTTCCTTGCAATCGGAGCATGCCTTCTTTCCTTTTATAGTTTGTCCGGAAAGATTACTGAGTGCAGGGTAGTCATTAATGGTACAGAACAATAGAACTCTTAGCTTGAAATTCTCCTGACCATATGCATCCCAAGTTTCCACACCTTCTTTCCAAAGAATCTCCAGATCGTCGATAACAGGCTCCAGGAATACATCGATATCATTGCCGGGTTGCCTTGGACCTTGGATTAACAAGCACAACATAATATATTTCCGTTTAAAGCATAACCATGGCGGGAGGTTATAGTTCGCAATAAGAACCGGCCAAGTGCTGTGAGTACTACTCATGTCACCGAAAGGATTCATGCCATCCGTACACAGACATATCCTCATGTTTCTAGGGTCGGCAGCAAAGTCTTTGTGTTTTCGATCGATATTCTTCCATTCAATCGAATCCGCTGGGTGTCTAAGCATACCGTCATTCCTTCTCTCCATGGCGTGCCAACGTACTAACTTCGCTTCGTTCGGGTTGGCAAAGATTCTCTTGAAACGATCAATGATAGGTAGATACCACACAACCTTTGCCGGACCACCCCTCTTTGACTTATTTCCTTCGTCAGCACTTTTCTTTCGCTTGTATCGAGAAGCCTTACAAACAGGACAAGCATCCAAGTCCGCATATTGTTTGTGGTACAATATGCAGTCGTTGGGACAAGCGTGAATTCTACGACCCTCTAACCCCAGTGGACACAGAACCTGCTTTGCTTCGTATGTCGTGTTGGGCAATGTGTTCTCAACAGGAAGCATAGCCTTCAAAATTCTTAAAAGATCTGTGAAACTCTTGTCTGTCCATCCACTACTTGCCTTCAGCTTCATTAGGTCCAAGGTAACTGATAACTTAGTATGTTTTGCTTCGCATCCAGCGTACAGAGGCGTCTCGGAATCACTTACCAACCTGCTAAACTTCATTCCATCTCTCTCATTCTAGGCTAGGTCCTCAACGTCACGTAACATGTCTTGCAGCAGATCGTGATCCACATCAACCATTTCACCGCCCAATGGAGAAGGTATAAACATGTCATGCTCATCTTCATCTTCCTGATTATGTGCACCACTTCTGTCTGCTGCTGCTCCACTTCCTGATTCTTGCTCTCCATGCTTCACCCAACATGTATAGCCCTCCATGAATCCTCGTTATATCAGATGACCGTGTACGTCCTCTCCGCTATCAAACATATTCTCATTCTTAAAACCTGCACATGGACAACACATATAATCACTGTTTCTTCTTTTCCGATCCTCCTCCGCAGCGTTCATAAAATTTATTACGCCCTTTCTGTACTCCGTAGAATAACGTTTCAAATTTTTTGCATACATCCAACTTCGATCAATTGCTACAAAATAAAAAAAACAAATTAGAGGCACATATTATAAGATCAGTATTGCAAAAGTAAGACATGATGAAATTGCTCAATTAATGAATAATATTACTCACTTGATTGATCCATTTTGATCACTTTTGGAAATTTAATTTCTGTTTTCCTTGGAAAAAGGACAAAAAAATCGCCCCCTATAGCCTCCCACCGAAATAGTGAACAGTGGGATACAGTTACACTAGGTGGTGGGGGGTATTTATACTGTACAACAAATATCTGTAACAGCCTTAAAACAATCAACCGTGACGGGCATACAAGTAATCTCTATCGGGCCTTAATAAAAGCCCGTCAAAAAAGAGTGTCATCTGTGACGGGCATTAAACTTATCTCAATCGGGCCTCTAGTTGGAGCCCGTCACAGATGACCATCATCTGTGACGGGCTTCTTTTAGGGCCCGATTGAGATATGGAACCCTCATCTTAATCGGGTCTCAACTATAGCCCGTCACAGATAAGTGTCATCCGTGACAGGCTTTAGTTTTATGCCGATATACCATGGCTGTGCGACCATATCTCAATCGGGCGAAACTTCGGCTCGATTGAAATTACTTCCTTGTGACGGCCCGTAAATTTTAGTCTTGTGATGGGCTGTCACAGATGGAAGGATCTGTACTAGTGTTTGCGTTTGACTAGGCATGATTAGCGCGTGCGGTTGTGAAGATAGAGATATATTTTCTGTTTCTTTTTAGTTTGTTTCCTTTTGGGTTTAACTTTCCTATTTTTGTGTGGGATCGGTTCATGTGTACGACGGCATGTATATATATGCTGGTCACGGATGATTAGATGGACCCCTGAACAAATTATCAATCTACTGTTTTTCCCGTTATTTACTTTTCCGCTATTTTTTATTTTACTTTCATGGCTGAGATATGGCAACGCTAGAATTCGGTTAATCTTTGCCATTTTGCGCTGAAAAACGGTCGTGCTTCTCCATAAAAGCGAGGAGGTTATCCTTTGCTAGTTTGTTCAAAAACTAGTTGTTCGTCGTCACGTAAGTACGATATCTATTTTCTTTGCTAATTTGTGTGTAAAATAGTCGCTTGATTCCGCGAAAGTGAATTATTCTTGAGAAATCGGTTTCACTAGCCGATTTTGATGTATCGATTTTGACGACTCTACTGTTTACACCGTAAATCGTTATGTGAACTAGTGTTGGCCACGAAAAAGCGTCAACAGTATCTGGTGAATATTCTCAATCTGAATTTCATTCTCTTATTAAGTGCACTCTGGCCAGACTGTTCTACTTGTATGTACTGTAAAACTCCGCAGAAAGGATGATATACTGCTATCATGTTATCCGGACTGCAAGGGAACGAGAGGTCATGGTGAACTTGTACCAAATTATCAAATGAAGTGATATGGGCCAGAGACGTTTTCGTGTGTGTTGTTTGGAGTTTTTGACATCAAATTTGTAAATAGGATATGTTATATTGCTGCACACCAAATTGAAAATGTAAGACACAAATCCTAAACCTTCACTCCGTTTGAGTTTGTAAATATGGCTGCAAGCTAGGGCTGCCAATTTTATCCATACCCATTTCAAAATTAGCTTACCCATAAAATAGGTATTATTCAGTGGTTATGGGCAATACTCATGTGGATCCCACATGTAAAATTTGCTCAAAAGTTTTTGGTATTCCAACCATTCATCCTCCGGTTGGTTTAGTTTTAAACTTATGGGTGCAAGATGATCAAAGATAACTTGCCTTGCTCGAGATCTTAACCTTGCTCCAAATCCATGCACTGCGAGTCTTCAGGCTTTGAAGCTACACGTGAAACAAGACGACTCAACAAAAGGCCAAAAGAAAGCCCTATTCATGACCTCTAAGCGTGCTGTTAGGTAGACCTCGATTTTTGAGGAATTTTGAAAGTTGAACGGAGTCAAACAGATGAAAGGTTGAAAAGATATGAATTTCCTAAGATTTAAGGATTTCCTGTCTAAAGGAAAAATGATTTATTAAATCCTTGGGAAAATAAGAGGAAGATGGAGGTGCTTTGGACCTTGGGGCCAGCCGTTGGGGCACGACCCAAGGGTTTGTGCGGCGCGGCCCTCCTATGGGGCCGGCGTGTGCTCACGGGTGGCAGCCCAAGAGGACGCACGAGGGAGACAGCCCAGCGGCTAGCGACGCGGGCAAGGCATGTGGGCCAGCGGGGTCGCGCGGCCCACGCGCACGAGGCGGTGGGGGAAGCCATATGTGCCGAGGGTGAGGCGAGCGGGCCAGGTTGTTGCGGGATGAGGCCGAGCGGCCACGGCGGGAGCGTGAGGCAAGCTGGTTGGCTGGCCACGGCCCAAGCGACGCGGAGAGCAGGCTACTTGACGGAGGTTGTCGGTGTATTCTTTCAACCTAGTTGTCGGCGTCAGGGAAAGTGAATGGATCAAAATGGCTTTCCCTCAACAGAGCGCTGATCTCGTTAAGATGTTGTGTAGAAGTACGAACAAGATCCATAGCCTCCTGCAAAGTCGAGTCTAGTGGGTTGAGATTGCTTGGAGCACCTCCGTCGATAACGTTCACATTGCGTGGAGTATTGGATGCCGAAGATTCTTGATCCTCCACACTGTGTAGAACTGAGGGTTCATTGGCGGCAATGCCAATGAATCCCACGAATCGATCTGGAGACCCTTCCATGCTCTGTTCCTCTGCAATGTGTCGAGCTTGAACTCGTCGTTGTTGGATCTGAGGGCTCGAAGATTTAGTTGCGTCAAGAAAGACTTTGCAGCGACTTTGCAACCTGAAAGCTCATGTTTTTCTTGACTTCTCGATCGGACACCAGGTAGTCCTTGTCGGTGAAGTACGCTAAATGTTTCACGCCTTGCAGGCCTCGAGTTCAGCCTTCATGTGTTGTAAAACCTTGTAGTTCGTTAGGGAGTGATTGGTTGTCTTGTGAATGACACATCAAGCTGTAGATCTCTAAGGAGTTGTCCTCGTGGGTAGTTGATTCCTAGTGGATAGGTGGGTTTTGGCCGCCAGAGGTCTTCTCCCAGATGTTGTCATAGTCGGCAGTCTCCCTTCTATCGGGATAGGAAGAACAGCCGGAGTGTTGTCATTTCTTATAGTCGTCGCTGTGCTGTTCTCGTTCCCGATAGAAACGGCGGTCGCGTGCACCAGCGCTGCCTCCACTTCCTCAACTTCTACGGCATGGCCACCACGACAGTTGATATCAACTTTGACACTTCTGATGAATTTGTTCCGAGATGGGCGGAGTTAAGCAGCTCATTGAAACCAGATAGGCCAGCATCTTTAAGGATCCACACATAGACCAAGAAACTCGAGATATCTGAGGTTTGACATGACAGCCTTTTCTTCACTAAACATGATACCATGCAGATCAAACCGGACATAGCAAAAGGGTGTGTTGAAAACTCTCAACTTTTGAAAGTAGCCACCGTTAGGAGTCTTCGTGCTGCTTACTGTACCTTTGTATTTTGAATACATATTCGAAGGTAACGTAGCTCTGGTAACCCCCCCCCCCCCCCCCCCCCCCACAAAGGGCTTCAATGTCCTGCCCGTCCAAAACATTTATTTTCAATTCGAGATATGAGAGGTTTGGAAGAAGCGACAACTTAATCACCACAGGCATTATATGAAACGTCAAGGACGTCAAACACAAATATCGGATGAGTTGACAGGAAGCGAATCCTGCTTCCCACATGACGCATTAAGACCCTGTTTAAATGGGACTAAAATTTTCCCTATCATATTAGATGTTTGGACACTAATTATAAATATTAAACGTAGACTATTAATAAAACCCATCCATAATCTTGGACTAATTCACGAGATAAATCTATTGAGCCTAATTAATCCATGATTAGCCTATGTGATGCTACAGTAAACATTCTCTAATTAATCCATAATTAGATTTAAAAATTTTGCCTCGCGAATTAGCTTTCATTTATGTAATTAGTTTTATAAGTAGTCTATATTTAATACTCTAAATTAGTGTCTAAATACAGGGACTAAAGTTAAGTCCCTAATCCAAACACCACCTTACTTTCATCACGATCGTCCAAAATCTTCACGGTCTGGATCTTGTGAAGATTGCATAGGGAATCCAAAAATGCAGATGTCTCATCCTGTCCATGAAGACAAAGATGGTTAATTCGAAGGATCCTTAGTTCCCTCAGCTTGCCAAGCAACTTCACAAACAGCAATGTATCACCACCGTAAGAATACACCGACAACTCCTATAGAGATGTCACTGGGACTGTTATGAAAATAGATACACAACAGAGACAAAAATTTAACGTGGAAAACCCTTACGGGAAAAAACCACGGACGTCGACCGACAATGATCGTGATAGGGGAGTTGGATACAAACGTAGGAGATCCATTGGGCTGTCGCACCCTCCCTATGCGGCTTACAAGGGATATATAACTAGGAGTCCTAATAGACAAAGACTCGAAGTCCTAATAGAAAACTAATCCTATAATGAGCATATTTTCCATCCTTGAGGAGGTACCATGAGGTACGAGGTACCAATCTAATCTAACCGTTGATTTAACAGAGGTATGATTGGGCTAACAAAAATTAGGTCTCTCTTCCACGCCGTCGTCGCCCATCGAGGGCCGTCGGGCATCGAGCCCGGCGCCGCCGTCGTCGCCCATCGAGCCCGCCACCGCCGTCGTCGCCCATCGATGCCGCTGTCGGGCACCCCAACGCCGTCAGCCATCGACTGCCGCCGCCGTCGCGTATCGAGCCCGTCGCCGCCGTCGCGCATCCAGCCGCCGCCGTCACGCATCGAGCCCTTCGCCGTCGTCGCCCATCGAGGTTGCCGCCGCCGTCACGCGTCACGCATCCAGCCGCCGTTGTCGCCCATCAAGGTTGCCGCCGCCGTCACATGTCACGCATCCAGCCGCCACCGTCGCGCATCCAGCCCTCCGCCGCCGCCGCCGTCGCGCATCGTGGCCGCCGCCGCTGCCGCCATCGCGCATCGAGGCCACCGCCGCCGCCGCCGTCGGCCATCGAGCCCGCCGCGCATTGAGCCCACCGAGTTGTTGTCACGCCTCTCGCCGATCTCGCCGCAAATCCTCAATCTCACTGCTCTCCCCGATATTTCCCCGTCAAACAGTAAAGGACAGAAATACCTTTCCACCAATGATACTGCTTGAAAGAGGAGGTGCAGTACCATGAGGTATGGACGATTTCTGACCGTTGGATGATGCTAGATCAACGATCAGGATTTGGTACTACACAACCTCAAGGACAGTAAAAAACCTCTCCTATAATACAAAGTATTATTAGAAAACTAATCCGAATATACTGTGGGCCTAAAATTCGGATCACATATTTAATCGGAACTATAGGCCTGGGGATGTCGTTGACCGTGTACCTGCTACGCCTTGCAGCCACCTCCACCAAGAGCCTCCTGTTCATCTTCTGGATGTCACCGGCGATCTTGCGGCGAGCGTTGCTCTGCTCGAACAGTTTCCTAACCTTCTTCCTAAGCCGTCGGAGCATGTGCGGGTCAGCCACTGGTTCCATGGCGTCGACGCGCACAAGGAAGGTCCATGTCGTACGACGCCTCCCTGAGGTCGTGCGCCCACAGCTCGACAGTCCCGTCGAGCTGCTCCGGTGGCACCTCGCCGACCATGCGGAGGACGGCGTGCACATCCTCGAGCTCACGTGAGAGAGACTGGATCTTCTTCCTTATGCCCGTGTGCAGGTCGTACTCGTCCTTGAGCATCTGGCCGAGCTTGGGGAGCAGCCTACCCATCGCCTTCATCAGATCCATGATTGCAATTGCAAGCAGAGCTAGCAGGTTAAGCTGATGTTAATTAGAAACAACATATGATGAGCTGCCAAGCGTAAATTGTTCTTTATTTGTGTGAAAACTGTCATTTATATATTCGAACGACCAACTATAAATGAAAAGCTGAAATTTTTTATCTCAAGTCTCTGACAACTCCCAACTAGCTAGATTAATACAGCAGTTCACCTTCCTGCCCAGTGACAAAACTTTCAGTTGGAACTTGGAAGCCCACAAGCCCCAACTCCCATGTAATGATAACCAGGGTTTAATGTTTCGGTTGCTGATTTGTATCAGGCGTGGCCGAAAATTTAGAAATTTCGGTCCGAAAATTTAGAAATTTTGGTCTGAAAATTTATGAATTTTTAAATAAAATTTGACCGAATTTAAACAAAATATTATCAAATTCACGAGAAATGAAAAAAATAAAAATTTCGGCTGAAATTATATCGTATCGGGCGGTCTGATAGAACCGAAATTTCCATCCGAAATTGTGAACCCTGCTGATAACAATATTCAGAAATTCCAGGCCTTACAGCTACATATCCGAACACATTCATATCAAGAAATCATTCCAAATTTTAACCAAAAGACCTACTTTTTTTTGCCAAGGTGATTTAATGGTTGCCAAGGCGCAGAGCGGCGGGGGTGGAGCTACTGCAACTACAAGGACAGATTGGGATGGAGGGGATCGATCATTGAGGACATTATCAGGAGATGGAACCACGGAAAGCGAAAGAGGGTGGTATGCCTGCTTGGTTACTCCGGGGTCCGGGCTTTCCCTCTCACTTTTTTTTTTTTTTTTACAGATTGATTCCTTTGCAGAACAAAAAGAAATCATGCAGACCGTTTATCAACACGTTTTCCACGGATGAGTGACTTTTTGTCACAAGGAGTGACGTCTTCTCGGTGTGCAACCAATATGTTTAAACTTTGATGATCAAAACTTTTTGAATAATTATTCCAAAATAAACTTTTTGAATAATTTCGGTTCGACATTTTAAAATGGTATTGTTAAATTTGTCTTAAAAAAATAGTATAACTTTGGCTATGTATCTTGACATTTTTTTATCCATGTATATAAAGGTAAAAGTTGTTATATTTTAGAACGATGGAGCAGTAATAAATAATATAACATATCTAGCTTACCTGTCAATATTTAAAACATGACTGATTTGGGGTCCATTGAGAGTACTGTAACTGTTTCAATCATTTGTAAGGCTATGATTATATCTAGGTGTGAAAAGTTTTAACGTGTCACATCGGATATATGGATAGGTATTTGAAATATTAAATGTAGACTAATAACAAAACTAATTACAGAATCCACCTATAAACTGTGGGATGAATTTATTAAGCCTAATTAATCCATCATCAGCAAATGTTTGCTGTAACAATACATTGTCAGATCATGGAGCAATTAGGCTTAAACGATTCGTCTCGTAATTTACACGCAATCTGTGTAATTAGTTATTTTTGTCTATATTTAATACTCTATACATGTGTTCAAATATTCGATGTGATAGGGTAAAAAATTTTGCCAGTAGATCTAAACATGCCCTAACACCCTATCATGCTGTCGGTGACTCGGTTCAGTCATTGCAGAAAAAGCTTGTCATGCCCTCAATAATTGCCTGGAATTTACCCACCGGCAGGAAGAGCTGTTCACACTTCACATCACACTTGACCCATGCAACAAGTTGATAAAAAAATTAAATTCATCCGCAAGGATCCTCAGAAGGAGGGATTGGAAAGTCCTCTCTCGCGTCGCCCTCCCTAGGCGGCACGAGCGGCGACGCCTCGTCACCACCTTCCTCCCCCCCTCCCTCCTCGTCTTGCCTCGCCGCCGCCTGAGCAGACGTCGGCAAAGCCACGCGGCCACGAAGGATGGTGGAGGCGGAGCCTCGTCTCGCCCATCCCACGCTCGGCGGCCGGGGGAGGCTGTCCAGGGCAGCGGCGATGGTGGCCAGATCCAGGCCGAGTCCGGCCGGATCTGGCCGGGGAGTGGCTTGCGGCGGGGGCTATAGTGGCAGTGGCGACACCTGGTGGCGAATATGGCGGCGACGGCGGCGGAGCCCCGTCTAAATCCACACCACCCCGGCCGGATCTGGGCGGGTGGCGGCTGACGGCGAGGATGAGTGGTGGTGGCGGTGGTAGGCGACCATGGTGGCCGTGGCTGTGAAGTTTCGGTGGCAGGCCGTCGCAGAGGCAGCAAGTGGCGGCGGGGTAGGAGGCGTGGGCATCGGAGCGGTGGAGGGCAACGGTGTTGCTGAAAAACACAAGGCCTGGGAGATCTGCTTAACTCCAGTGCAGGTCTAAACTCGCCTTCGGGTATGCTAGCGTGCTAGTTGATTTGATCCTACAATCAACAAGAAATAACGACAAAGGAACTGTGGTTAAATCCATAAACGATAGCCGATCGGCTAAGGGGCTAATGATATATCATTTATCTTTGAGGCGATGACATATGTAGGTCGATCGGCGGTCATAAACAAGTAAAAAGGGACTAAATCTACTCATCGGCTGTAGATATTAATAATATGTATTCCTTATATCGATATATACTTAAATCAAGTGATTGGGATAGATCGGTCGCCATGCCGAGACAGTATAAATCACTTAGATTGAAATATATATTAATAATGGGAATACATATGTTCATAGCATAGCCGATCAGATAGATCTAGCGTGTATCGGCTAATACTCCGATACTACTCTATATTAAGATATTAAAGCAAGCAGAATATATCAAACAAAAGCCTAATATACTTAAATGTTACAAGATCTTAATATAAAGGGCAGATTTAACATGTCAGTAAAGCATATAAAGCAAATATAGTTAAATCAGGTAAGATCGGCTGAAACCCCGATACTACCCTAATCGGCATCCAAGAAGCAGGCTAGAGATTGAGATTCTAATCACGACTCATAAGATCAAACAACTGATGCAGCTAAAAGTATGAAAAGAAGGACAATATCTAGACAATCAAGCCATTGGAAGTTTCATAGAGTGGTGGATACCATATATAATCTAAGCCAACATCGATATTTAACCTAATCGGCTGGCCTCTATCAATAGATGCTAGCCGATTGTAGGTTAGATAGCGATATTGTCAGAGATTATATAAGATATATGATAACTCGACGAATTACATAAACAAGATTAGAGTATCATAAAGATGGAAGCACTAATCCCGAGAATGCAAGCCGTCATAACAAGTTTTACCTCTTGTTGAAGATCGAAACCGATGCAGCTCAACCCGAAAGCAAGAACTCGTCGAAATAAAACTAAAGCAAAAAGGGTGGCGATGCGCCGAGATTGTATTGAACGTGTGTGTTAATTGATTACATGGGGTTCGGGGTCTATTTATACCCAAAAATTACAAACTATGCCCATATCGGACACGACTCTTATCTCTAACAAACTCTAAGATACCATAAGTCTTTGCGGCAGACTTTTGCCCAAACATATCTCTAAGGAAATTATATAAAATATCCTAATTAATATATACAATTGCCTTTTCAGGACTCTATCCATGCGTGGCAATCATCTTGAAGCATATCAACTCAACCCGATGTCGTACACCAAGTCGCGTTGTCGAAATCGACTGTATCACTTAACCCAGTCTGACTCGGACTTAGCCGATTCCAATCGTAGCCGATCCGGACTCCAGCCGATTCCTACTCTGTTTCCGCAAAGATCTTCATCTTTGATTTTGCTTCAATCTAATCTTCATCTCCGATGCTGATATTACCAAATTTGGTCGTTGATAAACGGCTCGCAGCAAGGGCGAGCGTCCAGGTGGCAGCGGAGGCCGACGTGGGCATGTAGGCGGCAACGGAGGCCGATGAGGGGCGACCGACGCGTGCAGGGGCGGCGGAGGACGGCGAGGCACAGCCGGCACATGCAGGCAACGGTGGAGGATGACAAGGCAACACGTGCAGGTGGCAGCGGAGGCTGCCGGCTGTGCCACAGTGGCCGTGAAAGTTGGCACGGCACGAGGAGGTGTGGTCGGCGACGGCGGAAGCCAGTACGGCGCAAGGAGGCACGACAGGTGGTGGCAGTGGCTTGCCAGCTATCCGGTGGCGGCGAGTGGGAGGCCTACGTGGAGGCAGTGGAGGTTGGCCGACTAGGGGCGTTGGTGCAGCGATGTTCACGTACTGACGGTGAAGGGTTGGTAGTTGGAGCAATGGAGAACAACTTTTGATCAGCAGGCGGTGGACGGCGGGTGAAAACCAAGCCCGGCCTTGGCCGGGCCGGCAACGGTGGCGTTCGAGCCTCCTGAGGGCGTTGCCGTGCCGTCTCACCCCCTCTAGTGTGGCTGCCGGGTGAAAGCCAGTCTTGGTTCTCTTTTAAGACCTTGACAGACGGCGGCGGCGGTTCTTTCGTCGCTACTCTCCTTGGAGACATCTTCTAGGCACCCCCTTGCCAAAACCTCCCAAGCAATGGGTGCAATCTCGCACTAGATTCTTATCCTCTTGTATCGGCGTCCTAGCTTCCGCAAGTTGGCCACGTCGAAGGGCCTAGGGGGGAGAGCGGTTCCATTCTTCTCTCTCATCCTCTCTCCCTCATTCCCAAATATTTGGATAGAGCATAGTTATGTGTTAGTGGTAAGGGTTGGGTTTTGAGCGATCTCGGATGTTTTCCGTTGTTGGCTTAGCGCCGGTCGGTCCCGCTTGGCGGCGGCCGGTCTGGGGCTAGCCTTCTCCTGGGACTGTGTGTTGGCGCTGTCAGTGTGTGGATGGTGGTATACATTTTTTTGTTTCTGATTACGACCTCCTAAGGTTGTAATCTTGTATTTTTCTCCTGCTATGTCAATAGAATTTCGCACTGTCTAGTGCGAGTCGTAAAAAAAAGGGACTGGAAACCCCTTCCTACAGCATGCAAAACAAAGCATGGATTAACGAATAACTAATTATGTAAATATTCGCTTAAAAATTATAAAATAGATTAATGTGATTATTTAAAACAAATTTATATTAAAAATATATCGTTTAACGGTTCGAAAAGCGTATGTGTAGAAAACGAGAGAGTCGAGATTGGAAAGATAGAGTAAAGAGCACACTCTAACTGGGGAGTAGAGGTATATATATAAATAGACATGTTGCAAATTGTACAGTAACCGTGCTAACTAGTCTGGTACCATTTCATTCTGTTCAAAAAATAGTCTGGTACCATTTCTAGAGACACATTTTAATCAAGACTGCGCAGCAATCGTGCCAACTAGCCATCAATCGGAAATAAGATTGAGCTGACAAGTACATTTTATTACAGGTTGCAGAGTAAAATTTGCGGTGTTCTCAAATAAAATGGAAGTCAAAATGGTGTTCTGATCAGGATTACATCCAATGTTCTTCGGCTCGATCTGCAGTGCAGCGGCTCCCTGTTCTGCTCAAGACAGTACTGAGACTCCTGTGCTACCACTTTGACAATCTTGACTCAAAACAACATGGTAGAATTTCTTCAGACCTAGAGATGGTATTGCAGAAGAGGCGTTGAACCAAATTAATGGGATTCACAGTAACCAACTAGGGATTAGAAGCAGATAGGCAACCTGGGGTGCATACCTGTTGGTGTTGGCCAGACAACACCATCTTATCTTCACCATATTTTACCAGTTCAAGTGTCGGGCGGTTTGCGTGGAAGTCGACTGCATATCTCGCAGCCGCCTCTGCTTTCTCCACCTCCTCAAGACATGCATTTTCACAGTTGATGGAGACACTGAATTTCTTTACGCATGGATTACGCTGGAGCATCTGTCCGAGGACAAAACGAAGATCGTCGTCCTTTCTCTCATGCGCATTGAGATTTTCGACAACAACTTTAGGAAAGAAGCTGTAGGCTGGGAAGGAGAAGCAAGTGGCCATCAAGAAAGAAGAAGAAAACTAATTAATATAGAGAAGAATAGATGATACACAGCTCAATCACCAAAAATGGGAGCCAGCGGTCACTGAAAGTTCCAAGAAGTGTTTTATAAATATAATGTTCTTTTACTAACGGTATAAACGAATTTAAACCGGTATTTATTTATACTGCCACACCAAGTACTACTCGAATACTCTTTTTCTACCAGTACTAGAAGTCATAAACCAACAGTTGAGACGTCTTGTACTGTTGATAATAATAGTAGTGCGTAGTATAACAGTACCAATAGAGACCATCAGAAAAAGTCTGATCGATTAATCAGCCCATCATTTGGCTTATTCATGGAATAAGTCAAACGTTATATTTGCAAAGGAAAAATAATATGTGCATAAAACATTTATATAGATGTTCTTAGCGATCTAAAAACAGAGGCTAATTAAAATAAATTTCGATGAAAAAACCTCAAAATAAGCTCTAATTTTAAACTTAAAAATTTAAATTTTAGCTGATAAGCATAAGTATAAGCGAAAAGATGAGGCCCATTTGTGTGAGCGTACCTTCTCGTGAGGGGGAAGCATTTCTCCCTCCGAAAACTTATGGATTTGAAGGGTTGGACGGTTGGGATGGATGGCGGCTGCGTGTGCCAACGCCGCCTCCGCTTCCTCGACTTCCATGGCACGAGCACCACGACATTGGATGTTAACTTGGACTTGTTGGAGCGAACTTCTTCCAAGATGAGCGAAGCTAAACAGCTTGTCAAATCCAAGTATGTCGGTATCTTTTAGGATCCGCACATAAACACAAAAACTGAGAGTTTTGACGTTTGGCATGACAGCTTTTTCGTCTTTGCTGCACATGATGCCATGCTGATCAAACCGGACATACAAGTAGGGTGTGTTCAAAAATCTCAACTCTTGGAAGCAGGCATCACCAGCACCGGCAATCTTCCCGATGCTTACTATCCTGTCGCAGTGTATAAACAGATGGAGGTATCGTAGTTTTGGTAACCTCCCAAGGGTTTCAAGGTCTAGCTCTTCCAAAAAATTCACTCTCAATTCAAGATAAGAGAGGTTTGGAAGAAGCGACCAATTAATCCACTCTGGCATTCTATGAAACCTCAAAGACACCAAGCAGCGGTATCGGAGGCATTGAGGGGAAGTGAATCCTGCATCCCACGTGACACCCTCATTTGGATTAAGATTTAGGTCAATGTCCAAAGTTTGGATCTTGTGCAGATTGCATAGGGACTCCAGCAGTGCTGATGTCTCACCCTGTCCATCAAGCTTAAGGTTTTTAGCATGCAGCACCCTCAGTTCCCTCAGCTTGCCTAGGACCTTCACGAACTGGAACGTATCATCACTATAAGGCCACAAATACAGCTCCTGTAAGGACGTCAGCTTCTCGATCACACCAGGCGACACCCTTACATCAATATCAACACGTAGGGACAGCAATTTTGTTAGCAGGCCCACTGACTCTGGCAGCTCTTGTATGTTAGATTCCTTCAGATGAAGTACTTGTAGAAACCTCAGATTTCTGAATTGCTCTATGAGAGGAATAGAATCAATACAATCTAGATGGAGGAACCTAAGGTGAAGTAAATTTCTAACATGCTGCAGGTTAATTTTACCATCAATGTTCCACCAACGGCCTTGCTTTTGTATTTCTAGTACACGTAAAACTTGGAAGCTCGGTAATTGCATGTTCTTATCAAAGCACTCAGTCATAATAAGGGACCTTGTTTGCTTCACACCCATATTAGCCAACTGATTCCTGTTCTCTTCAAAACTCCAATGTTGTAGAGCTAATCTACGGGCATTTTTCCATGAAAGTTCATGTTCCTTACTGCCATCTACTACAGTGACAAAGTTTTCTTCACCTGACAATAAGAGGATCAGATCAAGTACCATGTCATGAACACGGCAACCACACATGTACCCTGAGTATTCATGCTCAACTGGCTGGATCATGCTTCTGCTTATCAACTCATTGAAATATCCCTCCCCAGTTTCAAATAACCCTAACTTTGCTGCTTGTTTCTCATGTACAAAACCCTCTGCTATCCACTTCCATATTAACAAATTTTTCTCAATATAATAATCTTCCGGAAATATGCTTAGGTACAATAAGCACGGCTTCAGATGCAACGGCAAATCATAGTAGCTCAAAGACAATATCCTTCTTGTATTATCTACGTCATCATTGTATCCATGTTCTAAACCAATAGAGTTATACACTTCAGACCAGTATTCCCTTGGTTTATTGGCCAACAGACTAGCTATTGTGATGATAGCTAAAGGCACACCGCCACATTTCTTTAGTATTTTGTCACATGCCTCAACCGATGTACTAGGGAGAGACTCACCTTCACCACTAATAATTCTTGTGTACAATAATTTTTTTTATTCATCATGAGAAAGTGGATGCATTTTGTAAACTTCGCCCACTTGTGTGGCAACTTCATAAATACGAGTAGTTGTGACTACTCTGCTTTCATGGTTACTGTCTTGCACATCTAATTAACCTCCATGAATCCTTATCCCATATATCATCAATGACTACAAAACACCTGGTACATATATCCACACAACAATGAAAGGGAATAGAGTTAGTAATTAAAACTAGTGGAAGAACATGTAAAAGCAAGCAGAACACAACAACCATAGAAAACCATCAACCATATTACAGTAGCATGAGATTTTGTTATATATATAAACAGAAGTAGTAAGGAGGAACAACATGAATCTGCATCAAACTGTAGCATGCAATAATTTGGAGAAAGTTAATTGTTATTGCATTCTCTACCAATAGGCGCCAAAGGTTTGGTGATTATATTCCTACCTCTTTTTTTGGAGGAATTCGTGGAGTTTGTTGATGAGTTGCCTTTCGTCCAGCAGCTTTAGATTTAAGTCATTGTATGACTGCTTGTCAAGATCCATGAGAATATCCCTAAAAACTTTCCTGATATTAGGATTCTGACCGACCGGAATGAAAGCCCCAGAATCAAAACTTGGTTTAAGCTTGTCGTAGACTGCTTTGGCAAGAGTGGTCTTGCCAAGTCCTCCAAACCCAAAGATGGATACCATCTTCGGTTTTCTAACGGACACATCGATTTCGATCTTCCTCTTCTTGGTCGGCAAATCAATATCCAACATCTTCATGAGCTCATCCATGGGCCCCTCAATTCCAACAAGCTCTGCCGACGTTTTGTACATACTCAAGAGGCGAGGATCGACAGTTGCTGGGCCTGCAGGCTTGATGGCAATATTGTCGATTGTGTACCTCGCATGCCTGGTAGCCACCTCCTGGAGCTTCTCATCGATTTCTTTCATTGCGACACCGATTTCATGGCTAGCCTTGATCTTGTTGAACTGGTTGGTCATCTTCTCCAAGAACCATTTGAACCAGTGAACTTCACTTGCCTCATGGCCGTCGACGCGCACAAGGAAGGAGTCGATGATGTCCTCCATGTCATACGACGCCTCCCTAAGGTCGTGCGCCCAAAGCCTCAACTCATCGTCAAGATGCTCCCATGGCACCTTGCCGATCTTGCGGAGAGCAGCGTGGATGCTCTCGAGCTCCCGTGAGACAGACTGGATCTTCTCTCTCACGCCCGACTGCATGACGTACTCTTCCTTGAGCAGCTCACCCAACTTGGGGATCAGGTTTTCCATTGCCCCCATCACCAGCTCCATGATTGTGATCGAGAAAGCTCCTCTCCTTCATCATCATCACAAACCACATAAATAATGAGTTTTCAAGCAGAATTTCTTTCTTTTTTAACTTTTAGCTCCGATTTTTCTCATCAAACTTCCAACTCACGCAGAAACAACATCGATTTTATCAAAACGACCAACATATAAAAAGTTGAAAGTTTTATCTCTAGTTTCTTAGTTCACCCCTGCACCTCCCCACTGAGTAATAAAACTTTAAGTTTGCCAGCCCAGAAGTGCCGGTTGATGATTACAACACAGATCCAAAACTTCCATCAAGAAATCTTTTGAAATTTTAACTGAAAAAGGCCTACCTTTCTTTGCCCTGGGACGTGATTCGTAGCTCGATTCGATCCGAAGCTTGGGATTTTAGAGTAGCTTAATGGTTAAGGGAAGGGAAGGAGTCGTCGTTGCCTCGTCCGAGAGCAGCTAGCTGTGCGCTTGGTAGCAGCGAGCAGCAGAGGGCAGCGATAAAAAAGACTGAAGAGAAGGTTGAGCAGCAGAGGACGACTAAGGCCATTCCTAACCCAATAATTAGAATAGTATCTATAGCATTAAATAGGCCGTCCCACCCACTGTCGACACCGGATCTGACACAAGAACGACCGCCTCGCCTGCTGCCAACATGACCGATACTGCCCCCGCCCATTGCCGATGCCGCCAACACTGGATTCGCTGCAAGAACGGCAGCCGTCAGTTTCTCGCCCACCACTGATGCTGGATCTGCCGCGGAAACGGCCGGATTAATCACAGGAACAGTTGTCCCGCCCGTGGCCGATGCCGCGACGCCACGGACACCGTCCCACGCGGAGAGGGGAGGAGAGAGGTGGAGCCAATGCGGATAATTTACTGGTTATTTAATTTCCAAATAATTAATTACTATAAATAAAAAATTGGCTGGAAATAAGATAAATCTTATCTAACTGTTTATTGGTCACGTACAGTAGTTATTAGGTGGTAATAGTAAAAATGATGATAGATTTACCATCACCACTACCTGCAAACAGAAATTAATAGTGTATATGCACCAATTTCCTGGAATTTACGTTCAAGATATTATATAAAGCAAGTTGAGAATAAGAAACAAAGAAGGGCGGCCGGGCTGTTCAGTCTTCAGATCGCACTAGCTAGTTGAATAAAATAATACCGACCTGTAAAGGAAACATCCGATGTTTGTAAAAGAGTCTATATATATGGCAGCACTACCATTGTGCTGCCTTGACGATAATACTATTCTAAATTTTAGTTTCTATTTTTTAAGTCTAAATTTTAGTTTAGTTTATTTTGGATACTAGAAGATAGTCCATTTTACCCACTCGAACTATTTTGTCACACCAGTTAACCCTCTAAAGTAATTTTTTTTAAGCTCATCCTGCACTCTCAAACTACTAAAAAAAAAGGGATCACTTTACCCTTTAATAGTATTTCTCTTTTTTCACTCCCTATATAAGCGGTATTTTGCATTGAAATTAGGTATGTCGATGATACATGTTAACAACTTACTTACTCCGTCCCAAAAATGCCAACCTATCCTAGTACAACAAATCTGTCTAGATTTATTATATTAAGAGGGGTTAATGTGTTTAGGTTGGAAGCACTCAAGATAGATTTAAATATCGAGTTTTAAAATTTCATGCAAAAAATCATAATAAAAAGTTAGAAAATATTTTCTAACATTGATAACGGTGTCATCTGTGGGTCTACAAAATTGCAGCCTAAATATATAGCCTATAGAAAACAAAAATGTTAGGCATGAGGGAGCTGAGTTAACCATTTTCAATAGTATATATAAGGGTAAAATAAGAAAAAAATTAATTTAAGGTGTTCGATCCAATGAAATAGTTAGTTTGAATAGTTAGTTTGAGTGGACTTTTTTCTTTAAGAAAATAGTTCTATATTTAATAATTCTAAGAAAATTGGGTTGTCACTAATTTATGAAAGTCCTGGAAGCATTGAAGGACCTCATTCTTATGCTTAAGCATATAAATCCAAGTCATACGACTATGACAATCAATAAAGGTGACAAACCACTTGAAACCACTCACAGAAGTAACAGGGCATGGTCCCTAAACATCAGAATGTATTAATATGAATGGTTCACAGCTATGAAGGCCAAGCCCAACATATGTAGAGCGAGTATGTTTACCAAGCTCACAAGTATCACACACCGGTCTATGCATATCCACTCTACTAAAGAGGTCTGGATACAACTTACTCAAAACCCCAAAAGATGGATGTCCTAACTAACAATGAAGCAAACTGATCTCCTTCTAAACATCTCCAACCACCGCAGCTAGTACCAGTTCCTCATGATTGATGTACCACAACCCATCACGCCTGACTCCAGTCCCAATCCTCCTCCCAGTCCCTTCTCCTGGAACAGACAAGAATTCTCATCAAATACAACAATGCACTTGAGTTGATCAATAGCCGAACAAACCGAGAGAAGGTTAACTGGAAAGGAAGGAACATGAAGAACATAAGATAAGTTCATTGATGATGTGCACTCTACCGACCCTATACCATAAATAGGTTTGGATGTACCATCAACGATTTAGATAGTTTCATAGTGGATATAAGGGGTGTATGATGTGAAAGTATTATGCAATCCTATGAAATGCTTTGATGCTTCCGAGTCTATGATCCAATCTATAGGATGTCTATATGTAGATGCAATTAGTGCATGTGCCTGAGTACCTTCATCCACTTAGGCGTAGTTGGCAAAGTTACCAAAGTGAGTGGTGGTGTTGGAGCTCTCATTGGTCTTGTTCTTCTGCCATTCTTCCCACTGTGTCAGCTGTTCACTTGTTAGGGTAATAGCTTTACCCTCCTCAATGGCTGCATTGGCCTGAGGAGAACCTCTGTCCTACCACGACCTCCACCGCGACCTCTCCAGTCACCTCCTCTACCACCGCGGTTTCCCCCAAAGCCACCACGGTCTCCTCCAAATCCACCACGGGTTCCACCAAATCCACCATGCCCTCCTCGAATTAACCCCCTGCCGCCAATGTTCTGAGGAGTGGGACAATTGTAGCTCACATGACCCACTTGTCCACAGTTGTAGCATTCCCTATTATCAGCCAACCTCATCTCCTGCACCATAGCAAAAATAACCTCTTCCATAGTAGGCAATGTAGCCTGGTGGAACTTAGCCGCTCTTCTATCCTCAAACTCCTTGTTCAGCCCCTTCAAGAAATGAATGACTCTTCGTCTCTGCATCCATTTATTTCCAATCACAATGTCCTCCTCATGCTTCAACTGTAGAGGATCACAGTGATCAAGATTTGTCCATAACTGCTGCAACTCACTAGCATAACTGTTAAATTTGTTGTATTCCATGTCCTTCATGCTTGGCTCTCCTTATCAGAGGGCTCTTCACAACCCTCTTGCAAAAAATGATCCACCCCTTTTGCTCTCAACATTAGTTGAGCTCTCCTACACCAACTCAAATAATTTTTGCTCCCTTCCAACCTCAACTCACTTGGCATCACTTCTAGTTTCAGTTTAGACCCTCCTGCTACATTCCTCTGACCTATCATGCCCATCTTCAACAAATCCTCTAGCAAATCCTTCATATCACCCTTAGTGATAAGTGAGGAAGCATCTACAATCTCCTTTCTAGCCACTAAAGACATTTCTTTCTTCTCCTTCTCTCCTCTCTTCAGCAAGCAGCACCAAATTTACTAGCAGCAAGTAGCAACCATACACAATAACAAGATCCCAATCTACCAGCAGCAACCACACACAACAGCAAAATCCCAAATTTACCGGTGATAGTACTCCTTCCTCCTCCTCCTCTTCTTAAATCAACCACACAAAATCCCAAATCTACCAGTGATAGTACTCCTTCCTCCTTCTCCTCTTCTTGTTGTTCTCTTCCTTCTTCTTCTCACCCTTCTCCCTCTTCTTCCCCCCTTCTTCCTCTCCTCTTCTTCCTGCACGCACGCGCGCTGTGGACACCGCCACCTCACGCACGCGTGCCTGGCCTTCTGCTCGCGTATGACACTGCCACTCCGGGCCCAACACCTATGCCGTTGCCAACCACCTGCTCCGGGCCCAGCGCGGCCCACGCACACGCGCCGCCGCTGCCGCCTCACGCGTACGACGCCGCTGCTCTAGGCCCAGCCACCTTCCTCGCGCCCTCCTCCTGCTCTGGGCCTCACCCCGCGCCGCAGATCGCCGGTGAGCTAGGGTTTGGCTCTGATACCATATTGTAGTTTGGTTTTGGGGCAATTTCTCAGGGGGCTTCAAGCCTACACACCCCTTCATCATCCTTCTATTCTTAAAAAAAAACATTTTACAAGTAGACCCTCGTATACATTACATATTTACACCAAGAGATATAATAGGAAAGCCTTTAGATGTGAAGTCAGACCATAGTAGCTAAAAGACTATCCTTCTAATATTCTCTACTTCGTTATTACCTCCATGCCCAAAACCAATGGAATTGTACACCTCAGTCCAATTCTACTCTGGTTTGTTCGCCAACAAACTAGCTATTGTGATTATAGCTAATGGCACACCATCACATTTGTTCAAAATTTTGTCACATGCCACGGCTGGTGGTCAAGTAAGACATTTGCCTTCAACATTAGCTATTCTTGTGTACAAAAATTTTTTCAGAGTCATCACGAGAAAGTGGCTCCATTTTATAAAACACAACCCACATGTGTGGCAATTTCAAAAATACGAGTAGTTACAACTACTCTACTTCCAAGCTTACTATCCTGCACTGCACATCTGATTAATTCCCATGATTTCCTATCCCATATGTCATCAATAATAACAAAGAACCTGCACATCACAATGATAGCACAAGAGCCATAAGTTAGTAACTAAAACTAGTGAATGAACATGTCAACATAAGGAATGATCAACCATCAACAAGAAGCCCAGGGGAGTTCCCCTTAAATGATGGAATAAGAAGTGGTCATTAGCGTTACATTTGTCCCATAGAATTAGCCAAATGTGTTTGTGCAATCCGGTAGTTGTGCATCGTACTTGTGTTTTAATTTAACAACCAGCATTAAATGCGGCAGGCAGAGCGCCTGACTGGTCGCGCCAAGTGATTGATAGGACGACGGCAGCATGCCCACTTGCTGCCCGTGTGTCAGGCGGCGTGTGGCGTGCCACGCCCCATCCCATCGATCATGATGAGGAGCTTTTCTACTCCTCATCCTATCCGGTACCGGCCTAACTACTCCAGCCGTACCCGGATTTGTATTCCCGATGCATGCATGCACCCAAAGTCCTCATCCATTAAATAGAGAATGACGCGGGCGTCCCCTGTGTCAGCCGACCTGATGTGATGGGCCCTATACAGCAGCCGACGTGTGTGTGGCTTCCAAGTCAAGGCATAAGACACGCATTTAATGTAGAGAATATTTTTCCTTTTCCCTAGGTAGCTTTTCGGACCCATGTGGTAACCTCTTGAAGTATAAAAGGAGGTCCATGCCTAGTGAGAAGGGAGATCCCGGAGGAAAAGGCAATCTCTGGAGGCCAACTCCAGTTTATACACCAGAGATTCCGAGACTTTCTAAGCTCAGAAAAATCATCATATATAGGAGTAGGGTATTAAGCTTTGCAGCGGCCCGAACCTGTATAAACTCCTTTTGTCTCATCTTCTTGAGGGGCTCGACCCCCTCTACTTCACACATTCCATCCAAATCCTCAATTCTCACCCGCTGCCCCCGACCGAACTAACAAAGGGGGGCCTCACAGTCCCCCGCTTGAGGAGTTCACCTTCCGACAACTGTTGTGCTTGTAAGAATTAAATCATTATAATAAGATCTCACATGATTATATTTTGATGAAAAATTATAAATTACTTTTATAATATATCTAAATTACTTTTAGATTTCACTAAATTACTTCTTAGACATATAAAAGTAAATTAAATAAAACATAAAATTAATTTGCATATATTATAGAAGAAACTTAAAACAAAAAGAAAGTAACTTGTCATGACATTAGAATAAATCCGTTGTGGGGGTAACTATGATATGTTGATTAAATCTAATTTCTAGAGACTTATGTTTTTACCTCCACAATAGATTTCTTTTAATACCGTAACAAGTTACTTTACTTTATTTTAAGTTACTTCTATAATATATGTAAATTACTTTCAGGCTTTATTAAATTTACTTTTATGACTAAGAAGTAATTTAATGAAATCTAAAAGTAATTTAGATATATTGTAAAAGTAATTTGTATTTTTTTATAAAAATATAATCATGTGAGATATTGTTATAAAGAATTAATTGTTACAAACATAATGGTGTAATCGGATCATAAATTAGATGAGTAATTTAATAGAAAATTCCATAAGAAGAAAAAATACATGCACTTTTGGGTGTACAAGTAACAATAGATATGAGATTGAGATAGCTGGTTATAACAATACAGAGAACGGTCTCGTTGTAGACACGTCCTTGCGAGTGAGAATTGAGGAGACGGAGTCTAGGAAAGAGAGGCTTTCCGCTCACTGCAACTACCTCCTTTTTCATTGTCACAACTATGACAAAAACTATGGAAACATAGAGAGGCAACTCAGAATTAATTTATTTTTTAAAACTTCATCTATTCTTTTGAACCTCAAAAAAGATAGGGAGCTTATGCTTTCATTAAGTAAAAGAGAGTTGACCAATAGAGAAAAAACGGGTCCAAAAAACTTACAACTACGCAACGTACAACTGGTGAAAATCAGTAAAAACCCATGCATAGAAGCAAAGAACTAAAAATTTCGGCGTCACGACTACTGAATTTCAGCGTTGACAAATTTTAAATTGTTTTTGTCCATTGATTTTGGCATCTAATTAAACATACCTTTTGCAAAGAAACAACACAAATCAACCTGGCTACACACACAGGAACAGCCAGTAACATCTCTATATATTAGTGGTGTTGGCAGTGAATCTACCACTCAATTACCCTTTAAACTTTTTCATATTAAATTAAATTATGTTTTCCTCTTTTAGGCCATTGTCTTATGGAGGGATGAAGACGGCGATGATGTAATTGTATGTCTAGGATCAACGTAATTGAGCACTGAATTATGCTCAGGCCGGCAAAAGCAGCTAGCTAGCCTACTGACTTTATGCCTGCTATAATTTGTGCTTTTGGTCCATCGCTAGAGATAAGAACATCTTAAGAATAGACAATCACTAGTGGTCTCCACTCTCCACTCTCCATTTCATTAAAGTTACCATTATCAGAGAGAGAGATATTTTTTCCTAATCGCCCACCTCTAATATATATGTCCTTTTGGTCCCTCCTCTTTCTTTAAACAAATAATTTTCCTTATTATCCAACTACAGAGAATCCTACTTTTGCAAAAAGCTTGCCAAGCCCCAATAATTACCCGGAATAAGCATACTAAAAGAAAGCACTCCCTCCCTTTTAAAATAAGTGACTAACTTTATCATGTATAGGCTATATTACAAGGAAAACTGGGAGGTAAATGATACTCCTTATTAAATGAGGGATGTATATGAGTGAGAGGGTAGTTGGAGGTAAGATATATGAGAAAAAAAAGTTAAATAAGAAGTACTCTCTCATTCCCTAAATATTTGACACCGTTGACTTTTTTAAACATGTTTGATCGTTCATTTTATTCAAAAACTTTTGTGAAATGTGTAAAACTATATGTATACATAAAAGTATATTTAACAATAAATCAAATGATATGAAAAAAATTAATAATTACTTAAATTTTTTGAATAAGACGAACGGTCAAACAATTTTAAAAAAGTCAATGGCGTCAAATATTTTGGGATGGAGGGAGTAATTAATAAGACAAGTAGTTCTTAAAATGAACACGTATTTTGGGACAAGTTGTAAATATAAATATATAATGAGGTTACTTATTTTGAGACAGTCCAAAATAAGTGACTAACTTTATCACGTATAGGCCCCTTATTAAATGAGGGATGTATATGAGTGAGAGGGTAGTTGAAGGTAAGATGAGAAAAAAAATAAATAAGAAGTAATTAATAAGACTGCTTAAAATGAACATGTATTTTGGGACGAGTTTTAAATCTAATGTGGTTACTTATTTTGAGACAGGGGAAGTAGAAAATGTTAAAGAGATCAAAAGCAATAGGAGTTTCACTTCACATCACACTTGGCACAGCTAACAAGTTGAAGAAATAAATTTTCAGCTGCAAACTGCAAAGAAACCGCCAATTTATCATACAAGCCATGCAGCTAGGAGCCTAAGATGTTCCAGCTCCAGTGGGGCGATCTATATTACGAACAATTGAATATTTGCCACTACGCAACTCCAAATTCCTTCCACTGCACACAATCCCCTTTCTAATCCAATACGTTCCAATAAGATGCAGGAGACATTTTATGCGTTACCTCAGAAATAATTCTATGATATTCAACTATCCACAACCAGAAAAAAAATGTGGTCCTTACATACTGACCTTGAACAACTTTCTAGCAAATTATCATTGACATCATCAGAGATTTCCTCACTTCATTTCAATATACAGGTGATATTTTTGTTGTCTGTTCAATATCACGATGTGTTAAACGATCTGCAAAGTAAACAGCATGAGCACACACACGTCTGGAAGGTTGACATGCTCAGCTCATTCATGCTTGCTGCCATTTCCTTCAGAAACTAGTGGCATAGAATCCTTGTGTTGTAAACTTGTATTTTTGGAGTGAACGATATCCAGTACATTCTGTCTAGAGTTTCACAGGCATATACTCCGAAGTTGCTAACTATGTGATGATTCATTCTTACAACCACCAACAAGATTGTGAAAGTCATCAAGATAGATAACCAACCTATAAAAAATAATGAAGCAGAAAATGTAAGGATACTGAAGTAAATGACGAAAAGCATGCGAAAACTAGGCATAAGCTGTTCAAAATGATTCCTTGTAAATACTGTTTTTTAAATGCTACTCCCAGAATGACTTACATTGTGAAACGGAGGAAGTACTAGTATTTTTTCAGAATTTTTTTAAATCAAACAAGTCTAAATTTCAGAAGAGTGTAGCTAATGGTCCAGGTTATCAAATCCACATCCTAGAAACAGAGTTGGTCAGTTGGATGATATGGTGCACAAAAACACACTATCCAGGCATGTAAAATAAGGTAAAAGAAAAGAGTAAAGTAACGTCTTGGTAAGATGAGAGAGAGTTCTTTAAGCTTAAATCATGAGGAATTTTACAGTAGTTGAGAAAGTACCTTGAGGTACCTAAATTTTATTCTAAAATTTTTGGTACCTTGAGGTACTTAATACCTAGAGGTACCAAATTTTACACTAGAAAATATGGTACCTCTAGGTACCTTCTTAGAGAAGGTAAAATTACCCTTAAATCATGCATGTAGGTTGGAAATAAGAGCAAGAGAGACAAGCTAAGGTAGCAGTAAAGTAATTACATATGCAACAAAATTGTACAAGCACATGGGAGGTGTTCACCTGTTGCTGGGGGTTGGGTAGCACCATCTTATCTTCACCATATCTCACCAGTTCAAGAGTGGGACAATTGGGATGGACATCGACTGCATATCTTGCAGCCGCCTCTGCTTCCTCAACCTCCTTAAGACTAGCATTCTCGCAGTTTATGGAGACACAGAATTTCTCGATGCGTGGATTCATCAACAGCCATCGGAAGTCCAAATGGTCTCCGTCGTTCTTTCGCAGATTGACATCACATCTATCAACTTTAGGATTGGTGCTGCTTGGCTAAGAACAAGGAATTAAGATGAAATGGACAGGTAAGCCAAGCCATGAAAAAAAAAAGAAACAAGTAACTAAGCTAGAAGTATGCATGGACACTGCAGCCATCCACTACCTTGTGTGGATTTTGTACAAGTTTATCACATCTATATTCTACAACATGCATGCTAGAGTTGATGCATCATGCTAATTATCTCAGTAAATAGCAACATCAAATGAAAAACAGAGCATATTTTTGTTGTATGATCAGAGCATACCTCTTGGTCAGGTAAGAGCATGATATATTTTCCAAATGGCCGTGTGGTTTGGAAGATGGGGCGATTAGGATGGACGATGGCCACCTGCGCCAACATGGCCTCCGCTTCTTCCACCTCTGTATCATGGGCATCCCAAGAGTTGATTTCAGCGGTGACTCGCTGAAGCGAGCTAGGGAGGTTCACCAAGCCAAGTTTTTCGAAACTAAGCAGGTCCGCATCTTTGAGGAACCGCACATGGACACCAAATGCAAGGGATTCAAGGCTTGGCATGATAGCGCATTCACTGCCTTGCACATCAAACAAGATGGATGAACTGCCCATTATGAAGAATCTCAACTTCTTGAAGTAGCAATCACTGCCAGTATTCTTAATTCTTACCACTTTGGTGTAACGCGAATCCAGTATAAGGCAACGCAGCTCGGGCAGCCTCCCAAGAGTTTCCATGTCCTGCTCTTGCATAACCTGCACTTTCATGTCTAGATGGGAGAGGTTCAGAAGAAGCGAGGAGTTAACCGACGCTGGCAGTCTAGAGAACTCGAAGCATTCCAAATTCAGGTGCCGGAGGCGCCAAGGAGAGGCAAATCCTGCATCCCATGTGACTCCCCTCTCTAGTGGTGATCCAAAAATATCCACACTCTGAATTTTCTGAAGATTGCCAAGCAGGGACTCCATCAAATCTCTCTCCGTGCTCTCATCAACTGCATAAATACTAGCACGGAGCACCCTCAGTTCCCTCAGGTTACCCAGCTCCTTCGCAAAACAGCGTGTCGAAGCGGCACCAGCCACTGGGTCCATGTCGCGGTAGTATGCGGAACCAGGCCATGTCCACAGCTCTTGCAAAGACGTCAGCTTGCCGATCAAACCGACTGGCACTGTCGTACTCCGATCAGTGTGTAAGCACAACAGTTGTGTCAACAGGCCCACTGCCTGTGGCAGCTCCTTTATGCCAGTATTCCATAAATCCAAAGTCTGGAGAAACTTGAGACCTCCTACTTCCTTTGGGAGCTTGCTAATGTCAGTATCTGGTAACCCAAGGTACCTCAAGTGAAGTAAACTGCCAAGATGATCCAGACTATTTCCACCACAACCTTCCACATCTTCCACATCATCACAATCTTCTAGAATTAATACACGTAAAACTCGAAACCTTGGGAATAACATGCTAATATCGTCGCAATCATTGGCAATAAAGGACCTCACTTGCTCCATGCTTGTACTAGCTAGCTGATTACCATTCTGCTCTTTAATACTCCTACTCTGCAGCGCTAACCTGCGAGCATTCCTCCTCGGAAGTTTTTGTTTTTCACTGCTGTCCCATAAAGTAACAAAGTTTTCTTCACTCGACAATGAACGGACCATATCGAGCACCATATCATGAACACGGCAACTACTTATGTACCCTTCGTTTTCTGCCTTCACCAGCTGAATCATGTTTCTGTTTATCAATTCATTGAAGTACCCCTCCCCGACCTCAAATAATCCAATCCCTACATGTTCCACATGGACAAAACCTTCAGCTATCCACTTCCATATCAAAAGGTTTTTGTTGATCTCATAATCTTCTGGAAATATGCTTATATACAATAGGCAAGGTTTCAGATGTGAAGGCAGATCATAGTAGCTAAAAGACAATATCCTTCTAGTATTTGCTACATCATCATTGCCTTCATGCCCAAAACCAATAGAGTTGTACACCACAGGCCAGTCCTCCATTGGTTTACTGGCCAACAAACTAGCAATTGTAATGATAGCTAATGGCACACCAAGACATTTTTTCAAAATTTTGTCGCATGCCTCAACTGATGGGCTATCAAGACATTTGCCTTCACTGTCAACTATCCTGGCATACAATATTTTTTCACAGTCATCACGAGAAAGTGGCTGCATTTTGTAAACATCACCAACATGTGTGGCAACTTCAGAAATGCGAGTGGTTGTGACTACTCTACTTCCACACTTACAGTCTTGCAGAGCGCATCTGATTAACTCCCATGATTTCTTATCCCATATGTCATCAATAACAATGAAACATCTGTGCAGCCGCATGACAGTGCAAGAGCCATCAATTTAAAAATTGAAACTAGTAGAAATAACATATTAAAACAAGAAAGGTGGCAACCATAAAAAAATATCATAACTACTGAAACTAAAGAAAGCATTATAACTATTGAAACTTAAGATCACTCATATACCAAAAGTAAATTGAGACCAGCATTGGGTGATCATCATATTCTTACCTCATTTTCTGAACAAAATTCTGGAGCTTGTCGATAAGTTGCCTTTCGTCCAATATCATCACATCAGAAACTTTGAAGCCAAAATCAATGAGAATGTCCCTTAAGACTTTCTGTATGTCAGGTACTCGACCGACTGGAACAAAAACCCCACAATCGAAGTCCGGTTTAAGCTTGTCATAGACTGCTTTGGCGACAGTGGTCTTGCCCAATCCTCCGAATCCCACAACGGAGACGATCTTCATGTTCCTATCATCCCCAAGGGACAGCATCTTTATAACCTTGTCCACTGGCCCATCAATACCAACAAGCTCTGTTGATCTTTTGTACAGAGCCTGTAGGCGAGGATCAATGCTCGCTGGTCCTAGGCTTGGTGATGATGCTATCAACTGTGTATCTAGCACGCCGGGCTTCCACCTCCTGGAGTTTCTTGTCAATTTCTTTGATCGCGCAAGCGATCTTGCGACGATCCTTGGTCCTCTTGAACAGTCTGCTCATCTTCTTCCGGAGGTGCCTGAGCACAGACCGGTCATCGGTCTCGGAGCTGTCGATACGCACCAAGAAGGTGTCGACGATGTCCTCCATGTCATAGGATAGCTCCCGGACATCGCGGGCCCAGAGCTTCACTAGCTCATCAAGCTGCTCCGGTGGTACCTCGCCGACTTTCCGGAGGACGGCGTGCACGCTCTCGAGCTCCCGTGAGAGAGACTTGACCTTCTCCTTCATGCCTGTCTGCAGGTCATACTCGTCCTTGAGCAGCTCACCCAGCTTCGGGAGCAAGCTCCCCATCGCCCCTGTCACCAGCTCCATGATTCAAGCTTGATCAAGCAGGTTGAGTTGATGGATAATTGAACAATGCTAATTGTGTGGCAGTGTTGTTGGCGTTATCCTCTGCTAATTGTATGGCAGCTTCCGGTACCTCTTCTTCTCAGACTTCTCCCCCTTCTTCTTTTTCAGTCACAGCCAAGATAAGGATCTTTTAATGAAAGAAATATTTTTTTACTCGAATTTTCTATGAAATTTCAACTCGCTCCCTAAAAAGCACTTCACTCGATTTTATCTGAACTTCAAAACTCTCAAATCTCTAACTCAATTTCAACTATCAAGCATTTTTAGCTCTAATTTCTAACAGCTTCCAACTCAGACTTCACAAGGCCCAACTAGGCAGTAACATAGCAGATCACTCCCCCAGTGAGTGACAGAACAAATCTCCCAGCTATTGGAGCTATTGGAAGCCCACAATTCCAATTAGGGATAATTTTTTTTAACAGACACTCCAAACATTCCCAGTTAAAGACCCCAAATTTCATCAAACAAAATCACTTGAAATGCTAACTCAAGAGGCCCCTAGCTACCTTCTGTCAAAGGGATTCATCATTCATCGCTAAGCAATGAGTCTGTAGCCGGAGCTGCTCCACTCCGGCGATTGAGCGGCGGCGGCGCCGCATCGGAAATTGCTCCGGCGACTGGATGCGGCAATGGTACTTGGAGGGGGCGGATCGGCGGAGGAGGAGATTGGGGAGCCACAGAACTACAGAATAGCAAGTGAAGGGAAGGAGAGGAGGTAGAAGAAGAAGCTGGTTTATGCACTCGGAGAAGAAGCAAAGCTGCAAATGGCCATCGACTCGGATTGGGATCCTGTGTAAAGTCAGAGACCATCCACTCAATTACTCAAGCAATCATAGGCTCATAGCTGCTACTAGCCTGCTAGTATTTCTCTGCAAGCGTTTTTGGCCACTGGTTTTTTATATATAATTTTATATTGTGTACAATATATATTTTCTTTGTTCTAAAATATATGTAATTTCTCTAGGTTATTTACTAGTAGTAGATTATATAGTTAATTAAAGAAAAGGATTTCCTTTTAATCACCACAGCTGTCAAATTTAAAATTTTTCAATTGCTTAGTCTCGTGTTGAAAGTTTGGAACCACTGTTGGAAATACTTATTTTTTGAAAACAAGACACAAAGTACCAGATTAGAGATACTACACTTGGTATTAGTTATTTTTCACTAATGCTAGTAATAAATATACACACGCATACATTTTCAATGGAACAAAATCACAGAAAAAATATAATAGAAAGTTGAAAAAAAAAGATATTCCCTTTTAACTTCGCAGGGTTCATATAAGCGTAATTCGGCCCTGGGTTGCAAACGTGAGTAGCGTGTAGAGCTACACAAGAACAAACTCAAACCTGAAGAAACCACCCAGGAATAGCCAGTAACATTCATCGCAAACTGCAAGCAAACATTAACATCCACAAGAAGACCACATGTTACCTGGATCCAGCGGCCAAAACCTAATCCAACCAAAAGCATTATCGTGATATAACAGGTATACATAGACCACGGTTTACTTATGGTCAGGTTAAAGAATCCAGAAGAAAAAAAAACGAGTAACTATGCAAGATACCGGTACAGTTTCCTGTCTGTCTTGTCCCTCTCCAAGAACTCGCGCTCAATCAGAGACTCGACTCTCTTCTTGATCACCACAGGGTTCGGCATGAAACGAGGCTGCAGCTGCTTCGTCACCTCTGTCACTATGCTGTTGTGATCCAGCACTCTCCTCGATTTCATGATCCTCACAATGGCCGCCTCGATCTGAGGCTTCCTGTCCTCCTCGACTCTCTGCCGGGTCTCCATCTTCTCTGGCTCAGACTCCTTCTGTGTCGCCACCGTGCCGATCTTCACCTTGAACAGCTTGCTGGTGAACTTATCGTTGACGTAGAAGTTGTCATCGTCGGAGATGTCCCTGCTCATAGGTTCCTTGCGCAGAACGTTCTTGCCCTTCACAAGCGCGAGAGACTGAAGGCAGCGCTTCAGGTCCGTGGATGGTATCGCTGTAGTCTGCTCGATATCACGGTAAGACAAACAGTCCGCCGAGTTGAACAACATGAGAACACACATCTGGTAGGTCGACACGTTTAGCTCGTGCTTGCTGCCATTTCCAAATACTGCTTTGATGTCTGCAGTGCCCATGTTTGTTTGCCATGTCAGTCTCCTGCCATTGTGGGTACCAAGGTAGAAACCCCGAAACATCTCAGACACGCCAAGAATCTCAGGAGGAAGGTTGCAGGTGTTACATGGTTGTGTTGGCCAAGACCCAGTGGTGAGTATCTGGACAGATATAGTAGGGGCATCCCCCAAATCAGGAGTACCAGCGTAAAATCGCTGTGTGGTATCATGAGAGGTCTTCAAATCATTGAACATGCCCTCCAATTTTGAAGTGAACTGATATCCACATTCTGTCTTGAGCTTCACAAGCATACTTCTCTCAGAATCATCAGAAGCAGCCTTCCCAGATAGAAGGCGCTTCGCCAAGTGTTGCTTGTAGTATTTCTCAAACAAATCTTTTTCTTGCAAGTACCTAAACAGCATCATCACTTTGTCCAGGACAGTCTCAACATCCTCCTCATTGGCCTCTTTCATTCCTTTACGCAGTTTGTCGTCAACATACAGCGAGATGAACTCAGGGCATCTATTGTTTAAGTTAATGAAGTGCTCAAAGGAGGAATTCAGAGCATTTTGGAAACTCTTGTCATTGCTAAAGGAAGTGGTAACAATACTGTCATACTTATCCTTCTCATTTAGAAGCCTCTGGACAAAATCAACAGGGTCCTTCAGCCTCTCAGGATCCATTACCATATCCTTCCCGGTTTCTTTAACATGTGAATTCATCACAGATTTAATTGTCGAGTGACCATCAGGAACACGTTGAAACAAGCTGTACATCATGGTCAGGTCTTCATACTTGTCCTCCACAAGCATATTAACAAGACCTGAGTTCTCCATAAGAATCAACCTCTGCATGTGATTCGCAAGCATTTCCTTCACCACAACAGCAGTTATTTTATCGTCTGTTTTG
The DNA here is from genome assembly GCA_000338895.3 of Oryza meridionalis. Taxonomy (NCBI): domain Eukaryota; kingdom Viridiplantae; phylum Streptophyta; class Magnoliopsida; order Poales; family Poaceae; genus Oryza; species Oryza meridionalis. Next base: position 4,175,945 of record CM002531.2, read on the forward strand.
GCATCCATGTACTGTGAAACACGCTCCGCTTCTTCATCAAGCCGCTGCTGAGCCTTCTTAAGATATTCACCACAGGAACAACACTCTATGAATTTTTGTGACTCGCCACTATAAAAACTAGCAGACACCTCAAGGAATGGCCTTTCAAAATCATCCTGATAAACAGAAGAACCTAGATCCATCAACATTTTAGTTGTACTCCTCATCAAGGATCTGTTTATCACCTCACCCGTTCTCTCTCTATGTATGAGATCAAGAAGAGTGTCAAGCAACCTTCCATGGATCTTGGGTGACCGAACAATAGTATCTCTCCAAAGATCCAATCCAAGATCAAATACAGGTGTCTTTTTATTGGTGGGAATAAAAACCCTGTCCATATACATCAGGATATCTCTGATCATTTGCAAAGCCTTGTTATGGTCATCCCATTTCCTCTGTAGTTCTACCAAGAACAAACCACCTTGAGCAGCCTCAATCGATACACGCATCTCTTGCAGGTGATCTTCCATATTTTCTGTCAGTTTGTCATAGAGCTTTGGCCCATGTTTGTGAAGTACCAGATTATATGCAGTCCTGCCAGAATATAAGGACAATATTATGTTCTAATACGTAAGAAGGCTATTGATTCCAAACAAGTAATAATAATATACTGTGTCATGAAAGGCTAGTAGCTCAGACATGATAGCATGAAAGTCTAATAATACTAACGAAGGTATTTCCAGAACCCAAAAAAAACAATTCAGATATCACAATAACACATCGCTTAAGGGCAAGCAAACAGGGCAGTTGGCCTTTGCTTCTCTCTTAAAATTCTATTTATTTCACTTTTTTTAAGAGTATACAACGATGAAAGGGACATAACAACAACTACAGAGTTCCATTGAACAAGTTCGTACTGCAGTAATCCAGTTTCAGTACGACAGAAGCACTATCTACAGACTACATGAATAGTAAAAGACCATGCTTTGTAATTGTAGAAATAGAGTTCTTACGTAAGGAAAATAACAGTTTTCCACCGAAAAAACAACGATGTAAAGAAGAAAGACGAAAGCATTTTGAGACACTGTTTAGCTAATCTTGTTTCAAGGGGATAAGGATTTGTTTTTTTGGATACGCAAGCAAATGCATAACATAGAGCACGCAAACTATCAAGTGATGAGAATTGATCTGAGATGAATTTCCCTAGAGGTAATAGGCAGCGAGTATCAATTAATTACATGTTAGCTGTTTCATAGTTCTTCACAAATTAAATCTTGTAGAATCGATGGTATTTTCCTTCTCCACTTTCTCAAACACCTCTTACATGTGGTTTGCAACATCCAAATTGCTTGATAGCATGGCCATCAAAAAAGGCGCCAGAAAATGCAACAGCACTACAACATGACTTAAGAATCGTTGCACTTAAATTTATGGAGCAAAGTATAACGAGCCAAGAGACCCATCAATGAACCGACATACGCAATCTCCCAAACTTTTAAACCAACTTAAAAGTATTTAATGCTCTACAAATTAAGCAGTTAACTGCATACGATTTCCATCTGGCTGACAAAGCTCCCTACCAATCATAATGGAGAGTTACGTCTACAGCGATAACCGACAAGCGAGCATCAATTATTATAGTAAGGTTCAAATCCCACATAACAGATCATGAATCTAGGAGCTGTCCTAAACTCCATCTGCAATATACAACCCTAACAAACAAAAATTCTAATTCTTCTTTTAATGAACTATGTCCAAAACAAATACTCGCATCACATATCGCCATCTCCGCATTGTTGTAACCGCAAAACTAAATCAAATCAAATCAAATCAGGCCTCTTCGTTTTCTTTCTGCCCCTGTAACACTGACAGGGAGAAGCGCGATGGGGATGGGGGATGGGGGGATGGGAAACCTGTAGAGCTCCTCGAAGGAGAGGCCGCTGGCGTTGTGGTTGTAGATCTCGCGGATGGCGTCGTCGAGCTTCCTCCACGCCTTCTCGAAGAACCTCGGGTCGGTCTCCACCTTGTGCCGGAACGGCTCGATCCTCGACGGCTTCTTCCTGGAACTCATCTCCCGCCGCCGCCCGCCGGTGCTCCGGCGAGGCCCCTGCCTGCTGCTGCGGATTCAGGCCGCGAGCGCTAGGGTTTCGTATCTCGCGGGAGATGTGGGGGAGGAGGAAGAGAGAGAGAGAGGAGGAGATGTTTCTCGAGGATTTTTGTGAAATTCGTTTTGTTTGTATTTTTAAGCGAAGATGAGAAGATGAGGGAGAGCTTGAGATGGATTCCAGCTTGGGAAGTTGGGGATGGAGATGGAGTCCGGTTTGGTTTGGGGGGACATCTGATTATTTTGAGGACTCCGGTTCGAATTTGTTTTTTTTAATAACCACGGTATAAACGTAGATACCCATAACACGACCCTACTATTACGAGCACCTCCAAAAAACTGGGTCAGTAATTTTTTGAGATTGACAAAGTCACCACGGGCGGCTCGTTATCGACGATTACGTCATCTACCACTGAAAAAATAAATAGCTATCAATGCGAGCATCCGTATCAAATCTAGAATTTGAACCGGGGTGAGCTGGTTCCACCACAAGAAACTTAATCAGTTGAGCTATGCTTATATTTTGTAGGTTGAAATTCTAATTGAGTTCCATCACTAATTGGAATTTGCATCCAGTACGTATTTACGATTGCGTTTACGTCGACACATATCTACATATTAAAATATGTATATTAATCTAAAATACCTATATTAAAAATTATTTGAATTTAAATATTATTAAATTATGTTTATATTATTTCTTTGTATTTGAAGGGAGACCATGTATCAATCTGAATTACCTATCTCTCGTGCCATTAACTATAACAAAAATCAAGAGATTAGTAGAAAAAGGTGTAGTACCACCAGATCTACATGTTCTATGCTTGAGTTTTTATAAACTCGAAATGAACTCATATTATTTTTATATGTTGTTTGTATATTAAAGTACATTGTAGTCTGAATATAAGAAATTAGAATGATGATATATTTCGACACACTAGCTAAAATGGTTGGATATGTGTGTGCATACTTTAATACGACAGCTTAAATTTGAATGTGTTCATAGGATAAATTGGTGAGTTTGGTGCCAAGCCAAAAAAGTCATCATACACGATTTCTTGTATATATCGTATTCCATGTTAACCGAGCAGACATAATCAATTGTGTGTAGCAATAAGTCTTCCATGTAGTTTTTGGGAAAAAAAAATACTAATGGACCGAGTTAACAAATAGATAAAGGGACTATAAAGATAATAATACAATTTTCACGTAACAAGTGAAAGGTGATTCCTTTAAAAAGATCTTTAGTTTCCACATGTGCCTATATCCAACACCTCTTTTATTATTATAGTATCGTCTACTCCACACACAAATTTATAGATATCTTCTATACCATACACAAATATATAGCTCTTCATTACTATAGAAATCACCTACTCCATACACAAATATAAAGGACAAGTGATAGCATCGTTATCAATGTTCTTGTATTTAACAACACAAATAGATTATTCAATCTTACTTCTCTCACTCAGGTACTAACTTACAAAGCTGTAATTATTGAACTGCTGCTAATATACTCATGTAAAAAGACACCTTGACTTTGTCTCAAGCTTAAAAATTTGAAGTTGTAGCCCACATGTTCATCTATCTCTCCATGAAAAAAAAAACAATTCATCAATATTATCCCTTATAGACAACAAAAATAAACAATAATATAAACTTCACAGGTCTAGAAGTACTCGTCAATTTCTCCCTTATCAATTCGTCAATCATATTTCTACTAACCTAAGCGGACTCGTCCTCTTTCCATCCCCTACCGTGTTTACACGAGTAGCTTGAGTCAACCGTCGGATCCAATATTTTATCACTAGTCTTCTTATATCACGTTAGGGCATATACAATGGTCTTTATTAGCGGTTTCTCTTTATTATCATGCAAGTATATTTGGTGACGTGGAAGAGAGAGGAAAAAAGAAAGAGAAAGATGGTTGCTACGCATGAGAACAACATAGAGTCGACTCTTAGCATTTATTAGGAAATTTTTCGTTGTATTGAGTCCAATAAAGGAAATATGACTAGTAAGAAAGTATTTTGGTACATTAATAATTAGAGACCGTGCTATCTTAACTATTGTAACGTGATAGGCTCTAATTAACATAGAAACCACACCGGTTTCTATCTTTGTACTTGCCCTTATTAGTAAAAGTAAAACATTTGTTTTGCAGGAAACGTGGCATTAAGAAATCACGGAAGATCTCTCTTTCTGGAAAGCCCCAGTAAACAGGACCGAAGCCAAACGATGATGCTGGACCCTGAAGAAGGAAGACGTGCCATCGTCGTCACACGCGTACGGCGCACCGGCACCTTCGATGGCGGCCACCAAGCACCCGAGCTGCTCCACCCGCCTCAGATCTCCGGCCACCACCGCCGCCTGCTTCCTCCCGGCGTCCCTCCTCCTCCTCCTCCTCCGCCGCCCTCCCATGGGCTCCTTCCCTCCCACAATCCCAGGTATAACACTTAATCAATCTCACATCACCTCCCTTTTTTTCTTTTGTCCCGATTCGTCATCTTCTTGCCCTTCTTGTCGATTTTTGTTTGAATCACCAGGTTTGTTCTTTTATTTGTTACTAGGTGGGTTCTTGGTTGATCTCCTCGCTGTTTGGATTTTTTTTTTCATCTGTTATGTTTTTTTGTTTCACTTTCAGGTGGCTCCGTGTCGTCGCGGCGGGCGGAGCTGTACGGGAGGATGGCGAGGGACCTCGACGAGCGCGGGGCGGCGTTCTTGGACGGCGGCGAGACGTCGCAGTCGCTCACGCTGTCGGAGCTCTTCGACACCAGGGACGGCGCCGTCGTGCCCAGGCTCAAGGTTATTTTCTGCAATTAGCTATACTTATTTGCTTTCCACTGTAGTGATTGGCATTGCTGAAATGTCACAATCTTTTCTTCTTTTTTTTTTTCTTGTCAGGCTGCCAACCCGCCGGTGCGCGCGAATGTGCTCTACCTGGATCCTGAGTTTGCTTCCGTGATATCGTAAGCATTGAGCTTCTGTCCGAGCTTGCATTGCGTGAATTGAATTGTTGCTGAAATCAATTTTAATTGAGCTACCCGGCAAGATTTTAATTTAGCTGTAGTAGCAGGACAGAGATGGTAGTGTAGTTCTATCTTGTTATGTTTTGGGAAGTGAGGACAGAATATTGGTATATATTGATTATTCTTGTGATTGCAGGAAGGCTGTGAAGGAAGTGTTTCTTCCTTATTTTAATCAAGGTGAGGTTTTGCTTACTAGCCCTGCAACATAATATTATTGAATTACATGAGTGACTGCAGTCGTCCTAATCTATGTTCAGTGTATTCAGTTAAAATATCCGCTGGTATTACTCGTGTCTAAAGAAGAACTATCGGTTCAATTGCTTGCTGCTATAGATTGCTTGGTTAATCTTTCGTATCTAAAGCTGCATCTTTGCTGAAGCACTTGACCATTTCTGTTGCTTCTTCGTTTATCTGAAAGACTGTAACCCAAAGCTGTGCTTTTTTAAAAGCCTGAATTTGTACCCTTGCCAAATTGTCCAATATTAAAGAAAGCTTGATCATGCATTTGTGATGTGAAGCTGTTCTGTTTCTGAATTGCCTGCTTTTTCTTGATTTCTCGGTTTCTTAACACTTGAAACTGTGGTTGGATTATCATGGTGAGGTTTTATATTGCTTGGTTGATCTCTTTTGCCAGCTATCTGGTTCCAAAATATGAGCATCTACCACTTCAGTATGTTTCACGCGTCCCATCACCTGGAACCAATCGTAGCAACTGAAGATGAGGTAAAAGCATGCCCTGGCTGAGTATGGTTTCTATGAAAATGCAGTACAAGTTTTTACTGATGTATCTGTGTGTAATACTGTTGAGATTGAAGCTGAAGTGGATGCTGTAAAAAGAGTCACCGATGATGTTTGTCCACTTAAAATTATCTTGGATCAAGTGGTTTTGACATCAACTGGAGTGCTTCTTGGCCTGTGGCAGGTGTGGACCTTTAAGAACACCTTATTCTATTGTATGCTAATTTCAGCGAACATCCTCTAGTAGGAAGAGTTTCAGACTGAACTGGTTTATTTCTCCTTTTTGCTGTTTTTAGGTTGAATCTGGTACTGATCCTGCTGATATCCGCTCAAGATTGAGAGAAGCTCTTCCACGTGCACCCCAAAAGCAGCTTGTAAGAGCAACTCAAATAAATTATTTGAAATTTCACTTTCTGGACCAAATAGAGAAATTCCTTGCTGCACTAAATTTAGTATTCAGAGTCTTGGAAGTTTCGAAATTCAGGACCTACTGCAGAATACAATTATTGATTGCTGGTTGTTATTGACCTACCCTACATTTTCTATGAATCTGTTAGTAAGGTGTTCTTTTTCACTTTTGGCAGTATGACCCTGTTATGCTTCACACCTCTTTGGCACGTATTCTGGGACATCCAAAGCTCCCACAAGAGGTAGCCCGCATGGAAATCTGAGTTCTCATTTGTTACTTTTAATATTAATTTCCCTTTTAGACACTAGAAAGTTGTCTTCTCTTTTCATTCAAACTGTTTCCTATCTAGCTTGTGCAAGATGCCCATAAAAAACAGATATAGTGTCTTGCTACATTATGCATTACAGTGGATATAATACTTTGAGTTTCAACTGATTATCAACCACTTCAAGAATATTTTGTTTACTGAAAACATACATGGCCAACTATATTCCAAAGCAACAGCCATAAGCTGATGTTTAAACTCAAACAAGATTTATACTTATTGTAAACATGTTTTCTGCATTTACACTTGTTCGGTATCTCAAAAATTGTCTGCTACTCTAGTGTATTCTGTTCTTTGTTTTTTAATTATTCATTCTATCTCATGTGGCATTGCTTGGTATGTTTGCTATTCTTTTGTTGTAGGGCAATGCACAGTCTCTTGATCATGTCAAGTTCTTCCATGACCTGGTTGCACAGGTTAATTCAAAAATCCGTGGCTTCCAGGTAAGAGTTCCTGATTTGTTTACCAAGCACTATATTTGCAACTACCTTTATGCATGAACTAAATATGTATATGCCAACCGCTATTCAGGCCACGGTAAAAGAGCTATGGTTTGTAGAAGAGTATGATGTACTTGCGCTGGCATTGAACGGAAAGATGAAGGTACGGAGGCTCCAATTTGGTTGCAAAGAGGGTCAGGGCAATGGAAAAATATAGAGAGAATTACCAAGGGGTGCAATATACTTGGAGCACCCAAGGATAATGTTGTTTGAATGGCTCACCTAAAACATCATCCACGCCGTCATTTGATCTACCGAGCTATACAATAGATGCGTTGGGCGACTGGGAATGCGACAAAGTGATGACAGATTGCAACAAATGCAGAAAATCATATGCAACCATATGTATGTAATTTCTTGCGCTGTGAAGGTATGCCATATTGTTTGTACCTGTGATGTTCTCTAATTTTTTGTATCTATGTATGCTCCATTTTCTAGCATATGGAGACAATGTATCAACAAAACCTCCAAAATTTGCTGTACATTTTTAGGGGAAGAAAGGCCATTTAGGAAGACGAGTCTTCACTTTCTATACAGAATTGTTATTCTTCAGTTGTAGGCAGACACAGACCATAATTTCTCCATACCATTGGGACCTACTACCACGAATTATAGCCGATCATAATTTCTCCATACCATTGGGACCTGCTACCACGAATTATAGCCTCTTAGGATTTGAACTTTAGTTGAGATTATGTATTATCAAATGCAGCGTTCATAAAATTTTGAGTACGTAAATCTGTGTCAACCTGAATTCACAGTGGGAAGTTAAAAACCAACTTTAATTGTTGGAACTCAAAACATACAAGTGAAACAACATGACGCCAGTGACATGGTAATCTATGCACATAAGGTCAATCAGGTTAACAAGCCTTCATATTCTCTCAGCTACTCCTTTCTCTGCGAAATTCCTACATTTCAATGTAGCATCGCAGACATCGGACATGAGGCAGCACAGCAGCTGTGCTTAATCTTATAGCAAACACAGGAAGATAACAAGCCTAGCTAACATTATGCCAAAGAGTAATATCAACCGAACACCCTCAACATCACATGGTCCTATCTCTGGAGCTGGTAAACACCAGCATGACAACACGGCAGATAAGAATATCTCGAAAAACACATACAAGCGCGGGAAAACTAAAAGGGCCAACTTGGTGTTAAAAAGAAAATAAATAAAACAAAAAACAATTTACAAGTTGTATTCTTTTATCTATCGTCCAGTGAGCTTCGCAGCCTTCGATGGACCCTCTAGTAGCTTTGGAACCTCTGATGAGGCTTCTAATTTTTTCAAACCATCTTCACAGTAGTTACTAATATCAAAGTTGGTCACAGCATGGGCACCACGAAGCTCGATGGCAGCTAGGTCATAAGCTTCAGCTGCCTCTATCTCCGTTTCTGCAAATTAAGCTCGGTGACTGATTTGCTTCAAACAAGTTCACTTTACACAATATTTCAAGTCACAAAAGATAAATGAGGACAAATTTAGGTCACTCACCAAAGGTACCAAGATAGATGTCTTTGGTGTCTCTACTTTCTCCAATCCTACCAATCCGTGCTTGCCATCTACCATCCTTTCGCCTGTTTAGTCCAAGGGATTAAGTTGCAAATTTGAAAAAGAATATTCAGAGTACTTTGTTTAACATGATTCACAAATCGTTTTCTTTCAACTGGAACAAAAGAGAAGTAAATAATAATTTAATTCAGTTGACCAGATAATTATGGGCTTATTCTAGCAATGCAGAGAATAGCACCTTGTTACACCCCTATATGATGAAGTTCCTCTTGAGAAACAGCTGCTCTGCCTGTAATAAACATGCAGAACAGTTAAAAATTAAAACAATCATAACACAACGGTGTCATATAGTAATCACTCAAATTTATCACTGACCTTCTTATGTACACCACAAATTCATCTTGGGACATGGTCTTCATCCTCTCGATTTCTTTCTCATAATTAGAAACCTGGTTTAGAAATAAAAGCTCTTAATGCCAAAAAATAGCAGGTCCCAGAATATCATAAAGAAACAGACAGTTCTTACATTGAAGTTAAGTTTGGTGTTTGGTCCTGCACCCCAATATTTAAGGGCTGCAAGGTCATGTGCCCTTGCAGCATTCTCTTCAGTAACATAGCTTCCTGTAATGTCAAATATGAAGTTAATTAAATTATAAGTAAGCTACATTTATGCTTCAAATGAATTCATTCTGCAATTACCACTTGCCTAGGTACACTGAAAATCACCAGTAGCCAAGGTGCCAGGTTCCCATGCACAAAATCGAAAGAAGAATCAGGTAAGAAATAAATTATGAAGGGAAAGTGAAGCATAAGGAAGTGATAGTTTTTCATAGCAATGACTATCTCTGTATTGTTCCCTTATCCTTGACCTATCCTCACCATGGTCATTTAACAAATTCAATGCCCAGGAGCTTATAGGAAGAAGCTAATTATTGAATGTAGATGTCTAATGCTATCCCTACCTCCTAAGAAGAAAAACAGATATACTTTCTTACATAAATCACTAATCAACAATCCTCTAATCCAAGGGCTACATGCTCCTTACTTTCCATATCGAAATACACATTTCACAAATTCAAGCAACGCACTATCCTTAATCCTTAAGTAAATTAAAATTACGAAACCATATTTTACAAGTCGCTTCATTGAATTCAACTATTAAATATATCCATATGTGCACCCCGCAACAACTAAATTGCATATGGCTATCAACAACCACCTGTTGCCAACCCTCTAGCTTAAAATCTGGTGATGATACGAAATGTAATTGGAATAACTCACAGCTATTTTGTATAGGCATATGCTAGAGAAAGCGACCAAGCGAGCGTGTACCATCTCGGCACTTTCCAAACTAAACTAAACTAAACCAGTGCTAATTTCAATGGCTACACAGTGATACCAACAAGGATGAGAGATCTTGCTTGCAGTGAGCTTAGCTAGGATCATCAGGCGCATCACATACCATGCTTCCCCTTGCGCTTGCGGCCCTCGACCTGGCTGGTGTTGTCCCAGAGGTGCGCCTCGAACTTGCCGCTCCACTTCAACCTGCAGCCAATCCAAAAATTCCAAACCCAATCAAGCCCAAAAAAAAAAAAAAAAATTGAGGGAGCTAGGATTCCGAAGAGAGCTCCCAAAAACCTCGTGACGCCGTGGTACCGCGACGACCGCGGCGCGGCGTACTTGCGCATGGTCTCCGCCACCAGCTTCCCTCCTCCTCCTCCCTCCGCCGCCGCAGCCGCTTTCCCATCATCCCCGCCGCCGTCCGCGACGGCCAGCTGCTCGTCGAGCGCCGCGATCTCCTCGCCACCCGCCGCGGCCGGCTGCTCCTCCGTCTCCGGAGGAGGAGGAGGCGCGGGGTCCGAGGCGGCGGGTTGCACGGTGGCCATCGCCGCGGGGTGAATCTTCTTCTTCTTCTTCGATTTCTCCTCGGCGAAATCTTCGAGAGCTCGTCGCGGCGCAAACCCTAGAAGACGGGAGGTTGGGGATGCGACGAGCTGCATGGGCCTAATTTGGATCAGCCCACACGGGCCCGCACGTTCGCGAGAGCTCTGGGCCAACCTTGTGGGCTCCATCTCCATATGGGCCGTGTATTGGGCCTAGTTTGGGAGAGAGAGCCTAGGGTTTGGGGGCTCCTTTGTGTGCGCCGTCGTGGGAGCTCTCGTCGCCGGCGACAGTGCTCGTCCCGAGTGACCGTCGCTCCTTCCTCCCGCATTTCATTGCCTCAACGCCGGCCGACGAGCTCTGAATCTGAGGTGAGGTCATCTCACCCCCTCCCCCACCCCCTGCAGCTTCATTCTTTGACCTTTTTTTCAGTATTTTTGTTCTTCCCTTTTTTGGTTTTTATAGGTCTGATTTAGGTGGAGTAATACATGTCAATTGTTCAGATCTGGTAAAGAAAATGATGTTGTAAGTTGGGTGGTTTGGTCTCCTGTGGATGTTTTTCTTGCCTCATGTTTGTTCAGTAGGAGTATATTATTATGTGATTATATATTTTGCTAGATCTAGTTCTTTTTCAAGTTTGTAGGTCTGAGCATGTGTTGGATCTGTGTTGTCTCTTGTGGTTGGATGTATGGTATATGGTTGTGCTTGTTGCATTCCATGTTTTGACATTGTATAATGCATTATAAATTTGCTATTTGCATAGATGGAAAGACATACGTCGCATACGTCAGATCCTAATGGCTAAAGCTGCTGGTTTAGTTTTTGATACAATTTGTGCCTACATGATTTTCATTACGAGGAGGGCTAGGCAACGCACCCCTAGGATTTCCTATGGCCCATTGATGGAAAGGGACTTAATTAGACAGACCAATCTGCGTTTCATCTATGATTCAAATGATACAAATTGTGTGAATCAGCTTAGAATGAGGAGGGCACCATTTTTTTGGCTGTGTCACTTGTTGGGCCAAAGAGAGCTACCACGGGACTCTATTCACAGCTCGGTGGAGGAACAGGTTGCCATGTTCCTTCTAGTTTTGTAGGCCATAATGTTAGATTTAGGGCTTCACAACCCATTTTTACAAGGTCAAGAGAGGTCATGTATGTTGTTGGTGAGCTGAGAAATGATTTTATCAAACCACCTTCAACTAATATTCCTCGAAAATTTCTTGGCAACAGAAGATTCAACTCATATTTCAAGGTAGAACAAAAATTTTCCACAAATGACCTAATTTTTTTTTCCCCACGACCTATCCTAACATTTTTCATGTCAATTAGGATTGTATTGGTCCAATAGATGGAACCGATGTGCTTGCTCTAGTTCAAGATTGTAGGCAACGGACCAACCAGTCCAGGGCTCCAGGAGTACCAGGCTTGGTTTTTTGAATACAAGCAATTTTGAGAACTGAGATGGTGGAAAAACTCTATGAATAGTGTTTGGACTTTTCAAAAAGGCTGAGAATTGATGTTATCATTTATATACTGCTATTCTTCACATTTGCATTATTTCCTCAAAGTTTTATTTCTCTCAGTTCCTTTTTGATATCCCTTGTTTCTGCCTAGAAATTAAATTGACGTTGTTCTTCTATCCACTATATATTGTGGACACTTTCAGGTGCATATACTAAACAGAAACACAATAAAGGTTTTTTTACGAAGCAAGGGTGATACGAAGGTACTATATATATATATATTCAAGAACATGCATTTCATTATATCACGGAAGAGGAGGTGATCCTTGATGATATAGGCCCATGGATAGGTTGGTGACTGAAGGAACAGCTGTTAATTGTGATTCATGATAACGGCCCCTGGAATTTTTGGTTTCTGACTCAGTAGAGGGGTTTAAATTTCATAAATAGATTCGACTGATGTATAATGTGATCTTAATATTTGAAGTACTGACACACAAATAATCAAAAGCTGAAGCACAAAAACACCAAAGTGCAGCCTTCATTATGGGTGGTGTGGCCTATACGTGCCAATAGCATATATAGGGATACTTATCAGTGTGGTTTGCATTGTGCAGGCCTTAAAACCCGAGAGCTCAAAGTGAGTCAGAAGGACTGTACCTAGGGGGATTAAAAGCATCTGCCTTTGGATTGTTGTTGCTTGGAGTACCAAACTTCGGTAATATCGAATCCCAATTTAATAAGCGATCACATACATCAGGATTGGTCAATTTGATTCAACATGAGCAGGAAGGGTTCGTCAGATCACCAATGGAGGTTTGCGCCGCCCGTGCCCCAGGCAAGATCATCCTTGCTGGCGAGCACGCCGTCGTCCATGGCTCAGCCGCCGTAGCAGCTGCCATCGACCTCTACACGCGCTGCTCCCTCCGCCTCTTGCCCCTTGCTGATGATGAGGCTGGCGCCGCCGTGTTGGAGTTGGATCTCAGGGACCCCGGCCTCACCTTCTCGTGGCCGTGCGCGCGCCTCCGCGAGGCGCTGCTGACGGAGGAGGTGGCGGGGGCACAGGAGGCGAGGCCGTGCTCCCCAGACCAGTTGGCCTCCATCGCTAGGCTCCTGGAGGAGCACGGGATCCCCGAAGCCAAGATCTGGCTCTCCGCTGGCCTCTCCGCCTTCCTCTTCCTCTACACCTCCATCTTGGGGTTGGTTTGCTCGCTCTGCCTCTTTCCTGAAACCAACCCTTGTCGTAATCATGACACCTCCTAATGGGTATGGAGGATTTTGGGCTGCATTATAGGTGTAAACCTGGGAAGGTGACGGTGAGCTCGGACCTGCCCATGGGGTCGGGGCTTGGGTCGTCAGCCGCCTTCTGTGTGTCGATGTCGGGGGCGTTGCTGACAGCCGCTGGCGTGGTTGCTGCAGTTGGCGGCATCAGCAGCGAGGGCACAGGGTGGGAGTTGGTCGGGAAGGATGATCTTGAGCTGGTTAACCAGTGGGCTTTCCAGGGGGAGAAGATTATCCATGGCAAGCCTTCTGGCATCGACAACGCTGTGAGCACTTTCGGTATGCTCTCCTCTCTCTTTCATGGAAAGTCTTTCTATTTAGTACTAGTAGATGCTGCCTTTGTTGTACATCGAAATCACACCTATTTGAATGAATGAGATGATGCAAATACAAAGATTAATGTTACAGTCGTCAAATGAAGTGATGTATCCTATTTTGGATTCATTACCGTGTTAAGTTTAGGTATCCAGCCATGGAACTCTTCTGCATTTTGTGCTAGTTCCAGTTATTTCCAGGAATCTAAACTTTCTTCCCTTTTTATTCGTTTTCCTTGGTTTTGCATATAGTAGTACTAATTAAATATGTTCCTGATTGTTAGGAAGCATGATCAAATTCAAGAAAGGGGAATTGACAAACCTTAAATCTAGCAACCCAATCAAAATGCTCATTACGGATACAAGAGTTGGTAGGAATACAAAGGTCCTGGTTGCTGGTGTGTCTGAAAGAGCCTCCAGGCATTTGGATGCTATGGCTTCTGTATTCCACGCAGTGAACTCCATTAGTGAAGAGGTTTCAAGCATTGTCGAGTTAGCAGCTAATGATGAGATAGCTATCACCTCAAAGGAGGAAAAACTGGCGGAACTCATGGAGATGAACCAAGGTTTGCTTCAGTGCATGGGTGTTAGCCATTCTTCGATAGAAACTGTACTGCGGACAACGTTGAAATTCAACTTGGTCTCCAAGTTAACAGGAGCTGGAGGCGGTGGTTGTGTTTTGACCCTGATACCAACTCGTATCCTTTTTATGCCTAACATTTTGCAGACTTTCCTTCATGACTTTTTCTATTGTGAAAATACCACGCCACCTATATGTGATTTTATATCTAATAACTCAACTTTCGACAACTCCTGTTCTTTTGGGAATTTAGTGGTTTTGAATTTGGCAAGCTAAATTTCAGAACTACAAAAATGTCTACAAAAGAAACACTCAACTGTTATTTTCATGTTGAGTGATTCTGAAATTGCTATGGATCAAATCAATATACATTGTTATGAAATGCCATATAGTGTAGAGGAACAGAAATGACATATTGCAATCTAAATATTCTCATATTTCTTTACAATCTAAATATTCTCAATTTCTTCATATGTGGGTTCTGATATATATTCACTCATTGATGCTTAGTCCTGCTAGATATGCATATTTACTACGGTCAATGCCCTTGTTCTGGTTTAATGCTTATTATATTTTTACTGTACTTCTAGCTTCTGCAGAGTTGTTAACATGCTAACATTAAGCTCTGTGACTCCTCATCTATGGGAGTGATGCCTACTATCTTTTAGTGATGCATGATGTTTCCTTAACATGAATGTCAGTGCTATCCAACTTAGTTCTGGAGAAAGTCATTGCGGAGCTGGAGTCGCAAAGTTTTCGCTGTTTTATAGTTGAGGTTGGTGGACAGGGTCTTCAAGTTTGCCAAGGAGGCTGCTCCTGTTTTAATGGAGATGTTGTATAATATTTTGTAGTTATGGATTAGTCAACGTTCTGAGACTTTGTTCTTCACATTGTTTCTTCTAGATTAATCATTAGTTATGTCCTTATTGTAGCCCCTGTATCAAATAATCCTACCGTTGCATGATTGCTCTTGGGGCTTGTATCAAATACAACTCTTTTGCTGATGCAACCAACTGTTGCATGAATAAACCATTTCCCTGCTGCGTTTGGTAATCAGGGTAGTGGATTCTAGTCTCTTAAGAGGAGGATATCCTCTCGTGTAACTTATTCTCTATAATTTAATAGAAATGTTTACAAAAAATTCTAAAAAAAAATTGTCAATGTAGTATAGTAACATCTACCCCTTTATCAAAAATTATATTCAAATTTCATTTACATACTAAGAAATGAAAAAGATAAATTCAGACGTGAATAATACCAATACTATTTATATGCTGGATTTGTCTTTTATTTATTATTTTTCAATGTGCGAGTTAAGTTTTGACTTGATTTTTAAAAATAGTTTATGTTATATATCCCCTCGGTGTTGTATGAATGTTGGTATGAATGTTGTTGTTTTGTTTGAGAATTTTTAGTAATTATTTATATCGTGTTTAAAACAAATGAGTAGACATCCCCTCGGAAATTTAAAACACTTTGCTGTATATCAATCAAACACCTATGGATATCATACAATTGGCATCACCGGCGTCAATGTTCTGATTGGATGGGTAATAATTTGGATGAACATTTGGGGGTGACAGCGACTGCATCAATCCATCAATATTTTTTTTTTAAAAAAAAAGCGGAAACCTGAAGTTTAAATAACACAGCTTGGACAACAGATGATCTCTTTCCTCTACAAGCAAAGCCTAATTAATAGGCAACTACAGAAAATCCATTTTTATGGCTAAGGATTATAAGCTAGTAAAAGAATACGTAACCGAAATAGCAAAATTATTCCAGGGTAAGATTTTTATACTTCCAACTCTTTGTGGGCAAAAGTAAAAACATGAAGCAACAAAAAAAAATCCTCTAATAATTCTAAAATGAAGTTCTGAAATTCAAAAATAGCTATCCAAACCCTCAAGACAACCAACACTCAGCATTGTTAACTTATCAGCCATTGAATTTTGAAACCTAATTGTATAATTGAATTCATGATTTCTTTATTTTAATCTATTTTCAGCATTGGCTTTTCAACCGCTAATAACACAAATTTAAAAGTTTTACCAATAAATTATTTTAGGTAACAAATGATTATAATATTCTAAAAAAATGCATAGGTCATTTTATGGAATACAAAGTTTCAAATGGTCCATCTCCAGATATTTAAGTTGTACTCTCTATCCATATGTGTTGAAGTTCCTTGCAAAGTGTGTATAAGGGCATAAGGCCGTTAGACGAGGACATGTCCAGTAAAAACTCTCAAATAAATGAAAACAAGTAAAAACTAAATCTAAAAATGAACAAAATTAGTATAGGCATAAAATATATTATCACCAAATCTCAAACTATAAACTCAACTTTATTTGACAGAAACAAAAAATTATTCACCTGAAATTTGTCCATTTCCCCCCCTCCAAAATGAAGTTAAATTTGTACTTGAAATTTTGTTGCAAGTGTATTTCATGCCTATATCTATCTCTAGTAATTTCTTTTATTAATTTAGAGAACTTTTAGATATGGTTTTAAAGGTTTCACTCATCTGATGGTTTTAACTATATATTTCTCCCGTGGAGACACGCCTAGGTGGTCTATTCCATTACTATTTGTGTTATATATGTCATGAAGTTTGTCAATCGGCAGAGAGCATATAGAATTACTTATAAAAAGGCAATAGTATGGAGCTATGAGCTTTCAAAACAAAAGGACAGTTTTCTTCTTCACTAGTTCTCTTTTGGGTGTTAATAAAAGTCAAAATGTTAAAATTGGAAGGAAAAATTGACAGCAGAGATACATTGAAGTATCTTTTGTTTACCAATTTGATACCACCGCAAACGAAATCGATTGTAATGACAATGACCCGAATAATATGAAAATTTATGTCACGTCATCTTGGTGTTAGGATAGACCTCCAAATCTCAAAAATTATATACAGTAATCTAAACATTATGAAGAACTTCTTTTTCATAGAGTGAAAAATGTCAAAAAATAATTTTGAACAATTAGATAGATATGAAACATGTTGAAAATGGAAAGAATTGACAATAGAGATAAGATTCAAATATCATTTCATCCCAATTTGGTATGGTGGTATTGTGGGTACGATACTCAAAATTAAGATAATGATTCAAATAGAACGAAAACTTGTTTTTGCATAATAATCCACCAATATATGTCTGTCATGGTTACGAATAAGGCATACCTCCTATCCTACGACTTATGAAATATACGGATACGACATACCTTCGTATATACGATATATTTCCGTATACGATAAGGAAATTTACAAGAGATTATGGAATTTACTCTTACAGACAAGTGATTAACGGAATCCTACTCGGAGAAGGTTAGGTTTGTACCATATCGTGCTGGGTCCATAGTCTCTGAGTCCTACTTAGAGACTAAGGTGATTCACGGTATAAAAGGGACACCCCCTGAGAGGTTCAGGGTATCGAATCTTACTACTAACACACCCACCATAATCTACAAGCCAGAGGACACGAAAGCTTACTCGCCGGGAGATCTCTTCGAATCTTATCTCGACAAAGATCTCGCCGGTAACATTGGATTCAACTATTCTCGATGTAATATGTGGTTTTCCACATCAATCTCATAGAAACTGGGTACACGGAACCTAAACCTGTATAATCCTTGTCTTCTTGTTTGCTTGATGTCGTGTCGCGTAGATTCTCGTACCAATGTATCCCAATAGCCTATTTATCCGGTTTACAGGTATCTCCCATCGACAATATCTATTACTTGGCGTACTATAACTAAAATCTTAATGATTAAAGACAATAACAAAAACACTAGCGAAGAACTTGTGTCACGCTAACTTGGCATTACAGTACTATAGAAACTAAGATATTAATGATTTTAAGACAATACTTCAAATAGTACGAAGAATTTGGTTTGCACCAGTTTGACATTACAGTTGAGTGTTCTCACCAACTTTCTCTTTTATGCTAACTTGGCGTTATACTAAAACTCGACTCTTTTTCCGAGTAAAGACTATAATTCAAATGCAACAAAAACTTAGTTTGCACAATCTCTACTTTCATCGACTAAAGACAATAATTTAAATACAATGGAGACTTTCACGCCAACTTAGTGTTACACTAGAACTCATATTCTTAGTGATAATTAATGACAATAAATTAAACACTATAAATAACTTATTTTGCATTAAGGTAGCATTAAAATACTAGAGAAACTCAACAATAGAAGACAATAGTCCAAAACTACGAAGTACTTGTTTCGCGCCAATTTGATATTATACTATAACTCTATTCTCGTCGACTGAAGATAAGAATTTAAGCACTATGCTATGTTTTTTTTTTGCGTGAACTTGGTATTGCACAAGCCAACGATATAAACACTGCAAATAACTTATTTCCCGCCAACCTGGCGTCATAATATATCTTGACTCTCACTGAGTGAAGACTATAATTTAAACGCTACAAGGAATTTATTTCCCGCCAACCTAGTATCATAGTAGATCTTGACTCTTACTGACTAAAGACTATAATTTAAACGCTACATGGAACTTGTTTTGCGCCAACTTGGCGTTACACTAAATCTCGGCTCTTACCGACTAAAGACTGTAATTTAAACGCTACGGAGACCTTGTTTCGCGCCAACTTGACGTCAACATCACACTAGATCTCGGCTCTTACCGACTAAAGACTGTAATTTGAATGCTATAGAGAACTTGTTCGCGCCAACTTGACATCGACGCCACACTAAATCTCGGCTCTTACCAACTAAAGACTATAATTTAAACGCTACAGAGAACTTATTTCGCGCTAACTTGACGTCGACGTCACACTAGATCTCGGCTCTTACCGACTAAAGACTGTAATTTAAACACTACGAAGAACTTATTTCGCGCCAACTTTGCGCATCCAACTAGAGTTCCATCCTCCTATGGCTCGAGCTCGCCCTGAAACCTATCGAACACCAAAGGGGGCGTCGCCATCAGTAGCAGCAGACCGGGCACCTGATGAGCCCGTTCTCGTTGCAGTCCGGGCATCGCCAGAACATGCCGGCGACGGCGTCGCCGGCGAAGACCTTACAGCTGCCGTAGCACGTCTCGCATGGCAGGAACCGCATGTCGCCGCAGGCCGCGCACGCGCCGGCGGCGTCGGCGGCGGCGTGCTGCTCGCACCCGGCCGCGGCCAGCGCGCGGGCGAGCTCGCCGGCCTCGTGGAGCGCGCGCACGTCGTCGGCGCCGCCGAGGTCGTGGCGGCCGCGGCCATCGCCGACGAACACGCGCGGGAGCGGTGTCCCGGCGAAGCCGTCGCCGAGGAGGCCGCGGAGCTCCGCCCGGAAGGCGGCGTGCATGGACACGTCGCGCTCGTCAACGCGCACGCGGTGGCCGCGCAGGATGGCGCGCACGGCGCGGCCGTCCTCGAACGTCCGGCGGACGCCGCGGAGGCTGGTGAAGTACACCACCACCACGGCCGACGCCTTCGTCACGCGCTCCGGCCGCCGCGGGGGCGGCGGCGCGACGTCGAGGGCTTCTTCATCCGCCGCCTTGGCCGCCTTCTTCTTCTCTATCTTCTCGTGGAACTCCTCGACGCGCGCGCGCACGAAGCCCGTCACCTCCGGGATGTCGCGAGCCGGCGGTGTGCCCATGTCTTCGAACGCCGCCGCCGCGGCCTCCTCGGTGGCCTTCGGCGTCGTCGGATTCTCCCGCTCCAGCGACGGCGAGGGCTCCACCACGATGTCCCGGAGGCCGGACATGATTCCCTGGTCAAAACCATGTAAAGCCTGCACCTCTACGTCCTTCGCCGCCGCCGGCGGCGAGGACGCGTTGAAAGACGCGCACCGTCGCGCCGGCGCGGCGTCCTCGAGGGCGGCCTTGAGCCCAAGCTGGCCGCCCGGCGGCGAGGCCTTCGTCGGCGCAAAGGTCGCCTCCACCTTCGCAACCGCCGTCTTAGCAGCCTCTTCTTCCAGCGGCAGGCTGGAGTACGCGTGCACGGCGTCGTCGCGGCGGCCGCGGCAGAAGGCGAGGGAGGTGAGAACCGAGGCGGTGCGCGACACGGAGCGCGACGGCCGCAGGCTATGCCGCCGGCTCTCCGCCGTCGGAGCAGCCACTGCCGGTGGCTTCGTCGCGCCGCCGCCCACGTCCCTCGAGCTCGAGCAACCCATCGCCGGAGTCGGAGAAGAAGATGATGCACGTGCGCATGCGCTTGCCACGTGCGCACGCGTGGTTGGCTATTATATAGAACTTGGAACGAAGCCAATGGATGTGGAACACTTGGTATTTGATTTTTTTTTTGTGAATTGAAATTGAAATGGAATAAAAGACAAATATGGAAAATGAGCTGGTAAATAGTATTATGGAGTTGGGTGAATGGGTTCAGTTTTAATTGCTCAATTACTCACTAGCAAATGGCAATTAAGTGTACTAGTGTCTATCTATACAGTGGTAGGGGATGACGTCAAAAATTTTGGGAAAAAAAATCATTTGATGACTATGAGTTTTTCAGGAGCGGAAAAATAAGATGTCAAATTGCTTACAGAAAGTAAATTAGTATGGCTTTATGTATATAGCTACAGTATTAAAACTCACATTTAAAGCTTTTAATGGTAATAAAGATAACTATGCGCAGCAAGAGTCTGTATGAGGAGAATTTCATGATAGAATTTTGCATGATTCCATTGTAGAGAAATGAAAAGAACTGCATGTTGTTTACCGAAGTTATTAAATGTTAGTGAGAGTATTTACTACACAAAGTGAATAAAACTTGTAAAAACACTCTAAAATTTGATCTGTTCTAAACCACTGAAATAAAATGTTCTGTAAACAAACTAAAAACCTTGACCAAAAACATTTTTTCAAAGAAAAATAACAAGGAAAAAAATAAAATGGAACAAAAGACAGATATGTCAATAACATGGGATGGATATGCATTTGGTTCGTGTTTATTTGCTCAATTACTTGGCATTTAAGAACAATTAATTAAATTCCCACGTAGGTGTAGTGAGAGGGGGATGTGATGAAATTTATGAAGAAATTAATTTATGATTAGATGACTATGAGTTGTTTGGAAGGATTAGGGATGATACTTTTGCCTATGGATTTGAGTATCCGCAGATACCTGACCCGATGGGTACGAGCGTGGATGTAAATTTTTTACACGTGGGTACGGACGTGGGTGCAACTTTTTACCTATGGGAACGATCGCCCAAGACCTGAAGATGTAGTGGGCAGCAACCAAGTTTTTTTTTTGTCCGTGAATAACTCAGAAAAATATGTAGTGCAAACCACAAATGTAGTAAAACCTAATTAAACTATCGTTGCCTCGTTGGATCTAAAAATAAACGTCTAATATTTATCCATGCCATCATGAGGCAGCTATTCCGTTGGACGTATACCGCTCTATATTATTTTTTGTTATTATTATTGTTCCAAGATATGTATAGCACTTATAAACCCTAATACTCCCTCCCTGCACCCCCTTCTCTCTCATCTTGTAATCCATTCATCCCTCGCATGAGCGTTGCACGCCATTGCTCCCTCTCTTTGTCGACAACCTTGAGAACCACCTCCATTCCAATGATCCCCTTTCATGGCCATTGTCGTCTCCCTTGTTCCTCAAATCCCTCTTGATTTCCTTGCCCTATTTCCTTTCCCATCTTCAAAAGCTCATATCGTTGGATCAACCATCAGTACAAACTTACCTAATTATTCTCTCTAAAGTTGACTCCCCCTTCCCACCTCTGCCCCAGCCCCAATGGCCTAATTCGATATGCTTGCTAGAGTTGGGATCATCATTGGCACCACACTGCCGCCAGTGAGTACGGGTATTCTACTAGTATGAGAAAATATTTCAAGAGTTTATTGTAGGAAATAAAAAAAATCTGGGAATGGGGAGGTTGGACATTTGAGATCAAACGGCTAGGCCCCATGATGTGAAGATGATTAACTCACATTTGACTATATCTTTGTTTGCTAATTATAACCAAATTAAATTCTTTTAAGGCATAGGGCTAACATAGCGAGAGTTATATGGTATTTCTTAAAATAAATATGGGATATGTATATATTCTGAGGATTAAAGTTGTATTACTCAGTTGTGGAAAAGATAAACTCCAATATTAGGAATTCTGTATGGAGAATAAATGGATATTTTGTTAGAGATGCCACACAATAGTCCACTATTTCGTATGCTCTATTGATTTGCAAAGGTGATTTTTCAATTAGTTACTAACCTTTTTTGGATGCATTTGAAAATTCACGCACTTGGATAAAGGTTTCTTATCAAACAATTTTTTCTACTGACATACCACAACACATGTTGGGGTGTAGGGGCTCAATAGCTCATTTCTAATATTACTCTCAAATGATGGATAAGATGATAATAGGTCGGGGTTGTCTATTATTTTTAGGCAATCATTATAATTCCAAGGCATGTATAGCACTTATAAACTCTAACCACTCTCTCCCTTCCCCTCTCCTTGTAATCCACGCATCCCTCAAATGAGCATTGCACCTCGTCGCTCCCTCCTTATCACGACCACCTTGTGCGCTACCTCCCTTCCCCATCTCTCCTATATCCGCCGTTGTCTCCCTTCTTCCTCAAAAATCCCACATGATTTACTTGCCGTACCATTGGATTCACCATCCACGGGTGGGTTTAGTGGGCGACTGTTTGTGGCCCGCTAACGCTTCCAGTAGCCCAGCCCAACAACTCTCTCTTCACCTTATCTTCTTCTCTCTCCACCTATTCTTCGCAGTCACACCTTCTTTTCCTCTCTACCCGAGTGATGACGACCATGGCCCTCCGGCGAGCCGCCCACTCATCCCCTTCTAGTGAGCCCCCTCACACCCTCCCCCCGACACACCCCATCCTCTACCCCTTCCCATGAGCTCCCTCGAATAGACAAGAGGGGATGCATTGGAGCGGTCTTCCTCCTCCGATGACGGCAGCCAAGGCCTCTCTTCGAAGAGCACCCTCCTCCCTCCGATGAGATCGCCCGGCAACCAGGTTAGCACTTTCTCCATCACGACCCCCCACCATGCCGTCGCCCAGCCTCACTAACACCAAAAGGCATCAACGTGCCACCGTGGCCCCACCTGACCGGCCTTCTCTCCCTCCCCTGCACCTCACTTTGCCCCTGTCACCAACACTGGCCCACTTCCCGCTGCTGACCTCGCCGCTCCGATAGCGCCACTGCTGCCAACCCTTGTCCAACTTCGACCATAGGTCCGCTACCTCCTAGACCATCCATCTTAGCCCGATCACCACTTCCCCTCCCAAGCGCCACCCTCCCCCCACCGCCGCTCCCGACATCCTAACACTGACCCTAACCCAACCCCGGCGCTTGTCGCTATGTCGTTAGAACAAACTGTTTGCGAGATGCCTAGTCTGTGCACGTTTGCGAACTAGTCTTTCTGAACCATCCGCACAACCAGAGACTCTTTTCACCCAATCAGCCTTCTCACCTTGGACCCAGCCTAATGGTCTAATCCGATGTGCTTGCTAGAGTTGGGATCATCACTGGCAGCACACCATCATCAGTGAGCTCCTCTCCCTTTGCCTCCACTTCTCTTCTAGCTTTCTAGGGCCTGTAAGTGACTGATATATGAGGAAATACTGTGCACCTACTGAATAGCGAATATATAACAAATCCAAAATATATCAATTCAAAACTAATTAATAAGCTAAAAAAGAACCAAACTTGTCCCATCAACCACCACTGCAAAAGTGCCAACACCACCAAATTGGATAAATCCCAATACAGGTTTTAATGACATTCAAGAGACTTATTAGGAGAAATCCAAAGCGTCTTATAATATAAAATGAATGGAGTAAATTGTCAACTCTCCTCACCAGACTAAAATGTCCTTAAAAATGTTCTTAAAAAAAGATAAAAATCCCACTTTTTAAAAAAGAATAAATCATGTAATTTCCCATCCAAAGCTGAGAGTCTACTCTAGATGAGCTCGGTGTCGAACTTGAGGCAGATGCCCATGGAGAAGAGCTCCTGGTAGAGGATCTTGGCGCCATAAGGCACGCTCACCCTCACCACCTCCTCCGCCGACCTGCAGAACCTGCAGTACGGCCCCCTCACCTTCCGGCCGCCGCCGTCGGCGCGCGACACGACGACGGCGGCGTGCTGGCATCGTCGGCAGACGTGGAGGCGCGAGACGTCGCTGAGGAGGAAGAGGCGCTCATGGAGGTTGGCGGCGGCGCCGTGGGCGAGGAGGCAGTCGCGCTCCATCTCGCCGAACTTGACGCCGCCGTACCGGCGGCGGTCCTCCACCGGCTGCCGCGTCAGCGGGTGCACCGGGCCGGTGTTCCGGAACTTGACCTTGTCCTCGGCCATGTGGTGGAGCCGCTGGTAGAACGTCGGCCCGGTGAACACCGGCGACGCCGCACGCTCGCCGGTCCGGCCGTTGATCACGCTCTCCCCTCCCCACCTCGAGAATCCAGCCCTGTTCAAAGAAACAAGAATTCCAAAGTTTTTCATCACATTTTCAGTTAAGTTTCATAAAGAGAATTCGATGAAAGTTGATTGTTTGGGAATCTGGCTCAGAGCAAGAGGGAATAAAAATTGTAATGTTTCTAGTTCTATCTACTTTCATGAAGAGAACAATCAAGTTATTGAGAATCCAGCCCTGTCCAAAAAAAGAAGAGAGAAAATTTTTCCCCATATTTTCAGTTAAGTTTCGTGCATCTGATTACTATTGTAGTTTCATGAAGATAATTCGGTGAAAGTTGATTGTTTGGGAATCTGGCTCAGATCAAGATGGAATAAAATTCATAACGTTTCTAGTTCTATCTATTTTCATGAAGAGAAATCAATCAAGTTATTGAGAATCCAACCCTGTCCAAAAAAAAAAGATCCATTGTTTTCCCCATATCTTCAGTTATATTTGACATAATTCAGTAGTTCAATCTAGTTCTAGTTTCATGAAGTCCAGTTCAATTTCACATATTTTCAGTTAGAAACAATAATTCAATCAAGTTCATCATTTGAGAATCCAGCAGTAATCAAGATGGAACAAAATTTAACATTTCTAGTTTATCTCCACCTTGGAAATCCAGCCCTGACAAAATAAAATCCAAGTTTTTTTCACCACATTTTCAGTTATTTCTTACATTTGGTTACTTCACTCTAGCTAGTTTCTTAAAGGGAATTCAGTTGAGCTCATCAAAATGGAACAAAAATTGGAACATAATTTCATAAAGAGAACTCAACCGAGTTCATCATTTGAGAACCCAGAGCTGATCAAAATGCAACAAAATTTGGAACATTTCAAGTTCTAACTACTTTCATGAAGAGAAATCAGTCAATTTTATTGATCATTTTGAGCAGCCCTGACAAAAAAACTACAACTCTTTTCCACACGTTTTCAGTTGAATCTCATACATTTTGCTAGTTCATTCTGACTAATTTCATAAAGAGAATTGGGTCAAGTTCATCAAAATAGAACAAAAATTAGAACATTTCTAGTTCTCTCTACTTTTATGAAGAGAAATCACTCAAGTTCATTGTTTGAGAACCCGGTTCTGATCAAAATGCGATAAAATTTCGCATATTTCCGGTTCTGTCTACTTTCATGGAGAGAAATCAATCAAGTTCCTTGTTTGAGAACCCGGTCCTGATCAAAATGCAACAAAATTTTGTACATTTCTAATTCTGTCTACTTTTTAATGAAGAGAAATTAATCAAGTTTATTGTTTGAGAACTTGGCCTGGATTAAATTGCAATAACATTTGGAACATTTCTAGTACTTCTACTTACATGAAGAGAAACCAATCAAGTTTATTGATCATTTTGAGCAGAATGTATTGCTTACTTGTGCAGCTGCTCTGTGATCACTTCCACAGATGGACTTGTGAATGGTGTCGCATACCGGGTGGCACCGCCGAGGGCGATTCCTTTGCCTAGTGCAGCTTCAAGAAGTTGGCCGGGAGTCTGACGAGTTGGAAAGCCATGGGGATTGATCACAATGTCGGGAACTATGCCTTGGTGAGTAAAAGGGAAGTTCTCCTGGGAATCCAAGAAGCCAATGACTCCTTTCTGGCCATGCATGCTGGCAAACTTGTCTCCGACACGTGGCGAGCGAGTCTGCAGAGGTTATCAGATCAATAAATTTACTAACTTTGACAAGTGTCCATCAGTTATCAGATTTACATGTAGATGTTTTGGAAGACGGGGGATAACAGTGCTAATGTTCATCACTTGGGTGTTATGGCAGAGTAGACATGAGAAGATGAAATGATTGATGTGTTATGGTATGGACACAATGAACTCTAATAGAATGTCGACTAGTGTAGAAAAAATCAGTTGGCCATTCAACTATTCCAATAGTGTGTCATAGAGAACTCCACTATTTTGCAAATTTATAAATGGTTAATGCAGATTAATTTTGTAAAGATTGCATATTCACCTGTCTTAGAGTAACAAACGCAGAATTTGTCCCATCATCAGTAGCTGAAAGAACAACCTTCTCCACTATTCCTTTTTCAGTATGTAGCAGCTTGATGCTATGATCTTCACCAGACTCTGAGACCTTTCCAATGATAATGTCATTACTCTGAAGACTTGCTCCAATATATGGTAAGCCATCAATATCTAAACTGTCAACCAGGCCTTTCTTGCTAGGAGTTTTTCCAAAATTGATATTTTCCTTGTGTTTTAATCGTTTGGTGATCTCTTTGTTTTCTATCAGTGCTTTATAGCTCTTAAAATGTTGTGTTCGAAACATGCCACGCTCTAAAGAGGCCCTATTCAATACCAAAGAATCCTCTTGGTTAAATCCCTGATGGACACTGATTGAGACTATTGCATTTTGGCCATTGAAATACTCTGGTCTGGCAAAGTCATGTTTGCTTCCAGATGTATAGTCTCGCTTACCAAGACAATCAGCAGCTACAGTTTTGAACAGAGGTCTCTGTGGATAATAGAGCTGATGGGAATGTGTATCAACTCTAAAGAGAGGATTCGTAGTGGAGTAGCCAATAGCCTGTTGCGATATCTTTTCAGCTTGCATTAGAATTCTCTTAGCAGTATCATGGTTGGCAAAGGGAATGATACTGCAACTCAATCCTAGCAAGAAAGAAGGGTCAAGTTCACAATGAGTATAGAATGAGAAATTCTTTTCTTCGTCCCCTGCAAAGAGATGCCTAATTCCATAAGCACACCGGATATCCTCCTCTTCTTCAACACCAATCAGCTCAATTATATTTTGATCCATAAGTTCCTGAAAGGAGTATGATCCATTCTTTCGATTCATGATGTTTCGTAGATTTTCGACAATAAGAAGAGGTCTTAGAATCCTTCCTGGATCGGAAAATATACGGACTTCTTTGTTTTGCTTGTCCCTTTTGATCTCCACCTAATCAAAGTTAAAACCAAAATACATTGTTATTTCTATCTAGTTGTATTAACATACTGTTGCATATTTCACAGAAGAAATGGAAACATAGTACTCTAACGTGATAAACATGCTGTCATGCTTACAACAAGATATGGGTCAACTATGGCATTCATCAAATATACTTCTTGGCTCAGATTAGTTAAATTTTACTAAGTAACTTAAAAAGGATTACATAGTGGAAATGAAGCATGAGAACAGTTAGTGGCGGACACACACATTGGGCAGGGTGGGTCGGCCGGCCCAGCTATGGTCCGTGTCGCCCCACACCCCAAAACCTCATTTTAGTCCTATTTCTAACACATCAGTCATCAGTCTACTATTGAATAATAAGATAAATCAAGTATTTTAAGTAGGAACAAAAACATTTATGAAAAATCGTGTATAAGTAGTACCCATTTTGACCGTTTCTGATTTCGGCCATACATAAAATTCGATTTTCTTTCTATTTCTTTAGCGCATAATAAATAGTTAAATTGGTAAATATATAAAAAAATCCATTTTACTCACTTAAACTATTTTGGCGAAGCACTTAAAC
The DNA here is from genome assembly GCA_000338895.3 of Oryza meridionalis. Taxonomy (NCBI): domain Eukaryota; kingdom Viridiplantae; phylum Streptophyta; class Magnoliopsida; order Poales; family Poaceae; genus Oryza; species Oryza meridionalis. The sequence goes on from CM002531.2 coordinate 4,203,992, forward strand.
CTCTAAATATTTTTTTCATCTCGTTTTATACCCCGAACTATTGAAAGTGGTTCCCCTTATTGTCTAGCTCTGCCGCCCCATCTGTATTTTAAACCTGTGTTCGCCACTGAGAACAGTATTTTATTAGAATGGAAAGATCATATTAACAAGCAAGACAAGATACAATTCCATTTTCCTTTACCAAACATTGTAGGATTATTCTTTTTTTTTGGCAAAAGCATAAAGTCATAAACTCAAACAAGAATGACACAAAAGGCAGTCCATTAGGATTTCCAGAAAAATAAATCAGCAGTGACAATGCCAAAACTATACCCCCAAAAATGATTGAGACAGATTATGCCAATCATGGACTGCTTTTAATGGCGCCTTGTTTAAGTGTGCAGAACAATATCAGAATTATGGAGAGCACAAACAATCATGATATGTAAAATCTCTCACAGAGATGCTTCAAGGTTGAATTGAACATAATAGCTTAGCAGGAAATTTTCAATCATCATAAATGAAAGCAAAGCATAATCATGGATTAGTACACAATGCCTCAAAGTATAAAAAAAAAAATCCGTTCCAGTGTAGCAGAATCTGGAAAAGAAAGAAACCTGTGCATCAATTTGCTTCCTGCGTCTCATGCTCCTTAAGTGCAAAACAAACTCGACTGAGTCTGCACAAACTCCAACCAAGTTTCCATTCAAGAAGATTCTGTCTTTCCCGCTGATCTCTTGTAGAAGCAGTTCATCCAGTTTCTTCATCCCACAAGAAACAAGTGCTTCAACCGAGGGCTCCCTTGCCAAACGACTAACGATAGCAGTAATGGCAAGATTTTTCACAAATCCACACTTTTCACCATCAGGAGTGGACAAGAAACATAGCTTTCCCCAATATGATGGATTCCTAGGAAAGGATTTGTTAAGTCAGTTTGCATTAGGATATTGAAAACAAAAAAATAACTTATAACAGGAATGAATGATTCTATGTCGAAAGGTACTTACGGATATCTAGCATCTCCAGCCTTTCCAGCATATGCAACCCATTGACGTGTCTTCCTCATGTCAGACATCATTTGAAGAGGATTTGTTCTCCTAAGGGTTGCAACAATCCCTGAACACCTCTCTCTTTTATTAAATGGATGGCACCAGGAACCAGTGGAGAAGGCACGGTTGAGACCATTGGTAACAATTGATGCGTGGACATAACACTCAAGAGGTTGTAGGTCACCATCACCACTCAAATGTCTCTGCATGACCTTGACCATACGTTTCTGGGCATGCATAATATGTACCCATAGCTCTCTCTGGAGCAATTCACATGGTAAATCCAGCCTCTTGTTGCGGAAATCATCCCTATTATCACTCTTCCGATTGCCAGAGGAAGCCAATAGAAGACATCTCACCATGTATCCCAAGAAGAGTGCTTTGCTCCTATTCCCACTAACATCAGGAAACATATGCCTACCAATATACTCATCAAAGGATCCTTTTGGTGGAAACTTTGTATTCCTGATCAACTTATCAATATATTCACTGGCTCTCCCTTCTCTCTGAAAGCCTTCGCACTGCTCATGAGATTCAGTTATAGTAGCTGATATTATGTTGGCCATGGAAGCATCACATTCTTCTATGTCAATAATATCAAAAGCTTCTTTGTCTGATGATACACCTAGTGCAAAAAACATTATCCAGATTGGTATAGTTGCACCCAAAAAGTACAGGTTAATGACTTTTCTGAAACCATCATTATTAGACTGAACAAGTTTTATAGAGATCTTTTCTCGTCGGATTTGAGACCGTTGGTAACAAGCCTCCCAGGTGGGGCTGTCATTGATCCAAATCCTGGAGAGGCATCTCTGCTCTTCAGCAACGAATACCTACATGGTTGGAAGTAATAAAAACGTGAGTTTTAAATAACCCAGAGATGGCATCAAACGTTGTATGCGCCGACATAGGGTAATAACTTTAAGAATTAAAGTGATCCAGAAGAGGGTAAATTTTGATGGGCAGTGCAAATCTCTGAAGCTGAAATTTCCTTTGACAAGGCTACAAAGTATAATTCCAAAGTGAATTACTAAAATAGGTTCATATTAAAATGTTGCAATGCACAACTAAGAAGCAAAACAAATCTAATATTTAAAACCAGAATTGCACTATGGTCAAATTCTAATAATATGCATTACAAGTTAAGCTAGATCTAACTAACTTCATCCGAATTCAGATCTTTCCAGACTCATATGTATTGCAGATTTGGCAGTACCAAGCCAGTCTATCTTGTGAGACTATTATGTGTGAATATGCTCTGCCTGTTGTTTTAAATGCATCCTGCTGTACAAGCTCTTTTTGGGTGCTCCACTTTTCATGAAAAGGAAATTAGGGTGCTCCACTTACCTCTGGCATGTACAACAATAATTAATAGCAGGCTCTTAGGGTGGTTAACAAGGTAAATTTGCTGACATGGGGGGGGGGGGAGGAGAGAGAAACATCGATGTTAAGCTTAACGTCTTACATCGGCTCTTAGCGTTTAGAAAAGGAAACTTTGCTGCATCAGGATGGGGAAAATGAAAGAATGGTAATAAAAATTTTTCTCGGTGCATTAATTGCACTAAGAGCATGTACCAGACCCTTGGAAGGTAAGACCAGTAAAAAAATCTTATCCATTGATCAACAGTAAAATACGCCATGTATATATTATGAGATTTACTCCGGTCCAACAAAAAGTACCTCGAGGTACCGGTACCTCACGGTACCAAATTGTTTCCGATCATTGGATCTAGCTGGGTGGGTTGGGCATTGTTAGATCCAATGATCGGAAATGATTTTGTATCGCGAGGTACCGATACCTCGAGGTACTTTTTGTTGGACCGAAGCAAAACTCATATATTATGGCTAGTTTGAGAAGTTACTATCTATGTTAACAAGCGACTTTTCAAAGGAATTTAATTCACTTTCCAATATATTCACCTAAAATCAACCTTTTGCTTATATCAAAATGGCATGATTCATGGTAAGTACTCATAGTTATTTCTATTTATTGCTGACACTGCAAAAGATAAATATACAGATGAATTTCAAAACTGATAATGTATCAGTCAAGAGTATATGTTCAATGTGCATGCCATAAGAGACGTGCAACTTTTTTCTACTGAAATCACAAATATTTCGGCACACATCCAATATTCTAGTTCATGGGAATCTCTGAAATTCATATTATAAGCGATTTAACTATCAGTATGAATATTCTAGTGATCCAGTCATGGGTTTTACAAAAGAATAATGTGCTTAAACCAAAAGAGAATCATATATGGCAAAAGCAAGACTAAACTACTCCAGAATATATGATACCAGCTAAGTTAACGAGGGTTTCCATACTTATGATGCAGCCAAAGGTCTTTATTATCCTAAGAATGGCAAATGATAACCCATTACCTACGGTACTAAAAATAACAACCAATAGATCGTGTAGAATGAATGACTCAAAATAATTTCTGTGCACATTAAATTTAAACTTAGATGCATTTAAGATGAGCATGGACCAACGCGTTTGTAATCCACGGAAAAATAAAACGCAATACATTGTAAAGATGCCATGTTTGTTATCAAATGTATTAGCCATGAACTGAATGAACATGATATATCATGTGAAGCAATACCTTTTCCATTCCCTTGATAAGAAAATATCCACCAAAATCATACTCGCATTCGCTTTCCTGAAGTTTATGCAGCCAGCACAAATTTGACTTCACCATGACAGGTAACTTGCCAATAGTGACCCATTTAGTCTCTTTCATTATATCTTTTCCTTGTATAAATGGGTCCTCGCCAGTTTTAGCTTTGTCGCTTTTGTGGAGTGCATAGACCTGATACAGCAAAAATATTAATTAATCAGATGGTGTGAAATTTAATAGAAAAATGACAATACAAGAATTCAGTACTATAGATTAAATATATACAAGAGAGTTAATTTAACTCATAACTACTGCTTGAGAGGAATAAACAGTACAGTTTAGGATCAAACATACCAAGTTCGTTGATAATTTGCTAGGTAACAGTGTGATCACAATATGTAATGGAGAGTTACACAAACTTTTTTCACTCACGGTGTAGGAAAAACATAAAACCTATGGCTAAGTGCCAACTTTCATGTGACAACAAACTTAACAGGTGGACATGAAGTCAAGAGTTGCTCAAACTCACTAATTTTGCTGCTAGTTATGATTCGGTCTTGCATTTATTTTATTTTTTCTGTACATAGTGCAGTTATTTCGTGCTGAACACAGTATGAGGGGTGTCAAAGGTGCAACCTGAACAGTCATTTCTACTTTCATCTTTGAAGAGTATGTCATCTTCTGGAGGCGAGCATGTTTAGGCTTCAGTTTGAGTGTTTCCACATCAAGATCACAGTTGTCGACCCAAAACACTGGCTCCTCAAGCTCCACTCGACCAAACTTGATGGTCGCGTGCCTCCAGGGGCCTACTTTCTTTGAAGGATCATAGTCAGGCTCGACAGTAACTTCGTCGAGAGAATCAAACATCTTTTGGAGCCCATGAGAGACAAAATCATTGTAGGAGTTTATCTGATGGCTAACTAGCCTAGTTTCCCTGAAAAATGATCTTGATGCTTCTTTACAGAGCTTCTCTAGGCTTGCAATCCTCTTGTCAACTGGGACTTGTACTGGTGGGTCTGCATGCCCTCCATCTTTCAGAGATGGTATCACTCTCAAATCCACATCCATATGAGACATGTCACCTGGGATTTGTACCAGTGGGTCTGTGTGCCCTCCATCTTTCAGAGATGGTATTGCTCTCAAATCCACATCCATAGCAAACTGTACCTCATTGCCCTCAACAATAATGTCATCCAAATCCATGAGATCCGTCACAATACTTGTGGCATTTGGTGACTGCTGACCAGTAATTTCAGGGTCTTCCATTGCTTAACCACCAGACAGCTTCTCCCTGTGTTAAGAAAAAAAAGTGTGTTTCTTTAACAACTAAGAACAAAAAAAAATGAATATATTTACAAAAGCATCATGCAATCCTTGAATCATAAGCCGCAAGCGACTCCTCGAAAAGGCGCACGCACAATAACATGATTACAGGATCATAACACGCACAGTATGACAGTAAAATGATTACAAGGACACAGGGATACAAGAGGAGGGGTTCTCATATATAAAAAAGGCGCACGCACAGTAACATGATTACAGGATCATAACAAGCATAGTATGACATTAACATGATTACAAGGATGCATGGATATGAGAGGAGGTGGTGCTAGCCAGAAGACCCTCAGGCCTTTCTGCACAACAGAGAACCATTTCACCTAAACATTCCTATCCCAGCATTGGCACAAAAAAGAAATCAACCAAAAATCAACATTTTTTTTACCTACTAGAGCACTATCTCTGCTCCTCTGTGAACAAACCCCGACAACATCCAGCGAACCTGTTGCTCGTCACAAAATCAAGATCCCATGATGATCCTCTCCCGACTCACCCCCAACATCACCACCACAACGTCGCAATCATCTCCAAAAGATGGTCTTATTTTGGTCTAAACAAAGTCAGCAATCCATGATCAAAACGCACCATTCCCAAAACCAAAATCAGAGCAACAAAAAATCTCTCCTTTTCTTTCCTTTTTTTTGGTTGAAAACCACCATCAACCCCCCCCCCCCCCCCCCCAATCACCCCCACTTCCATCATCACACACGCAACCCAGCATCAACAATCGCAATCTGATAAACAACAAAACGGAAACTAAAATTAAAAAAAAAACAGAGCAAGCAAGCTCGTGCCAAAACCAAACAAAACCCACTCGCCGCAACAGATTTGTGCGGCACAAACAAAGAAAATAAAAGAGGGTTTTTCCTTTTGGTATTTGCTTTTTTTTTCCCTCCTCCTCCTCTGACCACAAGTGAGAAGCCCCCCACTCGCCCACCGGCGAACAAACCCGGCGGCGGAGCGATCAAGAAACAGGGGAAGGAGACAAGCACCATATCATCCCACATTGCACCCAACCCACCACAAACCCAACCCCACACAAACACAAACATCTTTGCAACATGGACGAAAGGGAGTCCCACCTACTCGTCGCCGGCGACGACGGCGGCGGATGGCGGCGGCGACGAGGCGATGATGGCAAAATGGGGGGTTTTGGGGGAAGCGCGGCGAGACCGAGGAGGCCTCTCACGTGAGGCTCTCTCTCCTCTGCTTTATGGCGGAGGAAGCTGCACAGTGGTAGTGGAGGACAAGAAGGCTAGGCTGTGTAGGTGTAGGCTTTGTAGGTTTCCGATTTGAGGGGGGTTTTGGCCTGGGTTGCCCTCTTCGGTTTCTACTCTTTACTTTTTGCCGTTTTTGACCGTGCTGTCACTTTTGGCCGGGGGGACCTGACCGGCGAACAGGGTCTTCTCCGCCGTCCGATCCTGCATCCAACGGCGATGGCATGATGGGGTACACACATCTCTTGTGTGGAAAATGGTTTGGGTAGGTATAGTAATAGAGGTTGGAAATGGAATGGGGAAATGGTTGTGCATAGAGCCACACAAGACCATTTCGTAGCTTGGTGTTACCATTTCTATTATACGCGTTCATTAACGTAATGCGTGGAGGGACAACAGTGCGGAAGGATATTTTATAAAAAAAAGGCATATGTACAAAAGCAATAAATTAAGTGATCTTTAGAGCTGATGCGTAGAATTTGTTTTGAGTTATAGGAGAGAGAGAGAGCGTAGAAAGAGATAGGGGAGATTGACTTAAGCTAAGTGTAGATGCTATACTCCAAGTACGATGCAATTAATATAGCCTTGAGGGAAAACCACATGCCATAAAAAACAAAACTTTTGATAGACCATGTAAGGTGTTGGACAACAGAGTCAGCGAAAAGCTTCGATCCAAGGATCAGTTGGTCCGTGGGAGTGACCCTGACCGGTGATTAGGGTCTCCTCTGTTGTCCAATCTATATCCGATGGTGATGGTTAGACGTTTATAACTCTTGTGAAATGATGTTTTCACTACAACAAAAACCTCATATAGAGGCATTTTGTAGAGACATTTTGCAAATTGCTTCTAAGAACAGAAGTTTTATAGTGCAGAGACACTTTATAGAGGCACTTTAAAAAATGCTTAGAAAACTTTTACTCTAGAGACATTTTCAGCTCAGTTTATTAGATTTTATCTTGTAGAGGTATTCTTTCGGCACTGTAAAATGCGCCTGATATGTAAAGGCATTTTCTTGAGACATTTTAAACTATGTAGAGACACCTTTTAGAATCATAATGTGTACTAAAGGATTAAATATAAGTAACTAAAGGTACAAACATGCAAGTAATGACATGGAGTTGAGTTGGTTAGTGCATTGAAGATAAAAACCATTTTTCCAAGTGATCTTGAGTTCAAAGCTTGACAAAAGAAAAGAAACTATTTTATTCTTCTTTTTTTGACTGGTTTCATATGTTTGTGGTATAATTTAATTAATCTAGAAAATGCCTCTACCATCTTATAGGCATTTTATAAAATATCTCTTCGTTTGTAGAGACAATTCATCATAAGACACTTACTAGACATTTTTTTTCTATAGTATTGTAAAGGCATTTGAAAAGTGCCTCTACAATATAAAAAAAAAATATCTCTACAAAGCATTTTTCTTTTAACAAATGTCCCTACAATATTGTAAAGGCATTTGAAAAGTGTCTCTACAGTATAAAAAAATATCTCTACAAAGCATTTTTCTTGTAGTGTTTGTAGATATAGCATGTAAGGTTTAAAGATATTGTGCTCCTAAAGACTACGTTGAAGGATGCTTTCGACCGACAATCGTGTGGAAGGATAATTTTTGATAAAGGATGTATGTACAAAAGCAACAAATGAACCAATTTATAAACTTGACGCATGGATTTTTGTTTTGATATGGAGGAGAGAGAGTTGGAAGAGACAAGGGGGATTGACTTTGACCCAACATTCGTGTGGGAGGGTACTTTTGATAAAGGGGTATGTACAAAAACAATAAATTAATGAACCGATATATATTGCTGACGCGTAGATTTTGTTTTGAGATGGAGGACAGAGAGCGGTAAAAGACAGGGGGGATTGACTTTCGCTAAGCATCGATGCTATGCTCCAAGTACGATGCAAGTATGCAACCTTGAGGAACCATGCCCAAGAAAAAAAAACTTGCAATGGAATCTTAGATCCACCGCTAGTGGGCATATGGGAGGGGCAAAGGGGCAACATGGATGACGGAGGCTACGTAGACAGTTCAAGGTATTGAAACCATACAAGGTGAACCATGGAGACATAGGCCTCTTTGGTGACCACATGTGGCGAAGACGTTGATGTTGGTGGTGAGTGGGTGGGTGGAGGGGAGGTTGAGTCAGAGTCATTATGGTGTGCCGGTAGTGGTGAAGATACTAGGAGAGCCCAATGAAATTCGGAGATATTGTGTATGTGAGATCTCTGCGAAAAAGGCGAAGGGAATGAAGTTATCAAAAAGGGGTAAATAAATATTATTTAGAATAATTACTACAGTCAATAGGATATCTTTTTAGAGTGGTCTCATTGTGCCATAATAATATGTTGAAGGTCAAAATAAATATTGTATTAGGCTCAACTGTCGTAAATGCTTAATCATATCCCAGAAACCATATAGCAGTTTTCATACTAGTCATGTCATATAGACATTATGTATAGAAACTATATACCTAATGGATAATTTCTTCAAAATGAATCCCATTTAATCACCTATTTTCTCTCTCCCTTCATCCATCTATTTTATTTCATTTTTAGTTCTTGTGTAGAAAGTGTAGAACTAGTTTCTTACATAAGAAATGATTTCTTCATCTTTTTCTCTTTCTCCTCATTAACTATCTAATCATTTCAATCTTTGTTTATGTGGTAATATATTTAATGCTATGGAAATTAGCTAAAACGAAGAATTGAGAATGCGCTTAGTGTTACATGTATTGCTTCACTGACATATATGGAGGTTGTGGTCCTAGAGGACACAAGGAAGAAACTTCTGATGACTATTATACACGTGTTGCTTTAGATTGAGAAAAGAACTGTAATTTTTTTTCTTGTTGAAATTTAATTTGGTGTGTTACGAGAAATATGCCTGCCTCTCACCTTTGTGAACGTTAGACAAAGTGGACACTGGTATAATTTTATTTTTGAAAATAGTAGTCAACATTCCTCTAAGATTATAACCAAGTGACCAACACTGCCATCTCAAGCTTTTAGATAGAGCTTACAACTATATAACTTCTATCTAAATGAAATTTCCTATATTTCTAAATGCATGGCTCTTTATTTTCTTATGCAAGTTTCTGTGGAGCAGACAACGGCATAATTTCATTTCTAGATAGAAGTTAAACCATCTTTTCAAAACGACACTTTCTGATTTCATATGTAGGCTATTTGTCACATTCCTTCACTCAAATTCATAGTTTGCTAAAATTGCTATTATTGTGTCAATGAATGTAGGATCAGGAGTATGTCATAGCACAGATGATGGTGTTCTTTTTGTGAAAAAAAAAGTTCTGAGCCAGTGATGATCAACCAACCAGCAGAACAGAGTAGGTGCGGTATTCCAATAATAAAAGGGCCTCAACCCAGCAATTTTAGTACTAGTGGGTCTCGAATATACAGAAGGCGTGCAATTATTTTTCTCCCTTTTTTTTCAATGTTCTAATCTTCCAAAAAAAAGTTCAATTTTCTGTGCACTGAACATGCATGCTTCCAGGTAAGAGTTGTACCAACCATCGTTGGTACTACCTCCGTCCTAAAATAATTGTAATACTAATTTATTTAGCATATATTAAGATTTGATAAGAAAGACTATGATACCCCTTATTAAATGATATATAGATAAAAGTGAAAGGGAAGTTGAGAGTAAAATAGGGAGAATTTTAAATGAGAAGTGATTAATGAGACTATTAGTACTCCATTGTGACATCTATTTGGGAACAAATTCTAATTCTATAAATACAATTATTATAGAACAAAGATAGCAGGATGTAAAGTAGATGGTTACTCTGTCCGTTTCAAAACATAGTAACTTATGATTCTGTGTTTGGATACTTCTGGATGAGTACCGGGTACATAGCATCTAAAAATGTTCATATGCATATAAAAGGATACTACTTCATCCATCCCAATATATCCCAATATATAGTAACTAGGATTAAATTACATAGTACAAAGGATCTGAATAATAATAACTAACATATGACTTGATGTTATCCTACCTAGTACAATAAATCTGGACAGAGAGGTTTGTCCAAATCCATTGCGCTAGGTTTTATTTACTCATTCAATAATATATTTTGGGAAGAAGGGCTAGATTTTAGGATGGGGTTGATAATTCAGAGGAAAAAGAAATGGAGAAAGATGTAATTTGAGAAGGCAAAATAAACTCCTCTCACATCGAAAACCTGCAGAGATTCACAAATGTTGCATGTGCTTCTAGTTTCCTCTTCATTACATTCAAGAGCTTTCCGTCTTTCCATGTGCCAAATTTATTTCAGGAAGGGCTTGGATATTTTCTCAATGCACAAGGAGGTAGACAGCTAGTCACGTTGCGAAATTTTTGTTCACAATAATTCATAATCTCAATTATTTAACGGTGAGACTCTTACAAAATTAACTGCTAAAAAAACATTTTACCAAAGAGCTAGCTTACACCGAAAAAAAAATAAAATAGCAATACACTTATTGTTTTCATTATCTAAACAGCATGGTACATACAACTCCACCACACTTAATGATGCACACACATGCTATATATGATGCTAATTAAAGAAGAGATTGGAATGCTTAGGCAACCGGCCGTTTTCTGTACAATCCCACTAAACATACACACATACATGTATACATTTCGTAGCGTTAACCCCCGGTAAAATCCTTGGTGTAAATTAACTTGCTCGGTTAATTTCACACATGGTAAAGGGATTAACCGAATAAGCCATGAGTTCACAAGTTAATTTAGTCTGGAGACCACACCTGTGAACTGGTCAACACCAAAATTCTCAAAATACAGCAAACAGATAGTAGAAGAAGAAAATCTTCATATAGCTATTGCACAATGATTTGTGCATTAGCAGTTTTAGCACACAATATTAGAACGAGTACACGTTGATTAATTATTAAGCAGAGAGATCTATCGACTTTGAAATGGTAATTTGTCGCTGTTAATTGGTATGGGGCTTGGACCCTCCTGACACAGACGGTGGAAGTCCCCTTGACCTTATCTCTGTGTGCTGCAAATGACCAAACGAAAACAGCAATTATTTTCTTTAGAATTATGCAAATTATTAAAAAAAATGATCGCTAGCTCTCTTAAATTCTTAATTAACTGACCGAGTTAAACTTGGCAAAATCAGCAATAACCGAGTACCAAATTAATCAGAGATTATTGTAACTAAGTGATTAAACGAGCTAGCTAGAGTACCTGAGATGAAGCCGAATGGGTCTCTTTTACACCAGCTGCTAAAAAGAAGAAGAGACGATGCAATCAGCAGTAGCAAGAGATCGATGATGCAAAATCTAACCTAGCTAATTAATTAATTAACCGAGTAAATAGCAAAATTAGTAATCACGCTTCATCAGGTAAAACTTTTACCCCGGCCGCGTTGAAGCATACGACAAAGTGAGTATGGTATAATAATTTTAGCTGAAGATTGAAATGAATTATTCCTACGTAAATAATTAAATTAGAGACAAATTAAATACTTTTGAAAAAGATAAACTTAGCAAATAGTATCTTACAACAAGGGATCTAAACAATACAGAAGAAAAATGTTTTTTTTAACAAAACATATTCTCAGAAACACGAAACAAATAATTCAGCACAATAATTAGACACAAATTAAATACTTTTAGAAAAGATAAACTTAGCAAATACTAGTAGCTTACAACAAGGATCGAAACAATACAGAAGAAAAGTAGTTCTTAACCAAACATATTTTTAGAAACACGAAAAAACAAAATAATTCACGACAATAATCTGACGCGATAGAATAACAGTATGTATATATACTTACCGGCGTCCTTGTGGGAGGCGCGGCCACAGCTGGTGATGCGGCCGATGAGGCCGCAGAACTTGTCCTTGAGCTGCGCGGCGAGCTTGGCCATGGCGAGCGGCGGCGCCGGCGGCCGGAGCTAAAGCTAGCTAGCAGAAAGCTCACAGCTGTGGAGCTAGCTAGCTTAGCTATATATGGCGAGCTTAACTGAAGTATATACTCTAGCTAAGCTAATCTAATGGCCACACAGCCTAGCTCGTATATATAAGGGCATTTACAAAAGTAGAGTTAGATATGAGCTCTATATTATTTAGAGACTAGTATCCTACAACAGTTAGAGACAATATGGTCTCTAATCATTAATGTATCAAACAACTTTTTCTTACTTTTCTTTTCTTTCTTTCACCACCATGCAACAAAATTTACTCTAATAAATGCTAAGAGTCGACTCTAAGCTGTTGTCATGCATAACAACCATACTCCTTTCTCTTTCTTCCATGTCATCAAATTTACTTGCATGGCAATAGAGAGAGACCACTAATAAACACCGATGTACATGCCCTAATGGGCCAGCTGGCGCAATAATGTATAGCAGTAGCATATAAGTATATAATTAACCACCTCCACTAAGATTTGTTTGCATATTTAAGCACATCTTCTGTGGTTTCCAGCAGCTAAAAAGCTATATATCTAGAAAATATATAAATTCCCCCACATAGTTGTCACCTCAATCTATAGTGGATTCTGTTTCACGTCTCTATTCCAACGCATGGTCTTTGTATATAATATCGTAATATTAATTTACTCACTATTCGGTCGAAAATACATGGCATTTGATATTTTTGGGTCTTTGGAATATAGCTTTTATTATTGTTTTTATCTGAATAAGTTCGTAAATTTTACTAAGTTCACGAGGATAAGAAGTCATTTTTTAAAAAGACAAATCTACATTTACTGTTACTACCTATGTTGTTTCCTACCTACGCTTTAAACGTCGGCACAATCTCCAATACATATGCTCTATCAATATATTTAACTATTCATAGAAAATATTAAACAAATACAACTATAAAAATATATGTGTCGTAGCACGGGCTCCTCTAGTGGGAAGGCTAGATACCCTCCTTTTGGAGATTTTGCTAGGGTATGGGTGTTCCAGCTCGAGTACGAAGAATCACGTGTGGAGACAATGAACATTAAACGATGTATACATCTTTGGATCGTTTAGGAACGTAATACCCTACTGATATGATCTTTGCTTAGCTATTTGGCTTGCAGGGTGTTCTTGTGGTTCCTGAAGAGTGAGCTTGAGCTGTCTAAATTTCGAATCCTTTTTTCGGTGGCTTGGTCCTCTTTTTATAATGGCAAAGGGATATCTTAACACATACAAACATAGGTGAGGCCCAACATATTGGAGCTGGCACATTTGGTCTTGCATTGGTCCATCTGGTGAAGCCTTGTCCAATGTGAGCGCCTACCCTTTCTTCCGACCCCGTGGCGCAGGATGATTGAGGCTTGTACTTTGATCATCATCGGGCCCACATGTCAGCTACTGATGCTGGGAAGGGGGCCAAAAAGAACAACAGTTCAGAGCGGGCAATGTGAAGCAACAATCACATTGCCCAACGGCACATTCACTATCCCCTACCTTTTTCAAGACCGTTGTGGGCAAGGGTGAGAAGAATGCCCCGTCCTATCACCCATGTTTTTTCTACAGGAAACATATCATTATGCAATTAATGCGGAATGACACCGAGAGGGAACGTGGGGGTCAAATCTCCTTAATTGTGGTGGTGTAGCTAGGACAGTCCTCCAACCCCAAGATCGACCTCGGGGCCTTGGCTCATTGCTCGGGCTAGTTATTCTTTTCCTATACTTTGGGGCAACTGCCTGCGTCTCTATGATTGCCCTTGTCTCTATGATTGCCCTACTCTAACATTGGTGGGCCTCACAGCACCCCGCGCACCTAAAGACCGGTGGCCTTGGTTCCCACTTCTCGGACAAAATTTTTCACGATAAATTTATTAATATTAATTTTCACATATTAAATCATAATAACTTTATATTATTAACGACATAACATTTAGAAGTTCAACTATAAATAATTTAGGACATCAACTACATATTTGAGTTGGATGTAGTATATTTTTTATGTTTTATGTTTCCATACAAAGTATTTCTAAATTTGATATCTTAAAGTTTCAAAAATTTGATGCTGCCATGTATTTTTGACTAAAATGAGTATTGCATTGACTTTAAGAGAGAATATTAACGTTATAGTAATTGTACTTTTGGTTTTGACCATAGGGTGTAGAAATTTTATCCGGATTATTAATTAATTTCAAATTGCACAGTTCAGTTTGGAATCGAATATAATACTGGGAATGTATTCCTGAGTTCAGATTAAACAGTGTGTACAAGACATGCATGGTATCGAATTGCATTCTTTAATGCGTGTAAAGGAAGCCGGATTTTTGATATTTTTTCGGAAAAGGAGCCAAACTTGGTGCCCATTTTTTTTTGACTACGTGGCATGATTAACACCCTCACTACCTCCATAATGACGAATCGATCCAGACGTTTCGATTTGATTGATAGACACCCACAATACTACTACCGGCCCCATATTACCCCGTATTTTTCTTATGCTTAGCTTATCAATTAAAATTTAAATTTTCAACTTTAAATTTAAAACTGATTTCGAGGATTTCTCATCGAAGTTTATTTTTCAGCATTTGATTTTAAATCGCTGATAACACGTATATAAAAGTTTTATTCACAAAATACTTCTCGTTTATAAATATGTCGTTTGGCTTAAACATCTCTCCTAAAATATAATTACTTAGAATAGTGTCAAGTCGAAGTTTTAAAATTTTAACTATTTTTTAAAAATGAAAAAGATTAATCATATAAATTTAATATTACTAGATTTATTATTAAATAAACTATCATAGTATGTAACTTTTTTATTTAAAACATATAACTTTTGTAGATATAATTGGTGTATCTCGAAGACCATGTCAAAGTTTAAAAATACTTATATTTTGAGATGGATGGAGTACATTTTATTTGCTCAACTAACATATAGTATCCATGGATCATGGCTAGGAAAATGTGGAATATAGAACTTCTTTTTACCAAATTTCTAAAATTTATATTTTATACAACATATATATATATATATATATATATATATATATATATATATATATATATATATATATATATATATATATATATATATATATACAATTTTCCTCTGTTTTGAGCGGATGGAACTTTTCTCAGTTTTATCTTTTATAAAAAATGCCCATGCATTGCAACGGGTGAAGGCTTTTTTAATTTTATTATTGTCGTATGGTTTAGTTAAGGTGAAATTTACGGTGTTAAATTCGGCTGGATATATGTTTTGTTAGAAAATCACAAGCTACAATTAGGAGTCCGATCATCTCAAGTTAGCATGTGAGTTTTTTACAGAGATCTCTTATACGATTCCTTCTGTATTTTTAAAAGCGAACGAACTTAAAAACTGACTCAAATATGTATTTGTGTTTCCAAAAACGAATGAACTTAAAAATTGACTCGTACACGGATGACATATTAAAATACCGACAAAAACATTTTAATTTTTATAATAGTAGAGGTAAAGATACAATTCACTTAGTGTGAAATTCACTGTGGGAATTCGCTTGAATAATTTTTTTTTAGAAAATCATGAGCTACAATCATGAGTCCAACTTTCATCTCAAGTTAGCATGCAAGTTTTTTTTAAAGAGATTTCTTATAAACTCTTTTTATATTTCCAAATGCAAACGAACTTAAAATCTGACTCAAACATGGATTATTTTTCTAAAAGGAAAGAACCGACTCAAACACGGATGCCGTACCAAATTATCGGTAAAAACATCTTCAATTTTTATAAAAGTAGAGAAAAGATAGAGATTTTATGTGACATATATGTACAATTTTTTGGTGCAAAAATTTAGTTAATCTAAACCAAAATGGAGTTTATATGTAATTCTCAAATTCTTTGCACTGACAAATAAATTATGCAAAATTACCATCCGATAATTAAACGCGCGAGAGAGAAGAAAGCAAAAGCAAGCAACTTAATTAATTAATATAATTTTCTCCGTACTCCACTAGATTGTGTGTGCAATGAGGTGTTGGGCACCACCATTAAACCCGATTTATGCAAAGATCTCCTCACAACCCAATCACCCACTAAGAGCACAAGATTAGTGCTTAATCAGATGATTAAATTTAAGCTAAGCCATCTCTGACGTAGGTAGTCGAGGTGGCTCGCCTGCTCCTCACGAATCTCGAGGCCGTCAAGAGGGCTGCACGAATCACGACGCGCCCTTCGTCTTGCTTTGCATGGCGCGATGGCGGTGGCTATGGATTGATCGGTGCATCGCCGGCGAGCCGGCGAGTAGGTGGCGGTGGTGGTCATAGCCTGACGAAGAAGATGGCGAGCTCCGGGCCGGTGCCGCCGCCCTGGGGCGCGATCATGTAGAGAGACTCGGAGTCGCGCGAGCCGACGAAGTGGTCGAAGCAGCCGCGCATGTAGGCCACCTCGTCGTCCGCCGCCGCCGCCCCCTTCTCCGGCGACGAAGACGACGACGACGACGACCTGTTGGAGGCGGGGAGCACGCCGGCGCCCATGGAGACGGGGCGCAGCGTCTCCAGCACCGCGAGGTCGTCGTCCGTCGCCTCCCGCCGCACCGCGAGCCCGGTCTTCCTTCCGTTGCAGAACATGGTCCACGCCGCCACGTCCAGCAGCGGCGGCGCCCTCCGGTGCTTGCCGGCGGCGGCGTCCGTGGACGGCGCGCGGCGCTCGGTCTCCAGGACGATGCGCGCGCCGGCGGGGTTGGCGAGCTCCCGGAGCAGCGCATTCGTCTGGATCGCGAGCTCGATGACGAGGGTGGGCAGGCAGCGCGGCGTCTCCTGCAGCGCCAGCGCGACGCGGCCCTTGCGGTGGCCGAACAGCGTCCCCGTCACCCGCCGCATCGGCCGCGCCGCGCCGGAGAAGGACGACACGACGTGCGACATCAGGTGCGAGTCGGCTGCTCCTCCTCCTCCGCCGGACGCCGCCGCCGCGGCGACCTCGCTCGCCGAGCCGACCTGCATCCGGCCGCACCGCGGCGCCAGCGTCAGCAGCGGGAGCGAGCGGCGCAGCTTCTGGAACAGCCTCGCCGACCGGGAAGGGTACCGGTAGTGCTTCTGCGACGGCAGCTCCAGCGTCGACCCCGCCGGAGGCCGGCCACGGCCGCCGTCGTCGAGCGACGACGACGACGACGACGACGACAGAGACGAGGCCGTCCGCGCGCTAACGCTGCTGGTCCCGTCCATGGCGGCGGTGGGGCGCGCGGGGACGACGACGGGGTGGGGGGCGAAGCCGCCCATGCGCGCGAGGGCCGTGGGCGGCCGGCCGGCGTCGGGGAACGATGCGGCGCCTTGGGGGAATTTGGGTGGCGGTGACGACGGTGTTATTATCAATGTCATGTGCGCGGCGAGGCGAGACATGAGCTGCCGCCCCGCGGTTTTGGCGGCTCGTCGATCGCCCGGAGCTTGGGACCGCCCGCGTTTGCCGCGCCCATGCCATTCTTATCACTTTGCATGAAAAAGGATGGGACTGACTAGCTCAGGGTTCACAATTTCGGATTGAAATTTCAAAAATTTCGATTCTATCAGAACCCCACCATCCACCATACGATATTATTTCGGCCAAAAAATTTTTTCATTTTTTTCGTGAATTTGGTAAAATTTTGTTCAAATTTGATCAAATTTTATTTAAAAATTCATATAATTTTGGATCGAAATTTTTGAAATTTCGGTATTTCGGCCACCACCGATACAAAACACTAAACCGAAAGATTAAACCCTGGACTAGCTATACAGTTAACGTTAAATTTCAACCGAAAAATTTGTAGTTCTAATTACGTTGTAACTTGTATATAACTATAGCGTAACTTTTAAAATTCCCAAGGTGGCATGCTATTTCAGTGAAAACATAAGTAATGGTACCGAATCCCCTCACATGTGCGTGGGTTATGATTTTTTTGCCTTCCTCCCTTGCACGATTTTTAAAGCAAATCGAACGGTTCAAAACTACATTGTATTTACATGCAAATTACAATGTAAATACATTAAGATTTGTACTATATTTACATCAGTCAAATTTTTAGAAAAAAAATTATCGATAAATATATAGCAAAATCGAAAAGCATAGGAGGTAAAATTTCAGTCTTTTCTACTCCTTAAGTTTCATATTATAGGTTTTTTTTAAGTTTGACCAAATTTATATAAAATTAATGTAGTAACATTTATAGCACCAATTTATTTCAATGTTGCACATATTTTGATATTTTTTTTGTTTTGTGTTGAAAATATTACTATATTTTTCTATAAATTTGCTTAAATATAAAGAAATTTGTCTTAGAAAACCAAAACGTAATATGAAGAGGTAGTATTATTTTTTATTCGCTAGTATGTACTTGTTTTAATTTTTTATGATTACACGTGGATGATAATACATATACGTATATTTTCTGAGTAAGATACAAATCTTGTCTCAGTTTCAGTTTGCATGTTTTTCAAATGGTCAAATGGTGTATTTCATGTGAAACTTTTTTTTATATGAAAGTTGCTAAAAAATATTAGATACATTATTTTTTTAAGTTTAAAATAATTAACACTCAATTAATTATGTAAAAAAACACTCCGTTAATTATGTTCTAATGGCCGGATTTCTGGTTATATGTGTCTTCGTCTTGAGTAAAGTCGAACGGGGCGAAGAATACACGAGAGATCGGTAATGGAGCCAATGTTGCCATAGAGACTGGGTGATGAATACTCGTGGTAGCATTTTCTACTTGCTGGATAATTTTCACTAGCATTATTTTTTCGTAATAGACAGTGGCCACGCCATCGTCAGCGAAAAAAAAAATATGAGGAATACACGTCAAACAAAAAAAAAACTACTTTCAAAACTTACTATCATGCATGTTGGCTTGCTATTCATAGGTTCAATCAATTTTACCACGAGAAAGTGTGGAGATTATGGATACCCCATACCCACATGGCATGTATATCCGACTGGGTATAGGGGTACCGTATGTAGATAGAATACCTTTAAGGAACTCGGGTTAAATTCCTAACTTGTGTATTAAGGAAATACCCGGGTCCTAGTCGGTTACGATTGCATTTTATCTTTACTTGCCTATTCCGTTCGGAATATGGGCTGTATCTTGTAATACGGACCCCTCCCACTATATCAGGAGGGGTCCGGGTGCCTCTTGGGGCATAATTTTTCTCCTAGATCATACAATCAATAATACACTCGGCGAATCAATCCCTAGACAGGAGTAGGTATTACTTCTCATAGAAAGGGCTTGAACTTGTATAAGTTTCTTTGTCTCCAAACCCATCCACTTTTTATGCTTGATAGCCACCCCTTTTTGTATTGCCGAAATCTTGTTTCGACAGTTGGCGCGCAAGGTAGGGGTAGCGTCAAGCTTTTCGCCGATTAGTGCGATGGGATTCGTCTCCGGCATCAACGACCTCGTCTTCCCTCCCGGACAGGCGTTCCGGTTCGGCAGCCTCGACTTCATCACCGATAGCTTCGGCAAGATCTCTCTCCTCGACTCGAATTCGAACCAGTCGGGAAGAGACGAGATCTGCGCCCCGTTCGGTCTCCCGAACTTGGCCGAGATCTACTCCAAGATCATCTCATCCGAGTTGGCTTCAAACCACTCGGACGGGATCTCATTTACTTGAACACAACCTGATCAAGATGATGGGGCCTATCCACCGATCCTAATGAAACTCCCCGACAATCTGGCTGTTGTCTTTACCACAAGGGCGTCTTCTCCCCGTAGGCCTACACGGGATCTGGCCTTAGCGCTGATCCAATCAAGCTTCAGAGAAGTAGGCGTCATACTTCAGCCTCTCGGGATGGTTTCAACAGAAGAACTGGACGGCTACCTCAGTTCTCCCGGTGTCGACTCTCGACCAACGGAGATCCTCGACTACAACGACTTCGGCTAGCACTATGACTTCAGCAACCTCGACGATTTCGACAGATTTGATGAAGACTACGAAGACAACTACACGCCTATCTTTTTCGGCGTTTTCATGGCCGATAACGAGACAACGGAGCAGCGTCAAGCCCGTGAAGCACAAGAAGCCGAACGTCGCCGACTAGAAGAGGAACGACAAGCACAAGAGCGGGACCGATTGCAGCGCGAGCAGCAGGAGCATGAGCGGGCTGCAAAGGAAGCTGAAGATCGACGACAGCGTGCCCTGGAGGCCGGGCGACGATCACGTGACCTCATTGGACAACAAGACGTTGAGGGGGCGACGTTTTTTCGCACCCCACTACAGAATGCAGTCGTGGCAATTACTCTTCTGGATACTTTGCTTAAGGAAAACGTGCCCGACCACGTCGTCAACATCTTAAAGCAGACGAAGACCATGATCGCCGCCTCAGTCCCAGTTAATTCAGCAAGCGTCCGCACGCCAACTGGCAGCCGAGTTCCACCTCTTCGATCTCAGGATTATCACCAACCAAGCCTCAATGTTGCCGCGTCAGGATCTAATCGCAGGAGCAGGGATCATGTTGATTGTTGAACGTTCTGTTCGCTTCTTGATTTTATTTACCAGGACGTCGAATTGAGCTTGGGATTTAATCTTGCGATCTGCATAAGCGATAACTTTCGGATCAGGACTAGGAGGCATCAGCAAACTTACTTTTGGAATTTTGACTGAGATTACCTTCAACGTCTTTGACGGCCAAATCTCTTTCTTTCGTAAGATCACCTTTGTCCTTCTCAAGAGCTTTAATTTGCAATTCCAATTCTGTGATCTTGGCAGCTTGGACTATTATACATTTACTGGTTATTTAAACATGGCATCAAGTCAGAATGGGTTGAGTAGGAGTAAAGTTACCTTTTGACTAACCACTCAACTCGAAGTTGGCATTTTGAAGCTCAGCAACCCGATCCCTGAGTTCATGTTCTGTCTTCCTAGCTAGTTCCCTAGTCTCATGGAGTTTAGCTCTGGTTTCTTCCAGAATTCCAAGATGAGGGACCAGCTTCTCGAGAGTTGCGGTCTTTGCTTCATTCCGAAGATGAATTCTCTACATTATTTATATACTCAGTTATTTCATTGGATCTATCAATTGGACAAGAGAGACTGTGGGTAGAGTACTTACATTCACAAGACGAATGGCTTGGTTAAGCGTCCTTGTTAGCAAAGACACTTCCTCATTTTCTTTCTGCTTATTTATTACTATGCCCTGCGGCTGCATCTCTTTATCCCACCATTTGACTAAGATAGGTGGTCGAGAGTCTTTAGCTGATCGGATCCGAAGAATCTCTTCTTCATCGCCAATCATTGGGCCTTTATATATATACAAGAGCAATCAGGCTATGATCTTCGGCGGTGGACAAGCAGGCCCCTCTACCTTATCAAAAGTACTGGCTTCTGGACCAGCATTAGTATCATTTAAGGGAGGGCTGCTAGCTTGCCCTTCTGATTCAGGGATATCTTCATTTTGTTCATCACCCGGCTGGTTCCCAGTCGGGGGCTCCTGGTTAGCGCTGGTTTCAGCGTCTGCCAACTGGTTTCCATTGTGGGGCTCATTCCCGGCTTCTACATTGTCGGTCGCCGGCTGACTACCAGTCGGGCGGTTTTCTGTAGCTGGTTCGGCCTCAGCTGTTGTAACACCCTGAAAATTCGACCAACAAAATCAAAACTCTAAAAATAGGATCTTCAAAAACTTTTTAAATAAATTGCATCATGCCGATTTTTTTCGCCTATTTCATTGGATTTTGATTTCGGAGTTCATAGATCGTGGGTAAGGAATAATTAATTAGGAATAAACCCCAAAAATTAAATTGGCAAAATAAATAATTAAAATATAATTTAAAATAAAGATTAGGTGAGGATAGAAATAAATAAAATATTATCGCGACCATATTAGTAACAATTAAATTTTAGTACGATGGAATAAGAATTAACTCTAAATTAAATTCAAGTAAATTATATAAAAATAAAATATGGGTAATGTTAATATAGGTTGAATCTTTTGGTTAGAGCAACACAAATATTGAGTAAACTTGATTGGTGCAAAAATTAGAATTTATAGGGCAAGATTTAAATAGAAAATAGACTAAATTAGGGTAAATAAGGATCTAGCACTATTCATTGCCCACTAGGTGCTCGACGAGGTTCCCTAGCCCTGCCCCTCCCCTGCCGCGCGCGCCTCGCGCCCGAGCCGCCGCGCGCCGTCACCATCATCGCCTGCCGCCGTGCGCTCGTCCCGTCGCGTCGCCGCGCCGCCGTCCCATCGCCGCTGCCGTGCCGCGTCGCCGTCGCATCGCCTGCCGCCCCGCGCGCCCTGCGCGCCGTCGCCATCGCCGTCGCGTCGGCTCCACTGCCACGCCGCGAACCTTCCCATTGCGCCCCGAGCCCCGCGACGCCAAGCCATGAGCCTGCCGCCGCGCCTCAAGCCCCGCTCCGCCGTCGCCGTCGCGTCGCCCGCCCGTTGCGTCGCCGCGCGTCGCCGTCGCCCCGAGCCCCATGCGTCGCCGCCGCGCCATCGTGTCGCCGCGCCGTCGTGTCGCCGCCCGTCGCGTCGCCGCCCCTGAGCCCCGCCCCGCGGCGCCGTCTCGTCGCCGTCGCGCTCACGCCACCCGTCCTATCGCACCGAGCCCCGTGCCAAGCCGCGCCGCCCTGCGCCGCCGCGTCGCCGCTCCGAGCCCTGCCCCGCCGCGTCGCCGCGCGTCACCGTCGCCTCGCGCCCTGCGCGCCGCACCGTCCCATCGCCATTAGGGCCGGCCATCCTTCCCCCACGCCCTATAAAAACCCCCACCCTTCTCCCATCCTCCCCACACCAATTTCCCCCTCTTCCCCTCCTCTTCCCTCTCCACCGCGCCGCCGCTTTCGTGCCGCCGCGCCGCGCCGTGTGTTGCGCCGTGCGTTGCCGCCGCCGTCGTCGGTAGAGGGAGAGAAGGGAGAAGGAGCCGGGAGGAATAGAGAGAAAGAAAGAAAAGAAGAAAGAGAAAAAGGGAGAAAAAGAAAAGAAAAGAAGAGAAGGAAGGAAAACATAAAATAAATAGAAGATTAGGGAGAGATTAAGGTGGTTTAGAAAATTTAAAATAATTAGAATTTAGTTGTAGATTATTTGTAGTCATAAAATTTCAAGATTTAATATAATTACAGAATATTTTTGGTAATCTCTATAGGTAATCAATTTGCGGTAGGAATTTAGATTTATTTAAGAACTAAATAATTATGTTGAATTCTTAAGAATGTACTTCCAAATCACAAAATGACTTAGGTTGAATGACCCAAAAATTGGAATAACGTGGTTTTGCAAACCTTGTAGTCGATATAAAAAGATCGATTCGCGTTCGACTTTTATTTGAGTTTATTTGGATTTTTATTTGAATTCTAACTGAATTCAAATCGTTCTTCGCACGTAATTTTAGAGCCCGAGGGAGTTGCGGATCCGAGCGAGGATCAAGACCCGCAGGACTACGAGCAAGGCAAGTCATCACTATTCCTTGAACATGTTGATCCCAATTGCGAAATTGTTTTGTTTACAAATAAAATTGCATGCAATGATGAACATCCTACTTGTGATTATGCCATGCCTTGATTATTGTTTACCCCTTATTCCTTCGTAACCATGTTTACGTATGAGTCCCTACTCAACTATGACAAATGCTTAGAAATGCTATTCTAGAATCATGCATACTCATATTTATCAAATGCTATATGCTTGGGCAATTACCTTTGGGAAGGTAATTGAGATGCGGCATGTGGAGACATGAACGCCACATTGCCATGATATTGATGACATGATTTGTGAAAGGAGAAATAAAACTAAACAACTATTTTCGACTGGGGCGGACGGAGGATTTGAATGGTATCTGGAAAAAGCTAGTACCGTCCCCGGTCAGTTAAGGACCGAGCTATGAAGTTAAGCATGAAACGACCCCCGTACAACCGTACTTCTCGAATGGGTATAGACCGAGCGGATTAGATAGCCGAGCGGAGGCAGTATCCCTGCATAGATGGTTCACCCCTGAGCGAGGCAGGTGCGCTACGGTAGGACAGCCGTTGAGGTAGGGCCGAGAGGCGTGCCCTACATCGGTGTCGCCATTGGTAGGACTGCCATGAGTGTGAGAGAGAGAACTTAACTTGAACCATAATTTAATATGTGTGTGAGACTTCTCTTTCCCGGGAGCGCCAGAACTCCTCTCACTGCTAGAAACATGGACGCCTAGAGTGCATGAGGATTTAAGTTCATGGAGTGGGTACTGCCCATGCGAGGTTATCGAAAAGCTTTGCCGTGACGCGTCTCATGTGTTGGGACGAGGCTCATGTGTTGGGCAGTCGCGGAGTGCGGGTAAAGTGTACATCCACTGCAGTGTGAGTAAACCAAATCTATTCGAATAGCCGTGCTCACGGTTATTGAGCACCGGGACATGTATTACACTTGGCTAGACTCTAAATTCTTAACATGTGTGGGATGGGATAGTGCATGATGATTTTTATACTGATGGAGCCACTTCCTGAGAGGAGGGAAGATGGACGTCCTCAGAAAAACCATGACGACTCAATGGCGGGAAGCTATCCTTGGGATCAGATGGTGGACAGAACCGTCGTTGTTTAATGTGAACACTGGTACTAAAATTTGATTAGTCTATGCTAGGTCTTAGGCTTGTGAAAAAAATTACAAAACTTGCTTTGCACAAAAGAACCATAGCCATCCTTTGAATACCCCTATCATGTGCATTATTGCTGTGGTGGCTTGCTGAGTACGGTTGGTACTCACCCTTGCAATATATAAACTTAATCAGAGGCCGAAGATGAAGCTTCGGAGGATCCCTATGCCTATTATCAGGAGGGTGATGAAGACGATGGCGCTCAGTAGGTCTTAGTTACGGTCGTTGCCTGTGGCAATGGCATGCCGTTGCCTTAACTCCGCTGCCTTATCTACTTCTGCTTTTGGAATGTATTCCGGACCGCTCGGTCTGATGATCTAAGACTATGCCTGCGGGCTTATGATGTAATAATTCGCACTAGACTCTCGTGTATGTGCATTTGGTATTTCAGCTATGAACTCGTGTGTACCAGACTACTTAATCCAGGGAAATGGTACTGTTACACGATTGATTCCTGTTATAAAAACGGGGGTCCACAGCTGTGGTAGCAGAACCGGCCTCTTTATCAACTGTCTCAGAATTTACAGCCGAGTCAGTGTCTTTCCCAGATGGATCAATGTCTGATGGCTTCCTGAAGATTGAAAAGATGTTGCCGACTTAGTTTCAGAAGACGCGTGTTTAAGAATAGAGAGAAAAACTGCAGTGAGACCATACCTGGCAGACTTTCTGATCTTGGGTATTGGATGGCTGGATGTTTTCTTCTTTGGCCGACTAGCCTGTTTAGGCAGTTTTCTGGTCATCTCCTTGTTGCTGGCCTTTCCGACATCGTCGCCTTCGTCGTCACTCAGTACCAGTTTCCTCTTTCTGGGGCCCTACTGGTCAGTCGGCTTTGGGCTGCTTGATTGAGTGGTTGGTTGAATTTTTGGACCCCCACTAGCCTGACCATGATGTCGGTGAGGAGAACGGCGTTGAGCGGTTGGTGGGTCAGACGTCATCAGAGCAAATTACTGGGGATGAATATTTCAGACCTCTAGTCAAGAAGATTGCGAAGGGCAGCAGATATCACAAGGAGATTCAAGAATTTTCAATACTTACCGACGGAGGCGGGTTGAACGCGTTATATGGCACCACTGGCAGTATATGCGAGTAGCTGACCACAATGGCTGATGAGAAAATTTTATATATCCTCTCCTTCATAATCTTGAATTCGAGGGACTCCGGATCTTCGCGATTGGGGTCATTTTTGCCATCGAACTCAAAGGCAGTGCGGGATCTTTCCTTAATGGGCACAAGCCGGCTCTTGATAAAATGCCGAGTGATCTGCTCCCCCTGCGGACCTTGCTCCTTGAGCTTCAGCATGCGATTCAACAAAGTGAGGGCTTGAGCAGCTTCATCTCCCATTGGAAGCGAGTTCCATGTATCCTGATATGTTGGAGGAAGACAAGAGTACTCGGGAAGCGCCGGCTCAGGATTTTGCACATAGAACCAATTTGCATGCCAGCCCTTATTGGATGTTTTAAAAGACATGGAGAAATACTTTTGGCTTAAAGTGCCCCTCAGTTGAAAACCGGTACCCCCGACAACACATGGTTTGTTCTTGTTTGGCTGGGGCTTCAAAAAGAAGATGCGACGGAATAGGGCAAAATGCGGCTTAATCCCCAGAAAAGCTTCACAGGCATGAACAAAGTTTGCAATATGTACAATGGAGTTGGGTTTAAGATGATGCAAGCTGATTCCATAGAATTCAAGAATTCCCCTAAAGAACTTCGAGGTTGGGTGAGAAAAACCGCCATAGAAGAAATGAAAGAATTCAACGACCTCGTGTGTATCAGGGGTCGGGAAGGCTTCGCCATACGTCGAACGCCAGCCGATGATCTCCTTCGTCGGAGGAACGCCGTGCGCCACCATTTCCTTCAAGTTTTCCTCCGTGACATCGGAGGGAGCCCATTGACTCTCAAAACTTTCTCTCTCCTCCGCCATGGATGCGAGATGGATGATAGGATCTAGAGCGAGGGTGGCGATAAATGGAAGGGAGATTGATGCGGTGGTGGTGCAGAAGATCTTTGCAAAAGCACGAAGCTTCGAGAGAAGTGGATTGGTACGGATTTGCGAACCCTAGTTTTCGCTGGCGCGGTTGCTGTACTGTAGCGGGGAATGGAGAAAGTTGAGGAGATCACGGCGGGGAAGACGAAGCGGTGCTCTGTTTTAGCGATTGTTTCGCTAGGGTATCGAAAAGTACTAATGGGCTTGGGCCTTAACAGTACTTTCAGCCCAACTTCACTTTCGGTGTGGCTATTTGTGATCCTTAGGGACTTAGGCATATTTCTTGCTTTGGTAGGAATTGCTCACAACAACATAGCCCAATATCGTTAAAATCCTTTTTGACGCAGTTAGATAATTCTTTGGAATTACTACGATGCAAATAAAAAGGTGCCCAACAGAAAGTGTTATACTAATTTTGCTGGCCTTTTTAGGCTGCAAAGCTGTTCGGGTTATATTAAGATGACTGATTTAAGGTGGTCATTTTCTCGGCATATTATATGCTTAACTCGATAATGGCATGAGTCATAGCTTAGGTTATCTAGACTTGTCATTTATCATTTTTTATACAACATTTGATAAATCCTTTAAGAGTTTTTATTTGGATTTTTTATCACATATGTTGATTAACAGATCTTTAGAGTGTTTTCACTCGGATCTTCATATGCCTTTTGGGCATATTCAAGCTAAAGCAGTCGGCTGAATGTTTTATCAAATGTCGCGTATGCTTAGCTATATCATTACTTCGGTAATTCAGTTATAAATCCACTCGGATGGATGTTTAATATACTTTAACTATATGTTTAGTTTTATTCTACTAATCAAATACTCGGGGGGCTACACCTAATTAGGCGCATCTAGTCGATGCACCTGATGTTTTGTTTTTTAGCCCTTCACAGTCTTTGATTCAAGTACTAAGGAGACCAAGACAAGAATAATTGAAGCACTCGGATTATCATATTGAAGATTCCAAGAGAAGATTATTTCGTCGACTGTAAAGGTCTCAGGGGCTACTGTGGAGATTATGGATACCCTATACCCACATGGCATGTATATCCGACTGGGTATAGGGGTACCATATGTAGATAAAATATCTTTAAGGAACTCGGGTTAAATTCCTAACTTGTGTATTAAGGAAATACCCGGTGTCCTAGTCGGTTACGATTGTATTTTATCTTTACTTGCCTATTCCGTTAGGAATATGGGCTGTATCTTGTAATACGGACTCTTCCCACTATATAAGGAGGGGTCCGGGTGCCTCTTGGGGTATAATTTTTCTCCCAGATCATACGATCAATAATACACTCGGCGAATCAATCCTTGGACAGGAGTAGGGTATTACTTCTCATTGAGAGGGCCTGAACCTGTATAAATTTCTTTGTCTCTAAACCCATCCACTTTTCCTGCTTGATACCCACACCTTTTTTATTGCTGAAATCTTGTTTCGACAGAAAGGGTCGTATTTTTTGAATGGTTGGGATTGCTCTAAGAATTATGTTGCTATTTATATGCCTAATTCCACTCTCATTCAGATTGGTCACTCTTGCCACTTGTCCGGCTCCACCCCAAAGCACCATGCACCATCCGTCTCGATGGTGTCAACAAGACCAGTTAAGGGGTAGCCACAAACCCACTTATACATTAAGTAAATGGGTATATTTAGCCTATGAGTGGGTTCGTGGTTGATCCACTTACACCCTTAAGGCCAATCCTCTCATCTTCGAGCCAATGCCACAACCGTTGTTTTTCCCGTCCCAACAAGGGTTAGATATGCCCTGTCATTAGGAACCCATTAAACGCATACACACATACACTACTATACACCATGAGTCTCTGTTTCACATTCTACAACGGTTTGAGTTTTAGATTAGATTCATTCTTTTTTTTGGGGGAAAATTAGATTCATTCATGTATTCGTATATGTAATTCATATATGTAATTCATATATATTATATGTTCAAATTTATATGGATATCAGTGAATCTAAGATATGATGAGACTAAAACATCTTATAATGTGAAATGGAGGCATTAATTGGAGGGAGTAGAAGAGACCAGACCTGATGATTTGACGGGATAAAGAGAGACCGCTAATAAAAACCATTATAAATGCCTAAGGGATTACGGATTAAGCGGCCGCTAATCTGGTGATTATATTAGCTTGGTGGCGTTAAAATCCGAGATGACTAAGCATTGAGTTTGAGACTAATAAACCGAGTAGGATTAGGGTTAGGATTTAGTGTTGATTAAGATTTGCATAAGAAAAATAGTGTTGACTTTTTTTGGTCGTATTTAGGCAAAATGTAAGAGGGAAATTGAGGAGGGTGAGTTTATGGGCCGTATTTCTACAGGCCCAGTTGAGCATAGAGGTAAACCGAGTAGAAAACAGCTAGTAAATTGGGCCTCTGTTATGTACCGAGGAAGGAATTCACTATCTCCGTCTCATATAGACGGTAATTCTACGTTGTTTAGTATATATTAAGATTTAAAAATAACTATATATAATACTTTTATTAAATGCTGTATAGGTAAGGGTGGAAGAATAATTGAAGATAAAATAGAGAAACTTAAATGAGAAATGATTAATGAAATCATTAGTATTTTATTGTGATAAGTATTTTGAAACAAATTTAAATAATAGAAATATAATTATTATAGGACATAGGTAGCAGATTGATTTGAAAAGAAGTGAAAAGAACTGAGATGTATTAATTAGCTAGGGAATAGTTGTGTTTTCAAATTCGATACCTCTCCCTATTGCATTTATGCTTATATACTTGCACAGGACACAGCCGTCGTGCCAACTCATTCGGGTCAAAAAAAAACCGGACATTTTTAATTTTTTCACTTTTTTTTAAAAATTTAGCAACATTTTGTTTAAATTTGATTAAAATTTGTTTAAAATTTCGGTATATAGTGATGACGATCTATCTCGTGGCCCGATTTTCTGGTGAGGAGATAACTCTCGCTTTGATCGAGTGCAACGTTTACGATGTGGCTAGCAACCAACAGAGGACGCCGTGCAATCACTACACCACAAATAATGCCGTACCAACTATGACACACGGTTGATGATCCCTACAATACAAATGAGACAACACTATAATAACGAGATAAGATGCAACCTAAATATTACACATAGTTGATTACGCACAAAGAAATAGTTGAGATTAAAGTGGTATATCTAATCGACTCGACAAATCAACACACCAATTATTGAGGGCTTTGAATCTGTAGTCGTCGATTAATCGAGCGAGGACTAGAGACAAGGTGAATGACACTTGGCAAAATTTAACTAAACAAAACCCAAATGTTGTAGAGGGCGTATATAGATAGGGGAAAATAGAAACTTCCCAGATACGCCTAATTTATTACAAGCTCCAAGGTCTAAGTTCGGTTTTAGCAACAACACTGTCTTGTTTTGACACCGTTGACTCAAAAATGAATTTGGATATGAGACCGGATGTGTTTGAAAGGTAGTGAGATAATTTTTTCATCAAGTTTAAGATCATTCAAATCAGAGTTGGCATAAAGACACTAGGTCCATTTGTAGTCAGTGCTTTTCATGGAGACCGAACTGGACTTGGACTTAAAACAATCATTGGAACATGTGAAGCCACGTGCGTATCCGATGAAGTGAAGTAATCATCATATCGGCATCCTCCGATACGTACAAATCGAAAGATTAAACGCTGTATGACACATTGACACACACAAGTATGTTCTTTTTTTTTTTGGAGAATTACACAAGTATGTTCTTGTAGAAATTTTGACCTGTTGTTTTAATATTGGAACAACACAAATTTAATCATGACATGTGACAATATATACACCTAGAATCAAACAATCAACCTAGCTAATTAACACGTCATGGCTTCGCCGGTGGCCGATCCGCCGCCGCCACCGCCTTCTTCTCTTCTTCCGCCTTGATCTTCCGCATCACGAGGAGCCTGAGCGATCGCAGCCGCTCGTCGAGCGCGACGACCTCATCGGGACCCATGCTCGCGACCTCCTCCGGTCGGGGCACCGCGGCGACGCCGCCGCCGACGACGACGAAGCGGGTGACGCCGCCGCCGGCGAAGGAGGAGGAGCGCGCGGGGGGGACGGCCAGCACGGTGACGTCGGCGCCGCACGACACCGCGAGCTCCCCGGCCTCCCTGACGAGCTCGCCGTGCAGCCTCTCGAACGCAGACGACGACTGCTGCGGCTGCTTCTCCTCCTCTCCGTCGCCGCCGGCGGCCGCCGCCGCCATGGCCGTAGGTTGATTTCGCCGGAGATCGAGACGAGACGACGATCAAATCGCAAATCGTTGGCGATAATGCTAGATGTTAATCGTGTGCAAAATCCTACGTAGACGGATTAATTATGCGTCGCTAATCCGGGCGGGTGATTATATGCTAGAGACGCGCGTTGAATCGAATCCGATTAGGAGCCGTGTTAGGGAGGATTATCCCGTGTTATTATGTCGTCGTGGTCGTCCGAACTCCCGCGCGGAATCGGACCAATTTAAAGCTTGAACTACCACATATCATTTCGATTATTTTGTTACTAATTTTCAACAAAAAATTAATCGGGTTATGGACTACAATATTATTGCAGCTAGATGGGTGACCCGCATAATTGCGCAGCTAACAAACATACAGTATTATCTAAATTATTTTACCCACGGTTTTTTTTTTTTTAAATATGCATCCAGTCGTCCCGTTGTCTTAGGATTTTAATGGAATTTCCAATTTTACAGTTTTTGAAGTCACACCAAACATCATCCCTTACACCTTTGCCGAATTGCCGCCTAATTATTTACTTGCCCGGTCCGACATAACATCTATTAATTTATCCTCTCCATATTCTCCATAAAATCTTCAAATATCAGACCTTTGTAGTTTTTATAGTTAGGTTCTGTTTTTTACTTTTAGAAGTCTCACCAAAGCCACCATGGCACTCCTTTTACCGCTCATTCTATCCCCTTTTATTATCGTTGAGATTTTAAAAATCGAACATGATAATTGTTGGGTTTCTTTTATTATTCTCTAGAAGTCCTGTCGACCTCATGTCAACCGTGACCCTACTTCGTCACGTTGTGCCCGCTGCCCTCTTATTAATAGTCATTGGGATTAAAAAAAATCAAACCTAATTGTCGCATTTGTTTTTAGATTAGATGTGCCATCAACTGTCGCAACCCTACTCCTTTCTGGCTTACCCGTTGTCTCCTCATTATTGTTATTTTTCACATTTAGGTTATAGATGAACTTTTTTAATATTTTTATTATGAACTTTTATTATTTTAAAATTATATTCCAACATTAACTCTCATTTTTTTCTTTTCTCAAAAAATGGGGATTTATTTTATTTTTATTTTAAATTTTAAATAATCTCGTATTGTACTCTACATCAACTGTTCTTTCATCACTTATTTTTCTTACGGTTTTTTTATTTCTAAATTTTATTCCTACTAGAACTCTCTCTTTTTTTCTTATTTCAACATTTATTTTATTTTTTATTATAATTAATTTCGTGTTGGGTTCTTAAATGGTCTCTTCTATTTATATTCCTTATTTATATTCTGATTTTTAGTATTTATAAATTATATTAATACTTGAACTCTTATTATTTTTATTTTACTAATTTTGAAAATTATTTTATTATTTTATTTTAATTAATCTGGTATTGTGTTCTACATGGAGTATTCTTTTTAATATTTCTTATTTTTCATTATGAATGTCTCTTATTTCACAATTGTATTCGTACATGAACTCAGTTTTTCTATTTTTATAAATTCGGAATTTATTTTACTTTTTATTCTTAATTTTTATTAGTCTCGTTCTACATGCATCGTCCTGTCAATACTGGTTGTTTTTCATCTTGAATTTCATTTATTTTCAAATTGTGTATTCCTAATAATTGAACCCTAAATTACCTTTTACCTAATTAATGTGGGTGGCCTCCCGCTCGCCCCTCCCTCTCCTGTCATCTCCTGTGTGATTTATTTTGTAATTTTCGATTGGATTGTCTCTTGTCCTGTGATTTATTTTAGGATGATTTTGATTGGATTGAGATTTAGTTTTGGTTAGATTTGTGATGATTTGAGATTAAGTTCTTAGCTCAAAGCATCAGCTCGAATTGAGCCAATGCATCTCAAGGGTGTCGGTTATGGTACAGGCACCAATGACCTAAGGTCTTAATTTATTTGTAATGATAAAAAATCACAATAAATAAATGATAATTATATATATATATTTAATAAGATGAATGGTAAAACATATGTTCAAAAGTCAACCTCAACCAACATTGAAAAATCGGAGGGATTATTATATATGTATATGTGAAATAATTACATCTTGAATATTTTTTTTCGCATATTTACAAGCACACAGAATATCATTTGAGGTATTGCTGTAAAACATGTCCGACATCTCTAACTCCTGTTTTAGGAGACTAATATGAGAAGATGATTCGTAGTCGTAAAAGTGAGTCATGACTAAGACACGATCAGCAATTGCCTGTGAAAGTTCACACACTAAAGCTAGCTAGCTGGTAGTATTATTTGTAGCTTGGTGTGTGTAACCACGCGCATGTTGATGTGGAAGCATGTCTTCATTAGTCGGCAGGGTGTGATTCGTAATTTAAGTTAAAATGTAAATGTTTTCATTGGTATTTTTCGGTTGACTTGGCTAATAATTAAGATTAGGTCTACACTTGCAACTTTATAAGGACATAAGGTCATGTTGACATGTTCATCGTCGAAGATATATATATTATTTGATTCATCGCCTATTAGCGAGCTTAGTGTCTTCTCCACACTTGAGTTAACACGCGCTTACACACTTGCAACGCCAAGTGGACTTGTTGAATGGTATTGGACTTCTGCCTGATTATGTCTCATGTTTGAGGTAAATTTAGGCCCTATTTAGTCGAGCTTCAGATTTCGGGAATCAACTAGCTAGTCGAGAATCAAGAAAAGGCTGAGTTGTTCAGCTTCTGGCTTTTCAATTATTACCTGGTTCATACAATTATAAATTCTATATTCTCAAAATCACTACTAAAAACATATTTTTTTCTGTCGGCTAAAACATATTTTTCTTGGCAGCTAGACGTTCCGCCAACTTTAACGGTCAGTGAAAATCAATGATCTTCGTTGACAGCATCCAACCACCAGTGAAAATGATTTTTGTTGACATGTGACATAACACATCCACCAACGAAAATCGATGTCCACTTTATCATTTTGATTTTTTTCGTGCGAAAATAAAATGAAAAAAATATTTTGATTTTTATCGGGTATCTATAACACAACTACACATCCTAATTGACAATTTAGGCATTTTTGGGATTAAATTCACAAATATGTGGTTTGTAGTATTCGATCTCAAGTCCTTTCTCTACACACATATATATTACATTACCATCTCAACTATGAAGCACTTATTTTGTATATTCAGAATGCTATTAATTGTTTTGATTTCCATTGTTTAAAACTTAAAAATACTTATTTGCCTCTCTAAATAATTCCAAATGAAAAAAGTCATGAACTACAAAGTTGTAGATCTCGTTGAGCTCAACTTTGACAAGGATCATGTGTCCATTAGAGATTATTTGAATAATATATCTGAAATTTTGTAAAATATATTTTGAATCTTAAAACGAATATTTTGAACTCTAAATAATCTCAAGCATAAAAGTTTTCAACTAAACTTTATTTTCATTTGACTTTTTATGAAAAATTTAGGTAAAAGTACATATTTTTATAAAATTGATTTTCACCAGTGGACATCTTAATCGTCCAGATTTTCACTGATAGATGCGTATGTCATCTACCAGTAAAGATTATTTGTGGTTTTCATTGGTAAAAATAAACGTTATTTTCACTGGTGGCACTATTTTTAGTTTATCTGAAAAAACAAAAGAAAAGTGCCTTGAAAAATCATTTTTTATAGTGAATCTAGGTTAGAATCTAGGTGTCAGAATCTCCCTGCTTAAGTAAGGATTTGGGACTTGTTTGGGGAGGTTATGGTAGCTGTAGATTCTCCGAGAACTAAAAGCTACCCAAATGGTTTTTTTTTTCATCCAGATTATCATTTAGATGCGCTATCTTTTACTCCCTCCATCCCATAATATAAGGGATTTTAAATTTTTGTTTGCACTGTTTAACCACTCGTCTTATTAAAAAAATTAGAATTATTATTTATTTTTTGTTACTTTATTATCCAAATTACTTTAAGTACAACTTTTTGTTTTTTATATTTTTACAATTTTTTTAATAAAATGAATGGTCAAACAGTACAAGCAAAAACTCAAAATCCCTTATATTATGGGAAGGGAGTACTATTTCGAAAATGGAGGTGTTCGCTTGGGTTATAACTTGGATGACATTTTAAGTGCTAATTAATTATTGTGAGTTCATGTCACTATTATTGGATAATAGACTAATAAATAGATCCGTCAAATTTTTACATACATCACCGTTAGTTAGATATAGGTGACCAAAACTAGCTGCGGATTGAATGACTTAATTAGGTACATAGTACAGCAAAACTGTGTACTAATGGGTTAATTACCGACTAGTTCCTTCTAATTGGTGTAGTACGAAGAAAGGTCACGGTGCAAATAGATATGCCCAAATCAATATGTTTGAATAGTGCATTGTTTAATTTAACATGAAACTTGTGTCAAATAATACATAAATTTGACTTCAAACAAGCTAAGTCTGTTGTGTGTCGTCTCTGGTGTGGATTCACTATATTATATTAGTAGTGGCAAAAGAAAATCATATGCTAAGAAATTAAAGGTAAACCGGTGTGCAATCTCATTTTGGGCTGAAATGTTAGCCCCAGCGGAAATTTATATATAATCATCCAAAATTCAGATTCATAGACCACTTGAATCATCATGTCGAATTTTAATTAAAATTCGGTGAACATTGAATAAAAAATTCGACATAGCCAGGTGATTTAGGGCTCCAAATTAATTTGGAACGACATATAAAATTCGAATAAATTTGTGACGTAATAGAACATTACATGTACGATGATATTTGAACGAATGTGCGAGTCTAAAAAGGCTATATATGATGTACTACTTCCTCTGTCAAAAATTGTCCAGATTCGTTACGTCGCATCTCTTTCTAAGTTGAGTTTTTTTGGATGGAGGGACTAGGATATAATCTAACCATGCGTTCAAAATTTAGTTACTTGTGTAGTACGAATGAATTGCTAGCACAACCAAAAGGGGAACCTGTCACATTTGAATCATACGATGCTTTAAAATGGAATCTATTGATAACTGTTCATCTTTTTTTATAATCCAATAGTTTATTCTATTTATACTACACCTAAACTCAAATCAATAGTATAAATAATATTTTTTTCCTAGCAATAGTACATACTCCCTCCGTCGATAAAAAGACAACCTAGCCATATATGATATGATGCATGGGATGTGTTTTATGGAACAACAAACTTCAGATTCATTGTATTAGAAAATATCCCATACATATCCTATCCTATCCAATGTTGGGCTTTTTTTAGGGGTACGTAGAACTCATAATCAATGGTCCATGTGCTTCTATTGATATTACTCCATCTGTCATAAAATATAATCAATTAAATCTAGACATATTTATCCAGTTTCATAGCTAGAATTTAATGCTTATATTTAGGGACAGATGTCCAGATTCATAGCGAGAAATGATTATATTTTGGGATGGAGGGAGTAATATATACCACCTGAGATTACCATTAAGGTACGTACCTATATATACATTTAAATATGTCTAAACGAAAAGATATAGGGACCTATAATTTACTTTTTACGGTGCCAAACTTTCAAGTTAAACATATATATACAACATGCAAATTAATTAATCTAGTCGTTGTTGTTTAACGACATGCAGGCAGGCTATAAATAGAGCGCTGCTCATAGTTGCTGAGCAGCCATAGCAAACTAGCTAGCTAGCTCATCCATGGCGGCCCGGCCGGCGCTCGCTCGCCTCGACGTCTCGACGGTGGCCGCCGGCGCCGGCAAGCAGCAGCTTGTGCACGCTCGCCGCAGCCGCCGCCCGGCTCACGCTCACCGCCTCCCCGTCCCTGGCGCCGGCAGCGCGATTCGTCGTCTAGCCTGTTCTTCTCCATTCCTGGGCGGCAGCAACGGTAGCCGCCGTCTCAAGCACAACGCGGCCGCGGGCGAGAAGTCCGCCGCCGACCACGCCGCCGGAGCCCTAGAAGACGAGCTGATCCAGAAGGAGAACTCCGGCGACGCTGCCGCCGGTGCCTCTCCTCCGTCATCCTGCGACAACCACAGTGCTCCAGTAAGTCAATGTAATGTATTTACTCATATACTCCCGCCTTCCCTAAATGTTTGACACCGTTGACTTTTTAAACATATTTGATCATTCGTCTTATTCAAAAAATAATATGTAAAACTATATGTATACATAAAAGTATATTTAACAATGAATTAAATGGTAGGAAAATAAGTAATAATTGCTTAAATTTTTTGAATAAAACAAACGGTCAAATATGTTCAAAATAGTCAACGGTGTCAAATATTTAGGCAAGGAGGGAGTCAACGGTGTCAAACATTTAGGCAAGGAGGGATAAGTCCCTCCTTGCCTAAATGTTTGACACCGTTGAATTTTTTAAACATATTTGATCGCTCGTCTTATTCAAAAACTTTTGTGTATGTGTAAAACTATATGTATACATAAAAGTATATTTAACAATAAATCAAATGATATGAAAAGAATTAATAATTACTTAAATTTTTGAATAAGATGAATGGTCAAACATTTTTTAAAAAGTCAACGACGTCAAACATTTTAAGATGAAGGGAGTATCATGAGAATATAATATTATATACGATAGCATATGCGTTCTATTAAATATAACAAAATTATATTTAATAAATTATAACAGTAGTGTGTATACATAAAGTTATATATACTACAACAAGCTTGTAAAATACAATAAATTTATGCAATTATAATAGTATTTTTTAGACAAAGAGTATATGTTTGCTACTATTGTTTTGTTCGTAAAGTAAGCGTTTGAGAAATTATCGATGTCAGAAATATAAAAGTTTGACTGACTCTGTGGGGTAAAAGCCAAATATTTACATGGGAGGAAGAAGTAATTGACGAGCAACTTAATTAGTTACTCGCTTTTTATGTTATAAGTCGTTTGATTTTTTTTAAGTAAAAGTTCTTTATATTTGGCTAAATTTATACTCCATTTATCCTAAAATATAAGCATATTTGGTCTTTGATACGTTTTTCGAGATGCTATTTTGACCAATAATATCTATAAAAGTAAGATTTTTTTTAAAAAAAAGTTACATATTCTGATAGATTGTTTAATAATAAATATAGTAGCATCATAGATTGTTTAATAATAAATATAGTAGCATCAATTTTACTTGATTGATCTTTTTTAATTGGTTTTCTATTAATAGTCAAAGTTAAAAATATTTGACTTGTCACTATGCTAAAAGTGTTTATATTTTAGGACGGATGAAGTAGAAAAAAAGCAACATCTACAACATTAAATTAGTTTTATATATTAAATTTAACATTGAATATATTATGACAACATGTTTATTTTGTATTGCAAATACTACTATATTTGCCTATAAACTTAATTAAACTTAAAGATGTTTGGCAAGAAAAAAGGTAAAACGACTTATAATACTATTTATAATACTATGAAACGAAAAGAGTAATTAGTTACCTGTGATTTGATTGTTGCAGCAGCAAATAGAGGTGACGGCTGATACTAACGACGGTGATAAGGAGAAGACGAATGGTCCGGCACGAGATGTACACATCAAAGCTAAACTATTAGGGTACAATCTGGAGCCAGGAAGCGGCCCACATTACAACCATTTAGGCCCTGTTTAGTTCCCAAAATAAAAATTTTACGCTGTCACATTAAATATTTGGACACGTAGAGTATTAAATGTAGAAAAAAAACCAATTACATAGATTACGTGTAAATTACAAGACGAATCTTTTAAACCTGATTGCGTCATGATTTCATAATGTGGTGCTACAGTAAACATTTGCTAATGACGGATTAATTAGGCTTAATAAATTCGTTAGTTTCCTGGCGGAGTCTGTAATTTGTTTTATTATTAGACTAGTTTAATACTTTAAATATGTGTCCGTATATCCGATGTGACAATCAAACCTAAAAGTTTTCTCCAACTAAACAAGCCCTAAGTGTCATCTATATGTGTAGCTCCCTCCACCCTAAATAAAACCTAATTCTAGCCAATAAACCTGGACAAATATATATGATATCGTACATTGTCTAGGATATATGCTATGTATTGTAGCACCACTTATTATTGTAAGGTTGGTATTCGTGTTTTCCATGTGTCAGTGATACATTGTAATTAAATTACTGGAAAATATATATATCTATATATGTCGACGTTTGATGTCGCGATTCCGGTATTTGCATAGTATGGGGATCGTTGGTACTAAGATATATGCGAGATTGAGGTAAAAGAGACAGAGGCGAGGATTTTTATACAGGTTCGGGCCCCTGAATTATCAGGTAATAACCCTATATCCTGTTGGCCGAAGCCGGCATTGCTCTTATTCACCATAGTCACACTAGTACAATATTTGGGATAGCCTATCTAACTGTTGTTGACATGACGGTCTGAAAGTCTGACTCGTAGTCGACAACAGGGTAGTCTTCCTTCTCGAATCTGTATCCGGCGAGATCAGAGACAGCGCTATATCTCTCCTGACGGTATCCGTAGGCACCATAGGGGACTAGCCATGCCTATCTCTGAAGTCGATATCCGGCGTCTTGTCTTGACGTATGTTGGCTTGTATTGTCTTGTGGCTTTGTGGCGTCTATGTTGTCCGTGTCCCCTCGCCTCCTAGGGGCCTTGTATTTATAGCCATATGTGTCCCCTTGTCCAAGTAGAACTAGGTAAACCAATATGGATACAATCCGAGTAGTTCTTGTCGTTTCCATGAAGAACTTTATTCATCATTCCTTATGCGGAACTCCTCCTATATCGGGAGATTGTTTCCGTACAAGACATGGTATGTTGTGGGTCCTGCCGAGATTTAGTCAACTACTATTAGGTTTGTGGTATCCATAACCCTGACAATATATATATATATATATATGTGTGTATATATATACATACATATATATATATATATATATATATATATGTATATATATATATATATATGGGGGCTCCTAATACGCGCGCACGCGCCGAAAGATCAAGTCGCGCGCGCGTAGGAATTGATAGTTCGGTGTTTTTCTTTTCGGGAGTTTCTTGTTTTGGTTAGCGAGAAAAAAAATTCAATTAACCCGCGTACGATGCCCCCACGTGCTGACACTAATCATGTGATTAGTGTTAATCACAAGATTAGTTAGTGCTAATAAATAGTTAACATGAGGTTTTTAATTTTAAATTCCGAGTTGAAACTTTTGAATTTTGGAATTGAAAGTTTTGAATTTTGGACTTGAAAGTTTTAAAATTTGGATTTGGAAGTTTTAAAATTTTGGAGTTGAAAGTTTTCGAAAATTTGAGTTGAAAGTTTTCAAATTTAGGTTGAAAGTTTTAAAAAATTGAGTTGAAAGTTTTAAAAAACGAATTGGAATTTTTGAATTTTGGAGCTGAAAGTTTTCAATTTTCAGTTGAAAATTTTCGAAATTTTGAGTTGAAAGTTTTCACATTTAGGTTGAAAGTTTTAAAAATTTGAGTTGAAATTTTCAAGCTTTGAGTTGAAAGTTTTAAAAAACGGATTGAAAGATTTTATATATGAGTGCTCACGTTAATCGCGGCACCTAATTACAAAAACCAAAAATTAGAACTATTAATAATGAATTACTAGCCTTAATCATGCTTCAACAGTTTCAAATCAAACGATTTGCCTCACCTCGCGTTAACTACTCCTAGCACATTATCTAAAAAACTACTCCTAGCACGTGCATGTGGCGGCGCGATCGGACGAAGAAAAATAGAAAGTGAAAAGTGTATTTGGGCTTTGCTAATGATGGGCTGAAACCAAAACACTATAGCATAGGCGTAGGCTTTAGCCGTATCTACGCTGGTAACGCGTATACGCGAATTAGCGATTCCGATATATATGGGCCGAAGGGGTACTATCCCATCTACTAGGCTATTAATCTTTAAAAGAAAATAAATTACCATACCTATCATGAGTAATAGATGGAAGTCTATATATGCATGGCATAAATGGATCGACATACCCTAGATAGCGTTAAACATGTTGTGTAGTATACTCCTCTAGTATAAAACATCATTTTTTTTTTACATATGTAAATCCTCTTTTTTCAGAATATAATATAATAGCACGGGTTATTATCGATGTGAAAGCATGCATTCGATCGACAAGAGGAAATTAAATCAGTGAAGTACGCTAAATTCTTGTTCAGCAGCTTCTAGGCCACCATGGCTCCATCGGTCAGTAGGCCAGGCCGGCTATGTGGCTCAGCCTAAAACCCGTACATCTGTGCATTCTGGGCTTCTGTCCATGACTTGGGGATGGCGGTGGCGTGGGTAACTGGCGCAGCCGTGCACCTCCCTGGGCCTTATGGTAGGCACAAATAAAAGGTTTAAGAGGAGAAAAAAAAGTATGTAAAATAATGTGAGCAACTATCATATGATTAATTTAGTATTAATTATTTAAAATTTTAAAAATAAATTAATATTATTTTTATAGCAACATTTTTATGGAGCATTAGTAGTTCGGGAAACGTGCGTACAGAGAAAGAAGACTCTCATTTGTTATTCAAATGAACGCACACCCTAAGTCTCTAATGGGGACCACATCATCACGGGGTCTGTCAAGGAGGCACGCTTAGGGCCAGGGGTAGAGATGCCAACAGGAAATTTTCCATCAGAGGTTGCTCCCTGCATCCTCGCCCATGTGAGGTTCAAATTTTACCGACCCTGTCCCAACCAATCATGACAGGGGTAAAACTTTTACCATCCCCGTCCTCATACGGTGAATAACGTTTACCATCCCCGTCCTCATACGGTGAATTAATCCCCATGAATCCCCCGTCCCCGCATAAAACAAACAGATGCTTCTAAAATCATATGCTCTATAATACAGAACCAATCATCCACACACCATATCAATATATCAACATATATTCCGTTATCCCCTGAAACAAACCATTGCAAATTTACCATTCATAAAAGTTTACAAGGACCACACCACGTAATCACATACTTCCTCATCCCAAAATATAGATAGTTTTGAGGTTAGCACGAGTATTAAGAAAGTAGGTGAGAATGATTAAAGAAAGGGTGTGATTAGTTGAAAAGAGAAAGTAGGCGAAGGAGAATGGTTGTGATTGGTTGAGAGGAGGAGGTAGGTGGAGAAATAGCTTCATTTTGGGACAAGGTATTGTGCTAGAAATAGCTACATTCTGAGACGGAGATAGTATATTTAGATTAGATGTCCCATCAACCGCCACGACCCTACTCTTTTACGGCTTGCCAGATAACCCCTCTTTATTATCATATGCAATATTTATGTTTTTTGATGAATTGTTTACTAATACTCCTTATTTTTATTCTGAACTTTTATTATTCTAAATTGTATTCCAAAACTTGATATCTCATTTATTTTTTCTCTTTTTAAAAAATTTGGAATCTATTTTTTAAGATATACTTAATCATTTGCCACTTTTAAATGTGACGATTAATTACTTGTTACTAGACTTACTTGTCATAGACATAAGAGGACCCACGTGACATTGGCATATGGGTAGTGAATGGTTAAACGCCAAATCTAAACGTGGCAAATAGTTAAATGACCTATTTTTATTTACTATTTTAAATAATCTTGTATTGTGTTCTACATTGAATATTTTTTGTTTTTAATTTTGAATTTTAATTATTTCTAAATTGTATTTTATATGAACTCTTTTTTTTAATGTCAGCATTTATTTTATTTTTATTCTAAATTTTAATTAATCTTGTGTTGTGTTCCAAATGGTTTCTTCTTTGTACATTCCTTAGTTTTATTTTGATTTTATTTATTTTTAAATTATATTCCTACCTGAACACTTATTTTTTTCCTAATTTCAATTTAATTTAATTTTTTATTTAAATTTTAATTAATATCGTAATGTGTTCCTCGTGACTATTCTTTTAATATTTTTTATTTTTATTACGAATTTAAGATATTTCTCAATTTTATTTGTACATGAACTTTATTTTTTATTTTTCTAATTGCTGACTTTATTTTTTTATTAATTTTATTAATCTCGTAGGGTGTTCTACATGCATCGTTCTTTAATATTGATTATTTTTTATTCTGAATTTCAATTATTATTAAATTATTTATCTAATTGAATTCTAATTTTTTCTTATTCTATGGTTAATATGGAAATGTCTAATCTCCACTGTGAAAGGGATGCCTCGTTTTATTCATGTTTTAATAATAAAATAGATGATAAAACAAATATAGTTTTTCTTTACTAATGAAACTTTTTGTTATATATAAAAGATGAACCAAATGTATATATGTGGCACTTTATATGCCAAACAACAATCTTCACATGTTTGATTTACAAAATTATTCGTCATGGCCAATTCACTCG
The DNA here is from genome assembly GCA_000338895.3 of Oryza meridionalis. Classification (NCBI taxonomy): domain Eukaryota; kingdom Viridiplantae; phylum Streptophyta; class Magnoliopsida; order Poales; family Poaceae; genus Oryza; species Oryza meridionalis. Next base: position 4,247,318 of record CM002531.2, read on the forward strand.
GCAATCGTTGGTCAAAGTTTTGACTACACTAGCTTAGTATCTGCAGTTTGTACGCATCCGTGTGCGCGTTGATGTGAAAACTTGTCCAAGTCAGCAAGTGTGTACACTACATTCAACTTAGAAAGCAAACATATGTATATATGTTGGTATTTGTTTTTTCGTTGACTTAATTAACAAATGTTAGATACCGTCTACATTCATCTGAAAAAGAAGAGAAATACCGTCTACAAACCTTGCAAACACTACAAGGGCGTCAAACCTAACTCCTCACTAGTTGAAAAACGATTTTTCTGTATGAGTACCTCTATAAATTATAGGCGAACGGTAACTGGTCACATCTGCAAAAATCGACATATATTTTTACATCCGACTCCTTAAGATATCCGTATAAAAAATCTATTTTCGTAAGCAGACCTTTTAAGAAGCCATATGCAAAAATAAGTCTATTTTCGCATGCGTCCTCTTAAGGGGCCACATGCAAAAATATATTTTCTCATGCGGACCTCTTAACTAGTCCACATGCGAAAATATCTTCTTGTTCTCCATAGTTTTTTTTTTCCCTCATCTATCTTTCCCTCATCACCAAATTCAATTTTTTTCCACCGCCTCTCATCCCTCTCCTTCTAGTATTTTCCTCTCCCCCCTCTCTCTCTTCTCCTCTCCTCTTTCCTCTCCCTCCACCACCAAGCGAGAGCGAGCGGCAGTGGTGGTGGTTGCGGGCGGATCCACCGCCCACGACCACGGGAGTAGCGGCAGTGGCAGCGGCGAGCAGATCCATCACCTCTACCCTCGGGAGCAACGGCGGCGGGTGGATCGGCAGGTGGTGGACGGCAATAATGGGGACAGGCAGGTCCACCGTCCCAGCTCTCGGGAGTGGCGGCAGCGGGCGGATCTGCCACTCCCGCCTTCGGAATTGGCAATAGCGGACAGGCAGCGGCTGGAGCGGCCAGCCGGCAGGCTAGTGTTTGGGTTTTTTTTTTTGAAATTTTATTTTTTTTGTCGAATTTATTTTCGTATGCAGTTGGTATTGGTGACCGCATGTAAAAATTGAGATTTTCGCTTGTGGTTGCGCTGGTCGCATGTGAAATTGGCCGCATGTAAAATTGGTTTTTTAGTACTGCCTTGAACATGATAGTATATTTTTGTGTCATACCATATCCCTGTTAGCGAGTGCGCTCTCCCATTTCTTTTTATTTTAAGACGTGTTTACACTTGGAACGCCAACTTGAATTGCTGAATTGTACTAATCTTTGCCTGATTATAAGAAAAAGGGATGTAGCTGGTTCAAATCGATGTGCTATTCTTGCTTTTTTTTCCTCATTTTTTTTAAATTACACAGTACAACACAGACACTCACAACACATGCATACTCACCGCTATGAACACACACGCAAACCCTACCCCTATAAGCATGTTCGAAGACTGGACCGGCAAATCCTGGAGAGATTGACGAAGTCACCACAGGCGCCTCGCTATCGACGGGTATGTCGCCTACCACTGAAAGCACAGCGCCGTTAAATCCTGAAAAATTCGCTCCCATGGGGAGTCGAACCTAGGACCTTAGGTACTACGGAGGCTCTTGTAACCACTAGGCTATAGGCCCTTTCGTTTTTTTTTCCTCATTTTGAAAATGGTAGTCATGGTTTTGATATATTCGCTTGTGTTAGATAGCCTAAGCATGACTTAATTTGGTGAGCTCTTGTCACTATGATTATTCGCCCAACTAAAAAACGATTTTTCTATACGAGAACCCAGATTACAAGCGAACCGTAACTACTTGCGTTTGCAAAAATCGAGCTCTATTTTCGCATATGGCTCATTAAGAGACTCACATGCAGAAATCCATTTTCCTATGTGGTCCTCTTAAAGAGCTGCATGTAAAAATGAGCCTATTTTTCCATACGATAATCTTAAGGGGCCGCTGTTGACGAAAAAATCGAACACACCGGCCTGGGAGATCTGCTTAACTCCTGTGCAGGTCCAAAGATTGATGAGATGCAGGCGTGTCAGTCAGTTTGATCCTGTAACTGACAAGATATATAAACAGCAGATAAAACAGCCGATCGGCTGACAAGCCGATGTAGTGATTCCAGCTGATGCTGATACCAGCCGATAGCGATAGGGTTTAAGCAATCGGCTATATGTCCAATGTAGATAATGATATAAAGGCAATCGGCTGATGATGATGTAATAAAATAACAATATAATCCAGTAGAAACCAATCGGCTAGAAACAATATGTAATAAGCACTGATCCGAAGGATAAAACATACATCGGCTGGAGGTCCGATGTCATAAAATCCACAAGATTATATTAAACAGTGAAACCTTTGCTGTCATCGGCTAAATCCAATATATATGCAATCCTTGTAAGCCGATGCAATGTCCAGATAACTCATCGGCTGAAACCCCGATGAAACCCTTATTGACAATCAAGAAGCATGCTAGAGATTATGGTTCTAAGCACGACTTAGTAGATCAAACTTAACTGATGCAGCACTAAGTATGAAAAGAAACATAATATCTAGACAATCAAGCCGTTGACTGATTTAGCCGATAATCTAATCTAGTAAGGCGAAGTTTAGCCGATACCGGCAGAAACCCTAAAGCGAGAGATAGCCAATAGAGCTAAATTGAGATGCTAGGACTAGATTAACATAGACATATGATAAATAGCCAGGCAAATATATATCCAAACCAGAGTAATCCAAGAGGTCGAATGTCCTGATGCAGCCTTGAACGAAGTCGACGTAGACGATACAATTGCCTGGACCGGCGGAACATTGGACTTATCCCTTCGCCGGAGATCGAAGACGATGCAGCCCTGCGTCGAGTGCCAAGTTCCGCCGGAACGTAAAAACAAAAGTAGAAGTCAATAGGGTGGCGATGCGCCAAATTGTATTGATCGTAGCAATAGTTTACAATGACCCCGGGTATACATATTTATACTCATGGGTAGATACTAAACCTTGTAGGACAAGAAAGAAACTTTCCTAAAGATAAAAGGAAAACATAAAGTCCTTATAGGACACTAAACACACTTTCCTAAAGATAAAAGGAAACTAACAAACTATTCCTAATTAATAGATAACTTGCCATGCCGCATTCTCTTTGAACTCGGTCTCTTCTGGATAAGCTTCCTTTAGTAGATTAATTTCCTTAACCGAATATAGCAAGAATCCGACAACTGACGACTTGGCAACTCTCATCGGCTAATCTCAGGACTTCAAAGCCGATGCTGACTCTAAGCCGATGACTACTCCGGGCTTACCAAATTTCACTGTTAACAGCCGCATGACCTCTTAAATGGTCCGCATGCAAAAATATCCCTCCTCTTTTACATAGATATTTTAGCCAAATGCGAAAATCATTTTTTATAGTGATAAGTGCCCTTGCAGCAAAAAATAAAATCTTTATACCATACCAATAAGTAATTACACCTTCAGGTATTGATTATCTCTAAGTGAAACCCATATCTCTATCATATGTTCCATCCATGACGTGCATGAGACCCACCCAATTTGATGAAAAAAGGCCCCCAAATATCCATCATCTAACTCTCTGCCACCAAACACGAAAAAAATAACATATGTAATTTGGATTTCCTATTGCAACGCACGAGCATCTTTGCTTTTCTTAAAAGAAAGAGATCGAAACGAGAGAGATGAAAGGAAAAGGTTCACTTGAGGTTCCTTGTCGTCGAGTTTCAAAATTGTCCTTGAACTAAAATACCAGATATAACAGATCCCTAATCTTACAAAAGCAGGTCACATTAGGTCCCAAGGAAGTATTGCTCCCCAGTTTTGGTGACGTGGTGGCTGAGTCAACGTGGGGCCCATATGGGTTCCACATGTCAACCGATAATCTTCTCCCACCTATTTCCCCTTTCTTTCCGTCTTAACCCAAACCTCCTAGGCAGCCGACAACAGGTGGGAAGAAGAGTGGCGACTGACGGTTGCGTCATGGACCTGCACGGCGAAGAGCGCGAAGAAGCGAAGTAGGAAGGGCCTCCTGACATGTCGTCCCCTCGGGTTACACTGCCACATCGTTGCGTGGCAGCTTGCCACGCATCTGCGCCGCGTCCGCATCGTGGTCGCATGCCAGCCACACCGTCGGGATTGGCGAGAGGATCCCCAACAGTTGGGAGATGAAGTACGTTGCGACGCCTAAGCATAGTCGCGAGCACCACTAACTCCATGAGTGTCTGTGTATGCACACGAAGAGGACGCTGGACGCTGAATCGCGGGAGAGGTGTGTGGTGGCCGGTGACCAGCAGGGAGAAAGGTGGTGGTCGTTGGGTGGCGGCAGTAGGTAGAAGTCCGACAACGGCGCCTGGCGATGGGTGGGGAGAAGGCTGGCAGCCAACAAGAAGCTTGGCAGTGGCGAGCGGCAGGGAGAAGGGCGCATGCGTCGAAGACGATTCGACCACAATGTGGTGCAGATGGAGTTGACCTCAAAGATGATGCGGCGGAACCGCGCGTGCTCCTCTGCGGACGAGAGGCGGAGCTCGGGGACACCTGAACACATCGGCTTTTGAATAGCTCGACGGGGGGCGACTATGAGCTTGGGGGATAGGATCTTGGCTAGTGTGACGAGGTAGAAGCTCCAGCACGCGCGCGTGCAGGTGAAGACGACATTGCAGTTGTAGTTGGGACCCACGCCGCACCCCTCGCCTGTGCTAGTCCATGATGTGAGCGCTCCCGGCCATTGAGCTTTTCCTCGCTGACCAACACCCTTCTCCCCACCCATTGGCGGATGTCCAGGAGGTTTGGGTTGAGATGGGAGTAGAAGGAAGTGAGGTGGAAGAAGATTGCCAGTTGACTTGTGGGGTCCACGTGGGACTCAACCGCCATGTCAACAAAACTGAAAAACAATACTACCTTGGGATCAAAAGTGATCTGGTTTTACAAGATTAGAGGGTACATGACCGTTTAAAACTCAACGACAAGATAAGGGGACCTTAGATGAACTTTTTTTGGGAGATGAAAAAAATTCCAGCCTCATGGGCCTGTGCATATGACCCATAGGGCTGGACGAAAAGCTCGTGGCTCGTGACCAGCTCGGCTCGACTCAACTCGGCTCATTATGGTTTTGAAACAAGCCGAGCTGCAATTTCAGCTTGTTAGGCATAACGAGCTAGCTCGAGCTGGCTCACGAGCTGCTCGCGAGCCTTAACAAACTTACATGCAGAGATAAATCGGATTTTTTTTCATTTTTTCATTTTTATTTTTTAATATTTACAGAAATATTGTACCGGCGAAAGTATTTAGAGAAGTAGACCTTGCCAGGCGGTAGGGTGATGTGAGGGACAGACAAGTTGAAAAAAAAATGCAATTTTGACAGGGCGGCTGCATTTACCCTCTTGCAGCCCTTGTAGAGGGCGGCAAGGGACCTATGTGCAAAATGCGCACACCTTGCCGCCCTCCACCTGAGCGGCAGGGGCTATTTGTGTAAATATTTTGGATGGTATAATATTTCTGTAAATATTTAGAAAATAAAAAAGAAAAAAGAAAAAAAATCGAGATAAATCTGTAGGACTTCCATGGCCCATAAACAAAGGCCCCATGACAGATAGCATGCGTCAATAGAAAAATCTACCGAAGAGAAAAATATCGCTTCCCCTTGCTGTCATCCATTTCCAAACTCCAAATCCAGATCGAGTGGCCTTCCGCCGCTCCGCGCCTCCGCCCTGCTACAACGCACACCTGCGCCTCGCGTCGTGCTCCCTGCGTCCATCCCTCGCCACGCCTTGCCGCACCAACAGCGCTCCCTGCACCTCCGCCTCCCCAATCCGTCCCGTCTCCTCGCCCCCCGCCCTCGCCTGCCATCCTGCCAGCAGAGGTGGCGCCGCCGTTCTCCTGCTCCCGCTGCATTCGCTCACCGGTGAGCATCCTAATCCCATCCCATCCGGCCTCGGCCTCGGCCTCGAATTTCGTCTCCTCGCCCGGCGTCCTCCTGCATCCACCGCATCGTCGCTCGCCGGTGACCATCCCTCCCTACCCACACCTCATCACGTGTTCTGCCCAGTTCCATCTACTTTCAACTTGTTAATTTTGATTTTTGTTTTTAGCGGATGTAATTTGGTTACTGAATCTCATCCAAACACCCTTAGAATAGTTGCATTAGAACGAAAAATGTAAGCTCGCATAATTTGTACTCATCCAAACTCACATAATTTGTAATATTTATTATCAATAAGTAAAACATGATGATTTATCATGTGACAAATTAATTATTAAAATAAATTGTATTCATCCGTTGTAATGCACGGATATTTTCAAATGATTTACTAGCTGCTGCCATTAGGTAATCTTTCACATTTTTTTACTTACTATGAAATCCGAATATCTGATTCTTTTCTTTTTACAATTAATGTTTGGTTCAAAACTTGCCCACTAGGTAATCTTTCACATTTTTTTACTTCCTATGAAATCCGAATCTCTGAATTTTTTTTTACCATTAATGTTTGGTTCAAAACTTGTGGGCCAAACTGAAGAGAGGTGTGCTGAGTGGAGGGAGGTAGCGAACTAGATTAGGACTAAAAAGGAATGAAAGAATGGACTTTAGCCCAAAACTAAGGAAAAAAACTAAGGAAAAATTTTCATTAACTTTTTTAATTAAACTGTATAGCGATCCTAATGTTTCAATTCATTACTTGATTCCTAATTACGGTGATATCACTATGAAACATTTTTATCTGTTGCAATGCACGGATATTTTTTTTCCTTAGTTGTAACTAATCCTTCACCTGAAGGGAACGGGAGGAGAAGGCGAGGTTAGAGAATCCTAGACGTTCGTTGGTTCTTGGACGGTCTTGTTTCACCCCAACTGCTTAACCTGCAGTCGATGCAACGACTGCACCTGATCGAGGCGTTACACATTCTATCCGATATCGCGTCGACGACCGCCACACTTGAGCCAGTGGTAGTTACGGCCGAGAAGAGCGTGGCCCCTTCCTCCTTCCTCCTTTGCCTCTCGTCGACGCTTCCCAGACTCCTCCTTCCACCGAAGCGCGCGCCACGATCGCTACATGGCCGGCGTAGCCCGGAGTCCCATTAGGACTTGAGTGATTTCTTCTTTCTGAAATGATTTGGATTGGCTTTGTTTCTTCGGCGTAGCCCGGAGTCCCATTAGGACTTGAGTGATTTCTTCTTTCTGAAATGACTTGGATTGGTTTCATTTCTTCCGTTGGTGATGAACTGTGGCCCCTTTGATTGGTTTCGTAGCTTTTTCTAGCATTTTATCTGTTGCGGGCAAAACCCCTTACCTCTCCCGTATAACCCATTAGTTTTTGAGTTTTTTTTTTGCGTGATAATAGAGAGCACTGATAGATATTACTCGAAACAAAACGTACTGGTGTGTACTAGCACTTTATTATTTCCAAAGAGTTTGATGGTTTCTTTGCCTACTTGCCTGGATCACGTTAGGTGCGATTTACCTTTAATAATTCAGAATAGATTGATCAGTATCTACGAACAAAAAAAGAAGATAGTAAAATGTTTATTGCACATTTACGATATGGTAGGATTCCAAGCACTGCTTGTTAGTTTGTTAGTTAATAGTAGTTTGTAATCATTTAGATGCCACAATTCAAAGCCTTTCTTAGTTACCCAGTGCATTTTGTACTAGTTTTAAGCAAAATGTTCTTGATCTCTGTGCAGTTGGAGATGCCACTGACTTGCTGATTGCAACTGTCAGTGTGGTGATTGGACTGCATCAGTTGTGGGAATTGAACTGGTCAAATCTCAGACTAATACAATGCAAGGCATTTTTGCATGTGGTTCAATTTCCTCGGCCCATGGATCATGCTTTAGACCAGCTTGTCTTGCAGTGGATGATCTGAGGCTGTTTTACAAAATAAATTCAGTAACCTGTGGAGCGTACTCGTGGCATTGGTGTGTGAAAAAACTACATATGAGGACCAATAGAAGGCAAATGGGTACTACAGTGAGAACTAACGCTAGATGGCTATTTGGAGGAGATGGCCGTAGCAGTAGTAATGCAAGGATGGAACGCAGTGAGTCTGCTAACGAAGACATCTTAATCTTCTACTTCCAATTGGACCTACAAACCCGGATACAGGTGAGTTGTTGCTTCCTTACCATCATTTTCTAAAGCGAATAAAGTTACCAATCCAGCCGGCAGCTATTCTTTTTTCACGGATCAATTCCCTAGACTAGTAGCAATCGGCTAACTAAATCTACTATCATGATCATTGCATCATTCTTAGTTGCTAGTCACTGGTTCATGCAACTGTTTGATACTTACCTATGCACGTCCAGCCTAACTATTGAATTTCTTGGTTCCTACCAGTATGCATTGAATATAGAGCAATTTGATGTGGCAAAACAATTGAGGGAAAAACTCACAGAGGTACCAAATGACTTCGCTTGAAGATAAATGAATTCATTGTATGAGACTTGCTAAAGAAAATATCCTCCTCTAGATTGAAACAGTGATAATTAGGCAACGTGAAGCTAAAAGAGGCTCATCAAAGACTGAAGCTCAGGACAAAGCTATAAACCTTTTACGCGTGCGGTATGTTAATAGTTTCCATTTCTCCATGACGTTCCAGTGTTATGTAGCATTGGTTCATTTGAGAGATCACTTAGCTTTATCCATTTGTTTCAGTGCGGATTTGCAAAAGGCTGTTGACAGTGAAAACTATGCTTTGGCAGCTGCACTGCGTGATGAAATTGCTAAACTTGAGGTACAGCAAAACTGTAGTGCACCGGCCATGTGATGGTAATGTGTAAATAACATATTAACTTCAAACATCATGTAGACAGAGTCTCTGGCAGTCTCCGCTAAGGCCCTTGCATATCAAAATGTGAAATATGCATTTCGACTAGGGCAGAAAGTACGTCATAAGGTACACGGTGAGTACTGCTATACGACCCACTTCGTATTATTGTTTACACATTATTTCTGAAGCTATCCAAAAAATGGATAACTACTACAGATTTCTTTTCAAACTTTATATAAGAAGTTAATTTTTCATAATTGCCATTATCCTTAAATGTAACATTTGCATGTGTTAAAGCACACTTTGTATCAAATATTAAACTTCAGTGAACATGCTTTAGTTTCTCTTCTTAATTTTACATCACCTGCTGAAGGATATAGAGCTGTGATTTGTGGCATGGATCATGTGTGCTGTGAATCCAAGTCATGGATGGAGACAGCAAATGTGGAAAACTTGTCCAAAGGACCGAATCAACCTTTTTATCAAGTAAATGCTGCTTGACTTATTCCAATTTAAGTAGTTCCTCAATGCCCATAGTTCATAGAAATATCATTTCCTTCATGTAGCATCAGTTGTGACTTGTTTATCATGGATGGCGATTATGTGTAATAATACCTACCTGTTCTTGTTCTTAATTTGCAAACTCACTTATGGAATTGAGATGGTGATATTCATCATTGCCTTTTTCTCCTCCCTTTTGGATTTGTTCGGTATAATCAGGACGTTCATGATGCAATTTTATTAGCCTGCGATTGACTGTTTCTCTATGCAACTAATGCTTACTTTTGGACGATATTGCCCATGCATACTGATGTGTTTCATAGTTTAGTCTTTTGAGAATTGAGATGCTTAGTGATCCTCTGTGATTCATTGCCGAAATCTTGCAGGTCCTTGTTGATGTATATGCTGATCCAGAACTCCTTGTTGCATATGGTATTGATTTTTCTTTTCCACTGTTTACACTTAGTTTATGAGGCAGTTGACTTTGAGCTACATTTTCACAGAAAACATTTATTTCCTTTTATGGCGTTTTAAATTCCATATGCTAACTCAGTTTTATTATGACTTTATCTTTAGTTATGCTGATATTAAAGAAGCCTCATCAGGCTATTGTTCAGAAAAATCACCAGAGACAGCTCACTATATTTTTACTCGACCTGAAAAATATAAACTAGCAGGTTCTCTACTCAGTTTATAAATTACCTTTGCTCAGTGAAAATGAACAACTATGTGCTGATTTGCATGTCAAAATAATTCCAATATTTTGATAGACATGACCACTGGTGGAAATTCTATCTTGAGATCTGTAACTTTTAATGAGCAATCTTGTTTTGTGTAAAATGGCAGAAGAAGGCAAGATAGTAGGCTAATTCAGTAGTCAAATGATCAAATCCATCTTAACTTACTGTTTTATGTCTATGATGTGCCATTTTGAGACATGTTATGTCTGTATAATTTCAGTTGCAGAAGAAAATCTTGCAGAGGCTGAAATACCAGAGAAAGTGAGTTTGAGTTCATTTGCTTGGTGGTTTTCATTTTTGGTCAAATTGAACTAATGCTGTCCGCCTGTCCCCGTTTATAAATACAGGGAAGATTTGATCACCCCTATATTGAATTTCTGTTTTTTGGCGAGGACACTGCTGGGGACTTCATTCCTATCAAGCAGCTTCGTGAGAAGTATGATCAGCCACGTTATGAAGCTTCTGGGGATGAAGATGACGATGATGGCAGCACGGATAGCTGAAAGGTGAGTTTTTCACTTATAATGAGGCGTTCGTGTAATTGGCAAGTGGACCACAAAATTAATATTTTCTGTCCCTGCGTGATACATTCAGGTAGGCAGCAAGAGTTCCGAAATGGTGAAGGAGCTTGACAGCTCGTTACTATCTGATGTAACTACAGTGGGCTAATGTCAGTGAAGACTGGTTACTGGGCTAACCCGGAACCTGAACAATCCACAGCAATCTGCAATGATGCAATCTGCATTTGATATATTGATATCTGACCTTGCAGATTCACGATTGAGGGTAACACCCATATAGTGGCCAATCCATGAAGCCCTTTACATATACGGTTCTAAAGAAGATCCTTGTGGATTTGCAGTCTGTACTTCCCCCAAGTTCTTCTGTAACTGTGTTCCCTCTGATGGGAATTTTGTAGATAAGCTGCATTCATCAAACCTGCAACTCTGCAGCTGCAGAGAAAGCAAAGGGTTGACGTACATCTATTGGAAAGTTGGAATATACTTACGTGGAAAACTGGAAACCATAGAATTTTTGACGCTCGGGGAAAATAACCAAAAAAAAAAAAAAAAGGCTCCGGGAGTGTTGGTGTTGCTGATGTTGAAATGCCGCTCTCTAGAACTCTGCCGTGCCTGAGAATAAGGGAGTGCAAAGACGTCGTAGAATCCCCACTTGCACAACCGACTGGCCAAGTCGTCGTGAAGAACAACCTTCTCAGCCATCTAGTCACGTTTGAAGCGGCGGATATCGTCAGGATGCCATGCTTTTACATATAGTGCTTGCACAGCTACTAGAATGGGATGGGAACCCATCCTCTCTGCAAAAAAACGGAGCAGTCTATTAGCTAGTGATTAATTAAGTATTAGCTAATTTTTTTCAAAAATAGATTAATTTGATTTTTTTAAGCAACTTTCGTAAATAAACTTTTTCTAAAAACGTACCGTTTAGCAGTTTGAAAAGCGTGTACGCGGAAAACGAGAGAGAAAAGTTGGGAACCTTGAGGTTAGAACGCAGCAGATTCCGTTGTTTTATACTACTACTTTTTTTGTCAAAAAAAAATCAACCTAGTAATAAGGTTGTGTTTAGTTCACACCAAAATTGAAAGTTTGGTTGAAATTAGAATGATGTGACGGAAAAGTTGGAAGTTTGTGTACGTAGAAAAGTTTTGATGTGATAGAAAAGTTGAAAAACCCTTGGTTTCCGTATTTTAGAGCGCGGCCCTTATTTCCCTTTTTTTCTCCTATTCACAGGAAATATCCGGCTTTCGTAAGGGTCTATAAGTGAAATAAAACTTCACAGGTACTGTTCACAGAGGACGGCGATCGAATTACGCGCGAAGCGGAGGGCTTTTTCACAAAATTTCTACCCTGCACTATTCCTACCCTACGTAGACACTCTGGCTGCGAGCATGAGGCGCCGGCCTTGAAGAGGTTAATGTTTGAGATAAGGAAAAGGATTTAGCTAGTTCAAATCGATGTGCTATTCTTTTTTTTTTTCATTTTGAAAATGGCAATTAATCATGGTTTTGATATACTCGCTTGTGTTAGATAGCCTAAGCACGACTTAATTTGGTGAGCTCTTGTCACTATGATTATTCGTACTAATTGATGTGTTCATGTCAAATTTAACCGTATCATGTGTAAATGGCTTGAAGATTTATCCCACAAAAATATCCTGTTTTAGATTGGAGTCCACTAGATAATTTAATATCATTCTATTTTTTCTCTCGTTTTAACTATCTATATCAATAGCACTCACTTCTCCTTCTCATTTTCTCCTGCTCCTTGTTTTCTCTCTGCCTCAATGAATAGCATGGTAGTCTTTTAACCTTTTGTTTGATATAGCCTTTTACTATAAAACGACAGTATTTTTAAACCGAGGTATAGTATTTTGAAATATATGAAAACTTATATATATTAATATACAATAGGAGTAGTTAATTGAAAAATTGAATATGAATAGTTTGAGGTTGTAACTGCGTAAGTTAATAGGTCTCATTGTCTCATTGTCTCATCTCTTTTAACTAAACACGCAGAGATGGAATTGATCAACCTATCATATATAGGGAACCATGTGAATTAGTACACTAGACAATACCCCGTGCTTTGCTGCAGAAATTCGTGTATATAATATATGTGATATTTATGTACAGTGAAAACATAAAATAATAATTTAGCAAGCAAATCAAAGATGCAAAGCTGTTCACCGAGAATGAAACCGGTCTATTATCAGGTTTTTCCCCCTACTTATCAATCTATTTCTAGAACCCCTGTTAACTCTGATATAAGTACATCGACTGACAAAGTACCTGTCATCTTAATAAGATAAGTCTTCTGACAGCAGGCAGTGGTAACTTGATCTTCAATAGAGCAACAATGTGCCAAATTTACTGAAAACACAGACAAATATCTGCAACCTGTAAAACAATGACAATATATAGTGAATGGTTGGTATTTTCAGCAAAAGGAGGCGAAATTCAGTGACCATAGCCATTCGAAAATATTCATTTGCTTTTACACTGTAATATATAGTACACACTATCAGGCGGATTATATCCTAGCAGAGCTACCTTTTTTATGAACTAAAGAAATATGCAAAATGCAACCTTTGATGCTGTGAAACAGTAAGGGGAAGGAATATCCAACAGCATAAATAGTTCATAAGATCTCAAGGACGGCAACAATACTAAAAGCTGGTTAACATAAGTTCTCGAAAGGCTATTGATCAATTACCTGTGTAATGTTGCAGATGGATTTTAGTTGCATACTTGCACTCTTCCTTTGTACTGGATCAATTCACTCGATCCATTATATCATTTGAATGAAAAGAAGTGATGCTGAAAAAATATAGGAAAAAAATAGTGGATCCTTCAGATGTTATGAAACCAACATCTCATTAATTAAATTATACAAAGGCCAACATAATTCTCACTGGAAACAAAGAAATCAAATTGGTAGATAAAAAATTTGGGATCATAATCTTCCTTGCCATTAGAGAAAAATATGTGCCTTGAGAATCGATTGAAAGATATATAAGAACGTATGAGCTAGCATAAAACAGAGGCTGATCACCTCCCATAAGTCGCTTCAATCAATGGAAAATATTGAACCTCTCCAAAATAGATCGCTTGCAATCTGTTCAGGCAAGTAGGGAAATAAAGGTTAATCTGAGCCATCCAACGATCAAACAAAGAGCGAACGGGCAGGGTGGGAAGATGAGGAGAGGGAAACGGCACGAATGGGCTCGTGGACCGTGATGGGCTGGGCTTCACCGGGGACCTTCTCATCTAACGGTTTATATGCGATCTCATCCACCGATCGAACGGCTGAGAATTATTGATGACATGGCACAATGAGGTTTCAGCTTTGGGTCTTAACTTTATAGAAAGAAGGGAATAGTACAGTAATCCTATATATGAAAACGAAGACGATTGAACCCTAATTACTTTTACATTGTCAAACTTGCGCGTAATTAACTCGTTATAAATACAGCAACCATTATCCTCAAACTTTTGTTGGGAATAGTCCCACATTACTAATTTAGGGAGAGTTGAACCAACTAAAAAATAGGGGGAGTCCCTCACTTCTTGAGCTAGCTTTTGGGGTGTGGCAAGACTTCCTCTCGGTTGGACCAACGTCTTCCTGGTTTTAGGCCAACAAGTGGTATCAGAGCCAAGCCCACAATCTCTCTAGTGTTTGTGCACACTTAGGGTGGTGTAAGCCCAAAGCCAGTGGACCGCGGGTGTGAGGCCCGTATGTGTCCATGTGTGGGGTCGGTTAGTGGACCGCGGGAAACAAGTGGTATCAGAGCCAAGCCCACAATCTCTCTAGTGGTTGTGCACACTTAGGACAATGTAAGCCCAAAGCTAGTGGACCGTGGGTGTGAGGCCCGTATGTGTCCATGTGTGGGGTCGGTTAGTGGACCGCGTGTGTAAGTCAACAAGTGGTATCAGAGCCAAGCCCACAATCTCTCTAGTGCTTGTGCACACTTAGGACGGTGTAAGCCCAAAGCCAGTGGACCGCGTGTGTGAGGCTCGTATGTGTCTATGTGTGGGGTCGGTAAGTGGACCGCGGGTGTGAGTCCCGTATGTGCCTGTTTGTGGGGCCGGTCAGTGCTGAAGGGCACCAACGTGTGAAGGGGGAGATTGTTGGAAATAGTCCCGCATTGCTAATTTGGGGGGAGTTGAACCAACTTAAAAGTGGGGGGAGTCCCTCACCTCATGAGCTAGCTTTTGGGTGTAGCTAGGTTGCCTTCCGGTTGGGCAACGTCTTCTGGTTTTGGGCCAACACTGTTTGGGAGGCTTGCATTTGCACACAATTTAAGTCCAAATATATTTTCAGGGAAGTTAATTGTTAAAAAATTATCACTGTTTTTTCATGGGCGTCAACATAAAATTGTCAGAGATTTATACATAGATTATGGTAATTAAGGTTGGTGCTGGGTCAACCCAAAACCATAATAGTCCCGGTTTCAAAATGAACCGGGACTAAAAATGATCTTTAGTCCCGATTAAAAACCCCACAGCCATTTTATGATCTTTAGTCCCGGTTCATCCTCTATTAGTGGGATGTCAGGGGGCCGAGGATTTTTAGTCCCGGTTGGTGACACCAACCGGAACTAAAGATCATATTTATAGTCCCGGTAGTATTACCAGCCGAGACTAAAATTTAATACGTAATATATAATCCCTCTTACTTATCCTCTCCTCCACAATCGCAACAACATCCTCACACAGATCCCTTCCCCTTCCTCACACTTATCCTCTTCACAGATCTCTCTCCTCCCCTCTCCTCCCCCTCCTCCCTTCCCATCCGGCCGGCGGCCGGCGGGGCCGCGCCTGGCGGCGGCTGTGGGCAGGCGGCTGGCGGGGCCGTGCCCGGCGGTGGCCATGGCGGGCGGCGGCGAGCAGGCGGCCGGAGGTGCCATGCGCGGCGAAGGCCCGCGGGGGCGCGCCCGGCGGCGGCCGTGCCCTCTCGTCTGCCGGCCGGCGTCCATTTTTTTTTTTGATAATTTGTGATTGATTGAGTTGTATAATTTTGTGATTCATTGCATGGATCTGAGATGAATCTGTGATGTATTTGATTTCGGTGTATTTTTTAGGATTTGTGATGCATTTGATTTGCGTGTATTTTTTTTAGGATTTGTGATGTATTTGATTTGGGATGTTACTTTGAATTGGGGATTTGGGGATTGATTTGCGGATATACATGGCACTAGATTCGCGAGAAAATATAGAGATTAACTCTGGCAAAAGAAACAATAAAAAAAGAAAAAGGGACCATCTGGACTGGCGCTACCCTCTCTTTAGTCCCAGTTGGTGTTACCAACCGGGACTAAAAATTCTGGCGCTACCCTTTCTTTAGTCCCGACCGAGACTAAAGATCGATTTTTAGTCCCGGGTATCTGAACCGGGACTAAAGATAGCGATCTGTAGTCCCGGATTCATACTCCCGGTTGGAAAACCGGGACTGTATGGGGGTTACCAACCGGGAGTAAAAAGGCTTTCTCCACCGGTGTGTATCCAGTCTTGCACTTTGGTATGTGACATTCACATATTCCTTTGTAGCACTTTCTGTCTTCCTGCAAATTCTTGAGTTGTCTTTCATGCAGAAAGGTGTCTAATACTACTTAAAAGGTGATGTTTTGCCTCTGTCCAAACATGTATTGCCTTAACAATTTTTTTTTGCAGAGTGCAGGCCATGACAGATTATGTGTATTGCTTGTAGTCTTTTGTTTGGTGAACAAAGTAATCACTAGAATTGTACTGATTGCATTCGCAGTTGTGAACTTTTGTTGTGACCATGTGTTTTCATGCATAGAGAAAGAAGGAAATCTGTATCTACTTAAAAAATACGGAATACTTCTATTCACATCTCGTTTCGTCCGTCTTGTTAGTGTCCGTTTAGTCCTCTTGATGTGTCATGAGTGATTGGAGAGCAACAAACAAGAGCTATTTTTCTTCCCAGCTTGTAATGGGGATTTTTCTCTCTCCCTTGGAATGATGGGAATTGGATAGGTATTTTTCCATTCCACACTTAGCCAAAAACACTTTTCAGTTGTGGACGAATTTTTACCACGGTGTGGATTTGGATCCCTGGGTAGCGGGTATCGAGTCTCGATAGCCAGTCCACGCCTAACTAAAATGAGCCATTTGTTTTTTCGTGGCAAGGCATAAGCATGCTATAGAAATAAAGATTTGAAGACGAGTCTGTGAAGTCGGGTCCCACATGTCATGTGTGCGCCCGTTGTTTTCTGGTCATTTCTCTGGTTACTGCACAGACACGGCCCAACTCCATTTTCTCCTTCCGTAGAACCAACCACTGTAATATCTCCCAGAGTTTATTTTTACAGTGAATCTTAAAACTTCTTTCTATGTTTCGTTGACAAAACGTATATTGTATTTTGATTATTTGAATTGCTTTATTAAATATTTGGATATGCTTTATGTTCAAGGTGTTTTGCTAATTTGTGCTTTAATTTGTATGGCATCATCAATTTTTCATAGTAGTCTTCGATCTATGTTGTCTTTTTGTAATCTTATAAACACCATGAGATTGGTTTATGTGCCAAAAAGGTCGCACTATGCTACTGTTGTGATAACAAGTTTCTTGCATTTGGAATTAATCTACAGAAAAATTTTGGTTTATGGTATCTTTGGTTTGCTAGATTTTGTTTTTGTGTTCAACAAATTTAACTCAATGATTATTTAACATATTTTTACCTGATATAATTTTACATTTCCCATGGCAACGCACGGGCACCTCCTAGTAACTTATAAAACTTTTATGCAAATATAAAAAAGAAAGCCATTCTTAATTTATTTGTAATGATAAAACAAATCACATCAAGTAAATGATAATTATATTTTTTTTAACAAAACGAATTGTTCAACATTTTTTCAAAAGTCAATTAACTACGTTAAATATTAAAAAAATGAAGGGAGTATCAATTTTTATAGAAAAATTGATGACATTAAGTAGTGGAGGCAGCAACAAAAGAGCCCGAACGGCTGGTGGAATTGTTTAGGGGTTGTCTCTGCCGCTAAATATGTATGCCATATCTGTCATCTAAGCTTTGACACACAAGATAAAGTAAATCCCTTTCGTTTTTTGTTCATGTTTCATATCATCGACTTTTCGATGTATGTTCGATCATTCTTCATTTATTTGTAATGATAAAACAAATCACAACAAATAAATGATAATTACTATATATATATCAATCTTTCTTAATTTATTTGTAATGATAAAACAAATCACAACAAATAAATAATAATTACTATATATAAGATGACCGGTAAAACATATGTTAAAAAGTCAACCACACTAAACATTAAAAAAAACGGAGGGAGTATTATATGTATAGGTGAAATAATTACATCTTGAAAAAAATTTTCTTCGTAAATTTACAACCAGCACACAGAATATCGTTTGAGGTATTGCCGTAGAACATGTCCGACATGCATCTCTAATTCCTGTTTTCGGAGACTAATATGAGAATATGATTCGTAGTCGTAAGTGAGTCATGACTAAGCCACGACCAGCAATTGCCTGTCAAAGTTCACACACACTATAGCTAGCTGGTAGTATTATTTGTATTATTTGTAGCTTGGTGTGTAACCACGCGTATGTTGATGTGGAAGTGGAACCATGTCTTAATTATAGTCGGCAGGGTGTGTGAAATGTTTTCATTGGTGTTTTTCAGTTGACTTGGCTAATTAAGATTAGGTCTAGTTGCAACTTTATAAGGACATAATTAAGGTCAAGTTGACATGTTCATCGTCGAAGAGATATATATATTTCCTCCGCCCTGAATTTGAAGATGAAGCGAAGTGAAGATTAGGGTTTTGTCCTCGTTCCCAGCCATCACCTATGGTGTTGGGTGTTAGACCGTTAGTTCCGCTGCTGCTGCTGCTTGGTTGGTGTTTGCCTCGTCCGTGTCGTCGGTTGTATTCTTGGGCTGTCCTAAGCTGTAATCTAAGTTAAGGTAAATAAGTTCTCTATTTATTTTAAGGATTGCAATGATTCATATTTGTCACCGTGGGTACCAGCGCTATGTCCTAGGACTGATATTGAGATCGCGGTTTCGTAGGAAGCGGTTCGCGCCCTTTTTCCTACGACACGCTCCTGTCAGGTGCCATTGTACGGCGGTGCTAGATTGGGGTGTGACAGGTTGCCCCCACACCCTTGCCCATGTGAGGTTCAAATTTCACTGACTCCGTCCCCGCCAATCATGATGGGGATAGAATTTTTACCATCCCCATCCTCACACATTGAATTAATCCACGTGAATCTCTCGTTCCCGCATAAAACAAATAGATGCGTCTAATATTTTATGCTCTAAAATAGAGAACAAATCATCCATGCACAATATCAATATATCAACATATATCCCATTATCACCTAAACAAACCATTGTGAATTTACCATTCATAAAAGTTCACAAGGACCACACCATATAATCGCAGTTATTTAGATTGGATGTCCCATCAACCACCACGACCCTACTACTCCTTTACGGCTTGCCCTGGTATCCCCTCTTTATTATCATTTGCAATAGTTATGTTTCTAGATGAATTGTTTACTAATATCCTTATTTTTTTCTGAACTTTTTTATTCTAAATTGTATCTCAAATTTTGATCTCTCATTTTTTTTCTATTTTTTAAAAAATCAGAATTTATTTTTTAGACATATTTAATCATATGCCACTTTTAGATGTGGCAATTAATTATTTGTTACTGGACCCACTTGTTATCATGAGGACCCACATGACATTGTCATATGTGTGGTAAATGGTTAAACAACATCTCTAAATAGTTAAATGGGTGTTCTACGTTGACTGTGTTTTCTATTATTATTTTTGTTTTGAATTTCAGTTTTTTCTAAACTGTATTTTTATATGAACTCTATTTTTTATTTTTTTCTAATTTCAGCATTTATTTTCTTTTTATTTTAAGTTTTAATTAATCTTGTGTTGTGTTCTAAATGGTTTCTTGTTTGTATATATCCCTTAGTTTTATTTTGATTTTTAGTTATTTCTAAATTATATTCCTACATGAACACTTATTTTCCTGATTTAAAATTTTATTTTACTTTTATTTCAAATTTTAATTAATATCGTAATGTGTTCTTGGTGACTACTCATTTAATATTTTTTAGTTATTTTTACACGAACTCTATTTTCTATTTGTCTAATTGCAGACTTTATTTTTTTTTGAATTTTTATTAATCTCGTCTGGTGTTCTACATGCATCGTCTTTCAATATTGATTATTTTGTATTCAAAATTTCAGTTATAATTAAATTATATATCTAATTGAATTCTATTTTTTCGTTTTCTCTGATTAATATGGAATTGTGTATTCTCCATGGTAAACGTGATGCCTCATCTCAGTCATGTTTTAATAATATAATAGATGATAAACAAATATAGGTTTTCTTTACTAATGGAACTTTTATTATATGTAAAAGATCAACCAAATGTATATATGCTGCACTTTATATGCCAAACAACAATATATCTTCACATGTCTAGATTTACAAAATTATTCGTTATGGCTAATTCACTCAGCAATCGTTGGTCAAAGTTTTGACTACACTAGCTTAGTATCTGCAGTTGTACGCATCCGTGTGCGCGTTGATGTGAAAACTTGTCCAAGTCAGCAAGTGTGTACACTACATTGATCAACTTAGTAGACGATCAACTTAGTAGAAAGCAAAATATATATGTATATATGTGGGCATTTGTTTTTTGGTTGACGTACTTAGCAAATGTTAGATACCGTCTACATTCATCTTAAAAGGAGAGATATACTCCCTCCGTTTCTAAATATATATTTGACGCAGTTAACTTTTTTAAATATTTTTGACCATTCGCCTTATTAAAAAAAGTAATTATTAATTCATTTCATATCATTTGATTCATCGTTAAATATACTTATATGTATACATATAGTTTTACATATTTCGCAAAAGTTTTTAAATAAAACGAACAGTCAAATATGTGCTAAAAAGTCAACGATGTTAAATATTTAGAAATGGGGGAGTACCGTCTACAAATCCTTCCAACTCTGCAAGGTCGTCGTCAAGCTGACTCCTTGAACATGATATAGTCGGAGTATATTTTTGTGTTATATCAGTTAGGGAGTGTGTGCTCCCATTTGTTTTTATTTTAAGACGACTTTACACTTGCAACGCTGCTGAATTGTACTAATCTTTGCCTGATTACGTATCAAATCGATGTGCTATTCTTGCCCTTTTTTTCATTTTGAGAATGGCAATCATGGTTTTGATATATATATTCGCTTGTGTTAGATAGCCTAAGCACGACTTAATTTGGTGAGCTCTTGTCACTATGATTATTCGTATTTTTTGATGTGTGCATGTGTAAGAAGGAATTAATCTAGATATTCTCACCGCCCTTAAAAGACCGTCTTTTTAGCTTGAAGATTTATCCCACAAAAACTATCTTTTTTAGTCTGGAGTCCATTAGATCTTTTAATACCATTTTATCTTATTTTTCCCGTTTTGACCACCTAACCAATAGCACTCACTTTTCCTTATTTTCTTCTACTCCTTATTTTCTCCCTGCTTCAATTTAATGAAGAGAATGGTAGTCTTTTAACCTTTTGTTTGATATGTCTTTGACTTTCTAAAACAACAGTTCTTTAAACCGAGGTATAGTATTTGAAATATATGAAAACTTATATTAATATGCAATAGGGGTAGTCAATTGAAAGTTTGAATATAAATAGTTTGAGATTGTAGCTGCGTAAGTCAATAGGTCTCATTGTCTCTCATCTAAACACACAAAGATGGAATTGATCAACCCTGTCATACATAGAGCCATGTGAATTATATTAGCACAGTAATATATATGATCAAAACGTAGACGAATGAAACCTAATTACTTTTACAATGTCAAACATGCGCGTAATTAACTGTCTATAAATACAGCAGCTAGCAACCAAATCCTCAAACTCTCCAACCAAAACAAAAACAAACTGAGCAAGAGAAATCAAGCAGCTACCTGCCATGGCCGCCATGCTCGCTCGCCTCGCCGGCAAGCAGCAGCTGCTGCTGCAGTACGCGCTCCGCCGCTCGCCGGCGCCGCCCGGTCGACGCCTCCCCGGCGTGGTTCCGGCCCTACCCCTACTTTGGTCTGCACCATTCCTCGGCGGCAGCCGCCGCCTCAAGTCGTACAACGCGGCGGCTGGGGTTGCCGTGGTGGGCGGCGACAGCAGCAAGGCCGCCGCCGACCACCACCGCCACGCCGTCGGAGCTGATCTCGACGTCGGCGAGCTCGCCTCCGAGGAGCACTACTCCGCCGCCGGGACGTCGTCGTCGTCATCCCGCGAGTACCACAGCGTTGCTGTAAGTCAACTAATGTCACTCCCTCCGTTTCGTTTCTTATTATAATAAGTTATTTGACATTTTTATCAGTAAAATTTCTTTAATTTCGATCAAATTTATAAAAAATATACTTATATATTCAATACAAAATAAATATATTATCAAAATATATTCGAGGTTAAATTCAATGAAACTAATTTGGTGTTTTAGATGCTATTAATTTTTTAAATAAACTAAGTCAAACGTAAAGAATTTTGACTAAAGTCACGACTTATAATATAGAACGGAGCAAATACTACTCCAGTTCAAATTTATGACGTCATTAACATTTTTACATAACGTTTGATCATTTTATTTTGTTAAATATTTAATATAAATATGCAAATTATAAGTTCATATTATAGTTTCTTCGATAATAAAATAAGTCAGAATAAAATAAATAATATTTATATATTTTTTTTTCTCAATAAGACGAATGGTGAAACGTTATATGAAAAGTTAACAACGTTATAAATTTTAGGATTAGGATGGAGCTAGGGAATACTCCCTCCGTATTTTAATGTATGACACCGTTCACTTTTTGACCAACGTTTAACCACTCGTTTTATTCAAATTTTTTGTGCAAATATAAAAATATTTATGCCATGCTTAAAGAACATTTGATGACGAATCAAGTCATAATAAAATAAGGAGTAAATTTCACAAAACTACAAATACTTTCGTCAAATTATCACAAAACTACAGATTTAAGGAGATGTTTCACAAAAGTACATATTTAACACTAAAGTTCTCAGAGAACTACATATTTAAGATGGAGTATCGCAAAACTATAGATTTAGTAACAAAGTTATCACAAAACTACATATATTGGAGTTTAAATCCTTAGCACTAGTGTTATATTTGAGTTATAAACGTCGAAGTTTTGTGATTGAATTGACACTAAACCTGTAGTTTTGTGATAATTTTGTTACTAAATCTGTAGTTTTGCGATACCCTATCTTAAATTTGTAGTTCTTTGAGAAATTTAGTGCTAAATATATAGTTTTGTGATATATCTTATTAAATCTATAGTTTTTTGATAATTTGACAATTTGACTAAAGTATCTATAGTCTTGTGAAATTTACTCTAAAATAAATGATAATTACATAAATTTTTTTGAATAAGACGAATGGTCAAATGTTGAAAAAAAAATCAATGGTGTCATACATTAAAATATGGAGGTAGTATTAATTAGCGTCCAACGCAGTTAATTATGTGCGTGGTCAATCGATTCATTGTAATTGACTGATCGATTGATTGCGGCGGCAGCAAACGGTGGCGGCGGCTGATGGGGACTTCGACGGCGGCGAGAAGATGGCAGCAGCAAGGCCGGCGGCGAGAGGTGGCAGCGCCAAAGCAAGTGTACTACTGGGGTGGGGAGAGCCGGAGCCAGGAGGTGGCCCACACTACAATTGATCACATATATATATTACCATTATATTCGCATATCACTAGTTATTAATCACTGCGCTAAGTATTTCGTAGATGTAGTTTGCAGAACTAGTTACATATATACTTTCACGTCATAAAAATGATGGATCGGATTAAGCCCGACTGTGTGGTAATAATTGAACATGTTGTGTAGTAAGTATATATTATCACCTGACTGTGATTATACATATGTATGTGAGGACCTATATATGCGCCAAAGTTTGAATAAATGTATGTGATCAAATTTCCAATGAAAGGGGTTAGGGGGCGGTCCGGTTTTTTCTTATGATTCGCGTGGAGTAAATTGCATCGGAGCTATACGTGAACTTAATCGCGCGAAAAAAAAAACTAACATCGCACTAGGAATCTAAGATGTCCAGATTCTCTCTTTTTTTATAACAAAGAGAGTCATTAATTTGAACACGTACATACCAAAGGGTGGTAATTGATAGTTAGGGCTCGTGTGCCCTTTACCATTAATCCATCTCAGCGCTAAAATATTTTTACCTTAAAATTTAGTAAAATTCAATCCAATCATTTTTAACCCCACCCTTAGGCTAAAAAGTTAGACCCCATTACCACTTTTACGTGCCATCAGTGATGGCGAGAATCCTCAAATATGCATGCAACGCTATGTCATGATCCTCCTCGACATGCGACACAATCGAGAGCATGACTATTCTCAGTTCAGTCTACAATTTTCAGTGCTTTGAACGTAGCATAAAAATTAACATATTAAGGTTTGTGTAGAATATACGTATAAAGACAAAAAAAATTGATAAAAAGTTGGTTACAAATTACTTCTCCATTTCACAATGTAAGACTTTCTAGTATTGTTCATATTCATATATATGCTAATGAATCTATATATATATATATATATAATAATGTCTAGATTCATTAGCATCTCTATATGAATATGGGTAATACTAGAAAGTCTTACATTGCGAAACGGAGGGAGTAGAATTTATAGTTGCAGTAGGTGTCAGGATAGTAATAGTGTCAGAGTCTTATTTTAGGCTCTATCTAATTAGGAGAAAGACACACCTAACATATCTTATGGTGACTGTATGTCTGTAGCATAAGCGAGGTATGACACTGACTGACAACATAACCAATCGATGATCGTAGATAACCTGATACGCTATAATTACGTCAAAAAAACTGATTCGCTATAATTATGTTAAATCTAGAAGGAACGTCCACAATCAGTGTCTCAGAGATATATATGCTTACAAATATTAATATCATGTCTCCTGATATCAGTGGAGGTATTGCTGTGTGTAGATCGAACATGTCCTCATCTCTAACTCCTGTTTTAATTAGGAGAATAATAAGATGATTCGTAGTCGTGAGTCTAAGACACGATCAGCAATTGCCTGTCAAAGCTCACACACTCTGTATAGCAGCTGGTAGTATGTGTAGCTTGGGCCAATTTGTTTAGGGGAGCTTGTCCCAACTGTAGTTTTTCTCAAAAACTGATTCTGCTAGAAACTGCCCCAAACAGTATATTAGTGTGTAACCACGCGCATGTTGATGTTGAAACATGTCTTAATTAGTCGACAGTGTGTGATCCGTACTTAATTAATTTATTTAAACGTAAATGTTTTCATTGGTATTTTTTCGGTTGACTTGGCTAATTAAGATCAGGTCTACACTTGCAACTATGTATAGGACATTAGGTCAAGTTGACATGTTGATCGTCGAAGATATATTAATTATTTGAGTTGTCGCCTATTAGCGAGCTAGCTGAGGGTAATGCTCTACTCTTTTTTCTTTCTTCAACTTAACACGTACGCTTACACACTTACAAGGCCAGTGGACATGTTGAATGGTATTGGACTTTTTGCCCTGATTATGTAGCATGTTTATGAGGTAAAATTAGGCCTATTTAAGTTTTCATATTCAGTGAGAAACTAGTTGGTGAGAATATAAAAAAAATAGATTTCTTATCTTCTGACTTGTATATTATTATCTACATGCTACAACTGCACATTATTAGAATTCAGATTAAATTTTAGACTATTTGCATGAGCTAGATATGACTTATTAGAATCTCCCTATATATGGCCGATGTGTTCGGTAGAAAGGGTTGGGCACCGCATGCACGTATAACAGAGCGATTTATTAGTGTATGATTAATTAAATATTAGCTAAAAATACTTGAAAATGGATTAATATAATTTTTTTTAAAAAAATAATTTTTCTATAATTTTTTTTCAAAAAACACACCATTAGTAGTTCGGGAAATATGCACGCGGATAAAGAGGGAGTTGAAGTTTGTACTATAGAACACAACAACACAATAGTATAGATCAAATCAGCGTGCTATTTTACTATTTCGAAAATGGATGTGTTCGCTTGGGTTATAATTAGATGATATTTTGAAAGCTAATTCTTAGGATTAAAGTTGTACCAAATATGACATGCATGTCATCTTATATTTTCGCTGGGTAGCATTGTCGATGGGCGTAGTTAATTTACGCCTTATAAACTTGAGCACCAAGTTAAGATTGATGAATTATCAAAATATCAAATGAATTGAAGGGCTAAATCTCAAGTGAAACAGACCAAAACTGTAATATTAGTCGTCATGATCGATCGACCACACAAGAACTCACGCTAGCTAGACTGAAACTTGAGAGTAGTCCTATCCCCATTACTCTACCCTATCGGATCCCGTCTCATAATATTTTCGTCTTCTTTTAGCATAACATTTTGTTGAAGATAATACATTGCCTTAAATTTAGAGAAGTTGTAGCCAATTATTACAAAGTTTAATTTACAGATAAATAACTGCCAATTACAAAAATTATACTCTTATATTTTATATTATAAGTAGTTTGACTTTTCTCTTAGTCAAAGTTTTTTTTATTTTTTACCAAACTTATATAGAGCAAACTAGCAATATCTACAATACCAAATTAGTTTCATTAAATTTAATATTAAATATATTTTGATAATATATTTATTTTATATTAAAGTTATTATATTTGTTACAAATCTGGTTAAACCTAAATAAGTTTAAGAAAAAAATCAAACAACTTATGATATAAAACATAATATAAAACAAAGGGTAGCTTGATTAAAAACAGCGTTCCTGCAACTAGCTAGATGAAGAGAAAGAAAAACAAAATTGCGCGGGACTCGTTCTCGTCAACGCAATCGAAACGGGCCGGGGCGGATCGATCGAGCCGTGCTCGCCGCGCCGCCGCTGAAACGCCGGACGCCGCCGGCTATAATTAGAGATGATTACATATATAGCTCACCGGCCAGCCATCGTCGTTCAGGTGATCCATCCATGCATGCAAACCTTCTCAAGCTTCAACGATCAGCGTACGTAGCACGAGCTAGAGAGCCGTCGACGCCGACGAGTTCTCGATCGATCTCCATCGCCGGAGATTATATCGAACAATGGCGATGTCGTCGTCTCCCGCCTCGCCGCCGCCATCCTTCCTGATCGGCGGCGCCCAGGCCCAGCTCCTGCGCCACCGGGAGGAAATGCTGCTTGTTCTTCCCTCCCCTCCCTCCGGCCGGCAGCTGCCATCGGAGGAGGAGGAAGCAGCACCATGCGCCGTCCATGGCCGGAGTACGATCCTTGCCGCCGCCGATGACTCCAACCCAACGCGGCCTGGACCGCCGGCGGAGGGCTCCGGCGGCAACGGTGGAGCAATCCACACTGCTGCTTCTTCCTGATCCATCGCATCGTCTCGTCTCTGCTGTTGATGGTAGAGACTAGAGAGCTATCTATCTTGGAAGAGATGATAATTCAATAATTAACTGCCATGATCCATTGGAGGAGAGGGATCAACAGCTAAATAATTAAGCATATTTGAGATACATTAGACGGAAATTCAGAAAAGATTCAGAATTTTACAATCGGAAGAGAAATAAAACTGAAACTATATTGGTGGAGTTCTTCCACGGCCTGGTGAATGTTGATATTTTTCCAGGCATTCTCTTTTAGAAAACAATTTATAAAATGCTATACCATTGCAACGGTATAGTTTATATGTTTGTTGACATCATTATTGATGGTATCTATGGGTATCGTGTCTCTATTCTCTGGTATCATATCTGGTAGGGAAAAGTCTATTTGACACCCTCAAACTCTTATGTTTGTCTAAAATACACCCCGAACTACAAAACCGGCCATAATACACGCTCCAACTATTAAAATCGACATTTTACATCTTATAACGGTTTTAGACCGGTTTTGGACGCCACGTCAACATAGGGTCCCACCAGTCCTTTTCTTCTTCCTCCTCTCTTTGGATAAGCTCCCTGAGGAGCGGAAGCAGCAATGAGCTCCCTCCCTCCATCCCCGGCATCCTCCCTCTAGCCATGGCTGGCGAGCTTCCCCATCCTGTGCACGCATGCTAGGAGATGCTGCGGCAAGCACTGGCACCTCGTCGAGCTCGAGTTCCTCATCCCCAAGCCTCGTCGCCTTCGATGAACTCGGCGTCCCCAAGCAGCTCGAGGTCCACCGGCGAGCTAGTGTGACGCGTCGGCTCTGATCTCATAGATGAGTCGCTCGGGGAGTGGGAGCTTGAGCTCGAGCTCGATGGCACGATTTCCTGGAGAAGATGGAGTTCTAGAGGCGGCAGAGGAGGCGAATCTTGAGCTTGTGCTCATCGGTGGTCGGTGCACGAGGGGCGGGCGAGGGGGCGACGATGAGGGAGGGGGTATGGAGCTTACCGGCTCTCGAAAGGGTGAAAGGGGAGCTCGACCTCGCCGGTGCCGATCTTATAGGGAAGCTCAAGCTCTGGCCCGGAGCGCCTCCTCCATCCGCCGGCTAGCTCGAGCTCCCTCCTTCCTTCTGCCGCCTCCCCAAGCGCCTTCTCATCCATGCACCGCAAGCGCAAGCTCGAGCTCCGGTGATGTTGAGGATGAGCTCTGGCTCCTCGTCGCTTGCTCCATGCGTGCCCAGATCTGCCTCAGGACGGCGCCGTGTGCTGGCGACTGGCGGAGGACGAAGGTGGAAGGACACAGAGCTCGGCCACAACATGATCGACCTCCAGCACCGTCGCCACTACCTCATGGCCCTCGGCTCTGGCTCACTCCATCGCTCATCGTGGTAATCCCGTGTGGGCAGAGAGAGCAAAGAGCACTGATCGATTTTTCATTTATTTTCTTGGGTTGACTGGACTGACACATCAGATGAAAACCACTTAAGTTTACATGAGGGGTTTCTTTGCATGGTTTTAAAAGTTAGAGGGGGTTAGATACCCGGTTTTCAAGTTAGGGGGTGTGTTTTAGACAACATGAAAAGTTGAGGGGGGTAAAATGGACTTATCTCTATCTGGTACCTAAAGTATCAACACGCCTAATATAAAAATCTAGTATATGTATGCACTAATGTTTGATACTTGGGATACCAGATCTGATACATATGGTATCGTGCTGACGTCAGTGTTCTGTTGGGTTAACGGCACACCATTTACTTAGTTATTTTTTGGGGGTTAACAAAGGGTTAAAAAACGATTTTGCTAAACATCTATCGGGTGATTTCTTCTGATATTTGACGTTTTCTTGGCCATAGGATATCGTATGCCAAGATTAGTGCAGGAATCAACGCGGGTGATGTTTCTAGCTCTTGCTTTGCCCGCTTCCTTGTCGCTCTCTCTCCCTTTCTTTTCGAAATAAAAATTGATTTCTTTAACGGTGAAAAATTAAGACATTTAAAATTAAAATAAAAAATAAAAAATATAATTACAGTACTATATAACTAAAATTAAATTCAGTTGATATGATATGTAAGTGAACTGTAATTTTGATAAAAATGTAATTTAAAAAATTAAATAAATATTATTTTGTGATTTGTTTTATTATTAAAAAAACTTTAAGTATACTTTACCATATATATTTACAATATTTTTTAATAAGATGAGTGATTTCACTATTTTAAAAATTAATGGTATGATCTATTAAAAAATTGGAGGCTATATACTTCAACATTATCAATTAATCATCATAATCTCTGTATGTGGAGTGTGCTCATCAACTCGTCAATTCCCATCGTCGTCAAGCCATGACTGCATGCCTACTTGCCTAGTGTGAACACATAAGATGAACGACGACCCGGTCAGATCAGCTACTCTCCCGCGGGGAGCGGGGTCCCAGTCCAACTTGCACATGTACAGTACACGTAGGCTTGCCATTTTGACTTGCTGACCGATCAAACATCACCCATGCATTTGATACACCATTTCGCTCGCTAGGTTTACGCGCACATACAATATAAATACAACTATAAAATGCAGGAGCACTCCTCGTGATCGATCAAGATCAACCACACACCAATCCACTCTAACACCTACGAGCTCCGAGCTGCAGCCATGGCCATGACCTCACCGTCACCGACATCGCCGTAGTTCTACGTGTCGTCCTCCCCGCGCCACCAGCCGGGCCTGCTCCTCCCCCTCCCGTCGCCGTCCTCCTCCGACTGGCGCCACCCGACGACGCAGCTCGCCGTCGCGGCGAGCAGTGGACACTACTCCGAGACAAGGCGGAGTGCTCCTGGAGATGAGGCCTAGAGGATCGGAGGAGGAGGGGGAGCTCCCCGGCGGCCGGCGCCGCCGCCGGCCGGTCCGAGAGAAGGGCGCGGCGGAGTGGTGGTCGTCCATGCGGTGGCGAGGGACGCTCCTCCGGAGACAGGCTCTGGCCCAAAGATCCATTGATTCACAAGAAATACAAGATCGTCAAGAGCAAGATTAACTGAAACATTGTTAGGGAACAAATTAGTTTCTGAACTTAGTATCTTCGTTTTTTAATATATATGTCGTTGATTTGTACATTATGTATGAGCATTTGTTTTACCTTAATTAAGATGCCATGCATTTCTGTTACATTTTTGCGAACGATTTTGGAAGAGTTATTCATTATATGGGTATGATGCACATGTCTGAATTAATTAATGCAATCAAGCTATCATCAATTATATATGATGCACATTGTATTTCTTAGTTACACCTTTTGTACCTCTCACATACTGTCACACATGGTCCATCGCCAAACACATCACGAAGATATATAAATTGGTACTACCATTTGCGATCATTCATGCATATGCCAAGTTGAATTAAAAGGACGTATATTATTTTACCATCATTAATTCAGTATTTTAATCTGATATAACAAACCGCAACTTGTTTGATATAGAGCGTGCATCAGTACAGCAGCAAAAGTTTGACGTGCAATTTGCCTTAGCATATCACAACATTAATTAATCATCATGATCAACAACTTGACCGATCGACCGAGACAGCAGCAACATATATATCAGATCAATCCAGGGTCGAGTCAATTGCAAGCAACGCGAAGTCAAACGACAAATCGAAATGCATGTCTCATATATATATCACAATTAAATAGGAGTAAATTACGTTCAGGGTAAGAACTTAGGATTTTTTTTTTACCATATATATCAGCCGGACACAGCATTCCATATATTTTCCACAAAGTTCCACCGTATGGTGAACGTAATTTACTTATTAAATAGTCATAAACAATTCTAGAAACATTTAATAACATATATTATAATGTCAAATATCGCTCCATAAGCATATAAAAAACTAAATTTTCAATAATCTATGTAATATAAGAAAGGGAAAATTTTGGTAACAAATAGAATCTATCCATAACAAGATTTTTTTTTTTGATAGACTTAATATTTTGCAAGTAGATAAGAAACTATTTATATAAGTATTTTCTTTTTTAAGGGATTTCTTATAACAATTTGATTGATACATTTGAGGAGTAAAATCGAAACAAACGAGCGCTCTCATGCGAATCCCAAGTCAGAGCATTTCTCATTTTACTATATTCTTAATTGAATAATTTTAGGTCCTGCAGTCAAAATAATAATTTTAATTCTAAAGTAATACTCCCTCCGTCCCAAAATATAAGTATTTTTTAGTATAGTGACAAGTCAAACATTTCCAACTTTAACTATTAATAGCAAAAAAATAAAAAAGATCAATCATGTAAAACTGATGTTACTAGCTAGATTTATCATTAAACAAAATATCATAATATGTAACTCTTTTTATTTAAACATCTTACTTTTATAGATATTATTGGTCAAAGTAGCATCTTAGAGACCGTATCAGAGTCTAAAAATACTTATATTTTGGGACGGAGGGAGTACTAAGATAGCCCAGAGAAATTTGCTCCGTGCATATATAGATGTCCATATATCCCATTGAAGTGGGTTATTTTTTTCACTCGAGTGATGTAGAATTGTTTCATGCATGCCATCCACAAAATCATAAAATAATTTGAGAAAAAATAGGTAGCTGGGTAGGTGAATATTTGATATACACATTCACAAACATGCCCCCAGCAAAAATAATTCACAAACATAAAAAATTCAAATTTAACTTATACAAGTGGATAAAATATTTCTAGTTGTATAAAATTGAATTTGATCGTGTATATTTGTGAATGACGACATATCACACATATATTACCTGATCTATCTTATGAAATTGTTTTAATTTTTTAAGACCTTTTCTAAGTGACATGTATTAAACGAGTGTACATCTACTTAGGGAAAACTCTTTTAATCGCCCGGGTGGATGTCCACCTGTTTATTACATAGCATCTAAATAGTTATGAAAAAATTGATAAGATAGATCAATATGAAATGTATCACTCCACAAATATATAAGTTCAAATTCAACTTCAACAAATTGTAATAAAAATAACAAATAAAACTCAAATTAGTATAGGTATGTTTTTATTTAAATTTGTTATTTTTGTTATAACTCGTAGAAGTTGAATTTGAACTTACGTATTTATGGAGTGATATATTACAAATATTGATCTATCTTATCATTTTTTAAAAAAAATCATAACCATTTAACATGCAATAAACAAGTGGATGTCCGCTGAGTGATTAGAATCCATCTTCATCTACTTAGTGACAAAAAGAATTTTCCAGTGATACAGTGGGAGCTAGACGTACTACTGGTACATTGAAACAGATGTAGAACATTTGTACACACATACACAAATATAATTAAGGTGTGTGCCCATTGTGTATTAGTATTACTACTTCTCTGATCATGAAGACAGTCATATACTTACACACGTACTATGCCATAAACAAACAACACATCACAATTAATTTTAATCCATGACCAGATCAACCCATCACGTTCATGTTCTCGGTCAAGTCCAACACTGTGAATACACACGTACGGACCAACAAAAATCCATTGACCACTTCCTCTCTCTCTTCTCTCTGTTCGTCAATACCAGTGCCTAGCTACTGTTCGGTCAAACGCCACGGTTAGCTTAGCTCACCTGACCATTTCGCCGCCGCGGCGTGTCGTGGCGTCGCCGGCTACAAATACGGCAGATCGCCGGACAACATTTCATATCCTCATCCATCCATCCAGGAGCATCCACTGGGCATCAGCTCGAAGCTCGGGACTCGCCGCGACGACGCGATCGATCGGACATCGGAGTGATCGAGTTAGTAGGTATCTAGGTGTTCGATCACCGTACCTGGTGGCTGGTGGCTGTGGTCGATCTAACTATATCGCTAGCTAGCTCGATCGATCGCCGGAATTAATGGCAGCCATGGCGTCGCCGACCTCGCCGTTGTCGTTCCTCCCGGCGCACCTCCTGTGGCCCCACCCCGCGTCGCTCGCCGGCGCAAACGTGTTGGTGAGGGACGCTCCGCCTGAGACAGGCGGAGGCCCGAACCACAATGTCGTCCTCCTCCGACAGCCGCCGGTGATGTTGGCGGCGGCGGCGGCGGCGGGAACTCCGGAGCAAGGCAGTGGCCCACACTACAACGCGGTTCCGCAGTGGAAGCCCAGGGGAGGAGATCAACTCCGACTGCCCGCGTCGCCGCCGGTGATCTTGGCGGCGGCGAGCACTCCGGAGCAAGGCAACGGCCCCAAGACCAACGCCGTCCTCAGGCGGCCAACGCCGCCCGGTGGCGCCGGACCTAGAGAAGGCAGCTGCGGACGCGGCGGAGTGATCCACGCCGTCGCCGACTCCGCGCCGCAGAGGCCAGGCGCGCCGGCGGAGGGCGCCGGCGGCAATGGTGGAGCTGTCCATGTCGCCCCTGCTGCTGCTGCCTCTTCTTGAGTAGAAAGCTAATGAAAAACGCACAAAATTAAATTAAGATCTGATTAATTTCCAAATCCGAGGCTTCTTTGATAGGTTACAGTAAATACATAGATTCATAATTTTGTAAGATTTTCTAGAGGTAGCTAGATTACTGTATATGATATTATGATTAAGTGGTAGTACGTACATGTACATGTCTGAGTTGAAGTTCAGATAAAAATGTCTGAACTTCAGTTGGAAATGAAGGGAATAAAATCAAGCAGATTACCAAATATCATGCCTTGCATATACTCCTATTCAAGTTCCTTTCTACTTTGATTTTGTAATATATTATAGTTCAGATCTTTGTGCATGAAACCCTGTAATTAAAACGAGCTCTAAAGCCTACACTAGTGCTATACATAATACTTTTTCAAAACAAGTTGCATAAGATAGTGCGACGTTTCTATTATATAGTTGGAAAAAAAAATATAAGTCCATAGTCTTGGAAGTCTATAGTCAGGAAAAAGAAAAAGACAATCACACCATACGTATACGTATGATCCTACTGCTAGAAATAGAACAAACAGACAACACCCATAAGGAATGGGTCTTCTGAACGACGCCAATGCACAAGCACCGTCCGCCACCATCCGTCCTAAAGAACCAGGACTTGGTTTTCACCTAAATAACCCATTAGGAGTAATAAGCTGTTATACATAATACATTTGTAGCAAACTGTTTGATATACATCATGAGTAAATTGGCACCAAGATATATTGGACCATACAAAATTCAAGCTAGATGTGAAGAAGTTGCATATCAGTTGGAATTACTAGAAGAATTTGCAGGTATACATCTAGTATTTCATGTATCACAATTAAGGAAGTGTCTCAGAAAACCAACAGATCAAGTTCCACTACAAGAACTAGAACTACAACCAGACCTAAAATATGAAGAAATGCCTAAACGGATTTTAGAGACAGATGAAAGAAGACCTAGGAATAGAAGTACTACATTTTGTTGAGTTCAATGGAAAAATCACACTGAAGATGAAGCTACTTGGAAAAAACAGTCGGAATTGTAGCGTGATTTTTCAGAACTATTCTTCCTTTGAGCTGAATCTCGGGGAAGTGATTCTCTTTATGGGGGGTAGGTCTGCAACATACTTAAAAATTTCAAATTTTTGAAGAAAATTTTTCACGACGATTTTTTCATTTGGCTCTTATTGAATTTTACTAAATTGGAGCATTTTCTTTTTTTATTCTTTTCAAATTTATATCTTAAAATAAATACCTTTAGTTTTATTTTAAAAAAATATATCAAACCTCTTAATACTCTGAAAATCTTATTTAAATTTTCTTGCCAAAGTTCAAAAAGTCCTCAAACTTCTCCCTTTAGATTCCATCTCCTTTGAATCCTATTCAAAAATCAAAACCCTCCACACAAAATCCCTAAAGGTTCCTATTTGTTAGGGCCGAATTTCACTCTATTTAGCCCATTCCTTCTTTCTTCCTCTCCACTCCACTCCCTCCTCCTCAGGCTGCCAGCCCACCTGGAGTGTGGGCCAGCCGAGCCGCCCCAATCAAGCGCGGCCCAGCCGGGCCCGCGAGGTCACCTCCTCTCTCTCCTATGGGCGCCGCCGCCGCCGCCACCGCGCCACCACGGGCGCCGCCACAGCCCAGCCAATCCCGCGCGCCGCCGCCGCCGCCGCCGCGCCACCCCCGCGCCGCAACCACGCCTCCACCGCCGCAAACCGGGGCACCCCGTGGCGCCCCCACAGCCACAGCCGCCGGCTCCATTTCCGCGGCCGCCGCCGCTGCCCACCGTTCTCGCCGCCGCCGCACGACGCCGCGCCACCTCCCGAGCCGCGTGTCGCCGCCGTCCACCGAACCTCCATCGCCGGCCAATCCGACGAGGACACCCGGCGCCGCCATCCGTATCCCGAGCCGACGCCGCGGCGTGCCGTCGCCGGCTACAAATACCGCAGCTCACCGGACAACATTTCATATCCTCATCAACCGCATCCGCATCCATCCATCTATCAACCTCGCTCGAAGCTCGATTGTCGCAACTCGCCGCGACGTGATCATCGGACATCAGACTGAGTTAGTCTCGTAGGTGTTCGATCGATCGCCGGGATGGCATCAGCCTTGGCGCCGTTCCTGATCCCCGCACACCTCCTGCAGCCCCACGCCGCGTCGGCGTCTTCCGGCCTGCAGCTCGCCGGTGCAAACGTGTTGCTGAGGGACGACGCTCCGCCCGAGGGAGGCCGAGGCCCGCACCACAATGCCGTCCTCCTCCGACAGCCGCCGGTGATGCTGGCGGCGGCGGCGGCGGGCACTCCGGAGCAAGGCAACGGCCCCAAGACCAACGCCGACCTCAGGCGGCCCACGCCGCCCGGTGGCGCCGGACCTAGAGAAGGCAACGGCGGACGCGGCGGAGTGATCCACGCCATCGCCGACTCCGCGCCGCAGAGGCCAGGCGCGCCGGCGGCAATGGTGGAGATTTCCATGTAGCTCCTGCTGCTGCTGGCTCTTCTTGAGTAGAAAGCTAATGAAAAACGCACAAAATTAAATTAAGATGTGATTAATTTCCAAATCCGAGGCTTGTTTGACAGGTTACAGTAAATACATAGATTCATAATTTTGTACTGTAAGATTTTCTAGAGGTAGCTAGATTACTGTGTATGATATTATGTAGTAGCACGTACATGTACATGTGTGAGTTGAAGTTCAGATAAAAATGTCTGAATTTCAGTTCGAAATGAAGGGAATAAAGTCAAACAGATTACAAAATGTTATGCCTTGCATATACTCCTATTCAAGTTCCTTTCTACTTTGATTTTGTAATATTAATATTATCATTTTTTTCAAAAAATATCTATTATATTATTAAAACAGTCTTAAAAGAAGGCACCATGTTCACTGTGGAGGCTAGAAATTCCCACATTAATCAGAGAAAAAGAAAAATTCCCACATTAATCAGAGAAAAAGAAAACAAGAGTTCAAGTAGAATACAATTTAGAAATATCTGAAATTCGAAATTAAAAATAAGTAATATTGGAAAAAGAGTCCTTATAGAACCGAATTCGAGATTAATTAAAATTCAGAATTAAAAATAAAATAAATTCTGAAATTAGAAAAGAAAAAAAAAGAGTTCAAGTAGGAATAGAAGTTAGAAATATTTGAAATTCAGAATTAAAAATAATTAATATGTGAAGAAGAGTCGTTATAGAACTGAATAAGAGAATAATTGAAATTCAGAATAAAAATAAAATAAATTCAGTAAATATAATAATAACTATAAGATTTCAAGTAGGAATACACTTTATAAATAAAAAAAAATATCAGAATAAAAAAATATGGAATTTTCAAAAAAAATAATTAACCTAGAACTCAACGACGACAAATAACAGTAAAAGGGGACAAGTAATAGGCACATAAAACAGTAAGGTGGTGAAGGATTGATGGGACATCTAAAAATTATAAACAAAACCAGAAATAGAACCCCAAGGATGATTAAGAGGTGGAATGATGGACAGGACGTTAAGCAGCATAGTCATGACGGTTGACAGAACTTCTATAAAGTAAAAAAAATAAATCAAAATAACAATGATGTTTTACTTTTAAAATCTCAATGATAATAAACAGGGGAGACAACGGGCAGGCCATACAGGAGTATAGTGGTGTGAAGCCGGCGGCGGTTGGCGGCACTTCTAGAAATTAAAAAATGAATCCTTAAAATTCGAAATAAAGAATAAAATAAATTTTGAAGACAGAAAAATAGTTCTAAGATTTCAAGTAGGAATACACTTTATAGAAAAGAAAATATCGCAATGAAAAATATGGAATTTTCAAAAAAAAAAAGTTCGTCTAAACCTCAACGGTGACAGAAAACAATAAAGAGGGGAGAAACATTATGCCCGTAAAGGAGTAAGTTGGTGGCAGTTGATGCGACATCTAAAAACTATAAATAAAACCACAACTATAATCCCAATGATGATTAAGAGGGGGGACGATAGACAAGCCGTTAAGCAGTACGGTCACGATGGTTGGCGGGACTTCTAGAAAGTAAAAAGTAAATCGCAATGACAATCATGTTCGATTTTTAAAATCTCAATGATAATAAAAATACATGAGTATAGTATGGCGAAGCCGATGGCGGCTGGGCAGATTTCTACAAAGTAAAAGATGAACCCCAATGATAGTTACGTTCAATTTTTAAAATCCTAACAATAGTTAATATGGTAGACAGCAGGCGGATCATAGAGAAATACAATATTGACGTTTGACAACACTCCTAAAAATTATAATAACAGAACGTGACAAGACAATAGACTCTAAAAACTAGAAGGTGTATTCTTTTTAAGGTTTAATGGAAGATAAATAAAAGCCATGAAATAGATCGGGTAAACAAATAAAGGGGTGATAAAAGAGCAAGAGTTAACGACTGGTGTGACTTTTAAATAAAAACTATAAAAAATTAAGGATGATAAGGTTCGATATTTTAAGGTTATAAGACAACATAATGGCTATTTAATAAATTTGAAGTAATTTCAAATATAGAAAAATAGATAATTTTATATGTGTGCTAGCCTTTGCGCGGGTCACCTAGCTAGTTTAGAACTATTTGAATCATATACAAACACCAAGAGACATCTCTTGAGAATTTAGGCCCTGTTCTATATGTACTCCAACTGCAAACTTCAATTTACTCGTTTTTCGTAAGCACGTTTCCTAGACTGCTAAACGCTTTCCGTTGCAAAAGAAAAAATATATAAAAGTTGTTAAAAAATATCAAAATTTCAAATTTATAATAATTAATATTTAATTAATTATGTGCTAATGAGTTTTCTCTTTTCGTTTCGTGTGCCCTGCAAATATTCTTGGTGAAACAAACGAAGCCAAATCCATTCCGATAACCGGGAAACTATTCTAATCCCTCGAGGGGATGTTCCATCGTTTGCTTAAAAACCATCTAAACGGTTATGAAAAATTCTGGAAAAATTTGACAGCATTCATACAACACATATATGCAACTCCACAAAATCTTAAGTCCAAACTCAACTCACACGTCGAGATATAAAAAAGACAAATTCGGTGTATGAATAGTAGCGTACTGTTTGTATCTAAATTTGTCTTTTTTGTTTCTCGATGTGTAGATTGAATTTGAATATGAATTTTGGTGGACTAGTAGATATTATTATACTCTATATTATAATTTTTTTTCAGAATTTTTCATAAATATTTGTATTGAATTTAAAAGAAAAATGTATACGATGGGATATCCCCTTGAGGGATTAGAATCCACTCCCCCGATAACCCCAAAACTCGCACTTTTCTTGCACATTAACTAAACACACTTTTTAAGTCACATGCCGTTGCCGGCCGCCGCTTCTCCGGCGTTTTCCTCAGTCCACCACATGCCACCTCCTGCAGCTTGTCCTATACCCATACTGCAGGTCTGCAGCTGCAGCGCCGCCATCATTCTTCTTCTTCTTCAATTCCAGCAGCTCATGCCGGCATCAGCAGCGTCCTGATCACCACCAAGAACAGCTAGCAGCAAGCTAGTCGTCGTGTCCAGCTCCGGCACCCATGGGCAGGGCAAGGAGGCGGCGAGTGCGCAGGAGGGCAGAGCCGGCGAAGTTGCTGGCGGCGGCGAGAGCGAGACAGAGGCAAGCCGCGCCGACCAAGGGCCGCCCGGTGGCTGCGAGTGGAGGCTGTGGCGGCGGCATAGGAGGAGAGGAGGGAGACCGCGCCGACGCCGCCCGGTAAAACGTGAGAAGGGCGCGATAGCAGCTGTTGAGCGGTTGAGGGGGTGGCAGGACTGTCACACACGCTCCAAGCCGAGACGTGCGGGACGGATTCAACATCAAATAACTTCGATTTGATCTAAACTCTAAACTTGAAACAAATTTCTTATTGTCAAATAATATACTTAGGGCATATTTAGAAGAGCTTGAACTCCTAAATTTAGCACCAAGAGTTGAGTCTGGAGTGGAGTTATGAAGCTGACTAAACCCGGTTCCACCTCGTTAGTTTATTTTGTGAGAGTGCTCCACCTAACTCTACTTCTATTTTAGATGAAGCTAAAACTATTTAGCTAAGCTCTAGCTCTAGAAGAGGTAGAACTGGAGCTAGAGCTATGCTAAACGGGCTCTTCCACTGTCCACTCCATGGTGTATTACTGCTTCGCTGATCGAGACACTGATGCACTTCAGCACTTCGCAATCGATGACCAGATCAAACACGTATGATCACCACATGTGAACCGGTCAAGTCCAACACTGTGAATCCACACGTACGGACGAACAAAAATCCATTGACCACTTCCTCTCTCTCTCTTCGTCAACACCAGTCACTAGCTACTGTTGGGTCAAACACCACGGTCACCTGACCATTTCGCCGCCGCGGCCACGCCCACGCGCGGCGTCGCTCTACAAATACCGCAGTTCACCAGGCAATATTTCATCGTCGATCATCAACCGCATCCGCATCCATCCATCCATCGATCCGCCGCGCTCGAAGCTCGATTATCGCAACTCGCCGCGACGTGATCATCGGACATCAGACTGATCGCCGGAATTAATGGCATCAGCCTTGGCATCGCCGACCTCGCCGTCGTTCCTCCCGGCTCACCTCCTGCGGCCCCACGCCGCGTCGTCGTCTTCCGGCCTGCAGCTCGCCGGCGCAAAAGTGTTGGTGAGGGACGCTCCGCCCGAGACAGGCGGAGGCCCGCACCACAATGCCATCCTCCTCCGACAGCCGCCGGTGATGCTGGCGGCGGCGGCGGGAACTCCGGAGCAAGGCAGTGGCCCACACTACAACGCGGTTCCGCAGTGGAAGCCCAGGGGAGGAGATCAACTCCGACTGCCCGCGTCGCCGCCGGTGATCTTGGCGGCGGCGAGCACTCCGGAGCAAGGCAACGGCCCCAAGACCAACGCCGTCCTCAGGCGGCCCACGCCGCCTGGTGGCGCCGGACCTAGAGAAGGCAGCGGCGGACGCGGCGGAGTGATCCACGCCGTCGCCGAATCCGCGCCGCAGAGGCCAGGCGCGCCGGCGGAGGGCGCCGGCGGCAATGGTGGAGCTGTCCATGTTGCTCCTGCTGCTGCTGCCTCTTCTTGAGCAAAAAGCTAATGAAAAACGCACAAAATTAAATTAAATTAAGATGTGATTAAAAATATTCGTAAATTTGTAAGATTTTGTAGCTAGATTACTGTATGTGATGTAGTAGTACGTGTACATGTACATGTGTGAGTTGAGGTTCAGATAAAAATGTCTGAATTGCAGTTGGAAAATTAAGTGAATAAAGTCAAGCAGATTATCAGAAGTTGGTCTTGCATATTCAAGTTCCTATCTTTCTACTTTCATTTTATATATATCAGCCCAGATCCTGTGCGTGAATCCTTGTAATTGGGAAAGCATTTTTGTCACTCGAATAGACACAATTATTTCATATACGTGCTATCTAAAAGTCATTGAAAAGTTTTTAAAAAATTGATAAGATAGCTCAATACGTGTACTAAATTGTTAGCCGTGGTTTACCCAGAGTTAGCTGTTTGCTATACACGAGTAAATTAATAATTAAACCCAGTTTGGGCACATATACAGTTCGATTATGCTTGAAAAATTGTTTTACTAGTACCAATTCAACACGATTTGCTTGTCGTTAATACCACATTCTGTTCATGATGAACTGCTCTAGTTGACCTGAAGTCAATGTTCACACTTGTCGTCTTGGTCTTCATCTCCTAGGTGCGTTGCAACTTGTATCACTGGCTTCTTTGCAGTAACGACCAGTTCAGTTTGATGGATATATAAAATCTCGGGCGGCGTTACACTATTAATCTGCGTCCACTTCAATTCTTGCCTTCACCTTTCCAACCCTGGCCTCGTTTGCCCGCAACATCAACTGCACCGTCTCCTCTCAGCTGGTTAATGATAATTGGGTACTGGATCTTCACCCTGTGCTCTCTCGCCAGGCCCAAACTGAGCTGGATTCGCTCATGACGATTCTAGCTTCCCAGCAACTACAGCATACTGAACAAGACGTAAAAATTAAGCTGTACACTAAGCCCGGTTGGATTAACAACAACAGCATACTACAGGCTTATAACATATCACGGCATTCTATGGCGCCCAGCTCCTTTCATATGGATCAAAGCAATACCGAACACCTGTAAAATTTTTCTTTGGCTGGCCTTTCGAGGAAGACTGAACACAAATGACAGTAAGGTAAAGAAATGATGGGCATCTGATCTACATTGTGCTGTCTGCCCTACCATTGAAACAGCAGACCATATCATACTGCGCTGCCGACTAGCTTCTGAGGTTTGAAAGAAACTCAACATCTATGAACAAGCAACTCAAAGCACAGACGTTCTCCACTTCGTTGAGCAAGTCCTGACAATTACGCCCCCACATCTCAAACCTGGATGGCCAATATGCTTTGGCGCCTACGCACACAACTTATGGAAAGCACGCAACCATAGAACATTTCAGCAGCGAGATCTTACCACGACAAATGTGACACATCAAATCAAAGATTGTCTACATTTATGGGGAAATCGCATCAAGCCGCAATGTCGACCTCCAACATGCAGATGGATAGACTTACTAGCGTAGCTAGCTTTTCTAGTTCTTCCATGCTTTCTCCTGTTTTTCTGTATTTTTCTTCTTCTTCTTCTTCTTCTTCTTCTTCTTCTTCTCCCTTTTTTCCTTCTTATTTTCTCTTCTTCTTCTTTTCCTCCCTCTTCATCCGGTTCTTTTGGAACTCTTTATGTAACACCTTGACCACCATTAATACAATGGTTATAAGGTAGAGTCTCTCTACCTTTTTCAGTAAAAAAAAAACTTCAATTCTCGGATTATTTGTGGTCTCCCAATTTCATTCTTTCGTTTACATGAACAGTAAAGCGTAGTCGCAATTTCCCGAGTTCGAGATGTTGTAAAGCCTGGGGTAGAAAAAAAGGAAATGCTATGGGTTACCGCACACACTTGGACTATATATGTTCTTCGTTCAAGGATCACAATATCATCTTTCTCTTTTTTGCCACATATGCTTCCCAAATGTTAAACAGTGTGTTATTTTAATTTCGAACGTTTCTATACAAAAGTTGTTGGAAAAAATTATATTAATTCATTTTTTTATTTTAAGTTGATACTTAATTAATCATGCTTTAATTCATTGCTCCGCTTTGCATGCAAAGGGTAGGGGTTCCTGACCCCTCCAAAATAACACCGTTGTTGTTTTTTTTTAAAAAAAAATTCCACGAGCTCTGCAACAATCTTGTTCTCACTAAAACCTGACACTTAGTATGTAACTAACAATTGTGAAGTAAGTGTAGCTACATTGGGTTTCCAGTGGTGAAACCTATCCATCCGAGTTCACGTGACTTAGCAGTTAGTATGGTCGTATTTATGGTTAATTATTTTTTAAGTGGTAGGTGACGTTTCTTTCGGAGGTATTCACAGGAGTGTGTGGGCAATATACCCCTCGACAATGAAGATCTCCACAACGAGGTGATGCCCAGTCTTTAGAGATATGCTCACGCACATATGGTAACTTTGTAAATACTTGGTCTTCGGAAGTGCTTATAGAAACGAGTGTACGCACGTTTATACGAGCATATCTCTATCTCACCGTACTGTATTCCAAAAAAAAAAGAACAGTAACAAGTATATGAGCATGGTATAACGACTTAATTAACCTCAAACCTTACTTTTTTTAAGATAATAGAATAAATCACAGCCTTTGCTTCAAAGAAGCTATAGCTAATTATTACAAAATTCGCTCAACAACGAGTATAAACCATCCTCTCAAAGAAGAGCACAAATTAGAGCATCTCCAGCAGGGCCCCAAAACAGTCTCTATATAGTTTTTGAGGGTTACGGGTAAAAAATTAAGTCCAGCAGGGCCCCTTCTAGAGGCCCCAAAATAAGAAGGCCCCCAGATCCTCGTTCATAGCCCCCAGTCCTGGGGGCTCGAGAACACAGCCCCCATCTATTTTCTTTTGGCGCGAGAGAATTTTCACGTCACGCGCGCTCTCTTTTCTCCTGTGCCCTAGGTGCGGTCGCCGCCGCAGTCTCTGAAACCTCCATCGCCACACCACCAAGATCACATTCTCCAGTTGTCGACCTCGCCGGTGGTCTCCCACGTAGTAGATCAATGGTGGCCGGCATCATCTGGCCACTGCCTTCCCCATAGCAAATCGGCTGGGAATTGGAGAAGCTCGGGTACCGTGTCATCAACAACCACAACGCAAGACCATCACCCTCAACGACGTCCCGGGCCACGGCAACGTTGTCTTCCTTCGTCGTCAACTCCTGATCAACCCATCTAACAAAAATCTATACATCTGTATCTTGTTCACCAACGATGTGAGTCAATAGTCTTTGGTGCTTCTTATCCTCTGTTTTCTTTATTTCTCTAGCAGGGAAACCGAACTGAAACACCAACATGCCCAAAAAACTGAAACCTATAATGATCTTGTATATGCATTGCAATGGCAATTTATATAGTTTCTAGCTATGAGTTCTATCCCAAATATAATAAAGTTGATATGAATATTATCCTTTCTATGAGATATGGCGCTTAATTTCAATGTTCAGATCACACACACATGCATGTAAGATATTTGGATAGCTTAGAAGTGAATGAACTTTATTTAACTTGTAGGTGAATGAAGTTACTGTACTCTTTTTTTTTTCTGAATTCAATCAGCTGCGATATAGTAATATGGCATCACATTATCTACATGTTGACTACACGAGGACCTACGGTAGAGAAGTTTCTAAAGATACATAGAAAAAATTGAAGACCGGCATGCACATGAGCAACTTCGAGATGATCTTGTGGAATATTTGTGGGCGCTTCATGGTGCTTGGTTGTTTGTTTCATTGCATTTTCTATCAACTATGGGTTCTGTTCAATATTTGTTTGTAGGATATATCATTTTCATGTTTGAAAATTTTGAATTAAAATTTGAGTCGTGGTGTCTGAAATTGCAAATTTAAATATGATTGAATTCCATGCGCTAGAATTTTATTTGTTTGAATTATTGTGTTATTAAACTAGATATAAACATATATTCTGTACTACAATAAAAGAGAAAAAGAAATAGGGGCTAAAATATAGGGGCTACTGCTAGAGTTAACTACACATTTAGAGTCCTAAAGATTTGAGGGCAGCTCCCATTTAACCATTAGGGGTTCTAGAGTAGGGGCTACTGCTGGAGATGCTCTTATTCTCTCAACAAAGAGCACCGAAGAGCAATAAAAGATGCACAAACAAATGACCTTCAACATAAGACAAAAATCCAATATTATTGGAGCCTATTTGTAAATCTCCATCCATAATCGACGAAAATCTGCATAATCATTGACTCTAGATTACGAAATGCAACATATATGAGTTCACTGTTGTCATCGCATCTTTGTAGTTGTGTCTAAATCTGGAGCAAGTGTGTTACCCTGAAAAGTACTTGCATATATGATTTAGATGAGAATTTATCAAACATCATATCATTTGTACTAAACGACATATAGCAGATGCTTCTACAATGATAAGTTTTTTTTTTAGTTTTTCATCAATTCCCACGAGCCAATTCTATACTATGTGGAT
This sequence comes from Oryza meridionalis, assembly GCA_000338895.3. Lineage (NCBI taxonomy): Eukaryota > Viridiplantae > Streptophyta > Magnoliopsida > Poales > Poaceae > Oryza > Oryza meridionalis. The sequence continues at coordinate 4,292,317 of CM002531.2, forward strand.
GATATAGACCAAAAGAAATATGTACTGATCTCCAAAGAAATCTAGCAAAAATGACATGAAAAAAATAAATGATGAATCGTCTCATTTTTCATAAAAAAACATTTTATGCTACCATTTTATTTCCTTATCGTCAAATTATCTTTAGTTACAACTACTCCTTTAAAAAAAGCACATAAAAATCTTAATTTTAAGAGGTATTTTAAGTTTTCAGATAGTCTTTTTCTTGTCGATATGGTTATTATTTATTAACTCTAGACACATAAAACGAACTGACCATTTTGGATTTTGATAGAAATTTCATATGAATATATCATTTCCTTTGGTCAAATCTTACTAGGTTTAGTGGAATATATAGTGATATATGTCCCTTCGTTCTAAAAAGTCCTAATTCTAACAATAAATCTGGACATATATGTGTATATATTTATTACGAGGATTGGTTTTTTTTTATTGGATGGAGTAGTATGACCTAACGACCAGCTTAAAAAAATGCTGCATTGGCCTACTAACACGAATGACCTGGACTTGGGTCGTCGGGGGAAAAACAAATACTACTTTCTCAACAAAAAACTAAACACGCTTTAAATAATTAATTAACTAATTACTCATAATTAAATAATTGCGAAAACATATAGGAGTAGTATTATATGACGACGACTGGAGTGGACTGACTATTGATCTGTTTACATAAGAGTAGCTGCAGAGCGAGATAGAGTGATCAGTGCAGCAGCAGCAGCAGCAGCAGCTAGCTCTCTTCTCCTCCAGCGACTAGCTAGCTTAGCTTAGCTAGGAGCCTAGGATGGCAGCCATGGCCTCCTTCATGGCACTGGCCGGCGCGTGCCGCCGCCGACCGCCGCTCCTCCGGCCATCGGCGGCTCGCCGCTTCAGCTTCGTCTTCCTCGGTCGTCCATTTCCTCCTGCTCCTGCACCACCCTTATTACAGCTGATCCAGCGGCAGCACCATCGTTCTTCTTCTTCCAGCATCTCGGAGAACGGTGCGGCAGCGGCGGCGAGGCGGCGGAGGCAATCGGCCGGCCGCCCAGCAGTTCCGAAGGGAGGCCGCGGCGGCGGCGGCGTGAGACCGACGCCGCCCGGTAACCCGAGAGAAGGGCCCGGGAAGGGCGGCGGGGTGATCCACGCGGTGGCGCCACCGCCGACGACGACGAGCAGCAAGCCTAAGCCTGAGCCGCCGGTCTACCCGAGGGAAGGCGGCGGCGGCAATGGCGGAGTCGTCGACGATGTTTCTCCTTCTTCTACTGATACCTCGACGTCTTCTTCTTCTTCCTCCTCTTGAGGATCGAGAGACTGAAGAAAGAGTGACGAAGAAGCTATATGAATTGCTACTGCAACATCTGCATTGATCGATTGGATTGCTAGCTTTGCTGCTGCTCGTTTAATTTCCTCTGTTTATGATTTAACACTGGATTAATTAGTTGCAAATTATAAGTTAATAAGTTAATTTGTAACATGTAGTGTTTGTATTGTATGGGGTGTGTGTGTGTGTGTGTGTGTGTGTGTATATATATTTGTACTCTACTCGATCGATTAGAAGAAGATTTAATTTAGTGAGATATCGTTCCAATGAGCAGGCCATAACTGCAATGTTCAGCTTGATTCATCTACAACCTGAACTGGATAATCTTATGTTTACTTTTGAGTCAGTACACTCATTGTTGGTGCAGTTGAGCAAATGACAAGACATAGTACTTAGTAGTTAGTAATGTGCATTAGGTACTCAAGTACTAAGCCTGGATGATTCTTGAGCAAACAGATGAGACAAACAGGTAGGGCAAGATGTGAGGTACATGAAGCTAATTAACAAGTACCCTCTCCGGCCCACGGTCAAGATTCGTAATGCTAGGTTGCTGTTTAATCTAATTTTAGTTTGCTATGGCCGTGTTTAGTTGTTTTGGTAAAAAAAATTTAATGTATACGGACATACATTTGAAGTATTAAACGTAGACTAATAATAAAATAAATTACAAATTCCGCCTATAAACTGCGAGATGAATCTATTAAGCCTAATTAATCAGTTATTAGCAAATATTTACTGTAGCATCATATTGTCAAATCATGGCGTAATTAGGCTCAATAGATTTGTCTCGCAATTTACATGGAAATTGTGTAATTAGTTTTTTTTTCATATTTAATGCTCTATGCATGTGTCTAAATATTTGATGTGACGGAAAAGTTTGGAGTTCAATGTAACTAAACACAGCCTATATGTTTCAAAATGATACGAGTAATTAACTATAAGCACATCTATCATATCCCACTGTCTGTTCCAGCAGACAAGAGCAGTACTGAAGACATAATTGCCAGGTCATGCATGTACTACTCATCAAGCCAAACTATGATATATACGTGTAAATAATCTGGCAATGCAATGCTAACTACGAGTTGGTGGCAATCGAAATCGAGTTGGTAGCTTAGGTTTCAATGCAGGAGAGATCAGTAATAAATCGAGGTAGGTGAGAGTGAAAGGCAACAGGAGCAGGTTTCAGTAATTAAATTCGTCCAAGCTTTATATCGACTGCTAGTGTTTGTCTGCATCGTTTTGGCCTTCATAAGTTCATATGCTCAGCTCAGCTCAATTTCGATTCATTTAATTTCTTGAGTTTGGGGAGCAGGTGGAGTTGAGACTTTTCAAGACGAGATAGGCAGCAGAGACCTCAAACAGTTTGATTTAGATTTTTTGAGCCAATTATTATCGTCCATTGTCTATTTTATTATATGAAATAAATTAGATATTTTTGAAAATTAATTTCTTTTACCGAATTTTAAAAATAGATTTAAAACAACTCGTTTAAAAGCTTTTCTTTACAAGAAAACATGGTTTTTCTAATAATCCAGTGAATAAGCTGAAAAGATCGGTACTGCATATGGCTCAAATGAGGGCAGTCTACATACGTTCGTTTGCGCCCTTGGGCACTAAGGTTGATTAATTAATTGCATGCCAGCAACACTTATTATCAAGAACTTTTTCGCGTTGATCATGTAATTCTCAGTTTGACCAATCGTACGTTGGATCTTCAATATGCATGACAGTAACGGTTTGTGCATGTTACTTCAAGTTGATGAGGGCAATTAGCAGAATCAATACGAGGTTTCAACGCAATTTCAGTGGTAGCTAGTTTTCCTCCCTTACAAAATGTATTAAGAAACGCTTTGTGCTTTCAGTGGTAGACAACGTACATATTGACAGCGACTCAGCGAGACGTCTGTGGTGACTTCATCAATCTCCAGCATGGATTTGTCAGTCCAGTCTTCGAAGATACTTAAGGGGTAGGGTTTGCGTGCTTACATTCATAGGGAGGGAATATACGTGTCTTGTGAGTGTCTGTATTGTACTATGTACTTTGAAAAAAATATTAAGAAACACATTCACAGGAGCGTGAGTATGGTGTTATGGTGACGGAGACAGTACCCGGTCACCATGGACAGGTGGCCGCCCTCCATGCATGCCACAACACACTACTCCAAGGCATATGCAGGGTATTACTCGACTTAGGGCAGTCCCAACCTATAACACTAGACATGGTTTCTATAAACTCCACATTATCAAGAAACTAGTACTAGACACTGCTCTTCCAATGCAAATACCACTATTCCATATTTTAATTTAATGCTACTTATCTCACATAATGTCTTGGATGTTGTGTAGAAACCATGTCTCATGTAAGACATAGTTTCCTTCTCTTTCCTCATTTATTTACTTGCCACATCATTTTTTTTGTCCTAGGTGGTAACTTATTTAATGCTATGGATACCATCCTAGCCATTGGATTGGGAATGCGCTTATTATGTACCTTGCCTGGTAGGTTCTAATGGATATTAATTAGATGATAAACTGGAAAACGAGAAAGCAAGGGCCAAACCATCGAGCTGCAGCCATAAAGCCCAAAACAATACTCCCTCCTTCGTTAAATGTTTGACACCGTTGATTTTTTTAAATATATTTGATCGTTCGTCTTATTTAAAAATTTATTTAAAAAATTTTATGAATATTATTAAAAAAACTTGAGTAGTAGTATTATATTTAACAATATATTAAATAATAGAAAATAATTAATAATTACTTAAATTTTTTAAATAAGACGAATGGTCAAATATATTTAAAAAAGTCGACGGTATTAAATATTTAGGGGTGGAAGGAGTACAACTCACTAGCACCTATGCTCGATATAATACTAGCCTTAAAATCCACTTCCTCCGTTTCACAATATAAATCATTTTAGCATTTCTCACATTTATATTGATGTTAATGAATCTAAATTGATATATATGTCTAGATTTATTAATATCAATATAAATATGGAAAATGTTAGAATGACTTAAATTGTGAAACGAATAGAGTAACTTATCTACGATAACATTAATCTTGTCTAGGTTTCAGAAAATTCCTAAATCCGCAACTGGTGTGTAGTCGTGTGTGCGCGAGGCAAGGGCATTCTTGGCAAATCCACCTTCAAATTGTCCTGGAGACTAGAGAAGTAGATCGATCAGCAGAACTCACCTAGCCTCCTTCTCATCATCAGAGAGAGAGAGAGAGATAGAGGAGGAGGAAGACGACGAGAAGGTTGAGAAGAAGAGCAGCGCTAGCGGCGGCCTGCACGGCGAAGAGCAGGTCGATGGACAAGTCGTCACGGCGGAGACGGAGACGGCGGCGGCGGCGCCTGCACCGTCGCGGCAGCCGCAGAGCATCCTCCGTTCCTTCGCCGGCTGCCTGCTCGCGCTGTGTGGCGGCGGCGGCGGCGATCCCTCTAATCCGCCGCCGCTGCGTCCACGGCCACACGGCGCCACGGTGGCCGCCACTGATACTACTTCTTCTGCCGCCACCGCCGCTCATCATCTTCAACACGAGGCAGATGGAGGCAGCAAACATGTTGTAATCGTAAGTGCATCATTCATATTTTTTTTTCTAAAAAAAATTATCATTCTTAAGATAGCACTGGAAGTAACTATATTTAATATAAACTTGATAAGTATCAAAATTTTACCGTGTATCTCGAGATATTTTTCCAACAATGAGAAATTTCCTCCTTTTTTTTCTTTTATACTAAGCCTAACCTATGTTGCACCGATCCTTCACTTTCTTGCCGTACCAGTATCCGATACGTATCCGATACGGCGATACGTCCGATACTCTGTCGATACGGTATCAGAGGAGTATCGATCATTAAACAATGAAAAAAAGAAAAAATAAATACCGATACTCACACGATACTTATCAGATACTTATCTGATACCTAGTAGTGTAACCTCCTTATTCAATAGCCCATTAAAGACCCAATGCTATACTTCTGATATATTTATAACTTTAATATACTTGCTATATTTGTAATACAAGGCTATATTTGCTATATTTTTTATAACTTGCAACAATACATAGAATATTTTTTAAGATAATCTTATTGCTTTACCCTTTTATAGTTCCCTATATTTTATTTTTAAAAATATGTTTATATATACTCACCGTATCGACGTATTGATGTTTTAAAAAAAAATCTCGTATCGCCGTATCAACGTATCCGTATCGCCGTACCAGTATCGTGTATCCGTGCATCATAGAGCCTAACTAATTAGTTTGAGCTTTTATAACAGTTGTTCATCGATAGATTATGGATAAGTATTTATAGAAATAAATTATATATTATAAATTTAAAAATAGCTTACAACCATTTTTGCTAGTCATATATTGGTACTGCTAAAATCTAGAAAGTTTTCTCACTACCAATATATATATTTCAACTTATGTTTGTTATTCACAACTTTCGGTAGCAAATCTAACTTTGCCAAACACAGTTTAAAATGCCAACAACTTGATAGGGCAAAATTTAGCTTCTACCAAAAACAATCTAGAGTTTTTGGAGATATCATACTTTGATAACGATAGTTCGTATAATCAATAAGTCTGGTAAACTGAAACGAGGTCAGCTTTAGTTTGCAGGAGGTGTGAGCATATATATACACATATATCCCCATCGAGTTGTATCGTTATCGGTATTTTTAACTGAGTAGTCCTTCTCCCAAAATATACTATTTTAATGTATGACGCTGTTGACTTTTCGACCAACGTTTGACCATTTGTTTTATTTAAAATTTTCGTGCAAATATGAAAGTATTTATATCATGCTTATGCTTAAAGAACATTTGATGATGAATCGAGTCACAATAAAATAAATAATAATTGTATAATTTTTTTGAATAAGACGAATGATCAAACGTTAAATAAAAAGTCAACGGCGTCATATATTAAAATACGGAGGTAGTATAAGGCCATTCCCAATCTAAGACATTAGATATAATTTCCATAAACTCCACATCATCAAGAAACTAGTACTAGACACTACTCTTCCAATGCAAACACTACTATCCATACTTAAATTTAATGCTACTTATCTCACATGATGTATTGGATGTTGTGTAGAGACGATGTCTCATGCAAGACATAGTTTCCTTCTCTTCCCTCATTTATTCACTTGCCACATCATTTTTCATCCTATATGGCATCTTATTTAATGCTATGAACATCATCCTAGTCATTGGGTTGTGAATGGCTGTAGAGACTATGTCTCATGCAAGACATGGTTTCCTTCTCTTTTCTCATTTATTCACTTGCCACATCATTTTTCATCTAGGTGGCAGCTGTTAACAACGAAATTTGGTAAAGCCCCGAGGTCATCATCGGCATAGAGTCAGTATCGGCTTCAGAGTTTTGGAATCGGCCGATGGAAGTCGCCATAGTCGGATTCTTGCTATATTCGGTTAAGAAAATCAATCTATTAAAGGAAGCTTATTCAGAAATGACCGAGTTCAAAGAGAAAGCGGCATGGCAAGTTATCTATTAATTAGAAATAGTCTGTTAGTTTCCTTTTTATTTTTAGGAAAGTGTGTTTAGTGTCCGATAAGGACTTTATGTTTTCCTTTTATCTCTAGGAAAATTTCTTTCTTGTCCTACAAGGACTAGTATCTACCCATGGGTATAAACATGTACACCCGGGGTCATTGTAATCTATCGCTACGATCAATACAATTTGGCGCATCGCCACCCTTTTTTACTTCTACTTTTGTTTTTACGTTCCGGCGGAACTTGGCACCCGACGCGGGGCTGCATCGTCTTCGATCTCCGGCGAAGGGATAAGTCCAATGCTCTGCCGGCCCAGGCAATTGTATCGTTTACGTCGGCGTCGTTCAAGGCTGCATCAGTACATTCAACCTCTTGGATTACTCCGGTTTGGATGATATATCTGTCTACCTATTTATCATATGTCTCTGTTAATCTAGTTTTAGCATATCAATTTACCTTTATCGGCTGCTTCTCGCTTTAGGGTTTCTGCCGGTATCGGCTAAATCGTGTTGCTAGATTAGATTAGCTTAGACATCTACTACCCTAAAAATCAATCAACGGCTTGATTGTCTAGATATTATGTTTTTTTTCATACGTAGTGCTGCATCAGTTAAGTTTGATCTACTAAGTCGTGTTTAGAACCATAATCTGTAGCCTGCTTCTTGATTACCAATAAGGGTTTCATCGGGGTTTCAGTTGATGAGTTATCTGGACGTTGTATCGGCTTATAAGGATTGCATATACATATAAGTTGGATTTAGCCGATGACAACAAAAGGTTTCACTGTTTAATCTAATCTTGTGGATTTCATGACATCGGACCTCCAGCCGATGTGTGCTTTACCCTTCGGATCGATGCTTATTTATCATATCATTTTTTTGCCGATTGGTTTATACTGGATTATATTGTTATTTTATTACATCATCATCAGTTGATTGCCTTTATATCATTATCTACATTAGACATATAGCCGATTGCTTAAACCCTATCGCTATCGGCTAGTATTGGTATCGGCTATTATCGGCTATCGGCTGAAACTACTCCATTGGCTTGTTAGCCGATCGGCTGTTTTGATATACTATTTGCATATGTTGTCAATTGTAGGATCAAACTGACTGCCACACCCGCATCTCACCAATCTTTGGACCTGCACAGGAGTTAAGCAGATCTTTTAGGCTAATGTGTTCGATTTTTTCGTCAACAACAATCTATTTAATGCTATGGATACTATCCTAGTCATTGGAGCTGGAGAGATGTATCAGTATTGTCGTCTGCCGTATGCCAGCTGCCAGCTGCTATTGATCAGTCAACCCCATAATAAATAACTTTATAGGCTAATTAAATAGTTTGATCCATACTAGTAGCACTAACGGAAACTGCCGTACGGCGGAGGATACGAGTGTACACAGATATGGTAATAGCATGTTTAAATAGATGATAAGTAAAATTATTTATTCTTGGTCTGTATGTAAAGATGAAATATGACTATTAAAAGTAGATGAAGGGAGTATATTGGTATTGAAGATTTCGGTTAATTATTTCGTACGGTGTCCTAGTTAGTTGCCATACTGTATATATTTAGGCCAATTTTAGCGTGGTTCTATTTAAGATCGTGTTTTTACATTTTAATCAGCATGTACAACGCAATAATTTTGACACATATGCAGGAGGATTTATTAGGCACTAATCGGCCAGTGCTGCTGGCTAGGACAAGACCTCCAAGACGACCCGGTCCACCAAGAGAAGGGAGAGGAGGAGGAGGTGGATCACACAACTAATTATACCCTAATTAAGTTGACTGCTTAGGTTAATCTTTCTGCTCTGAAGTTTGTCAAGCAGTTTTAGCCAGGAAATTAGCTAGGAATGTACAAGTTCTGTACTTAGAGCAGGCATATTTTCAGAAGTAAAAACAGATCGATATACACAACTATATGTGCAAGTACAGAGTTGATTGTTTTTTACATGTCAAACAGTAGCAAATCTGGTACATAATTAACAGTACCATGTTTCCATTATATAAATAATTAAGTAACCTCTTAGTTGATGATCAGGTCTATATCAAGTGTTCAGACAACTGACCAGCAAAAACAAGAGAAATTCAGGATGTGTGTGAGAGGTGCTGCAGTTCACATCTGGTTCAGTGACCTTTCCATGGCTTAGCTGAACCTAACCCTGCAAATTGGTATACTACTAGTTTAGTTTGAGTTAATTAGTGAACGAGTTCAGTGTGCAGGTTTAGTTTATTCAGTACCTACAAGTGCATGAAAATGGCTGGGAATATTGTTTCTGCTTAAGTTGACTGCCAGGGAGCAGATAAGGCCTGGCACTGCCTCTTCTGTTCTGGCTTGTGATGAGTTGATGGACAGTGAAGCAAGAACTATATTGTGCTGAGCACACATATATGCTCACTAGCCCTTGATTGTAAAAGTTATTTACCAAATAGAAGATTAAGTAGTATCTAAAAGAAGAAGATTAAGTTTCTAAGAGGAATATTTCCAGTACATGCATATATGCCTGATTAGTGGCAGGCTAAAGAGATGTAGAGTTTTGGAACCACAAACATTGACCTTGCCCTAACAGTAATAGGAATGATGGTTAATTCCTATACTGATTTATGTATAGTATATACTTTTCTAATTGATTTCTGTATAGTATATTCAGATGGATAAGAACAATTATAACACAGTTGAAAGGGAGATGATCACAAAAAGAAGCACAATAGTACACACAGAAGACAGAAATAGAAAGATACTTCAGGGGTTAATAGTTACCAAAGACTGATGATGATTCTATTATACTCCAGTCAGTCAACATACTGCATTATTGTAGCAAGTTTCAGTGAACTTCTGGAAGAACAGATGTTGACTAAACAAATGGAGATAAACACCTATAATATTTCCACGTTTATCTGTCACCAGCAGATCCCTGGATATTAAATTTCAGAAGAGTCAAGGCACTCTGCAGTGGTAGACAGAGTTTCTTTTCACACATGGACGCTATCTTAATCAAGTCTCACATCTGAATGATTAGTCACACGGCTCACATCCCTTGCCAATGCATCAATAAATAAAGCTGAAATGCAAAGCCCCAATTGCTCACAAATCACAAGAATTTCATCAGAAAGAGTGCTTATTCTGAGCTAAAGAAAGAGTTAGTCTGAAGTCTGAAGTAGTCTAACTTGTAAGCAAACTCTCAAGTCTGAATGGAGCAGAAGCAGGAAGAGCTGCAGATGCAGGAGAAGAGAGCCATGGCGTCCTCTCCGTCATCGTCCTTGTTCGCTCACCCATCGTCGCTGCTGCGTCATGTCGTCCATGGCTGCGCCGGCTACCTCGCCGGCCTCTGCCGTCATTTTCAGAATCTGAAACCAGCTGCTCCAGTTGCAACTCCGAAACAAGACGCTGACGACGACGAATTTGCCGTCAATTACACTGCTGCTTCAAGCTCCGTAAGTAAAACATACTCACAACTGTACTAATTGATTTCAACAAATTTCATGTGATTGCATGATCTAGGTGTTCAATTGAGCTAGCCCAGTGATTGATCAGCAAGTTTGGTTACTTTTGTTGTTGTTGTTGTTTATGAGCTGGTGATTATTTTGGGAGCAGGATGAAGTTCAGAATGTTCAGATGAGAACAAGAGCAATGGCGCGTTCTGAAAGGCCGGTTTTAAGAGAAGGAAACGGGGGGAAAGGCGGAGCACACCACAACGCCGGCCTTTAGCTCCAATTGATAGCAAGCTGATCGATCGATCGACGCGATTATGTACAATAATAAATTCGGAAAATCCATGGATTACTGTTCTCTCAAATAGTGGCTTTGATGACTTGTCACCCTGACTATATGGGGAAAATACCCTCGTCATTATAAGTAAAACTTTTACTTTCAGATTTAATCATGAACAAAAATGTTATTTATAATGATGTGAGCAAAATTTTATATCTTTATCTTTTTCGTCCTATGGTAGTTTTCAGTTTACAGTATATATTTTCCGATTATATGTGTCATATGGTCATGCAGGTGTGGATCATGATAGATATTGATTGGCTGGTCCACATGTTGTGACACATGAGAGGAAAATCCATAATCGCCAGAAGTTAAGTTTCAGGTTTAGGGGATAATATAATGTAATAGTAATATGGTCCTCTTTTACTGAACTGTACTTAGAGTTCAGAGCTAAATTACCTGGAAATTAACTGAATATCTGATGTACTGTTCAGTTCAGTTAGGTGTGACTATGCACTCCGAGTTAGCGAACCTTGGCCAAAGCTGCTTTTGGGGGGTGATATAAGGAACATGATTCTAGGATCCGATTACATAAAATAAAGTTCAGGGTCAACTGAAATGGACGAAATTCAAAATTTTGGATGGAATTTGACCAAATTGAGATGAAATGGGAGTGCCACTGTCTTGTTGAATTTCAGACGTTTCGATCTGAATATCCCAGAACATCTTGCCAATTGTTCATCTGAATCGCTTAAGGTAGGGCCTGGGGGCAGTAGTGATTGCAATTTTGGAAATTTCGGTTCTATCAGATCCCCCCTCCCTGGTACGTTATAATTTCGGCCAAAATTTTTAAATTTTTTCACTTTTTTTGTGAATTTGGTAATATTTTGGTCAAATTTTATTAAAAAATTCATAAAATTTTGGACCGAAATTTTAGTATTTCAGCCACCCCGATACAAATCAGCAAACCGAAATATTAAACCCTGCCCTCTCCTCCCGGGCAGGTAATTATATCGCCCAACATTTTCGAATTTTCTTAGATTTTTATGAATTTGGTTAAAATTTAAAATAATTTCATGTCAAAAGTACCAAACCCCCCCCCCCCCCCAACCCCCCATTTTTTTAAACAAAAATTCGGTGTCAGCGATCAAATTTCGTCCAAAGACTAATGTGCAAACTTGGGAGTTAAACAAGATAGTAGGTTTTTGGGTTCTGATCCAATACTCTAAAAATATGAAATAGGACTACATGAAAACAAATCAGATAATTCATAAAAGCCAAACTGTATATGCATTGGTGTGCGACACATGTGCATGTTAATCAATCTCTCAAAAATTAAGCTAATCATCATTGATTATACCCAGTGATGACAGCTTAGAGTACCAGCTTATATAATTATCCTGATATTTCTGATGATCACCAGGTTAATTAAATTAATCAATCAATCAGATTTTGCTAATAAAACATGGAACCCGATGACGCCGGTGGGACGCTCTGCTGATACTGGAAGCTCTGCAGGATGGTCGCGATCGTCAGCGACTCGTCGTCGCCGGCCTCCACTTCCTCCTCCGCCGCCGCCGGCGACAGGTAATCATCATCGTACAGCGGCGACGGCGGCGGGGGAGGCGGCGGTGGCGGCGGCGGCGCTTGAGACAGGCTGTGTTGTTGCGGCGGCGAAGGGTGGTGCATGTCGGGGTAGAGGAAGTTGGTGCGCGCCGCGGCGGCGCCGGAGATGGAGATGGCGGAGAGGTCGTAGGCGACGGCGGCCTCCTCGGCGGTGTCGAAGGTGCCGAGCCAGTGGCGCTCCTTGGTGTACGGGTTGCGGATCTCCGCCGCGTACCGCCCCCACGGCCGCCGCCGCACGCCGAGGTACTCGCTCGACGCGCGCGCCCGCCGCCGCCGCATCATCATCTGCTGTGGCGTCGGCGTCGTCGTCGGCGTCGCCGCCGCAGTCTCTTCCTGCCGGTGATGCTGCTCCGCCGCGTCCGCCATTGCTGACGTGTGCTACTTAGCTTAGCTCGATCTGCCTGTACTGTGGATATAGCTGGTAGGCTTAGGTTTTCTGCCATGGATTTTTATAGGAAAGCATGGAGGTGACAAAGGTTGGTGGAGACGTTGCGGGCGAGTTGGCTCTGCATGCATGCATGGATGGCATCGGAAAGCGTGCTTTCCTCCATGTTTTCCTCGACATGATAAGCCCATCGATCATCGATCACTTTTATGAGTTGGCACTTTGTCAAGTTCATCCTACATTTCTACTTACTCCCTCCGTTTCGTATGTTAATTCATAAATCGTTCTGATTTTTTTAGTCAAACGTTTTAAAGTTTAACCAAATTTATTAAAAAATATATTAACATTTTTAATAAAAAAATAAATATATTATCGAAATATTTTTTGATGCTATGTTTAATGAGACTAATTCAGTGTTACAGATATTGCTATTTTTTTTCTCTAAACTTCACAGGTGGAGAAACTCTTTTTACTCTAGGTTGGGAACCCTTTAGTATTGGGTTTTAAACCGGGAATAGTAATCCGGGACTAAAGATGTCCATCTTTAGCCCCGGTTGAAATAACCGGTACTAAATATCCAGGGATTAAATAGGATAGCGAGGTTTTTTTTTCTTTTTTATTTTCTACCGAATCTAGGTGATATGCATATCCCAAATCAAACCCCGAATCCCCGAATCAAAGTAAGATCCCAAGTCCACATCACAAATCTTAAAATTCTAAAAAATTACATCACAAATACATCACAAGTTCACATCACACACAAATCAAATTCATCACAGGATCATGCAAAAAATCACAAATTCTAAAAAAAAGCAGAGGAGCCGGCCGCCGCCGCCTAGCCTCCACGCCGCCCGGCCGGCCACCGCCGCGCGGCCCTGCCCGCCGCCCGCCCGCCCGCTGCCCGACGCCGCGCCGCCTCCCCTCCGCACCGGCCTCCCCTCCGCGCCGGCCGGCCACCGCCGCCCGTCCCTCCGCGCCGCCGCGCCGGCTGCCGCCCGGCCCGCTCTCGCTCCGATCCAAGCGGCCGCCCCTCTCGCTCCGATCCAACCAGCGGTAAGAAAGAAGAAAGAGATAAGGATAGGGAGTTAGAGAGGAAAAAAGAGATAGAGAGAGAGTTTGTTGTGTGGCCGGGAAAAGAGGATAAGTAATAGGGATTACATAGTACGTGTTGATTTTTATTCCCGGTTAGTAACACCAACCAGGAATAAAGTTAGGTCTTTAGTCGCCTGACACGGTCTGACATGGAGACAACCGGTCATCTTTAGTCCCGGTTGGTAACCTTAACCGAAAATAAAGATCATCTAGTCCTGTTACGCTTATAAACCGGGACTAAAAATCATTTTTAGTCCCGGTTTTTAATGGAACCGGGACTATTGTGGATTTGGGTCAACCGACCAAAAATGGTTTCTCCACCAGTGCTTAATCAAACGTAAAGAAATTTGATTAGAAAAAAATTAAAACGACTCGTAATATTAAACGGATCGATGGAAGGAGTAAAGTTGTTCTAAACTTTTATGTATAGTCAATGAGATCGACATACAACCTTTACCATAAACGTTTTAACACAAGAGTAAATATGGAAATAGAATAGCGACCTAAGTGTAATTCCATTACCATCATGATTTTATTTTTCTTATAACAAAGTTCGATATGTGACATTTTCATATGACTAATAAAGCTTACTTTTCTAAACAATAATTCTAGTCAAAATTAACTTATGTTGATAGTATACATATTCTAAAATGACATTCTTACACGACCAGAAGAAAACTCCCTACCACAACAAATCCATAGCTTGTTGTTTGTCTCATTTTCGACCGCAAATTATGCATCAACTTATGAGGTATCATCAACAAAACTAAAAAAAAGGTTGCACAAAATTATGGCGGGTGCGTAGCTAGTGAGCTAGGTGCTCGCGTATGCGTCTTCCGTGTAATCGTAAAAACACACACTCTCTCTCTCTATACACACACAGTATGGAGTCACAACATGGTTCTGGCACCTGATGTTGCACAAACAGTCGACACACTTAACTGACATGTCTATAAAAATGTAGCAGGCGAATGTTCTCTGCAACTTTGCTTCTTAATCCAGTTCAGTCTCGAGAGTACAAAGCACTAGTACTGAAGAGTACACAAAGCTCATTCAGAGACAACTCATCAGAAACCTCTCCAAGGGTCTTCTGAAAACAGATTAATATATATACCCCCCATGTTGGAGGCAGAAACATCTGTCAGCCAGCTGATCTTTTATCAGCAGGCAAGGGTGACACATTGCATGCCAAAGAAAATGTTAATTAATCCATAAACTGCGTGCACCCCACTAGTATAGACAGGCACCATCAGCTTCAGCACCTTTACAGAGTCAGTGCCCCTTGTTTCCTGACCTCTGTTTTCATACCTAATACCTATAAATGATATATAGTGCAGATTCATATTCAAACCAAATACTAAGAACAAGGGAATCAATATGTATGACCAACAGCTGTGTTCAATTTTTACAATGTCATCCAGGGGTAACACAAATGGAGATAAATTCACTAATAATGTTATTACATTTGACAAGGCAATAGGTCAAACTTGCCTCAGATATAATTTTTTTCATAAAAAAATTGTTTACTCTGGAAACTTCCATAAAAAAACACTACACATAATGGATTTCCATATCAGGTATTTCACTATTTTACTATCATATAATGGATGGATGAAGAAGATGAACCGCCTGATGCATATAATAATTCGCATAAAAGAGAAATACAACTAAGTAGCCTTGTTCAGCTAGATGCATTGCAACCAAAATTCCTAATATGCCAGAGAATCAGAGATGAAATCCAATTTTTTAGCTGAACCCCAAAATTTAAAGAGAAAAAGCTCCCCCCAAAATTAATGGCGGCTCACTTACCAGCTTACTACAGACAATGACGGCGACGACGACGGCGCGAACTGGAGAAACGAAGTCGAGCGGGCCGCTTAATTCTGGTTTTAATTGGGTGGGCTACTTTCGATTTGTGGGAAAATTCAGTGCCCGAGGCCCACGAAAGCCCACGAGCACGGAACAGAACGGCCCAATTGAAATAACAGCCCAAATAAGACAACCACATCCAAGAGAACCAGCAGGGTTTACATTTCCAATGAAAGCCGACCAGTTGTCCCGAAAACCGGACTTCCTGACACGGTTTGGAATTAGGTGCCGACGGAAGATTATGATGTATTTTGACCCAATTCAAATTTGAAATAAAAAAAATCATTTAAATACCATGATATTTAAATAACTTAACGGCATAAGTCCCGCAAAAATAAGTAATGGAATAAAATATTTTCAAAAAAGCAAGTAGCTCAACTAGTTAGGATTACGGTGATAATACCTGTCCACCCAGGTGCTCGTATTTACGGCTAAAATTATTTTTTCAATTGGTGGGTGATATGCCCGTCGACAATAAGGCGCGATACACTGTTGAGAATATATTGTGCGCGTGTATACGGGAGCATGCGCCTTTACTCTGTGTTGGTCCAACTGTGCACAGCAACGAGCTCCGCTTTGGCCTCTCCGTGTGAGCCCGAGAACAAACCGGGGGCAAGCTTGAGCTTCACTTTGGTCTTTCTGCGCTTTGGATGTCACCCTCAATTGTTGTTGGTTAAGCTCGCGCTTGGCCGCGGGCCCTCAAGCTCGTCCTAGGCGGTTACCCTCGGGCTCGGGCTCTCATCTGAGTGTCGTCCTATAGTAGTCCAAAGAAAGAAGAGAAAAGAAAAGGGAGAAAATAAAATTTCTAAGTAGGCCCTACTTGTTAGTCGGTGTAGGATTGATGATGGTGTCACGTCAGCGTTTGTGTGATGGAATTTAGGCCATCGATGATACATTTAGCAAATTTAAGGGTCTAAAGGTGCAACTTTTAAGTTTTTGACATAGATGACACCCACCTACAAGTCTAACCATTGACGTGCATTTTACTGAAAAGAACAACCTCAATAAGAGGCAGAAGCCTTTCTCAAAAAATTTATAAAATCTTTATGATGATATTATCCTAGGAAAATCTACACATACCATACTTTAGTTTTTAAACCAAGCAAATTGACAAGTTCAAAGTATATAAGTTATTCTTAAGTAACAATTATTAATTCCGGGGGGAGTATAGCTGAAGTGTGAATTCACCCATTTATAAACAAGTGAATTTACCTCGCACTCGAACCATCGCTAGTTCACTAGCTCACTGTCAGTCGACCCATCGACCCTCGGCCTTCTAAATCCCCACCCACCTAACACCACACCTCACATGTGTGGCACACCTGCTTTCTTCAGCATGCACACCTCCTCCACTGACACCAGAGAGCGCCATAGCTGTTGATGCTATGCCAAAAATGGTTGTAATGCCAACTCTCCCTCCTCTTGCCCCCTCCACCTCTGCTTCCCTACCATTCTCTTCCCTGCCTTTCCTTCCCCAACTATATATGGAGAAATCCCCCTGCACCACCTTTCTCCCTTACATTTGGTTCCTCCCATCACTACATCATCCACCACCTAATTATGTGTTTGGTTGGAGGAATTTGGTGGGTTGGGATAGGTTGTGACATCCCGACCTAGGGCTTAATAGAATTAATAGAATACTCATATCAACAAGTTGCAACTTTTTTTTCGGAAGCCGGTCTCCAAAGAACTCCAGGGTTAAGCATGCTTGGCCTGGAGCAATTTGGGATGGGTGACCGATCTCCAAAGAACTCCGTTTCACGGGCGCCGATCTCTTCCGGAAGCCGATCTCCAAAGAAGGGTGCCATGGGTGACCGATCTCCAAAGAACTCGGTTTCACGGGTGCCGATCTCTTCTGGAAGCCGATCTCCAAAGAACTCCAGGATTAAGTGTGCTTGGCTTGGAGCAATTTGGGATGGGTGACCGATCGGGAAATTCTTCCCGGGTGCGCACGAGTGAGGACAAAGCGGTTTCACGGTTGATGGAGCTCATCAGAGCTCACCGGAGCTACAGAAGGTTGTACTACATTAATCGTATGTAGAGCAAATGCATGTGAAGATCAAAGAATTTGTAAGATTTTGATTTGATTTTTTTTGTTGAATACCATTTAGCACATCCGTACATTTACGTTCCAAATTAATTCTCAAAGTATATAAATTACCCAAAATTAGTTCATTATAAATAAATTAGCACCGTGTATCAACAATCTCCGCGTACAGGCATGAAAGAAGCATTTTCTTATTTTTACAGTGTATTCTTGTGTAAAAGATAAGGAGATCGAGATTCCTAATGTGCTATATATATATTAATAAATGTATACACAAGGAGAGTTTATGTACACTACGGTTCTAATAATGCAAAATGACTTAAATTAGTGTGATTCAAACCAATTTTGTTGGTAGTGTTAAATACATTTATATGCTATCACAACGTCAACTATATTGTATTTTGCAAAAGTGTTAATCACATTTTTTTGCCAATAAGTGTTAATAACATTTTTTGCCAATATACAATATTAATTACATTTTCTTGCAGCTATTATGTTATTTTCACTAGATAGCTTAAAATTGAAAGGCACATAACACTTTGCAATCTCTTTTACATCCTCACATGCTAGCAGCCACGTATCTATCCATTTTTACATTCTCACATTCAAGCAGGCACTTGTCCATCCATTTTTATATTTTACATGCAACTATGCAAGCAGCCACTTATCTATCCATTTTTACATTCTCACATTCAAGCAGGCACTTGTCCATCCATTTTTACATTCTACATGCGAATATGCAAGCAGCCACTTGTCCATCCATTTTGACAAGCATAAGCGGCAAGAGAATGGCAAAGTGCACAATGAATGCTTGTTATAAAGCGACGTCACTGGACTTTTGACAAAGAGATGAAGCATTTTTGACCGACGGATGAAACACTATGGTCTTGTGTGTCCCATTATGTTGCCTTCCGTATTATGGTCTTAACATTTTTTGCAATGAAACAGTACCATATCACACTAGATTATCATTTTTGCACCATATTGCACCACGGCCAACCTACTGTGATAAAATCACACTGTTAATTACATTTTATTTTTGGAAATATGTTAGTTACATATTTCGGAGATATCGTGTGAGTTACATTTTTTTTGCCAACGCAGTGTTAATTCCATTTCTTTTGCATATATAGCGTTGATTAATGCATGATCATGAAGATTGAAACATAGTGCATAACTCATTGCAATATATTTACTTCATCATATACCATCGATCGGCCAAATATCCTTCCTCCGGCTGGATGAGCACACAAGGCATGAGAAGGTTAGAGGGAAGAAAATTCTCTGCGGCGGTGCCGCACCAGACAGCCCGTGCAATACCACGCAGACTACTGACGCGTGTCCGATGTACTATTGCAGCCCGAGACCATCTTTGCCTCTTTGGAGCCAAGCCGATCTCCTACACCCACGTCTCCCTCAGTTAGAGTCTCGTGTCAATAAACAATTACCAGAACATGATTATCAAAGCAAGATGATTACTTAGGCCTAGTTATTTTCTTCTACTCTAAACTTCATCTTGCTCGTTTTTTTGTTGGCATGTTTTTTAAATTGTTAAATAATACTTTTTTTAAAATAATTTTTATATAAAAGTTGTTTCAAAATTCAAATAAATTCATTTTTTAAATTTATAATTAATAATGAGCTAATACGCTTTCTCGTTTTGTTTTGTGTGCGCTAAAAATTCTCTCTTTGGAGTTGTTTGAACGCAGCCTTATAAACTTTCCGTGATTTATATGTCAACAAAAATGTAATCTCAAAGCCCTTTTCAAACCGTGATTTCTACGTCATCAAAATGGAATTTCCCAGCCCTATTCAAATGAAAAAAATAATTTCTGACCAGCTGAGGCATATTGATAAAGTTTAGTAAAAAGACTTGTATATTACCCTAGAAAAATCCCCCGTATATTACTCCTCCGTTTTTTTAATAATGATCTCATTAACTTTTAAACACACGTCTGATCATTTATTTTATTTAAAAATTTTGTAGACATATATAAGATATAAATCATGCATAAAATAGTTTTAGTGATTACAACATCTCACAATAAAATAAATAATAATCATGAAAAAAATTAAATAAAACGAGTAGTTAAATATGTGTCTAAAAGTAACGGTATTATGTATCTCGCATCCAATAGAGCACTGTTAAAACAATGAATTAGATTTTACATGCAGCCGGTAGATATGACTCGATACTGTAGAGCTCTGGGAGATTGGACATCGGCTCGGCTGCAATGATCAGCTCGGGTTGCAACAGGGATTGGACACGCGTCACTAGTGTACACGGTGTTGCACGGGCTGTCTGGTGCGGCACCGCCGCATAGAATTTTCTTCCAGGTTGGAGTGCTAATCAAATGCCAGTTGTTAAGGTCACATGACTAATTGGTTTCTAAAACTAGATGATTTTAATGGAAAAGCTATGAAAGGAATACAAAAGTTAATATGAAATGTTGGTAACACCGACGATAACTGGTGGTAGCGGGAGAAGCACTCAATGTATGTCATATGCCAGTTACTTAGACTACCAATTTTGTACATACACATTATAGCTCACTTCCGTTTTCTTTTTCTTTTTTCTCCACGAGAAAGGATCAAAACCGGTATTGCAAGATATTTGAAATCTAGTTATTTAGTTATTTATGTTGTCCAACTCTTAATTAGACAACTATAAATATGATATTAAAACTCTAGTTACTATATAAAGCACCAGTTACACATAGTATGTAGGGACCTGGGACCCATGACCCCACGTCGTCCCTAGCAGGCGGCTTGGGGGAAAAAACCCTAGTTGTCGCCGCCCCACTCCTCCACCACTCCCTCCGTCTGGCCACCACAAGAGCAATCCGCCAGTCATCGTGCGGTGAGCCGAGATGGCAGAGGCGAGGCTAGACCCCGGCGGTGAGCCAACGCAAGGAAATCAACGCGATGTTGGTGCGACAGGATCAACGAAGCAACACCACGACGACGATGATGGGGAGTTCGGTGTCCTATGGAGAAAGGGCGGAGCGACTGGGCCCTTCCCTACTCCTAGGATGGCGGTGGCGGGCTACTCCTCGACGTGCCAGTAGTGGGCCTCCCCCAACCTCCACTCTCCTGGATGGCGATGGAGGTAGAGCTAGGGTTGATGGCATCGTCGAGGAAATCCATGTTATACCGTGCTTTGACACCTAAATAGGACCTTTGAGAAGTCAGAGCTACCGTATCGAGCTAGTGTTCAACGAGCTGTTGGCAACAATGACTAGAAGGGTTCCGCTTAGTTTCAAGCAGGGTTTGGTTGTTGTCTTCTAAGTCAGAGCTGCAACACTTTTGCGAGCTCGCCAACGATGAGATCCAAGTCTACAAGGCTCATCAGTCTAACTCTTGTGTGGGGTTTCAAGCTTTTCGTTTGCAAGGCTCATCAGTCTGACTCGACCATGCATCAATGAGTTTGTTGGTCGCGAAGTCGGAGTTGCGGCATTGACCAGGCACAATGTGTGGCAACGTTGACATGAGCCCATTTGAGTTATGCTTTGGCACATGCTAGGTTGTTGCCCTTATACTAGTGTTTCCTGGCGAAGTCGCGGATGTCCAATCACGAGGGTGATGGTGTGATGGCAATAATATTGTATCTTTGCCAGTGTGCGGGAGTCTTGTTTCCTTCTAGCTTGCTACTTGTTCATGTGGTAAATGACATTTGTTGAGTGTCATAGTTGGCTTTCCTGTTCTCGCTGCCTTGGTAGTTTAGGTTAATTAGTTGGTGAAGTATTATAATAGTTGTAATTTTCGTTATGTTTTTCCTAATTAATTGTGCACCTTATTGGTTCTATTTTCTCTTTAAAATAGAACATCTTTCTCTTTATATAAAACACCAACAATGGCTTGACCGTTTGGAGAAAAATACACAGTACGTAGCTCTGTCTAGCTACTGGCACTCTTCCACTAGCCTACTCAAAGGCCATGCAATTTCGAGGATTAGCTCTGAATACCATTTATTGGCCGGCTTCACACCTACTCCCTCTGTCCGTGAATATAAGGGATTTTGACTTTTTACTCGTACCGTTTGATCATTCGTCTTATTAAAAAAATTTTGGAATTATTATTTATTTTATTTGTGGCTTACTTTATTATCCAAAGTACTTTAAGCACAACTTTTCGTTTTTTATATTTGCACAAATTTTGTGAATAAGACGAGTGGTTAAACGTTACACGTGAATAGTGAATATCCCTTATATTCACAGACGGAGGGAGTACATATTAATGGATCAATTCCGCTTTCTTCAACCTAGCTCGGCCTAACGCAATGTAATCCTTTTACTTGATTACATGCAAGCTGCTACATGTCTTTCCTCCGGCCGAATGAGCATATGTGCATGAGAAGAGTTAGAGCGGAGTGTTACCTGGTTATATGAGTTGTCAGGGCCACATCACTGTATATTGGTTTACTTAAACGTCATAGGATCGGTGAGAAATTAGGCACGCCACATCAGCTGTTTTTTTCAAAAAAACCCTCATGTTTTGTGAAATAATACGCACGCCAAAATTCGCGTTTGCCGTCCGATCTCGGTGAGGCAGGGATCCAACTGTACACGTGTCCCAGCGTGGCGGCTGTTTCATCACTGTAGGATCGGGGATACAGAAATGACCGGCTCAGATCTCCTCAACCGATGCTCCCGCAAAAACCCTAGCGCCGCTCCTCCCTTCCCCTCGCGCCCCACACCCAATGTGGCCTCGCCCTCGCGTGACCTAGCGGCGGATGCGCCGTCTTGTTGCGTTGCCTCCGTCCCTCCCGGTGCGCCTGCTCCGTCGCCCCTCCCCCATCTCGGTGCGCCGCCTCCACCGTTCCCTCCTCCCCTCCCAGTGCACCGCTTCCGCTGCTCCCCCTCCCCTCCACGCCGTGCTTCCTTCCTTCCTCCTCTGCACCTCTTCTTTCCCATCGTTGAGAGTCAGCGAGTCATGGTGGAATCGATACGACCTGGAGGTGTTTATCCTGCATCCCAGCCCTTGCCTCGGCATGGATTTGGGCCTCGCTGCCGCCGCAAGTTGCCGGCATTCCATTCAAAAAGAAAAAAGTTGCCAGCATTGATTCATTACCGTTGCGGCGTGAGGGCCCTGCGCTGCGCTGGTTTACTGCTCCTCCGTCATCATCGTCAAGAGCACCATCAGCGACCAGGTAGGCTGCCTAATTTCCTCCTATTCAATTTACCTTTGGCTAATCGACTCATGTGTGTCTTGGGGGTAAGAAGAAGAATAAATAATTGGGGTGTCGCCAGTAAAATTCTTAGAAGCAAATCTAAGTTTATTCTCAAAATACATTTGTTCCTGCAACTTTGTTAATTATAATGTCCAATATATTTCTTTTATGTCAATTAACTTCTATGTAGATAACTTCTCACTAATAATGACAAAATATTGTCAGGGATGTACAGGTTAAAGATTCTTACATGGTCCTTAGCTTCATAATGAAATCCTGATGTTCATCGGTTCATGTACATGCCAATTGTTTCTGGAATCCTAACAAATTTGGTCTACAAGAACGCATGCTTAGAAAAAATTCTGATTTTTTGTTATTCTCAGTTGCACTGATTCAAGATTGTAGATATGAGTATATGGCATGGTACTACATGGCAGTTATGGTTTTCTTTCCCAAGATATACACTTCATAATATACAAAGTTATTGGAGAGTACAAGTTTTGTTGTTCTTGGCTCCGCTGCCCTTTTCCTGTGGAGTAGATGCTAATGAGTGAATTGTGTAGTAATGTCAGTATTCCTTCTTTATTTACCAGGGAGTAATATTTGGTGAATATGTCAGCGAGTTTTCTTGCAGCAATGGAACTTTCCTGCACCCACCTTTCTGTGCTTCTGTTTGGAGGTATGAATGTTTTCTTATTGTCTTCTCTTGGTGATATATGTGGCCTTCAGATTTCTTATCAGATATTTTTAGTTTTTGTTTCATGACAGCATATAATGGTTATGCTATGAGTAGGTTTTGCCTCAATTTCCTTCCCAATGCAACAAATCATATTTTATTTGTGAATTTGTTGAGCTCAATATTTTTACACACAGTAGAAATAAACATGCATTGATGATATCCTTTGTAGACAATATTATATTGGTAATAGTGATGCATACGTCATAAAAAATTATCTGTAGACCTGGCAACTTGGCATATTACCCCTAAATTTGGATCGTGCAGTTCTTTTTCTAAGACACAAACCAAAGGGTCTTTAGGACTCAGTATAGACTGATGATTGTGCCAATACTAAGGTAATGATATGATTTCATGGCGCAAGTCTTTTATCCTCATATCTGGAGACTCCATTATTATACGAGTCATATCATAATGACTAAAGTGGGTTGATGCTGGGTCTATAAGTCAAGACAGTAATCACAAAGTATGTTGCACATCTAGCAGAAAAAATCTCTCCGTTGAAGATTTCAGTATTGGTAAGAAATTTACTAAACCACAGTTACTACATTTTTAAATCAGTTCAGGCTCTATTTGTAACAAGCTAACACCTTTTCTTCCAGTATAACCATTTCAAAGCTACTAATATTGAATATTTAATGGAACAATAATTCCATAGGTTAGCGTTGTTTGCAGGGTGTTTCGACGACACTACTATTTACCCGAAAGGATTAAAGCCACATGTACTTCTAAGTTCTAACCTACATAGTACCATCCTCGCTTGATTTGTTAGTCCATACGGAATGACAATACATATGTGCCACCCCAAAGGATCCAAGCCTCCATATCTCTAGCTATTCTGTGTGGTTCTCTTTTCTTCTTTGATCATAAATTTTTATTTCAATTTATTGGTGTGTGATAAAGCTACATGCACTTCAAACAATTTTAGATGAGACATGCCATATGTTCTAATAGGGACGCAATGGGATGTTATTTCTGTACAAGCGTTATTCCTGCTTTTGTTTTTTCCAGCTCTGTATGGTTTTGGAATTTTCTAATGACCCATCCTTCAAGATTGATTATTTGTTTTGGAAATATTCTTACAGAGTTGAATTCAAGATATGATTTCATTTATCTTTTTTATTTAATTGATTAAATGTTCTGTTTGCCCCCTTCTAGGAAGACAAATATTCAACATGGTTTCTTTGACGAGTGTTTTGTCCTACCTGTCATGTATACTCATCATGGAGCAATATATGGATGACATCCAAACATGCCCTTAGACATGATTATGTAGGGGCTACCTTAGTATTCAGTGACACTATGCAAAGGAGGTACCACTTCATGTACAAAACTGTTGCCAAGTACCTAATGTGATGAGTTGTTGTTTTTACATAGCTAAGCACTAAAATTTTCTTTGCGGTGAAGTGCTATATATGCGAAAGATTCAATTAGTTCATGATGAAGATCTCTACGATAAAAAAGTTGCAATTCTCTGATCACCTAATAATTGCCTTTTGTCACATTGTTTATTCTCTAATCTATACCCCACATTATGTAAGCACCATTGTCCTCTGTGATTGTTATTTTTCTGTAATGTGCATATTTGTACAGACAATTATCTGAGCAAACGGATTATATTCGCATTTAAATTTTGGTGATATATAGTTGTAATGTGTATTCATATGTAAGTATGCTTCTGACATAATGCTAACGTTTAAAAGTTAGAACTATATACATGTGTTGTTTTGATTATGATATCACAGCTTCTAACGTTCATTCCCACGCACGCAGCGTAGCGCGTGACTCTTGCTAGTAGTTTCTAAAATTGCTGGATTTTAATGAAATGAGTGTTGAAAATTTTTTGTGTCAAATTATTGCTGCCTCCGGCCACAACCAGCAGTGGGCCATGGCCACACCATTGCATCTTCATGTAGTAATTATTAAAAGGTAAAATTTGCTACAAGACACTCAAAAAGTGTGGTCTTTGCTGTGAGACATCCAAAGAATGCGTATATACTCATGTACACCATAAAAACATGGTAATTAGCTACTGGACATCCGACGTATTATTTTATTATATACGGTGAAAATGGAGAGAGAAAATTTCGTAAAAGACAAGTTTGCCCATAGGACTCCTCCTCACCTCTGTCGCTGCCAACAGAGCCACCATCCCCTCCCCTTCCCGCCAACAACCACCGCCACGGTGAGGTCGAGCATGCCGATGTCGAGAACCACCTCGTGGCACCTCTCATGCGACCATGGCCTGTCGTCGGTGAAGTAGACTAGTTGTCCTTCACCTCTGAGCAGCACTCCGCCGGGACGCATAGCGACGCGCTCTTGCCTAGGAATAGCGTGAGCCTGGCGAAGATGCCGACGCCGTCCACCCGCGCACACTCGCCATGGCCGACGGCGGTGGCGCCGGTGCCAGCCTTCCATTCGAAGAGCTCAACCTTGACGGTGGTGTACTCGACGCGTCGTGGTGAGAGCTCAACGAGTTATTTGCCACTGGGGATCGACATGGAATACACGCGACCGGAGCAGTAGCACGGCGGCACGATCTCCTTAGGCGGTGCTAGCGTCGTGCCCGTAGTGACGTCCATGTCGCATTCCTCGACGCGCCCCCATGGAGTCCAACGTGTACAACCCTTGGTGCCCGTCGACGCCGGGGGCAGAGGATGCGCACACAAATCAACCCAGCAGCACGACGGCGTGTCGAGCATAGTCCACTTCGTGTCCCCCCCACCCACCGTGGCGCCAATTAACTTGTTCTTCGCAGTCGAGCATGGACTCGAGGAGGTCCTCCGGGAGGTCGCCCCCCCCCCCCCCCCACTATGGCGCCAATTAACTTGTTCCATTGCCAGACCGAGAGAAGAGAGAAGAAGACGAGGGCAAAACTGACATTTTACGTGATTTCTCTCTTCTCAATTGGGTGGATATTATATTTTAATGCGTTTAGTGTCCTATAGCAAATTATCATGCTTTTAGAGTGTTCTCGGATAAATTTACGTTCTTGTGATGTCTATCAGCAAAGACCACACTTTTTGAGTGTCTTATAGTAAATTTTGCCTTATTAAAATTAGATAGATTCAATAGAATGGTGTTGAATAGTTTTATAAAAAAAATATGATGGTATTCATAGAATGAAACGTCTTTAATTATTTTACGCCAATAAATTGAATGTTTGTAACCATGCTAATGGTTCTGTTCGGACGCGCTAGTTGCTATAGCCATTGCGGCTATGATAATTGTAATTGCGCTCAATGCTACAGTCGGTTTGAACTGTCGCAGCTGTAGCAATTAGGTCAACCGAACACATTCAATGATTGTAGAATCGAACGACCTAAATTTGTACTCCCTCTATAAAGAAGTGGACAGCGAGACTGTCTCCAAAACACCACTTTAACTTCCTATTTCTATAAAAATATTTCTTGAAAAGTGATATATGTATATTTTTATGAAAGTATTTTTCAAGACAAATCTATTCATATAATTTTTATATTTTCAAACTCAATAACTTGAGAATTATTTATGATTTATATTCTCATAGTTTGACTTAAATATTGTCCTAAACGGTTTTTTTTATGAGTACGAAGGGAGTACGCCAGTAATTAAAATGCCCTTCTTCTTTTTTGGGGTTAGGGAATTAAAATGCACTTCTATAAATCTGTAGCTAGAAATGTTATAAACAACAAACAAGAGGATAGCACATAACAGCCCAGCACGCATGTCCAACTTGAAAGGAGCCTGAGATAATCAAATCACAATTGGATTCCTTCTGAGATGGGTGCTACACGTAGCTATCCTTTGGATTCGTCCTACCCTAAACCTCTTCATCGATCACCTCGAACAATCGGTTTGATATGACCGACGATGACACACACTAGCTACCAAACGAACGTTTCGCTAGGAAACAATGGCGCTGCCGTCACCGGTGACGACCACCGTGCCGCGAAGCATGCACGGCGCGCCGCCCGGCCGATCACGCCCGTGGTTTTGTTCCTTGCAAAGTTGCAAACGTTGTCATTGCTGCAGAAAAAGCCAAACCTCAACAAATCTTAAAAAAAGTTCTACGTAGAATTTGTGCGTAAAATATATTTTTTAGCAGTTCGGTACGTATTTTCAGATGAAACAAGAAAGTAGACGAGAACCTAAATTGACACATGTCAAACTATGCTCCCTCTGTTTAAAAATATATGATTATATTGAGTTTTATATAACGTTTGACCATTCATTTCATTAAAACAAATTATACAAATTCATTAATTTTGATCTAACTTATTTTATCATCAAAGAAACTATAACCTTAATTTATGCTGGTATATATTTATACAAAAGTTTTAAATTTAATTCCATAGAAAAATTATAATTTACAACAACTTTTAATAGGTCAAATAGTGCTAAACTACTACGGTAAATGGAAAAATAACTGAAATTAGTTAGAATTTTAGAAAGCTTATTTTACTCATAGATGAAAATCCAATCCATCAATTTTGAACCGATACCCATTTCATATTCTTATGGTCGAGTGGCCTAGAAGCATAGCTGGGCTGAATCATAAAGGAATAGTGCCCAAGGCACTGCTCATTGTTTTCCCTAGCCGAAGCTGGAAAATAAAAGAGGAGGGAAGAAGGGCACGGTGCTCCGGCGATCAAACGGCGATAAGGAAGGTGGTAGGATATGTCTTACGATGTGACTCATTTATATATAGTGGAGGTTGGCAATAAAGAAACCAGAACAGCAGAAACGCAGATGGCAATGACGTGGTTCCGATAGAGAGAGAAATGACAACAACGAGCTCTGGTAATAAACACGACCAGATAAGTGTATCAAAATGCATTCCCAAATAAGGGGGTTCCGTTTTCCTTGAATGTGTAGGAAGAACGAAGATGGAGAAAAAAGACTAACACTATTCATTGTCTTCCCTAGCGTAAACAAGAAACAAAATAGGAGGAAAGATGAGCGCCGGTGCTCCGGCGACCAAATGGCGACGAGTAAGGTAGCCGGACGTGTCCCAACAATGTGACTAGTCCATAAATGGTAGCGGTTGGCAACGAATAAAACTAAAATAGCGGGGAATGCGACCGATAACGATGTGGTCCCAACAGAGAGAGAAACGGCAACGACGAGCTCTGGTTGTGAACATGACCAAGTGAGCACGTCAAAATATGTTCCCAAACGAGAAGGTTCCCCTTGAATGCACAGGAGGGAGCGAGCGCAGGGGAGAATAGGGGTGTTGAGAGGAGGGGCAACAGGAAGGAAAGGGACCGCGTGGGGATGGGGAGTGCAATATTTGTTGGGGATTGCGAGGGAGAGATGGGGGCGCCGAGAGGGAGGAGATGGGCTGCATGGGGAGGGGGTGCAACATTTTTTTGGGATTGCGAGGAAGAGATGTGGGGCGCTGGGAGGAAGGGCGTCGGGATGGAGGGAGGGAGGGAGTAGTGAGGTGGACGGACGAAAAATAGATCTGAAAGTTTTACTTGCTTTTTAAATAGGTATATATAGAATTTTAAAATAAGATGAATGGCCAAACATTTTACGAAAAGGTACAACGTGAAGAAAACGATCGTAAGCCCATTATTTTTACGGTTCGAGAGCACTAGTCCCTAGATGTGGCTACTTTCTTGGCTATATGAAATATTACTTTGCTGTGTAACTTTGATTTCTGGCGCTAAGATCACAAGTTTGATTACAAGACAGGCAAAAATACAAATAATGACAATAATATTATTAACTAATTAATAATTGATAGTGCCAAATGCTACTAGCCAAGGACCTGCGCCTTGAAGGCGTCCACGTGCGCCGGGTCGATGGACACCGAGAGCTGCACCTCGCCGTCGCGCCGGCCGCCGACGAGCACCATCTCGCCGTCGTGGTTCATCGACACGAGCTCGACGCGCGCCGGCCTCCCGAACCCGAAGTCGGCGGCGCCGTACGCCCCGAACCGCGGGCTCGCCGCCACGTTCGCCATGCGGGAGAAGGGGATCTGCATCACCCGCGCGATCGCGGACCCGTCCGCCGTCCCGGCGAGCGGCGCCGCCTCCATCTCCGCCACCGCCGCCTGCACCGCCCGCGCCGCGCGCAGCAGCCCGCGCTCGCCGCGGAGCTCCGCCGAGTCGGCGCAGCGCGCCAGGCACATCCTCACGCAGTTCCCGAGGTACCCCTCGCCGACGGCGGGGTCGAGCCGCGCGCGGAGGTCGGCGAGGAAGATCAGGTACGTGTCCTCCCCGTCGGCGAGCGCCTTGGACCGGACGAACGCCGCCCACCCTATCGCCGCCAGCGCCACGAACGTCGACACCGGCTTGGCGGCGCCGCCATCGGCCTCCTCCTCCGCCGAGGCGAGCTCGTCGATGCGCCGCTTCACCGACTGAATGGCGTCGGCGCCGAGGTGGAACGTCCGGCGAGCCAGCCGGAATCGCTGGCTGAAGTCGTGCTCGCCGCTCGCCTGCAAGCACATCCATGGCGGGTGGTGGTGATCTCGTCAGTAAATTGCATTCACGGCGAGGGAGAGAGAGATCATGACGCGTGCATGCCATTGCTTTCTCCGCCACGCCACCGCGGCGAGCTCCGCATGCGCTTAACATTGGGGGAGAAGGAAACCATGGTTGGATGGCGTACCAAGCAAAGGTTGACGACACTCACACACTTCGAAGAGGCTACCGTACTACATGGTTCATGCATGATGGACGCTTAGATTTTTGTTTATTTATTTGAAGTACCGGCAAAATGTTTTGGGCTGTTTTTTTATATTTGGTTGAAATTTGTTCAGAATTCAAAAACATTACAAACCATTTTGTCAGATCATCTCGCTGTCTCGGGACCTCTCTTTTGGAAGATGACCTAGCCTCAGTGTAACATTGTGAAATTGTTGACTTGGAGTTGACCACATATCTGCACATCTCCTACTCTTTTTTTTTGGTAACTTTGTTTTAGTCCCAAGAATTTCTGTATTCTATGAAAATTATGGTGAATTTCTACATTTTGAAAAATAGCCATGTGGAAACATCTATAGATAAAATTACGATATCACGGAAATAGGGATTTCTTAGATTTTAGTCATCTGACATCTTTAAAAAATTGAAGTCACTTTTCGTATATCTTGCTTAATGATCTAACAACTCATACGATTGTTCTCATTGTCTATTTAGACACAATTTTATATTTCTTCAATAAAAGGTTGAATAACAAACTATTCTAAATGTAAAAGCATTCAAACTTTTTTAAAAAAATATGAAATAACAAAATGTTCAGTTAAAATAAACAAAAACTGCAAGTGATGCAAATCTTCTTAATTTTGGACAATTTTGCGGTTAAACATGGGTGAAATCAAAGAATTTTATTTAAGATGTGAAATGAAAGGACGCGGGAGACGATAGCTTACCACCGCCGGGAGCTTGGGCGCGACCAACTTGAGCATGTGGCGCGCGAGCTCGCCGCCGTCGGGTTGGGGGATGGCCGCCTCCCGGCGGTAGTGCGGCGCGACGAGCGACTTGGTCACCGGCGAGCCGACGCGGGCGGCGGACGACCACGCCTCCATGAACTGCCACACGGCGCGGCCGTCGGCGACGGCGTGGTGCACGGACAGGCCGAGCGCGAGGCCGGCGCCGCCGCCGCCGCCGCCGAGGCGCGTGGCCTGCACGGACAGCACGGGCGCCGGGAGCGCCCGGGTGTCGAGCTCCGGCACGAGCGCGAGGAACGCCGCGACGTCGTGCGCCTCGTCGCCGGCGAGCCGGCGCACGTCCATGTCCTCGGCGGCGTCGTCCTCCGCCTCCGCCTCGACGAACGCCACCCCGGCGTCGTCGGCGTCGTCGCCGGCGGCGGCGCAGTCCACCACGACGTCCTCCGTCTCCTCCACGTAGACCAGCTTCCCTGCCAGGGGCAGGTACAGCGCCAGCGTGGCGGCGAGCGAGCCCTTGAGCCGCTCGACCGCCGCCGCGAACCCATCCCCACCGCCGCCTTCCGCCGCCGCCGCCGCCGCCGTCTCGTACAGGAACACGCGCTGGATCGGCGGAAGCACGACCCATGGCGTGTCGAAGAAGGACAGCCCGACGCGCTCCCGCTCCACCGGCGCCGGCGACGGCGCGACGCGGGAAACGGCGAGCACGCGCACGCGCGCGCGTGCGCCAGCGTCGCCGGACAAGGCCGCGGCCTCCCCCATCACACTTCGCCTTCTCTCTCTCCCAACTCCGGCGTGCTTCGTTCTCGCCGTCACTGGAGCGCGCGCGAGATGTTCGACGAATTGATCTACCGTTTCGGCTCGTGTGATCGCGACCTCATTTATAAGTGCGAGGTGTCCGTCGAGAAGGTTAATGGACGAACGTTCGCCAACTACTTCATTCGCGAATGGCGCCACGGAGAAGGGATCGCGACAGAGGAGAAGTCGGAAGGGAGCGATATTATTCCTCCCATTCCAATTTTCGGTTTTCCTCTTTTTACGTGGTCCTTTATCCTTTTTGTTTCACTACCTTTTTCTTTTTCAGATTTCTTTTTTTAATTCCTTTTATTGTTTCTTTAACAGAAATATTTTTATATGAATTATTTCATGAAAACTTTCTACATATATATAGATTATGTATGTAAGTTTTTATATGTAGATTTTATGTACATAAAGTTTCTATATGTAGATTTTATATATATAAATTTTCTATATGTAAACTTTATATATATAAACTTTATATAGAATTTATATCTCTATAATTAGAAAGTTTAGTGTATCAATTTAATAGAAATAAAAAAAATGTTGATCACCACCGAATTCTTTTTTTAAAAAAAGTCCAATCCAAACAAATTGTAACAAGAAAACATAAAGCATGCGTGTACTTAGTATTTTAACCGAAGAAACAAACTACCGGCACGTTAGTCATTACTAATCACGATTAAGCATGTAATTAGTTATGAGGAAGAAGAGATGAAACGGCAGTTGGAACATTCGTGAGATACTACTAGATGCTAATCACGTGCATGCATATATATGCAGCGGAGAAGCGAGAACTGTTGGAGTCCGTTCGCTTGTCGCGAACGCTCGCGAATCAGACTCACCCGGTGTCCGTGACGTCGTCGTCCTCCTCTTGCATAGGAGGCAACGGAACATTGGAGACAAATTTTTTATTTTTTTGGGGGGCGAGGATTTCTTTTTTTTTGAGGGTGAGGTATCATTAAATTTTTGTGGTTGATACTCTACATTTCACAGCTCACCACACAGCACACAGCAATAAAATCCATATTTATGCTGATTGGTTTGAGAAAAGTTCACAGAAAATACTATCAATTATTGAAAGCAATTGAAATATACCTAAAATAATTAATTTAGGAAGTTAAGAAAAGGAAACGTAAACGCGGTAGTAAATTTCTATTCCCTTTTTCAAAATACTCTCTCCATTTCTAAATATTTGACGCCGTTGACTTTTTTAAATATGTTTGACCGTTCGTCTTATTAAAAAAATAAGTAATTATTAATTCTTTTCCTATCATTTGATTTATTGTTAAGTACAAGTTAAATATACTTATATGTATACATATAGTTTTACGTATTTTACAAAAGTTTTTGAATAAGACGAACGGTCAAACATGTGCTAAAAAGTCAATGATATTAAATATTTAGAAACGGAGGGAGTATAAGTCTTATTGGATTTTTACATGATCACCTATATTACTCTTTCACAATTAATATTTGTTCTAATGTATTAACAAATAGCTATAATGTTAACATTGCTTGAAAATATCTTTAAAATACGATTATAATCATATGACTTACATGACTCTAAATATATAAATATATATATATATAGCTTTTATTCAAAAATATAAGGGATCTTGGTACGTGTCTAGACGAACTTGTTAAAATATGGTTACCCTCCAGGTTAATAATATTTATCGTTTTAAATAAATAAGAACACATCCTCTAAAAAATATCTTTATCACTATTTTCTATTGTAACATATATAGTATATAATTTATTGAAATACCTTTTAAATTAATCTGGTAGTCTATAAGACATATTTTAGAAATTATAATTAGTCAAATATAAAATTTGATATTAATCTTATCCTAAACGATAAGTATTATCAACACGTAGGGAGTAATATATTGTTAGTTTGGTTATTAGTAGAAGCTAACAAATATCGACCTTATATTTTAGAAATGAGAGAGTATACTAAGGGTTTTCTCGCAGAAAAATATATTCTAATTATGATGCAGTTTTTCACATTGTGCAAAATTATTCCAGTGACAAACTAAAGAAATCTGGAGACTAACGTAATGGAACTGAAACAGATATAGAGCTCGGTTTATATTTTCTGTCAAAATAAACACGGATTTTGCGTTCCATGACTCGGATTTGATTTTTCTGTCAAATCAAATCTGCATTTTGTCCCGGGGCTTCCAATTTCTTGAGACAGCTCAAGTACACTAAGGACTATATATAATTGGACATTAATAACTGCTGGTTGATCGATGTAGTATTAGCTGGTTAATAACAATAATTGGAGCTTCAAATTTTCTTTTCTGTCAAGGTTTTAGCTTTGCTCATTTGGAAGCTACCAGCTACAGTAGTTAAATTAAGCATATGTCCATTTGGAAGCCTTTCATGCTGGCGACGTTAATGACTTAATGTACATGACATTTGGCAGCTACTGTACTGCGTACTGCCAGAGAAAACCAACTAGCTAGTCAAGAGATATCTCAATGTGTGATTACAGATTAGAAGGTTACCTACTGTTTCTTGACAAATCAGGCAATTAATCAGATTAATTGATGGATTGTATGACTGAGCACGTGTCTCAGATTAATCCCTATGACTGAGCACCAGTGAACAGCACTTCCAATTTAATTGCGATTGTGTTGGTTTCAGAAATTTTGATGGATTTTTGGGACGTCAGTTTCAGGTTTAAAAACTCAACTACTTCGTCTGTTCAAATTAATTACTTGGTTTTTTTAACTTTGTCATAAGTCAAATACTATTAACTTTGATCATTAATTTTTTAAAACTAACATAGTTTAACAATATGCCAATTATGTATTATGAAAACATTTATTATGGTGAAATAAAAACATAATTCTTACTATGTTAAACTGTAAAAATTTCTGAAAATTGATATGCGAATTGAGGAATCTAATTTAGTATAAAGCTAAAATAAATAAATAATGTGAAACATGGGAATATAAGGGGATTTTTTTTAGAAATAATATTTTTCAATAGAGAACTGAAAAAATAAGGGTTAACAGATTAAAATTACAGTTTAACACCTCGTTGAACAATCAAAGTTCGCACGGCCACCACAATTCTTCATCCATTAATGGGAGATTGACAGGGGTTTCCCCCATGTCAGGCAAGGGACGGCGCTGGGCCCCACTCAAGGACAAATCGTAGCTTAGCTTCCAGGCGAAGGCACGGGTCGAGATCCGGTCAAGATAGGGTGGGCCCCCACCCGAGAGAAGAGTAGGTAGAGGCAGTGCATGTGGTATCCCCTTGAGGTATAAAAGGAGGACCTTGCCCGCCGAGAAAAGGGACGACTCTCAGGAACCCTGAGCTCTAGGAGAAGGGAAGCAAAAGCCATCTCCAGAACGAAGGGACCTTTGTAACTTTGATCTAAATCCCACACACACAGGAGTAGGGTATTACGCTCCTAAGCGGCCCGAACCTGTATAATCTTGCTGCGTGCATACTAGCTGATAATCTAGGGGCGGATACGTGATTTCCAGAGGCGAGCCTTTTCCCCTGGCCGAACTAAAAAAGGGAGGGTCTCACGATCTCCCGCTCGAGAAGATCACTCCTCCACAGCTGGCGCGCCAGGTAGGGGGATTTCACGCGCTTCGAAAGGAAGTCGTTTCCTTCCGCCCCAAGCCTTCCACCGGCCCCGACGATCATGGTCGAGGTTTTAGAGGAAGAGGTGGAGGTGCACACTCCCACCCCTTCCGAGAGTGAAGGTGCCAGCGGGAGTCGCAACCCGCGTCACCGCCGACGCGGCTCGCGGACTCCACCCCCCCGCGACCCCCCACGGAGGGAGATTCCCGACCGATCGGGAGGCTCGGCCCTCTCCCCGCCTCCAGATGGGGGGAGGCCACGGCATGTCCGAGCGCGCCGCCGCCTGACCTACCGCGACGGTAGCTCGCCTCACGGCGCGCTTCAGGCGGCGAGAGCCCTCCTGCGCCATCCTCCGGTGGACGCGGATCCGGAGGCCCCCGTCCAACGATGGTTGGACGACGTCGCCAACTTGGTCACCACTGCCCAGCGGTAGTTGGCCGCGAGTGGCCGTTCCGCCGCCACAGGTACGTCACGTACCTCCACAGCCCTCTCCTCGTCAGCAAGGAGAAGGGCCCGTCGGACAGCCACAGCCTCAAGGCGATCTGCGACCCCAACGTCGTCAGGGGTCTTGGAAAGTCGGAGGCATCACGATGGCCTGTACGGGGGCAGGACGCTCGAGTCAACATTGAGCGTCATCGAGACGAGCGCCGCGCTGCCCGCATGGGAGAAAGTGCCTCCTCGTCTAGAGTGCCGCGTTCCTCCTCGCGCTGCGGCCCGTCCCTCACGTCCACCCTAGGGGGAACTGGTTGCAGGGCCTTCGTGGCTAGTCTCCGGAATGTCCGGTCGCCCCCGAAGTTTCGCCCCAACCTCACGGAAAAGTATGATGGCAGCATCAATCCCTCCGAGTTCCTCCAGATCTATACCATGATCATTGTGGCGGCGGGAGGGGATGACCGGGTCATGGCGAATTATTTCCCCATGGCTCTTAAGGGTCAGGCGCGCGGATGGCTTATGACCCAGCCCCCCGACTCCATCCACTCCTGGGAGGACCTATGCCAGCAGTTTATCACAAACTTCCAGGGCACATACCCCCGTCCGGGGGAGGAGGCGGACCTACACGTTGTGCAGCAGAAGGACGATGAGTCCCTCCGCTCATACATACAGTGCTTCTGCCAGGTCCGCAACACTATTCCGTGCATCCCGGCCCACTCGGTCATTTATGCGTTTCAGAACGGCGTGCGGTACAACCGCATGCTGGAGAAAATCGCCTCCAAGGAGCCTAAGACCACCGCCGAGCTCTTCGAGCTAGCAGACAAGGTGGCTTGGAAGGACGAGGCGTGGGCTTGGAACTCCCCCAGCCCCGGTGCGGCGGCGGCGGCCGCCCCCGAGACTTCCTCCTACTCCAAGCAGCGGGACAGAAGGGGCAAGCGGAAGTCAGCCCGCTCTGATGACGAGGGCCATGTCCTTGCGGCTGATGGGGCCTCGTGGGCTCCACTGTAGACCCCCGTTTTTATAACAGGAATCACTCGTGTGAATAGTACCATTTCCCTGGATCAAGTAGTCTGGTACTCACGATTACATTGCTGAAATATCAAGTGCGCATACAAAGATTGTCTAGCGCGAATTATTACATCATAGGCCCGCAGGCATAGTCTAGAACATAGAACCAAATGGTCCGGAATACATCCCAAAAGCAGAAATAGATAAGCAGCGGAATCAAGGCAGCGGCGACGCTATTGCCACAGGCAACGACCGTAACTAAGACCTACTAAGCGCCACCATCCTCTTCACCCTCCTGGTAGTATGCATATGGGTCATCCGAGACTTCATCACCGGCTTCTGATGGAATTTGTAAATAGCAAGAGTGAGTACCAACCGTACTCAGCAAGCCACTACAACAACGATGCATATGATAGAGGATATACAATGAAAGGCTAATGGTTTATTTGCATAAAGCCAATTTTGCAATTCTTTTCACAAGCCTAAGACCTAGCATAAACTAATCAAATTTTATCTCCATAGTTCATTAAACAGCGACGGTTCTGTCCACCATCCATTGTGTTCCCAAGGATAGCTTCCCGCCACTGGTCGTCATGGTTTTCTGGGGTCTACCCCTTCTCGCCTCTCGAGAAGTTGTTCCACAGCACAAAATCATCATGCATCATCCCACCCATCATTTTAAGAGTTTAGAGTCTAGCCAAGTGTAATACATGTCCCGGTGCTCAATAACCGCGAGCACGGCTATTCGAATAGATTTGATTTACTCACACTGCAGTGGATGTACACTTTACCCGTACTCTGCGACTTGCCCAACACATGAGCCTACGTCCCAACGAATGAGACTTGCCACGGCAAAGCCTTTCAACAACCTCACTTTGGCAGTACCCGCTCCATGAACTTACATCCTCATACACTCTAGGCGTCATAAGTTTCTAGCAGTGAGAGGAGTTTTGGCGCTCCCGAGGGGGAAAACTCACGCAAGCCTAACATTGCATCCTGTAGTTGAACCCAATCCATGCTGTCCTCTTTTGGGTATCTCCTTGTAGTCTTGTAGTCTTGACAAGTCAGTCTCTAGCCATCCGTATCGGGTATCCGCCATTTGGCCATCCATATCGGGTATCCGCCAGCAGACTGCTTGTTCGTCCACACACCTAAGTGAAACTACTATGCAGGGATACTGCCTCCGCTCGGCTATCTACTCCGCTAGGTCTATACCCATTCGAGAAGTACGGCTGTACTGGGGTCGTTTCATGTTTAACTTCATGGCTCGGTCCTTGACTGATCAGGGACGGCACTAGTCTTTACCGGACACCACCCAAGTCCTCCAGCCGCCCCAGTCAAAAACATTTGTTTAGTTTTAACTTTCTTTCACAAATCATCTCATCAATGTCATAGCAATGTGGCGCTCATGTCTCCACATGCCATGTCTCAACTACCTTCCACAAGGTAGTTGCCTAAGCATAAAGCATTTGATAAATATGAGAATGCATGAATCTAAATTAGCATTACTAAGCATTTGTCATAAGTGACTAGGGACTCATACGTAATTATTGGTACAATGGAATAATGAGATAAACAATAATCAAAGGCATGGCATAATAACAAGTAGGATATTCATCACTGCATGCAATTTTATTTGTAAACAAAACAATTTCACAATTGTGATCAACATGCTCAAGAGATGGGGTGATGACTTGCCTTGCTCACAGATTTGCTGACCTCGATCTTCGATAAACTCAGAACCTCCTTCGGAATCTAAATTTACGTGCGAAAGATTTGATTTGAATTCAATTAGAATTCAAACAAAATCACCAAAAATTCAAACAGTACAAAGTAAATTGAGGAAGTGGTACCAACAGTTAGATCTTGATTTTAGATAAATTTAGGTTCAAGTTTCCTTCGAATCCGAGTTAAAATGAGTGAGTTATGCTAGTTTAAGGATTCAAATTTGAATTAATACAACTAATTGTGAAAGGGTATTGTGCGCACGTGATTTGTTTTTATTCTAACCTTATCCACAAGCTTCAGAGGCTGACAGGTGGGTCCATTCTTATTTCCTTTTCTTTATCTTTATTCTTTCAAAGGAAATGAGATGTGCTATTGACAGGTGGGTCCGACCCCCTGTTGACTGAGGTCAAGCCGGCCATATAATTGCCGGTGGGTCCCGCATGTCATTGACAGTAACATCATAATCAATTTTTCTTAGATTTTTCTAATCTTCCGGTCCCACATGTAATAGATCAATTTGCATTGGATTAAAATAGGTTATTACTGTGCACTAATCTCTATGTGGGGCCCATAGCTTCTCTCTCTCTCTCTTCTTTTTCCCCGTCGTCTTCTACCTCGCGCCGGCCATTGAGCGGAGCAGAGGCGCAGCGCGTGCGGCCAAGCCCGGGCGGGGGCGACCTAGCGGCGGCCAGGGGAGGCGCGGAGGAGCTCCAGAGAACCCCCACAGGCGGCCAAGGCATACGGCGGCGTGGGAACGAACGGCGCGACATGGCTGCCATGATCCCGAGCTCGGGCAGCTCGGGGCTAGGGTGGTAGGGAAAGTTTCTGACCAAACTGATGGGGGCATGAGCATCTAAGGCGTACGGGGGTTCCGTTTTACCCACAAGATGGCTAGGAGGAGCTCGGGGATGGCTTGTCCACGGTGACCTCCATGGGTGGAGCTTCGGAGCTCGGGCTCAGCATGGTTATGGCCTTAGTAGACGGAACTGATGGAGGAATCAGTTCCTAGGGGACCAGGAAGAGTCACAGGAGCGAGGAATTACCGAGGGAAGGAGGATCGACGAAGTTCGATGCCGCGGTGGTGGAGGAGAAGAAGCCGCAGCACGCGCCCAAGGTGTTCGACCAAATGTATTCGAGGAAAAGGCATAGAGGGATGGGGTTGTTTTATGGGGGCTTAGCTTGGGGATGAGCCAGGATGGCGTGGAGGATAAGATCGGCAGCTGGTACACTCGATGGCTGCTTATATGGCCTAAATTAGGGAGGTTGACGCGGCTAAGTTTTCCCCTCCTTCTCCATTAAGGTTTTGAGGCATAATCATTTAGCTTATGACTGGGTGTTCTAGTGCTAGCTAGGTAAGAGGGATCCGTTTTACCCTCCGGACACAAAGAAGGGCGCTAGTCATCATTAATTGTGGATGAGCTGGCGGACGTGGCGACGACGATGCGCGCACATGGCGATGGCAGAGCGGCGGCTTGGTGAGGGCGGGTTTTCCGGCTTAGGGTGGTTGGCTAAGGCTAGGGATGACGCGAGGCGAGGTGGTGGCCGTTATCCCTCGGCATCGATGCGACACGTGAGAGGACGGGATGACGCGGGCGCAACGTGGGGCGCAGCTTTCGCACGGGTTTTCGGCGGCTCGGTCGGCGGCGGGCCCACATGGCGTGGCGCGACGCGGTGCGGCGCACGGGCACGCCCAATGCAGCGCACGAGTCGGGAAGGTGGGCGCGCGGGCACAGCAGCAACTGGAAGGGCGGCGCTGGGTGCTCGGTCGGGTTAAGCACGGATCGAGCACTTGGCGCGCAATGAACAGTAGCGACCCGAGAAAATTCACGATTAGTGCTTTCCTTTGGCTATTTGTGTGGGTAGTTTTCAGATGACTCAATCCCCACATTTCTTTTGGGAATTTACCTATATTTCAACACTTCTAATTCTGTGATTTATTGCACCCCATATTAATAATTATTATTATATTTCCAACATATGTTTCTTATTTTCCCTATATTCTAGGTTTTAGTATTTGTCCTTCCATATCAACATATTTTGTTTTCTCATCTTATTTAATTTAAACAATATATTTTGCAACAAAGAAACGAATAACACCAGCATGATGCAAAAGTTTTAGAAAGTTCGAAATTTTAGTGATTTTTATTATTAGGGATTTTTAGGATGTTACATCCGCGCAAGGAAAGGGCCACTAACGGCAAGCCGAGCTCTACCGCCCCTTCCAGTGAGGGTCGGTCAGCGGACAAGTGGTGCTCGGTGCACAATACTTATCGGCACAGTCTTGCCGACTGCCGCTCGGTCAAGAACTTGGCCGAGCGGTTTCGGAAAGCCGATGAGGAGAAGCGGCAGAGTCGATGGGAGGGAAAAGCCCCCACGACCCCGCCAATGATCGGCGAGAGGAGTCTAAGAAGAAGGCCCCCACTGACGATGGCGATGACAGGGAGGGTCTGGAATTCTAGATACCTCAGGGAACTATCGCCACTCTCGATGGGGGGGCTTGCGCTTACACATCCCGTCGTGGAATCAAGGCCATGAGGCGTGAGCTTCTGGCCGCCGTCCCGACTCATGAGGCGGCACGGAAGGCGCGTTGGTCGGAGGTGAAGCTCACCTTTCATCAGAGCGACTATCCAATGGTGCTCGCTCGGGGTGGGAAGTTGGCTCTTGTGGTCTCCCCGACCATCTACAACGTCAAGATGAAGCGAGTCCTGGTCGACGGGGGGGCCAGCTTCAGCATCATCTCCCCGGCCGCCTTCGACGCGCTCAAGGCCCCGGGGATGAAGCTCCAGTCGTCCTTGCCGATCATCGGCGTGACCCCGGAGCACACGTGGCCTCTCGGCCATGTTGACCTCCCAGTAACCTTCGGCGACTCCACCAACTTCCGCACCGAGCAGATCGACTTCGACGTGGCGGACCTCAATATGCCCTACAACGCGGTCCTGGGCAGGCCGGCGTCGGTAAAGATCATGGCTGCCACTCACTACGCCTGCCTCCAGATGAAAATGCCGTGCCCTAGTGGTCCCATCACAGTCTTTGGCGATGTCAAGGTCACCCTCGCCTGCGCGGAGCTGCGCGCCGACGGCACGCAGCTGCCTAATCCATGGAATATTGAACACCTCCGCCGCTTCTATCCATAGCGTCGCATTCCTTTCTTGCTTTCCAGGAGCTCGGGCCAAGCCCCGCGCAACCCTTCGGCTTGCGCGGACATGGCTGGGGGCTACCACTATGCATTACTTTGTATCTTTTCCCCTTTCCAAGCAATAAATTCGGTGGACGCCGCTACGCACCCTTTTTCTGCCCTTTCCTCTGGCTTGTCCTGGTTCAAAGGATGATTCACGCTTGCTCCGAACCCTAAGTGGTTTTGGGTGACCTGAAAACCGTCGAAAGGGAGCCCGAACGCAGGCAGCGCCCGGGCTGCGGCGAACCCCGGGAGCTCGGAAGGGCCTACACACGGCCGTCCCCGACCCCCGGTCGTCGTAGCCTCGGTCTAGCCAGACCCGCCGGGCGGCTCCCTCGGGGCGGTAGCCTCACCCCTTACCATTTAGGTTCCACGGGCCGAGCGCAGGTTTACCTTTTCGCAAGGACGAGCCCGAGGGGGGGAAGGGGTAAAAACGGCCATTCAGTCATAGGAATGTTAATTGAATATTTTTTGCTCTTGTTTTTCTTCTTGCCGCAGGCATTTAATGGAGAAAGCGAAAGGGTAGAAAATGCGAAGAAAGAGCTTTATTTACAAACAGGAAGGCACGATGGCCTAAAGATAAGAGGTGTCCGATGTAGGCACATAACAAAAGGAAGTTAAAAGCGGGGATAATCATGGAGTGCCCAAGCTCTCGAGGCCGACGCCGCTGACCACGTCGTCCCAATCCTCGCCACCAATGTCGTCACCACCGTCTCCGCTCCCGCTCCCCTCGTCTTCGCTCCCGCTCTCCTCGTCCGAGGCAAGCCCGGAGGTGAACCGAGGGGCCGACCATTTGAAGTTAGAGACGATCGCGTCGGCCGCCTCCCGGACTTGCTCCCGAGCCCCGGCCTCGGTTCCCGGGGGGAATTCCTCGAGCGCGCACCAGGGGGCGAAGTCGGGGTCGCGGGCTTGGTAGCTGGCGACGACTAATTCCACCGCAGCCCGCGCCAACGAAGCCGACGACGACTTGATGGTCTCGCCGATCTCTTCCTCTAGCCTCTCCAGGTCAGCCGCCAGCCCATCTAGCCGGAGCGCGAGTGCCGGCTGAGTGGGCGGGAGCTTCCTGTCCTGGCGTACGGAGATGCCTACTCGGCGCCCTACGCGCTCCAGCCGGGCGACGGCATCGGAGAGTTGCCCGAGCCCGATCTCGTTGGTAAGGCGAAGGTCCGCAATCTCCCCAGCTTGATCTTGCACCAGGCGCCCTAGGTCAGCAAGAGCGCTCTGAGGCGCGGCAAGCTGGCTCGCCAACTCCGCGCCGCCGGGCTGGCCGCCCGCCGCCAGGACCTTCTCCCAGGCCTCCAGCTCAGAAGCCCTTGCCGCCAATGCCGCGCGCTCGGCTTGAACGCTCTCCAAATGCCGAGCCTCACGCCCGGCGACAGCCTCCTCGCGTTTCGCGAGTTGCTCGCCCAGCCGACGCGCCGCCACCTCACGGCAGCTCACCTCGGCCTCGCGTTCGGCGAGCGCAGAGTCCCGTTCCCGGCACGCCTCTTC
Source organism: Oryza meridionalis (assembly GCA_000338895.3). Classification (NCBI taxonomy): domain Eukaryota; kingdom Viridiplantae; phylum Streptophyta; class Magnoliopsida; order Poales; family Poaceae; genus Oryza; species Oryza meridionalis. Next base: position 4,335,430 of record CM002531.2, read on the forward strand.
CCGGAGCCTTAGCTCCTCCGAGCGACGGGCCGCCGAAGCCTTCGCGGCAAGGGTGGTCCGGTCGCACTCAGCTATGACCTCCTCGCAGAGACGAAGGGAGGTCTCCGCCTCCGCCGCCGCCCTCTCGTGGGTGGCCAAGGTGGACTCCCGCTGGTCTAGCATACGCGCTCGCTCCTCCAGCGCCCGAGCCAGCCCCTCCAGCTCCCGGGCTCGCTGCGCCTGCTCCCGGCTGCGCGCGTCCTGCTCCCGCTGTTTCGAGTCGAGAACCTCGATTTGCTGATGAATCGTGGCCTCAAACTCTTGCGCAGAACGGGTGCGCTCGTCCAAGACCTTGCGTTCGGCCTCGAGCGCCGCCGTCCGAACCCGCAGCGAGGCGTCGGCCTCCGATGCCCGCTGCTCTTGGGCGGCAGCCGCCTCAAGGACACTGCAGGCGTTTTCGGCCCTCTTTGCTAGGACCTCGTCATGGGCCTCGTACTACAGGCGGATGTCGTCCAGCGCCTCATCCAGGATCCTTGAGGCGATCAGTGCCGCCTGCCGCTCTTCCTCCGTCTCCCGCATGACAGAGTCCAGTGCTACCTCGCGCGCCTGGATCTCTGCCAGTTGGGCTTGGCACATCTTGCGCCCCACTTCCACCATGACATCCACGGCGCGGCGCCCCTCGTCAACCCGCGCGCGGTCCGCCGCGAGCTACGCCCACTCCGCCTCCAGGGCCACCCGCTCCTCCGCAAGGGCTTGAACTTGGGTGTTGAGCCCCTCCCGGACAGTGGAATCGGCGGCGGCGAGCACCTGCAGGAGTGGCTCCATGCTTGCTAGAGTCGGAGAAGAAAAGGTTGCGGTCCACCCCCGGGACGACGGGTTGCTACTGGATCCCCTGCGGGACTGGGGGCTACTCTCAACCCTCCTCCCGCGTAGCCAACCCCAAGGGCGCCCCAAACACCAGGGGGAGCGGCTGTCCCTCTCGCCTCCTGTTTCGGGCCCTCGGGCAGACTCGGCCTCGGCCTCAGGCTCGGGCCCGCCCCCAACTTCGGCCTCGGCCTCAGGCTTAGGGCTGCCTCTAGCCTCGACTCCCGGGCCGCGACCTCTCTCGGCCCCCTCTCCAGGGAGGCGCTCCGCGTGGGTCTGTCCCTCGGGGCTGCCCCCGGGGGGACACCGCCACCGCTATCGCCTGCAGTACGTCGTGCTCCGGCTGAGGTGGACCCGGAGCCAGACCCGGCGTGCGGCCCGTGGGCCCCGCCGGAAGGCCGCGAAGGCCCCGTGGCACCGGATCGGCCGAGCCCGGGCCGCTCCGGTCGCTCGTACTTCGACCCCTGCAAGGGGTCGGACGCCGACACCCCCTGGGAAGGAATCTCGCTGCAGAAGATCCCTGATCGCGTTAACAAAGGAAAAGAAGAAGAAGCAACAAGGGGCCGAGATGAGTAAAGAGCACCGAGGCGGATGCCGGCAATTGTACCTACCGGGAGGGGTTGAAGGTCCACTTCGGGGGCTCGATAAAGCTCCCCCGGCACGGCTCTGTCTGGCCTATCTTCCGGAGCCGCTTCTTCTTCCGTCCAACTTCGGGTGCGACAGGGCCCTTGCGCCCCGCTGGTGGTCGGTCCGCCGTGCGTTCGGCGCCCCCTCCGCAAGGGGGAGAGGGCTGTCGGGATTCGGTCATTTTTCGCTTCCCTCTCGGGTCACTGGCCGAATCTCCCCCTGGCCTGCGGCTCGGACCGGGTGCCCTGGAGCTGCCACTCCCGCCGGGGCCGCTGGCCCGACTCCTGCCTGCGGTTGCGCCGCTGCTGCCTGCACCAATGGCATCCCCACCTGCGCCGCTCCGACGGGACCGATCCCCGCCAGCGCCGACGGCCGACATTACCGCCAGGATTCTCTCCCGGTCGCGGTCGCTGCAGAGGGGAAGGATTCCGTCTGGAATCAATGTTTGCTCGGCGGAGTCCAGACCTAGCACCCGCCGAATCACCGTCTTCGCGTCCTTCTCGCCCCAGTCCCAACGCTCGCCCACATGAGTGCGCATGGGATCGTTGGGTCCAGTATACTTCCACGCCTCGCAGGACCGCTCTTGGAGAGGTGCGATGCGGTGGCGGAAGTAATCACCAAAGACCATCGCCCCGTAAGGCCCTGGCTTCGCAGGCCCCTGAGGCGGTCCCGCACGGCGTCGTACTCCTCGCCCAGTTCCGAAGCCGCCAACCATGTGGCGGATCGTTTGGGAGGGCCGGCGGGGAGTCGAAGTCGCGGGAGGTCCGGCAGCGCGGTGTAGAATCAGTCCTTCTTCCAGTCCTCCCACTTCTTGCGGAGATGACTCTCAATGTATTGCCCCGCCGTGCCGGGCCGGGGCTGGAAGTAGCATCCCGCCACCACCGCACCTTGCAGCAGCTGCGGAACGAAGAAGAACTGGAACAGTCGCATCGTCGGCCGTACCCCAACGAACATCTCGCACAGATGCGCGAAGATGGCCAGCGTCATCACGGTGTTGGGTGCGAGATGCAAGGCGTGGATCTAATAGAAATCCAAAACCTCGTGGAAGAACCTGGAGAATGGCGGGACCAACCCTGCCATGGCGAAGGACAGGAGGTGCACGGATCGCTCTGGGTACCACGGTCGTGGTCGCGACTCCCCCGCCCTCACGGCGGTCCCCTCATCTTGGGCCATGATGACTGGCGGTGAAACGACGAGGGGCTTGGTGTGTGGAGTAGCGTGGAGTGGCGAGACTGTAAGGGCTTAGGGAGCGAGAGTGCGGGTGAGCAGTCGGCGAAAGATAGGAGGCGAAGTCCCCGCCTCCGTATCCTTTTATCCCTGCCTTGCCCGCGCCCGCCTCCTCGTTTCACGCCCTCATGGTTGCCCCCATGATTCTTGCGACTGCAGTTGCCTCATCGTTTCCCGCGACCACTCATCACGTCGCTCGCTGAATCCGCGCCCCGCATTTAGTGTGCCTGTCAGCGGCGCACTCGGCGTAGGGCGTTTGACATTCACATGCGCAGACTAGGCGGGCCGCCATCAGTATCGCCGCATATATGGCGGATGAGGAGATCGAGGTGTGGTCCAGCCGACCCCCTGATTTTCGTGCCTAAAGCGCCTCCATCATCAATGTGGTTAGTGGCGGTCAAATCGCCGTTATTATCAGCACGCCAATCTGGCCGCTCGGCAGCGTCCGTTTAGATTCTCCGCCGGGCCCACAACCCCAGCTTGGGAGGTCAAGAGGCGCCACGTCAGACCGGCCTCAGGAGACCAACGTCCGACACGGTGCCTGGGGCTACTGTTGGTGAAATGGGCCCAGGGGTATATGGAATGAGGGGAATTTACCTTCCCATTCTAGCGCATGACCTACAGCCTGGCCCTACTCCTGTACCCCGCAGGTCGTAGGAGCGGTCGGGGGGCCTCGGGGTGCCACGTCATGCCTCTCGGGCCCTCGCGCCGTTTTGCCCCGAGGCCCTCGCCTGTCCGCCATCTGGCGGGAGGAGCGAGCGGGGAGGGATCTCCACCCAAGCCGAGCCTCCTTTAATGAACGCAGCACCCCAACTGCCCCCTGCCGCATTCAATGCGGTAGGGGCAGACGTGCGGCGTGCGCGACTGGCGCGCGGCGGACAGGAATGACCGGTCTATGACCGGCCTGTCACCAGTCACATCTGACTGGACGGACAGCTGTGCCCCCACGTCGCATCTGCCTCTGGCGGAGTGGAGGCAGGTATGACCCGTCCCATCGGGAGGGTCATTCGAGATTCTCCCCATCAGAGGACGGCCACCACCAATTCTTCATCCATTAATGGGAGATTGACAGGGGTGTCCCCCGTGTCAGGCAAGGGACGGCGCTGGGCCCACTCAAGGACAAATCGTGGCTTAGCTTCCAGGCGAAGGCACGGGTCGAGATCCGGTCAAGATAGGGTGGGCCCCCACCCGAGAGAAGAGTAGGTAGAGGCGGTGCATGTGGTATCCCCTTGAGGTATAAAAGGAGGACCTTGCCCGCTGAGAAAAGGGGCGACTCTCAGGAACCCTGAGCTCTAGGAGAAGGGAAGCAAAAGCCATCTCCAGAACGAAGGGACCTTTGTAACTTTGATCTAAATCCCATACACACAGGAGTAGGGTATTACGCTCCTAAGCGGCCCGAACCTGTATAATCTTGTTGCGTGCATACTAGCTGATAATCTAGGGGGCGGATACGTGATTTCCAGAGGCGATCCTTTTCCCCTGGCCAAACTAAAAAAGGGGTGTCTCACGATCTCCCGCTCGAGAGGATCACTCCTCCACAGCAGCTGTTCGACAGGTATCTTTGTTTGATAGGGTATTAAACTTACGATTTTAGCTGATCAGTTTCTATTTTTATAATTTTTTATTAAAATAATATTATTTCTAAAAATATTTCTAATAAGGGAGGCACAATCATTTTCAGTAAAATCAACGCATGATGTTTTCGATCCAGACCATGCATGTTGAAAATTAAATGTTCTCATTTTTCATAAAATCAGTAGTCAATCCTATAGAATAGTTCAAGAATATATTTTGGCCGAATATGTATGACCACAAGACACAAGTGTGATAGAGATTAGAGATCGAATAGCTGTGGCATGTAAACCATCTAGAGCTTGGAAATGTATACACTTTTCGAATATAAAAGACAATCTAGTAGTTATCGGCTTATCGCTATAGAAGAAGAGTTCAATGTCACATTTTGGTCGTATTTGTAGGCAATCAGGAATATATGTGACTCAGAAAAGTTGGAGCATGTGTGGCTACGTTTTTTTTTCTTTTTTTGGAGAACTATACGTATTTATATATATATATATATATATGTGTGTGTGTGTGGGGGGGGGGGGGGGGGGGATTTCAGGTGAACTCACGGTACAGTGCATCAGCTGCTTCTAGAGACGACACGCTGGACACTAGCTTAGCTACGATGTCTCTAAATCACCGGTTAAATTAACACAAAGGATTGACACCGTAAGAGATGACGTCAGATAATTTAGATACTTATGGAGTCTTCGTTTGAAAATTTTCTTTTTCCAACCACATGCATGGTGGTGCGAGTTCAAATTCACGTTGATACGGCTAGCTATAACCCTGTGAGTCCGGTTTTAGTGACCTGAGTAGCATTTTAAAGTACTGAGTTTAAATCTTTGTATGAGTTAATTTCAGGTTAAGTTGTTTGAGCAGGCTAAGTTTCTAATTTAAAAAGGCTACACATATCCGATACGATGTGACCGAGTAAAAAAATACCACTCTAATAAAATAAAAGGCTATAACTTTGTGAGTAATTATAGCATAATCTTGTGAGTCATAATATATACTAAAATGTTAATCATGAGACTTGATCATAGGCTCACAAATCACACTACATGTAATGAGTTTAATGAGCTAACTCGGACATGTTAACGAGTCAAGTTAAGTTTCAGTTCATATCCAACTTATTGTGTTAATGAGTCGAGCCAAATAAACTCGTTAGCTTAACGAGTTTTTACGAATTACTTACTATATTTTTATAAGATTTTTTAACATTGTACATATCCATATATATATATGTTAATAAATCTAAATATATATATATGTGTCAAAATTTATTAATATACATATGAATATGAGCAATCTTACTAGAAAATCTTATACCCTGAAACGGAGGTAGTAACGAATTACGAGTGGAGCCTGAGCTGGCTCGTTAGCCACATCCTACAATAGCCGCCACAGTCGATCAATCGCTACATATACAAGTACAGAGATTGTGACAACGACAACGGAATCCAACATCTTCGCAAAAACGGCACCAATTTCTATTTTCCTTCCACCAATCGAGCCGATCGCAGGAAGCCGAGCGAGAGCGTCTTTCCTTCGCCTCGCCGCCAGCCATGGCGCCACCACCACCATCGGTCACCATCATCGACGACGGCCGCGTCGCCGTGCCGCCTCCGCCGCCGCCTGAGCCGGCGCTGTTCAAGCTGACCGCGCTCGACGCGCAGTGGATCCCGCTCCCGCTCATCCAGCGGGTGCTCGTGTTCGACGGCGGCGAGGGGCGCATACCGCCGTTCGAGAACGTCGTCGCCGCCCTCCGCGCGTCCCTGGCGGAGACGGTGGCGCGGCTGCTGCCCCTCGCCGGGAGGATCGTCCACCTGCCGGAGACGGGGGAGGCGGCGATCGACTGCTCCGGGCGCGGCGTGGCCGGCGGCGGCGTCAGGTTCGTCGTGGCGGAGTGCGGCGGCGCCGACGCGGCGCGCGTCGCCCGGGACGCCGACCACGACGTGGCGCTGATGGAGCAGCTCGCCCCGGTGCTCGACGCCGACGCGCTCCCGGCGGAGACGATGGCGGCGCAGGTGACCAGGCTGGGGGGCGGCGGCGGCGGCGTGGCGGTCGGCGTGGCGCTGCACCACGCCGTGGTGGACGGCCGCTCGGTCTGGAGGTTCATCGAGGCCTGGGCGGCGTGCTGCCGCGGCGCCGACGCGTGGAGCGCCGCGCCGGCGCCGGCGTTCGACCGCGCCGCCGTCGCGCTCCCAGACGGCGAGGAGCTCGCCAGGGACGTGCTCCGGAAGTACGTCCCAAACCTGCCAGTGGTAAGCACGCAAATTCACAGGATTTCTTTGAATTCCATTGTTTTTTTAAAAGAAACATTTACATTTCAAAAGAATATGCTCAAATATTTTTAAAAAGAAATGAATGTTATTTTTTTCAACCGCACGATCGATCAGATTAGTGGGCCATGAGGTACGGCCTTTCACTGTCCAACTTTTACTGTCTTCATTGCAGTGCATGCACTGCTACTGCCAGTTGTGTGGTTCTAGCTGCGTTTAAGATACATAGGTGTAAAGTTTTATTGTATTATATTGAATATACGGACATATATTTAAAGTATTAAATATAGACTAATAATAAAATAAATTATAGAATCCACCTATAAACTGCGAGATGAATTTATTAAGCCCTAATTAATCCGTCATTAGCAAATGTGTAGCATCATATTGTTATATCATGGAGTAATTAGGCTTAAAAGATTCGTCTCGTAATTTACACGCAATCTATATAATTAGTTATTTTTTATATTTAATACTTCATGCCCAAACATTCGATTCGATGTGACATGGTAAAAAGTATTACCATGAACATGCTTCTATCCAAATTTGAGGCTCCTGTCAGATTGAGGGAATGGCTTCCCGGCAGATCAAGAAAACAAACACAAAATTTAACCGTAACTTACCCCCCCCCCCCCCCCCCCCCCATAACTTCAAAACAGTAATTAACAGCCATTCCATTTGGAATTTACAGTTGGAGTTACAATGTAAACTTATTATATTTACAGCGTAAATTTCACAAGAACCAAACCTACAACATAAGCTAAAGAAACCATATAACCTCAAAACAGTACAGTACCAAACCAACTTGGAAAAAGTCCAAATTATCTCTCTAAACTATTGCGGTCGTCCAATTTACCTTACTCATTTCAAATACTAGATATTTGGCTACCTAAACCTTTCAAACCGGACTGATAAACCCCTTAACCTCCCATAAAGCAGTATCAGTTTTACATGGCGCACACGTATAACAGTTTAGCCACATGTCCATCTAGTCAACAATTTGGGAAACAGAAAACCTACACCACGGGCTTCCGTTGCAACGGAACAACTACTACCACTAAATATCTAGCATCCTTATCCTCTTCTTTGTTTCTTCCCCTTCCTTCTCCATTCTCTCTCTGTGACTACCGGCACGAAGACGACGATGGTGGCTAGCTATGTGGGGTGGCGCGTTGGGCGTGGAGGACGCTCGTCAGAGCCGGTGCCCGCCGTTGTCCCCGTCGCCGTCGCCCCACCGCCGCGGGGGTCGAGGCGACGACGAGGAGCTCGGCGACGGGTGCGGTGAACAAGAGGGAGAGTGGGAGCGGGACGTGGAGACCGCTGCTGGCGCCGGGGAAGGCGTTGCCGGGCGGGAGCTTCTCCTGTCGGCTCAAGACCTCGGCCGCCGAGGAGGACGACGACGGCACGGCCCCGGCAAGGGTCGCCCTCAAGCTCGCCTCCCTTACCGCGCTGCTCTGGCTCCCGCCCTCGTTGGTCTTCTCATCGGCTGCCCCACCTCGACGACCATCGGATTCGCCGTTGCCTCCTCCTCCACACTCCGCCTCGCCAACCACCAGATTCGCCGCCGCCTCCTCCTCCTGCTCCACCACGTGGCTGCCTTCTCCTCTCTCTCCTCCTCCTCCTCCAGGCTACCAGATACCAGGTATCACGAGTACTAGGTACCAGGTACCAGGTATCACGGTACCAGATACCAGGTACCAGCCGGTTCCAGATTTCAGGTACCAAAGGTATCAATCGGTACCAAAGGTACAGGTACCAGGTACCAACTGATACCTAAGGTACCAGGTATCGAGATGGAGTACACGTGGAAGCGGGGAGGAGTCACTTAAACTATCCCGTTACAACGGGATCCCTTATAGCTGCTCTCTTTGGGAAAATATTTTTTTCAGAAAATATAATAGTGGCCCCCACATGTCATACTCTTATATCTTCTTCTTCCTCGCTCTCCCATAGTCCCGTGCCGTCGTCGCCCCCGCCCCCGTTGATCTCTCCAGCTCTCCCTGCCACCACCCTCCACGAGCTTGCTAGCTCCACTAGTGTGGCTGCAGCTCGTTGCATCCATGTGCCATGGGCCATAGCACAAGCCAATCGAGCTCTCAACTGAAGAGGAACACACGCATGCGACCTTGCGAGCCATTCCCCACCCTTCCCTCTCACCGAGATGGATGGGTAAGATGATGCGGCAGGGATGCTGCCTTCCGCTAGGTATGACGCAACCGCTGTCGCCTACATCAAACCTTCTTCCTCCGCCGTCTCAGGGAGGCCATCGCCGTCTTCCTTCGCCTCTCCTCACTGCCTCTCCTGTTGTGGGGAGGAGGGAGGGAGAGAGTGGGAGATGGAAGGAAGGAGAAGAGAGGAGAAGAAGATGGATCCCGCTGATTTTTTTTCTATCTTTAATTTCTAGCTTATTAGACTGCCATCACGTAATATTAAAATCACTCTGGATTGAGTTTGGAGGGTTAAGCATCCGGTTTGAATAATTCAAGGTGCAAAATGTCTGGTATTTGTTGAATGGGTAAATCGAACGATCGCAATAGTCCAAAAGGGTAATTCCATTTTTTTCCTACTAATTTATAGTCACATTTTTTAAAAAAATAATTGGAGTTACAATCTAACAGCACCATATTTACACTGTAAATTGCAGAACTTCGTAGAACCACACGTAGTTAGGACAAAAACGGAGTAGCTGTTTACGTTTTACAGTCATTTTTTTTAAAGAAAAAACTACAGTTGGAGTTACAAAATAAAACATCATAATCATACCGTAAAAATCCAGAAATCCCTTATACCAAATCAAGATGAATGAACTGTTAGCAGTAGCAGTATTGAAGAACCATACGGATGCACGTGAAAATTGCTGCTTTCAGCATTCAGCAATCGGCAATTCGTCGTATGCATGTCCCACACTTGCCTCGTGAATCATGAAGGCCTGAATCCTCAGTTCCTCACACCTGAATCCTCAAATGCGCGGTGATTGGTCGACACACATAAAATAGACAAGACAACATACCATAGAAATTTTTTTTTGGCACGCATACACACATCTGGACAACCATTTGGAGCCTCCTCAACGAATGTGGATATAGAGTGTGTAGATTCACTTTTTTTTTTTTTGAGACGGAGTGAGTAGGTCCAACTCAAAGGAAGCCATGCCAGGACGTCCACGCACGCTTGGTGGAAAATGCTAGTTAATAAAAAATATGTGCTTTAAGAAAGGCTTGTGTACTCTAATCCTCTTGGTTGGTTGGGAGATCTGGAAGGAGAGAAATCAGCGTATCTTTGAACATAAAGAGACTGTAGTCCCTAGGCTGTTGGCCAAAATAAAAGAAGAAACACGAACTTGGGTTCTTGCCGGAGCTAAAAAACTTAGCGAGTTTATCCCTCCACACGTATAGTTCTGTATACCTTTTTCCTTTCTTCCTCTAGGGGTTGTACTTTTCTCCCGCTATATTTAATGAAATAGTACAATCTTGTGTTGATTCCATACCAAAAAAAAAGCATATCGATAGCCTGGCATGAACTTTAAAGACAACTGGAGGTACAATCCTCGATGACTCATTTCTTCCTCCCTAAAAAACCAATCTAATCTAGTACCGGATATGATATATTCTAATAATATAAATTTAGACATAAATTTGTTCAAATTCATGACATACATTTATTCAGATTTATAGCAATAGAATACATGTTACATTCAATTCTATATTGGTTTTTTATGGCATGGAGGGAGTCATTCTTAGTAACAGGTTGAGTGATACGTGAACTTCTGAGGTGGATCCAATCTAAAAAAGGGAAAAGGTACGAATTTCCCTCCCCTGAACTATCGCGGTCGTCCGAATTACCCTCCTGAACTACAAAACCGGACATTCTTCACCCCCAGCTATGCAAACCAGACGAATTACCCCCCTCGACCCAATCCGTAGTGGTTTTGGTCTACGTGGCGTACGCGTGGCAGTCCAGTCAGCAATTTATTTATTAAAAAAATGTGTCACCCACCTATCATACTCCTATTCCACTATTCCTCTCTCTCTTCTCTCTCTCACTCTTCCTCTCTCTCTCTTCTCTCACTCTCTGTCTCACGCGCACAGTGGCAGGCAGGGGGCAGCGAGCGGCGGCGGGGTGTGGCGGTGGCGGCGGCGGCGGCAGGAGCTCGCGCTGCTTGAGGTGGCGACGGCTGAGGAGGCGAGTGGCCGCAGGGTGCGACGGAGGAAGCGAGCGCGGCGGAGGCGATCCTTATCCACCACCGTTTCGCGTCGCGTCGGCACCAGCAAAGAAGGGTGGGACACGCGACGCGACGCGACCCCACGGCCACCAATCCGGCGGAGGCGGGCATTCGCGGCGGCCAGATCCGCGGCGGCGCGAGGATGACGGGAGGGGGAGGGGGAGGGACGGTGGCGAAGCTCGTCAGGGACGACCCGAGGCCCGCCACTCTGGTCCTCGCCTCGCCATTGGAGCTCAGCGAGCTCGTCCCGGAGCAAGCCTACCTCACCTCGTCCCCTCTCCGCTGCCTTGCCTCGTCCCCTCTCCGCTGCCTCGCCTCGCCGCCGCCACCGCCTCGCCTCACCTCGCCGCTGCCTCCTCCGCGGCGCTCGCTGCCTCCGCCGTTGCCGTCTGAAGGAGAAGAGAGAGAGAGTGAGAGATAGAAGAGATAGAAGAGAGACAAAAAAAGCTGACAGGTGGGGCCCACCTATTTTTTAATAAATAAATTGCTGACTGGACTGCCACGCGTACGCCACGTAGACCAAAACCACTGCGGATTGGGTCGAGTAGGGTAATTCGTCCAGTTTGCATAGTTGGAGGTAAAGAACGTCTGGTTTTATGGTTCAGGGGTAATTCGAATGACCCCGATAGTTCGGGGGGTAATTCGTACTTTTTCCTTAAAAAAAAGGCTGTTCAGCTGCACATGGACGAATCCATATAGAGGTTGTGATGCATAGGACACAGGCTAAATTTTGAAATCCCATTAATTTAACTCATGTTATTACTATGTTAATATTGTATTGTTTTCATACCTTTTAGGTATAGGACACCCGATAGTTTTTTTCTAGATTTGCCTTTGAGTGGTGTTTTTTTTTTAACTTCACCTATGTTATTTTTCACGTGCACATTTCTCAAACTGCTAAACAATATATTTTTTAATTATTTTATATAGGAAAATTGCTTTAAAAATATATTAATATATATTTTTTAAAATATAGCTAATATTTAATTAATCGTGTGTTAACGTGTGATTTGTTTTACGTGCCTGAGAGGATGTCTAATCCCTCTTCTCGAACACACCGTACCCTTAATATACACATGGTGGCAAATCTGAACACAAAGTGGTTACTAACTTGAGTGTAAATCCTGAACAGAATTTGATATCCAAAGTAAAAATTGAGCGTACAACCTGAACACAAAAGAAATAGGAATGAATGGATAGAAACAAGTGTGGAGTTATTCACAAATGGCTGTGTGGCTGTGTTGGCACGTAAAAAGATGTGTGCATTAACACATGATTAATTAAATATTAATTTTTTTAAAAAGAATGGATTAATATGATTTTTCAAAGCTACTTTTGTATAAACATTTTTTTAAAAAAAAACACACCGTTTAATATTTTGAAAAGCGTGCGGGCAAAAAATGAGAGAGGTGAGTTGGGAAAGTGAGAGAGATGAGTTGGGAAAGTGAGCTAATGACGTGGCATACTAAGAGCAGGTACAATAGCAGACTATAAACGAGCTATAAACATATTTTAAAGAAATAAAAGAAGATAGAGAAGAGGAGCGGTCTATAAATATAAATCTGTAGACAGCTGCAACACGGACTCCAAGACGTAATGGGTGTATGACAGGTAGGACTAGGTATTAATAGTGTAGTAAGCACCTATAATATGAATTGGCTATTACGTTGGCTATAAATAATTTGGAGGTATAGTTGGCAATCCTAACTCAATCAAATTGGCTATGGTGTTATGTTTTGGTCTTGGTATTCACACGTGTTACACAAGTATATATATTCATCACATAAAAAGTTCTCTATACTTTTGTACTAGTAGGGCAATTTACCTTGTAAGTTCGAGTAATTCTACACAATTTACTCAAATAAGTTTTATAAATATAGTGTTTTTTAAAAAAAATGCAAATTCATAAATTTGGCTTCTTTGCGCCATTTCCAATTAGCAGGCAACGGTACCCAAGTTCCTCGTCAAGGGCCGCCTGCAGCTCTCCCGCCGGACGTTCACCGTCGCCGCCGAGCAAATGCTCCGCCTCAAGCACCGCATCGTCGCCGGCGCCGGCTCCGGCCTCACGCCGCCGTCCGGCTTCGTGGCGCTCGCGGCGGTCGCGTGGGTGTCGTTCGTCCGGAGCAAGCACGCGGCGGGCGCCATCGCCGCCGGCGACGAGGTGTACCTCTTCTTCTTCATCGACTGCCGCGGCCGCCGCGCCGCGTTCGACCCGCCGGTGGGGGAGGGCTTCTTCGGCACGTGCATCTCCGGCTGCCTCGCCACGGCCACCGCGCGGGACCTGCTCGGCGACGGCAACGGTGGGCTGGTCGCCGCCGCCAGGGCCGTGCAGGAGGAGGTGCGGCGAGCGGCGGAGGACCCGCTCGCCGGCTGGGAGTGGATGTCGCTGGTGGGGCGGATCGCGCTGAGCCGGCTGGTGAACATGTCGGGGTCGACGAGGTTCCCGGCGTACGAGGCGGCGGACTTCGGGTGGGGCTCGCCGAGCCGGACGGAGCTGGTGACGATGAACCATGGCGGGCAGGTGGTGCTCGTCGCCGCCAAGGGCGCCGGCGGCGGCGGCGTGCAGGCGTCGGTGTCGCTGAAACCGGAGCACATGGACAAGTTCAAGTCGGATTTCGAGAGCTATTTAGTTTGATTACTTGATTGGAAACCATCGTACGAACTTGTTTCTTGTTTGTGGTAAAAAAATTTTGGAATGTTTTTAAATTAAATAGCCAAAAAGACGTAGTAGGAATAGGATATGCGTGTATACGTTCATATAAAAATGAGTATGCGAGTATATGTATTTGTAATGTGTTTCTTTTTTTAAAAAAAAAAAAGACGTGATGTAAAATTGGCAACCAACTGTTTTTGAGAAAAAAGATACTGTCCCCGATATCCTGGATTGAACATGTTGATAAGAAAGGATATTGGAAATTCTTGCATATTGTCCCTGAAAACGGCACATATAAGCACTTCTGGTTTGAACCAGTGGTTTGGTGGAGCTGTGTGAGCTACAAATGAGGTCTAAGCTCACATGCATGGATATTAATAGGATCTGGTCTTAAATAATTAAATAATTGAGTAAATTTCACAAAAACCTTTTTTTTCTGGAATTGGAGCACACGTAACACAAAACCCATTAAAGCTTAAACCTAGGGTCTTATAAAACATGAGATTCTTCGAAACAAACTATAATACCTGAGATTTTGTATTACATATGCCTCAAAACCGGGTTTTATGAAGTTATTACATTCTAGTATCGCTGGATTGCTACTAAAGCACAGACAGATTACTGCAACAGGAAATTAAAAAAAATGCTCCTGGTTTGAGAGAACATAACGCCCCAGTTTTGTTTAAAAACAAGTCAATCGTCCGATTAGTACAGTGTATTATTTACATTATTATAGATATAAATTAAATATTATAATAAATAAACTTAACAAATAGCTTACACAAAGCATCTTAAAATATACAGTAGAAGAATGTTTTTTTTTTGAGAAAACATATCAAGCCAGTGAAGTTCATGATGAATTGATTCCCCCCACCCCAAACCAACTTTCAAGTTTCTTACTACGAATTACTCTAGTTTTCGCCATTTGTACACTAAACAACAATACAGTACTAAAAATGAGGTACTCTTTCAAGTTTCACTTGTTGTATGGTCCTATCAATTTACACAACCGTGTTTGGCATATTCCTTTTGAGTAAAGTTCTTACATATTTTTCACATTTACTACATACGAATTAATTTATCATTCCGTTCTACTTCCTTCATGCAAAAAAATAAACATAGAACTGAATGTGACATATCCAGATTCATTGTACTACTAGGATATGTCACATCCAGTTCAGTTTTATTTTTCAGACCGAGGGAGTATATTATATAAGTCATCTTAGGTTGCTTCTAAATCAAAATACTTTTAGTTTCTAGCAAAATATTTCAACATCTATAATCAAATTAGTTTTATTAAATCCATGATTAAAGATATTCTATGCATATTTATTTTATGTTAAAAATACTGCTTTGTTTTTCAGTAAATCTAGTAAAATCTTAAAAAGTTTATCTTAGAACAAATTTAAAGTGACTTGCAATATGAAACAGAAGTACATCGGACTATCTAGGCCCATAGGCCATGGCCCATTTACAAAACTAGCCCGACGCCAAATTCAGCGGGATTTATATCACAGCCCAATTGAAAAGATTGTGCAACGCCTCCACTTCCTCTCCTTTTTTTCCTACCGTAAAATGGTGGTTGCCGGACACAGCGAGAGCCGATCAGGCTGTCCGCGATGGATACCCTGTGGCTCACCGCTGCTGCTCATTCAGCGTGTCCACATCTTTGTTGACGGCGTTGGCGTCGGTGGCGAAGCCAAATGTGGAATCCCGCCGTTCGTGTCCTTCCTTAAAAAAAAAAAGATTTGGAGGTAGCGACGGTTCTCCAAACATTTTCTAAATAGAAATTGTGAGCGTGTTAAAAATTATACACGAGATCTTAGAGTAGAAACCGTACACGCCTTGTTACTGCACTATCAAAAGTGCATCTGGTTCGAGCCCCTCCTTGACAGCCTCTGATCGATCCGCGCGTCCCTCGCGTTGATGCTCGCTCATATTCCTAGATCCCTCTGGCGATGTCGTCGTCGACTCCTCCTCATCTGCCACGGCCATCGGCGTCAGGTTCGTCCTAGCCGAGGGGCGAGGGGCTCGGCGCCGACCCAAATTTTTGCTGTAGTATTTGATTTCAAGTATCAGTTTTTGAATCTTCGGCTCACTTGGAGACCTTGGATGGAATCGTAAGCAGGGGCGGAGCTAGAACAAAATGAAGGGGGTTACACTCGCTTGCTTTACTCTTGTTTGAATCAAATTTAGTTTGATACAGGTGTCCAAGTTTAAACTGACGGGGTATATATATGATGAAAATAGATAAACTATAGCTAAATTTTTTTTGAACTGGGTTCCTGGACACCCCCTAGCTATACATAGCTCCCCCCTGATCGTAAGGTTAGTATTGTGATTGAAGTACACACAAGATTTATCCATAGGAACCAAAAGCACGAGTAATATAATGGTGGAGTTGTAGATGCATTACTACATGAGAATCCAAATCACAGAGGCCACAAAACAAGGACATTTAACTACTTCCTCCGTTTTACAGTGTAAGTCATTCTAGCATTTCCTACATTCATATTGATGTTAATGAATCTAGACATATATATCTATCTAGATTCATTAACATCAATATGAATATGGAAAATATATGTCTAGATTCATTAACATCAATATGAATGTGGAAAATGCTAAAATGACTTACATTGTGAAACGGAGGGAGTATTTGCTACTGTTAAGTTTGGTAATTGTCTAAATACCCTTTTTAGATTTACACTTATTTTTTTACCACTTTTAAGATGTGCTTTCTTAACTATTGTTACTTTTGCCCACTTAGCATGCAAACGTAGAAACGTAGGGTAAAAACCGATGTGAGATCAATTGGTCAGTGTCTCTTCCTCCGCTGGCCTTCTCCCTCACTACCGCTGCCGCAACTAGGCCCTCTCTGCCGCCGTCGCTGCAAGGGTGAGCATGAGGGTGGGCGCCCGCCGCCTCAGTGTTCGAGCACCTAAGTTGCCTCCTTGCTAGCGGCTCGCTCAATAACGACAGCAGCATAGGTGACATCGCTGGCGTTGCTAGGGTTCATCTACGACCCACCCGCCATGTTGCCTAGATTGAGGAATTCCTTATTCCCTCCCCAACACCGAGCTACGTGCCAGTGCCAAGAGGCCACACGAATGCGGTAGTGGCGATGGTCCGAATGTCTAGTTCCCCACCACTAGTGCATGTGGGATAGTTATCTCATCGTCAATGGTGACTCATTTCGTCCCCACGCCGCTGCCGCTGGTGCAGCAGCAGCCACAACAGTGTTGGCAGTTGCTTGACATGGTGTTCATGCATGGAGCCGGAGCGAGTAAAGAAGGGCGGCGCAACGGCAACCACCAAGCCGTGCAGAGCGAGACAGTGAGGGAAAAGTGGACACCGACGATGTCACCTATGCCGCCAGTCATCGTTGTGTGAGCCGCTGACGAGGAGGCGATCGAACACCAGGGCGACTATTGTGCGGTAGACACCCACCTTTATGGCGACGGCGGCAAAGAGAGCCTAGCTGCAACAACGGCAGAGAGAGAGAAGGCCGGCGGAGATAGAGACACTTACCAGTGCGTCCCACACATGGTTTGCACTTTTGATTTTGGTGAAAATTTCAGTAGCACCGAAATTTACGAACTTCTTGATTTTCAGCTCTTTTGGACCGAAATAATTTAAAATTCTAACAAATTTTGACTGAATTTGAATTAACTTTTATCAAATTTAAGAAAACCCGAAAATTTCGGTCGATACAATGACTTGCCGGGGGTTCGAAATTGCAATTACCGGTCCCACACTATTTTTCACCTTGTATTGCCATGTTGGGATCCACATGAGCAAAAATAACAAATAGTTAAGAAACCACCTCTTAAGATTTAAAAAAAAATACAAATCTTCAAAGGTCATTTGGACATTGAGAAACTTAATAGTGGCAAATAGTTAAATTTCACCTAAAAAAACAGCAGGTGGCTAGAAGTCTTCCGTGTAACTGAAACGAAAAATTACCATGCGAATGTGGTTAGCCACATGTTATTTTTAGCTTATTTATCATACTATTGAAATACTCCCTTCGTCCCAGAATATAACAACATAAAATAGGATGAGACTCATTATAGGACAATGTATCTAGATATTATTGTACTAGGATTGGTATCATCCCATTATATGTTGCTATATTATGGGAAGGAGGGAGTAGATTATTTGATTCACACTTTAAAAAGTATATGTTTAAATATATGTTTTCCCCCAATGTGCCAAGCCCAGATGAGCGTGAGCCGCCAGGGGCCAAACTACGTATATATATCTGACTGGATTTGGATCACAACCGAACTCCTACAGAAATTTCAAGGTCTATTTTTCTTCAATTTTAAACCATACCATCAAACATTTCATGCAAAAGGAGAATCAATTTTAAACAGCATCAGCAGCAACAATTAATTAACACGGTAATTAAGTAATAATAAAACTACGCATGTGCCTAGCTAGCTAAGTACTCCTCTTCAGTCTTCACCATTGCACGCCATGGAGGTGGCCGGCGAACCCCCTCTCGCCGCCGCCGCCGCCGCCGCCGCCACCGCTCTCCTCCTCGCCGCCGATGCCCTCGAACTCCATCACCCTCGACCCGTCGCCGCCGCAGTACGCCTTGTTCCCTGACGCCGCCGTCGCCGCCGGCGCGTAGAACGCCGTGGTCGTCGACCCGGCCCCGGCGCTGTACCCGACGCCGGCGGCGCCGCCGCCCATCATGAGCCCGACGTCGCCGCCGCCGTCCTGCTGCTGATGATGCTGGTGTGAGTGTGACGACAGGCCGCCGGCGAGCGGGGAATGCCCGTCGATGACGACGCCATCGGCGCCGCCGCAGCAACCGCCCTCGCCGTGGCGCGCCGCGGCGGCGCCGCCGAGCACGGCGGCCTTCTCGCCCTCGGCCTCGCGGTAGCGGTTGAGGTAGGACTTGAGCGGGCCGACGTAGGCCTCGAACCCTAGCGTGGTCATGGCCCAGAGGAGGTCGTCGCCGTTGATGGTCTTCCGCTTCTCGCGCTGGCACTTGTCGGAGGCCTCGCCGGTGACGAAGCTGATGAACTCCGACACGCACTCCTGCACCGTCTCCTTCGCCTCCTTGGAGATCTTGGCGTTCGCCGGCAGCGACCGCTTCATGATGCGGCTCACGTTCGCGATCGGCAGGAACCTGTCCTGCTCCTTCGCCGGCGAGTCCCCACCGCCGCCGCCGCCGTAGACGACATACCCGGCGCTGCTCCCGCAGCCGCCGCCGCCCGCCGCAGCCGCCGCCACCGCCGCGCCGGACTCGTTGTCCGACGGCGGGCTGCCCACCGGGCTCAGCAAGTGCCCATAGCTCTTCCTACTCTTCATGTGAAGCTAACAACACTAGCTATAGCTAGCTAGCTAGCTAGAGAGAGTGTGTGTATTTAGAGAGGGAGAGAGAGAAGGGGGAGGTTATGGGAGTTGAGGATGGAGTGGTGATGCTCTCCTTTTAAAGAAGGAAAGGAGGTGAGGAGATGCGAGTGGGAAGACGGTATCGATGCGGACACAAAGCAAACATAAGGACGCTACTATATATATTATGTGTGTCGCGACATTCTCGTCCCTACCCGATCACCTTTCATGTAAACCATGTAGTAATAGTTCAGCGGTTTAATTTATCACCTATGCAAAGTGAGTAGAGATTAAGGATAACAAAATCTACATCATGCTGAAATTAATTCTTATCTATCAAGGTGCTCTATCGCTGCATTGCGTCAAGTTTTAAATAGTGCGCGCCGTTGCACCAATAAAAATTAACTTGGTTGTTTGCATCACATGTGTGCAGCGCATTCAATGATGCTCATTTACTTCTTGCACAAATAAATAAAGATACGCTGTTAGATGATGATCATTTTGAAAAGACTAAAAAATCTTAGGTGATGATCAAACTACGACGAAAAAATATTGTTTAAGGTGTTTAATTATTTAATTTATACTAACATATACTAATGACCGAAGGGAGTATTGCATTTTCTTTTGTTATTGGAGTCTAGGCAAGGGATTGATTTATTTTATGAGAATTGAGATATGTATAATTGTGCATGAAAGTATGGTGTATAGCTAGAGATGAAATGGAGGTGGGGAGATGGAGGTCGAAGAGAGAGAGAGAGAGAGAGAGAGAGAGGGGGGCTAGTTGCCATTGCCGACGGGCTCGAATATCATGTTGAAGAACATGAGACCAGAGTTCCAAAAAGATCAAGACAGGGGAAACCAGAAAATATTCCAAAGGATATCATGGCACAGTCCACAGCCTGGATGACCACCACTAGCTAGCCATGTCACCTCAAGAAAAAAATTGCTATCTACAAAGATTTTTGATTTGTTGGGGTTCCTAGGCCAATAGCAAGGCATCACATTAGTGGCATTGATGCACTGCAATCTTTCTACCCAAAAAAAGGGGGTCACACACTTACATCTCATATAGTTTTGCTTGATAATAAAAAAGATAATGCATATTGTAAGCTCATTGCTAAAGATGGCATCTGCGAGTGCATATATTACATTGTGAAAATTGTGACATGAAAAAGAAAAATATCTCTGCTCTCACTTCACTTGTGATGGAATATGGTATCTTGTGCATTTTCATAAAAGGAAAAGGCAGGACAAAGGGCAAAGGGGCCTTGTGTGAGATGCTTCTCTTATCCCCTTTTCTACTCTTTTTTTGGCTTCAAAGTTCTATGGATTATTCGCGCCATCACATCGCACAATAATAGAAGAATATATGTGATAACAACTTGGGTAGAGTACGCGGATTAATTAACATAACCTCAGAAGCTTAAGGTTGAAATTATTAGGTTTTGATTTCCACTACTTCATCAGCTGCAGGCTTCTGGATTAGGAAATCAATTATATGCTTTGGGAGGTTTGAATGGTAAACGGGTGATTAGTTTTAGTAGTTAGCAGCCGGAGCTTCATATAAACAACTGAGATTGTGCCATTTGTCAGATTCCAGAGGAAGCCACTGCCGTAATTACCTGTTGTTTAGTGTTTAAAATTATTGCTCTTTCTCAACTGGATTCATTTCCTCTGTTGTGCTCGGGCAAATATTCTACATGATTAAATAACATCCGACCTCTGCATCAAGGATGCGTGCAAGTACTCATTTTAGAAATTCTATAAGTTTAGTGAAACAAAAGAAGCCTGAAAAAAAATATTCAAGCTTTCCTAAAAAAATTAATCCAATCTGCACATATATAGCTGTTACTAAAATTTTCACCGGTGCTTGACAAACATATTCACTGACAAAAGACGAGCTACAGTACTGCAGGCATACGCGCACCGTTGGATCGGCTAAACATTCGGTCAAGATCAAAGTATGACTTCTTTTAATTAGAGAATTTGCTGGAATATTTCAAAAAGCTTAGTGAATTTTTCAATGGAACCGTGGGTCATTTCCAACGTTCCATTAATTTGCAAACCATTAATTTATTATTGCTCCTTTTTTTTGTTAAACTGCATACTTTGTGTCCAGCCGATTGAAAACAACTCATTTTTTAAACCCGTTTCAAG
The DNA here is from genome assembly GCA_000338895.3 of Oryza meridionalis. NCBI lineage: Eukaryota > Viridiplantae > Streptophyta > Magnoliopsida > Poales > Poaceae > Oryza > Oryza meridionalis. The sequence continues at coordinate 4,356,353 of CM002531.2, forward strand.
AGAAATACATTGCAAAAATAAATAAAGGGGATATTGGGAGCACGACGATGCAAAGGCGAGAGATGTAACCAAACCCGGATTATCTAAAATTATTTGGAACATGAGGATTCCTCTAGGAGTTTTGAGAAACTCAGGATAATTTCATCGAAAATGTTTATCCACGACTCAAACTTGACTAATATCCCAACCAAATTAACGACGAAAATAGATTCGGTTTGGGCCTCCAAAAAAGCCTTTGAGTGTTCCTCTTCTTCATTTTTCCCAAGTGGAAAAGGGAAAGATCAGGAAATGAGGCTGAGAAGACATGATAACAGGCCAAAGCCCAAAAGCAGCCCAAAAAATACAAAAGGAGCCAAGTGAAAGTGGAAGAGCTTTTGTCAAAGTGTGTTCCTACCTTTCCTTACCACTTGCACTTTTCCCCCCTCAGCTTTCAAGCTTTTTGTCCAACACGTGGCCAGAACCTTCTAAAACAACATGTACTTAAACTAAAACAAGAGTACTGAATACTAGTACTAAGCTAGTAAAATATATAAATAGTTAGATTATGATCAGAACCAACTATACACAATACAATAGTGATAGGGAGTACCATGTTTCTTCATTTTTAAGCTTTTGACCTTTTCATCTTCTCCGAGTTGCAACTTTAACAGTTCCTCAATGTAAGTGAACAGTAAAATATACTAGGAGAACCAAACATGACAAAAGTATTCTTAAATTAAGGTAGTGTAACAATATAATATTTGTGTAACCAGTTCAAATGATTTTTATTTGATTATTGCCAGTCAAAATTCAAATAGAGAAGCTACTAGGAAATTAAAAAAAAATCAGCCTACAATGCGCAACTCCTCGGCACCACAGCCACCAACTTTAATAACCTAATTTGGAAGACCTGGGCGCCACGAAAATGCAAAACCTTCGCATGGCTAATCATCCAAAACAGAGTATGGATCTCCGACAGACTAGCAACCAGAGGATGGCCAAATGGTTCCATATGTCCCTTATGTCGTCGATCTCAAGAAACTGCCCTACACCTCCTCGTGGGTTGTAGATACACAAAGAGAATCTGGGAGGCAATTGCGGAATGGACGGCGTGTGAGGGGTTGAAACCATGTCGGTGGCAGCAAATCTCCACGGTGTTAGAATGGTGGGATGCTACCTCAAACATCCAGGAGGCACCCAAGAAGGCTCTTCGCACACTGATCCTGCTGGTCGCATGGGAGATCTGGACTGAGAGAAACCGTAGAACCTTTCAGCAAAAAGAGCTATCGACCACCTCCCTTCTGGTTAAAATCAAGGAAGAGGCCAAAACTTGGGTCTTAGCGGGCGCGAAAAATCTTCATAATTGGCTTTCTTTTAGTTAGCTCGGACCAAAGGTCTTGAGCTCGTTTTCGCCTTTGTACAGTTTTACTCCTTCTCTATTCAATAAAAATTGGCAGCTTGCCTTTTCTTCAAAAAAAAATCATATCAAGTTCATCGCATTTCTTTGACTGGTTTTGTGCAATACTAATTAATCTACTACTCCTCCTGTCCTAAAATATAAACAATTTTACCATAGTGTCAAGTTAACTATTTTTAATTTTGACTATTAATAGAAACAAATCAATAATGTAACTATTGATGTTACTAGATTTATTATTAAACAAACTATCATAATATACAACTCTTTTTATTTAAAGCATCTTAGTTTTATACTTATTGTTGGTGAAAATAGTATCTCGAAGACTGTGCCAAAATCTAAAAATGATTATATTTTAGGACGGATGGAGTACCACAAGATAGATATATATAAATTAATATGCAGAAAGAAAAGATAGGGAAGAACAATTCAACGTCGCAGGCCACCACACGGCATAATATATAAATGCTATTCAATTTGACAAAAGTAAAGCTAATACTGCCTAGTTGACACACTTGACAGTGATAATCAACATCAAGGATCTAATGGACTATAACCTCATCATCCTGTTGTATGCCATCTCTTTCTTCAGCTAGATTTGACGTTACCATCAGTCCATCACTAACGTTAACCTCTCCTCGTTGAGCTACAAATTACACGCAAACTTTTCTCTTAACTAATTAGTATAATTATCTTTCCGGATAAACTATTTATCGGTTAATCGTTTTTATGAAATGATACTTGCATATTTAGCGACTGAAATTGATCCATTGAAGATGAAACGTCCAATTTTCTCCAGGGAGTTGATTGTCCGCTAATTCTTGTTTTTTTTCAGCTACTAGCAGCTAGCCTTTTATACTCCTAAAAGATGTATTTTTTTATAAAAACAAATATATAAATTTCTTAGAATACTTTTTAAAATCCATTTTCAACTTTTTAATATTTAATTCATTTATTGTTGCCCTCGAAAAAGTCATTACACAATTAGAATAATCTATAGCTATCATATAATTCGGAATGGGCCTATAAGGCTGACGAAAATGCATGCTATATATTTTTTTAAAAAAAGTAAATATTTTATTAAAGAATAAAATCATATCCAATCTTTGCACCTATCAGGATGTATACAGCCAACGTACATACTGTGTGTGAGGCTAGATATATACATGTAGATCGTACATGTCTAAAATATCGTGTAAGATCTGTACCATTCCAATAAATTGGGTATCCTGAAAGTACCAATAAGTTGGATATCCTGATCGATAAAGCATGGAACAAAAAGAGAAGCCATTTCAGTGGACATTTTCGAATCTTGTCCAACGCCTACCTAAAAATTATCTTTTCCAAAAAGGAAACATGCATTTCATCTAATTTTTCATCTTTGTAGTGTTGTATACTATTATGTACCAATCACATATTGGACGAATAATATCAAGTGAAAAATCCAGAGGACCAATTTAGTAGCGTATTTTTAGAGTCGCCCCTTCTAAACTAAAGATACGCGACCAAATGACAAACATGAATACAAGTAGCTTAAAATACATTTCTTTTGCATGCTTCTTAATCTCCTAAACGGTATGTTTCGTATAAAGATCTCCTTATATACTCCCTCCGTTTAAAAATATTTAGGGACGGAGGGAGTAGATTTCTTTTGTTGGAATACTTTTGTAAAGTAGCCTTTTCAACTTCGTACTATTTCATTCGTTTGTTTATATACACTCAAATAACCATCACAAAAATCGGATTATCCAACGATCCATCAATTTCAGCTCTCGGAAATGGGGCCAAAATATAGTCCCTATATTTAATTCCAAAAAATGATACTATACCAGTATAGAATTTCAAACCATGCAGCCGCTCAAATAAGCAGAGACCATAATGGCAAAACACCAAATATGAAATGCCCCAAAACACCCAATTTAAGATGAACTCACGAGCAAACTGACCCCACAGGTGGGCCGAGCCGGGCCGGGCCGGGCGTGAGATCGCAGCCGCACGTTCGGTAGGCAGCCCATCCATCCGGGCCGTCCGTTTGCGCGGACGCCGTAATGATGGCGATGATGAATTGATGATGATCCACTGATGATGGTCCCGTAATAATAAATCGCGATCGCACGAGCGCAGAAGCCGTTCCGTTTGCTTCTTCAATGCAGGTAGAACCAGGAGGAGGTGGGACCCACGTAACCAGGACGTGGGGCCCACGAACGGGACGGAACGGAATTGTGGGGGAGGGGACACTGTTGACCGGATATGCTGCGTCTAGCTGCTTGGACTTCGCTTTTTGTTTCAGGCGGGGTGAAAATTTAAATGACTGTTGATTTGTGGAAAATTTATGTAACCTTTGTGGTGATACTTATGTAGTATTTTTTTCATGTGTTAATTGTCTTTTTATAAAAGTTGATTCGATTGTGAGCACGGTTTCGTTTAAAAAGAAATATCATCCACGAGCATGGTGGTTAGTTGATATTGTACAGGGAAAGGGAAAGGCATTATAATCCGAAGAAAAGACACGTAATCAAAACTAAATTTTAATTAACTTGAATATTTGTTAAATCATTGGTCATATATTATTTACACCCTTTATAGTAAAAGTAATATATATTTATCATCTATTCTTATTTTCAATTAATATAGTACTTTTACTAGCGATTTATTGTACTATAAGTGGAATAGGGACTATATGAAAACAAGATACTGTGAAAATGTTAAATACAATAGCTTCTATAATAGTTGTTCTAGTTAAATCACTATTTGTTCTTTTGCATATTAGCAACATACTACCTCCGTCTCAAAATAAGCTCATTTTTCATCCGCTACACACATATTAATACAAAACAAAAAGATTAGAATACCTCCACTTTGTCAAATTCTAATATAATTATTCATCACGTTATCTATTCCTAATATAATTGTTCCCTACCTTCATAAACTCTGATATAATAATTACTCTAAAAATAAATATTTTTTTGGGATAAATGGACGAAGCTAAAAGTAAATTTAATATGAAACGGAGGAAATACATAAGAATCCATTCCATTGTAGATGAAGGACATCACCAGATCCATTGAGGATGAAGGACATCACATGTTAGCACCTAATAAACTCTTGATGGCAACACTTACTACAACCACAGCTTATGAGGCCTGGCCACTCTATAAGCTTCTTCATTTTATTTAATTGCAGCTGCGTTTGTTAACATCACTTCTTTATCGCATCACAGCTTTGTCTCAACATGCATGCATCCTTGTCACACTCACCATGCACAACCAACATGCCACATGCAAACCAAATGAAAACGATGGGTTAAGCTCACAGTAAAATCAAAGTGCTGCTTGTACATACACCTTTAATATTATACTATCAGCCAAAAATATATACTCTGTCTTAAATTTTAAAGCTATTTTTACCGCTTATGTTTTTTTTAATATAAAGCTATTTCTCTAGCTACTTACTTTATTTCAACCAATCATAGCAACTCTTCATTTAATTTCTTCACGTACTTTATCTCCCCAACTAATTATAATATACCTCCTCTGTTTCACAATGTGAGACTTTCTAGCATTGCCCATATTCATTTAGATGTTAATGAATCTAGACATATGTATGTGTATATATTTATTAACATATATATCTATATGTGTGTGTGGGCAATGCTAGAAAGTCTTACATTGTGAAACGGATAGAATATATTCTTTCAATTATTTCCACCTAGTTTTTATTTCATGTGAAAATTTTCATGAATGCTTACGTTTTGGGATGGGAGAATATTAGCTTGTATTGTATTTTTTAAGAGGATTTATGAAATTTTCATAAAACATTGTTCCATATTTTTTCAATTAAAAGGGAAGGAAATTTAGATATTTCCAAGAAGGTATACATCAGATAAATTTGGTCCATATTTCATTATAAAAATTGATATCCTACTCACATATATTTAATTTATCACATCCACTATATGCACTATAAAAATTAACCAATTGTAGAAAATCTTAAGTTTATAAAATAGTACTCTTAAAAATAGATCCAACCGTACGATGATCATCAATGGAATTAGATAAAACATGATTACATATTCATCGTCTCTCGTCGTTCACACGTTTAGTCACAAGCCCGGACGTGATTTAAATTTTTTCTCTTGACTGGCTAGTTCTTTTTTTTACTACACTTTTTTAGTGATTTTTTATATGTTAGATTAGAGGGAGAAAGGAACGAAAAAACTATGCTTTTTAACATATACTCCCTTCGGTTCCATAATTCTTAGCATTTTGGACAATGACATGGTTTTCAAAATATATCTTTGACTGTATTTTTCTATTGTAATATATATAATAGATAAATATATTTATTTTAAAAGTTATTAATACTCAAGGTTATAAAAGTTTGACTTTAGTCTCATTTAAAACGTTAAGAAATATATAGAACCGGAGCGACTAGAGATATTAGGAGAAGCCACACGCCCACACAGGCCACATCCCTCCTGTGGCTGCTGTTCATCCGACCACACGGGATCCCACCTCCTCCACCGATCCCGTTCCGTTGACTCCGTTCCCGTCTCGCCCCGCCCCCACTCATCTCTACTAATCCCCTTCGCTAATCACCTCTGACTCCCTCTAATCCACCATATTAGACCCCAATAATTAACAAACCCCTCCTCACTCTCTTAATCCGCATTAATTAGTTAATTAAAAAAAATCTAATCACTCTCGCTATCCCGTTCTAATCCTAACCCCACCCGTGTCTCCTACCTCATCGACGGTATAAAGCGAGGCGACGAACTGACTCAACTCAAGTTACTCAACTCAACCCCCCCAAAAAAAGAAGAAGAAAAAGAAAAAGAAAAAAAAAGTCGTCGAAAAGCGAGAGAAGGGGATCGATTCGAAGAGGGAGAGGAGGTAAAGCGGCGGCGGGAGAATCTTCGCCGGATCGGCGGCGGTGGCGGAGGAGGAGCAGGAGGAGGAGGAGGAGGAGGGTGGTGCTGATTTGGTGTGGAGGCGGGGAAATGCGTGAGATCTAGGGCGTGGGGAGGCGGATCGCGGCAATGGCGGCGCCGCGGTGGGCGGTGTGGGCGGTGCTGCTGCTGCGGCTGCTCGTGCCGGCGGCGCGGGTGCTCGCCAACATGGAAGGTGGGTGGGGGGAGGTTTGCGTTTGAGTTGAGCTTTTGCTTGGGGTTTGGTCGATCTGGGGTGTGTTCTTGCTGGGTTGGAGTGGATTGGTGTGGCTGCTTGCTTGGCTTGGTTTGAGCAGCTAGTACAAGTTGCTGCGGATGCTGTTTTTTTTTTTTTGCTGTGCGTGTAAGTTGCTACGAGACGTTGCTTGATTTTGGTTTGATGCGTGGCCGCTTTGTACGGATCCTAACTTTTTTTACTCTCCCTCGCGGAAGAATCGGAGCATTTTCTCGAATTTTTCTCCGGACGAATTTGGACTTCTCTGCGTTCCAAATTCACTCCGAATTCCCCTAGCCTGTGAATTGCTTCAAAAATCTGCGCAAAGTCGGGAGCTAAATTTGCGCTTTCAAGTCCCCCCTTTAGGCATAAGCCAGTCGGCTGATTGCTTTGTGTAACAAAAAAACTCTTTTCCTGCTAATATTTTGAAGTGTAATCCTTTTGCGCTTTCGCAAAAAGAATTTGCGCTTTCAAAATGTGAAACGCTTGTCGAAAAAAGTTACCCTCGCGTTTGATTTAATTTAATTTAATTTTCCATACATTTGGATCATGTGTTCTATTGAATGAAGATTTGAAGTGTGCTGCGCCGATGCTGCACGTTTCGGAGATTTCCCCTTTCTATCGGGTTACTGCGTGCGCTTGAGAGAGCTACTGTTGCATTAAATCGCGTTGCTACACGTTGCTTGCTAGTTGTTCATGGACTGATCTGCTCGAACCGTGTTAATCGATTCGTACTCGTGGTTGTTAGGTCTTGATTAGGACGTCTAATGACGTGGTTTTGCTATTTCGGGCCATTGTTAGATTCGAGCTGTCGGTGCCTAAGTTCGTGACATAATTGGGTTACCTTTTCGCACGCTCGTGCGGGTTGGTGGCTAGGTGATTTTTCAAGCCGGACTTTGTGTCTAATCATGGTACGAGATGGGATGGATCGTTTCGATTGCGGATTTTCTCGAGCGTGGCCTGTTTAGTCTTGAGATCGCAGTTGCTTAGGCCTGCTTGGGATTGATTAGGACGTTGATGCGCGTTTGAAGTGACGACGCGAAACTGCTAATTTTGGGGGTGGGATTGGTTGTATGTGTGTAGTTCTAGTTGGGGATTTGGCAAATTGTAGTGGGGGCCTGTGAGCTGTGGGTCAAATTGTGTTTTCCGGGACAATTGGTAGTTGATGTGTGATCTTGAAGCTTCAAGCACCTGAAGCCTGATGGTGATTGCTTGCATGAGCTTGTATTTGGAAACTTTGGTAGTATAGGATATAAGGAGGCCAAGTTGGTGTTGTAATTTTCATTTTCGTTTGATCCTTTGATGCTGATCTCTTACTTAGGTACTTACTTTGGAGTGATTCATAAGAAAATTTAAAAGCTTATTCACGACTTACATTCTCATAATTGAGATTTTCTCATAATTGATGATATTTTGAGTTTGGCTCACTGGTTTTAAGTCTAGCGTGAGTTATCTTTCATGTACTTATTTGCCCCTTTGTCATATACTAGAGTAACAATTTAACTTTTTTTAAAAACAAATCATACTAGCTATGGCTGATGAAATGAATTTTTTTTTGACATACAAGTCAGATAGAATTGTGCCAGATGCAATACAAACACCACATGAATCATGAATGCTAGTTGACCTTTTGGTTTTGCTCCTTTTCTGCATGATGATTTGGAGTGTTTTCCTTTGGACAAATACTATTTTCAATCTACACAACAATTATTAGCTACTATTATGCACAATCCTCATTGATTGTTTGGTTAAATTTTATTCACCTGTTGTTGATACATGATTCCATTATTGGCAGGTGATGCATTGCATAGCTTGAGGACTAATTTAGTCGATCCTAATAATGTTCTACAAAGTTGGGACCCAACTCTGGTCAATCCGTGCACTTGGTTTCATGTTACTTGCAATAACGACAACAGTGTTATCAGAGTGTACGTGCTACCTTTTGTCTACTATGCAATACACGCCTCATACATTTTTATTGAAATTATCTCCATTTTTCAGTGATCTTGGGAATGCTGCACTATCAGGCACTTTGGTCCCACAACTTGGGCAACTAAAAAACTTGCAATACCTGTAAGTTCTCTTCCTGTTGTTAAGTGTTGTGCACATGGAAATCATTAAATGCCATTCCTGCTGCATATGGTGCAATGTTTTGTCATTGTTCTGATCTTTGAATTTAGGTTAACACCTTGTAATTTGATATACGAATTCATATATAAATGTTCCATTTTGTAAATAAATGCCTATTACCTTTCTTATGTGAGTATGTGATGAATGTCTCACCTATACCGTCAGAATATCTACAGTCACATGGAGAAATATTCCTAGCTAGTGTGTTGTGCTCAGATCAACTCAAGCCAATCACTGAGTATTGTAGAGTATTAATGTTCATTGTTTTCTTCTTTATGATGCAGGGAGCTCTACAGTAATAACATAAGTGGAACGATACCTAGTGAACTTGGAAACCTCACAAACTTGGTCAGTTTGGATTTGTACTTGAACAACTTCACTGGTCCAATACCAGATTCACTTGGGAACCTATTGAAGCTACGATTCCTGTATGCTTCTACTTTACTAGCTAATCGCTTCTACATATTTGCGTTTAGTAGAGATATACATGGTCAGCCATCTCATATTTTTAGGACTTGGAAACTATACTTGAATACATATGTTTTAGCTGGTCAGTATTTTTGAGCTCTCAACCTAAGGATCTTGAATTTTCAGAACACATATTCTCTTAGCATAGTGCATTGGAATATTGGATAGAGATGAAATGAATCTGTGATAGTATCGGTTCATGGCAATATAAAGCCTATCGTTGAGAATCATGCTGATGTAGCCAACCATATAGCTAAATTGGTTTTGTCGACCATTTAACCTGATATCAATGGACAGTTGGACACGCAATGCTTACATATTTTGGATAACAGCACTTAACATAGTAATGCCATTGTTTTACCAACATGCACTTATAAGTGGGAAAACATTGCCATGTGTACTACAATAAAATGATTTGGTTCGATTTATGTTTTCCTGGTCTGACCTTTTCATTCAACTTGGTTGTGCATTAGTACATTGCAATTATATTTCCAGACTGCTGTTTATGAGACGATGGATAGCTTTTGCTACTTTCTCACTCCTTTTCTGATGTTTTAGGGCACCTCCTATGCCTCTTGATTTTCGAAGTAGTTTTCTAGAGTCTCTGCATTATATTTATTCTGTCATTTTCTGTCAATGTTACTAATTTGGTGACCTTTTTTTGTATTTCTGCGAGGATAGGCGTCTTAACAATAACAGCCTTTCGGGTTCAATTCCTAAATCACTAACAGCTATCACTGCCCTACAAGTTCTGTAAGTTATTTCCCCCCTCTTATTAGTTATTATACACTTGTTTAATCCTTTCTTTTCAGTATAATCTTTGGTTTTTGTTCTGTGGTTTAATTAGTAAATAACCCATGGTCAATGTTTTCTATTTAATTATAGAGATCTTTCAAACAACAATTTGTCTGGGGAAGTTCCATCAACTGGTTCCTTTTCATTATTCACCCCTATCAGGTAAAGCTAGATTTAATAATGATTGCAGTTCACTGTTCTTTTCCAATACACTGCTGCTAATTACACTTGCCTGTCTTTTGCAGTTTTGCCAACAACCCATCCTTGTGTGGTCCTGGGACCACAAAACCTTGCCCTGGTGCTCCCCCCTTTTCCCCACCTCCTCCATATAACCCTCCAACTCCTGTGCAGCCACCAGGTGAGATCTGTTCATATTCACAGCTGTGCAACAGCCAACACTATGATTTTTTTTTGTTGCACTGACACGTGGTACTTATGCTGGTATGGACTATGGAACATATTGTTGTTGTTCTGACAATAATAACCTCATGTTTTATAGGGAGTTCATCTAGTACTGGAGCAATTGCTGGTGGAGTGGCTGCTGGAGCAGCCTTGCTATTTGCTATTCCTGCTATTGGTTTTGCATGGTATCGGCGCAGGAAACCCCAAGAGCATTTCTTTGATGTGCCTGGTAAGCGTCCAATAGAACAAGCGAACTTGGAGAATAATATTGAGCCAACTTTGATTGAGATTCATTATTTGTTACAGCTGAGGAGGATCCAGAGGTCCATCTTGGCCAGCTTAAAAGATTTTCACTACGAGAACTGCAAGTTGCAACGGATACCTTCAGCAATAAAAACATTCTCGGAAGAGGTGGGTTTGGCAAGGTCTATAAAGGAAGACTAGCAGATGGTTCTTTAGTAGCTGTTAAGAGACTAAAGGAGGAGAGAACACCTGGTGGGGAACTACAGTTTCAAACAGAAGTTGAGATGATTAGCATGGCTGTACATAGAAATCTGCTGCGTTTACGAGGGTTCTGTATGACACCCACAGAAAGGTTGCTTGTGTATCCGTACATGGCTAATGGAAGCGTTGCGTCACGTCTTAGAGGTACGTTGCCTTTTTTTTTTTTCCAATCTGACATCCCTGTATCTTTCAGATAATTGGAGGGTTGATTTGGGTTTTATATTATAGAACGGCCACCATCGGAACCTCCACTTGATTGGCGAACAAGAAGAAGGATTGCGTTGGGTTCCGCCAGGGGGCTGTCCTATTTACATGATCATTGTGACCCAAAGATTATCCATCGTGATGTCAAAGCTGCAAATATTTTATTAGATGAAGACTTTGAAGCTGTAGTAGGGGACTTTGGTTTGGCCAAACTAATGGATTACAAGGATACCCATGTAACAACTGCAGTTCGTGGAACAATTGGGCATATTGCACCAGAATATCTTTCAACAGGAAAATCATCTGAGAAAACTGATGTATTTGGTTATGGGATTATGCTTTTGGAGCTTATAACAGGACAACGTGCCTTTGACCTTGCTCGTCTAGCCAATGATGATGACGTCATGCTACTGGACTGGGTAATTGACTAGCACAATCTTCAATTCGAATTGCAGTCCATATTCATGTCCTTTTGTGGCTTGATGTTGTGTTGGGAGTTAGATAAAATTACTTTTATGTATGTCCAAAATTGTATCATATAAAAAATAGTAGTTACAGTAAGGTCTTAAAAGTAGTCCTTTTTTTAATCATTATGGCATTAGCTAAGCTAAGCATAGGATTGAACATCATCGTCTGAGAAATACACTGTTATATGGTAAGCCAATATTCATGTGCTGTGCTTTGTGCAGGTAAAAGGATTACTCAAGGAGAAACGGCTGGAGATGTTGGTTGATCCAGATCTACAGAGCAACTACATTGATGTTGAGGTAGAATCACTAATCCAGGTTGCTCTTCTTTGCACACAAGGCTCCCCCACAGAACGCCCTAAGATGGCGGAGGTGGTGAGGATGCTTGAAGGTGATGGCCTTGCCGAGAGATGGGAGGAGTGGCAAAAGATAGAAGTAGTACGGCAGGAGGTAGAGCTTGGCCCTCATCGGAACTCAGAGTGGATTGTTGACTCGACGGACAACCTCCATGCGGTTGAGCTATCAGGGCCGAGGTGATGACAGCGCACTGGTAGTTTGCTGCTAATTCTTGTCCATCGGAAGAGTGATTTTTATCAGCCATCCTAGTCGAATCGCCATTTGTTCATACCAACCAATTGGCCCAAATGTAGCCACCTACAACTATGTTTTGATGTATATTGCTTGATTGGCTCCTTGATGTGCCGCCTTGGATATCGGTGACCCGAAAACAGCAGGAGCCCAAGGAACTATTGCCCTGAAGCTTGCAAGCTGCAACAAGATCCCAGTATGTTAAAGCTCACAAGGTAGCAGCTAGGAGTGAGGTTGCTGCGGCTGTTTGCTGGACCTGTGAAAATTGTACTGACTGGTGACATCTAACTATTTTGTACCAAATGTAAGGAAAAACCATGGTATTATTACTTTGGCCTCCTCTGGAAAAGGTTCAGAACTTTCGGATGATGCAGTTGGCCTCACTGGTATACTCTATTTGGACATTTGATTATGATTGTGTTTACTGTAAATGATACCCAGTTCTGAATCAAATGTACCTTCTGCATACAGATGAAATCTTTGGTAGAAATTGGAGTATTTCTTTTTCTTGGGTCGATTGTGCAATCTTGTTTCCTTCGCCGTCTCCATCACGAAAGATTTGACTTCTAGGCTAGCTATGTAGCATTCAGAACTATTTTCCTATTTCTTCACTTGCTCCGGCCATGGGCGCAGCAATTCCAAATGGCTCGTCTTTTTCTTTTTTTTTTAATTTTGAGAACACCAAATGGTTCGGCTTGTTCGTATAGTATTTTTTATGGTGCATATGTTACATAGCTTCTCAACATAAAACGTCTTGTTCATAAATAGACTTGTTCACGGTTGGATATCTACCATGAAATCTGCAGAGGATGTTCAGTTGTCAAATTCTTACTCCCTCCATCTTAAAGTAAATTAACATAAGTTTAATACAATAAATCCGGATAGCTCTTATTGTACTGGGTTAGTTTGTTTATTTTAAAACAGAGGAAGTATGTTCCAAACGTGCTAGTTTTCCATCAATTAAAATAGTACCCCCTCAGTTCCAAAATATAAGCATTTTTGACTATCTATATCCAGATTCATAGTCAAAAGTTGCTATATCTTGGAATGGATGTAATGGATGTAGTAGGGACGCGACTACAGCGAGAGTGCTAGCTGGATAGTGCTAAAGAGAGACACCCTTCTTTCAAAAAAAAAAGCTACTAGTACACTCAATATCTATGTATTTTTTTCCTTGTTAGAGAAGTTTCTTTAAATTACTTATCCGATTTATAATCCGATTACGCCGTTGTGTTCGTTGTAATTAAATCTTTACAACAAGATCTCACATGATTATATTTTGATGAAAAATCACAAATTACTTTTATGATATGTCTAAATTACTTTTAGATTTCACTAAGTTACTTCTTAAACTATAAAAGTAAATTCAGTAAGTCTAAAAGTAATTTATATATATTATAGAAGTAACTTAGAACAAAACGAAGGTAACTTTGGCATGTCATTTGAAATAAATCCGTTGCAGAGATAAAAACGTGACTCTATCTGGAAATTAAATTAATCAGCACAAATTATGAAATTAACTAAAAAGTCATATTTTATCCCTACAATGAATTTACTTCTAATGTCGTGATAAAGTTACTTCCGTTTTGTGCTAAGTTACTTTTATAATATATGTAAATTACTTTTAGACTTTATTGTATTTACTTTTATATGTCTAAGAAGTAATTTAGTCAAATCTAAAAGTAACTTATATATATATACTTATATATATATATATATATATATGATAAAAGTAACTTATGTATATAATAAAAGTAATTTACAAATATAAATATTTTTTCATCGTAACATAATCATGTAAAATCTTATTGTAAAGATTTAATTGTAACGAACACAATGGTGTAATTGGATTGTAGATCGGATAAGTAATTTGAGAGGAAACTTTATTTGAATAGGAAAAAGACACCGACCTAAACTTTATTTGAAAGGAAAAAGACACCCACGTGGATGGACATTATGATGACGTGCATAGTTAGATGGCTCTGAGATGCGTCGCGCTATAGAGCTATAAACCGAGAGCGCTCTCGAAAATAGATTTCGCAAGGTAGTATATAAGACAATGCAGTTCTCAAGCTGCCGAATTCTCAAAATTACAACAAATCCTCTCATGGATCAAAGAATTGAGAAACGTTTGACTTACAAAATTGAAAAAAGCCCAACAAAAACCCAAAAACCCACGAGCCAGAGGTAGGAGAAAGCAAAGGGTTTTTCTCCCTTTCACCATCCACCCCCATCCCCATGCTCCTCCTCGCCGGCCTCCTCCGCCGCGCTCGCCCGCCGCGCCGCCCCTCCGTCCGCCGCCTCTCCCGCCTCCTCGACCGCTACGGCTTCGTGCCACCCGCCTCCCTCACCCCGCACTCCGCCGCCGGCTCCGCCTCCGACGACGGCGGCGCCAAGAAGCGGCGCCCCAAGAAGCCCCCCTACCGGCCACCCTCCTCGCTGGACCGCGGCGGCCGCCCCGCCGCGCGCTCCGACCTCCCCTTCGACTTCCGGTTCAGCTACACCGAGAGCTCCCCGGGGGACAAGCCCATCGGGCTCCGCGAGCCCAAGTACTCCCCGTTTGGCCCCGGCCGCCTCGACCGCCCATGGACGGGCCTCTGCGCCCCCGCCGTCGACACCACGCTCCACGACGCCCACGCCGACGACCCGGCCCCCGCCGCCGAGAGGGAGCTCGAGGAGGCGCGCCGCCGCGAGCGGGAGCGCGTGCTCGGCGAGCCGCTCACCCCCGCCGAGCGCGCCTTCTTGGTTAGCAAGTGCCAGAAGAGCCGCACCAAGAAGCAGATCAATCTCGGTAAAAAAAAAATGAAGAGTACTTGTTTTTAGTTGGTAAATTTTACTCCATTTCAAGATGTGGTGATGATGATTATGATTCGATTGGGTGGTGATTTTTGTAGGGAGAGATGGGCTCACTCACAACATGCTAAATGACATACATAATCACTGGAAGAACGACGAGGCGGTCAGGGTGAAATGCCTCGGCGTGCCGACGGTTGATATGCAGAATGTGTGCCATCAGCTTGAGGTAGCTTCATCTCTGTTGGGTCTAATAAATAATAATCATCTTTGCCTGCATGTACTAATGTGAATACACTGATGCCATTTTAGTAGCTTTTGTTTGATTTTAGCTTATTGTTACATTTCTGTCCATTAGAAAGCATGATGAGTAGTGCCCACTTCTTTCAGGATAAAACTGGTGGCCTTATCATCCACAGGCATGGTGGTCAGTTGATATTGTACAGGGGACGGCATTATAATCCGAAGAAAAGACCTGTTATTCCGTTAATGCTGTGGAAGCCAGCTGAACCTGTGTACCCGAGGCTAATTAAAACAACAATAGAAGGACTGACAGTTGAGGAGACAAAGGAAATGAGGAAGAAAGGCCTATATGTTCCTGTTTTGACGAAGCTAGGTAAACGCTGTACCGCTTTTTCGCTTACATATATGTAGGGTTGAAGAGAGGACTTAACAACTGCGCTATTTCACAGCCAAGAATGGGTATTACGCTAGTCTTGTTCCAATGGTTCGGGATGCCTTTTTGACTGATGAGTTGGTCCGGATAGATTCTAAAGGATTGCCAAAAAGTGATTATCGGAAAATTGGAGTCAAGCTCAGGGTGAGTTTATTATGTGCATATATTAATGCGTGTATTTTCCTTGACGATCCGTAACAGAGCATTTTCTTCCCTTCTGTTTTGCTGTAGGACCTTGTTCCTTGCATAATTGTCTCTTTTGACAAAGAGCAGATTATTGTTTGGAGGGGAAAGGACTATAATGGAACCATACAGGATAATACACAGAAGACATCTGTTTCAGTTCTCGAAGAAGAGAGTGCAGGAGCTGAGAGCGAGAACGGTGATCAGGAACAAGCATCAAGCGACTGGGCTTCTGATGAATGCTCTCAGTTGAGTAGCTCTGATGAAATGCCAGATGACAAATCAGCTATTTCTGAGGCAGACTCTGATTAGATCAATCGGATATTCAGAATCCGCAGCATGTAGTTCGCAAACTGTCACTAGATATTCAGAAGTTGGCATGCGAACATTTCATGTGAGACTACGATCAAGCGTGTTTTTAGTCACCCATGGCTAAATAACTTCGTTCATCTCGATATTCTGAGTTTCTGACATTAGTTGGTTTGGATTGAAGATTCACATGAAACAGTTTTGCATGAGACTCTAGTCAGTTGGTAATTGGAAGAGTGAGATATTGGTCTTGTTTGGCTTAACACCAAGAAGATGCCACGATGGAGCTCTGAACAAAAATATATACAATTCTCATATGACATTTTATAAGAACATCTTGTAAAGCCTATTGAACAACAGTGCTATCCAGCATTTCCTGGCAATAGATATTCTCTTGATTTTTGTTTATTTTCTACTGTCTGAATGTCAATTTAGTTATGTAGCATTTTTTTTAAAATCGTAGCATTGCAGTTAATAAACTGAAGTGCCATGCTTCACTTATGAGAATGGTTCTTTCATCACTGCTAGTTGGCCAGGCCAATGTGGGGCAATTGGGGAAATAGAAAAGGTGACGTAGCTTGGAGAAGGTGAAATGTGGCGAAATTAATTAACCAAAGTGGCAATATATTAAGTAAATTAACTTCTATCAACACGGGAAATTCTTGGTCACACCCTATTAAGTGGTAAGTATCTAATTTCCCATTTTAAAGAAGGGAGGCACTTGCGTGGGATTGAGAAAGCAGGCGAATGCCATATTTACATTAAATTTACCATTCTCTTATTATTGTGCTAGTAATTTTCTCATAAAAATGAGGGTGTAGAGATCACATTTCTTATATTTTTATTTTGTTCTATCAGCTGTCCTTTGTCTTGGGGAGAAGAGTTCCAAGCATGGGAAAACACAAATGTCCCCATCGTTTGGCTTATTTCCTAATAAGCCAAAACAGCTTATTAGAAAATAAAAATGAATTTGTGGGTAAAACTTTTATAAATGTGTTCTTTGTGACTTAAAAGCCAATGTTGAAAAAGAAACTACGTTGAAAATATGTCAAAATCAATCTTAAAATTAAGCTTGAAAATTCAAAATTTGGCTTTTTCTTTGACTTATTAGGCCATCCGATGGGGCTGAAATCTTCTTGTCTATCCATCTTCAAGTCTTCAACCAGCAAGAAGCAACCTTGCCTTTATTCCTAGATGGATAGAGAAGAAGATATACATCTTCTTGCTAATAAAAATTGCCAATGGTTCCCTGTCCTTATGAAAAGAAGGTTATTAACGTAACTAGAAACCCAACCGGTATTAAATGATTCCACATCATGCATACACTTGAATGTAACCTTTGTTGCTCTAGTGGTTGAACCTTTTATTCAAAAGCATCATACATACCACTAACATAATAAATGTAAGACATGCCAGGTGTATGTACTTTCGTGTCACTAAGACAATTAGTGGTTTAATAAAGGCATGGTAAAATTTTAGAAGTATATGAGGTATTGACCAAATGAATGAAGAATTGGGAATTGCTATTCGTCATTCACCTACTTTATCAATCCATCGCAAGTACCTCTCCCTCTCTATTATATTTTACGGAGATGCATGCATCACCACAGTTGTCTTGGCAGGTTCATATGTATAGACACATCATTGTATTCTCTCACAACAGGTTCCCTTGGCTCAGGAAGACGCAAGGGGAGGCATTGTACCAGTGATGGGATGGTAAGACGGTAGTTGTCTTGGTGAATCCATAGGCTCGAAGATGAGAAACGGTCACAGAGGCAACAGGCATAAGAATACTTGAGTAGCTAGGAGAAGTTGGGTGGGCCGGTTGGCTATGCACATAATTTATCACCCTTCCCCCTTATATAGGGAATGGATGCTAATAGAGCACAAGTAGGTGGTCTTATTGGAGCCAAAAGAAATATCAACGCCACCTATATACTCAAGCCTTTTTTTTTTGGGTAGTGGCTAGGACCTTCATTTAAACATGTAAGGACCACTGTAGAATAATAAACAACCATGCTTTATTTATTCATGGGAACCGCTCCAACCCATAGTGCTCTTTCCTATTACCACCTTAAACATGTAGGGATAACTAAAATAATAAACAACTCGTCTTATTTCTATATTCACAAGAAGCACAACATAATTCGTGCCACTCTAACCTACTATCATCTTCAACACATATGTACAACTTTAAAAAAATAGCAACTCGTCTTATTCTTTATTCAAGGGAGCCATGGCTTAACTCGTGTTGTTGTTTCTCACTTACCGCCATCAAGTTGTCAAGGGATTGCAACTACTTGTGTTTCTTTTATAAAGGAACATATTGTGCATCCTGTCTTCTATATCAACGATATACCCAAGAAATAAAAATAAGATCACTTAGTAGTGGGATAAACCCCTAACATGCTACGATGAAACCACTAAAATCACTTAGAAGTATCAAGAGCTAAGCCACGACATGGTCAAAAAAAAAAGAGCTAAGCCACGATGAGAAACCATTGGTGTCACCACTATCCATGGATCACTTCACAAATATGGAGTGAAAACCATCAATTTATAATGGAATTTACAAATTTCATTGGCCTGCTGTGACTAGGTGGACAAAAAGCTCAGGCTCGTGAGCTCGGCTTAGAGTTGCATGCCACATATGCTTATCCAGCCGAAGGAAGGACATGTGGTCGTTTGCATGTAATAAATAAAATAATCTCAATGTGTTATATTCTTTTAGTTTAATTTTGATGATAATGCATATTGATTAATGCTATATGTGTACAAGAAATGGAATTAACATTGTATTGGCAGAAAAATGAGATAAGCACAATATCAGGCAAAAATGTCATTGACACTTTGCAAAATAAAAATTAACACCCTGTGCTACGTACATTTTTATGCTATCACAATATTGTTAGTCAATTTTTTTTTGCCAATACATCTTAGTTACATTTATGCAATGCTAATTCAATATCTTTTACATTTATAGTGTTTGTTGTTATCATTAAAATTGTATATACACAATCCATTGCAATCCTTTTATTTAATCACACACAAGCGACCACATATCCTTCCTTAAGCCGGATTAAAATATGGCACTTGAAAGGTAGAGCACTTGTTGAATGCCAGTTATAATGTCCACTTCACTGTACTTTTCAGTAGTTTCACTTTTCAGTAGTTTCTAAAATGAGGGATATTTAGTATAGAATGGTGATAAATGGAAGGAATATAATTATTCACATATTACGGTGTTATACCATTTTTTAAACATTTAATTAGCACCGGTTTGAATTGCCTCCATCTATCAGTTTGAAAGCGGAAATGATCCATTATGTAGGTGTGTAGCCTATAAATGGTATCTAGAGACAACGTCCCTCACGGTTGCATGCACGGTGTGATTAGTATTGTGGCATCAGGACTTAATACCTTACCGATAGTTGTCTAAAAGTTGGATTTATTTGAATACCTAGATCATGAGAGTTTAGTAACACTGGTTCTAAATGTGTATGTCCACTGCAAGCACCAAGGTTGCATCGGGAAGCTTGTGTGAGGGGCCATATCCTCGTTTTCTCTAATGAGCCCCCCATAATTAAGGTTCTATGTTGGGACATGGTCTTGCATGAGTAGGATAAACAAGAGGTTACTCACAATTAGAGGAATTGCAAGAGGAGGCACCAGACCAATCGTAGGGTGGCAAGACACCAGTTGTGCCAGTGATCCGTGGGCTCAAAGACGAGAAGCAGGTGGCTTAGGAAGCGAGCGTAATTGAGAAACTAAGCATCTATGAGAAGATTGGTGAGTATGCAGAATGTGTTGCTCTTCCTCGTTATATAGGGAATGTTGATAGAGCATAGGTAGTAGAAGGCCTCGTTGGAGCCAAGTAATATCACGCTACACATATGCTCAATTATATTTTTCTCACCGGCTCTTTAGATGCTTCGCTTAAACACGTTAGGACCACTAGCATACTAATAAACAACTCTTCTTTTTTTTATTCTTGGGTAACATGACTTAACCCCTGTTGTTCTTTCACACCTACTATCACCTTAAACATGCAGGGACCATCACCAGACTAACAGGCAAACCATCTTATTTTCTTATTCACGAGTCGCCTCAACCGCTTGCTCTCTTCCTCGTCTGCTGCCACCTTAAACATTTACGGGGCATTTCTAGAACAAACAACAACTTGTCTTATTTCTTTATTCACAGGTGCAACGGCTAAACCCCTGCAGCCTTTTATCACTTACTACCAACTAGTTGCAAATTGGTTACAACCAGGGTTTCCCAAACCGCCGGGGCCAGGGTTACAGCGCCCCGGCGGTAAGCACGGTTACCGCGCGGTAACCGCGGTAACCGTGAAAAACCGTATAAAACCATGCAAAATTTATTAAAAATTCAAATTATTTTTTAAATTTATTTGAATTTAAGGAGGCTACCGCGGTATTTATATTATCGTACCCCCGCGGTAAGCTCGGTAACCGCGCGGTTACCGACGGTAAGTCGAACCCTGGTTACAACTACTTATAGATTTTTCCTTAGAAAAATGCTTGAAATAGGATGCCATTCGTGACGTCCATGTAACATGGGACTCGTGTGAGCACCCATCACATGACTCTGACCTCTTCCAACATAGGGCCACATTTGCCTTTACCAAGCATCCATATGGGGTCCACGCCTCTCTCTCTCCACGCGCTCCTGATTAAAGCTTCTGTTTCTGCTTTTGATGTGCGTGTTTCCACACTGGTTGGGCCTACCTGCCTGAGTTATTAATAATCCTTTAATAGTACCTTAAGATATCAAATAACTACAGTGCTGCATATCAGATATCATGATACCACGTGATATCATGATACTGAAACTATGAAGGTACGTACTATCACGGTACCATTCCCAAAAGTATCATAACTAATAAGTATCATCACTGGTAACTACATATCGCCTACGTTACCTGAATATGTCCCTCAAGTCTAGTGTCCATATCAGATACGTATGTATCATCAATTTTATGATTTTAATTCAAATAAATAAATTAATTTGGATACACTTCAAATACAACATTGATACGTCCAATGTCCACCTCAAAAACCTTGTGGTGTACCGACGCACTCCACACGCTGCTGCACTGTTGCCGCCATCAGGCACAACCGTACATCACCTTTCCCGCACCATCGTTGTGCACAGTGTGACAGCTCCTTGCCCTATGCCATAGCATATGGCAGTATATATACGGAAATGCTAAGGGGCGATCGATCGCCCCTGGGCGCCCCCCTCTCCCCCACCTGGTTTTCTTTTTTGGCACCATATTATTTTCCTATTTTAGTAAATTTATGCACCTAAAGTTTGTACACCTTAAGTTTACACATGTTTAGAGACCTAAAGTTTATAAATCAAAAGTTTATACATCCGATTCAAATTTGAATTTGAATTCAAATATTTTTTATATATAGTATTTCTATACATCTAAAGTTTATACACCTAAAGTTTATAGACCCAAAGTTTATAAGTCAAAAGTTTACATACCCGATTCAAATTTGAATTTGAATTATATCCGATTCAAATTTTGAATTTGAATTCAAATATTTTTTATATATAGTATTTCTATACATTTAAAGTTTATACACCTAAAGTTTATAGACCCAAAGTTTATAAGTCAAAAGTTTACATACCCGTTTCAAATTTGAATTTGAATTCAAATATTAGTTTATAGACCCAAAGTTTATAGGTCAAAAGTTTACATACCCGTTTCAAATTTGAATTTGAATTCAAATATTAGTTTATAGACCCAAAGTTTATAAGTAAAAAGTTTACATACCCGTTTCAAATTTGAATTTGAATTCAAATATTTATGGTGTAGTAGGAAGGGAAGAAGGGGAGGACGAAGGGGGAAAGGAGGTAACGTAGTACTCGGGAGGGGTCCCATTAGGATTACCTGTACATATATACCCACAGGCTAGATGCAACTCCTCCACCGCCATGCCCAAGGGACTAGGGTCGCCGCTGCCCAACACGGTCCCTTTGACGCCGGTCACTAGACACAATCCTAACACCACCAAGTTGTTTGTTTCCTTCGCTCCTCTTCTGGCCTTCCATTCTTGATCTGCAATGCCATTTTCTAAAAAGAATAAAGTGTACGGGCGGTCCTTAAACTCTTAGGGGTATATCATTTAGGTCCATAAACTCTCAAAATGCATATCCAAGTCCTAAAACTTGTCATAGTGTGTCATCTAGGTCCCAAATCGCCACAATCCCTTCAGGATCCTACGTGACATGGTATTATTTTGACTGACAAATAGAACCCATTTAATTTTTTTCCTTTTTCTTTTTTTCTTCTCTTTTTTCCCCTTTCTTCTCCTTTCTCTGTGACCCGTGCAGAAAAAAAGGGGAAAAAAGAATTAGAAGAAAACGAAAAAGAAAAAGAAAAGAAGGAAAAAAGAAGAAAAGGACACGTCACGTCCATGTGGCATTGCCACATCAGCGCCATGTAGGATCTTAGAGGGGATGTGTCAATTTGGGACCTAGATGATACACTTTAACAAGTTCTAGGACCTGAATATGCATTTTGAGAGTTTAGGGACCTATATGACATAACTCTACAAGTTTAAGGACCGCCAATGCACTTTACTCTTTTAAAAAATAAAAATGAATCTGCATGACTGTGCAATTGCCTTCTTATGTTCTTAATACAAGAACTATCTTTTTATTAGATCTGATGGATTTTGGAACTGGAAGCTAAGTGCTAGTGCATCTAGCGATCGTTGATTCCATGGATTTTTCTTTGATTGTTGGCAGCTGCTGGCGGCTTGGTCTTAATCTCTTAGTTATACACAGTTAATGGGCTTGAAGCATTTTTTTAAACATAGTGGACTTGAAGCTATCAACTACAGTGATTGTAGTAAATAATTTCTATATTTTAATTCATATATATAAGCATATCCCGTATTATCTTTTGAAAAATACCATATATTTCGGTATTGCCATATTGCATACCTGTATCCATATCCCCATATCTATTGTACCACCATTGATACCTGATGGGTATCATCACTGGTACATGCATATGCAACATATCATCAGTAATTTGTGTATAGATATTAATTTGTGTCAATTAAGAGGTACATACCTCTACCTCCGGACTAACACTATAAGATACATATACCTCTCTATACCTCACAATGACCAGAAAAGTATTTCAAAACTCTGCTCTGAAATTTATTTCAAAGATAATGGCCAATAGATGTCAATCAGTCATTTTGAATCTAATCCATGAAAATCAATATGGATTTATTAAGGGCAGAACCATTCAGGACTGTCTAGCCTGGAGTTTTGAGTACATCCACCAATGCCATCAAAGCAAAAGAGAAATTGTAATTCTGAAAATAGACTTTGAAAAAGCCTTTGATCTAGTGGAACATGAGGCTATTATACAAATCCTTCAAGCAAAAGGTTTTAACAATACTTGGATTTCATGGGTAAGAAACATTCTCACCACTGCTTCCACATCTATGCTACTCAATGGAGTTCCTGGGAAAGAATTTAAGTACAAAAGAGGAGTAAGACAAGGTGATCCTCTTTCCTCTCTCCTGTTTGTGCTGGCAACCGACCTCTTACAATCCATTATAAACAAGGCGAAAGAAGAAGGAATTATCTCACTCCCTATCCCAACTCATGGCAACTATTTTCCAGTAATCCAATATGCTGATGATACTTTAATCATGCCAGCTATACAGAAAGAAATTTTCTGTCTCAAGGCACTCCTTCAAACTCTCTGTTTGCACAGGTCTTAAAATCAATTATCACAAGTCATGCATGATTCCAATAAATGTTGATAACCACAAAATGGAGGTTCTAGCTGGCACATTTGGATGCAATATTGGATCTATGCCCTTCACATACCTTGGACTTCCAATGGGCACTAATAAATCAAAGATTGTTGATTTTGCACCCCTGATTGATAGAATAGAAAGAAGACTGCCATCTACTTCAGTGTTCCTCTCCCATGGCCAAAGATTGACAATGGTTAATTCGGTACTCTCCGCTTTGCCGACTTACTACATGTGAACTCTCAACCTCCCCAAAAAATTTATCCAACATATTGATCGAGCTCGTAGACACTGCCTCTGGAGAAAGTCAAAGTGACCCAAATGCAACAGTACAATCTTTGGCAGCATGGGAACTGGTTTGTAAGCCAAAAAACAAGGGTGGATTAGGAATTGTCAATCTAGAAATTCAAAATATTGCTCTCCTCACAAAACATCTAGATAAATTCTTTAACTGCAAAGATCTACCCTGGGTCAATCTGATTTGGAACAAATACTATGTTGAATCTGAAAAACCTCCTCATGCACATAAAGAAAAAGGCTCCTTTTGGTGGAAAGACATCTTCAGGCTGATCCCTATCTTTAGAGCCATCACATCTGTAACTATTGGATCTGGAAAATCACTGCTCTTTTGGAAAGATAATTGGAATGGTCAAATACTTCAAGACACTCACAGCATTCTATTCTCCTATACAAAACAGGAAGACCTATCTTACAGACACTTCACTTTAACGAATAATGTAGAGGTCCTTTTTCCACACCCCATTTCCTGAAGGAGCTATAACTCAGTGGCAATAACTATCAAATAACATCCAACGAATGCAATCCAATATTGAGCCATATCAATGGAATTACTTTTGAACTCCAAATCTGTTTCAATCCAAAAAGTTGTATGAGCTCTTCTTCGCCCATATCCAACCGGAAATCCCTCTTACTCTCATTTGGAAAAGTAAATGCACAATGAAAATAAAGGTTTTTCTTTGGCTACTCTTAATGGATGACTAAACACTAAAGAACTGCTTCAAAGAAATAACTACCCTACGCAGGGAGGAATTAGATGTCTGGTGTGCAATGTGACAAACACATAAGATTATATCCACCTTTTTTTCTCATGTCCTTTTGCATAACAATGTTGGAACCATGTTGGCATAACTTGGAACTTAAATATGGAATTCATGAATATGTTCATGGCAGCTAAAAATATGTTCCCTCATTCTTTTTTCATGGAAATCCTGGGCATTAGCTGTTGGAATATCTAGGCTATAAGAAATGATCTCATCTTTAATGGAACTCCAATCAGCTTCAGAAAATGGACCAGAGATTTCAAGGATGATTTTACTCGGCATATGCACAGAGTAAAGGCAGCAGACAATCCCAATTGGCAAGCATGGATACAGACCACTAGATAGCACTGTCATTTATTCTTCCCCCCTGTATTCTCTCAATCTTGTACATGTTTTTTTATTATATATATATAGCCAGTAGGAGCCTCTCCTGCTGTTTTAACCGTCAAAAAAACCTAGAAAAGTATTGCTGGTGCTAATAAAAAACTTGTTTTCTAATCAATTTAACAAGTTTTTTTATCTCTCAAATTGTGAGGAGGTATATACCTCTTCAAGAAAGCCTTCAAACATGTACCTAGCTTAACATATATTCCCTTCATCTCAAAATGTTTGACGCCGTTGACTTTTTTAAAAATGTTTGATCGTTCATTTTATTCAAAAAGTTTAAGTAATTATTAATTCTTTTTCCATCATTTGATTTATTGTTAAATATATATTTTTATGTATACATATAGTTTTACACATTTCACAAAAGGTTTTAAATAAGACGAACGGTCAAACATATTTAATAATGTCAACGGCGTCAAACATTTATGGAAGGAGGGAGTATAACGGTAAGGTAGGAAATAAAAGAGAAATCAACAAAGATCTGATTGCAAGGTTGTCAATTAGTAGTCGGAACGTGCAGAGATCGACACACGAGCAGAATCGGTCAAGAAATCGGACTCGCCACCAGTCGATCGAGCTGTACACAAGTGCAGTTACCGTATACCGACTTGGAAAGCCAGACAATCAGACATTGCATGCTCGACTAGAATTAGGCCATGATCTCTCCCAATAAAAGTAGCCGCAGATTGTCGTACGTGCTGATCTCCAATCCATCGAAACAATCAACGTTGATCAGCCATGGCTCGCCGTCGTCGAGGTTTTCCGGCGACGTTGGTCTCGCTGCTGCGGCTCGTCGGCTGCCTGCTTCTTGCCTGCCTCGCCGCGACGCCGTGCGCCGCGCAGCAGGTGAAGACGTCGCACGCGCAGTTCGCGTTCCACCTCCCGCTCCCCGACGGCGTCACCGGCGCCGAGAGCCTCGCCTTCGACTCCTCCAACCATGGCCCCTACACCGGCGTCTCCGACGGCCGCGTCCTCCGCTGGGGCGGCGCCGCCACCGGCTGGACCACCTTCGCGCACCACGAAAACTACCGGTAAAGTACACACCACCTCACTCCATCAATTTTTTTTAGACTTTTTTTTATTTTTTCCAATTTCAATTTTATTAATAGATTTTTTCAAAAGTATTGTTAAATCTAAACCTTTTGGTCACGCCAGCCCGCCTGGCATGGCCATATAACTTTGTCACGCTACGAGCAGCTGGCGTGACGTTACCATGGCTGGTGTGGCAAAACAACGCTGCCGCGCTAGCTACTCGAGGTTTAGTTTTCAGAAATATTTTTTGGAAAGATCTGTTAATAAAATTAAAAAATAAAAAAGTCTAGAAAATGAAAAATCTCCACTCCATCGTGTTCTTGATCGATTGACATTGATGTGTTCGACCGTGTGCGTGCAGGAAGATCCCGATGTGCACGACGCCGGTGGCGCCGGCGGAGGAGACGGAGAGCATGTGCGGGCGCCCGCTCGGGCTCGCGTTCCACGACATGACGGGCGACCTCTACATCGCCGACGCGTACAAGGGCCTGATGCGTGTCGGGCCGCGCGGCGGCGAGGCCAAGGTGCTCGCCGCCGGCGCGGACGGCGTCCCGTTCAACTTCCTCAATGGCATCGACGTCGACCAGGCCACCGGTGATGTCTACTTCACCGATAGTAGCACCACATACCCACGCCGGTACGTACAAAAAGAACACGATCCAAATTAAAATCAAATCATTTTTGCAACATGCAAATTTGTATGCAATACGTAGCAACAACGTGATCTTCTGGGAAAGTGTTTTCATCCCTAAGTGAATATCCCCTCGTTTTTTAATTATGTAATTCAAATAGCTACTATTTTTTAAAAAAAATTGATATAATCATTATGAGATATATCACTTCACACAATCGTGCAAGTTTAAATTTAATTTTTACAAGTAAAAACAAAAATTAACAAATTTAATTGCGAATAGCACTAATATTTGTAGTCAAATTTGTTGTTTTTTTTATAATTGTATATGTTGAATTTGAACTTGCATGTTTGCATGTTTATATAGTGACGTATCTCATATTGATCCATCTTATCAAAAGTTTCTAAATTTTCTTATAACTTCTTTAGTGGTATATGTAAAATAAATGGATATATATCCTCTCGAGAGATGAAAATCCACTTCCTGATGATCTCACTAACAAGAGTTGTGTGTTCATGTCGACATAGGTTTAACAGCGAGATCATGATGAACGCCGACGCGACGGCGCGGCTGCTGAAGTACGACGCGGCGACGAAGCGGGTGACCGTGCTCAGGGCCGGGCTTCCGTACGCCAATGGCGTGGCCGTCAGCCGCGACGGGAGCCACGCCGTGGTGGCGCACACGGTGCCGTGCCAGGCGTTCCGGTACTGGATCAAGGGGCCCAACGCCGGCGAGTACGAGCTCCTCGCCGACCTGCCGGGTTACCCCGACAACGTCCGGCGAGACGCCAGGGGTGGATACTGGGTGGCGCTCAACCAGGAGAAGGTGCGGCTCGACGCGGCGGCGGCGGCGGCTCCTCCGGCGAAGCACCTCGTCGGCGTCCGGCTCGACGGCGATGGCGTCGAGGTCGAGGAGCTGACGGCTGCCAAGGGTGTGACGCTCAGTGAGGTTGTGGAGAAGGGCGGGAAACTGTGGCTCGGCTCTGTTGAACTCGATTTCATTGGCCTAATGCAATAAACAAAAAGATGTCTATATTTCATGTCAATTACCTAGTGTTAGGAACAAAAGCTGTGTTAATTAGAGACAACTATATATGTATGTAGTGTTAGGAACAAAAGGACATAATACAGTTTGCACGCCGGAGTTAATTTGGTTATGTATTTTTCATCAACCTTGTATGGAGGTTTAGTAAAAGAAAATGTTATTAATAATGTCTTAGTCTATTTGGTGTTTTTGTTTAATCCGATATATGTATGGCGTTTTGGTTTTTTGGACTCCGTGCGATATCCCGAAAGGTTTTTCAGCCTTATTTGTGCATACTTTGTGACGGTTGGGTGTACCTTTTGTTAACAAAGGAAAGGTCGGAATTAAATTCCATTATAAAAAGAAATATAGTGTTAGGAACAAAAGCAGTGTTAACTAGAAAAACAGCGCAAAAGCAGTGGTTAATTAGGTTTTTTTTCTTATTAGCTTCATTTTTATGTTTTTTTATTAGAGAAGGGTATTTTTACCCGGCCTCTATATCCAATCGGATATATGCAGCCTTTTTTAAATTAGGAACTTAGCCTATCGAACAGGGAACTTAGCCCTCAAATAACCCAATCTAAAATTCGCTCCTATATACAGATTTGAACTTAGGATCTTGGGGTGCTACTCAGGTCACTGCAACCACTAGGCTATATGTCCTTTCACTATTAGCTTCATTTAGAGTGTAATTCTATAATGCAAGTTCATTTATCCATTGGTGGGACAGAGACCCCCAACATGCTAAAGAACAAAAGTAACAGGGCATAACCACGATAAGAAACCATTGATGTCACCAATATTACTCCATGGGATCACATCACAACTATGCTACGAACATACTAATTTATAATGGAATTTACAAATGTTCAGTGGTGTCCCTTGATTATGGGGTGGACAAAAAGCTTAGGCTCACGTGCCACATGCATCCAGATGAAGAAAGGATATGCAGTGGTTATTTGCATATAATTAAATAAAAGAATCGCAATGTGTTATGTTATTTCAGTTTTCATGATAACGCTTTGATTAATGCTATATACCCAGAATAAATGGAATTAACACTGTATTGGCCAGAAAATGTTATAAGCACAATATCGGGAAACAAAATGTAGTTAACACTTTGATTGAATTAACACTTTGGTTGTGTCACTACATCCTTTGGGCCCGGTAGATTGGAAATAAAAACAATTCCTTTTTCTTTGGCTGAGAGAATGGTGCTTTCATCACTGCTAGTTGGCCAGTGATGAGGGGAAGGTAAAATACGATGAAAATAATCAATTAAGAAGCAAAGTAGCAATATATTAAGTTAAAGTTAAATTCTATCAAGTGGAGAATTCTTAAATCACACACTATTAGGAGGTAATATTTAAATTCCTACAATATGACTACAGTGGCGGACGCAGGTTTAAAATACAAGTGGGACGACAGAGCTAGCCCTAATTAGGTGATGGCACAATGCACACAAACCATAGTCGCTGGCTCACGGCACTGGCGCAACAACACATTGGCACAGACATCGAGAAAGTTAATAACGAAGATTGGTAGTTGAACAAACGTATATGAATTATATGTGAGAAAAAAAGAGAAATGTTGTTAGACAATAATAAGGGGAACCACTTCCGATAGTTCGGGGGTATCAAACAAGATGAAAAATTATTTAGGGGTTTGTGCTTCGCCAAAATAGTTCAAGTGAGTAAATAGAATTTTTTTATATATATTTACCAATTTAACTATTTACTGTAAACTGTATTATGTGTTAAAGAAATAGAAAAAAATGAATTTTATATGGTCAAAATCATGAACGGCCAAAATGGTACTACTTATACAAAAATAATACTCGTTCAATCACAAATTCTCATAAATGTTTTTGTCTCTACTTAAAATACTCCCTCCGTCCCACAATATAGCAACCTAGGACCGGATGGGACGTATCCTAGGACTATGAATCTGGATATGCCCTTTGTCTAGATCCGGATGGGACGTATCCTAGTACTACGAATCTGGACATGCCCTTTGTCCAGATTCGTAGTACTAGGATACGTCCCATCCAGTTCTAGGTTGCTATATTCTGGGACAAAGGGAGTATTTGATTTATCTAATTATTCAATAGTAGACTAATGAATAATGGGTTAGAAATAGGACTACAAATGAGGTTTGGGGGTGCGGGGCGACACGAACCGTAGCTGGGCCGACCAACCCACCCTGCCTAATGGGTGTGTCCGCCACTAAATATGAGAAGGGCAATGCTTGTGAAGGATTGAGATTTATATTCTACTTAAAATTTTGGATTTGCGAACTAACATTTGACAAAAAAAAATTGAAGGAGAAGTTTTATGATTTTTTATACATCCAATTCACTTGAAGATTCATGCGCCAAGCCTCTCGTGGTCTCGCCCCCAACTATGCCAACTCTGGCAACTCTGGCAACTCTTCGACGGCAATATCTGGTGGTGGCCCTGACTAGTTAGGGTTTGAGGTTGGGGTCGCGGTGCAAGGAGGGTGGGTGGAGGAGGAGGAGGAGAGGGAGAGGGGATTTCCCCGGGTTAGATTCTAATATACACATGATTGCGGCTTTTCTTATATCAATAATGGTCTCCTAGTTCTCTTAACAACCTTCTCATTATAAGAAGAGGTAAGAAGTAATAGTTTCCATCAACAAGAAGTTGTATCATCTTCATCTCTCCCCATCATCGACCATCAAGAAGCAACCTTGCCTTTATCAAGATTGTCGTTGACCAGGAGAAAAGATATACAAATTCTTGTTGATGAAAATTTCTGCTGCTTACCTGTCCTTGTAAAGATAAGGTTATTTAAGCAAGCAGTGTGAAAAACCAAAAAGATGCCACATCATGCATGCATAGATGTAACCATTTAGTTCTCCAGTGGTTGGACATTTTCTCCTGAAGACATGTACATTTCTAATATGTATAATTAACATGACTTATTGTATGTTGATTGAACATATGCATATTTAGGTAACATCATCTTGACATGCAAGCCAACATAACATCCTAATCAGTGTCCAACTTAGTGAAATTTATTACGACATGTTGTTTTGTCTTTGGTTCACACATACTAGATAAGTTTATGCACTGAAATAAGCAATTTGCAGTTCATGTACTAAATCGCACTCATCTCTCAAGTTCGTGTACCAACAGTACAATTTACTCAATAAACAACTCACCATACCTTATTTCTTTATGAGTAAATTGCACTATTGGTACATGAACTTGCGAGGTGGGTGCGATTTAGTACATGAAGTTGTAAATCATTTATTTTGGTGTGTAAACTTGTTTAGTGTGTGCAAACCAAAGCTAAAAAAATGTCATAACTAATTTCACTAAGTTGGACACTGCTTGGGATATTATGTAGGCTTGCATGTCAACACATGTAATATGCATATGTTCAATCAAACATATAATAAATCATGTTAATTATATGCACACTGCAATCCTTTTAATTAAATAAAAGAAATAAGCATTTTTCTGCATGTTAATCAAAGTACTATATTCTTTCAGTTTTGATGATAATGCTAAATGGTTAACACTATAGGTGTAACTAACACTGTATTGGGCAAAAAAAAAAGTATATAAGCACAATATCTGGCAAAAAATGTCATTAACACTATTTGCAAAATAGAATGTAGTTAACATCACTACATCTTTTAGGCTGCTGAGAGAATGGTTCTTTCATCACTGCTCGTTGGCTAGGCTATGAGGGACACTAGGGGAAGTAAAATGCACTATGCAAGGCGGTGGTTGTGCTGCTGATCCATGAACTCAAAGTTGATCAGAAGCGGGTGGCCAAGGCAGCGGGCATACTGAAAACCTAAAGCGGCTAGGAGAAAATAGGTTACTGTGGTACAATATGTTGCCCTTCCTCATTATACAGAGGATAATGATAGAGCATGAATAATAGAATACCTTGTTGGAGCCAAAGAAGTGTCACACTATCCATATGCTCAAGTCTATTTTTCTCACGGTGGTTAGACTCTTCCCTTAAACATGTTGTGACCACTGCCATTATAATAAACAACTCTTGTTTCTTTATTCGCTGAGGCCACGACTAAACCCATGTCATTCTTTCTTGCCTACTACCACCTTAAACATATAGGGACCACCACTAGAATAATAAACGACACGTCTTATTTTTCATATTCACTGGTGCCATGGCTAAACCCCTTCCTCTCTAACTCACCTAGTGCCACCTTAAACATGTAGGGACCACATCCATAATAAAAAAACATGTATTATTTCATTATGCACGGGGTGCCACGGCTCAACCCCTATAGGCTTTTCTCACCTACTGCCACCTTGTTACAAAGATGTTGCAACTTCTTATAGATTTTTTCTTAGAAAAATGCTAGAAAATGAATGTCATCCGTGACGTCTTCACACCATGGGACTCATGCGAGGCACCATGTACCCAGTGCATAACTCTGCCATCCTCCAACATTTGCATGGGGCCCACACTTGCCTCCCACCACGCGCTACCGATGAAAGCATGTGTTTCTGCTTTTGATGTGCATGACAGTTGGATAGATTGGGCAATACACTAAATAAATTAACTTCTATCAAGTGAAAAGTACTTAATTCACACACAGTTAAGTGGTAAAGGTCTAATTTCCCCCTTTAAGAGAAGGGGTGCACTTGTTAGGGATTGAAAAAGAAGGCCAATGACAAATTTATATCCTACTTAAGTTTTGCCATTCTCTTATAATGCCATTAATTCTCTCATTGAAATGAAGGTGCATATATAGATCACATTTCTTACATTTTTATTTTGTTATATCAGTGATATTATATCTTGGGGAGAAAAGATCCAAACAGGAAAGAAACACAAAGATTAGATTCTAATGTATACAACCTGTGGCTTTTCTTACATCAGTGGTGGTCTCCTAATGCTCTTAACAACCTTCTCATTATAAGAAGAGAGAAGAAGCAATAGTTTCCATCAACAAGAAGTTGTACAATCTTCTTCTCCACCCATATTCAACCAATAAGGAACAACCTTGCCTTTATTAAGATGGTCATATATGGGTAGAGAAGAAGATATATACAACTTCTTGCTGATGAAAATTGTTGTTTTTTCCCTGTCCTTATAAAGAGAAGGTTATCAACATAAGCAGACACTCAAACGGTGTAAAAAAAGGCCACATTATGCAGGAACTTGAATGTAAACTTTTATTGTTCTAGTGGTTGGACCTCCTTTTCTCCCAAAGACATGAGACTACTAAGGGCATGCCCAACGCAGTGACCCCACGTCGTGGTTTCGAGCTTCAGCTAGGCTCAGTTACCATGCTTGAGGTTTGTGAGTGGCTAGCTCCATGGGTGCCAGAGCATGATTTCTACAAGGCATGAGTAGCCCCGATGAAAAGGAGGTGGTCCAAACAAGAAATATGGAGATAGACAAGGGGGTAAGTGTGAGGATAGACAGACTAACCAAGGGATGCCGCCACCATCGACCAGGAAATGTTGCCGCAGTCGACCAGATCCAGCAAGCAGTTGTCGCAGGCACCGAGGGAGACTTGACCATGGCCTGATCTTGTGAGAAGTTGCCGCCGTCGCTGCCGAGGAGGACTTGGTCATGGCCTGATCTGGCAAGCACTTCGCCAGATCTGCCTTGAAGCTGAGCTCATCCATAGGCTTGAGCA
Organism: Oryza meridionalis; assembly: GCA_000338895.3. NCBI lineage: Eukaryota > Viridiplantae > Streptophyta > Magnoliopsida > Poales > Poaceae > Oryza > Oryza meridionalis. The sequence continues at coordinate 4,390,032 of CM002531.2, forward strand.
GCCCTGCGTCGCCGCAAAGCTCATCAACCCTAGCCGCCAACAATCTATGCAGCAGTGGAGCTCATCACCCCAAGCCATGGCCTAGACGTGGTTGGGGGAGAGAGAGAGAGAGTGAAGTGGGTGGGGGAGAGAAGTGGGGAAATTGTTTTTGGTAGTGGACCCCCCAAGTATCAATGCTTTATGAACATTGGTTTTGATGGTAGTTCCAACTACTTTTGCTAAAAGGTTGGAACCACTGTTGAGACAACGATGCATTGCTCATTCCTAACAGAACAAAATGTTAGATATGCGATGTTTAGACTCCTGAGTCAGTAAGGTAATTGGTGGCTTAATAAAAGACATGATAAAAACTTAGTAGCATATTAGGCATTTACCAATAAAGAATTGGGAATTACTATTAGAAATTCGTCTACTTTCTCAACCTGTCACAAGAACATCCCCCTTTCCATTAGATACACACGGAGATGTGTGCGCTGCCAGAGTTGTCTTGGCAAGCTCGTGAGCAAAAGCCACAACACCATCTTCTTTGATGAGCCTCTAAGGGCGTTCATAGTACACTGAGGTGGCGTTCTGCCCCAACCATCCACGTAGGAGATTCCTCACCAGATGCGTGCGTGGCGTCCCCAACTCAAGATCGCGGAGCCAAACTAAGTCACGTGTTCTTCGTCAAAACTTGCAGGCGTGAGGCGAGGCGTAGGTGGAGCGGCGCATTAAGAGGTTGTGGCCCCATGCGATGTCCTCACATCCCATGCGTGATGGCGGCGGTTGCTAGCGAGGCCATCACCACGAGCAGGTGCGTCGCCCCTAAAGTGGTGCCGCTCGCCAGATCTGGCAAACCCAAGGTCAGATCTGTCGAGCTCAACAGGGTGGCGGCGGCGGCCTAGGGAGGAGAAGGGAGATGGCAGCGACGACGGCCTAGGGAGGAGAAGGAAGATGGTGGTGGCAACGACCTAGGGAGGAGAAGGGAAGATGGCAGCGGTGGAGGAAGAGGAGGCGGTGGATATGATGATCAAACCTCGTTGTTGTCGCCATTCCGCGTAGCCGAGGACCACAACAGCGGCAGCTCAGCGAAGAGGGCCGCACCGCCAGATCCGCCCCGCCGAGCTCCTGTTGTCCCCCGTTCATGCCCCCAAGATCCTGCTGCGCCTTCCTCCACTCGCGTGCCGCCGAGCTCCTGCCACGCAGTCCCCCACTTGGGCCACCGGTTGGAGGAGGAGGAGAGGTGGAGCCCCGCCGGCACCGTCGCCGTAAATAGAGCAGAGGGCGAAGAGGACGGATGGGCTGAGGATGACAGATAGACTTTTCCAGTTTCAGCCCAAAAAGGAAAAGGGGATTTAATTTACTTTTCCAATTAAATTAATCACTGAAATGATCTCTAAATTGTTAAAAATATTTCCAGTGCTCAAATAATTTCAAGAAAAATCCTGAAAATAATTGGACACTCAAAGTATTTAACAACATTAAAACTAGATCCTTTAATGATTAGTTCTATTTAAATAATTACTGAAATGTTCATTGTATTATTAAAATTAGTAATTGAGCTCTGAAAAAAATCCGAGAAAATTCCAAAGAGTATAATTAATCATGGAGAATTTAATACAAATTAAATCCAGCCATGCTTATATTTAGGAAATTTTATTTCTCATATTTAACTTTACTTGTAAATTAATGAACATTTAATATAAATTATAAAAATAATTTATAAATCCTGAGAAACGAAAAATCAGGCTGTGACATTCCCTTAGCTCAGGGAGAAGCAAGGGGAGGCACTGTACCAGTGGTAGGATGGCAAGATGGTAGTTGTCCTGATGAATACATGGGCTCGACGACAAGATGCGGTCACAGAGGCAACATGCATAAGAGTACTTGAGCAGCTAGGAGAAGTTGGGTGAGCAAGTTGGCTATTCACATAATGTATCACCCTTCCCCTTTATATAGGGAACGGACGCTGATAGAGTACAAGTAGAAGAAGGTCTAATTGGAGCCAAAAATAATAATATCAACACCACATATATGCTCAAGTCTACTTTTTTCGTTAGTGGTTTGGCCCTTCCTTTTAACATGTAGGAACCACTACTAAAACCAACAAGGGAAAATTGGAACCATGCCATTATAATTTTGCAAAATTTAAGATATGCCATCCTGACCCACATGTCATTGACTCATGTGGGTCCTACATGTCATTGAGATACCGATGGCATATCCCAAACTTTGAAAAATTATAATGGCATGGTTCCAAACAACCATGCTTTCTTTATTCATGGGAACTGTCCAACCCATGCCACTCTTTCCTACTACCACCTTAAACATGTAGTGATAACTAAAATAATAACAAACAACTCGTCTTATTTTTTATTCACGAGGGACACAAAAATAATCCGTGCCACTCTTACCTATTACCATCTTTAACACATATGTACAACTTAAAAAAATAGCAACTCGTCTTATTCTTTATCCACGGGAGCCATGGCTTAACTCTTGCTGTTCTTTCTCACTTACTGCCATCAAGTTGTAAAGGGATTGCAACTACTTGTGTGTTTTTTTTTATAAAGGAACATATTTTACATCACATCTTCTATATCAACGATATACCCAAGAAAATAAAAATAAAATCACTTAGTAGTGAGACAAACCCCTAACGTGCTACGATGAGAAACCACTAAAATCACTTAGAAGTAACAAGAGCTGAGCCACGATGAGAAACCGTTGGTGTCACCACTATCCATGGGATCACTTCACAAATATGGAGTGCAGAACATCAATTTATAATCGAATCTACAAATTGGGTGGACAAAAAGCTCGGGGTTGCATGCCACATATGCTTATCCAGCCAAAGGAAGGACATGTGGTCATTTGCATGTAATAAATAAAAGAATCTAATGTGTTATGTTCTTTTAGTTTTGAGGATAATGCATATTGATTAACACTATATGTGTACAAGAAATGGAATTAACATTGTATTGGAAGAAAAATGAGATAAGCACAATACCAGGCGAAAATGTCATTAACACTATTTGCAAAATAGAAATTAACACCTTGTGTTACATACACTTTTATGCTATCACATTGTTAGTTTTTTTTTTGCCAATACATGTTAGTTACATTTATGCCAATGCTAATTTAATTTCTTTTGCAGATATAGTGTTTGTTGTTATCATTAAAATTGTATATACACAACCCATTGCAATCCTTTTATTTAATCACATACAAGCGGCCCCATATCCTTCCTTAAGCTGGATTAACATGCGCGGCACTAGAAGGGTAGAGACATAGAGTACTTGCTAAATGCCAGTTGTAATGGCCACTCCACTGTACTTTTCAGTAGTTTCTAAAATGTGGGAGATTTAGTATAGAATGGTGATGAATGAAAGGAACAATTATTCACATATTACGGTGTTATACCATATTCTGAACATTTAACTAACACCGGTTTAAATCGCCTCCATCAATCAGTTTGAAAGCAGAAGTGATCCATTATGTATAGCCCATAAATGGTATCTAGAGAGAACTCCCTCGCTGTTGCATGCACGGTGTGATTAGTATTGTGGCATCAGGACTTAGTACCTTACCGATAATTGTATAAAACTTGGATTGATTTGAATACCTGGATTTTGAGAGTTTAGTAACACTGGCTCTAAAATGTGTATGCCTACCTCAAGCACCAAGGTTGCATTGGGAAGCTTGTGTGAGGAGCCATATTCTCGTTGTCTCTAATGAGCCCCCTTAATTAAGGTTTCATGTCGGACTTTGCATGAGTAGGATAAACAAGGGGTTACTCGCGATTAGAGGAATTGCAAGAGGAGGCACCAGACCAGTCGTAGGATGGCAAAGACACTAGTTATGCCAATGATTCGTGGGCTCAAAGGCGAGAAGTAGGTGCCGTGCGTGGCGTTCCCAACTCAAGATGTGTGCGTGGCGTGCCCATCTCAAGACCGCGGAGCCAAACTAAATCACGTGTTCTTCGTTAAAACTTGCAGGTGCAGGGTAAGGTGCAGGTGGAGTGGCGCATTGAGAGGTTGTGGCCCCATGCGACGCCCTCACATCCCATGCGAGACGGCGGTGGTCGCCGGCGAGGCCATCACCCTGAGAAGGTGTGTCGCCCCTAAAGTGGTGCCACTCTCCAGATCTGGCAAACCCAAGGTCGGATCTATCGAGCTCGACGGGGTGGCAGCGGCGTCCTAGGGAGGAGAAGGGAGATGGCGGTGACGGCGGTCTGGGGAGGAGAAGGAAGATGGTGGTGGCATCGGCCTAGGGAGGAGAAGGGAAGATGGTGGCAGTGTAGGAAGAGGAGGCGGTGGATCTGATGACCGAACCTCGTTGTTGTCGCCATTCCACGTAGCCGATGACCACAACAGCGACAGCTCGGAGAAGAGGGCCACACAACCAGATTCGCCCCGCCGAGCTCCTGTTGTCCCCCGTTCACGCCCTCCGAGATTCCGCTGCGCCTTCCTCCACTCGCACGCCGCCGAGCTCCTGCCGCGCAGTCCCCCAGTTGGGCTACCGGTCGGAGGAGAAGAAGAGGTGGAGCCCGCTGGCACCGTCACCGTCGCCGCTTGGGTCATGCCTTCACCGCTCCGCTCGGCGCTGCCGCCTCGCTTCCTCTCTGCTAGGGAAAATACACTGTGAGAAGGGGGATGAAAAGTGAAGGAGAGGTGGTGGTGGGACCCACCACAAGCGACCTGCACTATGGAGCACGTAGCAAATACAGTTCTTAGTGTATGTGGCATGTGAGGAAGGGTAAAAATCCGTGGCGCATTGCTATTGCCCCCTGGCTTAGAGGGGGTGGCCAGGGAAGGCACCAAACCAAAGGTATGGTGGCTAGGTGGTGATTTCGCCAGTGAATTCATGGCCTCGAGGGTGAGAAAGGCAGTGGCTCAACCAGGAATTTTTCGTTGGGTAGTCCTACTTCTGAAGTTCACATCACACATGAAAATTTTGCAAACACCGCAAACACCATATATAAGTACAAATTTGGTTAAAAGACGATGCAAATATAGCAATAATATCAACATCAATAATCGACTAATTTAACAAACAAGTCCAAAATGTGCGCAAGCAAGTACAAAATGTTGAAATATTACAGTAGGCCAATACCAATCCCATTCCACTTCATATTTTACCAAATAAAACAATACCAATCTTACAATAACACAAGTTATTTATTCACATTCAATCATTCACAAATCACAAATCAGCATCCTAAGCTATGAGCTAATTAATTAGCCATGGGTATGATCAATGAGGCAAGCTAATCAGTAATCACTAAACAATAATCACAAATCGCATATTCACATGTTCACTAATCACAAATTGACAATATAACATTATGATAGTACTCTAGTAGCAATCACAGATTGCATTACGAAGCTATGAACTAGAAGAGCTGTGCTCTAGAGCCTAGAAGTAGAGGAACCTTACCAGCAGGAGAAGGCTAGAAGGCGGCAATGCGATGCTGGCATGGGCGCACGGCAAGGAAACAGAGCCAGCAAGCCAGCCAGCTACGAGGTCTTGGTCTCGCCATGATATAGAGAATGTTGACAGAGCACGGATAGTGGAAGGCTTTGTTGGAGCCGAGAAATGTCATATTATCATACACTCTCAAGTTTGTGTTCTCATTCCATTGGTTGAACCCTTCTCTTAAATATATAGGGACCACTACTATAATAATAAATAACTTGTTTTTATTTCTTTATTCATGTGGACCACGACTCAATGTCTATTGCTTTGTTGTTAGCATAAGTACTAACCCTTATGGGAGCCCAGAAATATCATGTTGCATGTATGCTTAACTTTTTCTCAAATGATTGAAACCCATTGCTTACATACATAGGACAATTACTAGAATAATAATAAACAACTTATCTTGTTTCTTATTCACGGGAGCCATGGTTCAGCCTTCGTCGCTATTCCTCGCATATTGCACTGCCACCTAGTTGCAAGGGATTCTCTTACAACTACTTGAAAAGAAATTTTATAACGGAAGATGTTTTACATTGTTGGCTTATACATCAAATATTACCTAGCCTAAAATTTGAAATAAGTGAAAAATCAAATCATTTAAAACAGCAGGACAAACCCAGAACATATGCTATAGATGGTAAACAAGTGAAGAAGTGTCAAAAGAAAAACAACAAATGAGAAAACCCCTCCAGCTAGAAGATACAGAGTCCTGCCCTTTCAGTTGTGCTCTTCAGTTCTGCATGTAAAGTCTGCAACTCAGGATAAACAAATTCATCAGCCAATTTAAGATATTGGAGAAAACCAAACTAGATAAACACAGTTTCTAGTTTGATTCCCTCCAATCCTCACTTTGGGTGACCGAATGTCTCTCCATCTCTCTGAATTTTGACTGAATTTTTACCAGTATGTACATGTAACCATTCAATGTGAGATATTAGAAGAAACTGAACCATCCATCTTTTGTTCCAGATGGGTGTGATTCAGTTCCCTCTGCCCTCACTTTGAATGACACATTCCTATTCTTCGAAAATCTGTGATTCAGTTCCCTCTAACCCTCACTTTGAATGACACATTCCTATTCTTCGAAAATCTGTTCTTTATCTGTAGGCTGTAGCTACCAGTCAATTTGCTGAAGGTGAGATATTGGAGGAAAACAAGCTGATCAGTTATCTGTTGGAGTTGTCTGATGATCAGTCAGTTTGTTTTCATCCAACTCTCACTTTCAGTGCCTGATAAAACACCTAAAAACTAGCTAGAACAGTATAGCTCAGGAACTACAAAACCATACATGTTCAGATGCTACACTAATAACCCTGCATTGAACTCTGAAGGAACTGCTCTGCAGCTCGACCCAATTTATAGCCATCCTGGAAATAAGTATATTACTCAGAGTTGAGAAGGGAATCTGTTTCTGTTTCATCTGTCCTTCACGCCCAAAATGTGTTATGTCCTGAAAAATGAACAAAAGGCTGTCAGACTTTGTGCTCTGTACTTTGTACTAGTGATCCTGTACATGCAGCTTAATCAGATTGTGAGTTTACTTTATGAGACCATATCATCTTTTTTCTCTCGGAAGACTGAAATTCCGGCCGAAGTTTCAGGGTGAGGAATGGAGGTGTCAAGAGTTAACCTCTGTACTAATTACACATTGTCATACAAGAATATGTATACATTAGCTTTAATCAATGTAACAAATCACACAGGCACATCTAGTCGTTCACACAAATTTGTTGACTTAAGAACTCAAAATGCATCTCAAAGCATGCGAATATGTCCATTTTCTCGAATATGACAGGCATGCACAATTGCTTAACGAATGACAGCTTGTAGAGTTGAGAAGTTTTTATTTCCTGTAAAGATTAGCAAACTTTCAAAAAATTGGTTCAAGCACTACAAATGCAGAGTTTACCGATAGAATACTCATTTAGATACATCTCGGCATATACAGAACACTCTTAGACATCGTACTTACCATCCGATTCCAGAATAGCAAGGAACAATGTTCACCTTTATTTTTTTTAAATTTCTTGTGGAGGTGGTAAAATGTATCACAAATTTGATACAAGCAGCACACATTTACAATTTACAGACATTGAACAAGCCATGCAGTGACCTAGTAAAACTGCAGTACCCTCCTTTTAAGTATCAACTCAGCATACACAGAATATCCCGGCAACAGCCAAATTCAAGATTAAACAAGGCTGAAGGTGCAACATCGCAGGCACTTCGAACTATGCTGAAGAACTAAGTCGCACCAAGTTTCCACCCTCAAGGTTTTGACGAGAACAGATTGGGATAGGAGAAATACGGATCATCCTCCATTGATGGCGACCTCTGGGGCAAATGAGAAGGCACATAACCCTGTGTGTCACTGGAAAAGGAATCTTGGTGATCAAATACTGGTTTCTGTGTCACATCGGTTTGAGGATGGCTTTCCTTTCGGACACTGTCACTGTAGTTCTCATAAGCCTTACTATTCTTCTTCAGATCTGCAATGCGCAGTTGTGCAAGGTTTGCAGCAGCACGGGCTGCTGATGCAGCTCGCTCTGCTGTTTCGGCAGCTGTCTGGGCAGCAGAAAGTACATCATCCAAGTCAATGTTTGCAATGTTCTCAGCAGAGGTTGAGTGTAACTGTTCTGGTTGTTTTGAGAACAAGTAATCAGTAGTTGTTGGAGGTGGGGTCACTTCATCAATCGTCCTGAACATTTCTGGATCCGTTGGCTTCACCGGAGGAGATGGAGAAGGTGACGGAATGGACTCATTTTTCTCCACTAGAGAGGGAACAGCAAATGGCGGTGGAGAGGCAAATGGAACAAAATGTTTCTTTTCATTGGGTGAAACTGGCATACTTGGTTGAGCGAATGGTGTAGGAATATGTTCTGAACCTTTTGGCTGAGTCATGAAAGCAGCATTAGCTGTTGGATTCTCTTCCAAGTCACTTGGGTTTGAAAATTCATGCGAAACCGGCTGGGAGGTTTGAACATTTGAGAATTCATGAGAAGTTGTCTGGGAGCTTTTAATGTTTGAGAATTCATGAGAAGATGGCTGGGAGCTTGGCATGTTTAAGAATTCATGAGAAGTTGGTTGGGAGCTTGGCATGTTTGGGAATTCATGAGAAGTTGGCTGGGAGCTTTGCACGTGTGTGTCAATATCAGGGGTTGCTAGAGTATCAGAAGGTGGGCGAATGGCTGCTTTTGGGACTTCAGGCAAATCCAATGACTCTAAACCAGTATCAGACTCGTAGTCTTCATCAGGATGTTCGGCAGCACTTGCAGCTAGTGTTTCCTCATGTTTCTCCTTTGGAAGAGGAAGTGTAGAACCATTGAAGTAGGTTGGTCCATTCTAGCAAAAGAGAACACATGTAAGATTCAAAACAAGCAGCTAACAAATGGTTTCTGGTAGGTAAATATTTACCAATAGATCCTCATGTGGTTTAAGATATTCTGTCTGTGTGGCTGATGGATCCCAATCAATCTCATGCTCCTCAGCAATCTCTTTCAGCAGCTTCATCTTTACATCAACAGGAGGAGCACGGATAGAAAGTAGTTCAATTATCTGCAGTAATATTTATTCCAGCTATTTCAGTAACAACATAATGATCAAATAACATAATTAAATTTCTTTCAGTTGAACTCATTATATGACCTGCCGATTGACCCCACAATCTGGCATCAACTCTGTAGCTGCAGCAACAAACTCTTTCCCATATTTAGTTGCAAACATCATCTGAACTTGCATCAGTTCAGGCAGATCTGCACATCTGGGAGCAGCGAAACATATGCTGGATATTGCTTCTTTGAGATCTATAGGGCACTCCCTGGAGGAGTGAAAAGAAACGCAAGTCAGCCCCCATTCATCTTGTAGCATGCACATATTAATGATATCACTACTACATTTGAGCCCACCAATTGATGAAATATTGCAATATTTTTGTTATGTAAAAGCCGTAACTGATGTGTCTTACACAATCGTTCAGAAGGACAGTTTAAGAACGAATTTGATTTTTTAAAAAAAAAACTAGAAAAAAATCAATAATGCCTATTAAAAGAAGTACTTAGTGCTATCCAGGGAATTCAGACCAAAACAAGTGCAGAGATAGACAACTACGATATACAATGAGGAGCATGCAGAGGGTGTAATAATCAAAATTCTCTCTCTTGTATTAGGAAATTGGATGTAAACAAAGTGATGCTTAGGGGTAATCTGTACCAGATATGCATCATCATACCAAATGAATGAGCTAGGAAATAATAACAAAAACATCCATAATCTGTTTTAGTGGTGAACTAACATTATGCAGTTAAGCAACATATTTTAGTTTTTGACATAATCAGCAACAGGAAATTTTCATGTATTTTACAAACACTAAACAAATACACCATCAAAAAGACATACCGCCAATAGTAACATGTCATAATGAACCAGAAATGTGCAAGTGAATATATTAGTGCAGCCATAAACTCTGCCATGTCGTCGGAAAATCGGCCTAATCTAGATGAGATTATGCAGATAACAGTCCATACTATGACCATCACATAAACTAGTGAATTCTACTGCAATGGAATGATGTGAAGAAGAACATGACGAACTTTTGCGTCTCGATGATGGGCAAGCGGACGGCGATGAGCTCGCAGAAGAGCTCAAGAATCTCCTGCGCGGCCATCATGTTCTCCTCCCGGATGATGTGCTCCACCTGCACCAGCCACAAGTAAGCGACCAGAAAGCAAATCAGCCCCAAATCCACATCCCAACCATAACCAATCCACCCCGCTCCTCCTTACCCTGATTCGCGCGGTGGCCTCCTGGCCGGCCTCGAGCAGCTTGGCGATGTCCCGCCGCATCTGCCGCAGCTGCAGCTCCCGCCTGTTCCGCAGCAGCTTGATCCGCGGGATCGACAGCTTCAGCAGCGTCTTGCTACTCACACCCACCATCACCAAAAAGCAAATCGAATCAAAAACAAATCAAAAGAATCCTCAGCAAGAAACGAATCCACCCAAGATCCCCCCCAAAGAAACCGAAACCCCCACCACTTGGCGCCGCGGAACCCGCCGCCGCCGCCACCGGCGCCCTTGAAGAAGGCGTCCAGCATCTCCTCCGCCCCAATTCGACCCGCCGATCCGAGAGGGGGGAAAATGGTTCGCGCCTTCTCGATCGATCTCTCGCAGCAGCAGCGCAAGTGGAGGGCTCCGCCCCGCGCGGGATTCGATTCGATCTAAATAGCAGCGGCGGCGACGGCGAGAGGTGGGAGATGATGAGGTGGAGGCGGCCGCGGCCGCGACGCGGGCCGGTGTAGGCGTAGCCTTAGCCCGAACCTGCTCCACTTTTGGAGGGATCTGAGCCGTAGATGTGGACACGTGTACGGTGGATGGGGTGGGTCCGGAGGCCCGTGTTTGTTTCTGGGTGGAGCTGGGTTCTTTGTCCGTGGGGAGGGGGAGGCGAAAGTCGCGAGGGAGGTTTGCTTCGCCCCAAAGCAAGTTGGACTCCATCTCGGGGGTTGCGATCGGACGGTTAGGATGAGTTAGGGCATTAGTTTCGGTTTGAGTTTTTTTTTTTTCTTTTCAAAAGAAGTTTCCAGCACCGACAGATGCTCTAGTAAGTGCTCGTTCCCAACTCCATTTACCTCGTTTTCCACGCGCGTTTCTTTTTTAAAAAATGTTTCTATACGAAAATTGCTTAAAAAAATCATATTAATTCATTTTGCAAAAAAAAAGCTAATATTTAATTAATTACACGCTAATGGATCACTCCGTTTTCCGTGCGCACTGTTCTGGTTGGAACCTCCAGCAACGAACAGAACCTAAGAGCAGGTGCCTAGCAACGAACAGAACCTAAGAGCAGGTGCAATAGCAGGCTATAAGCCAGCTATAAACATATTTTAAAGAGATAGGAGAGGAGAGAGGAGAGCAGCGGGCTACAGATTTGTAGCGAGCTGCAGCACAGACTCTAAGACACAATGCGTATATGACAGGTGGGATCAGATATTAAAAATGTAGTATATGTTTATAGGTAATTATTGTATAAATTGGCTATTAAATTGACTATATGTGATTTCGAGGTAGTAGTTGGCTATACTATTAAACTTGCTCTAAGGCAGCTATTTCAGCTGAGCTACTCAATTTTCGTTAGCACAATTTTCAAACTGTTAAACGGTATATTTTACGTGAAAACTGTCTGTGTGTATATATATATATGTTGTTTAAAAAAATAAATTTATTCATAAAATTTTTATATTAATACTTAATTAATCATATGCTAATTATGTTTCTTATTTTACGTGGGACTAATTAGCTATTTCGAGCATCTAAAAAGACTAATTAACTTTACGTTTTACTATGCTAATTACGTTTCGATTCCATGATTCCCAAACAGAACTTAGGGCCCGTTCACTTTAACGCCAAAAAAAAACCTTACCAAAACTTGACATTGCCAAAATTTTAACGTAGTCGCCAAAATTTTAGCAACTTGTCAAAATTTTGATAGGATTTCTTATAAAGTTACCAAAATTTGGTAGCAAACTAAATATAGCCATTTTTTATCAATTTTACCAAAATTTGGTAAGGTTGAAAATGGCATCAAAGTGAACAGGTCTTTAGAAGAACGTGGATTTCGCGTAAGAGAAAAGTTGAATTTTGACTCATCATTTGACCCATAGTAGATTAATGCGTAAAAGACAAGCAGAAACAACTGAAAGTAATTTATAAATAAAACTTTTACTTATGTCTCGTTTGTGGTTTAAAAACCATTGCTAAAAAAAATAGACTACGATGAAATAACTCTAAAAAGAAAATCTAAAATTAAGTTCTCAAAATTCAAATTTTGGCTAGCATGTGTGCCCTGCTTTGTCCATGGTGACAAAAAGTATGGACAAAAATACAAAAAAGAAATGCTTATGTGAGTATGTGTGACACAGGGCACAGTGGCACCTAGACAAGCAGTTCTACCAACTGCAATGCTAGGCCTGACAGGAACAGGACAATCCAGTATAAACAATCTTACGAATGCCACAACATGCTGAACAGGTCATATGAAGACAGCATGCTTCTGCACTTCCTTCATGATCAAGTATCTGAAAGTCTCATACAGGTCAGTATCTACTGGGGTCCCTACAGTCAAATCCAAATCTAACTATCAGACAAGCTACTTGTGTACATTCCAGCTACTGCCAGTGAAAGAGTCTTCAGCCTATTCGGTTCTTGGATGCTCTGCCTCTGCCACCGAAAAATGGACGTGTGATCTTGTGTTCCTGTGGGTGATGGGGGTGGCACTTCAAGTGCTGGAGCGGCTTGCATCTCTATCTGTGCTTGTTCAGTCCGCTGTATTTCGTCAGGACGGATGAGCAGAGTCTTCATCGCATCGGCGACACATAACTTTGGTGTCGCCTAACTTTGGGGCAGACAAATGTGTTCATCTGGCCATGTATAGGGCAGAAGAACCGAGTGCGGATTCTACTACTTGGCAGCATACCAGCTCTTCGCGTACTTGGCGTCGACAGCTAGGTCGACCTTGAGGATGTTGGTTCCATAGAAAGGCTTGGACATGCACTCCACAACGATGGTCTTGGCTTCCTCGGCAGATTCTGTAGGCCCCTCCAAGATTACTTCATCATGCACCTGGCAAATGCAGACATAACATTTGAGGACAATGTACAAATTCATTCTGGGGACCAAAATAAAATACTCTGAAAGAACACAAAAAGTAGCTCTTAAACATGATGTAAATCTTTGCTTTGCTAAATTCTTTGAAAGAAAGAAACAATGGTGGCCCCCTTCGTCTGTGCCTTCAAATACCAGCCTAAGTACTTTCTTTTGTAAACGTAGGAGTGTTATTGTCATAAACCTGCAATAGGAGTCTCCAACCAAGCTCCTTAAGGCGAGCGTTTCTTTCTATCTCAAGCATTGCACACATAGCAACATCTGCTGCACTGCCCTGTGTATCACAAAAGGTAGGATTTAGATATCCCAAAACTGAACAAGAACAACCATTGTGATATAACTAATAGGAATTACCTGCACTGGTGCATTTATAGCAGCACGCTCGACGTGACCCTTTTGACCAGGACCCGCATGAGTCATATTAGGAAATTGGCGTGATCGCCCGAGCAAAGTGTAGACTTCGCACTTTTCAAGCGCAAAGGCTTTCTGCTTCTTTTGCCAAGCTGAAACTTCCTTTCTATCCCTATACCAAAGTTTGAGTGTATCCCTTGCTTCCCTAACAGAAACCTGCCAGGACAATTAAGCTACAACTCTGGAACTGATTGTAACAAAACTTTTACTGAATAATACTCCTATGCGATATCATGTTGTGTACAAAAACAAGATGAAACCCAACAAGAAAAACTGAACAAGGGAAGATGATAAATGCATGCGCAAGCCTGTACAAATAGAAGCCCATACCTTCCAATCCCAAGATAGACCAACAGCAGTCTTCCCATATGCAATGGAGAAATTAAGCATTTTGGCCTTCCTCCTCTCAGCGCCAAAAGCATCCTAAAATAGAAATAGAAACATCAAGTTTGGTTTAACTCCATACCTATTAGTATATAGCCTTATACCATTCTACCAGGGGTCCAGATATATATAAAAAAATCAGTACATATGGAATATATATGCCCAATAACAATTGATAAAAGCACTCTATGCAACTTGCCAACTTCTTCAAAGCAGAAAGAAAACACGAGGCCCTAACATATAAATGTATGACAAGTGAGGTTATCAATTATCCATGTATCTTTGGATTAAATTAAATCCAACACTTTTTTGTGTAATTTAGACATGTTATCCGACAAATTATGTGGCTTTGCACTAGGCACAACCGTCACAGAATTCACATGTCCAATTTTTTTTAAAAAATAAATGCAACAAAGATATATTTCTCAATAACTAAAAGAATTAAAATTTGACTGAATGAACTACAAATGAAGGTAACCATATTCCATCTTATCACAATAAGCAAACAGGAACAAAATCTTACATAATTCAAATGAAATCAAGTACAACTTCGAGAGAGATGCTGCTGTCAGAAAATGTTAGTGACACTCAAGTACCTTCAATAATGGCACTGGGGGTTTCTCTTGACCTGGTTGAGGATGCCACTCAAGCAGAACTTTCTTTTCTTCAACAGCATCACGAACATGCTGGTACATATTCATCGCTGTCCTAGAATGAAAGTCACCACCAGCCTTGAAAGCTTCCAGCATGCTTTTACAATTAGTAAGATGCGCCAAGATCCTCAGTTCCAGCTACATAAAGAAAGACCTTTTATCAGGTGGAACTGCTAAGTGAAGTCAAAAAACTTACTATTGAGAACCACTAAGCATACTTGGCCATAATCAGCAACAATAAGAGTGTTCCCTGGAGCTGCGACAAAAGCTTGGCGAATCTTGTACCTATCCTTTTCAAGAGCAGGTTGATTCTGCAAGGAAGATATACTTAGTTCAAAAAACAAATAAAATTTACATAATCGATATAGCACCACTCTAACAATAAAAACTGAAGCATTTGTCAGAAGTAAAAACAAATTTAGCAAGGGTCCAAATACCCTTGATGATGAAGCATGGTAATAATCAAATATCCCGAAATAGCAGACAGCTTATTGACTAAATGAATAATTCAAATGAGTGTCCTGATGCCTGAGGTTGCTACACAAAATAAGTTTGCCGGATGGTGAGCCATTTCATCATTCTTACTTTATATTGCCAATTTGCCATGTTTGTTTTGCCTTTCATTCTCCTATCCATTGATGAATGAATAAAATGATTATGGAGTATCATACTTCTACAGAGCATTTTATTTAGAGTAAATTTCACAAAACTACAGGTATTTTACATAATTTATCACAAAACTACAGATTTAAGAGCTTGTTTCACAAAACTACAGATTTAGTGTCTTCGTTTATCACAAAACTATAGGTACTTTGTACAATCTATCACAAAACTACAGATTTAAGAGCTTGTTTCACAAAAATATAGATTTAGTGTATTCGTTTATCACAGTACTACACATTTAGTGTCTTCATTTATCACAAAACTACAGATTTAGTATCTCCATTCTCACAAAACTACAGGTTTTAGCATTGTTAAAATGTGTAGTTTTGTGAGAATAGAGACACTAAATCTGTAGTTTTGTGATAAATGAAGATATTAAACCTGTAGTTTTGTGAAACAAGTTCTTAAATCTGTAGTTTTGTGATATAGTGTTCAAAGTACCTGTAGTTTTGTGATAAACGAAGACATTAAATCTGTAGTTTTGTGAAACTAGTTCTAAAATCTGTAGTTTTGTGATAGATCATGCAAAGTATCTATAGTTTTATGAAATTTACTCTTTTATTTATATTGCAACTGATGAATGCTGAAGTTTGAAGCTAACATTAGTTCCTGTGCTTTACAAAAAATCGAAATTGATAGCATATGCAACTTAGTTGCTAAGCAGTCCAAGTCTCCCTTCTGTAGCAGTCAGTGGCAAGTTGATGCAAATAAGAATGCATGCATATACTCTGGAAAACACTCATATAGTGACTCTGTGGAACAGCAGTCTTATACTGCTTACATACACAGTGGTAGAACACACTCAAACCAGGCAAAAGTCAGTGAGAAGGAGCCGACACCAGCATACTTTTGTCTTGAAAGAACATACAGACCTTTTGTATATTTTTCATCCTTTACTTGACAATAGTGTGGTGTACCATCATCATGTGCTTATTGACAACCCAAATGTGAACTGTGAGGTACTGATGCAAGATTCCAACAAATGCAAAAGAAGAGGCATACCTGTAAGTTTGGTGTTCTTGCTGACAAGCGTCCTGTTTCAGTATTGATATTTAATGAACAGTGAATGCGCCCTTCCTTGCACGATATACGATCTCCCTATCATGGATAAAGAGGAGTCAACACTCAAATAGTAGGTGCAACTTAGAAGTTAAGTGCAGTTAGCTGAGACTATTGGTATCATGCACCAAGTATACACCATAGTTGTCCCTCACACAAACAACACAAGTTGGATCAGCACCAAGTTGGATCAGCCTCAAAATATATAATCAAAACAGACCAAGTGATCATGGTATGACCAAAGTATTAAATTACCAAATTAAGATATCAAACAGCACTAATCGAAAGAACCAAATTTCAAACTTGATGGACTGACAATGCATTTAACTGAATTCCATGCTCTCCCTACAAAAATTGCATGCTGACCAAATCACCACATTTATGGTGCATGTTGCAGCCCCAAAGTTTCAAGAGCGTGAGGTGAAAGAACATTGGAGCTGTCAGGACTCAGGACACATAACACCAGCACAACTTGATTTGCATTATCATTTATAAGTACATGCAATGGGTGATGTCTTAAGAATGACAACTTCAATCAGCATGACTAAGATCCTGGCTCACCTGCAATGGAATAATGAAGCCGGATATCAACTTGTCAATAGAAAAGACTTCACATAGAGCAGCAATGGCATGACATGCTTCCCTTCCCTTCTTTCCTCCACCAAACGCTTCATATGCAGTTCCATATGGGGAAGTGTCTTCTATATCCTGCTCAGGAAGTTCCAAACTGCTCCCATCTTCATCAAACTCTTGGCCATCATCAATTTTATATATATGATCTGTGGGTATTTTACCAGCCAAACTCCTTAAAACATCCCCGCTGACTGAAGGCCAGCCAGTCGGGGTGAACATATCAACTTTAAGATCTTCCACAATAGTGAAAAGTTTGATTGTGCGAGACTTTGGAGTCTTCTTGCCCTCTGTAGCTATGCCTTCATCATTTGGCACTTTAAAAGTTTTACTTTGTGGCCAAGTTTCACCACACTTATTTCTGTGACAAAGATTGTGAAGTTGACAAGAATTATACATAAGCAATGATAAGCAGGTAAATGTAAAGAAAACAATCATTTTTACAGGAAATACGCACAAGCAATAACTCACAGTTACTACTTTTTCTTTGAAATTACATAAAGGAAATACCTAGCACAAATAGAAGGCAAAGATAGATTCCCTCGTTTTCCACCTCTTGTTGATATGAAGAATTATTCATGTGTTGGAATGTTGGACACACAAGAACAGTTGCTAACCAGTTTAAACCATGCGTAGACCAATGCATATAAGAACAGCAAGCAATTATTGGTTTTAACACATATTAATGATATCCTTTTACAGTGGTTCCTAAATGACATGCATTCAAAAAGATATCCTGGCATAAAGTATATACAAATCAAGCAGACATACAAAGAGATTATACAAGGTGGTAGGAATACCTATTTTCGATGCCACCAAAGAAAAGTTGGCGAATTTGATTATCACTATTCACATTCATGTACTTGGCATCAGGACAATGCTTAGATGCCCATTTCCGAAACTTATCCGCTGCTAATTCTCGTTCAGTAACAGCAGCTTTCTCAATCTCCGAAAGGTATGCACGGTCAACAAGCACTCCTTCTGTTTCCATCTTTACAAGAAGAGCACCAAAGGGACGCCAATACTCTTCGTAGAAATCATACATTGTTCCTCTAGGACAATCATCGAAAATCCACTCCTTTGCTTCAAGCTTGTTTTTCAAGCTTTCATAAAGCTTCAATGTACTCATTGAATCTAGTGAGGAATAGCAAATCCACAACTCTCTATCCTCCCTTTGTAACTTTTCGACTGGCTTGATAGATATGGTTTTCCCTTCAGATCCATTTTTTCTAACCTTTTTCTGGCCAAAGATAGTTTTCATTGACACCTTCCCAGTTTTAGGTATGTCCTTTAGAACAGCATCCATGACTCTGTGATCATTTGTTAGTCCTTCAAGTGAATATCCACCATCAGTTCTCCTGGAAGAATCCCACAGGCGTGCAAGATGCATCGTATCAGCATGAAATCCAGCAACCTTGATTCCACAGTTCTCAATGACATGGCTATCAAAACTATAGTTATGCCAAACCTACATGATGAGGAGAAAGAACAGATCACTTCAGACAAGCCAAGAAGAAACAAATACGTAGTATAATAATAATTGATGGGCAATGACCAATCTGTAGTTTTATTCCGAACTGCACAGTTCAAAGGTTGATTGAAGGCTGAAACAACTAATTAGCATATTAATTTCATACTCCCTCTGGGCTCCAGTCACGAAAACATGCCGTTTTGGACATACATTAAGTTAAACAATCAGAACTTTGACCATCAATATCTTCAAAATATTTAATCTTGATATATGAAACTCATATGTGTATATTTGTCACCAAAATTACTACCCCCTCCAGTCACAAAAAAAACATCTCGTTTTGGACATGTTTGAAGTCAAACTTTAAAAATGTTTCCATCAATATCTTTTAACTAATTAGATTGGACACATGAAAATTGTACTTGTAGATTTTTCTCAAGAAATACTTCACAATATTAGAACTATATTGGGTTTTCTTAGCATTTTGTAATAGAACATAGTTTTTGTGACCAGAATATCATAATATTACAATTTTATAGGGTCATACAATTGATACTACAAATATACTATAACATAAATAAGTTGTCAAAGTTGTATTTTGGGGACTGTGTCAATGTCTAAAACAACATGTTTCTTTTTTCTAAGCGAAGTAGTAGGAAATATGAGGCTTGGGTACGAAGATGTGAATCTAATCAATCTTTACCTATTATATTATAAAAATTGAAGATGATTTTGTACTCAAAATTTTCGTCCATCCTCTACTCAGTTTCCGCATTAGTCTTTGACTCTTTGTACACAGCGCACGTCCTCCCTTTTTCAGTACAGCAGTACACGAGCGAGGGAATTCTAGCTCCACCCAGCCAGGTCTTTTTCCTGCTGACCCTACTTGGGTCGGCTGTGGCTGCATTGACCGATCGTGAATTCATGGCCTACTTAGATCAGATGGGTCTACTGTCCCAAGCTAGCCATGAAGCTCTTCACCTCTCTGGTGATGAACAGTTCCTGCGTGAACAGTGGCTGAGGTGAAATGTTGTTCCCTTGTGATTTTCAAAAATAGATTTTTTTTCTCCATCTCTTCTCTTTCCATTTTTATAAATATTTTATTCATGACTTTTTGGACCTGGTACACCACTAATGAGTCACATGTCACATCAATCCTTCTACACGGTATCAAGCTACCATGTGTCTTTCGGCTCTTCCCTTAGTGTAGTCCAAGTCCTCGCTATTAACTAAGATTTATTCCAAGCTTCCTACAAATCATATAGACTACCATACCAAGATTTCTTATGACCTGACTCATGTTAGTCGACGCAAGCACACATGCGCTATTGCACGAAAGAAATACACTCCATAACTTCAAAACTAAACACCATCAACGTGTTAGAAATGATGTCATTTTTTTGTTACAATTATATTCATCGATCATACCCACATGATTTCATAGTTCATTAGGTGATGGACCGGTAGCTACAGCCTAGGATAAACAGTTAATTTTGTTCAGTTATTTGCAAGTTGCCTTCACTCGTTGCAACGCACAGGCATCTTTTCTAGTCAGGGAAAAATGGAACATATAAAGACAGTATGTCAGAGCACAGAAGGGTCTGTCTAAAACAGCAATCTTAAGGTAGTCCATTTACATTATCACTCTTGGGTAGGGTTTCGCAGGTAGCCAGGTAGGATTTTTTTTTCTTTTTTTGGTTATAAACCCACAACTTTATGGTGCTGACAATCAGGTGAAATGCATAATTATAAAATAGTGAACTATATCTAGTTATTTTCAATGTTGAAGTATAAGTTTACGAGTGATAGGAAATGGTGTTTAGTGCAGTTTGCTGCCAAACTAAGGCCTAATCTAAAAGAAGTAATGTAATTGTAGTAGTAATAGAAGAGGGAAAAGGAACTATTGCACTAATATATTTCATCCAACACATAAAGGGAGAAGATAACCACAATAAATTTACTCCAAGATAAATAACTTATAAAATGAGGAATCGAAGTGAACCTTTTTGATAGATGGGTCCTCAAAGAAAGGAGCAAACTCCATTAGAACATCCCTTCCACCATCTAGCACATCCACCCATATGCATGTTTTGCCATTTCCAAAATCAGCCTCCCCATCAGAATTTCCTGAACAGATGCTAAAGCATATTACTTCTCCATGACCAACTGGTGTCTCTTCTTTGACATCAATATTTGCCACCTGCATAATATTGTACTATCCTAAATTAGAATGTATGTTTGGAGCTTGATATGCAATAAAACTGTGAATAATTCTGAGCAAAGCTTGCTACCACAGAAGTAGACTATGAGCATGTCAAACCATGTAACTAGAAGAAACCAATAATTAGCATTAGCATTTAATATTTTACATTCTTCATGACATCTCCTGTAAACTCCGCAACTTACATTTTCAGAGCAGATACATAGGGAAAAAAAGGCACAATCTAACAACAAACACTTGAGGTCAGCAATAATCGATGACCAAACAAGATACTATAGTATCACCTATCAGAAATATACTTCTTATTGATACTCTCACAATTATGAGGGAAAACCTAAATAATATAGCCAAAACTGATATACCGATGATAGAACTCAAGCAGGGTTTGGCGAAATACCTCCGTGTCACATGCATGAATAAAGCCTTTGTACTTTGTAGTAAGCAATTTAACAACACTCCTAGCTGACTCAACATTGTCGACAACCAAAACTTTGTCATAGATGGTAGCAAGCAACTTCCGTGCATTTTTTGACTCAGTGGACAAGGAAGCTTTGTCCGGGACATTTGGCGTCACCTTCCTTGTAATGCGTTTGTGCTCCTTTTTGTCTGGGATAGCTTTATCAACCACCAAAGTTGTCTCTGACTTGGAAACTTTAGGCAGAGAAGATTCCACCGTAACAGAATCGTGCCAAGGAATTTCCTCCTTGGAGCCATCAAGCATGTTCAGTGGTTTGATATCATTATTAACAACACTGAATGGGGCAGGCACAGCATGTGCTGACTGATACATCACACAATGCTTAGCCAAATCTGTATCGACATGTCTATTTACAATTGAATTAGATGGTCCTCTTTCTCTTTGATTATACAAGGAAGGATAGTTCGAACTCCTGATATCTTCTGAGGGATCATGACGCAGATTTCCAACCCGCAGAGGAGTAGTGCCATTAGTGATGTTGTTTCTGACATTGTTTGTGGTCCTGAGGAAAAATAACCTCTTGGTTTCATCAACCCATTCTTGCACGCTACTTTGTACATTTAAGTTGCCATATAATCCAAGCCTGAAAGCACCGGTTTTGCTAACCCCCATGCCTGAACTAGGAGAATAATCTTGCCTGCCAACGAGAACCATTTGCAAAGTTCAGAAGCACCCGAGATCCCAAGCAATGTGAAATCATCAAGTAATAAGGCAAAAGCGCGACATTCAGGATAGTGACAGTAGAACCTAGTTACTCTTTGGCAGATTACTATTATCGGGCAATTCATACTTCTGTAGTAATAATTGTATGGCTATAAGAAGTGGAATGTGACTACATAAGGAATGCTTAGATCTCTTAAAACAAATCAAATATATATATAAGGATTAAGGAATGCTAATCGACACTAGCTCAAATGAGGAGACATATCCGAAGTCCTACACAGTCTAAATAAATCATCACATTAGAACACGCGAAAAATATGCATACACCCATCCATTAACCAAAACATCATTTATTATTTTTCATCACGAATTAGGCACTACGGAATATCTTAACAACTACTAGCAAAGAAAAAGGCTTATGCAATACACACAAATAAACAGTACGGCTACCTTCCTCCCGCGGCGAAGGCCGGGCGCGACAAGTAGCGGGTGCGGCGGAAGGGAGAGGACAGCCACGGCGGTGGCCGCGGCGAAGACCCCTGCCACCGCCGTAGCTTCCGCGACGGTGCCGGCGGCAGCGGCGGCGCCACCGCCATGGACCTCACGAGCCGCCTCAGCTTGGACCCCGCCCGCCTCCCTCCTCCTCCTCCCCCCGCAACGCCACCACCCACCCCGCAACCGAAGCCGCAGGGCGCCGTCTTGCAACGACGCAAGGGTAGGCCGCTGCAGCAGCAGGCGGTGGCCTCGCGGCGGCGGCGGCGGCCGGAGGCGGAAGCGAGGGGAAGGAGAGAGGGTTTGGGAGACAAGGGGAACGAGGGTTTAAGCGGCGGCCGCACCTGCACTACTCGGCTTGGACCCTGGAGGCTTCGGCGGATTACGCCTCCGTTGATTGAAGGCGTAAACCACAGGGTGGACGTTATAGCCGTGTCTGACATAATGAAGGCGTAATATCTGTTGCTGACTATTCGTGTACAAGGCGTATTTCTGATTTCGATAGTGTTTTATTAAAATTAAATTTTACTTTTTAGCACGGCCGGATCCGTGGCGCAATGGTAGCGCGTCCGACTCCAGATCAGAAGGTTGCGTGTTCGACTTACGTCGGGTTCAAAATCCCCGAACCAAATCCGGTAATACTTTTTTTTATTTTTCCAACCAAATCCTTTTATCCATTTATCCATTATAGTTTTCCAGATCAGGTTTTCAGAGCTACTTTTATTTTTTTTTTAGAATCTTCATGATCAGATATTTTTTTTCTGTTTTTTAAAGTTCTCCTAACACGAAAGAAACACAAAGATTAGATTCTACTTCTTCCGTATTTTAATATATGACGCTGTTGACTTTTTGACTAACGTTTGACCATTCGTTTTATTCAAAATTTTCGTGCAAATATGAAAATATTTATATCATACTTAAAGAACATTTAATGATGAATCTAGTCACAATAAAATAAATGACAATTGCATAAATTTTTTAAATAAGACGAATGGTCAAACGTTGGATAAAAAGTCAACGGCGTCAAGGTAGTAATAAAGCTTTGGCTTTTCTTACATAAGTGGTGGTCTCCTAGTGCTCTTAACAACCTTCTCATTATAAGAAGAGGGAAGAAGCAATAGTTTCCATCAACAAGAAGTTGTACCATCTTCTTCTCCACCAATATATTCAACCAGTAAGGAAGAGCCTTGCCTTTATTAAGATGGTCATATATGGGTAGAGAAGAAGATATATACAACTTCTTGTTGATGAAAATTGTTGTTGTTTCCATATCCTTATAAAGAGAAGGTTATCAACATAAGCAGGCATTCAAATGGTGTAAAAAAAAAGACCACATTATGT
The DNA here is from genome assembly GCA_000338895.3 of Oryza meridionalis. Lineage (NCBI taxonomy): Eukaryota > Viridiplantae > Streptophyta > Magnoliopsida > Poales > Poaceae > Oryza > Oryza meridionalis. Next base: position 4,413,610 of record CM002531.2, read on the forward strand.
AGGCACTTGAATGTAACCTTTTACTGTTCTAGCGGTTGAACCTCCTTTTCTCCCAAAGACGTGAGACTACTAAGGGCATGCCCAACGCAGTGACCCCAGGTCGTGGGTTCAAGCTTCAGCTAGGCTCAGATACCATGCTTGAGGTTTGTGAGTGGCTAGAGTGCTTTCTGCAAGCCACGAGTAGCCCTGTTGAAAAGGAGGTGGTCCAAATAAGAAATATGGAGAGAGACAATGGAGTATGTGCGAGGATGGACTGACTAACCAAGGGATGCCGCCACCGTCAACCAGGAAATGTTACCGCAGTCAACCAGATCCAGCGAGCGGTTGTTGCAGCCACAAAGGGGGACTTGACCATGGCCTGATCTGGTGAACAGTTGTTGCCGCCACCGAGGAGGACTTGGCCATGGCCTGATCTAGCAAGTACATGGCATCCATCGGCTTGAGCAGCCCTGCGTCGCCACAAAGCTCATCAACCTAGCCTCCAACGATCTATGCAACGGTGGAGCTCGTCACCCCAAGCCATGGCCTGGACGTGGTCGACGGTGCCGACTAGGAATGAGAGGATATTAGCGGGAGAGACAGAGCAAGCAATGACTGGAGAAGAGTCGTCGAGGTATCATTGTCTTTAATTTGGTCGTTGATTTGGATGGGGGAGAAGTAAGGAGGGGGTTAGAGAGAAGGGAGGCGAGGATGAGGTGGGCAGAGGCACGGCGGTGACGGGCTGGGGGCGCAAAGATGGGTTTCTACGAGAGAGAGATAAGGACAGGGTGGGGAAGAACGATCTTTTCATGGAGAGAGAGAGAATGGGGGAGAAAAGTAGGGAAAGTATTTTTGGTAGTGGGCCCCCCAAGTATCAATGCTTTATGAACAATAGTTTTGATGGTAGTTCCAACTACTTTTGCCAACGTGTGAAGGTTGGAACCACTGGTTGAGACTATGATGCACTGCTCATTCCTAATAGAACAAAATGTCAAATATGCGGTGTTTAGACTCCCGAGTCAGTAAGGTAATTAGCGGCTTAATAAAAAGACGTGGTAAAAATTTTAGTAGCATATAAGGTATTTACCAATAAAGAATTGGGAATTACTATTGGACATTCGCCTACTTTCTCAATCTATCACAAGCACATCCCTTTTTTCCATTAGATTCGCATGGAGATGTGTGGGCTGCCAGAGTTGTCTTGGCAAGCATATGAGCAAAAGCCACAACACCATCTTCTCTGATGAGTTTCTAATAAGGAGGACGGACATGAGGTTCCCTTGGCTTAGAGGGGATGACCATAGTGGACCAAAGGGTGGTGGCTAGGTGGTGGTTTCACCAGCGAATTCATGGACTCGAGGGTGAGACAGGTGATAGAGGCAACGAGCATAAACGAAAACCTAAGCAGCTAGGAGAAAATGGGAAGCTATGGCACACAATGTTTTCCCCTTCCATGATATATAGAGAATGTTGTCAGAGCACGGATAGTAGAAGGTCTTGTTGGAGCCGAGAAATGACACATTACCATACACTCAAGTATATGTTTTCATTCCATTGGTTGAACCCTTCTCTTGAATACGTATGTACCACTTCTACAATAATAAATAACTTGCTTTATTTCTTCATTCACGTGGACCACAACTCAATTCCTGTTGCTTTGTTGTTAGCATGAGTACTAGCCCTTATGGGAGCCCAAAAATATCATGTTAAACATACGCTTAACTTTTTCTCAAATGGTTGAAACACGTTGCTTACATACATAGGGACCATTACTAGAATAATAATAAACAACTTATCTTGTTTATTATTCACGGATCCCATGGTTCAGCCTTCACTGCTATTCCTCACCTAGTGCACTGCCACCTAGTTGTAAGGGATTATCTTACTACTACATGAAAAGAAATTTTATAACGGAAGATGTTTTACGTTGTTGGCTTATACACCAAATATGTAACCTAGCCTAGAATTAGAAATAAATGAAAAAAAATCAAATCACTTAAAACAGTGGGACAAACCCAGAACATGCTATAGATAGTAAACAAGTGAAGAAGTGTCAAAAGAAAAACAATAAATGAGAAAACCCGAAAAACAATAAATGAGAAAAACCCTCCTGCTAGAAGATACCAGCACACAATGTAGAAACACACAGCCCTGCCCCTTCAGTTGTGCTCTTCAGTTAATCAGTTCTGCATGTAAAGTCTGCAACTCAGGATAAACAAATTCATCAGCCAATCTAAGATATTGGAGGAAACCAAACTAGATAGACAGAGTTTCTAGTTTGATTCCCTCCAATCCTCGCGTTGGGTGACCGAATGTCATCATCTCTCTGAATTTTGACTGAATGTCTGCACCTCTCTGAATTTTTACCATTATGTACATGTAACCATTCGATGTGAGATATTAGAAGAAACTGAACCATCCATCTTTTGTTCCAGATGGGTGTGATTCAGTTCCCTCTAATCCTCACTTTGAATGACACATTCGTATTCTTCGAAAATCTGTTCTTTATCTGTAGGCTGTAGCTACAAGTCAATTTGCTGAAGGTGAGATATTGGAGGAAAACAAGCTGATCAGTGATCTGCTGGGGTTGTCTGATCATCAGTCAGTTTGTTTCATCCAACTCTCACTTTCAGTGCCTGACAAACACCTCAAAACTAGCTAGAACAGTACAGCTCAGGAACAACAAAACCATACATGTTCAGATGCTCTACACTAATAACCCTGCATTGAACTCTGAAGGAATTGCTCTGCAGCTAGACCCAATTTATAGCCATCCTGGAAATAAGTATATTCCTCAGAGTTGAGAAGGGCATCTGTTTCTGTTTCATCTGTCCTTCACGCCCAAAATGTGTTATGTCCTGAAAAAGAACAATAAGCTGTCAGACTTTGTGCTCTGTACTTTGTACTAGTGATCCTGTACATGCAGCTTATTCAGATTGTGAGTTACTGGATGAGACCATATCATCTTTTTCTCTCGGAAGACTGAAATTCTGGCCTAAGTTTCAGGTTGTGAGGAATGGAGGTGTCAAGAGTTAACCTCTGTACTAATTGCACATTGTCATACAAGAATATGTATACACTAGCTTTAATCAGAGGATCAAATCACACAGGCACATCTAGTCGTTCACACAAATTTGTTAACTTAAGAACTCAAAATGCATCTCAAAGCATGCGAATGTGACAGGCCTACACAATTGCTTAATGAATGACAGCTTCTAGAGATGAGGAGAAGTTTTTATTTCCTATAAAGATTAGCAAACTTCCAAAAAATTGGTTTAAGCACTAAAAATGCAGAGTTTACCGATAGAATACTCATTTAGGTACATCTCAGCATATACAGAACATAAGAACATTAGATATCGTACTTACCATTCGATTCCAGAATAGCGAGGAACAATGTTCACCTTTATTTTTTAAAAATTTCTTGTGGAGGTGGTAAAATGTATCACAAATTTGGTACAAGCAGCACACATTTACAATTTACAGACATTGAACAAGCCATGCAGTGACCTAGTAAAACTGCAGCGCCATCTATAGAAAGAATTCATTGCATGAAATTTTTTCTCTTATATACGTATAAGAGAAAAAATTGCATGCAATGAATTCTTTTTATAGATAATGCATAGCAATTTATGTAAAACAAAAATAAATTATGTACTTGCAAGTGTATACGATAGCCATTAGACTCAAGTTTCATATACACATGTTAAAATAACGGAAAGTAAATATGCAATGTTGTTTATTCATTTTGGTTTTCTTTTTTCTAGTGCATAGTTGTATACAAATTAAGGGCAAAAGAGACATTTTCTAACAAAATTATTGACTAGAAATAGCCATATAGCATATTAAGTGGGTCCAATGATGATTTTAAGCCAAAACAAATACTTAGAGCAGCTATGTGGATAAAATGAAACTTAAAGGACCAAATTGAGTCTTTGGTGAAACTTAAGGGACTAAATTAGCTATTCACCCAAAGAAAAACCTCAGCAAGAAACGAATCCACCCAAAATCCCCCCAAAGAAACCCCCACCACTTGGCGCCGCGGAACCCACCGCCGCCGCCACCAGCTCCCTTGAAGAGGGCGTCCAGCATGTCGCCCCCCACCCCCCCCCCCCCCCCGGTATCCGGATGAAATTGGCTCGTGCCGCGCCTTCTCGATCGATCTCGCAGCAAAGAGCAAGGCTGCGTCGTGGGGATTCGATCTAAATAGCAGTAGCAGCATCGGCGGCGACGGCGAGAGGTGGGAGATGATGATGAGGTGGAGGCGGCGTCGTTGCCGGTGTACGCATAGCACCTGCTCTACTTCGGGGAGGGATCTGGGGCGTAGATGTGGACACATGTACGGTGGATGGGTGGATTCGGAGGTCCGTATTTGTTTCTGGGTGGAGGTGGGTTCTTGTCCGTGGGGAGGGGGAGGAGAAAGTCGTGAGGGAGGTTTGCTTCGCCCAAAGCAAGTTGGATTCCATCTCGAGAGGGGTTGATCGAACGGTTAGGATGAGTTGGGAATTAGTTTTGGTTTGAGTTTTTTTTTCCTAAAGAAGTTTGCATCACCGACCGATGCTCTAAGAGTTGGTATAATAGCAGACTATAAACCAGCTATAAACACATGTCGATGAGATAAAAGAAGAGAGAGAAGAGCAGCAGTCTACAGATTTGTAGCCAGCTACAGCACAGATTCCAAGATACACATGTGTATGATAAGTGGGACCAGGTATTAATTGTGTACTATGTGTTATATGTAACTATTGTATGAATTGGCTATTAAATTGACTATAGATGATTTGGAGCCAATAGTTGGCTACACTATTAAACTTTCTCCAAGCACGTTTTGATTCCATGATTCCCAAATAGAACTTTGAAGAATGTGGATTTCAGGAAAGATCTAAGGCAATTATTTCAGCTTAGCTACTCCTCGATTTCTGTTAGCATGATTTTTAAACTGTTAAACGGTATATTTTACGTTAAAACTTATATATATATATATATATATATATATGTTGTTTAAAAAATATAATAAATTTATTCATAAAATATTTATATATTAATACATATGTGCTAATTACGACTGTTTTTAGATTCAGGGGTGTAAAGTTTTGACGTCTCACATCGGATATACAGACACACATTTGAAGTATTAAACATAGTTTAATAAAAAAAATTAAAGAATCCACCTATAAAGCACGAGTACTAAAATTTTTTTTAAGTATACGGTCACACATTTTTTGAACATGCTTCTGCACTTCCTTCATGATCAAGGTCATGTTTAGTTCGCGTGCTAAAAATTTTTTAAGTACACGGACACACATTTGAAGTATCATACGTAGACTAATGACAAAACAAATTACAGATTCCGCATGTAAACTACGAGACGAATTTATTAAGCCTAATTAATCCATCATTAGCAAATGTTTACTGTAGCATCACATCGTCAAATCATGACGTAATTAGGCTCAAAAGATTCATCTCGCAATTTACATGCAAACTAAGCAATTGGTTTTTTTCGTCCATATTTAGGTGGTGTTTGAATCTCCTGAAAATGAAGATTAAGTGTTTCACGCAAAACGAGGTGATAATAACGTGTGATTAATTGAGTTTTAATTATTACAAACTTGAAAAATGGATTAATCTGACATTTTAAAGCAACTTTCATATAGAAAGTTTTCACACAAAACACATTGTTTAGCAGTTTGAAAAACGTGCCACGAGTATTCAAAATTTCATCTCCTCGTTGTTAGAGAAACGAACAAGCCCTTAATGATTCATGCATGTGTATAAACATTTGATGTGACGGAATTTTTGAAAGTCTGAATGGAACTAAACACTGACCAAGTATCTGGAAGTCTCATACAGGTCAGTATCTACTGGGGTCCCTACAGTCAAATCCAAATCTATCAGACAGGCTACTTCTGTACATTCAGCTACTGCCAGTGAGAGTCTTCAGCCTATTCGGCTCTCGTTGGATGCTCTGCCTCTGCCACCGAAAAAATGGACGTGTGATCTTATGTTCCTGTGGGTGATGGGGGTGGCACTTCAAGTGCTTGAGCGGCTTTGCATCTCTATCTATGCTGGCTCAGTCCGCTGTATTTCGTCAGGATGGATGGGCAGAGTCTTCATCGCATCGGCGACACAACTTTGGTGTCGCCTAACTTTGGGGCAGACATAGGGCAGAAGAACTGAGTGTGGATTCTACTTGGCAGCATACCAGCTCTTCGCGTACTTGGCATCGACAGCTAGGTCAACCTTGAGGATGTTGGTTCCATAGAAAGGCTTGGACATGCACTCCACAACGATGGCCTTGGCCTCCTCGGCAGATTCTGTAGGCCCTTCCAAGATCACTTCATCATGCACCTGGCAGATGCAGACATAACATTTGAGGACAATGTACAAATTCATTCTGGGGATCAAAATAAAATACTCTGAAAGAACACAAAACGTTTTTCCTCAAAAAAAAAGAAAGAAAGAACACAAAACGTAGCTCTTAAATATGATGTAAATTTTTGCTTTGCCAAATTCTTTCAAAGAAAGAAACCATGGTGGCCCCATTCGTCTGTGCCTTCAAATAGCAGCCTAAGTACTCTCTTTTGTAAATGTAGGAGTGTTATTGTCATAAACCTGCAATAGGAGTCTCCAACCAAGCTCCTTAAGGCGAGCGTTTCTTTCTATCTCAAGCATTGCACACATAGCAACATCTGCTGCACTGCCCTATGTATCACAAAAGGTAGGATTTAGACATCCCAAAACTGAACAAGAACAACCATTGTGATACAACTAATAGGAATTACCTGCACTGGTGCATTTATAGCAGCACGCTCGACGTGACCCTTTTGACCAGGACCCGCATGAGTCATATTAGGAAATTGGCGTGATCGCCCGAGCAAAGTGTAGACTTCGCACTTCTTAAGCGCAAGGGCTTTCTGCTTCTTTTGCCAAGCTGAAACTTCCTTTCTATCCCTATGCCAAATTTTGAGTGTATCCCTTGCTTCCCTAACTTCAACCTGCCAACACAATAAGCTACAACTCTGGAACTGAACTGATTGTAACAAAACATTTACTGAATAATACTCCTATGTGACATCATGTTGTGTACAAAAACAAGATGAAACCCAACAAGAAAAACTGAACAAGGGAAGATGATAAATGCATGCACAAGCCTGTACAAATAGAAGCCCATACATTCCAATCCTGAGATAGACCAACAGCAGTCTTCCCATATGCAATGGAGAAATTGAGCATTTTGGCCTTCCTCCTCTCAGCGCCAAAAGCATCCTAAAAAAATAGAAATAGAAACATCAAGTTTGGTTTAACTCCATACCTATTAGTATATAGCCTTATACCATTCTACCGGGGGTCCAGATATATATAAAAAAATAGATACATATGGAATATGTATGCCCAATAACAATTGATAAAAAGCACTATATGCAACTTGCCAACTTCTTCAAAGCAGAAAGAAAACATGAGGCCCTAACATATATTTGTATGACAAGTGAGGTTATCAAAATTAAATTCGACACTTTTTTGTGTAATGAAGTCATGTTATCTGACAAATTATGTGGAGCACTAGGCACAACTGTCACAGAATTCACATGTTCAAATTTCTTTAAAAAAAAATGCAACAAAGATATATTTCTCAATAACTAAAAGAATTAAAATTTGACTGAATGAACTACAAATGAAGGTAATCATATTCCATCTTATCACAATAAGCAAACAGGACCAAAATCTTACGTAATTCAAATGAAATCAAATCAAGTACAACTTCGAGAGATAAGCTGCTGTCAGAAAAAGTTAGTGATACTCAAGTACCTTCAATAATGGCACTGGGGGTTTGTCTTGACCTGGTTGAGGATACCATTCAAGCAGAACTTTCTTTTCTTCAACAGCATCACGAACATGCTGGTACATATTCATGGCTGTCCTAGAATGAAAGTCACCACCAGCCTTGAAAGCTTCCAGCATGCTTTTACAATTAGTAAGATGCGCCAAGATCCTCAGTTCCAGCTACATAAAAAAAGACGACCTTTTTACCGCGACCGCCGGCCGCCTGCGCATCGCCCGTCCGCCCGCCGCAGCCTGCCTCCTCCCCGCCCATCCGCTCCCCTTGCCCGCCCACCCGCCCGCCGCCGCCCCTCACTAGCTCTGAGAAAAGAGTAGAGTAGTAGAGAATACTGAGGTAGTGGTATGTTCAAGCAGAGATAGCAGTCATAGTACTAGACAATAAACGGAGCAGAGAAAAGAAACTGAGCAGAGATAGTAATAGAGTTAGCATCAGCACTGTACACTTCAGGCAAACCCTAAATTTCCGTGTCCAATTTTGACTGTCCGCCTTATATGAATTTTTTTTATAATTCGTATTTTCGTTGTTGTTATATTATAAAACATGATTAATATTTTATGCGTGACATGTCTTTTGGGCACGAAAATCAGGGTTTGTCCTTTTTTTTGGACGGAGGGAGTATGTACTAGGGTGGCATTAAGGTGGGACCAACCTTAAGATGGGATCCACACTTTTTTAAAAAAATCGTTTTTTCTCTCTCCATCCATCTCTTCTTTTCTTTTTGTCAGTGAGAGAGTGAAGTTATTTTTTATTTTTTTAATGCCATAAGCATATGGGCAACTTTAGCTAGATACCACCCTAAAGATCCCCTCACAACGTATAAGGTCTACTTTGGTGTCATAATACCCACCCATATTCTCACATTGTGGATGCCCTAAGAGCAAGTTTAATAGTATAGCCCACTACTAGCTCCAAATTATCTATAGCCAATACAATAGCCAATTCATACAATAGTTGCTTACTATATTATTAATATCTGGTCTCACCTGTCACACACACATTACGTCTTGGAGTCCGTACTGCAGCTGGCTACAAATCTGTAGCCCGCTGCTCTTCTCTCTCTTCTTATATCTATTTAAAATATGTTTATAGATGGCTTATAGCTTGCTATTGTACCTGCTCTAATAGTACTAGTATGTTCATTTTATTTGTGTTGGTATGATTTTTCTTGGTATGATTCTCAGATCAAATATATCAATTAAAAAATTACCCGTTAAAATTATATCCCTTAAAAATTACTTATTTCAAAATTTTATCACGATAAATAATACCATTAAAATTTAGTCATATCCCTTAAAAATACAAGTGTAAAGTTAGTTGGAAGATATTAGTAAAATATAGGAGGATGTGATATAGATGATCTGTTGAAGTGAAAAAAGATATAAATGAGGAATCTTTTTTGGATGGCTATCCATATGGACATATTGAGGATGATATTTGGATGATCTCCTGTTGGGACTCCTCTCCTCGGCGTGGATCTTGGAGGCTTCTGTGGATTACGCCTCCGTTGATTGAAGACAGAAATAACAGGTTGTAAGTTGTAGCCCAGGTTCACAATTCCGATGAAAACCGGTCGAATTCCACGAAATTTCGACGTTTCGACATGGCTCGGAATTAAGTTTTGAATGGAATTTCGAAGGTAAACATTAGATTTGGTCTAAATTCAATTAAAATTTATCGAAAACCGATCGAAATTTATCGAAAACCGTGATACCGATGGGGCTCGAGATTTAGTAGTCAACCGGTAACTGAAACCCTGGTCACTTGTAGCCGTGTCTAACGGATGAAGGCGTAAATTCATTTCTGACTATTCGTGTACAAGGCGTATTTCTGATTTCGATGGTTTTAATTGGTTAATAATGTTAAATTGAACAAATTAGCAACGCCGGATCCGTGGCGCAATGGTAGCGCGTCTGACTCCAGATCAGAAGGTTGCGTGTTCGATTCACGTCGGGTTCAAAATCCCCGAACCAAATCCGGTAATGTTTTTTTATTTTTCCAACCTAATGCTTTTATTTATCCATTATAGTTTTCCAGATCAGGTTTTCAAAGCTACTTTTATTTTTTTTAGAACTAGCAAAATTGACCGTGCGTTGCAACGGGAAGAAAAGATGAGAAAATTGGTGAAAGGTTGATAAAGATTTACACCATCTAATATTTTATTTTTCTAACCTAATCCTTTTATTTATCCATTATAGTTTTCCATATCAGGTTTTCAAAGCTACTTTTATTTTTTTTAGAACTAGCAAAATTGACCGTGCGTTGCAACGGGAAGAAAAGATGAGAAAATTGATGAAAGGTTGATAAAGATTTACATCATCTAATACTTGAAATACAAATTTTCCGGAATATCTAGGTTTTTCTTAAGTAGATAGGTATATAATTAAATTATTTTACTAATAAAGTAAGTATGAGAAATAAAATGATATGGTTAGATTTAATTTTTATGAAATTCTCCATATTAATTAAACTTTTTGAATTTTTATTAGAATTTCCATAGCTTAATTGCTAATTTTGATAATACAAACATCATTTTAGCATTTATTTAAATAAAAATCCCGCTTTCTCTAAGGGTTATTTTTAGTCCATTTTCTTCTTCAGCCCGCAACCGAGCCGGCCCGCTTTCCCTCGGCTGCAAGCAAGAGCCTAGCCTGGAAGCAACCAAAGTCTAATTAGCCTCCCCAACTCCTCTCACTTATCTTGTGGACCATAACCGAAAATCTAATTAGTTCGCGCGTGGCCCAGCAGGGCTGCGGTTCGGCGTTGGAGGCTAGCCTAATGCTTGATCAATCTGAGCTGTTCGTTTTGATAGACGGCTCAGATTAGTTCCAAATTAATCAAAACCCTGGTGCCAAAAAAAACCCTAACCCAAGCTTCATTCCTACCTCCACCGCCACTGCCGTCTCTCCCTTACCTCTCACCCCACCGGCAGTGCCTCTTCTCCTTCTCTTCCCTCCCCTCTACCCATCGGTGGCGCCGCGCCCTCTCCCCCTCTCCCTCCCATCTCGTCGGCACGGCCTGACGACAGCGGGGTATGGCCCGGAGACGGCGGCGATAGCCGTCCCTCCCTCTCAGCCTCTTTGTTTTTGTCGGCGACGGCACCTTTTCCACCCTCCAGATCTCGATGGCTTCCCGTGGGCAGATCTAGGCTTGGCAATTTTGCCCATGGGTCTAGGTATCCGCGCGGATACCCGATCCGATGGGCACGGGCTTGGGTCTATTTTTTTGCCCGTGGGCACGCCCGCCCGAGACCCGAAAAAGTAGCGGGCAGCAACCGAGTTTTAATTTCTACCCGTGGATAACCCGTGCCCAACCCATGGGTAACCCGTGTCAAAAGCCCAGTTCTTTTTCTTAACTTCAAACTTCAACTTTTTCATTTTCCGTTAGCACGCTTTTCAAACTATTAAATGTTGTGTTTTTGATAAAAAGTTTATATATAGAAGTTGTTTTAAAAAATAAATCCATTTTTCAAATTTATTATAGTTAATACTTAGAGCAAGTTTAATAGTATAGCCAACGACTAGCTCTAAATCATTTATAGCTAATCTAATAACACATTCATACAATAGGTAACTATAAAAAAATACTTTATCATTAATACCCTGTCTCACCTCTCATACACACATAATGTCTTAGAGTTTATACTGCAGTTGGCTATAAATCTATAGCCCACTTTCTTCTCTTTTCTTTTTTCTTCTCGATATGCTGGCTTATAGCCTGCTATTGTACCTACTCTTAGTTAATCATGTTGTGAAAAGATTTTTCGTTTTACATGCAACCAAAATCTATCTCCAAAGTGCTGCATCGATCGGGGCCGTCCCTTCTGTTGGCCCATTTATAGCCCATTAATCAAAGAAGTATATATACTATTTGACCAAAACCTAACCTAATCCATCCACCCATACATTCCCAGTGAGAAATTGGCGATTTTACCCTCACAAAATAATGGTTTCGGTGGAATACCATTGCTTCAAAGTGATTCACTACAATATCATCTTAAATTAAGTGGTGTTCACCAAAATACCATTTTTATTCTTTTTGTCAATAGAAATGTTTTTGCTCTATTTTACACTTTTCTCGGACCAAAATACCCCTACCTTTATCTTCTCCTTTCTCCCATGCCTAGGATATTGCAACCGTCCCAAATCTCACATATAGGCACAATAATCTTGCATATTTTGTCCCACCGACATAGATAGCCATTTCAACATCATATTAAATAAATCTAGACAACCTATAGGCATAAAATTGGATCACATGTAGGCAAGCATCAAATTAATTAAATTTGAACAACACGTAGACTTAAAATTGGATACATATAATTGAATTTCAAAAAAAATGTATATGCTATCCAATTTTATATCTACATGCTGTTCAAATTTAATTAATATGATGTTCGTCTACGTGCGATCCAATTTTATGCCTATAGGTTGTGCCTATATGCGAGATTTGGAACGGTTGCAATATGTTGGGCATGGGAGAAAGGAAAAGATAGTGGCATGGGTATTTTGGTCCGAGAAAAGAGTAAAATAGAGTAAAAATATTTCTATTAACAAAAAGAATATTTTGGTGAACACCACTTAATTTAGGATGGTATTGTAGTGAATCACTTTGAAGCAATGGCATTCCAGCGAAACCATTGTTTTGCGGTGGTAAAATCGCCAATTTCTCATTCCCAGTTCCCCAGCACCCCCTACCGCCGGGGCTTTTAACTATTTGCCACTCTTATGAGTGGTGCTTAACGATTTGCCACTAGGCTTACATGTCATAAGCACATAAGAGCCTATATGTTATAGACAGTGAGTGGTAAATCGTTAATTACCACATTGCAAGAGTGGCAAATAGTTAAATTTAGAGACCGCGCAGGCAGTCAGGGGCATAGAGCGGCGCTCGGGCACGGCTAGGCTGCGGGCAAGGGGTGCGCGCGTGGCGTCCCCCCAGGGCGGCTGCTCGGTCCAGGGACGGCGGTGGTGCAAGAAAGGGTTGCGCCCGGCGGCGACGGGCCCTAGGGCGGTTGCTGCTCGTCATTTGAACGGCAGCGGCGCTGGCAAGCGGCAACAGAGGTGCGGGCAAGCGGCGACATAGGCGCAGGCCGCAGGCAAGCTGCAACAACGGAGCAATGTGTGAACCCGGACTGGGTACCTGTCTATCTTTGCTATTTTTCTTTACTGATGTATGATACTCCGTCAGTTTTGAAATGTTTGACACCGTTGATTTTTTAGATTTATCATATCATTTGATTCATTGTTAAATATATTTTTATATAGGCATGTAATTTTATATATTTCATAAAATTTTTTAAATAAGATGAACGGTCAAACATGTGCTAAAAAGTCAACAACGTCAAATATTTCAAAACGGATAGAGTAATTAACATTGCAAAAAAAAATATTTTACACTGGTATTAGGGCACCAATAGCAGCATGATTCTTGGTTCTTAGTTTTTTTAGTGCATGAATCGGACTTTTTTTTTCGCCCTTCTTTACTGGTTTTTTGTTTTCTTACCGCCTTTTTACGACTTTTTTTTTTCTCCGCGTCAAATCGGACTTTCTTTTTTCTTGTTTTTATGTTTTTTTTCGCAGAGATAGAGATACAGATAGATATTTCATGATCTCTTCATGATCAAAGATTCTATTTTTTCTTATATTTTTATATTTTTCATGATCTCTTCATGATCAGAGATTCTATTTATTTTTTCTGTTTTTTAAATTTTTCTCTATTTTCATATTATTTTCGAACTCTTCTCTTCTTACAAGTGTATCAAAATTTTATTCTTCCAGATCAGAGGTTTTCAAATCTACTTGTTTTTCCAAAATTTTCTGATATCCTCATAATCAAAGATTCTATTTGTATTTTCAGATTTTTTTTCCGATCTCTTCGCGCTCCTTTAAAATTTAGAGGTTCTCATTTTTATTTGCTCCACAGAATCTTCGTCTACCTGCAGTCCCGTCGCTCTCTCACCACCAGCCATGGCCGCGGATCCCACCACCGGCGGCGGCGGCGCGGCGGGCCGGAGCCCCGAGGACGAGGCGGCGGAGTCCTTCTTCCGCGCCGCGCCGCCGCTCCGCGACCGGGACCGCGTCGCCGAGGACCTCGCCGCCTTCGTCGCCCGCCACTCCGGCAAGTCCCTCCCCCCCCTCGCCTCCTCCTTCCCTCTCCTCCGATCTCATCTCCTTCGATGCGCCGCGTGGTGGGTGAGTTGCTGATCTCGATCGTGTTTGGTGGTGGGTAGGGAGCGGAGGAGGAGGAGGAGGAGGGGGGAGGCTCGCCGGGGTGGTCTGCGTCACCTCCGGCGGCACGACGGTGCCCCTGGAGCAGCGGTGCGTGCGATACATCGACAACTTCAGCTCCGGCCAGCGAGGGGCCGCGTCCACCGAGTATGCTTAGTAACTCTCATTGCTGTTCTTCTCTCTGCTTTGTACTACAACTGTTTGGTGCTAATTTTCAGCTTGCTGGTAAAATTCAGGTACTTTCTCAAAGCTGGCTACGCCGTCATCTTCATCTACCGCCGGTAAGTTCAAAAAGAAAAAAAAAAGTTCAACAATTCAATTGTAAGTTCAGAGGAGCTGAAGTTGTTACTGCATTCTAGTCTACGATCATTGTGTAGATAGACAGTGCTTGGGACGTTTTTAGGGAATAAAGAAGAGACAAAAACCAGTGTAGATAGACAGTGCAAGCTGTTTTGTTTACTTTTCTTTCTTTTTTGATTTGTTTTAGTTCTCAATGCCCCATTTAGTGGAAGAGTTGTGAGTGACATCAGCGCCTCTTTGCAGTGGGAGCAAGCAACCTTACTGTAGGTTTCTTCCAGAGGATTCCTTTCTTGATTTATTCGAGCTTGGTGAAGAATCAGATATCCAAGGTTGGGGATTGATCCTAAATTATTTATATTTATGCCAACTGAATTATCTGTTGTTTTTGCTTCTTTTTTTCATTTTTAGATGTTTGACCTTAATTATAAACATTTATTGATATGAATGAAAAGACTAAATGATAAACTCTCATGTAAGTTACTTACCTCAGTCCCAGAATCTCATGCCGCGGTTGTCAAGACAGCAATAAGAAATTATCGGAAGGTATAAACAGTTCTGTTTTAACTCCATGAAACTAGTCTCATGCGCTGGTTACAACTTACAACTGGTCAGACTGGTACAGTTGTGTGACCATTGGCTTGGTTTCCTTCATTGCAGGCGATTGATGAAGGCCTATTGCTGAAACTTCCTTTCACCACTATCTTTGAGTACCTTCAGGTTTTGCTCATTATTCCTACAGAAACATGTTATCATATACACGCTATCGTAAAGACAGAGGACTTAGTCAGTCTCACGAGAAAGGACTAGGGGTCTTCCGGCTAGCACCACAAGGTGTGGGCTATTCGACCTGGGTTCGAGCCTCACCCCTATCTTAATAAATTTCGATCTGAGAGCCCTTCCTCTCATATCCAGTGTTTTTTTTTCAGTCAGTCTCACACATAGCGATGCAAGTGGATCTGGATGGACTTGGCCCAATGGCCCATGCTAGTTCATTTGCTTGAATTATAATTCAAATGCATATATACATATTTGACCAGAAAGTGACTCATCAATTGAGTAAAATGGGCCAATGGCCAGGTGTCCAGTCCAATTGCATTTGTGCTCACACGTCCACTACTGCTGGTGTTTAAAACATTTTATACCTTGTTTCGTTGAATATATTACTATATGACTTAGCATTGCAAAAGAATTCAATCACGATCTGTCTCCAATACATTAAGGTGGGGAGATGACTGGATTTTGAAAATCCAGTCATAATTTAGACTGTCTTAGATATCGTATGCTTTAGGAACTTGTCAATTTTCTGTTATGTTCTACAGCAAAAGATTAACCTTGGCATACTGTTATACTGATGAGGAATCTGATATATCTCTTCTGCTTGTTTTTCCAATAGTTACTGCAAATGGTAGGTACGGCGATGAATTGCTTGGGACGCCAAGGAATGTTTTACCTTGCTGCGGCAGTTTCTGACTTTTATGTTCCATGGGAAAGCATGGTAGGCTCTACTCTTCTGATCATTTTATTGTAGTAAAACAAACAAATAGCCTATATGTTCATTGCATTTGGTGTATATATCAGTTAATGATGCTCGTAGGCTTCTAGATGGTGTTTGTCATTGGACATTATAGGTGCCTGGCTTTTCCCTAAATCAGGGGATCCTTATTTAAGAGATCACAGCCCCCTCTTACTTACACCATGTTAGAGTTATACCATTTCAAAATCTTGAAACTCAGGAACCATGTATTGGTATTGAAACATATGATTTTTTTCGTAACTAGTTATAAAAATGGTAGTTACGTAGCATAGTAATGGACTCCTTGTTATCAGATGTTTCATGTATATTGGCATATTGCACCCAATGCACTAGTAGTTGCAGGCAACATGGTCAGTATGTACCTCGCGCATGTTTTGGCAGGCTAAACATAAAATCGAGTCAGCAAGTGGCCCTTTGAACATGCAACTCAATCAAGTTCCGAAGATGCTTTTCATTCTGAGAAAACAATGGGCTCCTTCAGCATTTTGTGTATCCTTCAAGGTTAGTTTGATGTATTTTCACACTTCCATATGGGTCTATGGTTGCTCAAGCTTTTTTCTGCATTAAAGAAAACCTCAGTGTACCTTCATTCTGCTCGTGTTACTCTCGAAATATCTTATTTTCTAGAGTCGAGATGACTAGACCCACCTTACTGCTGGCGCCTAATACATGCACATTACAGCTTGAGACGGACCCAGATATCCTTCTGCAGAAGGCAGAGGCAGCTCTGAGAAAGTATGGTATGAATGTCGTGGTCGCCAACGAGCTAGCGAACTACAAAGATTTAGTTGTGATGGTCACAAGCAATGGGAGGACAACCGTGCGAAGGCCCAGCAAGGAGGATGACGTCGAAGAACAGTTAATCGATCTCTTGGTAGAGATGCACTCTGAACACATCATGCAGCTCAATCAAGACCATCAGACGTGCACAAGCTGACATAACAATTATACTGAATGGAGTACGAGTATCAGAATTCTTGGCAACTACATCATCCAAAGTTGTTACAACTTACGAGCCACGAGCTGAACTATGAATATCATGACTTGTAAAAAAGAAAAAGAATAGCATATGCCCACAAATGGTGGTAAAGTATGCATGTACCACATTCAGGTGTCAATGTTACGCCTGGTGCTTCTGTAACTTACTACATGTTAATTCCCTGGGAAAGGGCCTTGGGAGATAGGCATGATTTTTTTTTCTAAGTTTTCCTTTTCTCAAATCATCTGGTTGTGATTTTTGGACGTTTTGTGTAGTCTTCCATGCTCCTGCTTCAAAATTTTCTTTTCTTTATAATAGCCTTTTTATCAGCTCATCTGGGGGCCAGGTTTGATGTGAAGTGCAACCACTCCTGTTAGTTTCGTCTTTCTCATTGCTACCTTCTTTCATTATGCAAATTTGAACAGCCAGATGCAAGCTCAAGGAAATTGGCTTGTAGAATTTCAATTGACAAGTTGAGTAACAATAAACAATGTAGATTTCCAGCAAGAATCACTCCAGTCAGCGGTGGATTATATGTGTGGAAATTATTGAGATAGCGATTGCTTCCAAAACATAATGCATCATATGCTACCTGCCATATATTGTTTTGGTTTTGTTGACTGACGACTTGTTAGTTGCTTGCCAGGCTGACCACCATATCATCTTCCCCAGCACACATTTTCTTCAAATTTCATGGTACAATGGATCTGCTTGTGGGCGTCTCTACGGGGGTGACGGGACCCCTCCTGTCCAAGCTCTCAATGCTGCTGGACCAAGAGTACGGCAAGCTCAAAGGTGTGCACAAACATATCAAGTCCTTGAGAGATGAGCTGACCATCATGAATGCCACACTTCAGATGATTGCAAATTCTGAGGAGCTCAACCCTCAAATGAAAGATTGGAGGGACAAGGTACGCGAGCTTGCCTATGACATGGAGGATTGCATCGATGAATTTATTACTTTTGTTGACCATGAACATGATGGCTTGATGGCCTCCAAGGGATTCTTTCACAAGCTGAAGAAAGTAAAAGCTCGCTACAAGATTGCTAGTCAGATTGAAGAACTCAAGACCTGTGCTGTTGAGGTAAGCAAAAGGCAAATGAGGTATAATATTGTCCAATCAACACCTAGCTCCAGTACATCTTCTATTGACCCCCGACTACCAGCGCTTTACGAAGAGGTTGATAGACTTGTGGGTATCGATGGTCCTAAGAAGCATATCATTGAGTGCTTAACCAAGTTTACCGAGGGTTCTTCTACGCAGCTTAAAGTGGTCTCGATTGTTGGTTGTGGTGGTCTTGGTAAGACTACTCTTGCAAAACAGGTCTACCAAACCATTAAAAGCCAATCTTCATGTTCAGCTTTTGTGTCAGTTTCTCGAAATCCTAATATGAAAAAGATCTTAAGGAACATTGCCGAAGGAGTGGGGATCATTGGTTACACAACAGATGATGATATCGAGCAAGTGATCGACAAATTCAGAAAACACCTGCAATGTAAAAGGTATGTCACCTATATTAATGAAATTACACTTTTAGCTAGACTGTAAGTTGCCAGTATTTTCAACAACTGTTTCTTGGCCTTCCTGTAGGTGGCATTTCAATGGTATATGACAATCTATATATACCCATACTAATTGGACACTTCGATAGATTTCCACCGTTAGCGTAGAAAAACAAAGATGCAGCAACCCATCAATTGCAGGACCAAATTACAATGGCTTAGATTAAAAGAAGGATACATGACAAGCAAAACCTGCTAACAACAAATTTATATTTCAAAAATAAATTGACACTTTAGAGTACAACCTGGTGAATTATTATTTCCAAATTTTGGAATTATTAGTTCAAGAAAATACCAAATTGATGCTCCATAATGAGCACAACTTGATAATTATTCATTCCAGAATTATGAATATTTAATTTACCAAAACAGCAAATTGAAAGGGTATGCCAATCTGAATCTTGGAATTCTTAAATCTAGAAAACATTATCTTTTTTTAAGGATAGAAAACATTAAATTGATTTGTTTTGAATTTGGGAATCGATCTTTCCAAAGAAAAGGAAAAACATTTGTAAAAGTATTCTCAATTAGTTATTACAAATTATCTATATGAATTTCTCAAAGTGTATGCCAAGGGGATGGTGTAGCTAAAGGCTCAGATCTAGAAATAAGTTTCTGAAGGTTTATTTTTAAACTTTATTAAAAGAGTTCAAGAACAAAATACAATTTCATCACATACCTATCTGTATACATATCACCTTCCACTACACACTCAGTTCTAATATTACAGGTTATAAGCATTAAATACAGTGCAATCTTGTGAAAATGTGTTACAGGTACTTAGTTGTGATTGATGATGTATGGGATACAGAAGCATGGAAAGTTATCAGGCTTGCTTTGTTCGATGATAGAAGTGGCAGCAGAATCATAGTGACCACACGAAATGCTTCAGTTGCATCAAATTGCTCAAGTGATGGTGGTTATGTATATCACATGGAGCCTCTTTGCTCTGCTGACTCCAAAAGGCTGTTTTGCAAAAGGGCATTTGGCTTAGAGGAACTGTGTTATCCTCATCTGAAAGAAGTTCTGTATGGGATATTGGAAAAATGTGGTGGTCTACCGTTGGCTATTACTACAGTGTCTAGTTTGTTAGTGGATCAGCGCACAAAAGATGAATGGGAGAGGGTGCTAACTGCTATTGGCTCCGCACTTGCGAACAATCCAGATGTTGGGAACATGACAAAGATATTATCTTTCAGTTACTTTGATCTTCCCCGCCATTTAAGAACTTGTTTTTCTTACTTGAGTGTATTTCCAGAGGATTGTGAGATCGAGAAAAAACATTTGATAAATAGATGGATCGCAGAAGGATTCGTTCATGAAGAAAATGGCCAAAGTGCATATGAAGCTGGTGAGCGATATTTTAATGATCTCATCAATAGAAGCTTGATCCAACCTGTTGATATAAAGTATGGTCAGGCGAGGGCGTGCTGAGTTCATGACATCCTTCTTGATTTCATCACATGCAAGGCAGCTGAAGAGAATTTCATCACCTCAGTGGATTCTTTAGATCATGGGCCAGTTTCAGATTACAAAGTCCGGAGGCTTTGTGTCGATAATCGCAACATACAAGAAAATATCCTACTGAGAGGCCTGATCCTCTCTCATGTTAGATCACTCACTATATTTGGGAATTTTCTGCAAATTCCTTTGTCCACATTCACAGCTCTACGTGTGTTGGACCTAGAATATTGTCAAATGTGGCAAGACCATCATCTTGCATACATTGAAAAGCTGTTTCATCTGAAGTACTTGAAGGTCAACTCAAATTTGATAACTGAACTCCCACAAAAAATAGGAGAATTGCGATATCTAGAAACTCTGGACATATCAAGGACCGGGATTGCAGAATTGCCGCCAAATATCGTAAGGCTTCAACGGCTGGCCCGTCTATATGTTTGCCATCGCACTATATTTCCAGATGGAATAATTGGACGGATGCAGAGCTTGGAAGAGCTAGACAAATTTGGTGTCTTCTCGTACAAACATGGGAAGCCTCTGAAAGAATTTTGTCAGCTAACTAAGCTGAGGTCGTTGACCATAAGATGTGACTTACATTGGTCAACTGACTCCGAAGGAAGCCAAGCTGATGACCTTGATAGTTGCATGGAAAGTTTAATATCTTCTTGCAGTGTTCGCAATCTCCGCATTCTCAAACTGTATAATAGTCCACTCTCTTGCCCAATGTCACTGGACTCTTGGTGCTCTGCAGCTCCTACTACTAATAGACTCCAGAAGTTCCACATCACATTCTGTTACATCTCTAAGGTTCCAAATTGGATGAGCTCGCTTAGAAACCTCAAGGAACTAAAACTATATATCTACAGTTTAAGCCCGGAAGATTTTGAGATCCTTGGAGAAATGCCCAGTTTAATCTTTCTCAATCTGAAAACTTTCTATGGCACCAATGGAAGAATATATGTTTGTGGTGATAATAAAGGATTCAGTAGTTTGAAATGTTTCTCCCTGGATATCATCTATTCTGGGATGGCAGTTGAGTTCGAAGCAGGATCGATGCCGAAGCTTGAACACCTCAAGCTTGAGTTCCCTCTGATTGAGATGGAGTCCCCCATGAGTGCTTCTGAGTTCGGCATCCGCCATCTCTCCAACCTCACCAAGGTTGATCTCGTTTTCTTGAGCTGCTTTCACTATGAGAGCAATTACGACCCCGCCGCAGACAAGGAAGACAGCATCATCAAATCTGTTGCTACCCTTTTAAAAGCTGTTGCTGAGGCACTTCCTAACAATCCCACTATCAAATTCGATTTAAGGTGGTGAAATGTGTTTATTGGTAAGTTCTCGATGTATCAGAACTGAGGCATTGATCATCACTTTATTGTCTAGTTGCAACAACTACTATATGGTCCTTAATTAGAAGATACCATACTGTCCAAGGTTAATTTGTCATCTTTTTTTTTCCTTAAATACGCAAGAGAGTTGCATATCATTTCATTAAGGGAGAGAAAAACAGGAATGGAGAAGGGAGCAGCGCCCACCCTCACCCTCACCACCTATAGGTCTTAGCCTTTACATGAAAAAACACAAACCTTTTTTCGAGAATACGCAAAAGAATCGTGCATCTTTATATTAACCTTTTGAAAGGAGTTTTGAAAGAAACAGAGTATTACAAGATTTTAGCCCTAGGAGGCTATACTCAAGAAAAAAGGAAAACACATCCCGTCACGTGCCCACACGCCATCGAGAAAACACAGCCACGAACAAAACGACGCCTCCAAGAAGGTTACGACGTGAAAAACGCCGCCATCACCCATCCGAAAAGAATAAGGTTTTCACCTAGAGGATCCCATTTAAAAGAGGAGGGAGGCCCCTTGACAACGCCCTGAAGAGGGTTGCGGCGCCCAAAAGCATCGCCGCTGCCATCCCAAAATTGGGATGGCTTTCACCTGGAACCTGGCTGCACCCCTCTTGCCACTACCTCACCGACCACCAACCTTGTCGATCAGCACGTGACCGACCATCCTGCTAACAGGTTGGCTCGACCACGACCACGACCAAACCTGCGACCAAGCAGCATTGCACTACGGCGACCAGCTAGCCCTCCTCCATGCCATCACCTCTAATGGGAGGGGCGACCGCCAGCGCCCACCGCTATGCGTCGGCAACCGAGGCCATCCTCTTTTGCCGCCACCTTCACCTGTCCCATGGAGCTCCCCACGAGCAGGATGGCAGGGGGAGGAGCTCCAAGGAGATGAGAAGGCACCCAAGACAGAGGGCGACCCATCGTCGTCGCTGCTCGTGATGGCGGTGCTATGCGGCCGAATCCGGGCTCGGGCCCAGATTCGGCGGCTGCGACACCGCCACACGGGCCGGCGCACATCCTCCGCCGCCGCCATGCACGCCGGCGCTCAAGCCGGGTCGCCCTTAGCGTAGCACTCCGCCTGGCTGCCCCCACGCAGCTCCATGCGCCTAGGACTGTCCCGCCGCCGCCACCACTGGGCGGCCGGCTGTAGGGGAGGCGCTGCAGGCACCGTCCGCGCTGGCCTCCGCACGGCACAGTGCGCGCCATCCTCCCGCAGCCGCTGGCGTCACACGCATCGGCCCCACAAGCCTGCTCCGTCGCTGATGCAGCCGACCGGGTCAGCTGCTCGACCTCAGCCAGATCCGGGAGGAGACGCCGGATTTGGCCACGGGGACACCGGATCCGGGTGAGGCACCGCCGGAGCCGCCGCCACACGCCAGAGAACCCGTTGCCCCGCTCACTTCCCCTCCTTAGTGGCTGCCTCCACGGCTGCAGGCCGCCGCCTCCGAGCCGCCGAGAACGCCAATAGCCTCACGACGGCGATGCCACTCCAACCCATGACGCCGCTCCTCGCCGGAACTGGCCGAGGAGGGCCTGGATCTGGGCGGTGGCACCTGCGCCTCCCTAAGTCGTCGGCTCATCGTAGCTCCCCCAACCGGTGTGACGCCGTTGTGAGAGGAGATAACCCTGCTGTTGCCGTCCTCACGGCGGGCCGCTCGAGCGTGGCAAGGCGGGAGGGGGAAGGAGTGGCGGCGGTGGTCTTTGGTCTCCGCCCGTGTCGCCGTAAAAAAACATACTCCATCCGTCCCAATAAAAACGAATTAGTCCTGCATGTGGCACGTTCTTATCTCATGGGACGGAGAGAGTACACACTTAAAAAACAAGCTTACGTAAGGTCTTGTTTGGCTAATGGGTTAAGGAAATGATTTTCCACCCATAAAAGGCATCTTTGAATCCTAACCATTTATTCTTCCTCTCCTATTTAATCCTAACCCTTTATTTATTTCCCAATCCCAATCACATCCCTCATTTTTTATTATTCAAATGTACCCTAAGTGGGACTAGGGACCTATCAAAAAACTCTCTAGGAACGATCCAAAGGATATAAGCCCTGGCCATGATTCAAAGGATACATTCATTGGCCACTGTTTTTTGATAACCATAGTTACACTTGGATTGATGCCATTAAACACGCAATTATTTCTACATAATTTATGGTATCTTAGAAATGAATATCACAATTCCTCCTCAAGAACAGTAGAACACCTTTATTTCTTTCATGCTAACAATGCATCACTTATTTCTGTCTTGCTATATATTCTCCTTCCGTTCTAAAAATTCCTTTTGCTTCAAGTTCTTTACCGTGTTAAGATTTGATGGCTCTATCTGAGAATTGTGGCATTTGTGTAATCTTAGCTGGTTTACATCGCAGCTGATCCTGTGTAACAGCACGAATGAAGATTCACCAGAGCTTCTGGAGACCAGGTGATAACGAGTTCTCCATCCTGTGTCCTCCTTTTGCTCCATTAGTAGGCTTCACACTATGCTGGTGTCACTGAAAGTTCACTTGACACATTCACTCCTTGTGATATCTGAATTCAACGGTTCAACTGCAAGCTGAGAAAACCCCCGCGCCACCCATGCGCAGACGACACGGGGGGCGAAACCCTAGCGTCGCCACCACCCCCCTTCCCCCTCTCACCCACCTCGCCGCCGCCGGAGCTCATCTCTGGAAATCTAGTCGGCGAGCCAAGATGGTGGTGGCGGGGCCTTGATGCAGTGACGCTCCACCTCAGGCGCAGGAGAGGCGGCGCGACTCTTGGAATGGGGGAGTTGGCGGCGGTGAGCCCTCCTGGCGAGGAAAGAGGCAGATCCGACACCGCCGCCATCGAATCCGGACCCTACGGGTCACCCTAGGCTAGATTTGGCTGGGGCGACAGGGTGAACCGCTCGGCTGCCCAGTGGCGGCGGGAGCAGGAGAGGCACGGAGTGGTGTCAGCGATGCGCAGGGAGGCTAACATGGCGCGAGGAGGCGCGGCCGGCGGCGGCGGGAGGCCGACCCGCCGTCGACTGTGGGAGGCCAGTGCGAAGAGCGGAGGCTGGCTAGCAAGGGGTGTCGGTGCAGCGGTGTCCACGTGCCAACGGAGGATGGCTGGTGGTGGAGCAATGGAGCGTTAACTATGGATTGAGAGGAGGCGGGCGGCAAGTGTAAACCTAGCTTCGGGCGTCATCTTCCCTCTTGGGGGCATTGTCAAGCCGTCCCCTTCCTCTCGTGGGGTTGTCGGGTGAAAATCCTGTCTTGGTTCTCCCTGAGACTTCGATGGACGGCGGTGCTCGTCATCGCTCTTTTCCCTGGAGACGTCCGTCTAGGAAGCCCCCTTGCCAAAACTTCTCTCGGACAGCTAGTGCAGGCTCGCTCTAGATGTCATGTCCTCTTGCGGTGGCACCCTAGCTTGGCAAGTTGGCCATGTTGGGCTAGCCTTAGGGGGGAGAGCGGTTTCATCTTCTCTCTCACCCTCTCCCCCTCAATCCCAAATACGTGGCTAGAGTTGAGTTTGGTGGTCGGCTGTTAGGGCTTGGTTTTGGGCAGTCTCGGCTGTAGCTTCATTGTTGGTCTACCAGCAGCCGGGCTGGTGCTAACTTTCTCCTTGGTTGCGTTTTGGTGCTATCAGTGCGTGGTGGTGAATTTTTTTCCTTTCCTAGCTACTGCCTTCCAGGGTACTAGTCTTGTAATTTTTTCCTACTCTATTCAATGAATCATCGTGTTGTCTAGTGCTGATCGTTCAAAAAATACGAATTCAAACACCAATACACCATGTGACATGTTCTGTTTGAATTTATCATTTTTTTTAAGGAAATGTGTCTTTTTGAATTTTGAAGTATGGGTTGATGACCAGGATTCCATTATGGGTTCGAGCTAAACTCATCAGCTAAAGATAAAATTATAAAAATATGATATAAATGAAAGACCCGGCTACCAGATAGTGACAAAATTTCAAGTCAAGGCCTAATCCAACTACTACATGATAGCAATAATATCGGGTAGCTTTTGTATTTCTGTGTGGTGCTCCTTAAAATCAGGCCGAAGGGACACCTTTAAGATTACAAAATGCACAAGAAAAAGCTCCCAAAGAGAGCAACTGCATGATGGCAAATATTAAATAATCCAAATGGGATAAGTTAATGGTGCATTAAGAAAACACTATTTGAAGTAGTATGCCTTAAGAGTTAATCATTAGTGCATCTTCTTTCTAAATACACATTCCCAGTTCCTCATCAGCTAGAAGTAACCTCCCTTCAGTGACATGCGCACACACAAAAAAAAAAAGGTAGAATTCAGGTAGCAGAGAGCTAGCGCATAAGAGAGCATTAGAAGCAATGCTTGAGGATGCTTGTACAGAGAGATGATCAATTTAACACTCTCTTATCCAAGCTCTCTAAGCTGCTGGAAGACTGTAATTTCCTATCACTATCATCATCTCAAGATTTTTGCCACAAAACACTCTACTTAACTTAGGAATTGGTTGATGTTAGGACGATGCAATTACAGTTACAAATTTATGATGGTGATGTCATCACGACATTGCTCTTCCTAATTTAAATGGCCGCATATATCCGGTTGAATGTAGAGGCCGGGTAAAAAATACCCTTCTCTAAAAAAAAACTCACGACACTGCTCTTCATTTACACAGCTTGAGGTATTTGGCTACAAAGAAATGATAGGATCTTCAACAGAGCTTATGGCACGGTTATGCAAGTGGTTGACTCCGTCATCGCCATGTGCAAGACATTCGATGATGCACAAGATGAGTAGCCTTCGATTACTTCTGCTAGTTGCGTTGCATTCTCTTAAAATTCTGTTCTTTTCCCTCTTGCATGCTCCTAGGGAGATATTAGGATCCTTGTAACCTGAATGATGTGAAAACTCTTACCTTCCTGAAATGAAATCGGCAGACTTCCTGCCCTTACCCCTCGGAAAAAAAATATTGTTCTTCATTAAAACAACCTATTCCCTATTTCTAAATACTTGTCACATTTTTTTCCTTTTTTTTCCAAATCACAAATATCAAGGAAACAATTCCAGATGAAGTTTTGGGAAATAAAAAGGTGACCAAAACTTTGTACAGTAATATCTCTGATTGATCAAAGTAGATGAAGAAATGCGTGAATATCAATTATTCTCTGCATGATCAAATGATGGCTGCCATCTCTTTTAAAAGGAGATTGGCCCTCACAGATTGTACTGGACATAAATCAAAATAAATCAACTAAATATAATACAGCAACTTGAGGTCAAGCCACTAGCTAATTGACAAAGCTGCTGCCAAACTTTGTACATTAATCCAGGCACATTATGACCAGTGACAACTACAAACTAAATATTTGCAAGTGACAAACCAGAGACCCACAAGAGAAAACTCGTTGCTAGTTTCTATTATGACATGCACATGTGAATTATCACTTCAACAAGTTGCCTAATAGAAAATCGAGACAAAGATGGAAATGACACTTTTTATGATTTTAGAAAAATAAAGCTGCTGCAATTGGTGTAGTGTATCATCTTCTGTCTGAATGCAAATAGACAATTCCTTTTCTCCCTTTTGAAAGGAGTGCTGCCTATATCAACTGAACATAATCACACTACCATATTATCACACTCTCACTTCCTTAGCTCGCATGTAGCATAGAATCCAGACACAGGAGAGCAATGGCGGCAATGCATGTGGATGCTTCCACAGGGGTGATGAACACTCTCCTACCCAAGCTCTCCAAGCTTCTTGAAGAGTACACAAATATCAAAGGTGCCGCGCGCAACCAAATTACCTTCCTGAGAGATGAGTTGAGTAGCATGAAGCCTGTGCTAGAGATGTTTGCAGATGTAGATGATGGGCTCGATCCTCTGAAGAGGGAATGGCGGGACAATGTGCGTGAGCTGGCCTTCGACATCGAGGACTACACTGATTCTTTCATGATCCGTGTTAGCCATGAAAGTGATGAACTGCCTACTGGCTTCAAGGGGTTCTTCCGCAAATTGAAGAAGTTGAAGGCTTGCCCTGAGATCGCTGATGCGATTGATGAACTGATCAAGAAATGTGCAATGGAGGGAAACAAGAGGCACAAAAGGTATAATTCTGTCAACGTGGCATCCAACTCTAGCACTTTTGGTGTTGATCCTCGCATGCTGATGCTTTATGATGAAGCTGATAAACTTGTGGGAGTCAATCGCGCAAAGAAACATATAATTGATTGGTTTACCAAGGAGAAAGATGAGAAAAATCTCAAGGTATTGACATTCGCAGATTTTGGAAGTCTTCGCAAGACTAATCTTGCCATCAAAATCTACTCTCAGCTGGAAGACCAATTTCAGTGCACATCTTTTTTGTCATTGTCTCGAAATCTCTGTAGAGAAAAGATTTTGAGAATGATTCATACAAACCTAGGGATCACCTATAACACATCAGATGACGAAGGGAAACTCATTGATAGGATAAGAGACTACCTCAAAGATAAAAGGTAAACCTTGTAATTTGTAACATTGCTATGTACTCTTTACTACTACCTCTGTATTTAATATGACAGTATGAAACTATTGACTTTATTCGGTCTTTGGTGTACAACTTTAACCACTATTTTTCTATTAGAATAAAATGATAATATCTAACAAAATTATAATATTGTAAAAGTACTTATAATAAGAAACTATTCATCTGTTTTTATGTTTCTAAATGAAATATTTTGAGTTATTGATGGTCAAAATTTTAAAAGTTTGACCGAATAAAGTCGATAGTGTCATATATTTAAATATGGTGGGAGTACTTTTCTACATTTCGTTAATCACAAAACAGATCATGACATGGACTGCACACATTTATTGAGCAATTATAATTAGTTATCTGAATATATATTTACAATCTACTGCCTTTTTTCTGTTCACAAAGAGCGTAAATATGTGCTAGAGACTAGTGGCAATCCTGTGCTTAACTTATGCTTCTTTAGTTTCAAATCAAGTGGACTCGAGCTAGCTGCAAGCAAATACTTTTCATAGATATGATCAATTAATCATCTATATTCAATTAATTTAATGCTAATGGCGGCTTTATATGCTTAAAAGGTATTGATATCTAGCTTTGCTAAAATTCTATAATAGGTACTTCATTGTAATTGATGATGTGAGGGACGCAGAAGCGTGGAAAGCTATTAAGCTTGCTTTGTTGAACAATATATGTGGTAGCAGAATTGTTATAACAACACGTAATGCCGCAGTTGCATCATGTTGCTCACATGATGGTGGTTATGTCTATCGAATGGAACCTCTTAGCCTCAAAAACTCCAAAATGTTGTTTCTCAAAAGAGCATTTGATTCCGAGGATTTGCCAAATCCTCAATTGGAAAAAGTATCTGATGGGATATTACAGAAATGCGGCGGCCTTCCATTGGCTATTATGATCATGTCTAGCTTGTTAGCCGATCAGAATGAAGAAGATGAATGGAAAAGGGTGCTAACTGCTATTGGTTCTGTACTTGCAAAGGACCCAGATGATGATATCACGAAAAGTATATTATCTCTCAGTTACTATGATCTTCCTCACCATTTAAGAGCTTGTTTATTGTACCTGAGCATATTTCCAGAAGATTACGAGATCAACAAACAACGTTTGATAAATAGATGGATCGCGGAAGGATTCATTCTCGAAGAACAAGGGTTAACTTCATATGAAGTTGGTGAACGCTATTTTAACTACCTCATCAATAGATGCTTGATCCAACCAGTTGGTTCAAAGCATGGTCAAGCAAAGGCATGCCAACTTCATGGCATCATTCTTGATTTCCTCGCATGCAAGGCTTCTGAAGAGAATTTTGTTACCCCATTCAATGATGATGCAGAGCAAGGGCTTGTTTCAGAAAACAAGGTCAGGGTTCGTAGGCTTCATGTGAATAATCACAACAAAAAGGAGGTTGCCAGATTAACAGGCCCAGTTCTCTCTCATGTTCGATCCCTTACTCTTTTCAGTGATTTTGGGAGAATTCCTATGTCAGCATTCACAGCTCTTCGTGTGATGGATCAAGAAGATAATTGGGGCCTAGGAGGAAACTGGGGCTTAGGAAGCAACCATCACATGGCGCATATCGAAATGATGTTACATCTGAGGTACTTGCGTCTAAATTCCCCTTTATTAGATTTTGAGCTCACTGCAAGAACAGGAGGGCTGGAGAATCTAGAAACACTGGACCTACTAGGTGTGTCAGTTGTAGAACTGCCTTCAGCTATCACAAGGCTTCGCCAATTGGCCCGGCTTTATATCTCTCACTTAGCTAGATTTCCTAAAGGAACAATTGCAAAGTTGCAGAGCTTGGAAGAGCTAAGCGAGTTTGGTTTCGTGTCGTTCCACCAACAGTGGGAATGCTTGCAAGAATTTAGTCAGCTAACCAAGCTGAGGATGTTGAAGGTAAAATGGGATTTTGATTGGTCTTTTGTCCAAGATGAGGAGGGCCTTCAGAGTTATATGCATGCTTTAATTTCTGTTGGAAATTTGGTCATAATTCGGCATATTTTAATCCAAAATAACAAGATAATAAACATGATATTTACAATGGGATTTGATCCAGTGATAGTGGTGAATGTAATTAACATGAGCATGCTTAATGTAGAATAAGCATCAACAATCACATAATAACACAATGTTGACATTGCGATGAACATTAACAGTAAAACTTCTAATTGAAATAATGTAAGAAGGTTATACCCCAAGAATGGTCCTCCGTTGGAGTTTGAGGCAGTATTGCCTCCGTTGGTGTTGACGGGAGCCTCCTTCTCCTTGTATCCAGTGTTGCCGTTGTCTCTAGTGTTCGACATATTGGTGAAGGTGAAGTAGATGTTGACGAACAGTGAGTAGTCGCGCCTTGCGCTCCCCAAAAACCTGATCGCCCGCCCGTCCGTGCAAACGTCGCAGCAGCGTGTGGTTTCGGAGGCCTACTCTCCCAACGCGTGTGCACACACTCGTCGGGATGAGATTACCGTAGCAGCAACAGCGTTGGAAAATGGATGAAAGTGTGTCTCCCTCTTCTCGCGGGAGATCAAATCCATTCTAATTTTATAAGAGGAATGGAAGATGAAGAGTAAGAGTCATGGAATAGGAAGAGGAATAGAGCAACTAATTGTCATCAACTAGCCATGAACCATCCTCCACTACACAACCATCAACCAACAATCAATTAAGAGTAATTGATGTAAGTTACCAATGGAATAGGAAGAGGAATAGAGCAACTAATTGTCATCAACTAGCCATGAACCATCCTCCACTACACAACCATCAACCATCCATCAATTAGGACTAATTGATATAAGTTACCAATTCCCTAATCAAATGGATTAATTCTCAAAACTCTTCATCCCATTGATATCCCATAAAAGAATGAATTCACATGAATTCCTAGCATAATGAGCCTTGGAATTTATTTGATTTAATTGATTTAAATGGATCAATTACCCAATTAAATCTAACAATCCCCACCAAATTTCAAGGCTCATAAGAATGCTCTCTATTCCATAGCAGCTTTTATATACCACTGTTTCGGTGAAGACTGTTAAGTTGAACTTTCACCTAGAAAAGGAGCTACACCTGACTACAACTGAACAATGGACTAAGCCTTGAATTGTCAGTCTTGTGCAGTTAGGTTTCACTCAATTCCATAACTGATACTAGGCAACCGTTAGTATTCCCTCGGGTTGGAGCTTATAAGTCATACTCCAGGCCTTTCATGAGTATCTAGAGATCACTCAAATCTCATAGACTGTGACTGGCAGTCGAACTCATATAGGTGTGTTCCTTCTAAGATGTTCTGCAGGTCAACATCTCTACTTAATGAAAGCCACTCGGAACACATTGAGGCATAAGGCATCCTACCATACAGAATAGAAGAGAAGTACATCATGAAAATGAGCCCATTTAAGGGTCTCTTCTCTCGGTTACACAATAGTTTGTTTCGCCATCCAAATTCACGGGATCTCCGATCACAATGGACAGGTTTCCACTATTGTGCAACTCTAAGTGGGTCTCAGGCCCATTTCCCTCGATGCACTGTCTATCACATTACGTGGTAGCCCCTTGGTAAACTGATCTGCCAGATTTTTAGCTGTCTGGACATAGTCCAGTGCTATCACTCTGGAGTTTTTCTGCTTTCTGACAGATTTCAGTCTTCTCTTTACATGCCTAGATGACTTCATGTTGTCCTTCGAACTGTTCACCTTAATAATCACTGTTTGATTATCACAGTTCATTAGGATAGCTGGCACTGGTTTTTCAACCACCGGCAAATCCATCAGGAGTTCATGAAGCCACTCGGCCTCAACTGTGGCAGTATCTAGTGCTGTGAGTTCTGCTTCCATTGTTGACCTCGTTAAGATGGTCTGCTTGCAAGACTTCCAGGAAACAGCGCCACCTCCAAGTGTGAACACATATCCACTTGTGGCCTTTATCTCATCAGCATTAGATATCCAGTTTGAGTCACTATACCCTTCCAGTACTTTTGGGTAACCAGTATAGTGAATTCCATAGCTCATTGTACCCTTTAGATAGCGCATGACCCTTTCCAGAGCTTGCCAATGATCATCTCCCGGATTTGAAACAAACCGGCTCAGCTTGCTCACAGCAAATGAGATGTCAGGCCTCGTTGCACTAGCCAAGTACATCAATGAACCAATGATTTGGGAGTATCTCAATTGATCCCTTGCTATTCTTCGGTTTTTCCTTAATAGCACACTGGAGTCATAAGGAGTTGGAGCTGGCTTGCAGTCACTATAACCAAAGCGACTCAAAACCTTGTCCTCATAGTGAGATTGCATGAGTGTAATCCCACCCTCATCTCCTCTCAATAGCTTAATGTTAAGAATAACATCAGCCACTCCCAAATCCTTCATTTCAAAGCTTTTGGACAAAAAGTCCTTAACCTCCTCAATCACATTGAGGCTGGCTCCAAAAATCAATATGTTATCGACATATAAACACAAGATCACTCCCTCTCCCCCACCGTAGCGATAGTACACACATTTGTCAGCTTCGTTCACAACAAAGCCAGCAGATGTAAGTGTTGTGTCAAACTTCTCATGCCATTGCTTAGGTGCTTGCTTAAGGCCATACAAGGATTTCAACAGTTTACACACCATTCCCTCCTGACCTTCTAGTACATATCCTTCTGGTTGATCCATATAGATCTCCTCTTCCAGCTCTCCGTTTAGGAAAGCTGTCTTAACATCCATCTGATGGACGAGAAGACCATGAGAGGCTGCCAGAGCAAGTAGTACTCGAATCGTGGTCAAGCGGGCAACTGGTGAGTAGGGGTTGAAAAAATCCTCGCCTTCTTTTTGGATATAACCCTTGGCCACAAGCCTTGCCTTATACTTTTCAATTGTACCATCAGGCCTAAGCTTTTTCTTGAAAACCCATTTGCATCCTACAGGCTTGCACCCATATGGACGCTCAACGACTTCCCAAGTACCATTAGACATAATTGAGTCCATCTCACTGCGTATCGCTTCCTTCCAATAGTCAGCGTCAGGAGATGAATATGCCTCTTCTATGGTTCTTGGAGTGTCATCCACGAGGTATACAATGTAGTCATCTCCAAAAGACTTTGCAGTCCTTTGTCTCTTACTCTTTCGAGTTGCTACAATGTTATCCTCCTCAGGATTTTCCTCTGGTGTTTGATCATTGTGTTTTATCGGTGCAAAGTGCTCATGGGGTAAAACAGGTTCTTGACTAGACGTGCTAGGTGTATTTTTCATGGGAAATTCATTCTCAAAAAATGTGGCATCTCTGGACTCAGTAATTGTACCAACACACATGTCGGGTACTCCAGAGTTTACTATTAAGAACCTATAGCCCACACTGTGGATAGCATAACCAAGGAACACATAGTCTACGGTCTTTGATCCAAGTTTACGCTTTTTGGCTATAGGTACATTTACCTTGGCTAAGCAGCCCCATGTGCGTAGGTATGAGAGATTTAATTTCTTCCTTTCCCATTCTTCGAATGGTGTTACTTCCTTATGCTTCACTGGAATTTTATTCAAGACATGACAAGCAGTAAAAATTGCCTCACCCCACCATTCCTTGGAAAGTCCCGCAGTGTCTAACATGGCATTCACCATCTCAGTTAGAGTGCGGTTCTTTCTTTTGGCTACCCCATTTGATTGGGGTGAATAGGGAGGCGTTCTCTCATGAATAATTCAAAACTCTTCGCAAAAGGACGTAAACTCATTGGAAAAATACTCTCCACCCCTAACAGACCTCAACCGTTTGATTTTCCTTTCAAGTTGGTTTTCTACCTCAGCTTTATAGATTTTAAAGTAATGCAATGCCTCATCCTTTGTTTTCAATAGGTACACATAGCAATATCTAGTGCAATCATCTATCAGTGTCATGAAATATTTCTTTCCCCCTTTAGTCAACACGCCGTTCATTTCGCGGTGCCAAATTTCTTGCCTCAGATGCCTTGTGAGGCTTGCGAGGTTGTTTCGATTGAACACAAGTATGGCACTTGGAACCTTTGACAAAAGTGAATTTTGGAATTAAACTCATGTTAGCCAACCGCGTCATACAACCGAAATTCACATGACAAAGTCACGAATGCCACACACTGGACTCATCATTCTCGCTAATATGGTTCACAACATTATTATTATTATTACACATGTCATCCAAAGAAAAACGGAACATACCTCCACTATCATAACCTTTTCCAATAAAAGTTCCATATTTAGATACGACACATTTATTGGATTCAAACACAAGTCTAAAACCATCTCTACACAGTAGAGAGCCGCTAACTAGATTCTTCTTTATTGAAGGGACATGCTGCACGTTCTTCAGCTGCACGGTCTTTCCCAAAGTAAACTTCAGATCGACCGTACCAACACCATGAACAGCCGCAAGCGACCCGTTTCCCATCAACAAGGAGGAACCTCTCCCGACCTGATAAGAAGAAAACATGGAAATATCAGCACACACATGAATATTAGCACCAGTATCAACCCACCAATCAGGTGAATGAAAAACAGAGAGAACTGTAGGTAAAAAATTACCGTACCCCGATGTTCCTCCGCCCTCGCTAATAACCATGTTGGCAGACTTCTTGTCCTTGCGATCAGGACAATTCTTCGCCCAATGCCCAGGCTTACCGCACACAAAGCAGTCGCCCTTGGCCTTTCCCTTGCCTATCTTCTTAAAATTGGTTGTAGCCTTTGGTTTGACATCAGGCTTGACTTTCTTGTTGTTGTTGTTGTGGGATGCGTGAGGGTTCTTCTTTTGCACCAAATTGGTGCTAGAACCTCCCTCGACATTTTTGCCCCGGTTGTCCTTTGCTCTTGCCTT
This sequence comes from Oryza meridionalis, assembly GCA_000338895.3. NCBI lineage: Eukaryota > Viridiplantae > Streptophyta > Magnoliopsida > Poales > Poaceae > Oryza > Oryza meridionalis. Next base: position 4,448,164 of record CM002531.2, read on the forward strand.
CTCCTCAACACCCAAGAGCCAATGAGATCAGTAACACTGAACTCTTGCCTCTTGTGTTTTAGAGAAGTAGCAAAATCCGACCAAGAAGGTGGCAATTTGGCAATAATGCCACCCGCCACAAACTTGTCCGGCAACTCACAGTTGTTGTTCTCAAGTTCCTTTGCCAGCATCTGAATCTCATGAGCCTATTCCACTACAGAACGGTCATCGACCATCTTGTAGTCATAGAACTGCTCCATGACATACAGCTCGCTGCCGGCATCGGAAACTCCGAACTTGGCCTCAAGTGCATCCCACATGTCCTTCCCTGAAGGCATGTGCATGTACACGTCAACTATATTGTCAGCGAGTACACTGATCAATGCTCCACGGAACAGGCAATCTGAAGCCTCGAACTTAGCCTCCTCCTCAGGAGAGAGAGGCAGTTCACTTCGTTTGCCCCGTGAAACATAGAAGCATTGCATCATTGTCAACCACAGTAGTACACGTGCTTTCCATCTCTTATAATTAGAACCATCAAAAGTATGTGGTTTCAGTGTTGCAGCAAAGCCAACTACTGAAAATGACCTATCAGGTTTTTGGATTGTTGGAAATTTGGTCATAATTCGGCATATTTTAATCCAAAATAACAAGATAATAAACATGATATTTACAATGGGATTTGATCCAGTGATAGTGGTGAATGTAATTAACATGAGCATGCTTAATGTAGAATAAGCATCAACAATCACATAATAACACAATGTTGACATTGCGATGAACATTAACAGTAAAACTTCTAATTGAAATAATGTAAGAAGGTTATACCCCAAGAATGGTCCTCCGTTGGAGTTTGAGGCAGTATTGCCTCCGTTGGTGTTGACGGGAGCCTCCTTCTCCTTGTATCCAGTGTTGCCGTTGTCTCTAGTGTTCGACATATTGGTGAAGGTGAAGTAGATGTTGACGAACAGTGAGTAGTCGCGCCTTGCGCTCCCCAAAAACCTGATCGCCCGCCCGTCCGTGCAAACGTCGCAGCAGCGCGTGGTTTCGGAGGCCTACTCTCCCAACGCGTGTGCACACACTCGTCGGGATGAGATTACCGTAGCAGCAACAGCGTTGGAAAATGGATGAAAGTGTGTCTCCCTCTTCTCGCGGGAGATCAAATCCATTCTAATTTTATAAGAGGAATGGAAGATGAAGAGTAAGAGTCATGGAATAGGAAGAGGAATAGAGCAACTAATTGTCATCAACTAGCCATGAACCATCCTCCACTACACAACCATCAACCAACAATCAATTAAGAGTAATTGATGTAAGTTACCAATGGAATAGGAAGAGGAATAGAGCAACTAATTGTCATCAACTAGCCATGAACCATCCTCCACTACACAACCATCAACCATCCATCAATTAGGACTAATTGATATAAGTTACCAATTCCCTAATCAAATGGATTAATTCTCAAAACTCTTCATCCCATTGATATCCCATAAAAGAATGAATTCACATGAATTCCTAGCATAATGAGCCTTGGAATTTATTTGATTTAATTGATTTAAATGGATCAATTACCCAATTAAATCTAACAATTTCTTCATGCAATGTTCATAATCTATATATCGGCAATATCCGCATTTGGCCGGGTCCTTACCCACTTTCACTGGAATCTTGCTGCCCTACTACTACTTGTAGCCTCCAGAAGCTCCAGAAGCTGTACATCACATATTGTTTCATCTGTAAGGTTCCAAATTGGATGAGCTCACTTGGAAATCTCAAGGAATTAAAGCTCTATATCTACTGTCTAAGAGCAGAAGATGTTAAGATACTTGGAGCAATACCAACCTTGATTTTTCTCAAGCTAAAAACCTTTTACGGCACTGTTGGGAGGATCTTTATTCCTGGCTATAAAGGATTCAGATGCTTGAAATATTTTGGTCTGGTCATGATATCATGTGGAACCACACCAGAATTTGAAGAAGGATCAATGCCAAACCTTGAACATCTCAAGCTTAGGTTCTGTGTTCATGAGATGGAGTGCATGAATGGTGCTACCGATTTCGGCATCCGGCACCTCTCCAACCTCAACAAGGTTGAGGTCCATATCTATGGGTGCTCGGTTAGTCACAAAGACTATGATCCAGAGGCTGATAGGGAGGATAGCAACGCCAAAAATGCTGCTTTCCTCATCAAAGCCACCGTTAAGGCGCTTCCGAACTGTGTCACTTGCAGTTTTGAACTAGCAAAAACTTATGGAAACATTGGAACTTTCCATGGGCTTATCAAAATTGTAAGTCACCTGTCAGAAATACTAGGACTTGTCGTTTGATTTGTTTCATCCTCTAAGTTGTTACTAATCCTACATTTCTTTCTTCCATCCTGCAAATTCTGTCATTTGATATTTAATACTCCCTCCATTCCATAATATAAGGGATTTTGACTTTTTACTTGCACTGTTTGACCACTCGTCTTATTCAAAAAAAATTGTGCAAATATAAAAAACGAAAAGTTGTGCTTAAAATACTTTGGATAATAAAATAAGTCACAAATAAAATAAATAATAATTCTAATTTTTTTTGAATAAGACGAATGGTCAAACAGTGCAAGCAAAAAATCAAAATCTCTTATATTATGGGACGGAGGGAGTACCACATTTAATATATGTTATCCCTCACTTTGTTACTCCCATGTTTGGGTCAATTTTCTTATGGTGTTTGATGCAGTTGAATCGACATAATGGAATATCGGTTGAGAGACTCCTTCAAGAAAATGCTTAAGTCGAGGGTGAAGCAGATGATTCAAAACAATATGGCGCGGGCACGGGGCCTCTTCTAGACAGAAATGGTAAATTCAAGAGGTGAGCGAGAGTTCTCTCAGTAACTCCACCAGTGCAATGTTTCATGTCAATATGATCCCACAATATCATAAAGAAAATAACTCATATTCATTCATTTCCATGTATTGGCACATCAAACAGGATGAGACGAACCAAGACGAAGAAGTGAAGAACATGTTGGGAATGAATTGCAGATTGTGTGCGCTATGAAAGGTGCAGTTTGTGTGCTAGTTGCTAGAGAGCTGGAGTCAGTGAATCCGCTATAAATTTCTACAACTCTGTTGAAAGTTCTTGGAGTATCTGTTTTAAGTCTTTGTTTGTTGTGGTTGTTAGTGTGCAATTTGGAGCTGCTCTGTGTTGGTTTGAGTCGAATGGTGATTTAAAGTATGTACCTATACTGTCTGTTAAACCTGGTGCTTCTGTAATTCTTCATATAAATAAAGTAAGTGAGTTGTTACTTAGGTGAAATTTTATACCAACTGGTAAAAATATTTAAATATGAAAAAAGAAATAGAATAATGAGAATGGAAAAGGAAAAAAAAACTGCATGGCAGCATTAATATATGCATTTGTTGACATGTATGCTGCTTTTACCTGGAGTCAAGAAGCTTAAAGATGTCTGTCTTCTTAGCGTTAAAGGTATCTAGAGATGCCACAAATTGACATTAAAAAGTACCATAAATTTCTCTTCGTTTCCTAGAAGAATTGCCTATATATTATGGTACAAATTGTTCTTTTTATTTTGAGAAACAGGCTTCAAGCCTTAAAGCAACTAATCAGTGCTTAAGGGGTTACAGTCCTCAACTAACAGAGAAGAAATACATAAAGGTGGAACTGAAAAAACCAGGTTGAGCACTCCTCACTTGTCAGGCACATTTTCACTAAGCTATGTACCACCTTGTTTGCAGACCAGCGAACCCAAATGACTTTAAATTCCTGGAACGCACTACACCTACTCTTGACTGAGGTATGTATGTATGTATGTCTACATCTCCTCCAGGCTCCAGCTTTGGAGCTTCCTCGGTTCCTCCTATTTCCCAATCAACTCTTGACTGAGGGTCCTTTTCAACCAATCTTGCAAGAACAAGAGTATCCTTTGAATGATGCTAAGCACCGTCGTCGATTTCGCAGCAGTTGGTTTAAACAATTTTGTTGGCTGGAGTATTCACGCCACACAGATCATGCTTATTGTTTGCCATGCTTTATCTTTTCAAAGAAGACAATTGGGAAGGCTGGATCAAATGCATTCACACTTTCACAGTCAATGGGTTTCAAAATTGGAAGAAAGTTAATGTAGGAAAGGAGTGTTCTTTTCTAAAACACATGGGGGATGCTAGCTCAGCTCATAATTATTCAGTTGGGTATGTTGGGAGATCATTAAATCGGACGTGATGGCCGCGTTGTTGAAATTTTGCTCAACCAACTCTCAGAATTTGGAAATGCTGAACACAGCGATTATTATGTTGCTGCCCAAGAAGGAGGCCTCTACCCTTTTGAATGATTATAGACCTATTAGCCTCATTCACAGCTTTGCCAAATTGGCAACGAAGGTCATGGCTTCGAGGCTCACTCCGAGAATGGGTGAGCTAGTCTCTCGCACTCAGACGGCGTTCATTAAAGGCCGATCTATTCAGGAGAACTTCATTTTCGTTCAAGGGCTGACAAGACAATTTCATCAACAAAGGAAAGCCATGGTTCTCCTTAAACTTGACATCTCGAAGGCCTTTGATTCGGTTTCATGGAGCTTCCTTTTGGATATGTTAAAACACAGAGGTTTTGGGTGGAGATGGAGAGGTTGGGTGTCGGCTCTTCTCCTAACTGCAGAAACAAGGATTGACATCAATGGCACTTTAAGTGACCCCTTCAAGCCTATGAGGGGGCTAAGATAAGGGGATCTGTTATCTCCTCTTCTTTTCGTCCTAGTGATGGATACTCTTCATGCTATTTTGCAGAAAGCAATGTCAGCCGGGTTGCTTGACAAAGTTAACCACCGGAGCAGAGCACCAAATAATTCGCTCTACACCGACGACGCAGTCATCTTCTTTAAACCGGTTCGTCATGAGGCCATGCTATTCAAAGCCGTGCTTGACCTCTTTGGTGAAGCCACTGATCTTCTTCCCAACTTCTCCAAGAGTGTAGTTTCACCAATTTGCTGCACAGAGGAACAGAGCTCCTTGGTTCAGGATATTTTACATTGCAGACTTGAGAACCTTCCAATCCTCTATTTGGGTCTTCCGCTCTCCGTGAGGAAACCAACAAAAGCAGAGTTATAACCTCTTTTTGATCGCTTGGCTAAAAAGGTGGCAGGCTAGAAACCAAAGTTCCTTTCACCTGACGGGCGGCTTTGTTTGATCAAATCAGTTTTGATGGGCATTCCGGTTCACCTTCTCTCTGTGATGCAGCTGCCGAAATGGGCCATCAAGGACATCGAACGCCGCTGTAGGGGTTTCTTGTGGAAAGGTCAAGAAGAAGTTAATGGGGGTCATTTCCTAGTTGCTTGGAGAGCCGTCTGTATGCCGGTTGAATTTGGTGGTTTGGGAATCAGGGATATTGAGCTTTTCGGGAAGGCTTTACGACTCAAATGGGAGTTTAACAGGGCTTGAACATGAAGATAGGCCATGGACAATGGCTAATTGGGAATCTGATAAGGATGTCCGTGACATTTTCAGCTCGATTGCGCAGCACATGGTGGGAGATGGCCGCCGCATCGATTTTCGGAGAGGTAACTGGCTGTCTCGTGGGGGAAGTATTGCAAATAATTGGCCTATCCTTTTCTCCTTTGTCGGTCGAACAAAGATCACAGTGGCTCAAGGACTGATGAACAACAGGTGGGTTAGAGACTTGCAGGGGTCCCTTTCCAATAGGGCCCTTGCTGACTATCTGAATTTATGGGATGAGCTGCAACTAGTGTCTCTTCAAGACGGGCAGTCAGATTCGGTTATATGGTGGTTTACAGCAAGCGGCGCCTTCTCGGTTTCCTCTGCATATGAGTTCTTCTACCCTTCGGTGAAGTGCCCCCACGGCGAGCTGATTTGGAAGACCAAAGCGCCGGCAAGAGTGAGGTTCTTCCTTTGGTTAGCTGCGAAGGGCCGGTGTCTTACGGCTGACAACCTCAGCAAACGAGGCTGGCCACATGATACGACATGTACGCTGTGTCGAGCTGCACCGGAAGACTGCATCCATCTGTTTACAAAATGCTCTTTCACTAACAGAGTGTGGCAGCAGTTGAGAACTTGGCTGAATGTGGCGTTTCCCCATCCTGATCAGCTCGGCCTACAGCTTCCAGAATGGTGACAGCAGGTGCGTCTCTGTTTTCGGTCAAGGTACAGGGCCGCCTTCGATTCTCTATTCATGTTGGTCTGTTGGAAGCTTTGGAAAGAAAGAAACACAAGGATTTTTTATGACAGATCAAGGGTGGTAGAACACTTGGTGGCAGACATCAAAGAGGAGGTCCTGATGTGGCGAGCGGCCGGAATTTTTTCTTGCGGCATGTTTTTAGCACCCTGTAAATAGTTTTCCTGTTCTTTTTTGGGGTTTCCCTCGACTCGACATTATAATGTCGTGTATATTGTATTACCCTCTTTTATCTTAATGAAATTTGGTCGACGTCCTTCCGCCGACCCGGCAAAAATTATTCAGTTGGGTGCTTTAATAATATCAAAAATAGTATGGCTCAAATTGACAAAGGTGATGGTTAGACAAAGTGACAAAATAGTTGCAATAGCAAGACTAGGCTGTGTTTGGAACCCTGGGTTCCCAACCCCTCTCCATCGTATTCCACACGCACGCTTTTCAAACTGCTAAATAGTGCGTTTTTTGCAAAAAGTTTCTATACGAAAGTTGCTTAAAAAAATCATATTGATCCATTTTTGAAAAAAAATAGCTAATACTTAATTAATTACATACTAATGGACCGCTCCGTTTTCCATGCGCATTGTGCATGTTGGGAAGAGATGATTCCGAACACAGCCTAAGGCTGACTACTACTATTGATTCCATTCGGTAATAACATGAATTCATTTCAATATTTTTTTTAGAACAGTGCATTTATAATAAATCTAAGTATCTAACGATTTCTTTTGTTTATATGATAGGTGGCTAACATTTCAAGGGTGTCCCTTTAGAGGCCATGATGAATCTTTAGGTTCCATAAATCGAGGTAATTTTCTTGAAATGGATAAGCATTTGGCATCATATAATAAGGAGGTTAAAGAAGTTGTGTTGGAAAATGCTCCAAAAAATGCAAAGTATACCTCATCTGAAGTCCAAAAGGAAATTCTAAGCATAGTTGCTCGAAAAGTGCAAAAATCAATTAGAGAAGAAATTGGCACTAGCAAGTTTTGCATAATGGCTGATGAAGCTCGAGATGAATCTAAGAAAGAGCATATGGCGATAGTTCTTCGGTTTGTCAACAAAGAAGGGCTTATAAAAGAGTGTTTCATTGATCTTGTTCATGTTAGTGGCACTCATGCATTGACTCTTAAGAACTCAATTTGTGCGGTCTTGTCTGGTAATAGCTTGAATGTGCAAGATATTAGAAGTCAAGGTTATGATGAGGCAAGTAACATGCAAAGGGAATGGAATGGATTGAAGGCTCTAATTCTCAATGAGTGCCCATATGCATACTACATCCATTGTGGCTCATCAGCTCCAATTGGCTCTTGTCGCAGCATCAAGGGAAGTACAAGAGGTATACAGTTTTTTTCAGCATGCAAATTTCATAATAAATGTTTTTTTTTGAGAAATTTCATAATAAATGTTGTTAGTGCTTCTCCAAAGTGCAACGAGAGTTGTTAGCAAACCAAGCCACAGAAATTGCTGGTGAAATTGAATTGGGAGAGCTTGATACTGGACGAGGGGCAAATCAGGTGGGCTCTCTACAAAGGCCAGGGGACACTAGATGGAGTTCCCATTATAAATCGATTCAGAGCTTAAAAAAAATGTTTGGTGCCACAATTTCAGTCCTCCGTAGCATTGCACATAATTGTTCAGTTACAAAGTATTCTAGGGGAGATGCTGCAGGTGCCCTGCGAATGATTGTCACGTTTGATTTTGTGTTTATTCTTCTCATGATGGAAAAGATTATGAAGATCACTGATGTGCTATGTCAAACACTCCAAAAGAAATCAACTGATATTTTAAATGCATTGGCTTCTGTTTCTAACACAAAAGCATTGCTTGCTGATTTGCAAAATGAGGGTTGGGAACCTCTTGTCCAGGAGGTCAAATCTTTTTGTGAGAAGCATGAGATTGATATTCCGAATCTGAATAACAAGTATGTTCTTCTGCCTAGGTTTTAAATATGAATGGCAATATGTGACTGTTATTTTTGTAGATTTTTATTTCTTATTTATGTTCCCAAAAATTTGCAGGTATGTTGATGTGACAAAATCTCAAAACAAGAATGACAATACTACAGCTTTTCACCATTACAAAGTTGATGTGTTTAATGTTGCAATTGATTAACAAATGATTGAGCTAGAAGACCGATTCGGTTCTCATTTTCTCAAGCTACAGATCTGTTAGCCCTGTGTGTTTGCTTGGAGTCAAGACTTGAGTCATTTGACATGGCAAAGGTATGCACCCTTGTAGAGAAGTATTATCCTGCTGATTTCTCAAGTCAAGAAAGAGCTCAATTGGAGTGCCAACTACCACATTTTCAACTTGATGTCTGCAACCATCCAGACTTGAGCATATTGCCATCTCTTGCTGAAATAACAAGGGGACTTCTTAAGAGGGAAAAGTTGTTCCTATCCAATGGTGGATAGATTGTTAAGATTAATCTTGACTCTTCCAGTGTCAACTGCAACTGCAGAAAGAGCTTTTTCAGCTATGAAAATTGTGAAGACACGTCTTCGAAATAAAATGGGACACGGCTATCTGCGGGATTACTTGGTAGTTTATATTGAAAAAGAATTAGCGGAAAAGATTAGTTCTGATGAAATTATTAAGGCTTATGATCTAGCTGGTTTTCGTAAACCTAAATTTAAGTTAATAGAGATGTAACTTTCTCTTTCTTTTGACATGTCAATTGCCAAACATGTGTTGAGCTGCTCTATTTTGTGCCTTAAAAACATATGTTCGATGTTATATGGAATGGCCTTGCTACAATGGTGTTTTTTAGTATGCCGTTTTGTTTGTTGATTTGTATCGACTTTGATGCGTTGGTTTGCTTTGACGATATGGTCCCCCCCATACTCAATTCTTGGCTTCGCCACAGGGATGCAAGTAGGTAGTCCCGCTATCCGCATAAAAGTCCGCTTGCTAGTTCATTTCCTATATGATGGTACAAAATTTAGAAGAAAAAATAAACTAAAAGTGAGATAAGCAGGCTAAAAAAACCCGCTTGCCTGCCCCGCTTGCATCCCTAATTGTGTGTGAGGGAGCGTGGTGTCAGAGAGGGAGTGGTGGCTGGTGACACAACCTGTCGAGGTTTGTCATGTGGGGGATTGCAGTACGTACGGCGCCGAAACAGAGCAATGACGCCAACGCGTGACGAGGAACAGTAATCAGTCCGGCGTATCCAGTTTAGGAGTTTGTTAGCCTTTTTTCTCTCTGAGTTGTTAGGATTCTATCTCTCAGATTTGCTATAAATATGTTAGCTATTCAGTTGGGATTAATCAATCAAGTTCAGATCAATCTCGTGTTACTTCCTGTCTCGCCGGTGCGGCGCCGAACATGTATATTGTTAGATTAAACATTGGTCAAAATATATAAAGTTAGAATTGTGCAAAACATGTATATTGTTCGATGGAAAGAGGATTAGATTGGAGGTATTTTAAGAAACTGTGTTTTTACTGTTCTACAAATCAAGTGCTGGTTAAGAAAAAAAATTGAAGCATAACTCAGCATAACTCTACCCCATAGGCATTTCCAATAAAAGAAAAAGTGGCTACACGACATTTATGTATACTCTACAGCAAGGTAAGACCATTCAGAAAAAATGGAAAGATGCACAGCTATAGAAATTTCTAAACACGATTTTATGTATTAAACCTTGTACCAATTTTTTTGGTGTCAAATAGGTACTAGCTTAAGACAATGCCATTGGGTGAACAGAAATAATCATACAATAACCAAGAAAAAGACCATAAGTACATAACAATGCATTGCTAGAATAGCTATCTATTTAAGCATTTAGAATATATTAGAATTGTTTTTTTTAAAAAAAGGTTGCATTACAAAAAATTCTTGTTGATCCAGGAATGCAGCAAGACACCTAGTCTGGTATTTGAGTGGCGATTGGATGCGCTTGAACTCCGTCTAATGACCAAAACAGGAAACAATAAAAACAGTCAATTCAATATCAGAAGTTGCAGATGGAAAAAGAGTGCTCCCATTTTTTCATTTTTAAGGGACATGTATTGTCGGCTCACAAAGACCAACCTGAGAATTCTGCAAGTTGAAGACGACCAGATTACGATCAGCGGTTCCCACAATCATAAGGGGATAGTTCACTGTAAGTACGTAACAGCACACAGGAAGTTGCTGAACATGGACAGGATTTGATTGCCTTGTGTCCCAATACCTATAAATAGCAAGTGGTCCGTATTGGATGTCGACTAGAACAGATCACTGTAACCACAAGAACAGAGGCCTATGCGCTGCGATGAGATTAAGATAAAGTTCCCCTAAATTTTTTGGTAAGCTCATACACTTATGTCGCATTACCAAAGTTTGGCTGTCTATGGCGGCAAACTAAATATGGGCCAATATAAAATGCATGCCTATTAATCAAATAGACAACTTGAACTTGATGCTTGACCTCAAGCTTCCTAAACCAAATATCACTAGCAATCAGGGTCTCCCCAGCAATATAAGCTAAAATTGACAAATATTTTTAGGAATGATCACAAGGCATATATTTTGAATCCATTGTTACTACTTACTAGCGAATGACTATCTCAGAGTAAATAGAGTGGACGATATGAATTCAAATTCCATGTAAAAAGGAATACTGAGGCTGCAAGGATTGGATTTTTGGCACCTTAGAGTCTTATCCCAGCTTCCAGAGACAAGAAGATTCATCCAAGCAATCTCCTTGACAGGTGCGTCATGCATTGCAACAGTCTGAGCCTGCCCACCAGACAACAGAGGCCACATTTTTACTTGTTTATCACAGCCTCCAGAGAACACAGTAGTTCCATCATCCTTCCAAGCTGAACAGAGGACCTGATAGAAGACAAATCAATAAGCACACTAAATACTATGAAAAATCAATACTGTACATTATGTGAATGTGGTCTTGAGAGAAACATTGAGATCATACTGGCTGGTCATGCGATATAGATGCCTTTGGTTGACTACTCCCACCAACAATCTCCCAGCACCGCACCTGTACAAAACTCAAAGTCAAACCTGGTAAGAACACATTGATAAATGCATACTGAAAGTTTACAGGAAAAATAAACTTACCTGGTTACCATACTAAGCTGAGCAATTCTGATGAGTAAAACTGAAACAACTTCAACACAAATGTTAGTTAATTATAAATTTTCAGTGAGCTAAACATTTCATATAAGATCTTTAGAGTGCTGTGAACAGAAACATTGAATCTAAATACAGTTAGTATTCTACGAGGCAAATGGATTTTAGCCTGATTAGGCCAATGCGTTCCATTTCTTTGTACAGAACAAAAGAGAGAGAGAAAGAGATCTCCCATCATGTAGCTCCAGATTCCAGAATGTCATCTTTACACAACTAATTCGATATAAGAAGAAGAAGAACAAAGTCTAGTTACAACTGCATAGCTACCAGCAGCATCAAACAGTCCTAGAATTCGCAGTAGGACGATACTTTTCAGGGATAGAATTTATATGTTGATCGTATTTGCCACTTGAAACCAGCAAAACCAGCGACTCAGCCGTGGAAGCTTCAAGGGAAAAGTTCTTTTCATCAATTTTGGAGATAAACCCCAGCCTTGCGTACCTCCCCTTTCTGTAGTAACTTTCCAACTAAAGCATTTAGCAAGCGGGAGTCAGCTGTCCAACCATTCTTCTCCAAAGAAAGAAATAAATCATCCAACTCTTCTAGCAACCCTTGTTCTATCAAACTTTTCATCATTAACCAGTAGGTCACAACATTTGGCACTAAACCTCTAGCCAAGAGAGAAGCAAACAGATCCTTAGCTTCATCATGCCTGCCACCTCTAACCAATGAGCCAATCATAATACAAAAAGTCCTATTCTCAAGCTGGAAATCCATCAAGCATAGGTTGTGAAACATTCGGAGGGCATCATCAGTGCAATTGTTTTGGCAAAGTCCTTGAAGGATTATGTTGTACATTCTAATAGGAAGCTTAATCCCACTTTTAATCATCCAGAGATGGAGTTCTTTTGCAGCTCTAGTTCTTCCAGCCTGAAACATCCCCTGCAGGATTGTGCCGTACGTAATAATATCCGGATTAACACCCTTGCTTGTCATCTGTCTGAAAAGAGCTAATGCATCCTCTATCCTACCATTCTTACAGTAACCATTAATCATGGTAGTATAGGTAACATCATCAGGTTTCACCCCATATAACACCATACATTCGAGTAATTTCATTGCTTCATCCACCTTACCATGTAAGCAATATCCATCTATGAGTGTGTTGTATGTAATGACATCACGCTGCACATCTACACATACCATCAAGTCAAATATGTTTTTGGCTCTTGTAACCATTCCTTCTTTGCATAGGTGGCTCAACAATGTGTTGAAGAAAATGGTGTTGGGACAGATGCCTCGACCAATCATTTCAATAGCTAACTCCTCGGCCTTGTCCCATTTATCACGGGCACAATGGCCATGAATTAAGGTTCTAAAAACAACAGCATCAGGAGTTAGTCCTTCAAAGATGAGCCTGCCAAATTGGGAGATAGCATCATCCACTTTACCTACCATGCAAAGCGCGTCCATTACTATTCCATAGGTGACTGTATCAGGATTCAATCCTTGCTGCCTCATTTTGCTAAATGCAAGCATGGCCTCATCTACCATTCCATGTTTAGCGTATGCGCATATTATTATGTTAAAGATACAATGATCAGGTTGCGTACCGTTTCGTACCATCACATCCAAGAGTTGGTGCATCTCAACAAGAGATCCTTCACTAGCATACCCATGAAGCAGAGTACCGTATGTAGCACTATTAGGCTTGCGGCCCCTCTTGACCATAGAATCAAAGATCTTTCTAGCTTCCATGGATCTTCCATTCTTGCAGAGATAGTCCATGAGCGTGTTATAAGTGACAACGTTCGGTTCAACACCATCTCTGCACATTTTTCTGAAAATCCCAATGGCCTCTTTGGGCTTTCCTGATGAGCAATATCCATGCAAAAGACTATTGTACGCGATGCAATCAGGCATAACACCATTCTTGACCATCCTAGTAAGGACCTCCCTAGCCTTTTCCATCGCTTGAGCCTTGGATAGGGTAGCGACGATTGAGCTGCAAGTCACAACATTAGGCGACATCCCCTGATCCAGCATTTCATCAAACAGGCAATAAGCTTTGTCCAGCTGACCCTCTCTAAGCAAGACGTTGATGACTGTGTTGTATGAAACCACGTCGGGTGGGCATCCTCATCTAGTATCATCAGCCATCATCGTGTGGAGCAGGTCGAGAGCTTGTTGACTCCTGTTTTCATCGCAGAGGCCCTTGAGAAGGATGTTGTAGGAGAATGCATCCGGCGTGCAACCCAGCGCAGGCATTCGTCGCAGCGCAATGTCCATCGCATCGCCGGTCCTCTTGTCATGGCAGAGAGCCTTGAGCAGAGGACTCAAGGTGATTGCTTCCGCCGTCCATCCGGTCCTAATGACACGGCCGAGGGCGGCGAAAGCGAGGTCCAAGTGGCCGACGCGGCTGCAGCAGCCAATGACGATGCTGTACGTGCACAAGTCGGCTCGGGGCATGCGGTTGAAGAGGGAGACAGCGACGGCGGGGCTGCCACGGGCGACGGGCGGAGAGGGCGCGGTTCAGGTCGACGATGGAGCCGGTGCCTCGGCGAAGCAATTCGTCGAACAGGTGGTGAGCGTGCTCGCTGCCAGCTCCTCCACCACCAGCTTCCTCCTGTTGTTGTTGATGTTGCCGAGGAAGACCCTGCTGATGCTGCTTTGTGCGCGAGAAGCCGGCGTCGGGTCCCCCAAGGCCGGTGACGCGGACACGGCGTGACGACATGGCCGACCTGAATCTGCTTGAGACAGGGCTCCCTCCCTCCCGTGGGGGCTTGGTGGGATTGGGAGGAAGGCGGCCGCTCGTCAGGCTCGTGGAGCGTCTTTGTACCCCGCTGCCGGCGCCGCCGCCGGCGGAGGAATCTGGGTGGGCAGGCGATGGACAGTGGCAATGACCAGTGAGAGATCGAATAACATTAGGTGCTCCAAATTATGAATCCTAGAAATGACTATTTTATGGCCGGCTGCAGCATTTGAGCGTGTCAGTAGGTTCACTATCCTCAAAAAAAAAAAAAAGAGAGTAGTGAACTTACTATGTTTTATTTTTATCTAGGTGTGTGTTTAGTTCACACAAAAATTGAAAGTTTAATTGAAATTGGAACGATACGATGGAAAAGTTGGAAATTTGTGTGTGTAGGAAAGTTTTGATGTGATGGAAAAGTTGAAAGTTTGAAGAATAAGTTGAGAACTAAACTAGGCCTCTGTTTTCTCGGCCATTCTCAATTTCTCATCTCCAGCCGAGTTTAGTTCCAAACTTTTTCTTCAAACTTCCAATTTTTCTATCACATCAAAACTTTCCTACATACATAAACTTTCAACTTTTCCGTCACATCGTTTCAATTTCAACCAAATTTTCAATTTTAGCGTGAACTAAACATACCCTCCTTACAATTACATTTCCTTTTTATGGGTATCTCGAACAGGATGGGATGGAATGATGGAACAGTGAAGAGTAGCAATGACGACAATGACAGATCGATATCACTGTGTTGATGTTTCAGGATGTTCAGTCTTATTAGTAGTTGGGTTTCTTCTTGTTTTGAACTTTTGATGGACCTCTGATCTTAGGTCTTCTTGTTGTAGACACAAATTTATCTTTCTTTTTTCCTGTTGACATACCCGATATCTTCATGATAAGATGTTAGCGCTTTGTTCATTCTGCCTGGCCTGGGACGCTGGGTTTTTGTCCTTGATGTTAAGGTTTGCTAGCAGGTAAAGCCAGCGTTGTTAATTGTAACACATATGATTAGCTTAAAATAAACCTGGGTTATGCGCATATCCTCTGCTGAAACATGTTGCGAGCAGTCCCTTGCTACTCGCCTCCTCCCAGTCCCAGAATTGCCGGCATCCAACACTTGCATTTGATGTTTCTGGGACAACTATCTTGCTTAGTTCAACTTTTGCCCTACCAGACTGACGGTAACGTCAAGCAGAGTGTACATGAATACCAATCAAAATGAGCTGAGCATGTTAATCGTATTCTTCAGATGGCTACCATTTCAAATTCAAGTGGCCATTCAGATTCACGGGCCAAAACCAGAAAGTCGGCATCCACTGGTTTCTCACGGGTAAATTTAGTACATCTCAGAACGTGGCGATAATTCTAACGAAATATGAATCTACATTTGCAATAATTTACAATCACTTGCAACACTTCCCTCAGAAACGGTTCGGGCTGATCTGATTATATCGACAACATAAGACTCGCATAAACTTGGTAAACATAACTTAAATAGGACTAGACACTGCAAACTGATGCATGCTAAAACCTGCGACTAAATCCCCTATCTTCAGTTACTACGAGTAGGCTGACATTTACATCTACCAGATGCTAACACCAGACTGGACACAACAAAATTGATGGCCAACCAAGAGAAAAGCATCCTACACGATGGACAGAGAGGTCCTGGAGAAACGTTTTTGTCTTCCAATGTACATGATTTCTTGTGCACTCTTTGGTTTTGCGTAGCTGGATGTAATCACTTTCTACTTGTTGCGATTCTCGGCTTCCCTTTAACCTCAGATTCCTATTCAAAATGAGGGAACGTCAGTGTAAATGCATTGTGAGATAAACTCAGGAAAGAATCTCAGGATGATAACTGTAAACAAATATTACCTGTGGACTGTGAAGATAGATGGATGTCTTTGCAGTGGCAGGGTTATGGTTTTCAGCCCCACGGCTCCAGTCATAGCAGACCTGGTTAACAGTAAACATGGTTAACAAACTGTAGTCTTTTTCTTCAAAACTTGGAGCCTCAGTTAGAACTATGACTTAGTATTTTTTTTCAAAAAAAAAAAACAGCTCAACAAGAACAAGCATTTCATTTGAATTCAAAATCCAAGGGAATGCATTTGACATACAGGTTAAACAGGACCGGGCATCCATTTGAACTCAAAGTCTATCTAATGAATGGAAAACATCAGGCACTTCTTTCACCATGTTTAGGCCCTGTTTGTTTCCGCTTAAGATTATTGTAATCTAAATTATTGAGCCAGATTACTATAAGCTGGATTATAATAAGCCGACATAGAATAAGTTGTTAGCTGTTTGTTTCTCTGGATTATTAGCTGTTAGCCACCCAAAAATCTAAAAAGCACCTTTAGAGTGGATTACCATATTATAGTAATCTGGCTTATAGATTGTAATGATCTATCATAACAAGCTATTTGTTTGTTTCAGCTTACTCCTAATAATCCAGATTATAATAATCCTAAGCTGAATCAAACAGGGCCTTAATATGTGCATTCAAGATGTCTAGTTCATTGCAGAACTGTGGCACGGGAAACAATAAAATACATCTAAATTCAACCTGGTCAGAAAACATGGTTGCATATAGTCACAAACTAATAAAGTACAACAAGATACTCAAGCATCACTTGACTTACTGCATAAGCAAATATCGACCCATCACTGTTGAAGGTACTGCAAGGAATAGGAAGAGGGCACCGACTAAAAGCCTGTGTAAAAAAAGTGACAGAGGAAGTGAATGATTATATTCTGTATAAAATAAAGGGATGCATGTGAGAAATTGACTGCAACAAAACAAAATTAGCAGACACAAATGACCTGCCTTGTACTAAGCACCCATATGATTGCAAATTAGGCAGATTGCTCATGCAATAGGAGAATCCATGCCATCGAGTAAAAATATAAACATTTTCACTAAAAAAATAATTGCATAACACTAATTACATGGTTGAGCAGATACAAACAGATGATTTTTTTTAACACTGTTCTGAACTTACAAAGTAAGTTCATGAGCTATCTTGGTTTGGTTTCCAGATGTGTGCATGAATATTTATGCAGCACACTAAAATAACAGATAAAGCAATTATGACTATTAAAAATCACTGAATACTCAAGGGAACAAAAATACAAGTGCAATAACCAGTACAAATGGAACTTCAAAAGAGCCAACATCAAACCTTCAGTCTTTGTTTGCTATCCTTATCCCAGAAATTAAATGCGCCATCTGATCCAGCAGTTGCAAACGTGTGATGAACCTGTGCCACGTGATAGAAAATATGAAACCTTAAATATAACTCCGCAAACTATGATTTCCAGACTTCAAAAACCAGTAAGTCGGCAATGCTTTTCTCAATGAAATACATCCTAGAGATGTATTCATGAATGAAGCATACCAATTCAATGAAAAAGATCCTATAACTGAAAATATCATAACCAAAAGCAGAAAAGGTGTTCTATGATGTATGCATAACATTCATAGTCATAATTTGGAATTGTTTGATGGAATCGTAAATAGGACATTTTTGGAGTATTTTGAGACATATCTTTATGAGAATTGCAACATCTGCACGATCAGATTATATACGGTTGTTAGATTGAGTCTTAAAATTTGATGTTCCTTACTTGGAAGTATCCTACATTCCAACGTAGAACTTCAACCGGTATTTTGTGAATAACTGCAAAAAAAATTGTGTTGCCGTAGGTGCTAGGCCCTGTGGCAGGTTGACACCTAACACCTCCAAGTTGGGCTACACAGCTGTCTAGTAGTTCGGCTGCCTAGGCATGGTGCTAGTGCTGAGCAAAGACAGACACCAACAGGCACACTAATCAAGATCATATGAGAGAACTTTGGGGTATGAAACCAATGGTGCCACTCATATCTAGTATATATTGTCAGGCTAATCATTGGTCAAAATATATAAAGTTAGAATTGTGCAAAACATGTATATTGTTCAATTGAAAGAAAATTAGAGGTATTTTGTTGAAGAAGAAACTGTGTTTTTACTGTTCTACAAATCAAGTGATGGTTAAGAAAAAAAAATGCACCATAACTCAGCATAACTCTCCCCCATAAGCATTTCCAATAAAAGCAAAAGTGGCTATACGACATTTATGTATACTCCACAGCAAGGTAAGACCATTCAGAAAAAATATCATAAATATGCTAAGGTATAGGAAAGCGAGAGACAGACGGAGATCTTACTGGGTGAAAATTGAGTGAATTGACAGAGAAAATATCATTCCCTTCCCTGTGACATTTGAACGTGAAATTTTTGCTTTGCTGTGAGTCATCAATATGATGCACACCAACTCTTCCTTCTATGGAACCCACCTTGAAACAAAATTAGGGTCAGAGTCAGACACATGGAAATATACCTCTTGTATAATGTCAGATAGAAATTATTCTTAGGTAACGCTGAGCACTCTATCCGAACAAGGTCATTGCTGATTATGGGTAAAGGTGTATTGGTTGGTTCAAGCATATACAAAACCTACCTTGCTAGACATCTGTAGGCAGATTACAAATGGGAAGATGCACGACTATAGAAATTGCTAAACACGATTTTACGTATTGAACCTTGTACCGATTTTTTTGGTGTCAAATATATACTAGCTGAAGACAATGCCATTGGGTGAATACCAACCAAGAAAAAGACCATAAGTACATAACAATGCATTGCTAGAATAGCTATCTATTTAAGCATTTAGAATAGACTAGAAATTTTTACAAAAAAAGTTGCATTACCAAAAATCCTTGTTGATCCGGGAATGCAGCAAGACACCTAGTCTGGTATTTGAGTGGCGATTGGATGCGTTTGAACTCCGTCTAATGACCAAAACAGGAAACAATATGAGAAGTTGCAGATGAAAAAAGAGTGATCCCCATTATTCATTTTTAAGGGGCATGTATTGTCAGTTCACAAAGACCAACCTGAGGATTCTGCAAGTTGAAGACGACCAGATTACGATCAGCAGTTCCCACAATCATAAGGGGATAATTCACTGTAAGTGCATAACAGCGCTCAGGAAGTTGCTGAACATGGACAGGATTTGATTGCCTTGTGTCCCAATACCTATAAATAGCAAAGTGGTCAGTATTGGATCGACTAGAACAGATCACTGTAACCACAAGAACAGAGGCCTATGTGCTGCGATGAGATTAAGATAAAGTTCCCCTAAATTTTTTGGTAATGCTCATACAACATGTCACATTACCAAAGTTTGGCTGTCTATGGTGGCAAACCAAATATGGGCCAATATAAAATGCATGCCTATTAATCAAATAGATAGCTTGAACTTGATGCTTGACCTCAAGCTTCCTAAATCAAATATCAATAGGAATCAGGGTCTCCCCAACAATATAAGCTAAAATTGTCAAATATTTTTAGGAACGATCACAAGGTGTATATTTTGAATCCATAATTACTACTTACTAGCGAATAACTATCTGAGTAAATAGAGTGGTCGATATGAATTCGAATTCCATGTAAATAGGAATATTGACGCTGCAAGGATTGGATTTTTCGCACCTCAGAGTCTTATCCCAGCTTCCAGAGACAAGAAGATTCATTTGAGGAATCCAAGCGATCTCCTTGACAGGTGCGTCATGCATTGCAACAGTCTGAGCCTGCCCACCAGACAACAGAGGCCACATTTTTACTTGTTTATCACAGCCTCCAGAGAACACAGTAGTTCCATCATCCTTCCAAGCTGAACAGAGGACCTGATAGAAAACAAATCAACGAGCACACTAAATACTAGGAAAATCAATACTGTACATTATGTGAATGCGGTCTTGAGAGAAATATGGAGATCATACTGGCTGGTCATGCGATATAGATGCCTTTGGTTGACTACTCCCACCAACAATCTCCCAGCACCGCACCTGCACAAAACTCAAAGTCAAACCTGGTAAGAACACATTGATAAATGCATACTGAAAGTTTACACGAAAAATAAACTTACCTGGTTATCCCAGGAAGTTGCCACCAGAAGGTTGCTCTTTGGGCTAAAACTGAGGCTCGATACAGAGTCACCTGGATTAGGCAGTACCTGCATTTACAATTTAAACATAATAAATAACTTACAAAGTAAATAATACTACTACTTCCTCCGTTTCCTCCGTTTCATAATGTAAGTCATTCTAGCATTTCCCACATTCATATTGTTGTTAATGAATCTAGATAGATATATATGTCTAGATTCATTAACATCAATATGAATGTGGGAAATGCTAGAATGACTTACATTGTGAAACGGAGGGAGTATGATTTATTTACAGAATGTGAGGACCAACACAAGCGCAGATAGAAAAGGAGGACAATCGTTGCATAAAGCATCACACCTCAAATGACTTGTTTGGATTCATGTTTGGGGCAAGACCAAGCGTCGCCATCTCCTTCTACCTGATCCTTCAAATTTAACAGAACATCGTAAGAAACAAAACAAGAGAAACCAACTCAAGTAGCAATCCGATCTCCCGCAAAAGCACCCACGCATGGGCGGATCTAACATGGGACATGGGGGTTCAGTTGAACCCCCAAACTTTTTGGTAACAAATTAACAAACTGTTACTAGTATTAAGGAATTTCTAGAACAGAAGAAGCTAGGGTTAACGCAAATTCGATAATAGTGAGAGCGTGGGTAGAGAGAGATGGGAAGGAGGATGTGCTAACCAGGACCAGGATGCGGCGGAAGCGCTCGCTCGCTCGCGGGATGGATGGGATCGGCGGTGGCGGCGGTGGCGGCAGGACGAGCGGCGGCGCCGCCTCTGCTCGCTCGAGTTCGAGTCGCGGGACGGACGGGGATCGGCGCAGGCCCTCCCCACGATACGACCTACGGATTTTGCCTCTCTAAACCCGATTCCCCGACCGGTTCACTTCAACCATCGGTTTCAATAAAATAATCAAATTATACTATATTTTATTTATAGAGAATTTTGGTTTAATCAACACATAAAATATATTACTATATTTGTTTTTTTTTTCGTTTCTAAAGCCATTGTAGCAATTAAACCCAAATAGTCAAACGTGGTAGTAATGGACGAAAATTTGAGAGTTGGGTATAGAATGCCATGTGCTCACTTTTTATACGTTTTTAGCATGAAAAATATTTAAGTGTTAGGTAGGGTTTTAAAAGAACCCATGAACCTTGTCCATCGGGGTTTCGATCCCTGGCCAGCTTAATTTTCTTTTGGTTATGTAAAAATCCATTCTGTTTAAATGATTTTTCTCAAGTCAATTACATCTCTGGACTAAGCATTGGTCTGTTTTTTCTTAAACCCCGATTTAGTTCGATTTTTACTAGGCTATTCTATTGAGATGGCACTGGAGAGAGAGTTATTCTTTGCAATTGCCAATTTTGCATATGTACAAGGATATGTCACATTGCAAACATGGAAAGGGCATGAAAATGACCCATTTGCCCTTGTTTGATCTTAGTGTACAACTGTACATTAAGTATGAGGATAAAATACACCTACAATACTTGAGCAACTATATACGAACATATATGCTAGCAGATCCAATAGGTTTATTGTACTTCAAATATTTTCGTTAAAAATTTATCATCTCATATCTTGTTCACATTACTAAAATTTTGCACGGGATAAATCCATAAAATAATTGAACAAATGAAAATCTATTTATATTGTCGAGGGGGAAGTCCCTCGGACAGCGTGGAGTGGAGACCCCTCCATGGGTGTGAAGATTTGACCAGGGGGTTAGTTAGAGAGCGGTGCGAGGTATCTACGATCACAGCGGTTTTGCGGGGCTCGGCTACCCCGCGAGGAGGAGGAGGCAGGAGGTTATACAGGTACAGGCCACCCGGAGGTGTAATACCCTACTCTTGTGTTGGTGTTCGTTGTCTTCTCTAGATCAGCTAAGTACAAGAGAGACTTTTTAGGCTACAAAGCGGAAGTAGTGACCTAGTAGAAAGCAACCCTTCATCCGTATCTAGTCCCCTTCCTTTTATAGTCCAAGGAGGGGTTCACATTATTACAAATCTACCCTTTGGTCTTGTCTCATCAACCCTCTTGTTGTTGTCGGTCGGTGTCGTAATGTAGCCCTCAAGAATCCCTTCATGTCTTACGATTCATATTAGGAATAAGTTCACCGGAGGTCCCTCAATTTAATAGCGAGATTTTTTGAGGTCCCTCAACCACAAAACCAGAAATATTCACCCCTAAACTCATTCAAACCGTTCAAAAAAGGTCCCATGGCAGTATTTGCGCCCGGTTTTGCTAACGTGGCATCCTAGTCAGCAAAAAATAAAAATAATAAATATGTGGGACCCACATGTAAGTGAGAGAAAAGGGTGTAGGCCCCACATCTCTTCTTTCTTTTCTTTTTCTCTTCTCTTCTCTCCTCTCGAGCAGGTGAGGCGGCCGGCGGCGGAGCAGGGTCGGCGGTGGCAGGAGAGGGGGAGAGAGACGGCCGGCGCGATGGCGAGCTCGGCGGCGGAGAGTAGCAACGCGTGGCGCAGCGGCTGGGGAGAGGAGCGGCAGGAATTTTAGAAGAATTAACATCACAAAGTTCTTCCAAGTGCGCGCATGTATCACAGAAGATGAGGGAAACAAATGGTTACCGTGTGAGGAGAAGACAAAGCGGACGAAGAGGAGGAGGAGAGCGCAGGTCGGCGCAGTAGATACCCCGGGCAGGTCGCCGCGGTGGTCGTCCGACCGCCCCCCGCAGCGGCTGCACACGCACTCCTCGCCGCCGGCACCAGCTGCTACCGTCAACGCCCCCTTTCCTACCGCTCCTCTCCCCAGCCGCCGCGTCGCGCGCCGCTACTCTCCGCCGCCGAGCTCGCCATCGCGCCGGCCGTCTCTCTCCCCCTCTCCCGCCGCCGCCACCCCTGCTCCGCCGCCGGCTGCCTCGCCTGCTCAAGAGGAGAGAAGAGAAGAGAAAAAGAAAAGAAAGGAGAGATGTGGGGCCTACACCATTTTCTTTCACTTACATGTGGGGCCCACATATTTTATTTTTTTATTTTTTGCTGACTAGGATGCCACGTCAGCAAAACCGAACGCAAATACTGCCATGGGACCTCCTTTGCATGGTTTGAGTGAGCTTAGGGGTGAACATTTTTGATTTTGTGGTTGAGGGACCTCAAAAAAATCTCGCTGTTAAATTGAGGGACCTCCGGTGAACTTATTCCTTCATATTACCCCGGGCTCCGTCTGACACAGTTGGGCCCCCGCCAGTGTGCTCACCACGCGGTGCGTGGTGGGCCTGACGAGGCCCGACCTGCCCAAAACAACGTCACGGTTGCTTCTCTGTCCGTTTGGCTGAATCAAGTGGCACAGGGAATGTGCGACATGTGTCCCAGGTGCCACCATCCAAAGTGACTCAGCGCTGGCGTCTTGTCCACGTCCTTTCAACTCAGACTACCCGGGGATCCCCCAATAAACCTGTTTCATTTATGGCGGGGTGTGCTGCCTTATACCTGGCTATGGAGCAAGTCCAACTTCTCAAAAGTTTCTGAGGTCACACCCTGCCACGCTTAAAGAAGGTTTATTATTCCTTGATGAACTTCTCGAAGGCCTTGTTGATGAAAGAATATCTTGTTATTGTGCGTCTTTGTACCTTCTAGCGCCCCTCTAAGCCGAGGGACGCAAGCTATACAAGGTCCAAGGTGAGCCCAAGGCCTGAGGCAAGGGCAGGCCAAAGCACACCTTAGATCACGCTTTTATGCTTGACAAGCCTCATCACCCTTCTTCCTTGAGAACCATGTGGCTTGTACATGCTAAGGCAAGCCCGGGGCCCAGAGCTAGGCCGAGCCTAAGGCAGATCTTAGCTCATCTTCTTAAGATATATGTCTTGCATGTTTTTATGCCTCTCTTGTCGAGGACCATAGAACCTGCAAGGGGCCTCGAACAAGGCCGGACTCGAGGCTTACCTTAAACTACACTCTTAAGGCACGTTTGGGGTATGCTTGTGACCCAAGTCAGGTTGCAAGCCACTTATATACTCAAAGTTTTAAGCCATATATGCAACGTTCTTTCTCAGCCAAGAGGAACCCCGTACACGAAATCTTAGGTGGGCCCGGGGCCCTCCAAAAAAGGCCCCTAGCGACGTCACTCTAGGGTCTTCTTTTTATTTTCAAAGACATTCTGAACATGCTGTTTATTTAATAATAATTCTTTTATCAGATAAATGGGTACCCCGATTCCCATTTCGCTGACAAGAGTCTGTGAAATTTTAGTTCAGATTTTTTTCCCTATTTTTTAAAATATGTTTGAAATTTAACATGTGTTTTTGTAGATTTTTACGAGTTATAAGTAAAAATTATATGTTGGAACAATTTCTTTTGTTCAATTGGAGAATGATAAGTAACAGGTTATAGGGGAGTGATAAGAACCATTGAATTATCACCCCAAGGGTTAAAAAAACGACTGAATCTTTTTCAAACTTCAGGCGCCTGGAATCACTCCCAATTTTTCATATGACCATCCCTCACATTTTTTTATCAATGGAAATGGCAGCAATTACAAGTTGAGCGACGCAAATAACTACCCAAGCAAGTTAATTACTGTATAAATATTTACACGTCTTTCAAATTCAGATTCTCCTCCTCCTCCTAGCTACTGTTGCTGCTGCTATCCTATGGTGAACACGTCCGTTTAATTTCTTTCCTGTCCTTGCAAATGAAAATGCAGAGAACTCAAACTGAGCCACTTGAGCTCCATGTCGTCTTCTCCGGCGAGCACAGAGACGGCATCTTCTTCCTCCTCCGGTGATCGATCAGGCAGAGGCCGTTGCCGACGGCGAGCTCTGCTCGCTTTACGCCGGCTCGCGCGGGCGCGCCGCCCAGAGCGAGCTGAGCGCGCGGAGGCGCTGGCAGTAGTCGCCGAGCGCGAGGAGCCCGCGCGCCGCCTGCGGCAGCGTCAGGATCTTGTACATGTTCTGCAGCGTCTCCTGCCGGAGATGGTCGGCCTGCACGTCATCAGCAAGATGTCAGCCTCGTCGCCGGACATGGAGATGGACTGATGGGAGGTAGGTGGTGGTGATCGGATCGGCGATGGCGTACATGGTCGACGAACGCGACGAGGTTGCTGAGCCTGCCCATGGCGCTGCCCATCTGCGCCATGTAGCATCCGCCGTCACCGGCGGCGGAGGACGACGGCTCCTCCTCCGGCGGCGGCGGCGGCGAGGCGGCGCAGGAGGTGGAGACGACGACGGCCTCGGCGAGCAGCGAGTCGGCGAGCGTCTGCTTCAGCTTGTCCATGCCCTGCGACAGTGCGTCCTCGAGGTGCCGCGCCTTCTGCTGGAGCCCCCGCACGTCGGCGGCCTGCCGCTCCGTCATCGGCTCCAGCTGCGGCGCGAGCACCCTGATCACCTCGGAGGGGCGGAACCCGGCGATCCAGAGGAAGAACCGCTCGGCGCCGGTGCGCCACACGCCGGACATCACGAAGAACACGTCGCGCCTCGCCGCCTCGCGCTTCGCCGCGAACAGCCTGTCGTAGTGCGCCAGCGCCGCCTCCACCGCCGCCCGGAGCTCCGGCCCCTCCGCCGCCGGCGCCTGCAGCGCCGCCCTCAGCTCCGCCGTCTGCCTCCCCTGCTCCTCCACCCACTGCGCGTACTCCACCTCGAACGTCACCACACCTGAACACAACAAATCAACATAATTCAATTCCCCATCACAATTCTTCTCGAGCTCCATCGATCGATGGATTCTTGGAGAGAAGCTGACCTGAATCGATGGGCGCTGGTAGGGTGGCTGGGTTGCTGCTGCGGTTGATGTACGCGCCCTGCATAGCTCAGCCATACGTCAGCAATGGCAGCCATGGAGAAGAATCTGCTCGTCACAAGCTGGTTTTCTTTTTAGTTTTTTTGTTCTTACCTGTTGCCTTGCTCGGGTGATCTCCTGCTCCAGATGCGCCAGCTTCATCCGGCTCGTCTCCAGATTCTGGATGTAAGCCTGTCACAAAATCAAACACACCTAAATTAAATCATATCTTTGAATACAAAATCATGAACAATGAGACGAATAATGTGATGTGGTCATGAGCTTCTTCACCTTTTTTCGTAGCCGGCTCTTGCGAGCAGCTTCTCTGTTCTGCGCGAGCCGCCTCTGGATCTAATCGAGAAAAAAGGACGAACAATCA
Source organism: Oryza meridionalis (assembly GCA_000338895.3). NCBI lineage: Eukaryota > Viridiplantae > Streptophyta > Magnoliopsida > Poales > Poaceae > Oryza > Oryza meridionalis. The sequence goes on from CM002531.2 coordinate 4,474,264, forward strand.
ATCGAATTATAGTTTAATAATTCTAATTAAGCTAGTAATTAGCAATAATTTAGGGCGATTAGTTAGCTTGTGTCAGAGAGATTTTGTCCCACCTTGTCTCGAGGCTTGGACGCCTCCTGCTCGAAGCTGTCCGATGCATGTTCTTGCAGAGCAGCGTCGTCTTGATCGTCTCCATGCTGCAGAGGCAGAGCTAGCTGAAGAGCGAATCAAAGATTTTCAAGAAATTCATCAGCAAGATGATGGAGGTCGTTGTGTTAATTAATTATTTACCTGGCTCTCGAACTTGGGCTCTGTTAGCGGCGGCGGCGCGACGGCCATGGCGGCCGGTAAGGCGGCGGCGGCGGCGTTGCTGGTGCTGGCGGTGGTGTCCGGGCGGATGAAGGGGTGGTCTCCCCAGACGCCGGCGGCGAGGGGATGGTGCTGGTGCTGGTGCCGGCGGTCGTAGATCCCCATCGCCGCCGGCGCCGGCGCAGCGAACTGCGCGGCCGCCGGCGCCGCCGAGGTCATGTACCTTGGCGCGCTGCTCGCCGTCGCCGCCACCACACCAAGAAACAACCAATCGATCAATTCAATTCAATTCAACACCGCCACCAATCAAAGAAACGAAGAGAAACCACTGCTCCGATCTCTCTCAGAGCTGGTTCGGTTCAATGGATATGGAGCTCGGAATCCCGACGAGCTCCCCGCTAATGGCGACGCCTCTCTCTCTCGCCTATCGCGGAGTATTTGATTGCTTTGTTGCGTGCTGGCCTGGACCAACTCACACCCTACACTCTCTCTCTAGTTTCTCTCTCTACGGCGTCGTCGCTTCCAAAGACGACAAAACGGGGCACAGAAAGGGTGTCGCCTTGTTCGCTTCCGCCGTCGCCGTTATCACTGACGACGTGATGGCGTCAGCGGTGGTGGGTGCCGCGTTTGACGGTTTGAGAGTTGAAGAGAAGAAAAAGAACATCGTTTTTCGCTAGTACACGCCTCTCAAACCGCTGACTGATGTATTTAAAAAAATATAAAAAGTTAAATTAATTCTTTTTTAAATTTATAATAATTAATATTTAATTAATTAGGCACTAATAGCTTACCTTATTTTACGTATTTTTTCAATGCTTCTCATATATTTTCTTCGTCTTAAAATATATTTCTTTCGTAACAAAAAGACAGCCTAGTATTAGATGCAACATTTCATAGTACAATGAATCTAAACGGAAGTTTGTTTAAATTCGTTGCACCAGAAAATATCACCTCAAATACTAGGTTGTTTTTTTTTTTGACATAAAGAGTACTCCTATAAATGATGTTGGAGGTATAAAAGTACAGCTGAAGACGACGCAGCAAGCCTCGCTGGCGCATGGGGGCACAGGGCGCTTGGGTGGGCCCAGAGGTGGGCGCCCACGTGGCAATGAGTGGGTAGTATGGGTGGGGCCGGGGTGAGATGGCGGTTGCTGCGTGTAGATCCAGTTTGTTGGGGGGGGGGGGGGGGGATGGGTACGGTAACTCTGTCAACCGTTATGTACATCAGTCGTGTGATTTTTTTTTGAAAAAAAATAAAACTAAGGTTATTTTTTGAGTTTTGTTTGTGAATGCTCTGACTGTTAAAGGGGGATTTAGGATTTTAGTTAGGTTGGCTCTTGCATACAAATCCGTATACATGTTTAGATTTATAATTATAAGTAGTTACTCCGTTCATATAATAAGCTCATTTTTTCTTCTCACATCTATCTCAAAATATATTTATTTTTAAGTAATTATTCTATCGGAATTTATGAAAGTATGGAGTATAAAGAAATGAATAATTGTATTGGGATTTAATAAAGTGGGAGTACAATAATTTTTTTTAGTTCTGTAGTATTGATGTGTGGGATGGGTGAAAAAATAAATTTATTTTAAGACGAAAGAAGTATAATTTAAGACATGGGAGTATTGCTTTAGTGGCTATCATTATCAAAAGTAATAGAGAGACTTTTATGTTTACACCAAAAATTTGGTTCAATGGTATATACTCCATTGGCATTAGGTATATCATGTGCAACCTATTTTGGATTGTGTGCTCATAGGAAAAGGATATACATTCTAAACTCTTACTAGTACTGTCATGTTATGAGCACATTAATTTTCTCTAATTCCCATTAATTTAAATCAAACAGTCAGGACTTTTTTAAGAGTTATGTAAAAAAATAATACGTGTAGCGGTGTTATTTCCAATAATAATGTTCAATAGCGTATTCATATGTTAGAAAAATACCTATTGAACTCATTATAAATTGATAAATCAATGTTACGGCACAATCTCATTCAGAAGAAGACATATTTTGACGGAATGAAAAAGACGCACTAGTTACTAGTACATGTATTTTTCATGTAACGAAAAGAAAAAAAGGAAAGTAAATCCATGCACATAAAACCGTTACTTAGACCGGTACCATGTAAACAAAAGAAGAAGTTCCATGGGTTTCATCACGTATAGTAAGATCCTAGCTTTCCAAAGGAACACAAAAAAACAAAAACAAAAACACCATTTTTGTCTTCGATTGCGAGGTCACATGTTTCGCCAGTGGATCTCATTGGCAGGAGACGAGACGACGACGGAGAAGCGGGATCCGACGTGGCGGCATCCACGTCATCCCGAGGGTGACAGGCCACCGTGAAATAACAGCAGCTGAGCACTCAAGCTTTTCTTCTCATGGCGACATGTCATCATATTTTAGAGGTTGAATAGTACTTCATTCGTCAAAAAAAAATCAATCTTGACACGTCATAATACTACGATTTATGTCATAATACTACGATTTATAATATTACGATGTATCAACGCTAACAACCCCATCGTTTAGTTTATTCGTGGCATATTTGCAATAGAAAAGTATTACATGTTCTTAGTGATAAAAACAAAAGCTGAAAAATAAACTTCAATAAAAAAACTCAAAATAAACTTTAAATTTAAAATAGAAAATTTAAATTTTCCCTAAATAGTATAAGTATAAGCGCCAGCGATGGAGGAGTACTAGCTTATCTCGTGGAGTGGAGAGACAGTGACGGCAACGGGGACCATGTCGTCATTGCTGGCGTCACCCCGCATCAGCACAGTGGGGCCGTACGATTGGCTGGCTCACTGACTGTGGCTTGGCCGGTTGGCCGTGCGGGTGGGCCCAGATATAATAGGCATCCCTTCGATGGTTAAAATGCCTAGTTATCATATTTCTAACAGTAAAAATAAGTCGATCTTAAAAAAGGTCTTTTTAATATGGGCATAATCATTAGAGCATAACTTTGTTCACTATTTATTTTAATTGTAATATATTTATAAATTATAATTTTATGGCAGTTTTTCTCACAACAAATGTATGCGCATATGATTCTCGTCCATCGTTATTGCTATCGGTGTTTAAATGTTTTCTTAAACATGTAGCAAAAGAATTTTACATGGTGTTTTGAATAAGCGCTTCATTTGAGGTGGTTGTTTGGTTAATTATTAGTTGTCACACATATATTGTTGACACTATTCAGTGGGCTAAAGCCCATATAAAGAATTATTCTTAAGAAAATGATAAAGGTTCACCTCATAGGAAGGAAGGCATGTGAACCTTTGGTACATCTTACTAATTATTCTACGAAAGAGAGGTCTTCTTAAAAGAGAGAGTGTTTTCCTGGTCATTTGAGACATGTGTGGTGGAAAAAACCAGAGAAACAAGCACTCACTTGGTCAGGGATGGGTCAGGCCATATGGCACACGTACACGGCATCCACGTGAATGGTCTAGCAAAATTGGCACCTCATGCTTATGTAGACACGGTTTCCTTTTGCAATTTTATTTTGCTGTAAAAATCGATGTTTGTTGTTGGAAACGCACCGGGTTATTTGATAAGTGGAGTGGCGTGGAGTCCGGATATGTTCCACATGTCTTATCCATTTTGGTTACATGTTATAGAGATCATATAGGCGTCTTGATCACGCGTCCAAATATCTCTATATAAACTGAACTACCGCATCTACGCAACATATGCAAAAACATCTAAGGTTTACCTCCTAGTTTGTACTATGTCGTCGGTCGTAGTCTACCCCATCTCGCCTACCAGTGTGCATTGATGATCGGGAGAGCAAGTCTCTGGAACCTTCACTTTCGATGTCCTTTACTGGGATAAGGCGCTGATAAGTTTTTTGGAAAGCGCCCTGGGCGAGTAATTGCTAGTCTTTCCCAATAACTCATCTTTCTCTATGTTCGGGCATTGCGCATCGACACCAGTACCGGGCACACATTGCACATGCGGTGCATGTTACTCCCCGTCGAGCCGATCCTCTTTCTGAACAGAACCAGGACTGTTGGTATGTCTCACTCATGTTTCGCATGTTTAATGTGTTCATGTTTAGATCAGTTGAGTTGATTATGTTAGTTTACATGTTTATTGTCATGATTTATTTATAAATAAAATAAATTTATATGTGTTTCTATTTCAAATATATATAGTCTTTGTTTTAATTTCTCCCTTGGTCCACACTCAAGATTAAAATATGTCAACCGAGTATTTTATTCATAATTAAACCGGTTCAAACAAAGTACTTTCTTTCACACTAACTAGTTGTTCGGAACATGGATATCTCACATAGGTTATGATTGACATGATATTGGTCTAATTCAAAATTCATACACTCCAAAACAACTTCTAATATAACTTACTAGAAAGAGGAAATATAAAATTTTTCACACGAATTGCATGCTTCCAAAGTCATAAACCTAGCCCTTTTGTCAGAAAGGACGGCAACATATATAATTGTCATGGAGTAGTAAAGATAGGAAAAATATTTTTCTCTCTTTTTTTAATGGTTGGGACCAACTTTGATTTGTTAGCTCTGAGTTAGTTGGCGATGATGCGTCTCTCACAACGTTTGAGCCGCCAGTGCGTCGTCAGAAAATTAACTAGCGGCACTGAATTGGAATCTGACTATTTGTGGGGGGTGGACCCCACAACATGCCACCAGGGCACCAAGGAATCAGGATCTCCTTTGCAGCCACTCCTAGTGCTTTCTGCACTATTCTGGTCAAAATGAACCTCTATTCTAGTTTATAGATTTGTAGTTTGTGAAACCACATGCATATCTAGTACCACTCCAATAATCTAGAGCCATAGGATTTTATGCTAAATTATCTTGATGAGGGATTATGTATTATCTATCATATAATTTCAGTCGTGCGATGGTATTCGAGGGCATCCTCATCATTTTCACTGGAAAGTATATCCATATTCCTGACTGCGACGATAATAGGAATGTAGTTCGACATCTTATTGGAGGAAACTATATTCCTTGATTTATCGTCATCTCTATTTTAACGTAATAGTTGATGTGTCGTTCAGAAGCAATTGTCATGCAAGTTGAGTGTTGACTCCTCTTTTTAGTCTCTTAAAGTAATCAAGTGTTCACCTTGGTTTAACTGATTGTTATAAGAAATTAGGTGCCGCGCTATCTGTTTTGTGGGAGATTATGGATTTTGAAAGAAGTTGACGACCTAGAAGCTCCCTCGACCATGCCCTTCAATATTAGGGCGAATCAACTATTTAGACCTCCACGAATGGGCCTTTGTTTTTAATTCAACCAATTTTTTCAAAGTGTAGATTTCAAAGGTAAGGTGAATCTCCAAGGACGAGCATACACGTACACATGTCGAAAAAAATCTCCCTCTCTATGGACTCCCATGTAGCCATGTTGTACCACTAGATGAAGATTCCAAAAGAAGGGCACAGCCCCAATACTGTGGTGGACCTGAACTCACTTTGTTGTTTTTGCAAACAATCCACTTGATCTGCTAAAGAACTATTAGCACCATCTCTATAATATAGTGTATATATATTGGGCATCAGATGATTAAGCTAATTCCACTATGTTTGCCATGGCTAAGGTTTTACAGAATCACCTTAATTTCTTTTGTGTAAATTCAAATGGAACAATGGGTTTTTTTAGAACAGAGAAATAATAATAAATGGAACACCAATTAAGAAATTCTTACCTAAGTTTGTGGATGTTGAAATGGTCTTCAAGGTATCCCGGGTAAAGCTCCATATGATTCTTCAGTTGATCACCGTTTATATCTAACATATATTTTCTTTTAAGTGAGAGAGAGAAAGATTGACAAATCAATTCAACTTTTGAGATACATATGGTGTGCCTTCACCTAAAAGAGAACTACATAGATCCTGAAGCATAATGTGTGTTATTGGTATAATTTTTTATTGTAGATTATTATTTGATTACTGCTTCAAGTCTAGGATTTGTAGAGTAGTATTTCATGGAAGTGTAGATTCTTAAACGATTTTAAATTCAACAAAGATTAGGTTTTCTCTTTTAAAAGGAAGAGGGGATATATTCTTTTCCCTTGTTTCTGAATGACATAAGAGCAAAAAAGTTGTCGGTACGTCATCTGTGACCAATGGACTAAAGATGTGTGGTGATGCATGAATATGGAAAAAAAAAATATGCTCTCATGATATATTAGTATAATACCCTATAGAAGATATGATCCTTAAAATAGGTTTACATGTTTGATCATTCTCAACCTCTTAGGAATATAATTACTAACTGGAGAGATGAAGTTCCATTGATTAGGAAATACCATGGTCTATAAAAGGAGATGATTGTGTGCATCCTAGTTGGTGCAGAGGCTGGAAGTGATATTTCTATTAATTATCTAAAAATATTAGTGACAAGAATTTTTTTACATTTGGTTGTTGACAATTGATAGAAGCATAAATACTTGTGGAGAAACAAAGATGATGAGTCATGTTCTTTTTATTTTCAGCGAGCTGTTGCTATTCTGGAAAAAAAAAACAGATCCTGATGCTGTGATTTAGTTTGCTATGTCACTGTATAGTTTTCTTCAAGGAAGATTGTGATAATATACTACAAGGCAAAACATTCTACTTCATGTTTGCCATGCATGGAGATGAACAATGTGATATAAATAAACCTTAAAAAAATTGGCACATTTCTCTGCAAGGAAAAAACCTACTAGTCCTTCATTTTTCTTTTTTTTTTCTTTTCTTTTTGCGACGAAAAAATTTCTAGTCCAAGTAACCTGATATTGGCCAAATTTTAAACACCTCCTTTTGTGGTTGAAGTGTGCAAAATAAAATTACTATACTGAAGAAATCAAATAAAAAGTCGACAACTAACTGTAAACCGAATAAATTGAACAAAATAAAAAACTGAGTAGCAAGGTAGTACCTTTCCTGTGAGGATGACCAGACAAGAACCAAATCAGCCAAGCAAGAAATGGAGCAAGAAGAAAAATGGCTCAAGAGCTCCTCATATATGCAAGTGCTCTTGCTGAGGTCCAAAGGGCAAACACCACTTGCCCACATGAAACCATGTACCAAGGTTATATAAGGAGCCACCCCTGCTTTTTTCCCCCTCAGAAAGGAAGAGCCAATTGCAGAGCTGCTTTTGCTAAGAAATGTTATCAGGGCCTTCAATGCTAGCTTAGGATGCACTAATTATTCCTTTTAGTAAACTAATCAGGTGCATATGTCCAAAGTTACCAGTAAATATAATTCATGATCACCTAACTACCAGAAAGATGGTAACTTTGGTGGTGTAAAAGTTAAAAAAGAAGAAGGCTTTTCAAGTGCCATTTAATTGCATGCATGAAAGTAGATCATCCTTAGTTTTTACTACTGGAACCTGATGAACTACACATATGCACACTGCAAAAAAAAAGTTAAGCTTGAGGTTGAGTAGCCCTGTGCACACACATACACAGTGATTAGGCAGAAAGGTATGTGTAATGACAGATTGAGAAAAGATAGTATACTTCCTCTTGACCTAATCACAAAGTTTAAAGTGCAAATTAGAGAAGCTTGCTTGATTAAGCAATCCTTCAAAGGCACCTTGTAATCATTACTAGTTTTCAGATTAGCAGCAAGAAAGCTGCCATCTTATTCCAGAATCTCACTGTTTTGATTAGCACATACACAATCAGCTAGCTAAGGATGTGTTAGATCACTACTAAACTTGACCATACTTTAATTTGAAGCAAATTAAATTCTTCATTGACTGTGTCACATTGACTGAACTGAAGGCTCATGAAGGCATGCTTATCTACACAAGATTTTAAATTGAGAAAGATTCATAGTACTAGTACTAGTATACAAAGGACTCTCATGTTACTTGATTCCATATGCATGCATGATGCAAGTATTAATTAATGGTCAAGGAAGGATTAACTAGATTCAACACCTTAACTCATGCATTGGAGCTTACCTTTTCTAGCATGTACTCACAAAGAGGCCTCTTTACAGAATTACACCCTCTTTTGTCAGCCATCTGTTGATGATACTGCTGGTGTTCTTCATCCATGTTTGCTTTTTAGGTGCCATATATAGCAAATCATCATGAGCAACATACCTACTAGCTATAGGTTAATTACTGATGTTTCTTTTCTTAATTAGATAACACATTCTAATTAATTAACCCAACCAAAACAACATACCACATTGTCAACTTAAGATATATAATGAGTAAGTTCAACTTAAACTAAGAAGTAAGATAGTGCCATGTACTTCCTCTCTACTCATGACAGAATTATATCCTAGAATGTATGTAGCCAAAGCAATTAACTACTCTGATCAACTATATAGATTCGAACCTTTTATATGGAATAATGGATGTGACAGAGTAAGTTTGTCATCAATAAATTATGGTTTTTATGTTATTGTCCCTCTTCGAATATATAAAAAGTAGAATATATAGTGTTCAAAGATATGTTTTGTCAACATTGAAAAACAGATAACATCATTCTTTATCTACTACAAGAGGGAGTATAGATTGGTGCGTGGCAACGAAGCATTCTCCTTTACTCTAGCTAGAGGCTCCAGAGAAGATAACACCACCTTTGGACCTAATTAAAGAAGATATACTCTGATGTAAAGCATGCACAAGGGATTAACAAATTCATCAACAGTGATTAGTTGATTAAACCACAATGGTTTTGTATTATGAGGGCTCTAATGCAATGGGCCCATTGCTGATTGCAGCATTATCAAAAGCTGCCAGCTGCCTCTGTCACTATCCAACATTTCTTTCTGGTTCCTATAGTTCCTTTAATGTCTTGAATGTGTATGGTTTTCCCCTTAATTTTCTTCTTTCATGGTTTGCACAACTTGATCTTTCACTCCCTCTTCTTAATTTCCCGTTCTTTCGCGGTACCCATCATTTTATTTGTGGCTTTTAGTGCTTTGAGAAAAGTTTATTTACCCATGCATCCTTTTTATCAAGTGTGGACCTGTCCATGGAAGCCTACAAGTATCCTCGATCAACTGTATATTTTGATCTAATTTCCTAGAATTATATATTTTAATATTATTCATGTACACCTCTTCTATCATTTGGGTCGAATTCAGCTAGCCTCCAGTACTCCCCTGTGAACTTTGTGGATTGTTTGCTCTTCAGCTTATCAGTTAAAATCAACATTTGAATTTCAAAACTTAACTTTAGAGTTGATTTTGATGTTTTTTTATCATATCTTTTTCAGTATTGGTTTTTCAGTCGCTTACAAAACATATGTAAAAGTTTTGCCCACAAATTATATTTTGGTCACTAATAAGTGTTACAACTTATAAACAGTTATAGTCAAAACGACATGACTCATTTTTAGGGGCAAATTTAGAAGTACTTGTAATGATTATTTCTATATATATATATTCTATAAATGATCTAGTGGGATTTTTTTCTATGATACACCAAAACTTTCACTACTAGAAAAAGTATTTTTGCACACGTGGGATTTTTTTTTCCTAGGTGGACATGACCCTCGGAGCCAAATGGCCGCCTACAAAAATGTAAACCGGGTTGAAACTCACTGTATTTTCGCATGCGGCTTAAGTGGTCTGGCTGCAAAAATACCCTTTATTTTTGCAGACGGACCTCTTATGTGATCCGCCTGTGAAAATTGGCGTGAATATAAATAGACACGACATGGCAGCAAGATTTTTTTTCTAAGTCTCAGCTCTTCTCTCCCTCTCCCTCACCTCTCCTCTCCCTCAACCCTCTCTTCCTTAGCTCCCTCAGCAACTAGTGGCGGGGGCGGCAGGAACCGGTGACGGCGACGCACGGAGGCGGCGGGGTCGGCGGCGGCAACAGCGAGGTGTAGGGACGGTGATGGCGACTACCGGGGTCGGCGACGGCGACGCTCGGGGGCGGCAGCATCCACACCCAGCACGGCTCCCCTCCCCTCCCTCCCAGATCTGGCCGAAGGAGGGGAGTGGGGAGGAGAGGTGGCGGCAGCTGCCCCTGGAGGTTGTAGAATCGAAACACAAGAACTAAACCAACCAGAGATGGGGGTGAATGGTTGGTTTACTCAAAAACCCAAACTTTTTGCGGAATTAAAAGTTACCCTCAAATTCGAGGGATCACGGTCTGACCGATATAGATGAACCGGTCTGACCGCCTGGAAGCTGTCGGTCTGACCGAGATTGAAACTCCGGTCGGACCACCGAGATCACTTGCCGCGCCTGAAGTCGCTGCCGGTCTGACCACAGCTGACCCGCCGGTCTAACCGCTGCGATGCCGCCGGTCTGACCGCCGATGTCCCGCCGGTTGGACTACTGCACCCGAGAAAACACAAATTGAAAAACTCTCAAAGTAGATGACAACTTTATTGCTTCTCTTTGTATTTACAAAGTGCAACAACAACACTCCTCACGAAAATCTCAACTAAACTCGAAACCCTAACTCAAGTTACAACTCAATGCTCTCAAAAGCGATACCGGGAAGCCTCACGCTCCCTCTCTATTTATACATGAGATAGGCAGGCTAAAGCTACGAACCAAACTCATACTAAAAGTCCTAATCTACATAGGAAACCTTCTCGTACAAGAATCAAACTTTACAAACTCCAATCATACCCAATTTGGACTCCTTTCAAATTTGACTCCGCATCCCATACGCACACAATACCTCCATCGTATGCCATATGGAATCTTCACCAACCACGTGCATTGAACTCTAGCCTAAGTATCCCGCATGATATCTGACCGTCACGGACATCGCCTTATCCCCAAGTCGACTCCCAATCCATCACCGGCAATACTCTCCCGATGCATCAAGTCACCTACACATGAATCAAACAAAGAAACCATATTCCGAGACCAAGCTATCTCTAACTTGACTCATTGTTAGAAAACAACAGTATTACATACGCATAGTATCCATCTAGAAGCCATAAATATGAAACAATCACGGATATCCAAACAAACAACCTTAAACCGAAACCGACACAGACTCGGCCGGTCAGACCACGGGCTGGATCGGTCTGACCGCTCGCATAGCACTGGTCTGACCGGCAACCTGTGCCCGGTCTGACCGGACCCAACAGACAGCAGTATCTGTAGATCACCTGTAAAATCTAATCAAACCACTTAGCCAATAATCTCCAAATATCAAAACCAATAATTTCAGATACCAATTGTTCATCATAGAATAACAATAAAAAACACTTTGATTTTACAGAGGTGGTGACGGCGGTGGTTCCCCTTCCTCCCAGGCCGGAGGCAGGCCGGGAGAGGGTGCTGGTGGCGGTGGCAGTTCCCCTCCCTCCCAGATCCGGCCGGAGGGTGTTGGCAGCGACAGCGGCGGCGCCCCCCCCCCAGCCCCGGCGGCGGCAATGCCCCTGCGCAGTTCCCCTAACCCTAGATTGGCCGGAGGTGAGTAGGAGCGCGGGTGGGGTGGCGGCGATTTTTTTTGTTCGTCGAGATGATTTTCATAGGCGGGTGACTAGGCCGCATTTTCGCAGGCATACAAGCGGATGGTCCCCCATCTGAAAAAATCATTTTTGGCCGCCTGAAAAAACCATTTTTCTAGTAGTATTTGTGAACCATTCATTCTACATTCATCCAAGGGCTAATATTTCTCTTATCTCTTGGGTGGCAAGATTTCATCTATTATCAATTATTTAAAGGCTATTACTATTAATTACTACTACCTCCGTCCTATATTACTCGTTCTATATTACTTGTCGCGTTGAGTTTTTGTTTGTAAAATTTGATCATTCGTCTTATTCAAAAAAATGAAATTATTATTTATTTTATTTGTGACTTGCTTTATTATCAAAAGTACTTTAAGTATTACTATCCTTTTTCATATTTGCACAAAATTTTCAAATAAAACGAATGGTCAAACGTTGCAAGGAAAAAGTCAAAGCGACAACTATTGTGGGACGGAGGTAGTATGAAATATGGAGAGAAGCAATGTTTCCTTGCATGTAATAAATGATCTAGTGACATTGATATTCTCCACCAGGGTTTATACAGCCCCATTTCCTTAGTACTTTTTTTCAATATGAGACATACAATCATTAAAATGAATTTAATTCCATAAACAATTAAATTAATTAACTTCAGCCACATCATCACATGTCTCATTGTCTGGCCTCACTACTACAGGTGCTGCAATAAAGTGCTTGATTGGCCCAAAAGAGAGTTCAGCACCTTGTGTTCAACATGAAGTTAACCATAAACAGCATGGATTCTTCTCAGGAGAAGAGAGAAAAGACTGGGAGGAGAAAAGGAATTTGCATGGACCAAGGAGAGAAAAAAAAGGTTTCGAAAGCATTAGCTAAAAGAAAGAAAGAGTGGAGCCTCAGGAGGTTAGAGGGGTTTCTATTTCACTAGAAAGAATTTAAAGAGTGGTACTGCATGACTAAGATTCTCACATCACTATTGTGCTTGTATATATGCAATCATTCATGGCTACATCAATATATGCATCATGCATGCACATACCATATATGTATGTCTTTGCAACTTGCTAGGGAATATAGAACTTTAGACACCTAGATTTTGGACCATATATATAAACTTTGACGAAGACATTATACATACAAGCCTACTTGGAACACAGATATTTTGCAAGAAGCAATGCAATATTTACATGATACTTCTTTTTAGAGAGAGAGAGAGATGTGGGAACACAAAATAGTCAATAAAACTTGGGAGGTTGGTTGGTATATTCTGTCATTTCAATGGGGGTCAGTGAAATTAGAGAAATCTCCAAATTGATAATTGTTTCCAAGGTATAAATGTAGCAGGATCTAAATTGGGTCTTACAAAGGAAAATGAGAAATTTATAGTACTTATGAAAGAAGGTAACATATGGTATCATATTTTCTACTGTAAATTTGGTTCATTATGATATACGAGGTCCTGGAAGGCTTCAAATTTTATGATGCCTCTCAAATATTGTAAAAACTCAAAGAAAATAACTGAAACCATAAGAGTTTACTATTATATGCACACGATTAATGTAGTGCAGTTTTCTTCCATGTAATCGACAAAATAAGTAGTGCAGTTTGGTGTGTCATCAGCATGGAGTAGGGACCGCCTCAAACATGGCCTGAGTCCTAGGATCAAAAGTGTCATACAATGAGCAAGGTAGAGTGCAATATTTGATAATTTATTCTACTACGAAAAAGAGGCCAAGAACTAGTTAAACATATCAATTACTCAATTAGGTCTTAAGATAATGCTGGATATCTCATTGTGATGGTTGCTTGTTGATCAATGACTAGATGCGGCCTCAGAAGCCGACGCAGGCAGATGAGAGGTGAACATTTTTTTCTGTGATTTTGGTGATGAGATTTCGTGTGCAAAAGTGCTAAGTGCTGAGCACAATAGAATTTGGCCATTTGGCTGCACCATTCGGCGATTCCTCGCATTGATGCTTTATAAATTTTGCAACTTGCGTTACTGAAGACGCACCAGGTGACAGATCCAGGAAAATTGCAAATTCTCGCATGAATTAAACTGTTAAATTAACCTTTCATAAATTCATCAGTCTCCAGTGGCAGATTTAGGGAATTAAACATATTAATTGTGTCGAGTGATACTATGATTGGCATTATTTTAGGTCAACTTAGCAAAGTATATGTTTAATTTAGCCTAAAATTCAAGTTTATTTTTTCTTCAGAAGTTTTTTGTTTTTAAAAAAACACTTGATAGTTACACAATTGTAATAATTGGTTGTACCTTCGTTGAAGTAAAGACCAGAATATCCATTTTATTAAAGAAAAAAAAGATGACGTCACATGTGTATGAGCTTCCACTCAGATAAAACAGCCTTTTACACTGTAATTAATCACCATTTGTTATCACCAATCCGTGATTACCCAAGAGCGCAACACGTAGTCATACACTTAGATTGGCTCACACATCTACTTTGTCGAATCAAGCAGGTAGAGAAAAATAAGACACGGAGATGAGAAAGAGAGGCGAAGTCTTGGATAACCTCATTGCTAATTTGCCAATATAATAACTTATCAGTTGCAAAGCTTCAACCTTGTTAGTTAAACGATGATCATTAGGAGGAGGACACTTCGTGCACTCAAAGTTTGAACCCAAACTCTTTGACAATATGTGCCAGAAGAATAATTGGCACCACTTGTTTTGTCATCCAGAATCAGAGAAGCAGTCTATTTTTTTTATTATTGAAATGGTTACTTACAAAGATCTCAAGATTATATTTGCATCTCTCTCTCTCTCAAATACTATTATAAACGGTATTAATTGTGGCGGTATACACCTCTGTTGGTGTAGAAGCCGGGTTTTATAAATTCTCATTATCTAAAAAATAGACAGTATTAATTAACAACAAACAAGATAGAGTCAGGATCAGAGGCTAGCTGAGCAGCAGTGACATGCACATGTCAATGAGATAGGCATTGACTTGGTTAGTGATCATCAAATGATGGCCTAGCTTGAACCACCAAGCAATTGGGTTCTAGGTAGGAACTAGTGGTTTTTTTTGCTGAAAAAAGTGCAGGTTTTCATCTGTACTCTAGATGCAGAGAAGGATATGAAACAGTGTCCTTGCAGACACATAGGATGAGCCTTTTGTCCCACTCACAATGCAATAATTGGCAAAAGAATACAAGCATTAATCAGCAAACATAATGCAGCAGGCAATGTCAGTTGTCAAGGTGTCATCTCTGCCTCACCTTTACTTTCCCTTTCTTGATCCTTTGCATGGACAGGTATAGATTGGGTGGTAGCTAGGTGCCAATTTGTGCCACACAATGTACCCCATCGATCTCAGTAAGACTTCATTTCTAAATGCTCCGACTCTTGTCCCAAAAAGACTTTATTTTTATCTTTTAATCTAATCTAGGTCCAAAAATGGAGAAGTTTATCCCTTCAATACCTCTTAATTTCCGCTTACTTATTACTCCCTCCTTCCCAAATTGATCATCATGTAATAGAATTCAAAATTTCTCAAATTGATCATCATATAGCTGCATGGACACGGATTTCATCGAAATACAATTAATGCAGTATGGGAGAATATGTGCATGCTAGAGTGTAATTGGCATGGAGTTTTAATCGATGCATGCATTGTGGGAGAACATTTGCATGGTGTCTTAATTGGTGTGATTTAAATTGTCCTTAGTCTTGGTGCATAAACTTATATGATGATCAATTTGGGAAGGATGGAGTACTCCTCATCACTAATTAATGAGGGGCACTTTGGTCTTTTACCCTCCACTAATTTGTCAACTTTGTCTTAAAATTGGGAGTCTTTGTGGGACAGAGGGCAGTACATATGGAGGACCCCAACCACAAAGGCGAGCTGCTTTCACATTCTTGGATCAATCTAAGGGGCCTAAAGTTGTGGAGGAATATGTAACTGAATAACACTGCTATGTGCCTCACTAAGACATGGCGTTCAGTTGCTTATGAAGCTTTAAGCTGACTGGGGCTTGCAGGAAAGGAGAGGATGCAACTCACCAAAGTGTAGAGAAAGTTGCAAAGATTCACTATTTGTGTGATGCTTTTGACGATGTAGAGATGTATGTTATTCTTATGTAGCTTTCGGTTGGTGCCTGGCTTAATTTTAGAATAGTGCCATGTATTTAGATTTGCTATATTTGCCACTTGCATAACTCTTCACTTATTTGTTTTCATACCAAAAAAATGGGCTCTTGGTGGTATTGAACTATCACCATATTATCAAGGCTCATCATACTATGCTTTGCTATATTTGTAGCATAAGCCTGAATGTCACCTAGCAAGAAATCAACAGAGAATTGCATGCAGGTTAGTCTTCTGCTTGCTACACAGCAGGTGATTCATTTTCAGTAGTACACTAGCAGTCAGAACTGTAATTTTAAGCTCTTTTGTATGACACATCACCATATTTTGATGTACCAAAAGATTCATGACTACAATAGCACATTGTACAACATACACATTCATGCGCGGTTTACGATCGCGATACGTTCTATTGTTACCATTGCATAAAAGTAACACAAAAAGAAAGAACTAAAAACCTCTCCATTATGGCCTGTTTTTTTTTACATCATTTCTTCCCTGATGCTGTTGGGTAGATCCTCCTGAAAGCCCAGAGGATGCTGCACCCAATCTGCTGCTGCTTCTTCTCCTTGATGCTCACCTGATGCTCATGGCTTCTTGCTGCAGTGCCCTTGTGTCCTCTCTGCTGCTGCTGTTGCCCTTTGAGAGAACTGGCCACAGCTGCTTCGTACACCATTGCTGCAGACAAAAACTGTTGTTTTTTTCCCCTTGTCTTCTTGTCAAGAACAGATTGCCAAATTGCCCAAATTGCTTGCCTGATTCAGGTGACTGAAAAAAAGAGGATGTGATGTCTCATATTTGTAGTGGTTGATGATGCAGCAGAGAGGAATGGCTGTCTTGGCAACCAAGGAACTGAAACTGACATGTGTCTGAATTTCTAAATTTCTAGCAGGTAGCAGCCAAGGAACTGAAATTGACATGTGTCTGAATTATGAATTTCTGATGGAGATTGTGGTCAAAGTATGGCTCATTCCACTGAACCAAATGACAAATATTTCCTATGAAAACTCAGGTTTTGGCCTCTTCCTGGAAGCCTGGGAGAGGAAGGTACAATTGAAGGAGTCTAAGTAGATGAATTGATGGATGGTTTCTTTGTGCATTATTGATTATTCGTTTATTCGCTTATTCGCAGAATAAGCGAAACAACATATTTCCAAATAAAAAGTAATTTATAAATAAAACTTTTATATACGTGTTCTTAGCGATCTAAAAGCAAAGGCTGAAAAATAAACTTCGATGAAAAACCTCAAAATCAGCTCCAAATTTAAGGTTGAAAATTCAAATTTTGGCTGATAAGTATAAGCATAAGCGAAAAGATGAGGCCCTCAGTCTCTTCAAGTAGTCTGACTGTCTACCTTCTTGTTATTGTATTTTTTTACAAGAAATTAGATGCTGCCTATCCGTTTGTAGGAGATTTTTTTTAAAAAAAATCGAAACAATGTATGTAGACACCTATATACCCACGTATATATTCATCCCTATAAAAATAAAAGAATTATTACTCATAAATATGATCATCAGTGCTAAGTCAAATACATAGGTGAACAGGTCCCCCCCCCCCCCCCACCCCCACCCCCCAAAAAAAAAAAACAGTATCTACGCTCAGTTCGTGGAGATTTCAAGATTTTGAAAGCAGGTGACTGCTTAGATGTTGGGAGTGAATCAACAGGCTTTAGACCCCACAAATAGGCTTTTGTCATCAATTTGATCAATTTTTCGAAGTGTCCTAAATAGTTCTCCAAAAAAGAAAAGAGTCATAAATTCCAAAGCTAAAGTACTCTGTGACGCAAAATATCTCCCTCCATGAACTCCCACTTAGTCACTAGTCATGTTTTGCCACTGGATGGAGATTCCAAAAGAAAGGGCATAGCCCCAACACTGTAGTGGACCTGATCTCACTTTGTGGTTTGTGCAAATAGTTAGGGATGAACTTTGTGGTTTGTGCAAATAGAAATAGTCCACTTGCTCTGCTAAATAACTATTGGCACAGCATATTGTGGCATCAAAATATCAAACGATAAGCTTCCGTTCTGTTTGCTTTGTCTAAGGTTTTACAGAATCACCTTTCTTTTGTGTAAATTCAAACAGGGCACAATTTTATATATATATATATATAAATATAAATATATATAT
Organism: Oryza meridionalis; assembly: GCA_000338895.3. Lineage (NCBI taxonomy): Eukaryota > Viridiplantae > Streptophyta > Magnoliopsida > Poales > Poaceae > Oryza > Oryza meridionalis. The sequence goes on from CM002531.2 coordinate 4,492,239, forward strand.
ATATATATATATATATATATAATGGAATACTAAAAAATGGAACACCAGTTAAAAAGTGGTCACCTAAGTTTGTGCATGTGCAAGAAGAAATTATCATGGCAGCAAAATCTGGAAAGTTAGGGACAAGCACAAACATGTAAACCATTCCCTTAATTTGCAGCCATTTCTTACATTTGCGATCATCCCCAATTGATGACACATCCTTGAAGAATATGACTGTTGGGGATGCTGCAAGATTAAACAGTTTGTGAGTTGTTTTACGTGAACAATGGCTTTTGCATTCACCAACTCGTGAGATAAATATACAGGCTTATACAAAAGGACGGCTGCCAACAACGTGGACCTCGCGGACAAAATATACAACCGGGCCCACACTGGGGTAACATTTTGACAACAAAAGAAATTTGCCGTTACAAGAACCACTCCCTCAGCAATCTAGAATCTAACCAAGCTGAGAGGTGGAGCCAAAATGGCGCGGAAATAATTATCTACCTGGAATTGAGACTACAATTAGCTCAAAGTTTGGGGAAATGAAGAAACCGCTACCCACGCCGCTTCCACAGCACGAACACCTGGCAAAGGAAAACATGCCAGAGATCAGAAAACAGGAGAGAAGGTTGATGTTTTTTAATACAATGACTCGTGCAGTTCTTCAAGACCCTAGTGTGCATGAGCAATCCCTAAAGTCACAAATATTTGATTTTGATGTAGAATGAGAATCGGTCAAAACATTCAAAATTATGGCAATCAATTTTATACCATAGCAAGTTTGTAAAATCTAACAAGTTTATGATATTATGACAGTACTTTCGAGGCAGATCTATGTATATCATTCGTTTTGTTTTTAAACTAAGTATTTGAGAAATTATTAATGGTCGGAATTTTTTAGGTTTGACTTATGTTGTCCTAAATGTCAAATATTTATGACTGGAGGGTGTAAAATCTTGCCATATGCATAAGCCAGCGTTTGGGAATATGTTAGGATTAGGATTAAGGCATACCTGTACAGTAACTTTACAAAGGGGTAAGAATTTTCTGCAAAAGCTACCAGCCTAATTTCAACATCATCCTGGTCCTGAATTTGAAGGATGAGCATACACGCTGCCTTGAACAGCAGGCTTCTGCTGCTGTTGCTGCCGAGATTGCAGCTGCTGCCTCTGCCCACCAATACCATGCCCATGTATAGGCACGCCACCTGACATTTGCCTTTGCAACATGCCTTGGCTAGACACTGACAACAGCATTTCATTTCCAACAAAGGTATCTTGAGGCGAGCTAGCTAACTGCGAGGTTGATGGAACTGTAGTTGGATCATGAGATGACTCTTGTCTCCGCTGGTTTATAGATGAAACACCACCTGGGCTACTTGAATCTGTACTCTTTGCAATGGATGTGGAGGGAATTGCCTGATTATGTTGAACTTGGTCAACAGGTGATTCTATCCTACCATCAGTGTTCATATGACGGTTTTGTTGCATCACCAATCTCTGGATGTTGTTATGTGATGGATTCATGTACCGTTGTTGCTGCTGCTGTGCCAATGGAGATGACGAATGAAGTGGAGCTTGTTGAGAAGTTAACATAGTCTGGTTAGGAGAACCCTGCATTGAGCTTTGACTACCTACATCCGATGTTTGTATTGGTGAGTGAGGCATCTGAGACCCATATATCTTGGGTTGATTACCAGGTTGAACCACTGATGGAACCAAGCCCTTATTACCAGCAAAATACCCCGGGCCCTGTTGCACCATACTTTTATCAGAAACTTGGTTTTTAGAGGTTGTAGAAATACCGCTTGCTTGAGTGGCATCAACTGGTGAACTCTGGTGCATCATATTCCCTCGGCCTAAGCTCTTCATAAGCTTAGCTTGCTGGCTACCTTGATTTCTTTGCTGCTGATTTTGTCTAGACTGCTGCTGACCCTGTTGCTTCTTCTGCTTATGCGATGTATTAACAGGCTGGTTGGGAGGCACTGAGCTATCTAGTGAATTTTGTGCCGGATGCTGCTGTTTATGTTGTGACTGCGAAGATGGGATAGCATTGGAAGCTGGCCCTTGGCTCTGCTGTTGCATTTGTGAACCATTCTGTACAGTCGACACTGCACTGGCTCCAGAAAGTGGGTGCTGTTGTTGGGTCATCATGCATTGTTGCATGTGTCTATCTTTAGCCAAGCGCATAGCATAAGCCTGCTGCTGTGGGCTTGACTGGGTTGTTCCTTGAATATGGGGGTGATGTGTATTTCCAAGCACGTGTGACTGTTGTGGCATCTGATGTGGTTGGGATGACTGAACTGGAAAAGGTTGACCAGGTGAAGATGCTCCGACATTGGAAAATGGAGTACCACTGAAATGAATGGACTGGTTATTTCCCTGTGATACTTGCATCTGAAACTCCTGCATCATCTGCCTATGTTCTTCCATGTTCTGGCCAGGCTACATCAAAGAATGCATAGCATCAGCAACCACATAACAGCAAAAAAGGACAGCTTCTAGCTTTTTACTGATTAAATTAAGCTTTGGATATCGTAAGTATGTCCATGAGCTAAAAAATGGATAGATCGATGCATGCATCATTAACTATGGGATGTAATAACATCACAAAAAAGCAACATGCGTGCTCTAGCTATGATTCTTTCAGATTTGTAATATGATACTTTAAAACTATCACCTGCTAACCATCCAGCAATTGATATTTCTAACCAGAAAACTGAGGGAGTTGGCTACAGTATTTTAGCTTTCAGTAGGCCTAGCCAATGAAGAATGTGCGACACTAATGATTAACCAGGTTTGTGCATAGGCCCATCCTAAGTGGGACCTGAGTATTAAGTGAATTTTGGGCCTAGAGTTTGAAAATAATACTTGAATAATTATATAAATTCGCAGCAGGAAGGACTCAAATTTCCAGGTTCCATCCAGTCTTCCCACAAAGCATGTATAAGCAATGGACTGCATGGCGAATGTTTCTGCTTGTTGTACGAGCAGTTTGGTCAGATATGAAAGTTTAAAATAACATATACATCAGATCTGAATAGAATCTACCGCTTAAAGAGAGAAGTTGGTAATGGATGGGGTGCATACTCTTATGGTGACATTTTATGATAAATCAATGTAGGCAAGTGTGTCGTATTGACTTATTGTAGGACTTCCTAAAATAAATAAATAATTGCGTCCACTACACATGCATACGTTTAGATATAGCCTGTTGATATGATTGTTTAATTGGAAAATTAAGATAAATACTTTGGCATTTTATAAGATCAGAGTATGTGATACTTACTAATCTGAAAACCATTGCAGCAGCACACATGCACTGCTAGTTAATAGAATAACATTAGAATATTAAATTGCCAGTTAGATAGAGGAACCCCGCAAATTGACCAGTATCACCGGTTTACACAGCAGCTAAGTTTGCTTGCCCACAACACATACAAGCCAGTAGCTTGAATGAAGTTCATATATGTTCAGTCAATCAGTACATATTATAACTACTTAGGACTGGTTTTGAAACTATGTTATCATCCATATGATTAGAACAGAAAGTAGGCGGAATGCACGATATTCTATGCCTCTAGCACACACACCAGCCAATGGAGAGCACAAGACATGATGAAAGATATATATCATAACACAGAATGGAAGGAAATGTTTACCCGAAGCATCTGCATTGGATCGCGTGGCCTCAACATAGTATTTCCATGGCCAGGTATGGTACCAGGATGAACATTCACCGTGTTTTGCATGCCTTGCCCATTGTTGGGAAGCATGTTTCCAGGTGAAACCATATTTAGCATTCCTGAGGAACCAAGCCTTGGAAAGGGCGGCCTGGTCACTGGAGTGCCACGATTTAGTCCAGTCATCACCCCCATACCATGAGCACCAGGCATCATCCGAACACCACGATCAACTCCAGCAGGCGCACCAGGAACAGGCACCCCAGGTTGCTGAAGACTTCTGCTGTTGAGCATCTGATTGTACTGGATTCTTTGTTGCTCATCACCCTGCAGAGAGGTAGGTCTAGGCATTCCGTACCTCTGAGAATCCCTGCAACAAAAATTTTACAGAAACGAACATTAGAATGTAAAATTAATTTTATAAGCTAGAGAAGAAAAATAGGATCATTTACCTAGGAGTATTTGGTGTTGAAGGTGATGGCAAAGTATTGCCTAAAACCATACCAGGAGACCCTGGTAGCCTAGTATTCATATTACCAGTAGGAAGGGTGGGACCAATGGAACTGGGATGGTTTGGAAGCATTAAACCACTTGCATGAGATCCCGAGTAACCAATAGAAAGTGCATCTGGGTTTGGAGTCATTGCATCACAAAGATCAAGCGGCCTATTGGTAGTTTTAAATACGAGCATTAGATAAAGTATAAAGAAGACTGGCAGGGACTGTGGATACAGGAAAAGAACATATAAATTGAACACAGCAATGCTCATACATCAAAATGACTCCAGGTGCACATGCTTGAGAAAGTGCATGAAGATGAGAAGAATGGAGTGGGTTTATCTGCTTGAGCTCTTGGCTCTCACCCTGCATGACCAAAAAAGTGAAAGGGGACATCGGGAAAATGATCAGACTAACGTGGGTAAACATGTAAATTCAGAAAATACACATGGCTTAAATTGCATATACAGCAACAAATATAACACTATTTAACATAAAATAATTTGGCCTAACAAAACTTAAGCGAGAGATACCACAAATATCATAAGATTTTATATCCATTTTAAATGAGATACCAAACATAAGGAAAGACCACTCCACAATTCATCATGACAACCCAAGATGAAATCAGCATTTTCAATCATTTTCTTATACATGTCAAACTGTAGCAGATGATTGTCGTTACTGCCAGTAATGAAATACCATATGATGAAGCAAGAGCGTATAAAACAACATGACAGATCAACACATTAACATTGAACAAAGAAGAATAACCATTATGTACTACACGCCGTAGGAAAATTTACAATTCTAATATACTAATACAAAGTCAAGCCTGTAAAAGGCTTTTCCAAAAAAAACTAACCTTTCTACGATTTGGATGCAACTTTTGACCAAGGAATATTATTTTCTCGAAGTGTGCCTTAAGAGTCTCTTCCTCGAATGGTCCTTGAAGGCGCTGGAACAGGTGTCTAGCACTACCCTGATATATTTACATGGAACAGATCACAATGTTAACTGTTAAAAAGATGACATCCTTTGAGCATCTATATGAACACTATTGGACAAGAAAAACTAGCCTCACACTCTGCAGGTCAAAACAAAAACTGGATACTAAATCAACTTCAGAATTTGAAACTTCTAATTCTAAATCCCATTTACATGCTAAGAGGGATAACACAAGAAAACATAAATGGGAGAGCAAACCTTTGGGATGCCAGGCAATGTGGACTGATAATGTTGTGATGAGCCCGAGTCATCTGCGCTATCCGCACCATCACCTGAACCTTTTTCTGTGAGAAGTTTATGGCGATCCTTACACTCATTAGGCCTTCTATATATACACTGCATATACAAGATTCCAGAATCCACAATTAAATAAAACAAATAAAACATCAATGTACTAAAACATCACACTATGATGATCAAATTTGATATCACATAAGATCCAATGTACAAGCGAGGAAATAAACAAACACCAATTAAAAACAGGATTGACAAAAAAGAATACAAAATGCTAAAGAAGTGGAGAAAATAACATGGTTTTCAATAAAATGATTTCTACAAGGCAGACTTGCCGGTACTGGGAAAAACAAAGGATTGACATGGCAAAAAAAAAAAAAGAAAACTTTGAAGTCCTAAATAATAATATATTACCTTCAATTGAACAATGCTGTTCAGTGCGTCACTAACCAGTTCCCAGTTTTGACCCATATCATGTACAAGCACAACAAGAGCCTAATATAATAAAAATGTTAGGTTATTTCTGCACAATATAGCAAGATAGAAATGATCAATTATTTTAACAGCCAATAACCTGATCCTCAAAGCTCGACCATGGACTTCCAGGGCCTGAGTGACTAGCAGCCATCTGACAAAAGGATCAAAAGTTTTCGTGAATGTGCAACAACCAAGAATAAGAATGGAGTACATAAGATGTTAAGAAAGCAAAAAAGGTATGAAAGACAAAAAAAGAGAATAATATGACAAGAGTTTTTTTCCCTTTATTCCTGTGTCTCAAAATTCAACTACCTACATATTTTGGTCAAGCGGACGGAGGAAGTAGTAAACTTCCAATTTTCCCCCATGCTGCCTTCGGTAAAACCATCACAGAGCCACTTTTAGGCAATGATTTCAGAGAATTCTTTTTGCACAAAATGTCCAAAAACTACACCCTTTTGAAGCATTGGACCCCCCCCCCCCCTCTACCTCGGCGCCGGACTCATTGGCGAGGTCCACTGCCACGGCACCACTGTGTCCCCCTCGCTCAGAACAGTGGCAGCCGCTCGCACCGCCACTGCAATGGCAAGAACATGCAGCAGGAGTTCATACAACGGCAAGTTGGAGATAGAGGAGTGATGGATGGAGATGGCAGAGGCGCGTGAGGCCGGGTGTTGCGCCCCCAAGCCACTCCTCACAGGCACAGCACTCAACCTCGCGCGCCTCCGCCATCTCCATCCATAGTTCCATCTCCCGCTTGCCACCACATGAATTCCCTCAGCATCGCCTGCCACTCCGGAGGTGCATGCAGTCACCACCACTCTGAGTGAGGGGGACGGGGTTGACACGAGTGCCAGAGCCAGTAGCACCAACCCTCGGCGCTGATGACACCAGCATCATGGCAGTGGACCTCAGCACCAAGGTAGGGGGCCCAAATCTGGAATAAGTTTTTGGAGGGTTTATTCGTAAAATAAGTTTTTAGAAAGGACTAAAATGTGTAACTGGACCAATTACCGGCTAGAAACCATCGATAACCAATTGCTAAGTGGCCCAAAGAAATGGGACATTCTTGCAATTGCATACATAAAAATGAACATCATATGTGAATCCATGAAAAATAAACGTTATGACAACAGCACAAGCACAACTATTAGGAGGAGTGGCACGGAAATTAAATACACGTGATGACATGAAGATTTATAGTTATAACGAGTAAATGGCCTTCATGGTGCACGAACTTGCGTGTTGGGTACAAGTAGGTATCACAACTTGCAATTGTTTGCTTCAATTCAACAACTTGCCTAGTCCGTGCAAACCCGGGCCAAATCAGTCCACGTAACCGAAAATGATATGATGCGGAAAGTACACACATATCCCAACCCCAGTTGGCCAATAGGTGAATATTGTGTAATTAATAATGGGAGAACATTATGTTGTTGTTTATAGGATGTTAATTTGCAGGGAGCAGAGATGCAGCAGCTTTGTGCAAAAATGAAGTAGAAGGATCAGATTACTATGATGGTCTCTTTATATTGTGTTGGTTTCAATCTTTGGAGCTATTTTATGGTGGAATTAACATCAAGCGATAGCTTTAGTATTGGTTCAATGTCCAAACTCAGTAGCATCCAAGGGAATTTTTTTGTTCCTGATTGCTCTAGTTTAGTTTGCTATAGTGCAGAACACAAGCACATAGTTCAATGTCTAAACTAAGTAGCTACAGCACAACTTACTATATAAGCAACTGATGCGTGTACTACAGGGCTACATGTCATCAATGAGTGCCACCTCAGATGATTTCCACCTGCATGGACTGTTTTGGCCCTGGTTCGAACAGACTAAGGCAAGTTGTTGCACCAGAACGAATGATTTGCAAGCTGTTGCAACTATTTGCACTTACTACACAAGTTTATGCACAGTGAGCGTAATTTACTCTATAACAACTGAACATGATATTTGAGTACATCACATATTAATTCATTAGAGTCCATAGTACAAATAAATCACATACAACCAGACATGGGTAGAGACTCTCATATAACACAAATAATAGGAGTAGGAACATTTTGCACATATGACGGCATGAGGATGATGCGGAAATTATGAAAAATTCATAAAATTTAAATTCTAAAATCATTTTGACCAGTTTATTCCAGTACCAGTCACTGGCTTCAGACCGGTTACCACCGGTGCTTGGAACCTTGTTAATATAAAATGGTAGGATTGTGATATCGACGAGCAAGCCCAACCAATTGGATAAAGTTATGCAAAATGAACTGCAGTTCTCTAAAACTGCTGCTTTAAGGTTGTGTAGCTTTACTGGTAGTATATGTTTGTGAGGTTTACTCATTTGTTTTGGTGATTTATAAGTACTGTTTGTATTAGCAATTATACGTTTCTATAAAACCAGCATAATTTAGTGTTAACAACAGAGAAATTCGAAGTAAAATACAGATTATGAAAAGTAATGCGTCTGAGAGACTTAACATAGTAAATTTGCGTGTTTGTAAACAGATACAAAGAAAACATACAACCATGCCAAGAGGTATATACCTTGAGCACTTTATTTTTTCTCCCACGATCCCGGTTTGTAATGATCTTTATAATCTTAGTAGGATTTGCCATATTACTCATTTGTGAAGCAGCGGGAGATACCATTGGGCCAACTGGTGCAAGTGCTTCTAATGAAACATCTGGTGCTTGGTTCATCAATTTAGGCTTCTTGGCAGCATGCTGACCATTTATCACTGTTGACAAGTCACAAGTGTGAAAAATTATTCCCATGTCCTCTTAAATAGAGCAAGAACTATTTATTATAGATATAAGTTATGCAATCTGAAGTAGAGAAAGAAAATACCAATATTTCCATTTGAATCGAATTGATGGACCTCTGATCTCTTCTTCAAATAATCCTTCTGGTATAGAAAGGAGAAAACATTTATCAGATATTAATGAAACGACAAGCTTTTGCTTTCCAAAAGCATGTGGTGGTTGGAATTTTTTGAGTGGGAGAAGGTTTGTACACCTCCTGTTCTTTTTTACTTGTTATTTACGACCAAATAGCGTCCAATGCACATGTTTGGTAACTAATATTTTTAATCATATATTCATCAAAAACATTGTCATATATAGGTATGGAAGTACTTTTCATGACAGGTTTGCCATTTTCACATATCAAATAGTTCTGCATACATTAGAAGGCTAAGATTTCGAGGCTTAGCTGCACATATTCTAAAACATAGTCCTATTTGAGGAAGGAGGTAATACTTCACTAAAAGCTGCGATGCTGCTAACCCAAAAATTAGAACATACGAAAACCCAATGATTCATTAAGATGAATAAAATTTGTGGTGTCATTTAGACCACTATTCACTTGTGCTAATTATAAGCTGTATGGCTTATTACTAACAAAAAAAATTGAACGTTAAACTTTTTTATGTGTGTTTAGCGATTTAAAAGCAAATGCTGAAAAATAAACTATGATGAAGAAACCCCAAAATTTACTCCAAAATTATGTTTTAAAATTCTTTTTTTTTTTGCTGCAGCTTATAAGCTGAAGGGTGGACACACCATCAGAGTGTTGGGACACATGTTTAACCACTTAAAACACTAATGGATTCACCATGCTGATTTTGTCTGCAAAAGGTGCAAATGTCATTGACATACTACTCAATCAGAACAGCCAAAAAAATACCTGCTCATATTGAGCAATCAAATCAACCTGAGGTCTAGGATCACAGGCAGTGCCCTGAAACATCAGCAGAATCAACTTACTCTACAACATTGTAAACAAGATAGAGAGAGAGTTGACATAAAGATCTTAACCTTCCCAGCAATCAAAGAGCAAGACTCAGCGACACTTTGAGGTGTCTTGTATCCAGGGTGCTTAGACTTTTTCTTCTTTTTTGACTTAGTAGACACCTCACTGCCATCATACAATTGTCTATCAAAATCAACTGTCGATTCAATATCCACATTCTTCCTTGGAAAAGATCCACCATGCAATGAACTTTGGTCATCTTGACAAGAGTTTGTGTCTCCACTAGAAGCATCTGTTTTACTTGTGAATGCAGTGGCTCCAGAAGCATTAGCAGGATATGGGCTTACAACTCGTTGTCTAGCAGCTGTCCGGATGCGTTTTGTAGGAATATTAAAGAAATCTGAAGGTCTTTTTCCATTTGATAAAAATGGCTGGTTTCCTGGCTTGCTCTCCACATATGGATCATAAGGCATGTCAACACCAGTACTGTAATGCCTTGTGCCATTCATCCTCTGCTGCATAAGGTGTTTCTTTTTGTGACTCGATTTTGATGGCAAACCACCATCATATGTACCATGCAATACATAAGTAGATGCCTCGACATCATCATCTTCATATGCATGTCCCCTATGTGCATCTAAACCAAAAAAGCATGATAAGAACATTAAGTACATGTAAATATTTCTCAAAACATGTAATAATATATAATATAGAAGGAAATAGTGGTGTAATGGATATATTACCTGCAACAGAGCCTGTTGTAGATGGCTCATAATCATTCTTCTGTCGAGAGTTATTGGTTTTCTGGACGGTAGACATTAATTTTTGTAAGTACAGGCAAACGACGATGAAGTAAAATTCTAAATAAAAGATGGAAAAACAATCCAAAGTAATGGACATCGGACAATAATATGCAATGTGTCAATGCATATCACTTACTCAAGATTGTGCAAAAGGTCAAATGCTCACTTCAGTAAAAAAAAAAAACAGAGAAAGAGAAAAACTCATACACGCAGAAGAGATTGTGTTTCATATCACTAAGAGAGAGAAAAAAAAGGCCACAGGAGAGGGAGTTAGGCCCACACCCCATACACACCAAAGAAAAAACTAGTGAAAATTTCTCCACACAAAGATAAAGGCAACCAGCTAGCACCACAGATAAAGATCTAGCCCAATACATTAGTAATTTATCATAGAGCCATTAGGTAAATAAAATCTTGAAAACAACAGTAGGTTCAATTGTCCAGAACTTTATCAACCCACAGTTGAAAACAACCACGATTTTCTATACTGTCCGATAATTGAAAACCGAACAAAAGCACCGCATAGCATAAAAGAATTACTATTATAAAGCCATCAGAGTACAGAGAGCATGTCCTTGCCTTATTAGCCACAAAAGGACCCTCCACAAACTCTCTGTATGCCTGCATCGCACCAGGGGCTACGCCATAAAATAGGTTTGCCTAGTTAGGAAAAAAATCATAAAACCAGTGTCAGTCAACAGTTTTTGTGTATGCTCCTCAGAGAATTCATTTCAAATTAGATGAAATGTTAAATGGTGTCATCAGATGGGTTACTTCTGAAAGCTGGTCTGGCACTTTCAAAATGCCAAAATCATTCAGCCTGTCAGGAGTAGCTGGTGCTTCAGCTAACGACAGACACTCAGATATATTACAGTTGTCCTTCAGAAACTTTAGTGCGTAACTTTGAATAGGAGACTGAAGCTTCTCTTGTTCCAGAGGTTCGTTACACTGTCCAGATTTGTAAATTATATCAAGCACAAATATGTTAGTCGCTATAAGTTTGTAAATAATGCTTATGCAACATAATAAATACGATGTCCCTATTTTATTCTAAGTTGTCTAGAAAGATCTGAAATCTTAAATTGTCTCGTAAGTGAAAAAGTGGTTGCATGTAAGAGAAATATAAAGAAGGAACAATGTTAGAAAATTGATTTCGCTGACCTGTTCTTTTTCTGCATTGATTCCAGCCAGCTTTGTTTCCCCAATCCCAATTGACTCCTCTGCTTGCTTCTCTTTACGCATTTCACCACTGGTAGCTCGTAAAGTCTCAGCTGAACACCAAAACTTCATGATACTCTTGGCTAGGATTCTAGCAATTGATTTCTGTTTCCTTTGAATGTTTGCTTCCTCAAATGTTGCTCGACCACTTAAGGCAATCCAGTGGCACATCTGGGAAGCTGCTGCACTTTTCCACAGGCGCTCCTTCAATTAGAAAAAGTGATGTTACATAATATCTTTGAATATGTAAATACAGTAAAAGAAATGTTACACGACAAGACAAAAAACTTGCAGCCTGCATGAGAACAAGAATTGATTATTAAGATCACTTTAGAGAATACCTGCATAAATTCATTTGCCATCCAAGCCATCTCCTCCAGGACAAATTCCCAGTGACTCTTTGGCTTCTTCTCCAAAGAAATATTGCAAAGAGATCGTTCACCAGCTTTCTTGATATTGACCTGAGAAGTATTTATTAACTTTCTTCTCAGAAAAGCAGTATCAGAAAAGTATATATTCTAAGTGTACCTCTATTAATCGTGCCCTTCTAAGGATAGAATCTTCATGTTCCTTCTTGGCAACAGTAGAATCTTCGCATTCCTTCTTTTCCATCATTGGAATATTTTCACCAGTTTTATTAACATCATTGTCAGGGTTCATTAATGACACAGAACTAGGCACGTCCTTCGTGAGCAAACCAGACGCCACGGTAACAGAATCCAACTTACCAGCAATATTAGAATCAGGAGAACATTTATTATTTTTTTTCAAATTAGAACATGCTTCCTTATCGACTTTGTCACGACCAGAAGTAGCAAGATTCCCTGTATCCTTTTGTGCATAAACCATCTTGTTATGGACATCAACGTCATCTTTGGCATAAATGGTATTGCTGACTTCTGGTTGAACAGAATTACAAACGCCATCAACAACTGTGGGCATGTCACCACCTTCTGGTTGACCATCTTTGTTTCCATCCTTGTCAGAAGGTATAGCATCACCTAAATCTTCATCAGACACCTTCCCTGATAAGTTCTCACTTTTTCCAGGATGTTCATCAACGGTCTTAGACACATCTGCACATGGTATATCCGCTTCATTTTCATTCAAACTGGCAATTTCTACCTCAGAGGGAGGAACAGCACTCTTGCTAACCATATCATCTGCATGAACAACCAAATTTTTATCTGAGCATCCATTACCTGCTTCTTCCACAGCACATGCTTCTTCCAAGACTTCATTGCATGAAGATGGAAATGAAGAAGTTGCCATTAAAGCAGCTTCTTTTGGACTTGTGTCAGGGGATTCTGCAGAAGTAGCTGCAGTAACTACCAAACCATCTCCAATAAGCTGTGAATTACCATTCACACTGTTTGGTGAGATTTCCGGTGTTTCAACACCATCTTTGATGTTTGTTGTTTCATGAGTTGCTGCTTGGTTTCCTTCATTAGTGTTGTCCATCTCCATCGCATCATGATCACCTAATGAAGCAACCTTTGATGTGTTGTTCCGATCTGGACTTGCTGGTTTTGAGTTGCCAATAGATGAGGCACCATGATCTTCTGATTTTGTTTCTTGTATTATCCCTTTTGCATCTTTCCCTTGAGAATATAGTGGGGAAACTGGTAGAGACCCAACAGACGCAGTGGCATTCTCCCTGCTTGATTTTGATCTGCGACGAGCATACGCCTGGTTCTTTGCCGCAGGGCGGAACAAACTAGAATCTTCAGCCTCTTTTACATTGTTTTGACCATCACAGCGCAGGGACACGTCAGGTTGAGATACATTAGTTCGTTTCGTACCACGTTTGACAAGTTTCTCCCCACCTGTGTTGCTGGTATCTCCATCCAAAAGCATAAGATTATCAGCTGTGTTGGCATCACGGCATGATGAACTTCCTGGCTTGCCGCTACTTTCAACCGAATCCCCATGGGGTGAGGCAGCAAACGCAAAGCTACCCTTAGCTTCACTGTAGTGCAAGTGAGAAAAGAGGATCGTATCAAACAATAATGGCAGCACCGTTATCATATGACAAACCATGAAAATCAGTATCACCTTATCACATTTTGTTCGGTTATATGATCTGCAACAGAAGTGGACTGGACACTAAGTGATGCTACATGTCCAAGTTTGAAATCCAAGGGGTTACCTCCCTGCAATAACAGATTAATAAATCAGGCCAAATGATCTAATGCAAAGTCAACATACACTCCAAACCATAAGGATCCGATTGCAACATACCTTCTCTAAAAATTCAAGCTCCCTTCTTCGTTCTTCACGGACATCATATTCTTGCCTGAAGTTTGTACAGAACATTAGGAATCCACAGAAAGCATATACAGGCTCATAATAAGATGGTCGTCGATGTACCTAAGCTCCTCTTGAGCTTTCTCTATGGCCGCACGGCGTGGCGAAGCTTTCTGATCAATGTTCACACCACATTCTGCAATTCCTCCCATAGAGCACAGCTCAGTATCCACACAGGATCAGGATATGCAAAGGCATCACTGCAAGCATTATCTACTCAGCATGCCATGTCATCACTCATCAATGGACATGACCTTCTCAAAAGTCCGCAAAATGTGCAACCTGTTTCCTGTAAAACATAAGCATGTTGCTGATAACAAGGCAACAATACGCAAAAAACAATAGGAGAAACTAAATATCATAAAGGTGACGGCGTCCTCCCATATCAAGTTTACGGAAAACGCAATCCTTATTACCAACAATAAAAAGGAGACAAAATAAATGCATAGCGCCAGCATTTTCCCAGTCAAGAATAGAGCATGCCAAGTCCAACCATCCTTGCCCAATCAAACACACACACGCAAACGGTTCGACAGCCTTATGGCCTGATCGAACGAAGAGCGCACATAACGACAGAACGTGCCGCGAAGCTAGAAAGTCTTTCTTTCACTAACAAACAGTCCACATGCCATATTAAGGCACACTAAAAAATCACTTTTTTTAAGCAGCCCCGCGAACATTCCGCGCTATCAGAGCTCAAACCGTTTACAGCGTTGCTAAACCATGAATGCTTCAGTTACAGCGAGCGCGCGAAGCTCACCACACGTACCCCCCCACACTCCATTCGCAAATTCGCAAATGCAGCACAATTAAACGGATAGCAGCAGCAGCAGCAGCAATAGCACCACCAGCCCACCTCACCACACACACACACACATCACGAGAGGCCGGGCAGCCCCCGCCAAGGGCACACCTCAATTGCGGCCCTAGGGGACAGCCACGAGCCCTAAGGAGGCCACGGGGAGCGTCGTACGGAGCAGGAGACTCACCTAGGCAGCCCCCGCGCCGGGGGTGGGCTAGGGCTAGGGTTAGGGTTTGCGGGGAGCAGGGGAGCCCCCACCTCGGGGGCGGGGCAGTGGGCGCCGGGAGCACGCGGTGGTGGGGGGAGGCGCGCGGGAGGATCTCCGGGTGGCGGCGGAGACGGCGGCGGCGGCGGCCGGGGGGGTCGCCGGAGATCGGTGGCGCGGCGCGGCGGGGCTCGCGGGCTCGCGGGGGAGGGGGTGGTGGTGGTGGTACGTCGTATATACAGAAGGCAGAGGCCGCGAGGGAGGGAAGGAGAAAGGAGATTGTGTGTTTGCGGGTCGGGTCGGGTCGGGGTTGCGACCGTGTGAGGCTCGCGCGAGGTGGTGCGGTCGGACCCGGTCGGTCGGCGCGGAGTGAGGGTTCGCGGATAGGCGCGCACCGGGATATAGGCCCACCAGAGGCCATTGGCCGGCCCCCACGACTCCTGGAGAAGGGAACGACAAACAAACTCTTTCATCCCAATATCCCATCATTTCGTTTGGCAAAATTCGCTACTACCTCCGTTTGAGATTATAAGATTTTTCTAATATTCCCCATGTTCGTATGGATGTTATGAATCTAGGCACATATATATATCTAAATTCATTAACATACATATATATAGAACACTCATATGGGGCACCATGGTGCCGGGGTACCATAGTATGAAATACACAAATTCGTCTAAATTTTTCAAAATTTTCAAATTGTGAGTATATACCTAGTTATAAGTATTCGATTCATACCTGTACCTAGCAACAAAACAACTCAAATTTAACTTTATTTCACAATCCAATATTACATACCTAACTAATTATATGTTCGGATGCTATATACCTAGAATCAAAATCTAAAAAAACATGTTTAAATTCAGTTCAAACTTATTTTAAACTAGTTAGTAAAGTAGTTAATGTTAATACCTAAACATTTTAAAAAATTTCATACCCATATGAATTGAGTATATACCCAATTTGAATCATGTAGCCCAGGCACCATGGAGCACCAAACAAATTTACCATATATACACACACACACACATATATATATATATATACACACACATACATACATATACATACATATATATATATATATACATATACATACATAACTATATATACACATATATATATATATATACATATATATATATATATATATGAATATATATATATATATATATATATATATATATATATATGAATATGGGCAGTGCTAGTATAATATGAAACAGATGAAGTATTAGACATTTAAATTTTGTGTAATTTACTAAGGTATACTGTAAAAATGTGTCATGATTGATAGGCATCGTAAAAACTGGTAATTTGCTGGAGGACACTTTCGACTCAATTGAAGAGGGAAATTCTTTAAAAGATGAGAATGTTCTTAGGGTCTTTTGAGCTGAGGTGAGGTTGGAATGAAGATGAAATATAATGTATGCTTGTGATGCACTTGGGGAGATGGTAAATTTAAAGTTGCATAATATCTAACTTTTTTACTCTAACGTCATGTTTGAAGCATGTGGTCCTAGGAGCAATTCTCATCTTTCTTAGGTCTCTTGAATTAAGCCGAAAGTGTCATCTAGAAAAATAATATCTCTCAGCCATGACACATTTTTTTATATTGTTCAACAAATTAAACAAATTTTAGGTGACATATAGCAAAATTTGTCTTTCATCAATACTAATTGTTTTGATTATGCTTATGCTTCTTAAGTTAAATTTTAAAATTGATTTTTTTGGCTTTTTCATCATAGATTGTTTACAATATTTGCTTTTAAATTGCTAATGACACATGTATAAAAGGCTTAACCACAAATTATTTTTTAGTTAGTAATAAGATGTTTGGATAAGCATATGAATAAGGGCCAATCATCACTATGAATACGTGAGTGACAATAGATTTATCATTAAGGAAGAGTGTTGTGGGATATTAAACCAATATGATAAAGAGTGTCAAAATGTTAAATCCCTTAGAGAGGGGAGAGGAAGAGCTGAATATCATGTGCACCACCAAGTGTTTCGAATATTTACTTTTTACCACTCTAGAGGAGTGGAGTGGTAAAAGATTTGCTACTCATGTGAGAGGGGTAAAATGGATATGTGGTGAAGAGTGGAAAAAGTTAAATCCTCTAGTAATGTTGTGCTATAGGTATTATTAAATTTACAAAGTAGTACATCCAAAGTAACTCTTTCATCGTCCTTTGCACGTGTGGTTGTAATGCGGGTGCATAATCAATGCATTAGTGGAGCCCGTCTAACCAGGAAAACTTCACGTTGTGTTTCTGATCAGCCTGACTCTAAGTCAGAGGAGTAATAATAAATAAATACTTCCTACGTCTCAATATATAAACCTAGGTAATTCATATAGTTAGCATGCAAAGATGATCAATTGTCGTACTAGAAATAGGAAAGTGATGAGTGTTTAATCAATCAAGTAGCATTCATCAGCCAAACACACTACTGGCTAAACCAAAATTTAGTTTTGCTCATCCATATATGGTAATGATAGAACTAATATAATAACGGTTGTTGTTCTTCTGAATAGAAACAAATCTTGTTTTTAAGTAAAAAAACAGTTTCATTGCCCTCATCCAAACAACCCCTTTGGTTGTGTTTGGATATACATTTGGATTGGGACTGAAACAAGATACAAGTACATGAGATAGTGGTTCATGGTTTGGGATATGAGACTTTTACTCTTTTATGATGGTTGTGATATAATGGATTTATGTTACCCATTTTACCAATGGTAGCCCCTAGCCTCGATCCCGTGGACGTAGCTATCAGATACCGAGGTTGGGGCCCACCATGTTAGTGAGGCGACGTCTTGACATTTGCTCTTCTGCAGCCCAACTTGCCGTTCCCGACCCAATTTCTTGGGGCGAAAGCATCTGATCCTGATGGATGTATGGTGTTTGTGTCTTTGAGTTTGATGAGGTCCATCCTTTCTTATATGTTCCTGAACTCAGGTGCCCCACTTAGTGTCTTCAAGGGGGTTTTTATGTGGGTAACGGGTTGGATGGCTACCCAAACCTAGCCAGTGATACCTGCTCACAAGAAGCGCTACTGCCAACGCCGCCGTGCCGTGCACCACGAGGATCCTCTTCAAGCATCGCCACCTTCAACGTCTCCTCAAGCTTCGCCTTGTACAAGTCTCCCCTTCGGCGTTGGCGCCTCCCTAAAGCTCCATTGCAGATGTCGCCTCCGCCTCCATTTTACCAAGCTTGTTTTATTTAAAAACGAATATCACAAAAATAGTGCAATGTTTCATATTGATATAGCAAAAAAGAATTGCAAGACTATAACCTTAGGAGACTTATAATTAGGAAAAAGGAAAAAAAAACACATCACCACACGCTGACATCTCCTACACACACCAATAGACTGATACTGAATGTGACACCACTATGCGTGACCAAACGCCACCAAACCTACCACGAAACAGTCGTTGACCCACCTGCTCATGCCTCATGCCTCTAAACAGCTAAAATCACGATCTTTTGGACACACCCACAACAAGGGGTGCAGAGGGAGAAGGCAAGAGAGAAGAGAGAGAGAAGAAGATCCACTCGTCCCTCATACAAACCCGCCGCCTTACGAAAAATACCCCAATTGCTTGAGAGTTGACGGAGAAAGCGAGAAACGGGACCGCTAGATGGCGCCTTCAAGAAGGATATGATGCTAAGAGCATAGCTGTTGCTCGTCCAAGGGTTCTGAACCCTATTTTCCCTCAGGGGTTCCCACCAAGGAGAGAACTGGGTGCCTTACCAATGCCCTCAAGAAGGACCACAACACTTAGAAAGTTTCGCCGTCAAGCAAGCTCAAATTGAACTACTACAAAAGGTAATGAATACTTGAACAGACAAACCATATGTGGTTCAACCATTGAACCGCTTAAAGTAGAAGATTAGTTGTGCATAAGTGCGTGCATTAGAAGATGCCAAAATTTTCTTCCATCATGGATCTAAGATTCCCGTTCAGCAGCAAGAAATTTTGGGGGGAAATTTTCATCAGTTGTAGGATAGTGATTCATTCTTATTTCCATGAGCACAAGAAACTCGATCAATTCGGATCGCAATCATGATTCTCTCATGAATCATTGGAGAGATATATAATCAGTTGTCAACAAGTTTGCTTCTTGTATGGATGACAGAGGGCGTAGGAGGCCAAGCAAGATGAACGAGAGAGATAAGGTTTGTTTCTAGTTTCTTGGTATATTTTGTTGTATGTTGAAATTGATTATTACTTTCTCTATCCAAAAATATAGCAACCTAGGATTGGGTTAGACACATCCTAGTTATTGGTAACAAACAACCTTGCTCTAGCTATTGGATCATGATTCATTCTTATTTCCTTGAGCACAAGAAATTCGATCTATTTGGATCGCAATCATAATTCTCTCATGAATCGTTGGAGTGATGTACAATCAGTTGTCACCAAGTTTGCTTCTTGTATGGATGACAAAGAGCGTAGGAGGCCAAGCAAGATGAACGAGAGAGAGAAAGGTTTGTTTATAGTTTCATTCTACATTTGTTGTATGCCAAAATTGATTATTACCCCTTTGTCCAAAAATACACTGATCTATTATTGGATTAGACACATCCTAATACTGGGAATCTGGACATAGACAATACTAGGTTGCTATATTT
Source organism: Oryza meridionalis (assembly GCA_000338895.3). Lineage (NCBI taxonomy): Eukaryota > Viridiplantae > Streptophyta > Magnoliopsida > Poales > Poaceae > Oryza > Oryza meridionalis. The sequence goes on from CM002531.2 coordinate 4,511,863, forward strand.
GTAGGATTTTGGGAGTAATTCTTCTATTATAGCCGTTGGAAACTAGCCGTTGTGGTTTGTGAGAGGGTCAGGCAACGTTGCTAGATCCAGCACCGCACATCCATCACCTCATAAAATCAACAGAAAGTTGCACGATCCTCTGGTTTTTGGCAATCAACAGAGTATGGATGTGTTTAGATTCAGGGGTGAAAAGTTTTGATGTGTCACATCGGATATATGGACACACATTTGATGTATTAAACATAGACTAATAACAAAGCAAACTACAGATTCCGCCGATAAACTGCGAGACGAATTTATTAAGCCTAATTAATCCGGCACTAGCAAATGTTTGCTGTAGCACCACATTGTCAAATCATAGAGCAATTAGGCTTAAAAGATTCGTCTCGAAATTTACACGCAATCTGTGTAATTAGTTTTTTTTTGTTGTCTATATTTAATACTCCATACATGTGTCCATTCGATGTGACAGGGGGAAAAGTTTTTACGTGGGAACTAAACAGGGCCTAGGTTGGTGGTTCATTTCCTGTGCTGCACTATCATTCACAAGTCAGAACTGTAATTAAGTGCTTCTGAATGATACATCATCACCTGGATGTTGTATCAAAAGATCCATGACTACAACAACAATTCATTGTACACCATGTTCCATTCTTTTGTGGCTACAATCACAATGCTTACACATTTAACCATTCGTTTTATTCAAAAATTTTGTGCAAATACGTAAAGATATTTTTAGTGATAAAACAACTCACAACAAAATAGATGATAATTACATTTTTTTTTGAATAAGACGAATGGTCAAACGAGTATCGAAAAGTTAACATTGTCATCTATGAAAAACTAGAGGTAGTATTATCCTTGCATACATAAAAGTAATAGAAAAGAAAACAAAAGTCTTTTGACCTGTTATGTATGTATTTACATCATGATGCAACTGTCACAGCATGATAACCTTCAATCATTTCTTCCCTGAGGTGCTGGAGGCTGTTGGGTAGATCCTCCTGAAAGCCCAGAGGATGCTGCATCCAATCTGCTTCTGCTTCTTCTCCTTACTCACCTGATGCTCATGGCTTCTTGCTGCACTGGCCACAGCTGCTTCGTACACCATTGCTGCAGAGAAAAAACTGCTGCTTTTTTTCTTGTGTTCTTGTCAAGAACAGAGTGACAAATTGCTTGCCTGCTTCAGGAGTTCAGGTGACTGAAAATACCAGGTAGTGAAGTTTGTTATTTGTTGTGGTTGATGATGCAGCAGAAAGGAAGAATGGGCTTGGCAGCCAAGGAATTGAAACTGGCATGTGTCTGAATTGAATCTCTGATGGAGTCATCGGTCAAAAGTATTGACTCAAATACTATTTCCTAAGAAAAAAAACTCAGGTTAAAATAGCCTCTTCCTGGAACACTGAGAGGGTCAGCTGGAGGAGTCAAGTGCATTGCATGATGCTGATGGATTTGTATCTTTGTGCTTTCTTCAGAGTTGCAACTTGTTTGACACGTTTGGTTTTCTGTGTGTTTTCATTTCGCTAAGATAGAAATATAAAGTTAGTGGTTGCAACTGGAACAGTTTCAGATCTAAGGCTTAGTTCGAATTTGGAATTTAGCTTACCTTTTCAAAAACGGGATAAGCCATTAGCGCATGATATTAATTATTACAAACTTTGAAATGGGGTTTATTTGTTTTTTTAAAAATTCTATATAAAAAGTTTTTGAAAAAAACAGTTTGGATGTTTCCGTTTGGAGTTGCAGAAAAGAACAAAAAGGGAACTGGCGGATGCATTTCCAACTTGTAAAATCACTCCTTTATTCACATGATGCCTCACAATCGCAGGTTCTGAACCTGTGATAGATACAGGTAAAGTACATTTCAGCAAAGGAGCGTCCAGTGAGATACACATGAACAAAAACATGGAAATCAACATTTAATAAGTTTTTCCTCCAGTTTCCCACCAAATTGGGACTGAACTCTGAAACTCGTTGCAATTACAAATCTTTAATCCATCAAGAAATATTATACTTGACCTTTGGGACACTATTTTCCCTGAATTCGCATAGAGCCACCCACAAGACTCAACTCGCCAGTTCATAATGCAAGGAATGTTGATTGAGGCCATTCCCAACCCAATGACTAGGATGGTGTCCATATCATTAAATAAGCTACCACCTAGGATGAAAAATGATGTGGCAAGTGAATAAATGAGAAAAGAGAAGAAAATCATATCTTGCATGAGACATGATTTCTACACAACATCTAAAATATCATGTGAGATAAGGAGCATTAAATTTAAGTATGGAATAGTAGTGTTTGCATTGGAAGTGTCTAGTACTAGTTTCTTGATGATGTGGAGTTTATGGAAACCATGTCTAATATTTTGGGTTGGGAATGGCCTGATGCCTGCCATGTTCTTGGGTTCATTTCACCGACGCAGCGAAATCGACATGCAGCCCATCAGCCACCTAGAAGAGATGGCCGTGCAAGCATGCATGTACTCACCTTCCATTGCAGATTGCAGTTGTGCTCATGTCATTATTGGCCATTTGTGACATACTCCATGAAACTGTTGCTCTGTAGTCTACTACTGAGTATCCATATGCAAAATGGAGCCTGCACATGCTGCATCTCAAGTCACCATGTCATCTTGTAAAAAGTAAAAATTTCACATCAGAGTCACATGGTAATAAGCTAGTACTCGTTTCGGACAACGATACGTTCTCCAAAACATATTTTTGACTATGATTTTTTTCTATTATAATACAGAAAAAAAGTAAATATTTAATTTTATCAAAGTATTTTTTTAATACTAATCTATACGTCTTGTTCTAGTGTCTTCAAACTAAATATTTTAAAAGTTATTGATAGTCAAGGTTATAATTATTTAACTTCAACCATGTCTAAAAGACTAAAACATCAAGAATTATAGAGCCAGAGGGAGCAAACTATTAAAGCAGCCAGCTGTGTTCTTCTCTTCTTGGCAACTCTTTGGACTTTGGAACTAGCTATACTAGCTAGCCATGGGTATGCATGCACCCATTAGTTAACAAATCCGCACGTCCTTTGATGGATCCTGCCTAGGTCTAATATATTCATGGTGGAGCACTCACAGTGCTGCCTGCTTCTCCATGAATAGATCTACTCATCTTGCCTGGAGATCTGAGAAGCATAGAAGAAGAATCTCATTTAATGCCAATATTATGATCAATGTTGACTTTTCACAAGATTGGATGGAGAAGAAGTTACATTACCGCAAGATAGCCGGTTTGACTGACAATACGCTCCCAATCAATTTCCGCAAACTAAAAAAACGGCACTTCCTACTTGCACATTTTGAACCTTCAGATGGCTAGCTCAATCTGGACCATCCGATGCATCATTAGACCATCCATAAGTAGTCAGTAGTAATCCTTCCTGCAGCTAATACTCGAGGATGGATTCTAATCTCTTTGGTGGACGTCCACCCATTTCTTGCATGCCATCTAAATAATTATGAAAAAAATCGAAAACAATTTACAAGATAGGTTAATACGTAATATATCACTTCACAAACATTCAAGTTCAAATTCGACTTCTACAAGTTGTAACAAAAATAACAAATTAAACTCTAACTAGTATACGTATATTCACAGTCAAAATTGTTATTTTTGTTACAATTTATAGAAGATGAATTTGAACTTGCATGTTTGTGAAGTGATATATTACATATTAACTTATCATGTCAATTTTTTTTGAAATTTTTTCATAACTATTTAGATGGCATGCAAGAAACAAGTGTTTAAAACAGTTTCCTCTGCAGTAAGTGCAAGTCAATGGACAGAACATCTTTTAAATTTTTTTTATTAAAGGCTATGATCTTTCTTTTTGTCTATGCCACAGTTCAGAATATGGACTAGAAGTACTTCAAGATCATGTGCATCAATCAGCAAATGAGTGCATCACCTCAAAGGCTCATCTCTGTTCCCTCCTCCATGCACAAGGTAGTCTCCAAAGCCCTACAGTGTTCCCAAACCCAAGAAAGAAGCTCCTCAGCTCCAGCTCCTTTCACAATTTGCTCCCAAACAAGGTAGAGCTCCTCCAAGATCCTGCAAAGGGATCACAGCGAGAAGGCGGCGCAAACGGGAGCAGGTGCGGTGTGCAGAGAGGAAGGTGAAAGTGATGGATGGGAGCAAGTACAGACCGAAGGGCTCTGCCATGGCCGGTGCCAGCAAGAAGGTTGCCTATGTCCTTCTGCTGCTGCTGGCGCTGGCCGCTGCCGCGCTCAGCGTCGTCGTCCTGCACAAGGTCAGGGAGCGCCGCGCGTTTGCTGTTCTTCTCCGGGAGCGTGACCGGCAGCTCATCTCCACGCGGATCCTCCTCCAGGTATGGTGATGGATCATGATGCACTTTACTGCTATTTCCATGTACCTGCATTGCACAATGTCTTGCAAACCTGTTAGTTTCTGGGGTGTCTTGTTTAAGCGAACAAAGAAGCATATACCAGATGGTCATATCTCAGTTGTTATTTGTAATAACTAGAAGGTGCAAAGGAAATTATTCTTGCTCACAACCAAATTCCAAATTTAAAAAAAATAAGTAAACGATATATTTGCCCTGAAACCAATATTTTTTTAAAATATCTTAAAGAGAGTAAAGTTTTACAAGTTTAAAGCAGTTGATGACCTGACAAGCTGTTCTTACTAACAAACCGTAACCATTCTTTGTTATCTCTCTCTCTCTCTAATAGGATGATCTCCTTTAAATCACAAATCTTGACCATGATTACCAACCTTAACTATATCATTCAATATATTGGTCTTAAAAGACCATTTATCACTGCACAAGAACATATTTTTGGAGTTGGAGTTTTAACAATAGCAGCAAGTACATTTGCTGACTCTGAAATGTGTACTTATTTTATATTTGTGAACATTACTGTAATGCATAATATTAATGCAGAAACTTATGTATTGAACAATATTCACAACAAAATTTTGGGCTAGAAGCATAATATGAAACAAATTGAGCCAACTATGCATTACCTCCCGAGACATAAGGTCTGTCGACTGTAACAATTAGGGTGGTCTGTTTTGAATTCTTACCATTGAGAATGCTAAACCGAACATCGTTCTGTTCAGTGTTAGACTTATAATCTGAAAAAGATAGCCCTAGTATCGGTCAGACAAGACCATTTCTTTTCAACGGTATGTAAATCAGAGAATTATCATTACACACTACTTGAATTATCCCAATTAATATGTAAATTGCAATACTGAAACCTGTTTGTGACTGACAACCATCTATTAAAAAAAACTAGGTTATGTTTTCTCTGTGCTTCCCACAGTCCATGAAACTAATAATATAGTGTTCCGAACATTTATTCATTTATTATTTAGAAATTTGCTAATTTGTATGAACTGTGTTCCAGAAAAATGGTTTAATGGTAAGAATGTGCGTAGCAAAATATTATTTGGCCTGGCCAGCTTCTGTTTTTGTTTTAATTCAACAATTATCCCGTGAATGAGTAGCTAACTGCACGAACACTACATTATCCTTCCAGAAAGAGAAGGCGTTTAACAAAGAGATGAAGAGGAAGTTGGAAGAACTGAAGGCCACAACATCTTCCCTAAGGACTCAGAAGACAGACCTGAAAACGAAGATCAAAGGACTAGAAGTCACAACCACAACTCTAAAGAACAGAGAGAAAGAACTGGAAGCAGCTCTCTCAGAGAAAAATAGCCGCGTCAGTCAAATGGAAGCGACTCTCACAGATAAAAATAGCCATATCAGACAAATGGAAGAGAAAGCTGCAGGTACAAACCCCGACCAGATGGCAGCTCTGATGGAGCTCCTGCAGCAGAAGGAAGCCGAGCTTGAAGAGATCAAGATCAGGTTCCAAGATTACAAGACAACAGAACGGAAGAGCGTTGGCAGTAAGAGCACTCCTGTTCAAACAAACAACGCAAATGCAAAACCTGACAATGCTGTAGTCGAAAAGGTTACAAGCTCCAGTGATGCTACACCCACTAAAGGAGAAGAAAAGAGTTCTAAGAATACCACAACAGCAGAAAGTAGACATCCAAAAGACAGATCTTTAGAAGAAAAGCAAGTGAAATCTGCAACTAGCAAGGAAGAAGATGGCTTACAAGACAAAACAGATGATGTCATTGAAGATATTGATGATATCTACGGGGAAAGTCATTCAAAGAAGATCGAATTTCCTCGGCGGAACAAAAAGTTTTTGACTAACAGTGGAATAGACAGCCAAGATGAAGAACTGCATAGGATAGAACACCCAGGGAACTCCCTAGACCAGGACAGTGACCGCGTCAGGTACAATAAACTGTTGGAGAAGGAAATTGATAAAGTTTCTGGTGAAACCAAGAATAAAAAGAGTATTGATGGTAGTTTGGAAAAGATATCCAAGCATAGCTTAGGTGATGCCAATAAAAACGGATTGAAACAAGCTGTGGAAGACATGGCTGGTGGTGCTGCTGCTGTGAAGCCCAATATGTCAGTAAATGATGATGGAACTCAACAACAGAACAAGAGACCCAAGAAGAAGAAGACCAGATCCAAGAAGAAGATGATCGATTCTGCAACCACTAATAGTAGTAATGAAGTTACAAAAGAAAAGTAAGTAGATGCCACATCAATCCCAGAGTGAGTTTTGAATTTGAAAATTCACTGCACTACAATGACAGAAACCATGGCTGAAGGGAATATCCTAGATTTTTGGATAGCGGTTGTGAACACCAATGCCATTTGATATTCTGAAATATTTCGGAGAAACGAAGGCCCAGGAGTAGCTGAGAAAATGTACTGATGAATTAATGTCTCAGCGCAGTGCATAACATGTTTTCTACAGCACCATGATTGGTTATGTCTTATGAACATGGTAACATAATGATTTTACACTTTATTCTGTTAAATTAACAATTTTGCAAGTAGCTCAATAGCTCATCATAAATTATCTACAACACTTGAACATTTGGGTACTGGGAAAATCACCCTGCACCTCATGAACACTACAAGCAAGTTTTGTGACCACCAACTCCATTGTCGAAACTCAAATGACTCCAGCCCACACAAGAATTTTGTAGTTTTTTTAAAAACTACTGACATGTCACATCTAGAACCTTGTTAAGAAATACGTATCAATGTGACCGTGTGAGAACAAGTTTGATATGGAACAGACCACAATGCAAATTATGGGACACCAATGCAAATAATTACATGCACAAAATGAATATTTTAGGCCAAAATGATGTATAGAAACAAAAGGTATTGCCATTCAGATTTACATATAACATCAAGAAACTGATAAGCATTTTTTAAGATAATGGAATGAAGCATTCCGGCCTTTACTCAAGAGCTACAACCAATTATTACAAGGTTCACACAAAAGCAAACTCACACAATGAGTATTTAGATAGATAAATACAAGTCGCACAAGAAAACGTGTATGCATTATTTATTCTGTTTAGCAGCGTGCAAGCCTAAATGTTGTTGAGGAACCTAACATAATTCAATTATATGCAGCATATAATGGCGTGACCTTCTTCAGATCTTGATCACTCACTATTGTTATTACTAGCATAAAAGCAGAACTGCTCCAATATAAATTTAACAACTAAATCCCATCTGCAATTGTTTTTCGTCACAATTAGGTGAGCCCAAGAACACGGACGGTGCAATCCTTAGTTGCAAGGAACCAATTCATGGCGAAATCAAATAATTAAAAAAATTGTCGCGGTTAAAATAAACTGATTTTAACTTACTACACACGATGCAAACACACATTGGAGATGGATAATAAATTCATAAATCCCCCAATCCCATACAAATCAGGAGAAAAAAAAAGAAAGAAAGACCTGGAGAGCGATTGAACAGTCCCCACCAGGATCTGATCTTCCCGACTCAACTGAACTTCGCGGCATCCACCTCCAGGACACCCGTGGCCTCCCGCACCGCCGCATCCCGTCCATCCGGCTGGCCGGCGGCCGCCATGGTCGCCGGCTCGCCGCCCGCCTCGTCTTCCTGCGGTGTGGGCACCCGTTAGTAAGAGCGGGATAAAAGGAGGGTTTATTTGCAAAATATCTCTTCCCCGCTTTAACTATCGCCTCGGATTTTGATCTGAGCCGCACAGGGGAGATCGAACAGTCGAGATCCTGTCACGGGTGGAGTAGATTGATAATACGGGTGTAGTTCGAGGGTCTCTTCGGAATTAAACCAGTCGCGTGTTCGCGTGGAATCGTGGGGCCCACTTGTCGGTAGCACCCGCCACCCGGTGGCGGCAACTCGCCGGACACCGAACCGGCCGCCGCTGCCGCTCGCCGGAGATCCCCCCCCCCCCCCCCGGCCGCGCTGCGACGCTACTAGGAGTCACTGGGTTCTACACCACTCAGTCCAATCAAACCCGCTCCGCGGTGGAAGCTCAGAGATCGAGGGAGGAGGAAGATGGCCGGTTGGCCGCCGCCTCTCACGCGCCGGCAGCCAGGTGGACAGGCCATGGCGGCGCCGCCCATTCTGCTGTTTGCTCGGTGAGTTGCCATAGATGCTTGCTAGAGCTAGGAAGACAACTAACAAGATGGTCATCACATTCTTTGTTTCAGTAATTGCAAACTAGTCTAGTCTCCTTGGATGAACCGGATAACACATACAGATTCAGATATATATAAAGATTCAGTTAAATTCTCAAAAGGAATAGAATGTAGCTGAAGGCTTGCATCAGCTATCCATTTTGGCCATTGATCTCATTCCCATCCTAATCTCATCTTCTTCTTATGGCTCCATATCTGCCTGCTACCTGATAGACAGAGAACAATATCTTCAGATAACCTGTACATAGCAGTTACAGGAGATAACTTGAATGTAGTTCTGAATATATCCTCTGAATGTTGCTGAGTGCTGACTCTACATGTAGTGGCAACAGAGAGGCAAAGCTGCAGAGAATTTTACTTACAGGAGCTTTGCCTTTCTTGCCACCATCATCATTGTTCTTCGACGGTGCGGTACGGTAGAAAGAACTCAAGTCTGTTTTTCTCCTTGAAGATTGAGAGCCTCCATCGACAGGAGCTGGCCTCTTCTGGCTTGCTTGTTGAGAGTATTCCTTGTCCTTGATCATGGAACAGCAAAAGCAGTTCAAGATGACATTTGGCAATGATACTAGAATTGAGCTACAAGCCTACAACTGGTTGGCAATATTTGCAATAAGAGAGGAAAATAATACATACAGAAGTTTTGATAAGTTCATCTAATTCATGAGTATCTTGTTCCTCATTTGATGAGCACTTCAATTCCTGAAACGCGCTGAGCGCGTTCGTTGGCAGGCTCTGAGAGCACGGCATGATTTCTGATCCTCCCTTGGAGAGGAGGGGATCTTCATTCATACGCTCCTATGGAGTAAGAATTAACAACACCCTTTTTCGCTATCTTTATTTTTGGCTGAAATCAAATCTAGTATATGCAGAAATAGAGTTCCTCTGTACCTGCATACACTGATCCAGTTGAAGTACTATATCTTCTTCAGCTTTCAAATCCTTTGTTGCAAGCATCAACTTTTTCTGCAATCCCAAGCAAACAGTTTTTTCATTGCAAATATGAGATATCCTGAATGGAACTATATGATGGTAAATTGGCACTATATGATGGTAATATCTTACTTTTGCTGCATCAATATTTTTGTCCAGACAAGAATGAAACGCCATATTCTCGTCCTTGTTGACAAAATCATGCAGTGCACTGTCTAGGTCATTTTTGTCAAGAATCTGCATATTCTGTAAAACGAGGATTAAATGTGCCAGTGTATTTTTATTTGTTTCCACTAACCTGGAACTATCTAAAGGAATGGATATCTGAAGCAAAATAGAGCTGGCCACCATGAATTAAAAGGACACCAACATGATACACTACTAGACTTAGACCAAGAGAATGTTAAATTAGTACCAAGTTACTCTCTGCAATTAATTCTTCAATACTTTGCTGATCGAGCTCATTTGGTTCACATTCTTCAGAACCACCAGTGTGTTCTGCAATATAAAGAGAGAGTGAACAACACATTACTCAACAAAGATTAAGATGCATTTTTCCAGTCAATTAATATCAAAGCTGCTCCTAATTCCTAATTATTTAGTACAGTTAACCTGAACTATATTCCCATTTTTCATGAAACATAAACAGGTACCTCGTGTTCGATTCTGTTGAGCTGATCTTGAGAAGAGAATAATGTCGTTTGGGTTCGCGACCTGTAATGAATACACCAATAAGTATATGATAAAGGATTCAATAATAAAAAAAAAAGAGATATGATAAAGGAGGTATGCATCAGTAAATTTCTTATTAGTGGTTGAGGTACCTTTCCAACATACTTCTGACCAATCCGCTGTGGAGTTATTGTCGAAAACCCAGAATAGTCCACCTTCAGAAATTTGACATAAAGCATTTATACAATATTGTAAAGGAAGGCAATATTTTCTGAAGAGCACCTTATTTTACCTTTACTCTGACTAGTGGAAGTTTGGGCTCTGATCCACTAATTGCTGTTTTATCGATAAGATTGCTCACCTGAAATAACTCTGTATTCAATAGTACTGCACATAGGCTGAAAACTACAATTCGCAAACATCCAATTTCTAACATATTTCCCATTTAACATGAGGACATATTTAGACATTCAGTGAAAACGAGCTAAGTGTTGGAAACTCATGAAAATCATACCTAGAAGTTTTGTAAATTCATGAAACAATTACTAGAGATATGTGTATATATGAAATACATTCTCACCAAATCTTAAGTTCAAACTCAACTTTATTTGGGAGTAACAAAAAAGACAAATTTTGAATGAATATTAACAGGACACTATTTATCTGAAATTTGTCATTTTTGTTTCTCTCAAATAAAGTTGAGTTTTGACTTGAAGTTTGGTGAGAATGTATTTCATATATATACCTATATCTAGTTTTTTTTTCATGAATTTACAAAACTTTTAGGAATGACTTTCACGAGTTTTCAACACTTAGCTCGTTTTCATAGGATATTTCCCATTTAACATATCATTATTGAATTCCAATTGAATGATCAATGTCCTGGCCATGTTTATCAAGAAACTGTGTAGAAGTATTTTTCGAACAAAAACTATGGGCTCAAAACTTACAATGTTATCCAAATGCTCATAAAGAGCTGCTTCGTTATTGAGCTCAACACCCAATTGATCTTTTAATTGAACCTATATGGTATGCTACTGATGAGAATCATCTCATTGAAAGTAAACATGAAGTAAGTAGAGAGTGAAAATGGCTTACTTCGGCATATTGGAAAGGTCTAACTGATTTTAATGGTATATTAGTTTGCCTGTATTGCCTTCCCTGATTCAAGGGAAACATATATAAGTGATTAGACAATGATAAAATAGTATGATTAATATACCATTCTGCAGTAGTGTTAACCTTGATTTCCAACAAAACAACATTCTTTGGCTTTGCTTCAGCATTGCTCAGTGAGGTAGCAACTGAAGAACCTGGTTGGATAATGTGAAAATCTTTTCCAGAAACCTCCTACAAAGTTTAGCTAGATTAAAAAAAAATAAAAAATAACACTTAACAAACATTAGTAAAAAATTTGCAGTAGCTCAAAATGTGTTACCTGGTGATCAATTAGGCATTCATGCTCATGGCCCCATATTACCAAGTCAAGAAAACTTGGCAAGAGCTGTTCATTGATGCCATTTGTTGAGCTTCCCTTTCTCCTGCCGAAATTAGAGAGACAAATTGTTGGCTAGGAAGCATAAGTGAAAAAATACAACAAAGAATAATTATAATCATGAGCCACTTTGCATACCTTTTCTGATGGAAAATAAAAAGATTGAACCAGTCATCTTCACTGTCTGCTTTCATCCACTGTAATTTGTGATGTGTCTGAAAAACAATATATGTACATACATGTGAAATTATTCATAATCAACAAGTTAACATCTCCATGTGAATACATGAGAATTCTTCAAATCGTAATCATGCACTCTTTTTTTATTATAAATACCTGTAACATTCTGCTCAATTTCTCATCCCTAATGTTACCAAGTCCATATAGAGCAACAGAAGTTTCACCCTGAATCAAGTAGCACTAGTCAAAGAATTATTATCTTACAATTGTTGATTACTTGGAGTTGTGTATAGAAAAAAAAATAAATTTACCTTTTTTATAAATACAGGACAAACTGATATTTGACCAACATCAGAACTGCCGGGATCAACCTTCCCAAAATAGTTCACAAAATTGCAAGCAGAAAGGATAGCAATGGCAGACAGGCCATCCTACAAATGAGAGAAGCCAAATTCGTTATAAGCCTTGAGGATATACTTTCATGACCAGAAATGCAAAAGTGTTTGTGAGATTTCAAAATTTGTCCAAATAGTATTTACTCTGTGTTATCCATACCACTCCTGCTGGGCCATCATGAGTCCCATGTACGGTGAAAACAGGCAAGCCAATGTTGAAATTTGGGTCTTCAAAATTCACTCGACCAAACCTGAATGACATCATAATGTGTTAAGTTCTGAATAATAGTTCAGTAGCCAGGAATAAATAATTGGCTTGGCCTTCTTAATATATAATTAGATGATGATTAGCTAAAGCCTAGTGAGATAAAGTAACAAAGTTGAGAAGTTAATTCAGTCATGAAAAGATCAAATAATTTAATTTACTGCACCTGTTCTGCAGACAGGCTGCCTGGTCACTGACCACCTGAAACTGCACCTGATGGTCATTCAGGCAGTAGCTTCTTATGATCTCCATGCTCTTCACCAGCGTAGAAATCGAAGGTTTGTTCTCGTGGAACAAATCCCCACCAAGAAGGATGAAATCAACCTGCAAATTTAACAGTGCATCTCCAACCATCATATCAATTATCAAACAACTCGGATTATTTAAGGTAGAAGATGGAAGCTTTTCATTTGTTATTTTCAGCTTAATTATGAAACTGAAACTCTGCATTCTATGTACAAAGTTTTCTTGATGTGGTCCATTTGTTTCAGTATTTTTAGGTCATAGGAATATAATGGTGGTGTGCATTCTCGTTAATCCAAACACCAGGAGTTATTCTTCTACTATTTTAAAAAAATCAAACAACTCATAAACCTGATCATCACAAACATTAGATGATATTTAACTTGGCAAAAATAAAAACTGAATTAATATCAATTTTCGATAAGATATTTTTAGAATATGTTGGGATACTAAGGAGAAATTTAGCACCAATATTGATAGAGAAGAAAATTGTGAGAAAACCTGGATTTGAGGGGGATCAAACTCTAGCCAACGGCATGCCCCTGGTAGCTCTTTACCAGCCGGGCTACACGTTGTTCTCATTTTTTGATAAGATATACCTTGTTTATAATTGCTAATGAGCAGATCTCCTCAAAAGTATCAAATGAGTCGAATCTTCGGATCTCGTCCTTCTCTAGGTAGCCGAGATGGCAGTCAGTAGCCACCAATATGCGCAGCATGCTACTTTCTTCTTCATCCCTGAAGAACAAAACACATATATCATTGCAAGTAACAATTTAGATCATTGCAAAAGAATAGTATTGTAACAAAAGATAACTTGTTTAAGAAAGGATAGAAGAAAGGGGAAAAGGAATTAATGCCGATTTTGTGCTGATGATGAAACAATTGAGCACTTATTTTTAAAGTGACTCTTGGCAATATTTATTTGGAATTCATGGTAGCTTGTACCTTTAATCTGAAACCAGGAAATTATATAGCCCACATGTGTTGGGACCTGGATGCATTATTTTGATAAAGAAACACAGAAAATGATTATTGGAGGTGTGGTGTCAATCATTTGGTCTATCTGGAAAACAAGAAATGCAACATGTTTGCCCCCATTCTTTTTAGCTATTTCACCGAATTATTACCACAGATTATTTGCTCCACGCCTCTAAAATACACTTTCTCAAAAAAAAAAATTCTACTACATGTATTGCTTAGACTACTTGCTTTAAGATATTTGTTAACTTTATTTATCAAAATATTCAATTTATCCCTATAAGCAAGTAGATAATCCACTGCCATAATTCAGTCAATGCATGATTTGTTTCAAACGGGCACGAAATGAACTACCCAATGCTCCAATTGAACTAATACACTACACCAGTTTCTAGATTTCATCTTGGTCAAAAGGAGGAGGAAAAGCAAAGAAAGGTGCAAATGCAGTACGCAACTATCAAAGCGGGTGGCTGGTGAAGTACATGGATCAATGTATGGTTGAGGGCTTAATGCAAGACAACTGCAGTAAACCCTAGCTGCACTGTTTGGAAGCTTCTTGTTGGAAAGTTGAAATGCAGCTCATTTTGAGCTTCTCATGTGTGCATAAAAACTCCTTTGATGTAATGATGTAGTGTGGTAATTCCAAAGGATCTTTGGCTTAATTAGACTTTGCTAGGTATGCAGAATGGTGGATGTGACTCTCACGCTGAATGGTGGGATTTATGGCACCAAGTTAGCAGAAGTGACAAATTTAGTTGTCTTAAACTTTTGTCTTTTAACCTTCATTTCTAGTAACAGAAATGGGAGAGGTGTTCCTCTCTTCCTAAAAAAGATCATTGCAACTCAATTCATGCAAGAGCAACTTCTAATGAAAGGAGTTAATTGAAGTACATGTCCAAACCTATGGATTAATTGTATAATTTAATAAAAATATAAGTTCTAATAAAAGGAGTTAAGAGGCTCTACATAATGTTTACAAATCAACCCCTCTAGCATGGAGTCCTCGGCGTATTTACTATTTTTGACGTGTTTCTATGGTCATAGGACTGGGTTGATATATTACCCTTGGGATATATCTACAATCATGGAAATACTCTAGTGTTCACTATTTTAGAGAGGCATTTACAGTCGTGAGGAACTCCAACTCCTCAGTACCATGGACACTAGCTTTAGGTGCTAGTAAAACCGAAAAATACATAATAAAACTATGATTGCATCGAATAATATATAAAATATATGTACCATGATGCAAAGCTAGCATGCATTGTGTATGTACAAGAAAATATATTTTATTTTACACTAGCTGCAGACACAAACTTAATATGTGACATATATATGTCATGTTGATTGAGCTATAAACATTGTTCAAGCCATCATATTGTATCAAATGGAGTGATCAGCTGCCAGCTACCATTTTCAAATGTTTACAAATGGACTAGATATCCAGTTGTTGATAATTAATTGTATATATATCGTCGATATATTTCCTATATGCTCGCATGCGGTACATATGATACTACCTCCGTCCTAAATGTTTGACGCCGTTGATTTTTTAAAACATGTTTGGCCATTCGTCTTATTCAAAAACTTTTGTGAAATATGTAAAACTATATATATATATAAGTATATTTAATAATAAATCAAATGATAGAAAAAGAATTAATAATTACTTAAATTTTTTGAATAAGACGAACGGTCGAACATATTTAAAAAAGTTAACGGTGTCAAATATTTAAAGATGGAGGGAGTACATAGCACACTATATTCATCATTGAATTCGTGTATGAAATGACAAGGCATGCAATATCCCAACCCTATCTTGTGATCTACTAGCTTAACTTGTTCCAAATTAATTAGGGGGTATATATATGACTAGCAGTAGAAAACCAAACTAATAAAGCTCTAAACAATTAATTATGTATCTTAATTACATTTCGGCGTCTGGTTATAATGGCATATTACCATTATAAATATATATTTTCAGGTATATATACATTTACATTTTTACACTAATTAATTAGCTGTGCTAACGATCATTTTATTTGTATGTTTAGATGTTAGTTTTGCATATATTAATTACACGTAAATTAATTAATTTACCACAGGTACTCAACTAATAGATCAGGACACCAGAACTGATGCTGGATGGCACATCGATACTCCTATAGATACATATACATCTAGCTAGCTAGGTAACCCCAAATAATGAATGAACTCACACATATAGGAGAAAAAAAAACACCCCCAATTAGCTCTCGAGGTATTTGTAAATTTGCCATCGGTGTTTTTAATATTACAAGGATATCACTTGAATGACAGTTCTA
The DNA here is from genome assembly GCA_000338895.3 of Oryza meridionalis. NCBI lineage: Eukaryota > Viridiplantae > Streptophyta > Magnoliopsida > Poales > Poaceae > Oryza > Oryza meridionalis. The sequence continues at coordinate 4,527,919 of CM002531.2, forward strand.
ATAATATTTTTGCAATTTTCTATTGACAATTTTATAATAACGATTCAAAATAGTGGTAAATTTGTAATTGCCCCTTAACTCTAATATAATATATACGAGCATATGCATACATAGTTAAGCATATGAGTATATGACAGTATTTATGCAACAATAATGCAAGTGCAAATTAATTAACTTTGGGGGAAAAAGAATCAATATATATTCACTGAGATCGATCGAGCTCACATTTGGTATTATATCTTACGCCTTAATATATTAGCTCGATCGATCGATCGATCGATCTGTGGAGATCGTCAACAAGATGACAACAAACAATGTGCTCGATCGATCGTTCGACCGCACCGCCGGCGCCGCCGACGGTCGATCTGCCGGCCGGCCGCGGAGATCGCTCGCTCGCTGGCCGGCAGTAAATCGATCGAGAGAAGAAGAGAGGAAACAATGGCGATTAGCTAGCTAGCTAGCTAGTTGCGCGCGAGGGGAGCTGGTTTTCGATCAGATGAGCAGATCTCCTGAAGAAGAAGAAGAAGAAGATAAAGGATACCTCGCGAGCTAGCTTATCAAGTATATGTTGCTGAATAGTCAGTCAGTCAGTCTTCCAGCTTCCAGAGCAAGCCTCGCTCAGCTGGTGAAACTCCCTCCGTCCAAAAAAAGGCAAACCCTGGGTTTCCGTGTCCAATTTTAACTGTCCGTCTTATATAAATTTTTTTTTATAATTCGTATTTTCATTGTTGTTAGATGATAAAACATGATTAATATATTATGCGTGACTTGTCTTTTTAGTTTTTTTCATAATTTTTTCAAATAAGACGGACAGTCAAACGTTGAGCACGGAAATTAGGGTCTGTCTTTTTTTGGACGGAGGGATTAGCTCTCTAGCTGGGGCTACCCTAGCTACCTTACGGCCGGCTCATCGTTTAGGCTGTGTTCGCACGGTAGGGATGGAAGTGTTTACGGAAAAGGAGTAGTTCATTAGCGTGTGATTAATTAAGTACTATTAGCTATTTTTTTAAAAAAATGGATCAATATGATTTTTTTAAACAACTTTCGTATAGAAACTTTTTTAAAAAACGCACCGTTTAGCAGTTTGAAAAGCGTACGCGCGAAAAATGAGAGAGAAGTGTTGAGAACTTGCTCTTGCAAACACAGCCTTAGGGTGTGTTCGGAACTTCGGATGCCTTTTTTCCCAACCCCTCTCCATCGTTTTCCGCGCATATGCTTTTCAAACTGCTAAACAGTGCGTTTTTTTGCAAAAAGTTTCTATACGAAAGTTGCTTAAAAAAATCAAATTAATCCATTTTTGAAAAAAAAATAATCACGTGCTAATGGATCGCTCCGTTTTCCGTGCTCACTGTGTTGGATGGGAACCACAACCAGTGAACACACCCTTAGGCTGTGTTTAGATTTCAAAAGTTTTTGGCCAAAAATATCACATCAAATGTTTGGACACATGTATGCAGCATTAAATGTGGACGAAAAAAACCAATTGCATAGTTTACATGTAAATTGCGAGATGAATCTTTTAAGCCTAATTATGCCATGATTTGACAATGTGATGCTACAGTAAACATTTGCTAATGCTGGATTAATTAGGCATAATAAATTCGTCTCACAGTTTACATGCGAAATCTGTAATTTATTTTGTTATTAGTCTATGTTTAATACTTCAAATGTGTGTCCGTATACTTACAAAAAAATTTGGGCAAAGAACTAAACACAGCTTCAGTTGATTTTGCTTATCATGAAAAATTTAAATTTTTAGTTGATTTTGTGGTTTTCTCATCTTAGTTTATTTTTTAGTTTTTGCTTTTAGATCGTTAAAAACACATATATAAAAAAGTTTTATTCATAAATTATTTTTCATTTGGAAATATGATATTTGGCTTGAATAAGCCAAATGATGGGGCTAGATCGGAGTAGCATTTACTGCATATGCATTTCATACTCCTCCGAGAATTAATACAGGATTAAAGTGTAATCGTTTTCTTTATTGGCTGATTATAGGATATATATAGCGCTTATTAACGGAAAAAGTTATGGACGAGATTTTTGTATATGTATTTTTAACTATTTAAAATTACTACCAAAATAAATTAATTACGATCAAAAGAAACTTTAACATCAATATTAAATTTGTGGGTAAAATTTTGGATACGCGGTTTGGCTGATTAATTAGCCGTTTGGCTTGTGGAAGAAGATACTCAATTTGCGTATTAAATGCTATAAACTTGAAAAATAGAAAATTTATTTTTTTTTCAAAATCACACCATTCGTTCCTTTGGGTTGGGAACCTAACCCTCCGGAACGGAAAATAAAACGGTCCATTAGCACGTGATTAATTAAGTGTTTGCTATTTTTTTTCAGAAATGGATAAATATGATTTTTTTAAGCAACTTTCGTATAGAAATTTTTTGCAAAAAACACACCGTTTAGTAGTTTGAAAAGCGTGCGCGCGGAAAACGAGAAAGAGGGGTTGGGAACCCTGAGTATAGAACACAGCCTATAGGCGGTTAGCTATAAGTATATGTGGAGGAGAGAGATGAGGAGAAAGAAAAAAAGGCTACAGATTTGTAACTAGCTATATAACACGAACTCTAAGATATTGTGTGTGTATAAAAAGTAGGCCAAGTATTAATGGTGCAATATATGTTTATATAAAACTCTACATAGGCTATTAAAGTGGTTGTAGATGATATCTAAATTTTTAAGGCAAAGCAGTTGGCTACACTATTAAACTCGCTCTCGAAGATATGTGATAAAGATGAAAAATATTTTTTATGTATAATTTTATGCTTCTAAGGGCCGGGTACAATTGAGGCCGGAGAAAAAGTAGCGGCAAAAAAAAATAATTACCTCTGAAATTAAATTCTAAAACACAAAAACCGCAACTTAAGGTCCCTTTTGTTTCTTCAACAAAAGTTGGATGTTGGGGCGGAGCCAGGATTTTGAGCCACTAGGGTCATGGCTTTTACTTGTACTAATGTCGTGTTTAAAACTTTAATTATTCTCAAGAATTATTTTGAGCTACTTTCGTGTTTAAAATGACATTAGCTCAAAATAATTTTGGAGCTAGAGCCATGAGGAAGTTGAGATTGTTTCATTTTGTTAAAAATAAATGTTTAAACTCTATATTATATAAGAATGTAGGAGTTTTTTTAAGGTCCAAAAAATTAAAAGTTAAGACTATAAAACCAGGCATAACAACCATGTGTTTTTTCAAGACATAAAAGTTTGTTCTGAAAGTTGTTTATTACTTTATCTATCTCAAAATACAACTACCTACTCTCTTTTTTAAAACTTAATGCTAGGGTGTGAAATAGTTATGGTTGGTTGAAAAAAAAGTAGGTGAAAAAAATTAAATCGGAAAAATTGTGATTGGTTGAGATGGAGCGGTTCATAGAAAATTAGTTATATTTTAAGATAAATCTGAATATTAAATGTAACATATTTTAAGACGGAGTTAGTAGCTTAAAAAACACATCTAACATTTGATTAGCAAAACTACAGGCCTAATGCATTGATATACACGACCCATAGCTAAAACAATTAGTTGGTTAATATCTACTTTAGATTTGAAGCATAGTTGACAAAAAAAAAACTTAAAATTTTTTGTCATGGTCTGGATAGAGTTCATGAAAGAGTCAACTCTTCTTCTATTTTCGTCAATTTTTAGTATAAAAAATCCATTTGCCCCATTAAGATATAATTTTTATTTTGGTTTTTGTCATCATACTTTTTAAATTTCTAAACGGTATATTCCATGTGAAAACATTCTATATATAAATTATTTTAAAATATATGATAAATCAATATTTCATCAACTTAGTAATAATTAAAACACAATTAATTATGCGCTAATCATACCTAACTTTATCTCTACCTTTAATAAAACAATATATTATTTTTATTTGGAAAAAATATTGTTATCTTCGCTTCAAAATATATCAACTTTCAATTATAAATCTAGGACAGGGTAGTATCATATTCAATTGTTCTCACTGGAGCAAAAAAAGTTCAGTTCTTCATCACATTAATTGGGCTTCAAATCATACACATTGAAGCAATCAGGCCTCATCTCTAAAATGGGCTGAAGGCCCAATAAGAAAAGTCCTCCTTACACCTCTATAAAGTGATTGCGAGAAAAAGAAAAAAAAAGAAGAAAAAAAAAAGAGAAAAACACAGCACCATCAACCCCCGCATCCGCCGCCGCCACCCCCTAACTCCGGTAAGCCGCCGCCGCCGCCGCCGCCGGCTGGGCGCCGTGTCTTCTCCCATCCGTCGTCTCGGATCTTGCAGCGAAATTTGACAAAGTTTCCCTCCCTGCCTCGCAGATTTGAAGCGACCAGAGGCCGCGGCTAAGGGTTCGGGATGGTAAGTTGTAACCCCCTTCTCCCCTCCTGGGGTTTCGGGTGCTCGATTGGATCGATCCCGGGTGCTAGTTCTTGGTTTGGTTTGGTGGGTTGATTCCTGTTTCGTGTTTTGGTGGAGCAGTCGGGGCGCAAGGAGACGGTGCTGGACCTGGCCAAGTTCGTCGACAAGGGCGTCCAGGTCAAGCTCACCGGCGGCAGGCAAGGTTGGTTGGTTTCACCAGTTTAGGTCTAGATTCTCGAATACTCGTAGATGTGGGTATAGTTTTGTGCCAAGAAACCTCAGTGGCAGGGGCAGGAAATCCTAGGTCTGCAGCAAAATTGTAGAGTAGGGTATAGGCAGCTCGAGCAGCCTCATTGTTTCGCTTGTACTTATTATAAGTGAAACGGTTTAATTAGCGATTAAAAAAATAATTTATGGGTAAAACTTTTATATACGAGTTCTTGGTGATTTAAAAGCAAATGCTGAACAAAAGAAACTACGATGAAAAATCACCAAAATCAACTCTATAATAGTTTTAAAATTCAAATTTTCACTTATGCTTATAAGCTGAAGGCTAAATGATGGGGTTGGAAGAAGCTACTAATTATTTCAGTAAAATTCACTGTGCGCATCAGCTCCAGTCCACAGTAATGATCTGAGATGTCGAGCGCAGCATCCATGTGGCTAGTTTTAACATGTCCTCTGAATGCTTATAGCACATAATTGTGAGTTTTCAAGCATGGTGGTTGGTAAATTAAGGTTTTGTCACAAATTGGTCATCTTTTAGCATTTCTTGTGATGGATCCTGCTGTCCAAGGGCCATCCGCCACCCAGTTAAAATTAACGAGTAGCAACTTTATCAATTGACACTTCCTAATTCCTTAATATTCTTTCATAATGAATAAGTCTGGAAATGAGCTCTGCTCAATCCCTTAAACATTGATTCCAGTGTTCTATATGATACCACATATAAACCAGCATTCCACTTGCATTCATTCAGAATTTCTGCAACACCAATATGTGCATGTGGAAAGGATTTGACCCTACTAGAAGCTTACCGCCTTCTCTTCCAGTTTTTTACTTTCAATCTGTATGCTCACAGATACCAGATTCTGTGATTGCATATTTTTGAATTACACCTTGTATTCTGTTTGTAGCTAACCTCATCTAGATAGTGAAGGCACTCTCATGGTTGGCTATCCTGATAACTATATGATGACTTTTCACCTTTATTTTTTTCTTTTTTCAGTATCATTTTACGGCAGAGTGGTAAAATATCATATGCTAACTGTATATTGAAATAGAAACTCCGTCAAGCAGATGAGCGGCCCCTTATGTAATATCTTAAGTTTTGACATTGTTTATAGTAGTTGCAAGGAGGTTAGCCATTAGCATTGATATTAAGATAAAGATTGAAAATAGACTAAAAAATGACAGTAGAACGGTTTCAATTTCCAGAAAACTCGTTTTTGTTATCCTGCAGTTTGTTATAATACACTAATACCACATCACAGGCCATAACTTTGGTATTTCTACATCTGCAGTTACAGGGACTTTGAAGGGCTATGACCAGCTTCTGAACTTGGTGCTTGATGAAGCGGTTGAATTTGAAAGAGGTACTGCTGCATATGCATTGCATTGTTTTGTTTGATCCCCATTGGTTTGGAGTTTTGAGTATAAATCACAAATCTATGTATTTGGTGTTTAATCTTGACTAAGAAGAAATTTCCATCCTTCATGCATCTTGTATGTTTATGTGGTGCTAATCTACTGTTATGTACAAAGAAGATTGGGCTGAAATACAGCATAATAATTACACATAGACTAAATTTTAGTTTTCCCATTGTCAAATAATCATGACTGGAGGGAGTACTACTTGCTAATGTAGGTGTGGTACAGTTGTAGATAACAAATGCCTTATTAAATCTTTTCCTGCAAAGTTTAGTGAAGCTCTCATACATACTTTCTCATTTTGTAGAGCAAGATGATCCGTTGAAACTATCAGGGAAAACCAGACAGCTTGGTCTTATTGTAAGTTTCTTTGCAGTATTGATTTCAATATCCAGGACTGTATTGATTTCAATATCCAGGACTTACTTTGTCCTATATTATTTATATTGCTTGCCGATTGTAGTTCTGATAGTTCTTTTCTCTAATACACAAGAGAATTGTGTATCATTTCATTAAGAGAAGGAAGCTCGGAGAGTTTTTATTTTCTCTAATACACATGCTGAAATCTGCACTAGTTTTTTTTTTCTGGAAATGTTGATTCGATCAGATTTACAACAAAACAGTGATTAAACAAAAATAATCTCAAAATCAAGAGCTTGGTTTCTTGCAAACTACTAGTTTGTTTCTGCCATTTGATTTCTTTTTGGCTGGTTTCATCATCCTGACACCTCAGCTCCAACGACTGTTTGTTGCAGGTCTGTAGGGGTACAGCGGTGATGCTTGTATCGCCAACCGATGGAACGGACGAGATTGCCAACCCCTTCCAATCTGATGGTGCATAAACCTGCAGGAGCTGATGGTTCTCCTAGTCAAGATCCATGCTCTCCCAGTAGAGAGGCCTTTGTATTAACTCATGTAATCTGGTGCCACAGTCTCTTATGACTCGTGTCTCTTATGAACACCAGGTGGTGGTCTGTTCTGTACCACTCGAAACTGATTTCTGAAGATCCTTGCTTTGTGTCAGACATGATATGAATCGCATTATGCTCTTGTTCGGTTTGTTCATATACTGTGCATGGTTGGTTTCTTTGCTTGGTTCAGCTTTCAGCCTTTCACCTTTGCCCCATCTGTGACACTGAGCTTGCTTGCAGTCTCTTCTGCATAAACTGCGTTTGCAACAGTCAGAAAAAGACATGGAAAAGAACAGAGTTAATTTAGGCATTTGAGTGACCTTCCCTTTGGTGGCTGTTCCTGCATCAGGTGATTCAGGTCATAACCTTAAGCAGCCATGTGAAGCTTCATAGATTGCATATTCTTCTGCCCTGTTTAGAATGAGTTCCTGTTCGGATTGTGTATTATTCAATCGACAGTAGTGACAGGAATCTGTTACCGGATCATCAAAATCTGCTCACGAGCGATATCATCAGATTTCATGGAATCTGTTATTAAACATACAAACTGGTGAAATCTAAATAAATTTTGTCAAAAAAAAAATTCAGTTTGAAAATTTTTGAACTTGACCGAAAAACAAGTGGTTTGTGTTTTCGACACGGCCTGGAAAGTCTGTACTTCGCGAAATTCAAACCGGATTTCCCTGGAATCTTGAATCAGCAAAACAATAGGCAAGGAACAGTTACAGAGTTAAATAAAGATTATACACGAATGTACTAACAAGTTGAGATGGCCGAGTTGGTCTAAGGCGCCAGATTAAGGTTCTGGTCCGAAAGGGCGTGGGTTCAAATCCCACTCTCAACAAAATGTTTTTTACCATTTTATTTTTCCTAAGCTATTTTTCAATCCTTCGCAAGTTAGCAGTGCCAATTTTTATTTACTTTTTTCACAATGCAAACAAAAATGCCCCTGTTAATTTCTCCTTTTAATTCACAATAAAGTCCACTCATAAACAATTTTGTTCCACTCCCGACACAACTTTTTTTACCATTTTATTTTTCAATCCTTCGCAAGCTAGCAATGCCAATTTTTATTTACTTTTTTCACAATGCAAACAAAAATTCCCCTGTTAATTTCTCCTTTTAATTCACAATAAAGTCCACTCATAAACAATTTTATTCCACTCCCGACACAACTTTGTTACCTTTTTTTGTAGCTATCTTCAAATCCTTAGCAATGACAATCTTTATTTACCTTTTTTTTTTTTGCACTGCAAACAACATAGCCCGTGTTATTTTCTCCTTTCAATTCATAAATTGAACAGGCAACAGAAATAGCTGCAGTATCCCTTTGTATTTTGTTATACTGCCAATCTCAATCTGTACCTCGTTACACGGATCTACTCGCTGCATCACCCTCATATTGGCTCAAAAATAGTCAACAGTTCTGTAGTATTGCTACTGGGAACGAGCATAATTGCTAGCCTCCAGTTCTAATCATTCATCCCTACGCCATTACACAGAAATTTAGAGACTATCTCCTCCCACTGAAATTACCATGTCAGCATTGCAGTTCAAGCCAGTAAACATGCTGGCTAACTGTAAACTTGGTGAAATTTGCCCCACGTTCGAGTCGTTGGGTCTGACCGTCTGAATCAACTGGAAATAGAATGCTGCCACATAGCTTCATTCCAATAAAAGTTGGTGCAATGCACAAATTACTCTCGATCGCGATCACTAGGTCATAAGAAGTTCGCCTGCTCTTGAACTTCACCAACTGTAGAAAGGAAGATATCAGGTGCAACACTAAGTCACTGTAACAGCATGCAAAGTGAATTCTGAAAGCGATTTCTCACCAGGAAGTTCAACAGCTAAGTTAGCTTGAGCATCAGCATCCGTGTTAAATTCCTACATAATAATAAGCAAACGTGAGTGGTACAGTGATTGAAGTTCTCGCTTCCAGTAGTTTGGAGTGATTTTTAAACCAACTAGTAATGCAATTTTAATAGTACACGAATAAGTGTGATGATTGCCCATGCTTGGAGAGGCAGTTTCAGAGGGGCAAATAAGGGAGTAGCCAACTTCCAATAGAAAATAAAGAGTTAATTCAATATAATGTAACGCGGCGTCAAAATTCATATGCCATACTGGAATGATGGCTGATATAAAATAAAATACAGCAAGCGTGGAAGACAGCAGATATATGGAACACCTACCCTCAAAACATGGTTGATTTGAAATGTATGAAATCTTCCCTTAATTTCCTTAACCTTTTTGCACAAGTCAGCCATAGTATCATGCCTAACACGCCAGACATCTGAGACCTGCTCCAGAAAGTCAACATGTTACTTATGTTAAGAAACGTTAAAATTGATAGAGCTGCCACCTGCTAGAAAAGCTCTTCAACGAGCTGTAGTGATTAGTTCCAACAGAGTTTGTTATCCATTGAGGCATTGATAATCAAGGTCTTGATTTGAAATATGTACTGATGCCTCAACTTGCGCTTATATTGATGGATGCAGCACAGATAATTTGATAAAAAAAATTCTTTTCTTGAGGAAAACTGAAGAAAATGACAGATCAAGTAAAGCAAGATTGAAAATTTTGCTTGTAAAAAATTCTATTTGTTGGAAATTTAATGCTTCCATAGAACGCTAGACTGTGCATAGTCACAACAAACTGCAGTACAACATTCAGTTATCTCTTGATGGTTCTATGCTAAAGCATGAAAAATAGAAGTAGTGAAGGTTCAACCAACACAAACCTGGTTACAAACAAGCTTAGAATCTCCTTGAGCACGGATATACTTGAATCCCTTCTTGGCAGCATATGTTAGCCCTAGGATCAATGCACGGTATTCAGCAGCATTGTTGGTCGCAATTCCCAAACCCTCCCGTAGTTGAGCAATCTCCAGTCAAACAGTAAAAACACATCACCAGTTAGTCATGATAATTGAAAATTAAGAAAGCACCCCAGCATAGTACTGTAGGCGTACATACCACAGTTCCATCTAGTCGCCTTATTACTGCTCCAGCACCTGCTTTCCCAGGATTTCCTTTAGAAGCACCATCAAATTCAAGAAGACAAGAGAGCTGTAAAAGATGAAGTCCGCTGGTGAGAACAAGCAGCATTTCGATGTAGCGAAGACAAGTCCCCAAGTACAAATGTTAGTATTGAAGATCTAGGACACATAACCAAGCAAGAAGGCAGAAGCATTCATAGATAGCACATTGAATTGTTCATACTCACAGAACTATTAGGTAATGGTTCTTGTTCGGTGACTTTGGGCTGTTTCTTTGACGGTCCAGTTTCCTTCAGCAAATGATTGTTGGTGAGAGAATGTGGTATGTAGCCAACACATTTTCTACAGTGGGCACTTTTTAACACAACATATGTTAACACTTAGCTTGAAAATGATCGATACTCACCATCTCTAGTGGCCTTTTTAAAGTAGAAGTCCCAGTTCCATCAGGTTGCTGAAAAAAAAAGCGGCACACAATATGTTATGGGAAAACACATAATCAAATTATGCAACAACCTTGGTGGATATAACTTAATGGTCAACTCAACATTCAAGGTATGAGAAAATACATGTGAGAAAAACTAAGACCCAGAATTGGGGGCAGTTTGTCACTCAGTACTTAATCATGCCATTATACTCTGATGATGATCATATATGTCTTTCTAATATAGTGTGTAGAATGGGTGAAGTTCAAACAAACAATGAAATGGACTGAAGTGGTAATAAGGTTGAACAAATATAGAAAATGTGAACATAATTAAGGAAGTGGTACTGTGGTAACTGGAAAGGTAAGATCCATTATACATGTCTAGGCTGAAAATGATGTACATTAACAAATTAGCATTGCACAATACAATACAGGGGCATGGAGAATGATCCTTCAATAGAAAGCATATTAACACATATATGCAACATTGGCAAGTGCAGACATCAGGCATATTTCTGAAAAAGCTGAAATGAAGTAATGAACACAAACATACCGCGTCTTTACCTGGAAAGGGCATGGAACTAGGTCATCAAATAATTCATCTCTTGCATCTGCTGCATTAATGGAGTAAAGAGGATTTCTTAAACCGCGCGCAGCGAGGTATTCTTCTGTCTCTTTACGCAACGAATAGCCTTTGAACACCGTCACAGAAGGATCACATACCTAGCAAGATATACTTCACATAAGAAATGACTCTTGACATGGCTACAAATACCCGTTAATATCGTTATGTTACCAGCAAGAGAAGGTTAAATCTTGCATCAAGGCAACAACCAGTCACCACACTTATCTATCTCCTAATCTCTACTTCTCTGCCCACTACCACAACAATAAGTTTAGTATCCTGCGAAACGCATGAATAAATCTGCGTGTAAATGTCTGCTTATATGGTGTGACATTCATAGCAAATGAAATGCGACAGCAGAGCAAGTGTTTGATTCTTGTACTTCTGCATTTGTGAGAAGAGATAGTGAATGCACATAAACATAATGCTAAGAGTGAACAGTCAAGAGGGCGTGTCGCCTTTACCGAATTGCTGACTTGAGCCTGGCATTCGCTGAGGCTCTTGTAGATGCCGATGACGTCACCCTTGCGGACGACATAGAACGGCTCACCTCCGTCCATCGGCGGCGGTGGCGGTGGCTGGCTGCTCTGCTTCGCGGCGGCGGATCTCTTGGCGGAGCGCCGGGATGAAGCGGAGAAGAAGCGCTCGAGGGCAAGGCCAATGGGCGGCGGCGCGGGAGGCCTGAGCACCAGGTGACGCTGGTGGGAGTGGTGGTGCTGGCTCAGAGCTCCTCCGGCCACCGCGTGCCTCCTCCAAGCTACTCTAGAAATTCCACAGAGAGAAGAAGCGCAACTCCTCATTGGGTAGCTGCCAGGGTGAAACCCAGTCAGGGGGATGGAGCTTACCACCTTGCTCCCTCCCCGGCGGCGGCCCGCCTCCCTCCCGCGCCGCCGCTGCTGCTGCTGCTTGGGGAGCGCGCCGCAATCGATTCCGGCGACCGGCGGCCGGCGTGTCGTCGGGGGGGGGGGGGGGGGGGGGGGGCGAAGTGGTGGCGCCGGCGGCGGAGTAGGGTTCCACTTCCACTTTGGAATGCTTGCCTTTGCTGGGCTTCGTGTCGGGTCGATTTGGGCCGCCCTATTGGGCCGGAAATTTGAACTATATTTCGGCCCATTTACATTGAGAGAAAAATCAAGAAATGTACTTGACAAACATCCAAGTTTAAAAAAAAACCATCGGTTAATGCTAGTTTCACAAAATATATGTCATTTGTACAAACAACTTCGTCCAAAAATACTATCGTCGTTAGGATTTCATTAGCATCCCACTGTTAAGTGCTATAGAATTGACAATGCATTTAATGGAAAGGGACGAACGGAACCATAACAACGATGATAATTTTAGGATAAACTTGTACGATGACATTCGATAGAATTCACACTTACCGATGGTTTTTATGGGAATTGGACACTTGTTGTTTATTGAAGGAATTCCTTTATTGAATTCTCTTACAATAATGGGCCGGAGTATTGGGCCGGAGTATTGGGCTTCTGAAATTGGGCCGCGGCCCATGAAGGCGTGGCTCGTAAAACCTCTCCTCCGTTTAGCCCACGGGCTGAGTCGTCTCCTCTCCGCAACCGCATCGCCTCCGACGAGCTCGCGGCGGCCGGCCGGCGAGGCGACTGCGACTCCGACGACCATGGACGCCGCCGCCGCCGCCTTCGCCCCCGGCGGGCAGCTCTTCTCCGTCGATCCCCTCGAGCGGCACGCCGCGAGGGGCCATGGCGTGGTCACCTCCATGGCCGCCGGCAGCGACGTCATCGTCCTCGGCACCTCCCGCGGATGGCTCGTCCGCCACGACTTCTCCTTCGAGGACGCCCATGGCACGTCCTCCCCTCCTCGCCCTCGCAGCCATCATCTTCGCCGCCGCCTCGCGCTTCCGCTGATCGCTCCTCTGCTGCTGCAGATCTCGACCTCGGGACCGGCCGCTCCGGCGAGCACTCCGTGCACCGCGTGTTCCTCGACCCCGGCGGGAAGCACTGCGTCGCCACGGTGGTCCACCCGGGGGGCGCCGAGACGTACTACCACCACGCCAGGTGGCCGCGCCCCAAGCTGCTCCCCCGCCTCCGCAACGTCCTCGTCAATGCCGTCGCGTGGAACCGTCAAACCATCACCGAAGGTGAGCTATTACTACTGCATACACTGTTCCTCGATCGAATTGTGTCTCGATTCCGGCTGTCCGTGCTGTTTATTTGTTCTTGATTGTGGAATTGTTGTGGTTTCGGTGCTGTAGCGTCGACGAAGGAGGTGATCCTGGGGACAGAGGATGGGCAGATATTCGAGATTGCAGTAGATGAGGCAGACAAGAAGGAGAAGTATGTGAAGTCGCTCTTTACGCTCTCTGAGCTGCAGGAGGGCATCAAGGGCCTGCAGGTTTGAGTTTGTTGCCAGAGGCCATCGAGGGCTGCGGTTCTGTACTTGTGTTGTGTTGGTGTTATTTGGTTGGAATGAGCGTGATGGAGGAATTTGGTTGTGCAGATGGAAACCGCCGTGGTTGGGAATGCCACAAGGTTCTATGTGATGGCTGTCACACCGACACGGTTGTACTCATTCACAGGCATCGGTTCATTAGAAGTAAGTGCAATAGCTCAATTTTATCAGCTCCAAATTTCAGAGACGTACACCAGTATAGAATGTAATGGGAGCAATCTAGATCGAATTTAGTGAAAAGAAAGACTCAGATTTTTCACTTTGGATATCAAAGTCCTCATGGGTGGCGTTTCTTGATTTGATAACGTGACCCAGTAACCTTGAAAGTGCTCACCATGCGAAATCAGTATGACTCTTTTCTTACAGAGAGATATGCGTGATTAGAACAGCTTGTGATGCCTTTTGCCATTTTAGAGAGCAGCATTGCATGCCAACAGTTTCTATAGAAGATTTTATTTTAGTTTCAAAAATTTCAGCCCTACAAGATTTATTTGTTTACTCATTTTCTCTTGATGTGATCTCTAATAACAACTATATTGAACAGACTGTTTTTGCTAGCTATTCTGATCGTGCGATACACTTTATGGAGCTCCCAGGAGATATTCCAAATAGGTGAGTATAAGGGCAAGTGCTATGGTAGATGTGACTACCACCTCCAAATTTATCTATTTTATTCACTCATGAACTAAGAGGCAACCCATACAATGTATCACCTCTAGTACACAAATACCAATATATCTAATACTTTCACATCCTTCTTGAAATTTGTGTGGAGGTTGCCTCTTGATTTAGGGGTGGCTCATCATCTCTCTCCTCACTTCTCTCCTCCACATCATCAGTCAATCCAATGTGGCATTCTTAGGGGCAACATATGGGTCATTATAGTACTTGCCCTAACTTGATGTGATTTATACAGTACTATACAGTGGTAACTACAGTTTGTGCCACCCACTAGAATACTTTCTTTTAGTGAGCTTATGACAATGTATCCATTGCATGGAATCCAGTGAATTACATTTCTTTATCAAGCAAAGAAGGGCTAAGCATTTTGGATGGCTTTCTGGAGCTGGAATTTACCATGGTGAACTGAATTTTGGAGCTCAACACAGGTGAACTGTAGTTTTTGGATTTAAGTTGATTCCATCATGTAACATGTAACTGAAGTGGATTATTAACTTATGTTTTCTTTGTTATCTAATCCAAATGTCATTGAACTGCTAAGCTGCTAGCATTCTCTTAGTGGACATATTTTTCTAATAGACTGAGCCTTGTTGTGCCTTTTGACCTTATAAGAAATGTGGCAGGCAATGTAATCCCCCACTCCTAAACATAAGTTCTTTAGGGAAATGTAAAGTAGCTACTTTGGCCTCAGGAAAAACAATAGTAGTTTTCTCATCAAGATATTCAAATTGTCATCTTTGTAATAATATAAATATAAGAGTAAAATACACTGGCGGTCCTTAAACTTGTCATGAGGTTTCACTTAGGTCCACGAACTTGTAAAGCGTACATCGAGGTCCCTAAACTTGGTTTATTGTATCATTCCGGTCCAAAGCGTCGTTTGATCATGGTCTTGCCTACGTGGCACGCCACATGGACGATGACATGGTGTTTTTTTCCTTTCCCCTTTTCTTTTTCCTCCTATTCTTTTATCTTCTTCCTCCACTAGAGCCACCTCAAGCTCCCCCACGTCGAAGAGGCCGAAGAAGAGAGAAATGAAAGAGGAAGAAGGGAGAAAAAAAGAAATAATAATAATAATGTGCTATGTCGTCGTCTACGTGTCATGCCACATAGGCAAGAACATGGTCAAATGAGACTTTGGACCGGAATGATACAATAAACCAAGTTTAAGGACCTCGATACACACTTTGCAAGTTCGTGGACCTAGATGAAACCTGCTTACAAGTTTAAGGACCGCCAATGCAATTTACTCTAAATATAAAGTGTGGTAGAATGATAGTCATACAAGAATTAATGATCAATGTTATGCCTTCAAGAACTTGATGTCAATCATGTCACTGGATATTATCTATGAACAGAACTATAGGACTACATGAGTACCTTAGAAGATTATATCTAATGAATGTTCAGGGTTTTATATATTGCAAACCTTATGCACTTCAAACTTGATAATTCTCTGCTAGCTGTTTGAGCTTCTCTTTAGAGACATGCATGCCAATCTCGCTGAGCCAGGTGTTGGCACTGGCACACTGCATGTGTGCACCTTCTTACTTAAGTGTATTTTGATAATTATATATAAAAGAACTACTTTTACAGTTTTATGAAGTTCGGCTCCATGAACTCTTAGGATCTTAACATGACACTGTTTTTTCTTTCCTTTGGGATAACTTGCAGCACTTCTTTTATTAGTTTGTCTCCCATTCTATAATAACCATATAATTACTTTTTTCTGTATTTTCTATAGTAATTTGTTAAACTAAATTTAGTTTTGCAGCTCTACAAGTGGGGATGAGAACTTTGTCGAAAATAAAGGTTTTTTTGACTACTCAAAATTGGGAGAATCTGGTATCAAGCCAAGGTCATTTGCATTGTCTGAATTCCATTTTCTGCTTCTCATCAGGGACAAGATTAAGGTACAATTCTTTTTAAAAAATCTATACTGTTTTCACTGTGATTCATTTTGCTTTCTGTCACTATTTTGTCTTCCCTGTTGTTTTATGTATTCCTTTACAAAGCAAAGGCATAACCTGTGATTTTTAGGTAGTGAACAGAATAAGTCAGCAAATAGTGGAGGAACTTATAGTTGATAGTTCACCAGAAGTTACAAAAGGAATAATTGGACTTTGTAGTGATGCATCAACTGGGCTTTTCTATGCATACGATGAAAATTCTATATTCCAGGTTAGAGACTATCTGATTCTTGCTTTGATGTAATAATTGCCTTCAGAATCCAGAATTGTGTTGCTGATGAAGCTATATATTTAGATTTCATCATCTGATGAGGGTCGTGATATGTGGCAAGTATACCTGGACATGAAAGAATATGCTACGGCACTGTCACATTGTCGTAACTCCTTCCAGCGGGACCAAGTCTATCTAGTGCAGGTGATGTTTATTTGCACTCCGATCCCATGCACTACTTTTTTCTCCTTTATTATTTTTCCCTCTATGATAAGCTGGACCTTTTTTGTTTTGTGATGATCAATGACTTCTGTTATTGTATAAATATCTTCTCTTTTGTAGGCTGATACTGCATTCAATACAAAAGAGTACTATATAGCAGCTTCCTTCTATGCAAAGGTTAAACCCACACTGTTTAATTCTGTTCCTTTTTTTTAAAAAAAAAAAGATTTTGTTGTCCTGTTCACATTGATACTAAAAAAAATATTCTCTTGGTTTCAGATGAATTATATCCTATCATTTGAGGAGATCAGCTTAAAATTTATATCTGTTGGTGAGCAGGTAATTTAGTCTGAACTTCTTTTTTTCTTTTTCTTTTTTTTTGTGAGGAGTCTGAACTTTCTAATATGGTATATTATTGCATGTTTGTGTAAGATCTATCTTTCTAAAATACTCATCTGCCATTTGATATTGTCAAGAGCTTCTCTGAGATATCTTTGCTTATTGATGTATTCAATTGTTTTTTTTCCTGATCTTTGTCACTGATGCAAAGTTCAAGTGTTGCTAGTTCCAAGATTGATAATTTGAAATATAATATAATGCCATTAAAATTGTGAAAACATAGAGGAAATGTTCTGTCATGCTTTGGTACAATCTAAGATTCATTCTAGTGTAACTATTTACATGATACATGAGAATATTGCGATTTTATTTATGAAATAATTATCTTCCTCAATTTGACAGGATGCTCTCAGGACTTTCTTGTTGAGAAGGCTTGATAACCTAACGAAAGATGACAAAATGCAGATTACAATGATCTCAACTTGGGCTACTGAACTGTACTTGGACAAGGTACCAATTGTTTGTTTTTCAGCCTTCTAAACTAATATAGCATAGTCTTCATGACAAGAAGGCTGGTGTCCTATTTTCATTGTTTGTACGTATCCTTTTTTCCCGCTCTTAATACAAAGATACACAGTCCTCTGTATTGTTGAGAAAAAGGTAATACAAGATATGTTCCATTGCTATTGGAAATCTTTCTTCAGTCTTGGTTTCAGTATACTTGTACTTGTGATTATTGAGGGGGCTTATCCAGTATATTTGGTGTAATATTTGTAGATTAATCGCCTCCTGTTGGAAGATGGCACAGGAGCCACATCAAATGCTGTAGCAGATTCTAAAGACTCGGAATATCGTTCAATAGTAAATGAATTCCGTGCTTTTCTAAGTGATAGCAAAGATGTATTAGATGAGGCAACAACAATGAGACTGTTGGAAAGGTACGTGGTACCATTGTTGCACAATATGCTTCACAGGTATTTTAGGTTGTTTAAATTCTCATATATGTATTGTACAGGTAACTTACATATCTTTGGATAGAGCCTGCATAATTTTAATATTCCATACATTAATACTATATTTAAAATTGTTGAACGTTTGCCAAAAAAAGGACCTGATTTAATGTCCATTTGCTTTAAACTCAGGGCTTTGTGTACAACCAGTAGGATTTGTTCTATTAAGAAGGACATCATCTTTGAGCCTTCAATAGCTCATTTATTTAAAAGGGGAAATGCAGCAAGACTGCAAGCTGCATCAATGGATAGACTATAAAATATTTCATTATTTAGTTTATGCAATTCTGTTGACTTGTCATGAATAAGATGGCTGTGTGTTCTCTCCATTTGTTGTGTTGCTGATTATATGTGTTCCCCAACTGGTACCTTGAAACCTTTTGCAGTTATGGGAGAGTGGATGAGCTGGTTTATTTTGCTGGTTTAAAGGAGCAACATGAAATTGTGGTTCATCATTACATTCAGGTCAGTGTCAGGCATTTATCATCTAAAGGTGTTAAATACTAATTTGTGTCGAGCATAACAATAGTAAATACTATAAACTGCCAAGTGCTAGCTAGTATTAACATTATGTTTGCTAATATGTTTGAGCAAGCAAAGATATGCATACCTTGATTATCGGCCTATAATGGGTGATAAGAGTTTGTTTATGCCACAAACTAATTGATTATTTTATAGAACAGTTCATGTAACATGTGCTGGGATGGGGCTTGTGCCAGCCAGATATTTCAGGCTAGGCTATGCTTTGAGCAGGCTCAATGCCAGCATGATCTTGCATTCTTACCATAGTCTAACATCAAATTTCCCTTCTATCTATTCTCTTGAGCAACTGTAGTTTCTATATCATTCTTCTTTGTAGAATAGTTGGAAAGGAAACATTTATAATATTACTGGAGTTCGTTGCACATCTTTCTTTGAAGCCAATTGCTTCAAAATCATTGCATTCAGTTATCTTGAAAATACAAGTTTTTTACTTATTATATGAGGTACCTTTTGCACTTGGAACCCATTGGCATTAGCTGAGATGTCAAGTCCTTATGCATTTTCTATTTACTTTGTCAGCAAGGAGAAGCAAGAAAGGCATTGGAAGTTCTTCAACGACATAATGTTCTAGTAGACCTTGTGGTACATAATGGCTTTACATTTATTCTTTGAATGCTGCAGTATAGAACTCAAAATAAGTTTATTATTGATTCTACCACAACAAGGTTACATTTTCTGTTTTACACAAAATTACACATTTAATATGTTTTAATTCTAGCCGTTGCTCTTTAACTTGTTTTTGTGCAGTATAAATTTGCTCCAGATTTAATCATGTTAGATGCTTATGAAACTGTTGAATCATGGATGATGGCAAGAAATAAGTTGAATCCAGGGAAGCTTATACCGGCAATGATGCGTTATGTGAGCGAACCACATGCCAAGTATGATATGCTAATGGCTTCTTATACGTTCCCATTCCCCTATTGCTATAATACTATATGAATCCTTTAATATTATGTGATATCTTAACAGTTAACAGCCTTACCGTCTTTTATCACACCAGGGAACTCTTAATGCTATATATAAAAACATTGTTACTATTGAAACGAATTTTGCTACTGGTGGAAGTGAATTTAGATCTGTTACACTTAAATCCCATATTCAGATAGTGATAATTCGAATCAAACCTAAGAATGCCTAAACTCCCTATGTTCAGAAGCTCTGGAACAAACTGCAATTCTATGTAGCCAACTTGATTTCCATAATCAGGATGATGTGATGAATTCAACTCTTGCAGGAATGAAACGCACGAAGTTATCAAGTACTTGGAATTCTGTGTAAAAGATTTGAACAATGAGGATCCTGGAGTGCATAATTTGTTGCTCTCACTGTATGCCAAGAAGGTAGCTCTTCCAGTAGTGCATTATTTGTTGCTCTTGCTGTGTGTGAAATTACACTTTATATTCTTACAAAGTAGGAAAAATATCATGTAATTAATTTTGTTGTGTATGTTCCTTTTTTATGTGTTGGAAACATTAAACTGTAATAGCAGTAATTGCTTACTTTGCACTCAAGTCATCATTCATGTTTCTGGTGGTTCTTATGAGGTTGTCAATGCCATACCAGTCAAGTGTATATTTGTCAACACATATAACTAATGATTTTGTATGTGTACTCTGGTTTATTCATGTGCAGGACGATGAGTCTCAGCTTTTGCAATTCTTGGACACTAAGTTTGGTAAAGGACAGACAAATGGCCCTGAGTTCTTTTACGACCCCAAATATGCTCTGCGTCTATGTCTTCAAGAGAAGAGAATGCGTGCTTGTGTTCGTATTTACAGCATGATGTCCATGCATGAAGAAGCTGTTGCACTTGCATTAACGGTAAACCTCATTCCTCACTAAGTCTCATCATTTCTTTAAGTGTCTACTAATTCCATCCAATAAGCATCCCTTGCGCTTTCGCATATTGATGGTGTAGGATTTTGAAGTGTTATTATTTTTATGAGGCTTTCTTATTCCTTTACTCAATTTGGTCCTTGCTAGGTGGACTTAGAGCTTGCAAAAGCAGAAGCAGATAGAGTTGAAGATGACGAAGAACTTAGAAAGAAGCTGTGGCTTAAGGTTGCAAAGCATGTCATTGAGCAAGAGAAAGGAGTCAAGAGGGAGAACATAAAGAAAGCTATAGAATTCCTATCAGAGACTAACAACTTGTTGAAGATTGAGGATATTCTGCCATTTTTCCCAGACTTCGTATTGATCGATGACTTTAAAGTAAGATATAAGTCCATGCAGTCAGCTGCTTTACAGAAAAATTCCTCCTAATGTCCATTTCTCTGTTGAAGATCCACAACTGCAATTTTCTTATTAACAAAAAAGTTATCTGAATGAATAAATTTCGTTGTTAATTATTACTAGTCCACATTTTCTGCATTACCTCTTTTCTCAGCATTAACAGTGAAAAATATTGTCTAAACAGGAGGAAATATGCAAATCTCTCAAGGACTATGACAGCCAAATCGATCAGCTGAAACAGGAGATGGATGATGCTACTCGTGGGGCAGACAACATCAGAAGTGATATTGGTGCCCTTGCTCAGAGATACACTGTAATTGATCGTGAGGAGGAATGTGGGGTAAGAAACCGCTCACGATACCCAAAATGGTGTAGTTTAACTAATGCTGTGCCTGTTCTTTTCTTTATGTGGTGTTACATGAGTTTCCTTGTTTTCGTTTCAAATAAGTAAAGGTGCAAATATGCAACAAAGAGGAAAGATGACCCACACTATATAGTTTAATATTTGTGTTCTTGGTATTGCTTGTTTTCTCAAGTACACTTAAAATTATTTTTTCCATTTTGATTCAGATGGTTTTATGAACTTATGTACTAACTGTCTTCGCTGCTATATCATGGTGTTAACTCCTCACTGTGCATTAACAGGTGTGCAAGCGCAAAATATTGACTGCTGGAGGACTGCACCAGGTAGGAAGAAGCTACACATCTACTGGACACATGGCCCCCTTTTATGTGTTTCCTTGTGGACATGCCTTTCATGCGAATTGTTTGATCGCACATGTAACTCGTTGTAATAGCAGCCAAACTCAAGTAAGTCTCTATGCGACATTTCAATTGTTCATTTCCTTATTTCGATAGTTCAATCTCTTGTACCAATTAGTTATGGATGAATTCATTTACCTGTAGGCTGAAAAAATACTGGACCTCCAAAAGCGGCTTAGCCTAATGGACAGGAAAGCAGCAAAGGAAAATGGTGGAAACATGAATGGTGAATCTATTATCAGTGCGACACCAATTGACAAGGTTTGGTCACATCCAAACTAAGATATCCCCGCGATCTGCATTTCTTATACTAATGCCAGGCATGTTTGTTGTGACAGTTGAGGTCCCAGCTGGACGATGCTGTAGCGAGCGAGTGCCCCTTCTGCGGCGATCTGATGATCAAGGAGATTTCATTGCCTTTCATTCTCCCTGAAGAGTCTGATGAAAAGGCTTCGTGGGAAATTAAACCGCAACCAACGGGTCAGAAGATTCTTCCAATGACCATGTCTATATGATTCTACTAGTAAAAGCTGAGATGGAATAGAATGTTTTTCGAGTTTGTATGTGATTTTGTAATATGCTGAATATATGCTCTTTCATGTCCAATTTCTGGTTGGGTGGCTTTTGTTTTTTATAATTGCCCAGCTCGTGTATCTTTCTGACGAGCAGAACATTAGCTATCCTATCCAGAATAGTTTGTGTACAGAAACATCATCTTCCACTTCACTTGGGCTCTTGTACATGCCTCCTTTCATCGACTTTGTTCATAATAAAGTTGCGATTTGCTAGGGTATATAGCGCTGAATTATGTTTCTTCAATATCTGAAATAAGAGTTGATAACTTCTAAAAACAAAAAAAAAAACATTTATGTGATGTAAACCTGCAAAAACAATCGCAAAATGGGGCACTTTTTGTCACTTGATCTTTTTTTAACTACTTAAAATTAAAAAGCACAGACGTCCTCGTTGAAAAAAAAACCCCCTCCAAAATAGCCTCGCAAACCCAATCCACTGTTGAACCGGTATGGAAAGAAACTGGATCATATTTTTATCTCCCGATCCCGTTGCACCGCATGGTGTTTTTTTTGCGGGTCCATGCTGAGTTCATGGCATAATTAACATGTCACAGGTGTCACAGCATATTGGCAAATTGCACACACTCAAAATATGACACCCTCATGTCCAAGGATCCCACATTTAACCTGCAGAGTTGCACGCGCAAAAGGTAGGCAAAATCGTAGCTGAAACAATTAATCATCTGTAAATCAAAGCAAATTAGCAGGGACGTGAGGTTTCATCAGTTGAAAGGCCAAGAAAGAAATAGTAAAGTCTAAAAATGGATTGAAAAGGATAAGACTGGCATTACAATTAATCAATCTTAACCCACATCATCACATGGGTAGGGGGTAAAAAATGGGTAAATAAACCAACTGTAAGAGCAAACCAAGAGAGAACTGTCTCTGAACAAATGCTCCTAAATTTAGCAACTTGTCAGGACACAAACTACAAGAACAGAAATAGAAAGAACAGTCTCATCCATCAGTGCAGCCATTGGACAGCATTGCGACGCTGCTTTCTCTGCCCATAAAAGGAATTGAACCCCACACCCCCCCTCCTACTCTTCCTCCTCCTCCTCCTCGCCGGAGCTTGGCTGAGCTTGAGCTGAGCTGAGCTGATCGGCGGCGGCAATGGCGGGCGGCGCGATGGTCCAGACGGTGGGCGGCAAGACGTACCCGGGGAAGATGACGGCGTTCGTGTTCTTCACCTGCCTCGTCGCCTCCTCCGGCGGCCTTATCTTCGGCTACGACATCGGCATCTCCGGCGGCGTCACCTCCATGGACTCCTTCCTCAGCGAGTTCTTCCCGTCGGTGTACGCGCAGGCGAAGGCGAGCAAGGACACCAACCAGTACTGCAAGTTCGACAGCCAGCTGCTGACCCTCTTCACCTCGTCGCTGTACCTGGCGGCGCTGGCGACGTCGTTCGTGGCGGCGTGGGTCACCCGGGTGTTCGGCCGGAAGTGGTCCATGTTCTGCGGCGGCGTCACGTTCCTCGCCGGCTCGGCGCTCAACGGCGCCGCCACCGACGTCATGATGCTCATCCTCGGCCGCATCCTCCTCGGCGTCGGCGTCGGCTTCGCCAACCAGTCCGTGCCGCTCTACCTGTCGGAGATGGCGCCGGCGAACCTCCGCGGGATGCTCAACATCGGCTTCCAGCTCATGACCACCATCGGCATCCTCTCCGCCAACCTCATCAACTACGCGACGTCGAGCATCGAGGGAGGGTGGGGGTGGCGCATCGGGCTCGGCCTCGCCGGCGTGCCCGCGCTCATCATCACGCTCGGCGCGCTCGTCCTCCCGGACACCCCAAACTCCCTCATCGCCCGCGGCTACGCCGGCGACGCCAAGCGCGTCCTCGTCAAGATCCGCGGCACCGACGACGTCCACGACGAGTACGACGACATGGTAGCGGCAAGCGAAGAAGCCGCCTCGATCGAACACCCATGGCGGAACATCCTCCAGCGCAAGTACCGCCCGCAGCTCACCATCGCCATCCTCATCCCGTGCTTCCAACAACTCACCGGCATCAACGTGATCATGTTCTACGCGCCGGTGCTCTTCCTCACCATCGGCTTCGCCGGCGACGCGTCGCTCATGTCCGCGGTGATCACGGGCCTCGTCAACATGTTCGCCACCGTCGTCTCGATCGTCTCCGTGGACCGCCTCGGCCGGCGCGTGCTGTTCCTCCAGGGCGGCACGCAGATGTTCATCTCCCAGGTGGTGGTGGGCACGCTGATCGCGCTCCAGTTCGGCGTCGCCGGCGTGGGCGAGATGTCGCGGTCGTACGCGATCTTGCTCGTACTGTTCATCTGCCTGTACGTGGCCGGGTTCGCGTGGTCGTGGGGGCCGCTGGGGTGGCTGGTGCCGAGCGAGGTGTTCGCGCTGGAGATCAGGTCGGCGGGGCAGAGCATCGCGGTGTGCGTCAACATGATGCTGACGTTCGTCATCGGGCAGGCGTTCCTCACCATGCTGTGCCACCTCAAGTTCGGCCTCTTCTACTTCTTCGCGGGGTGGATGCTGGTCATGACCACCTTCGTCGCGCTCTTCCTGCCGGAGACCAAGGGGGTGCCCATCGAGGAGATGAACCACGTCTGGAGCCGGCACTGGTTCTGGGGCAGCTACGTCACCGCCCACGACGTCGCCGGAGGAGGAGGAAACCGCAGAAGCCACAACGTCTAGCTCTTACATATACTATTACCCTTTACGATGAGTTACGCGAATATATATAGAGAGAATTAATGGGCAGGTTGTGTAATTAGGTAATGCAAGAATTAATTAAACTAATTAACTTCAAGGGACAGATTTTTAATTAATTAATTAATTAATTCGGGGAGGAGGGAGCTTTAGAATTTGGTCGGGGCAGGTTAATTTCAGGGTATTTGTTGTATAGGTTTGAATTTCTAGGTGTATTTTTTTCATTAAATTCTTTGGAGAGCACTACAAATCAGACATCCGGTATTGTAGCACATGTAGAGAAATGTTTTACTAACCAATAAAAATGTTTCAACAAAAATATATCAGTTATGTGTATCTTGAAGAGAAAAAATATTTATTCACTCTTGAGAAAATGTTTTATCGATCGGTTAACTAGATGCTAACACATGAAAACTATTGATTGCAACAAAAAGAGAACAATATGTGTAACATCCAAAAAAAAAATTACAATGAAACATCATGCCATAACTAGACAAAAGCACATAATGGATTGCAATTATCGCTGAACTCCAAGAGAAAAAACAAAACTAACTTTGCCTTCTTCTATCCCAGCCAATAAGGAAGTTCTCGTCCGCGAGATCCTCGACTGCAGCTAGACACTGTCGTGCCGGGCCTCGTCGCACCTTCGACGATAGTCAGCCACCACCATCACTTGACCTCCCATATCCCTCCACATCTCCTTCCTCCTATTTGTGGTGGTGTCGGTGGCTAGCTTCAGGCGTCCATCACTTTCTCTCCATGTTTGTCTCCGCTACCATGGTCGCCTTTAGAAAATAGAGTTGCGCCTGCACAAATATTTATTGGTCCTAGGATTTGAGTCATCGGTAACATGAGTCGGGATAAACACACTAGCTACTCGGTTTGGAGTTTTTTATTTTTTATTTTTTTTAAAAAATGCCGTGACATGTTCCTTGTGGTATATATTATGGTTACTTCCGTTGAAATACATATTATTCTGGGCAAACATTTTGAAGCTATAAGTGTCAATATATTCTAAATCACTACTAAAGGGCTCCAGCTCCACCTCTCCTGGAGCTAAAGTCGGAGCTCAGTCAAACAGTTTCAGCTCCACCTAAAGTGAGAGTGGAGCTAGGTAGAGCGCTCTCACAAATTGAAACTAGAGGGGTAGAGCTGGGTTTAGGCTGCTTCACAACTCCACTCTAGGACCAACTCTTGAAGTTAAATTTAGGAGTTGAAGCTCTAGCAAATGTGTTCTTTAGGAGTTAGGTTTGGAGTAGAGTTGAGAAGCAGCCTAAACCCAGCTTCACATCTCTAGTTTCATTTTGTGAGAACGCTTCACCTAGCTCCACTCCCATTTCAGGTGAAGATGAAATAGTTTAGTTGAGAATTGAAGTTGTGCTAAATAGATCCTATATAAAAGAAGGAATGAATAGATTTATTTTAAAAAATAGTTAGTGTTCCAGCCGAATTCATGAATTTTATATATTTTTTAACGAGTTAGTCCAATTCTTGTAAAAAGAATGATAAATTCCTCCATTGCAAAGAAGGTAAAACGTAGTAATACTTAGGATGTTCATTTCATTATTTTTCCTACTAATACCAAAGATTCGAGAAGTAGTGAAACAAACACCCCCTAATTTTTTCTTTATATTCTATTTTTTCAAGGATTTATTCATTTTATTTATTTTTTTTGGGGGGGTGTGTGTTTCTTTTTCAGAATTTTGATAATTCCCATTCACTTATCCCACATTCTTATTTTTTTTAAGAAAAAAAAGAGAGAATATAACAGTCCACAAACCCCAGTTCCATCTCTACCAAGAATCAAACAAGCCATTAAATATTTTTTTCCTCGCACATGTATTGTATATTTGCATGCCCTCAGTTTTACATTACAATATGCTTTGATGTTTTTCCATAGTCAAACTTATTTAAGTTAACCAAGTTTATAAGAAAATGTAGCAACATTTTTTTACAAACATACTATAAAAATATATTAAATGTTAAGTTTAATAAAACTAATTTGGTGTTATAAGTGTTGCTTAATTTCTCTATAAATTTGGTTAAACTTTGCAGGAGTTTAACCATGAAAAAAAGTCAAAATATCTTATTAACTACTTTAAAAACAAACATAGTTGCTCTCCTTCTCTCCCTAAAATAAAAAACCACCCCAAAATAATCTCTTTCATCCTGTTATACAACTGTAACGTACATACATATATAAATGGTCTATCTAAACATACGACAACAAATTTTTAGGTAAAAATATGTTAAATGTAATTATAGTATAGATCTAGTGTAATGACATATATGTAACTAGTGTAATTACATCTGTAATTAATTTAGGTACTTATATGTAATTTTAGGATTTACAATGTATAAATAAATCCCAAAATTACATATGAACTTCCAATGTAATAAAAACGAGACGGGCCGCATGGGCCATCAACCATCTTCTCGTCCAGCCAACCGGCCCAGTCCAGCATTTCCACTCCCCCACCACCGCCTCCACCCGCCGGCGTCCACCTCCACCTCCACCCACCCCCCGCCACCGCCACCGCCGCCGCCGTCATCCATCCGGCCTCTCCCGCTCGTCTCGGCTACTCCACCACCGGCAACGCCTCCCCGCGCCGCATCCCCCCCCCCCCCTCCAAGCTTCCAGTCGCAGGAGAGAAGGCGGCCACCGGAGTAGGCACCGCAACAAGCAGGTACGCTACCTCGTGCTCGATCGTTCGGCTTGCCTTTTAGCCTTGGGATTCGTCTGGATTTGGGATCTAGATCGAATCGTTTCGCGGCTTGTGCGCTACGGTCTTCTGCGATTTTCTGCGAGCAATTTTGAATTTGGTGCGCGACCCGATTCCGCCTCTAACCCTTGTTCACCTCGTAGCTTCCAGTAGGTTTCCCTCACCGGCGGCGGCGGGGGCGGCGGGAAGCCGGCCATGGCGACGAAGCAGCAGGACGCTTCGACGTCCGGCGCGGCCATGTCCATGAAGGAGTACCTCAAGAGGTACCAATCCGACGACGCCCAGGGCAAGGCCAAGAAGAAGAAGAAGAAGAAGCCCAAGCCCGCGGCCGCCGTGGGCGGAGGTGTGCTCATCGTCGACGAGGACCCCACGTGGCACAAGCCCGTGCAGATCGAGGAGGAGCCCGCCTCGTCCGGTACGCGATAACCTTCAAACCCTAGCTCTGATTTTCCCCCGTGGTTTGATCATCTTCGATCTGGCGTGCTGGATTTGATTGGAATTGTGATTGGTTGGTTGCAGGGGATGAGAGGCCGTTGGTGGACGAGGACATCGAGGTCAAGCGGATGCGCCGCCTGGAGGCGATTCGCGCGGCGCGGCCGTACAATGCTATCGCTGAGGACGGCAGCGGGTGGATCACCGTGGCCGCCCCCGAGGACTCCGATGGTGGTTTAGCTGGTCGCCGCCGCAGAAATGACACGCCCTCACCGGAGCGCGGGGGTGCCGGAAGGAAGGATCTGTCTCCTCCGCGGCAGAGGCAGCGCCGGGATACGCCCTCGCCGGACCCGAGAGATGCTGCGGGTAAGGATCTGTCGCCGCCGAGGCAGAGGCGAAGGCGGCAAGACACGCCGTCACCAAAGGGTAGTGAGGTAGCTGGGGGGCATGATGATTTGTCACCACCGCGGAAGTCTAGGCAGCAACGAGACCCCTCTCCACGCAGGCTCTCTCGCCATGACTCCAAGGAATCCCAGGACATTTCACCACCACGGAGGCGTACCAGGCATGACTTAGAGGAGCCGCATGACCTCTCTCCACCACGCCGGAAGGGGCGGTATGATTCTGAGGAACCCAAAGACCTCTCGCCACCACGGAGGAGCGTGAGGCATGATTCTGAGGAAGCCAAAGACCTCTCGCCACCACGGAGGCGCGTGAGGCATGATTCTGAGGAAGCCAAAGACCTCTCGCCACCACGGAGGCGCATGAGGCATGATTCTGAGGAACCCAAAGACCTCTCGCCACCACGGAGGCGCACGAGACATGATTCAGAAGAACCCGAAGACCTCTCTCCCCCACGCAGACGGACGCGGCACGACTCTCATGAACCCAAGGACAAATTGCCACCACTGAAAAGGCAGGCTTTGGGTGATGGGGACATTTCACCTCCAAGGAAGGGTAGGAAGGAAGTGGCTCCGAAGGAGGTGAGGAAAGCTGGGTTGATGACAGCAGAGGAAGTTAAAGAGGACATCAGGAAGATTAAGGAGGACGAGAGGCTCAAGTGAGTAGTACTTCACATCTTGGAGCAAAGATGCTTACTCCTTTTGGTCAGATTAGTAATAATGTTTATGTTTCATCTGGATTTTAGGTTTGCTGCACAGGATCCCTCAGTGATTGGGAAAGGGGCAAAAGCAGTATTCCGAGATAAACAAGGTATGCACTACACACAGCTTATTTCTGGTGTTTTTTCAGTTATTTACTTATATACCCATGCTACTTTTTGTGCTAACAGCACTTTCTGATGCTTTCCAGGAAAACGTATAAGTGAAGAAGATATGAGGAAGGCAAAGGAAGACACGAAACCAAAGGTAAATAAATGCTTTTGAATTATGAGAATTCAATTTTTTTCTGTTTAAATGTTCTATGGCTCATGGAAGTTCAAATATGCTTTGGGTTGAACAGAATCAACAGATATAGATTAGCGGACATGTTTTGTTCAAATTATTTACCCAGACATTGCTTTGGTCGGGAGAATTTTGTTGCAAAACTATAGAAATTATTCTCTAAGGGACCTGTTGTTTCCTACATTTTCGAGCACCTCATATGTTTTTTTTTGGGTAAGAAACAACATTTGTTCCTTTTGTTACTATGTTCTATGCACAAGTTTTGCCATGGAGCTGTCAGAATAGAAGATTTACAACGTGTGGGGTCCCTAATGATACAGGAGCTAAGAAATATCAACAGCTACCACCAAGTACTAATAAACATTACAGCAAAGAATACCTTATTACTGCCATTAAACTTTCTCACTGGTTGTCACTGTCTTCTATCCAAAAGAATGCTCTATTTAAATTTGTCTTTACAATTTTGTTATCAGCAGGGTTAAAAGATTACCATAGAAAATGGGAAGTTTTTTTGGGGGGTTCTCTATGGGCATTTGATTCATACTGCAAGCTACTAGTCCAGACAAATCCATGAAAGATAATTGTTGGACTTAGGAGAAATATATGATTATTTTTATCAGAATCAGATCACTTTTTGCAGAAGTAGCATGGAACAGATTGCATCAAATGATGATTGAATTATTCCTTCTTCATGACTCCTTTGGACTCTTTTCAACATATGATCTCTGTCTTGGGTGCTGCCATTTGTAGCTAATGACTGATGTTCTACATGGTTGCAGGAAATACATATAGAATGGGGTAAAGGGTTGGTGCAGAAGCGAGAAGCTGAGGCTAGATTACAGGAGCTTGAATCTGAGAAGAGTAAGCCATTTGCACGGACAAGGTATTTAATACATGTTTTGTTGCCTTAATATTCAGATTTTGCCTACTCGATAGTGTTGTTCTTGTTTAATTGCCTTGAACAAACTAGTGATGTTGAGTTGAAAATCTTCCTCCCTCTCCTCACTGTATGTGTGTGTGTGTGTGTGTGTGTGTTTATTAAATATGTTTATTTCTTTGTCAACTGTGAAGGTGTGGAAACATTCATTGCAAATATTTATAATTTGAACTTGTTTTGCATGTAGGGATGACCCTGAGCTCGACACCATGCTAAAAAACAGAATCCGGTGGGGTGATCCTATGGCTCATCTTGTCAAGGTAGCGGCCACTTTTGATTTGGAGTGGTTCAGTTGAACCCTTGAACACCTTCACCTGGCTAATTGCTGATTTATGTGTACATATGTTGCAGAGGAATGATACAGACCTCCTTCTGGAGGACTTGGGAGATGATGAAAAGATGAAAGAATCCGGCTTCATTGTTCCCCAAAATATACCTAGTCACAGCTGGCTGAAACGTGGTGTAGATCCTCCTCCAAACCGCTATGGCATAAAACCTGGTCGTCATTGGGACGGAGTGGATCGCAGCAATGGTATGTGCTTACCAAATTCATTCCCAATTTTCTTTTCTTGTTATTCAACATCATGTTGCTTGGAATGACAAAAAGATTAGCTTACCGTTTATCACACAATGGATAAGTCAACAACTGCAGTGATAACCTGATAAAAAAACTGTTGAAATAATGCGGATTAACAGTGAAGCTGTTCATTACAGTCTCTTTTTTATCTTATTGAATAGACCCAACAGAATGTCCATTATTCAATTTCAAGCCAGATATATTTTTGAGTAAATTGTATTGCCGGTACACAAACTTGTCAGGTGGGTGCAATCCAGTGTACGAACATGTAAAATGCTCATTTTGGTGCATAAACTTGTCTGATGCGTGCGGAGGAAGGCGAAAAGAACACTACATGGCTAATCTTATTGATTTAGGGGCTGATTAGGATACTATGTAAATATATATCTGAGAAGGTTGCTATTAGACATACACCTCTCCGATAAAAAATATAATGGGATGTAGTGATAGTAGAAAAAAGATAAAGAAAAAACTTAGCAATGATATGAGGGTTAGAAATATATGAAATTCATCATTTCCATGATGAAGGATAAAGTAGAGACCAAATTTATAAATATTGCATATCTTATGCATACTCACTACACGTATGCACGTCACATCCTAATCAACATCAACTTCGTAAAATTAACATTACCAAGTTATTTTGGTCCTCGTTCGCACGAACTAGACAAGTTCATGTACTGAAACGAGCATTTTACAAATTTATGTATTAAATCGCACCCACCTAACTACCATCAATGCAATTTACTCTATATTTTTCTCTACCCTAATATTCAAAACCAGGGTTATGTCTGCAAACGATTGGGTGGACCTGGTATTATAATGAGGGGGGAAAACTGCGCAAGGGAATAGAAACTTGAAACATGTTCACGTTCTCTTTTCTTGGTCCATCATGTCCTCGCAGTTTCATTTGGACAACTTGTGCAACTTTCTGGCCAATATTAGTGGTTCAGGCATCAGATTGTGTCCATTAGAAGTTTGTTTTTGCATCTTGTAGTCTGGTCTCTATCACTTACAAAGCATTCCCGTGATTTCACAGGATTTGAGAAGGATATGTTTAAGCTGAAGAACGAGAAGCAAGCAACGGAGCAAGAGGCCTACCTTTGGTCTGTCGCAGATATGTGAGCCCAGATGTTCTTTAAAGAAGCCAAGGTAGCTTGTGTGCCTTGTTAAACGAAGTATACTGTAAAATGCTTGGAAGGAAGGAAGCACGGCCTCTCGGCGTAGCACAGCGTGCTTGAAAACTCAAATGTAGAATCAAACTTGTTGTGCATTGGTTGAAATATTTTTGGCATTTTTCTCTTTGCCACTCTTAAAAACATTTTGTAACATCGATGAACATCTTTACTCGGAATTAGAAGCTGATCTTTTATAGAAAAAAAATTCTGAAATATGTTTCTAGTCATGTTTAATTACAGAGATACAGTTTTCATTAACCTGATTGTGGATGGCCTGCATTCTTCTAGTCAGTTTTTGCAGTCATGCAGACGGCAAATACACAAATTTGGCAAGATAATGGGGAAAATGTTGAAGCAAATTTGTAACCACCACAATGACCTCTCTGGATGCAAACAAAGCCAAACAATCTGTAAAGAACAGCAATTGAAGGTAATTAAACCGTTTGACGGACGCGCATTAATCATGCAACCAACAAATTGCCCCTGGTATCCTGGAAACCATGGCCTGCAGCCACTGGTTTTATCATAGCTACATACAGTACAGGCCTGCCAGTCTCCCACAACTTTGCTCCTTATCCACTCAATTAATCCAATCCAGGAGTCTGAATCATTTAAAAAAAGGGTCATGGTTATTCCAACCATGTGGCTGTGAACTAATTAAGAAGCCAACATGCAACAAGTTTCCAGGATGCATGCATCATATCAGGCGATTTCTTATA
Organism: Oryza meridionalis; assembly: GCA_000338895.3. Lineage (NCBI taxonomy): Eukaryota > Viridiplantae > Streptophyta > Magnoliopsida > Poales > Poaceae > Oryza > Oryza meridionalis. The sequence continues at coordinate 4,560,521 of CM002531.2, forward strand.
GGTAATGAATCACTCAGATTCTTAATAACTGACAATTTTAACTTCATGTGAAATTTGACCATTAACTGCCCTTATATTTAGATCTAAGTGAAGAGAAGTTTTATATTTATATTTTGGGCATACCCCACTTTAAGAACATGGTATCATTTCCAGTATTTGAAGTACTTCAAAATTTAAAAGTGAATAGTATTTTTTTTAAAAAAAAACATAAACTGAGATACTACCTCGGAAATCAGCATATACTAGTATATAAGCAAAGTGGGAATACATCCAGTTTTACAGAGAAGTCCCTTGAGAATGAGCAAATTACACATAAGTTCTGAAAAATGCAAAGGACTCAACAACGAGAATAAAAGGCAATCAGGTCCTTTTTTTTGAGAACAGCAATCAGGTCCTTCACTTTGCATCTCTTGCAACTGCAACAGCCAGAACTCAGACAACAACGATAGGAGCAGAAAAACCATGGCAAGCGGCAAAAGATGAAACCTAGTTGCGAACCCAAATGGGACCTCCGAAGGATGGAGGTTAAAGCAACCTAGGCAAGTAGAGATACACTTCAGTCGACCGTCGCTAGAGCAGGAGGGTCGTCGGAGAAGGAACAAGTGGCCGACACAGGAGTAGAACTGACTCATTCCCATATGCCTTGAGCTAACAAGCCTCTTATTTAAGCTCACCTTTGTATCTTGGAGAAAACAATAGTAGCGAAGACCACCACCAACATCGCCCAAAGAGGTCCGAAGGAAGAGGTTCGTCGATGGCTTGACGACGACCTCGAGCTGATCATGAAAAGGGAAACTACAGGATTAATCTAAAAACAAAGATGAATCCGACTAAACCTAAAACTAAGCCTACTAGTGGATGAGAGTTGGACCCCCTCCCCCTTATCGGTGACCGAAAAATCGCCGAAGATAGAAGGGAAGGGGTCAGATAAGGGGAGTTTTTTTTCTCGAGTGGTAGTCTCCTTGAGGAGGAACACGTGTTGATCAAAAGTGAATAGTGCCCAATATCGTTATTATAAAACCGAAGAAGTATTACTGCCTCCTTCCCTATAATATATAAGATTTGATAGAATCTCTTATATCCAAATCTAGAACGGAGATACTAATAGTTTAGTAAGAACTCTGCATTGCACATTCCAACTCTAAACCTCTGACCGTTGTGCAGGATGAAAGCAGGCAGGATGGCACCCACGCGGCGCCGGCCATGGAATCTTTAGTGTTTGACAGCATGTGGTTTAAGTCCAACAACATAGATTAGTGGAACTAATTTTGGACGGCTGCAGTTAACCTAGTGTCGGTCGGTGGCTCTGTCTCGTGGACCAATCATTTCATTAGCATAACAGGCGATTTATGTCTGATCCGTGAGTCCTTTTAGCAGTCTAGAGTGACAGTACAATACGGAGTTAACTGGTAAAAATGGTTAAGTGTCACTAGTAAAAGGATACAAAGATTTCTACGATTTATTGTCCAGATGTTGTCGAACTCGAAGAAAACAAAATATAGTGTAAGGCTTACATTTTCAGCATTAGCAAAATAAGTTATAACAGTAGATTTAAGCAATACGGTATATAAGAAACCTTTTTTTTTGAGAAAATATATTTTTAAAGACGTGGAGCAAATAATCCGGTGGAGTGTTTCATGGACAAAAGGGGCGAAAAATGCCCTTCTCTATAGAAAAAACGTAAAGGGAGAAAAAAACTCATAAAATAATTATACAATCAATCAAATACTGAAATTTAAAATTGGTATGCCCTTTTTATGATTTGTGCACCTGAAAAACAAACAAAAAAACAGAAGCATAGCGCCAAATTTAGCAGATGAGATGAGTGACATAAGCAGATATCTCCAGCATCCAGTTTCTTCAGAAAAACGGCAAAAACCATCGCCTCCCCGCCTCCTGTTTCGCCCACGAAAACTCTATATAAACTCCACTCTTCTTGCACTTCTCAATCCAATTCCATCTCGATCATCTCCTCAGCTACTACTGCTTCATCGAATCGTCGAAGCATCAAGTTCGAGAGGTTGATTCAGGGAGGCATTGCGAATTAGCAATGGCGAGCACGGCGGCGGCGGCGGTGACGGCGAAGGCGTGGTGGACGGCGGCGATGAGCGTGGGCGCGGTGGAGGGGCTCAAGGACCAGTCGGGCCTCTGCCGCTGGAACTACGCGCTCCGGTCGCTGCACGGCGCCGCCATGGACACCCTGCTGCAGGTGCAGCAGCACGCCTGCTCGCCGGCGGCTGCCACGAGGAGGAAGCTGCGGCGAGCGGCGGCGGCGGAGAGGCCGGAGGAGGAGGGGATGAGGAGGGTGATGTACCTCAGCTGCTGCTGGGGCCCTAGCTAGATTAGTAGATAGTAGATAGCTCACACTCTCCTGCTTCTTTTGCTGCTTGATTTCATAGGTAGTTTTGATTACTTTGGCATCTGAAGCTGGCTTGCTTGCATCAAGATGCTGATTAAGTGATTCGTGTCTGTAAATGTTCCACGATGATGATGATGATAAATTGAGTCGCAAATTGAAAGGAAACAAATAAAAATATTCCTCTCATGTCGTGAATTTTAATTTAGTATATATCCTTGCTGAGATGAGAGAAGCGTTAACACTCCAAAACTACTGCCTTTTTTTCTTTTTTGCATATTTAAACTGTGATCTCTGCTTGGGTCGAAATGAGAATGGTGGAACGGCATTTGAAAGAAAAATTTGTTTTGTTAGGAGATAGTAATAAATGACATTTAAGTTTCTACTACAATATTTTGCCACTTACTCTTAATATAAAGATAGCAATACTTTTGCTTATTCCAAAAAAAAAAAAAATTTGCCACTTACTACAAAGTAAGTATCCAAATTAAAGCCTCTTGCTTATACCACCTCATTATCCAAAAGTATTTTATCGGCCGCTCCGTCTCGTTTCAGTCTTTCAGAGGAGTAAAATGCATTTATTTCTTTGAATAGGAAACATAGCACTGATTATCTCGTCTAATGATTTCTTGAGCAATAAGCATTTCTTCCATTTATACATATTCTTCTCCAGCAGGTTGTAGGATGCGATCGATTGCATAAATCACCATGACCTTCAATTCAAAGAAGCCTTTTTTTTGTCACCATCCAAAAGAACTAAGAAGAGAACATTACACATTGGAGTGGCGAATCGATATCACAATAAAATCCAGTAAGTTCTCTGATCATTTTACTGCTCGATCTTGTACTCCTCCCCTCTAATCTTTCAGCTCAAAAAACAAAAAAATATTCACTCTTTCAGATCAAAAACCAAAAAAGTTTCAGTGTTTCAGCTCAAAAAACACAGGAAAAAAAAAGATTCAGCCTTTCAGATCAAACACTAAAAAAGTTTCAGTTTTTCAGATGCAGTGGAAGCAGGAGAAGATAGATTTGGCGAGGTGAGCAAGCAGCATAAATCTCTGAATATCTGATCAGCATCAATCTCCCAGATACAGAGCGAGATGAGCCTGGCCTACGTGAGCAGGCTGTGCGCCAGGGCGGTGCAGGGCGCCGTGCGGGCGGAGCAGCCGGCCACGACGCGCCGCCGGCCGCCGCACGCCGGGCGGCCGCCACCTCCCTCCTCCGGAGGTGGATCGCCGGCCGAGGTGGCGCCGGCGGCGAAGTCGGTGGCGGAGGAGAAGGCGAGGAGGTTGAGGAGGGCGGAGAAGGACGAGAAGGTGATGCATCTCGTCTGCTGGGGACCAAGCTAGTGCAAAACCTGAAGAATTTTCAGTTTCAGTTATTTCTGCATATGCAGTTTCTGAAGATCAATTTTCTTTTTCTGCCTCTGCGATTAAAAACTAGGATAATTACAGAGCGTGGTTAGGAAAACCAGGATTAGTTTTAGACGTGTTTATGTAGATCCTGGGAATTTTGTTGGGCTGTTGGCCAGGTTAGTGCTGAGATCTGAAGAATGTTCAGACAGTTCTTCTGTTCTTCATAGGCACTTCTGCAGTTCAAGCAGAAGGTATATTCTTGAAAGATAGGCTGAAAAAATAATCTGAGATTTAGTATTTAAAACAAGGCAATCTTTATCGCAAATGTGATGTGATGACTGCTATTCCCTGATCTTACATTTTATTCAATGCTACACATTTTTATTGTCAGGTTATAGCATGCTGCACTTCAAGCAGAGCAAACTCAGTTTCAAAGCAGCATAGTTGTTCTGGCAAGCCACAATCCACATTTTTTGGACTTCTGTTCCTGTAAATCCTACCACAATTTTTGGTGAAATGTATGTAAATCCTACTAGAATTATTGGTGAAATGTATGTATGCATGCTGGCCAAGCTAGTGGAGTCTGGAGAGCCCTGAAGAGTGTTCAGTTCTGCTTCTGCTTGTGCATATGCACTTGTGCTGCAGTTTCTGAAGAAAGGTAGATCCTTGAAACATTGGATACAGCCATTAGTCGATCTATGATTTCGTATAGAAAGATCCTTGAAACTTATTTTGTCCTTTTAAAAGTTAAAAGCGCAGCACAGTTCAAGCACATCAAACTCAGTTTCTGAGTTTCGCAAAATTTGTCAATGAAACACATCACATTTTCAGGCAAGAACTGGAGATGAAAAACCTTCACATCACATGCTTTTTCCGTTGGCAAAAATATTCACATCTTGATCCATGGAGATCGAGGAAGGGAGCAAGAAAACAAAAATCACAAGCAAAGCCCAAGAAAATGGACATGGAAATGGATGCGGCCTCAGGAGTTTGGGCCCCAGAAGGAGATGAACATGAACGCCCGCAGCGACTCCTCCTCCCTCTTCCTCCTCCCCCTCCGATCATCCTCCTCCGCCGCCGCCGCCCTCATCGCCTGCCTCGACGACGGCGAGCCCGCAGCCGCCGCCGCAGCTGCCCTGTCCTTCGCGTTCCACGTCGTGATGGCGCCGCCGTCTCGCGTTTTCCCGGCCGGCGCCGGCGCTGGCGCCACCCGAGCGCCGCCCACGCGGCCCGCCAACCTCACGCTCATCGCTGCCGCCGCCGCTAAGCTCTTCGCGTTTCTCGGTGGAGTGAAGGGAGAGGAAGCGGCCGCGGCTGCCGTACTTGTAGGCGGCGCGGTGCGGTGGGCGGCGCCGCTGGTTACGCCGGCGAAACGGCGGGCCTAAGCTCAAACCTGCCCGCGGTTTTCTCCCCCACGCCGCTAGCTGACGTGGCCCAAATGAATGGCCCAGATTTTCTGGATATTTGTCACCCTCATTGTTTCGCTGAATTTTTTTGAAATATTACTATCTTAATGGAAAATCGTAAAAATGGTGGCCGTTGGAGATTTTTCGAAATAGGGGCCTATCAAAGTGCGGTAGTTCGACAGGACCCTATCGAACGGCCGCGTAGCAACAGGTGGGCGCTCTCGAACGGCGGGAGATTGACAGAACCAATTTAACCACGAAGTTCGACTGGGCCCACGGCGGGCTTTCGAAATGTGGCTTCGTAAAGTGGATTGATACGGTGAGAGTAACTTCCATTGGTGTAAGGATAACACAACCTAAGATGACTACACAATTCATTCAAGCATTGATGGAGTATGAGCGCTAGGCGTAGTCAAACTTACACTGGAGATCCAATCCATTAGGTCTACCTAAATGGTTTGAGCATCCAAAATGCGGTTGTAGAGATCGCTGCGAAATTGCTACATCCTTTTCACAAGAGACATTTGGAAGGTGATATTCCGTCTGTCATTGCTTAATTATTTATTTTCATTTTTGCTCGCGTTTCCATAATACAATACATATCCCATTCTATAATTTGATTTATTCCTCAGGAGAACCCAAGGATGTGTGGATTCACTTTGTGGATCGACATGGTCAACCCGACGTGTGATGGCGGAAGAGTAACTGAAGCTAAAACGCAAATAGGGATAGGAGAATAAAGGAGCACGAAGTTGCGGCAAAGCCATGAAACCAAAAATGGCAATGAAAATAATAAAGAATTTGTATATAAACAATACCTCATTAATCCAAATATTTTAAGAAACAAATAAAAACTACAACTAGCAAAGAACAATAAAAACTACCGCAGTTCGACAGGCCCCTATTTTAGCAAAAAATCTTCGATGACCACCATTTTTGCGATTTTCCATTAAAATAATAATATTTCCCAAAAAATTTCTTGTTTCTCTTACTCGTATGATTAATATTCAAATCGCTTAATATCAAATAAAAAAAAATCATTTCTGAGTAAAGTTTCTTTATATATGTTATTAGCAATTAAAAATAGATACTGTAAAATAAACTACAATGAAAAAACAAAAAATAAAATTCAAAATTGAGTTCTAAAATTTAAATTTTGGCTTATAACTTACTCCCTCCATCCCAAATTATAGGGCGTCATCTTTTTATGGAAAATTGAACTCAGTAATTTTTTTTACTAATAATAATACGAACCATATATATGCTAAGTATTATGCGTGTTATATCACTAAATTCACATTTCAATGTACTTTCATGTGATAGTAACTTCATATTTGTTAAAAACATAACATGAAATAAATGGATTGTCAAAGTATGTTACTGAATATCGTGTAAAAAATATAGGCCTTATACATTGGAACGGGGGGAGTATAAACATAAGCATGAGCCATTATCTTCTCACCACATTTTAACACATTTCAAATGGTACACAAATATACAATCTAGAAAAATAAATATCAACAGTTTAATAACTTTATTTTCTTCCCAAAATAACACAAATTTCTGCTGAACAATAAACAAGAAATCAGAAATGTTACCAACTTGGGTTCTACTATAGATGTTCCAAACCTATGGTCTATACATTCCAAATTTTGCAGTGAATGAATTACTAAATTCCACTCTTATAATGTTGAAGGAATCGAAGACAAAAATCACTTTACTGAAGAAGATTATGAACATCAAGAATGCAACCCAGAAAAGATACCAATTCCGAGCTCAGCTGAGGTGAGCAATGTCAACCTCGTCAGGGATCTTGAACGTATCTGCGGCACCAAACTTCCTCCTGCCATCCTCCCACTCATCTTCGTCCTCCATGCTGTCCTTGTCGTCGTCGTCGTTGCCATGGCCGCTGTGTTGCGCGTGGGAGGATTGGTCGTCATGGACGCTCTTCGACTTGCAGGGCTCGTTGGCAAGCATGGTGACCTGACCAAGGTGGGAGATCTCCACAACAACGGTGTCGTCATCTTTTGGGAGGGGCTGCTTCCATGGTTCCCCATCGATCCTCATGAAGGTGTGCTCTGCTGCGCCTTTGTGGAACTCGAAACGGATCCTATGGGCCTGATTTTGAAGGATGTCCACATAAGCTTGAATGGAGAGGACTATACTAGTTCTAGTTCTTGACGTAGAAAATTATGACTACGGCACAATGGGGAAGAAGTGGTTTTCAGTTCTGGGATGTCAAATGGACAAAATGGAAGCACTTTAACATATACTTCATACCTGCGCAAGGCGGGTACCATGTCCATTTGGGGCCAGCAAGACAAGTCCGTGCCAGGCATCACGGAATCCAACAACCTCAATAAGTCCATCATCGACAAAAGGTGCCGTCAGCTCCCTCTGTAGATTTTGTTTTTTCAAGACAGAGGTTTGATTATTAGTTCCTCTGAAGATTTCCAGTAAATAATCTGTGAATAGCTACAATGCGAAATTCACGTGTTGAATGACAAGCGTAGTGCATGTAAACTCACCTCTTCTACTTTCCTTGTGCCAGGTGTGCCCCAAGGATTCAGACCTCCAGAGAAACTAGGCAGGTTGAGACAGACGATTGATCGAATGCTGCAAGAGGCAGTAGTACACAGGTCACAACTTTGCTCATAGATTATGGTAGCATCCTCCATCAACAAGCAGAACATAAATCAGAAATGTTGCCAACATGTGCAAGCAGGAAATCCAAGGAACATATTGTAACTTGCAAGGAAGCAAAACTGAAACAGTATATCCGAGTTTTTCTTCTCTTCTGTTTTCTTTTCTTTTCGATTCAGTTCTTTTTACAGCTTTCAAAGTAATGTATACTGCTTCCAATCTTAATAGAAAAGATACTCAAGCCTTTTGTGTATCCCAAAAAAGAAACAGTATAAGCAAAATATTCCAAGTGCAAATGAGAAGCTTTCTTGTATCATATCATACTAGTAGGCTCAAATAACAGTACACGAGGAAAAAAATAATTCGTAGTACAACAAAAGGAATGAACAATGTTTACCTGTGGTGAATGTTAAGTTCTTGCCAGTGGCTACCGGCTCTTTTCATGATTTTCACACTTGCAAGTTGAGCAATATTCCTGGAAATGAAGCACTCAACCTTACAACCAAAACGAAAAGAAGGAAACAACTTGAACGCACACAAATTGATTACACCAAATTTCAAATTTAACATTGCCAAGTACAGGTTTAAGCTTTGACAATAAATTTTGTGGACTGAATCTATAAACTGCAAGGATGGTGCTAATATGAAGGAACAAAAAAGGGCACAAATGAATTGATTGGTGTAGTTTGTAAATGTAATGTACATTGAACACCCCCAAAAATGCTGAAGTGGGTATACTCCCTATAACTTCTCTCTCCACATTACTCACAGATATTTAAAGGAGTTAGGTGGTATAATATTAAATCAGAGACACCTTGACTGCAAAGATAACACAATACAAGTATACAACTAGTACAACAGGTATACCATGAAATATGTTAATGATAAATCAACAAGCTACCTTGAAGATGGATGACTTAAAGAAGCAAAAAACCATCCTTGTTTAAGTCCAACCTTAGCATATGTACCCTGTATAGATTAAATGGATTAACACCTGACAAAGTTAAGTCATTCAGCCAGATTGAAATTGACTAGAGGGACATTTATCTAAATCAATATAGAAGTAAATTTCACATATTTACAGGTATATTAGCTATCAAGGATTACATATTTAGGAATCAATTTGACAGAACTAGAGATGTAAGTGCAATATTTTGTAACAACTACAGTTAAGAATTCCAGTAACATGCAATGGGTATTGGTCCCATTCGACACTTCCTCACTTCTCATAGCTCATAAAAGTTCTGTATAGTAAGATCCCACAGGAAGACATAAGAAATGGGTGTTGAGCACATAGAGAATCTAAATAAGGTCCAATTGTACGTCTCAAGTCTCTGCGTGCCAAATAAAGAGGCAGTTCAGTTGGAACAATTTTAAACTTACGAGTAATTCAGAATCTGCAGCACAGCGAAACAGTACAAAAGAAATCGTCACAATGCACAATAATAAGAATATAATATACCTGATTTGTCAGCTGGTTTTTGAATTTCTCTGGATTTTTCTTCCTTTCAGAATGAAATCCGTAAGAAATTTCTGCATCCATACCTGCAAGGATCATCACGTATGAAATTTAGAATTTCTGAGTCATTGAATCAATATATGCTCTAGGTTCTTGAAGAAACTTGGGATCTTTTTTCCAAATATAATAAACTACGACAGTAGTGATCATGAGTCCCACAGTACTTGCCGTACATGGAACCAGCAGGTGCCTGCATCTTCATAGCACAAACTAGCATGCAACATCAAGTACCACGGTAAACTAGAAACCAAACCATCAGACTGTTTAGGGTCCATAACTGGAAGTGGCCATGAACAGGCAAAGCCTTACCCATACTAAAGTAATTCCAAAATCCTCCACGGAATGTGTGGTAACCTTCCTGAAGGGAAAAAAAAAGATCAATTGAGGAAATGAATTAAATTCAATGCCACTTGGGTCTTGACATATAACAATTTTCGTCAACAAGAAACATAGTAACTTAGAAAAACTAGACAGATTGTCTTACCATGTTGAGGGAATCACTACTTGACACACGGTGAAATGCATGTAATGAATGAGGCAACTCTAAGGGGGCAATTGGATCACATGGACCTTCCTTTGTAGCTCGCATCCTCAACATGATATGCCAGCTGAAACATTCATGTGCACATTACATTGTAGTCTTCTGTTGTGTTTGAATGAGGTATAAAAGGGCAATCATGTTTTAGACTGGGAGGAAGGACAAACAGATTTGAAGAGGTAATTATTCAACTACTTAAGGTTCATTAAAAGAGTTCAGTATTGATTGATTGCAAGTTTGGGGGTTTATGGCAAATATTAAATAAGTTAATCAGCCGCTTAACCCTTATGAGCAGGATCAAGGCAAAAGTCAAAGCTTAAAGTAAAGTGATATCTTTATGGCATTACCTATCAATTTTCATCTCTTTTGCATGCCTCACTAGCCCAAGGAATGATTTTACTGACTCTTGGTCAGTACAAGGATTCTTCTTTCCCTGCAATGTTTAATTCAGCAAAAGTATACAAGACCATGATCAGGAACAGGTTAAAGTTCAGGCAAGAATCATTTAAAAAATCATTTAACAGAGAACAATTTATACATCATGGACTCTAGTTTAAGCACATCACTTTTGCCACCTCCCTTCAAAAGCTAATTGGCACAAAATTTGAAGATGATTTGTTAAGTACACATTAATTTCTGACCACTTACCCATCCAAATGAAAATGGAAGGTTGTTTCCAGTTCCCAGAGGCACAGTAGCAATTGGAGGAGGGTGTGAAAGCTTGAGATCACTGACTACCCCAAGCAGCCAGCTTGCCGTACCATCGCCACCTGCAACCTAATTGAAACCTCTTTAAGTCAAGAAATATGGAAATAGAAAGCCAAAGAGACTTCCTACTCTGCAAATCTGCATAATATAACCTCAAAGCATCATCACTCACAATTATTCTGAGAGTTCTCCAAATTTGAACAGCAAGAATGTCTCCCTCCATCTTGAGCTTCTCAAGGTTGACATTCAAACGGTGCAACACTTTATCCGGAGCCTCTTCGGAGACATCGAAAACCTGAAAAGAACACAGCAGCCATCAACAACTGATATAACAAAAGCCACATTCCTTTCCTGACGCCACAAGGCAAGAAAGGAAATCACATTTCCAAACACGCAGACGAGATACCTGCGCTTCACCGAGAAGTTCACGGTAGGTTTTGATCAAGCTGCTCCCGAGCTGACCACCAGATCCAGAATTGATGAACACCAGCACGGGGCAGGGGGGCGCATGATCAAGAAGCAACCGCTGCGCATCCGGCCTCAGGATGTAGTCCGGAATGCGGTAATCCGTCAGCGGCCCGCATGGCTTGGATGATGAACCCACCACAGTATCCATCTCCCCTTCCATCCTGCTCCTGCAAATCGATTATGACACTTCAATTCCCCTAAAAAAAACACCACAACAAAAATGCCAACACCACAAATTCAATTCCTTCTCGTGAGATGATTCAGGCTCAGCAGCAGTCGAATCCAACACACCAAACCCACAAATACCCGTGTCGATTTGTCTCGCAACACATCATAAATCGCAAGAGGCCATGAATATAAGGGAAAATTTCGAACTTATCATCCACAAAAGAAGATAAAAAGAAACCACCTTTGGATCGTTGCCAGGATCGGAAAAGGAACTACCTTTCTCGGCCGGTGGCGCGGGCGCCAGTGTCAGATCGCCGGCGGCGGCGGCGGAGGGAGGCCGCGGTCGCCGGGAAATGGGTGGCTCGCGAGCGGAGGCGGAGGCGGGAGGCCGCGCGGGGATGAGGGAAGAAGAAGAAGAGAGAGAGAGAGAGAGAAGAAGTGTTCGCTCTTCTCCGCAGGATGAGGCGCGAGTGATTAATAATCAGAGCCAACCATGTAATTAGTGTTAATCTAATACTACTCAAGTAAATCCATGTAATTAGTATACGTTATTTTGATTTTTTTTTCTAGTTAAATTTAAAGAAGTTTGATAAGTGCAAATAACAAAATAGACATGCAACCATAGCATTTACTCCTAGTAAGCGAATAGACACTGCTTAGATATGATCAATTTGAGAATAACTCAAAATTTTTATAGGATAATCAAAATAAGATGAAGGAAGTACTAATTAACTAAACCCATTTAATTAGAATAGTTCGTTTTGATTTTTTTATAGTCAAATTTCAAGAATTAATACCATTAAAACCAACAATTAATATATTTGTTTTCTATCGAAAATATCGCTATACATTTTTTATAAATTTAATTAAACTTAAAAATATACTTAGTAGAAAAATTAAGCTACTTATATAATATAAAATAGAGGGAGGAGGAAATTATTTGCTGCAATTGCTGGCCAGATATGAGACGAAATATGGGCCTTTGGATTGCGCGGATTAGTGGCTAAATCTGTGGATGGACGGCAGATGTTGGGTCAACCCAAGTCTGGGCTAGACTTAGAATCATAGCAATTTGGTACTGTATTGATGATAAAATTATAATTATAAATTATAAATTATTGCTATCTGAAACAGTATTGATGATAAAATTATAAATTTATTTATTGCTATAATGTCACATCAGATGGGTGTGTGCTGTTATGAGAATGTCAAGTGGCTTGAATGAGGCTTAAAGGCTGTCGCCTTTTCGCATCTGAAGCGAAGTTGATTGGAAGATAGAATTTTGCTAATTATTCTGCTGGAGTAGTGCAAAGTAGTAGTTCACCTAATTAATTGTACAAATCTAGCTACTTTTGTCTCTAAGATTGGGGATGTATCTGGTACATTGATGGTCTAGACAGTGTGTTCTAGGGCAGGTAACTATAGTAGTCCACAGCAAATAGGGTAATTTAGATACATGGACGCATTACACGTATGGTCTTGTCTCTTGTAGGTTGATCATTTTGAAAGGTCAAACTTTGTCTAATCAGGCTGAAACTTTGACAGCTTCATAGTGTGGTTCATATTTTATTCTAGAAGTTTCACGTAGGGTCTATTCATGTAACTATCAAAATGAACATTTTCACAATTTCGTAACGTTAATAATATTATCAAGTTTTGGTAGGATATGCTAAATATGTTATTGTTAAAAATCTTTAGTCATTACCAGTATTTCAGTAACAAACTAAATACATCCATATATCTATCAATTTTATCAAAAGAGATGGTATGGTTTAAAATGACACCAATCTAAACAGGCTTATAGTTTTGACTTTAATACTATGTACTTTCACAAATTTTAACAATTTGACCCTTTGCAAAACCTATTTTTACAAATGAACCGCTGTCAAAACTTATTTCAAATCTGACCCTTTTGCTCAACGCCAAATCGTGTGGCGCTGAACTTAGACACCTCAGCGCCAAATAGCATGGCGTTGAATGTACGTTGGCACGCTGACTTAGTCTCCCATCCGCCGTGGCACGGTATTCAGCACCAGCATATGGCACTGAACTTAGACACCTCAGCGCTAGCTGACGTGGCGCTGAGGTGTCTAAGTTCAGCGCCATATGATTTGGCATTGAGCAAAAGGATCAGATTTAAACTAAGTTTTGGCAACGGTTCATTTGTAAAAATAGTTTTTGCAAAGGGTCAAATTGTCAAAATTTGTGATGTAATTTTGCCATCGTCGATATGAGTTGTTAATTACCAGTTTACCACTGTATTTCAAAATCATATTGTCTTGTTTGTTTAATCCCTCCCATAGGGGAATCGAGGGGGATTTGAAGGGGATTTAATCCACACATATTGTGATGTGAAATTATTTCTCCTCAATACTTTTCAATCCCACTATCTTAGGGATTAGACGAACAGATCTTACCTGAGAACCAACGGAAACAAACATAACCTTTCTATTTTCTTAGGGATACTTAGGTGACAAGATAAAATACAGATATATAAAAAACCAACAGAATGCATATAGGCACATAAGTAACTTTTTAAAAATCCATAACCTCTCTGTTTTAGCTAATTCTACCTGCCTTTCGTTGAGAATCATCTATCTTTGATGGTTACCTAAGTTTGTAATTGAAAAATAATTGATTATGCTGCTATCGATGTAATTTCTAGCTATAGAGAAGAATATATATATTACATCTATTACTTTTGCAAACCACATCTCCGCAACTTGTATTTCTACTTGTCTCGAAATTAGTACATTTCAAAACTAAGTTATGTGTAACAGTTATGCAGCCAAAGCATGCCATCGTATGTTGTCATGAATATGACACGTCGTTAATGTAACTAGTACTTAGATACATATCGTAGTATTATTCTTTTGTTTATTTAATAATAATACACTTTCAAATAAGGAAAACCCTTTTTTTTAGGTACCATGGTAAATTTATAGTGTATAGATCCACCTACTGGGATTTAAAGTATAGTTTTCATAATTACAAACACCAAGTATACAAAGTTACTACTTATGTGCCTAAAAGAGTTCCTTGATTTACACATCTTAAAAGTGGAAAATAGTTAAATGTCCCCAATTTAAATAGGTTCATGGAGTGCCTCCGGCCTTCGACTAGGCCGATTTAGATCCTCTTGGGCCAGGGCAACCACCGTTGAGCCCAATAAGATTGCCAAGTTCACCAAGACAAAGTCTACCTATGATCAAAACAGACCAATTATTTGAATTTTATTCTTTGTATTTCTTATCTCTATTTTCCCTCACCAGCTCCTTTGTTTACTCCTAAAAGGGCCTAAACCCCTAAACCAAGGGAATCAAGCAACAATAATTGGAGCTATATTTTTACAATTCAAATGCAAACAACATTTATACAATAGGCATGTACCATATTGCAAAATGTTAAGCCGAAATCTGGTTATGAATACTTGAATTGTACCATACCAATCATGCCCAAATTTGTTTTTCAGTGCGCAGATTGAATTTAGTAGTGCATTCCACTGGAGTGGCTTATAACATTATAATCTATGTTATCGATATTTTTCTTAAAAAATCATGGCTATTTACATGAGATATCTACATGCGCACTTAAGCTGCAAAATGAGCTGCAGTTTTGTAGCAGGTCTATTGTGGTCTTCTACTCCTGTTCTCAAAAATATACTGATGTCGTTTTGACATGTCTCGAAGTTAAAAATTCTAAAACCATGACATCAATATATTTATAGGGGGTTGATGTATGAAAATTCCGTACAGATTCGCCTCGAAGGAAGTAGCATTCCCTCTATTTTATAATACATGATGCCTCTAAATTTGACATACATTTATCATTCATCTTATTTAATTTTTTGTGAAAATATAAACAATAAATCATACTTAAAGTAAACTTTGTTAAAAAAATAAATCACAATAAAATAAATAATAATAATAATAATTATTATTATTATTATTAAAGCGTATAGTCAAAACATATTTCTTATAAAATCAACCGCGTCAATATTACAATTTTAAATTTCTATTGTTGTCCAGCACTATTTATTTTTATGCCGGTGGGAGTAGACGTCAAAGAACAAACTCACTCAGTCAAGCATGGCATGCCTTTATTCAGCATAGGAGGAGAGAATAAACCCTGCCGTGCGGTGGATATCTAGTGGCCTACATTTCCCTGTTCCCTTGTGCAAAGATCTTTTCAGATCGGCAACTGATATGGTTCATATATTTTGCATGGTCCACATTCCCTAGGATTTCTGCCCTGCAGCAGCAAAGGTTGTGGCAAATGTTCCCCTCCTCTCCATTCCATGGCCATGGATGGCCCTCCCACCCTTCTTCTTCTTTCCCTTCAATTCAATTCAATGCATCCTCCCTCCTATGGTTGGCAGCAATGGAGAGGGACCAATTTTTGCAAGGACTGTCCTTAGGCAGAGTACAACCCCTTAGAACCACATGATCGAGTAACCCGTGATTGAGCCGTCCCTTTTTGAGGATCAATCTAGAGGCGCACGCTATTCCCTTTGTACGGATCAGTCTAGTCGCGCACTATTCCCTTTCTACGAATCGGTTGGTCTGATTTAATTTTGTTTTTAGATCTCGAATAATAGGGAGGTATTATATTTCATGTAATTTTTTTAAAAAACAAACTAGTCTATATCAAATTTCACTATTACCGTAAAAACAAAGTCGTCATCTTTCCATCCCCTTCTCCCACCGTGCTCAGTGCGTCTTCGCTTGCATAACCACTGGATCTAATATTCATCAATCACCCTTGTAGTATATCCCTAATTATATGGACATGACTGGTTCTAACACGCGGACATGCTACTAGTAATAATAAAAGCGTGTAATTTAAGAATGACATGACTTGAAAAATTTGTGGAAATAGTATGGCGTGTAAACGTACACCAATAATCAGGGAGTGTGTAATTCGTGTAAAATTTCTCAAAATACATAACTATATATCAAATTAATTATACATGCTTTAAAATGAGACGAGAGGTTAGCCATGTGAAACTAGAGGTCTTTTAAAATGAGAAGAGGGTCAAATGAAAGGACCTATTATCCCCTCTTCCTTCTTGCACGGTCCTGAGCTCCTATTGACCCAAACCCACTTATCTTATTCTCCAAGTGGATCATTTCCAAGCAAATTCTAATCTCCAGATCAGTTTCATCAAGCATGTGGCATGCATGATGTCCCCCTTACCAAATGCCAATGGATCTCTACTACTTTCACACCACAAAGCAAGCATGCAATGCATCTTTCTTTATATAATTTTTATTGTCCTTTTTTTCTGTGGTGAGGGATGTGTGATAATGACATGGGTGATGGGGGAAGATCAGGATGAAGAATTTGATGCCCTGAACAAGGAAAAGGAGACTTAGCCTCAATGTTATTAGCACTTGTGTGTTGCTTTCACTGACCTGATAAGAGTTTCAACCTTGGGCAAAGTTTTTCAAAAGAGGTTACTTATCCATATCTTCCACCATGCAGGATTTTTCCATTTAAGAACACACTGAAATCGACCACATAAATATCCTAACAAGAATCTCATCCTAATCCCACAAAGCCTACCTGGAATTAGAGATAAGTTCAGTAGAATATACATGTGGCATTTTGTGCAAATTGTGGGTAATGTGTATTCTCTTTCTGGCTCCAGTAACCATGAGAACTACAGAAATTCGACAGCCATCGAATTTACAGATTTCAACACATTTCAGTCAAGATTGTGATTTCTGAACAAGTTTGAGACTGAACATAGGGCACAATGGAAGCATTCAGACAGTGAAACCATGGAAGAATGGCACTGCAAATGCAAACCTATATCATTTCTTAAGTTAGCCAGAACGCCTCATCCAAAAGGACAAAAAGGGATTTAAACACATGAAAGTAGTGGGGGCACATATACAAGCTCCAGCAAGCCGTCGCGATTATGAATACTACCGAGTTCTGGGATGGCCGCGTGATAAGTCGACTCTGCAAGTTGTCGACGGAAAAGATGTGTGTGCTCGGTGGAGGTTTGATCTTTTGCAGTGATCCACATCTCCCCCCAAATGCCTGGATACACCAAAAGTGACCTTCTAATGTAGTTAGCATCAGCATCTACATCATTGTTTCAGTTGCCTCAGGAAAAGCTGCATAACAAAAAGGATAACATCAGTTACTACTTTGTTAAAATAAAACAGCACTCACTAACTGATCAAGGTTGCCCAATTTTTGCCGCAAAAAGGAGAACATGGAAATCTTTCGACCTAGTGCCAATCTTAATACAGATACATGCATAGACCCTTTCAAGTTAAAAGGTTGGAAAGATAAGCACTAAAAACAGGACTACAATGTTCGACACGATCCGATGCCACTTCGACACCGCACTGGCTCACCTGCCATGTACATGGCAATATACTCAAACTGGATGAAGGAAAAGTAGATTTGCAATGCTCTTGGAATCTAAAAGCTAGTTTGCTATCAATCAACTACAACAGTAGTGGGATTGCAGAGCACTCCAAGCATCATATGATGGCGCTCAGCAAGCAAGGCAAGCAAAGCTATCTCCTTATGATGTAGGCATGTAGCCATCTTTTTCAGCAGTAGCAGCTTCATGACAGTAAACCTAGAGGTTGTTATCAACATCTCACTACAACTTTTACATAAAAAATTTACTCACCCTTCTTTTCCCTTTCTTGCTCACTTCTTTTTACTATATGTTGCAACTCAGTAATTTACTTACTTACACACTGATCCATAAAAAAAATCTTGATATTTTCACATCATGCTTGCAAGAACACACATCATTGCGCCATTGTTCGATAAGTTGAATTTTTTTTTTCTCTTGCTTTTATGAAATTATGGTTGCTAAGCTTAGGAATTCTTGGGAACAGTAGGATTGTGAACTCACTCATTTCGACCAACGACCGCATTGGAGCAATTCCTCCCCTGCACGCCGCTCACCGACTGCGCCGACCCCGACCGGCGGAAATCCGAGGGCGATCTCTTCCTATGCCGGGAGGCGAGGAATCGGCCGCCGACTCCGCCGCCGTTCCTGGAGGAGGTGGCCTCGTCGCTCCGGCCACCACCGCCATGGTGAGCCGAGGACGCGTACCGGCACAAGCTCGGCTGCGACGTCGAGCACGGCTGGTCCTCCTGCAAGAGACACATCGATCGGCATTTGCATCAGACACAAAGCATCAAAACCTTATGCAAGATCGTGTGATCTTTGCCTCCGAAATCGGAAGAAATGATCAATCGATCCGAATTCTGCCGTGCAGTGATTGTGCAGCCCAAATTGGCGAGAGTGATCCAGGTTTGCAAGATCAGAAGGAGCCAAATCAAAGGAAGAGGGAGAAGTGGAGAAGAGAGGGCACCTTGACGCGGTCGGCGGCGTTCGCGCCGTTGGCGGCGGCCTCATGACTGCTGCTCGACGTGGAGCTCGCGACGGGCGGCGGCGTGGCCTCCGCCTCCTCCGCCCACGGCACCACCTGGTTCTCCCCCTCCCCCTCCCCCTCCTCCTCATCGTCCTCGTCGTCGTCCTCCTCGACGACCACCTCCTCGTCGTCCTCCTCCTCCTCCTCATCGCCCTCGCCGCCCATCTCCTCGTCTCCCCCATCACCACCACCATCACCACCACCACCAGCAGCGCCTCCTCCTCCACCACCACGGCCACCACCGCCGCGGCGGACGCAGCGCTCGCAGAGCGACGCGGTGGGGCCCAGCCTGGGCCCCGCGGCGCGCCACGGCGTGGGCCTCGCGCACCCGCGGCACAGCAGCGCCCGCGCGTGCCGCGCCACCAGGAAGTTGGCCCCGTGCACCTGCGCGTCGCAACCCCAGCACAGCGTCGCCTCGTCCGCCCCGCAGTACACCCTCGCCGCCGCCCCGCACAGCTCGCACGCCCCCGCACCACCACCCCCACCCCCACCCCCACCACCAACCCCCTTCTCCTTCCCCTCCGCCGCCACCGACATGATCTCTCTTGCTTGCTAGTCTCGAGCTTTCTCTCTCTACCTCGACTTGTAGTAGTATGTTTGATTGTTGGTTTGTTTGTTTCTCTCTCTAGGGTGGGGGTGGTGTGGGGGGGTGAAGAAGAAGAAGGGGGAGGGAGGGTGGTTTTGAGCCTGGAAGGGAGGATCGTCTGCGAATGCTCTGGGGACGGACACTACTGGCGGTGGAGGCTCCAGGTGGACATTCCCTCCCTCCCCCTGCTTTCTTTTATTTCTCTTTCTCTATCTTTCCTTCCCTTTCTCATATGCTTTGCTTGCTGTTGTTCCTCGGTCAATTTTTGGCCCCTTGTTCAGTTTCACCGCGAAATCTAACTTGCTTTCCCATAAGCGGTGGTGGATCTATTAAAGGTTTGTAAGTGATTGTTTGGTTCACCGGTCATGCTTCTCTTGTGTGGATTTGAACAAAAATATTGAAATTTTGTATAGGCTGTTTTTTTTTTCCTTTTGGATAATTTGAAACGAAGAATTGAAAACTAATTGAATTCTATGAAATTTGTGAGGAATGTCTCGATTTTTAATACGAGGTCCAATCTCATGAAAAGTAGTTTTATAAGTTCATCTGTCCTATACAATTCCTACATCTTTTTTTCATCCAATTAAACGATCATTTCTGTATTTTTTGTGTTTCATAATCATATGTTTTGCACTTTGATTCTTTGCATAATCCTTTTTTTATTGCTCCATTTTATCAATCCTGCAATTTAAAGGAGCTCTTATTATGTTTGGTTATGTAGTTTATCATACTTTTTCAATAACATGTCCCATATATTATTGATTTAATTTTTTTACTAACTTTTGCTGCTAGCAATTTATTCATCACACTTTTATATACTACAACTTACATAACCTTAGTTGTATTTAACTGTGGCTGCCAACTAAACAACCCATAAACTCCAAACAAAAGTTGATTATGGGTAGTAGGAGTATTTGTTATAAGTTATAGTATTTCAGCTGTTCTAATCAGATAGAATTTCAAGGGATCCGCCAACGGTGGCAGCGTAGGGCATTTAACCTTGGGTCTGAAAATTACAGTTAACCTAATTCTTATATTATGTTCATGAGCTCTCCTATCGAGTAGGTAGTATTGTACTCCCTCAGTTCCACATTTATATAATGTTTTGACCTCTTGATTTCTCCAAATTCACTAATATTTATATAAATTTTGACACATATATATTCATACATAAATGTATTAAAACCTAAAACATTTAGTGTGAAATAGAGAAAATTAACATAATGTAATCTATGTTACTCAATTATCTTTTATATTTAAGTGATCTTATACTTTTGGAATAAACAAAGAGTTATCCATATGTTGAACGGAATATCAGTTGACGCACTATTGTTTGCAGTTGCCTCCTAATATTAGTATGAGCCGTAGACAGTCAACATGTACCTTTGCAGGTTTTATTTTATGATGTACAAAACAATACCTTAATTTCTTTTTTAAAAGATAAAACCAAGGAAAAAAAACAGGGCATTGGAAAATCCAATGAATTGTCGGTGCGAAATGGCACTCCTTGATATTTTTCTCATGAAAATCAAATATTTTTTTTAAAAAAAAGGTTAGCTAAAATTATGAAATAAAATACTCCAGGGTAGCACGAACAGAACACGTTCCTGTTTTCACAATAAATAAAAAAGGAAAAAAACAACTCTTTAAGTGTTGTGTGCATCTAGTTTACTGATTATTTTAGGATGAATGTATTACTCTTTCATTTTAATATAAGCATAATAAGTATATATGTGATATATCTTATGACTATAAATTTGAACCGACTAAAATAATAGTTCTAAGATATTTTATTATGTGTTGAGTTGTATTTATATTTATTGGAATGAGAGGAGTAGGCTGCTAGCAGCAGTCGTAGATGGTGGGAAGAAAGAAATTAAAAAGAAGAAAAAAGGAAAAGGAAGAAGACTGGTGGAAGCCGTGGACATGAGGGTAGCAAGAGGGGAGAGAGGCGGCGAGCGAGGAAGGCCACAAGGTGCGGCGGACGCTGAGGTGGTGGGGGTGGCCCACGTGACGACCACCTCGTATTCCTCGTTCCCCACGCCCTCCCTCCCCTTCCTCCAGATATTTTTCGACTCTCGCCTGCATCTTCTCAAGCTGCCTACCACCACATCACCCTGGCCTGCCTTGATTAATCTGCTTTCTCTGTCTCACGCTAACCAAGTTGCTAATTCTTTTATTAGGCCTGCTACAAGTACTAATCGTGATTTTATCTCGTTTAGTTAGCTGCCCACAATAGTGGCTGCGTAATGGAGTATTCTCCTACATCTACATCCTTTTCGTATCGAGGAAATTAAAGGAGGCACAAATTAAACTCTCGGTACGATACCTCTCAAACATCTGATGTAAGCTCGCTCTAGACTCTTATTCTTTTGTATCGGTGTCCTAACTTATATAAGCTAGTCACGTCTGAGTGTCTGGGGGGAGAGCGGTTCCATCTTCTGTCTCATTCCCTCTCCCTCAATTCCAAAGATGTGTCTAGAGTGAAGTTTGGTGTCAGGTGCAAGGGTTAGGTTTTGGGCGATCTAAGTTGTAGTTCCTTTGTTGACCTAGTTGCGACCAATCACGTTTAGTGGTGGCCTATCTGGTGCTAACCTTCTCTTGGGTCAGTGTGTTAGCGTTGTCGGTGCGTGGGTGATGGTTATTTTTTTCTTTATTTTCCTAGTTATGACCTCTCAAGATCGTAATCTTGTAATTTTTTTCATGCTCTATCAATATGAACTTAGCACTGTCTGATGCAAGTTGTTAAAAAAAAACTCTTGGTCCTCACCACTAGCTCCGTCCATGTTCGTAGCTATTAGTAAAAAAAATTTTAGGGTGGAGGATGTCCTCTGGTTTATTGCGCTCACTTGTAACTTCTTTTCTTCGTCCTAAATTTATTCTTATTTTCTCTATTTTTTTCTGCAGAGTCACATCCAGGGCTTATAATTTTTCATTCTAATTTCAGCTAAAAGGTTGGTCCTCACGACCACAAACCCCTAGAATTAATTGATATAAATATCAAACGAAATTCACTGACTGCAAACATAACTGAAAAAACCTTAATTGGTTACATCGTGAGTATCTACTTTCCTTTTTTTTCAGAGAGAGAGAGAGAGTGGGGATCGCGAGTATCTCTACTTGGCATGGCTAAATTTGAATTTTTCAAACTTGATTTAGGATTATTTTCATGAGTTATTTCATCAAACCGTTTTTCTTCTTTTCATACCCTGATATCAGACTATAAATTTCAAAATTAGCTCAAACGAATGCTCGATATAGCTTTCGTTTTTAAGCACAAGCTTATTTGATTTTTAAAATTAATTCAATTTTCTAGGGTGTACGATTACAATTTGTTTTCAAATACGGGTGACTCATAAAAATAAAATTATGATGAAACTGTGAACGGTGGGCATGGAACTATTAAAAATAGAATACCATATCCAGTTTCAACACCAAATTTGAGAGAAATTCATGCGATAAACCCACCCCTGCAACAACATAATTATATATGTGGCCGCATTTTTGTGTTTTGAGACTGCTTTCAATTCCTTAATTTGGACCAATTTTGGCCTTACCACTGACCCATTACACTTGCGACATTGTTACGCGGTTGGATCTTAGTTTACCTGATTCGATGACTGATCCATCAGATTCCGTGTCAAATCTGTTTAGTAGTATTATTTATACCCTACTAATCTTCTCCTACGATTTGATCCACCCTGATCTGGATTTTCTGCAAGCTGTGTACAGCACTTAGGCTAGGAGTCTATTTTATTCCGATCCGTACATCTGCATTCTCCTAGCAAATAAAAATTTCGGGCATTCTTTTTTTATTTAGTATATCTGATTGCACTACTTTATTTTCGATTATATGGCGGACAAACCTGAAACACCACACCCAGTCTCTCACATACTGTCAATACGTCTCCCAACACACTGAAAAAGACAAAAACCAACAGTATATACCTAATCTTACTTAAATTATATCGATTGTACTGCATTAATAACATAGTGTTGTATATTGTACGGAGTAGTGCGTTAATAAATTCTATCGATTGTACCAAGTATTTAGGTGTTAAATTTCACATGTTTGTAAAACAAAGATAAACTTTGATATTTATACCTTCTCTATACAAAGATAAAGTTGGGTGACAAAATATATAGCAACCCCTTCCTCACCGGCCACCCCACCCAAAAAAAACTCTCAAAATAAAGTTCTAAATTTAAAACATGACACTTAGAGGGAGTCCAAAGAGATGATAATACGCAGCATGACAGGGGTGGCACTGTTGAGGCAATTGCATAGAGACAAGGAGACCAAAATATGAATGGTTTGCTAGTGAGGATGAAAAGTTGTAATGACGCTAGAAGATCACGGTGTATAGACCCCGAAAAGAGGAAATGAGAAGTGAAAGAAGATGAGGACGAAGAAATGGCCAAAGGAGGCACATCATTTTGCCATGCATAGGTTTATAGATTTCAACCACAAGATTATATTACTCTTCTACAATGGATGGATGATGTTTATGAACCTTAAAGCGATAACACTATCAAATTTTGATCTACACATGGTTTTTGAAGGGAGATAGCTTGAAGCCACTCATTTGTTCCAACTAAAGCTAGTAACTATTCTTTCCCCGGCTTCTCCGAAAAGCCGACTCATGGTCGAATTACTTATTTTTGAACATGTCATTCTCAAAGCCATGGACCATTTGACCTTATCAGGAAGATCAGATAACTGGTTCACATCAGTCTCAAGTGAAGTTTCCCTTACCATCCATGGAGAATATCTTCACCCCTTTTCCCTTCACCCTCTTAGGGTGTGTTCCTTGTCAAATATTTTCAGTGACATGTAAAACGGAAAAAGCTATTAAAGAATTGTTAATCGAGTACTAATTATTAAAAAATTAAAAAACATTTATTTGATTTAAAAAGACTTATATTTTTTTTGAAAAAATAATGTTTAGTAGTTTGGGAAACATGCTTACAGTAAATGGAAAAAGTAGTTTAGCTGAGTTGTAGAATTGAACTCAAGCCTTAGTCCATTGTGTCGATTTTCAAGCGGACAATCCAAACTGTTGAAAACAACACATGCATCATTTGAACTACAAAGCTAAATTATTCTTGAATCCTTTTTTTAGAGCTATGACTAGCTTTGGCATGATAAGAAAAAAGGAAGCAACTTTTGAGCACTGCACAACTAATCACATATACACATGTATGTACTCTCATCAAGAGTGAGGAGGAAAAGTGAAAGGAGGCAAGACAACATCAATACATTCATCCTAACATAGTACACTCATGCCAGCCACTAGTCTCAAGTTCTCAACCACTTGATCCACTATGCTTGATTTTGAACAAATATGTGTGTCACCCATGATTATCAAACAACCCTTTTATAGTATTTTAATTTCGATACAAACCCAACACTCAAAACACATTACTTACATAATATGAGTATTAATTACTCCAAAAAGTATATTAGAGAGAAATTTATCCATGTCTCTGAGTTTTTATTTGGATCGCCTTCTACAAATTGAGAGTTCTGCTCTATCAAATTTTCATTTCCACACAATAATAAGCTGCTTGTTTTTTCAAGAAATGATCTGTGGCGGCAACCCTGATTGAGACAAACATTGATAGAACAGCGACATTCTTTCTTTATTTCCTTTTTATCAAAATGAAAAAAAAAACCGGAGCAAAAGGGAGCACCATGATTTGGTCTGCTCGAGAGCTCCCCTTTCCCACCGTTGGTTGGTTTCGCCGGTGGCCACACGTTGGCGCCGCGGGGAGGAGCTCCTCCTGGCCGTGCGATCACGATCGGACGGTAGAGATGGCGTCCAGTGCAACTAGTGGCCGAGGAGGCGAGGCGGGGGACGGGTGGCTGTGAATGGAGCAGATCGCGTGGGGCCCACGGCCCACGTGACGGAGCCCAACCGCGGCCGCATGTTTCTCGAGGGAGCCGGGCCCACCGCTTCGGTCGCGTGGGGTCACTGCCTTGTGGGCCCCACCTCGATGGTTGTTTCTTTCTCCCGCCGTTTCTCCCGCCGTTTCTCACCTGTTCCCCGCCAAATAATACTACTAATCCAGCCGAACGACCCCACCGACTTGGTTAACTGACTGGATCATGTCTTTGGTTAAAGCTTAATGCTGCTTTTTATCTACTTTTGGTTTAAGTTTTCTTGCTTGATCTAAAGGTTTATCTTTTCTTAATCTATTTTTGCAGTGGCTTCTTTGTTAATTAAGTAATTAAATATAGCTTGCATCTTATGTTTATTGTAAATGTCTAACTCGTTACTTAACACATAATGTATTTATTTTATCGTGCACATCAGTATATAGTATATACAATAGTTTATACGCTCTCCTTTTTTTTCTCAGATTTTAACTCTTAGCCTCACAATAATATACTAAAACTAAAGTCGAATCAATTGAAATACACGCAAACGTGTTCCATATACGTGCCAATGGACCACAAATGAATCTGTACGTGTGGACAATTACGGCCATGAAATTGATTCCGTTTTGTCCTCCTCTCCTCCTTTGAATCGATCGATCAGCCCATGGAGAGAAATAAAAACCGCATGTATGGCCAACAACCAACCCTCTAGTAGTACCAGTAGCTAGCAACATTGACAGGCAACGGTTGATGTGGATTGCTCGGCTGCAGTAAGCAGCTACCACCACTACCCATCGATCGACACGTTCCAATTATTATATTAAACACTATCTAATCTAATTAAATCAACGGCCAATCTACATCCATCCGTCAAGATCAGCACAGTGACGCACAGCAGCTATGAAGATGGTTCTATTCCATGCATGCATGCATATCTATCCAAGATATGGCTTGGAGAAGATTTTTCATCCATAGTAATAAGTTTTTATGATAGTAATTCTCGATTAATGCTGCTTTCGGATGCACTCCGTCAACCCTTAAAATTATAGTAACTCACAAATTTCCGAAAACAATGGTAAAAATATAATCCGATCGGTAAAAATGACATTGTTTTAGTAATCTTCGCCAAACACACTTGACATGGAAATACAATGCTAAAATATGACTAAAAACTGTCGATATCCCAAACGACAAGTTAAAAGAACATATAGAAGAGTAATTAGCACATGGAGTGTGAAATGACAGTGACTCAAAGAGAGAAGCATTGGCCACACACACACCGAGTGAAGCAGAGTAGAGCTGTCTGACACTGTATGTGCACACAGGTGTCAATACTAGTAGAGTAGATCAGATAGGGATTGATAGATAGATAAAGGAGAGAGAAGAAGAAGAAGAAGAAAGGGAAGATGAATTTTTGTGGCTGTGGGGGGTCGCGACGAGGTGGGCCCGGCAGGGGAGGCCACGTGAAGGCGGCGTGGGCCGGATTGCTTTGCGCAGCTGCGAGGTGGGCCCGCCCGCAAGAACAGGCCCGAAAAAGATTCACCACCTAAAATAAAATTATGGAGTTGCACCGCGCAAGCTATAGCTCCCATCACAGTACTGCTAAAGTATACTCCCTCCTTCATTAAAAAAAAAAAAGACAACATAAGTCGATGATTTTACACCGTCTTAAACAAGGAATCTAAAGAAAAGATTATTCATATTTATTATTTTAGATGATGTCAAATCCCTACTTTTAGGACGAAGGGATCGGAGTACTATACTTTATTTTTAGAAGCAAGGTATAAACGCAGTTATGCGTACGCTCACAATACGAATACAATCATTTCTACGAATGTACACTCTTATACCTTATCCTTATGAGCATTTTCAACAAATAAAACCGATATATATTAAGATTAACGAAATCACTATAAACATCTCGTTGTTGATGGGTACATCACCTTCTGATGAAAGATTAAATAGCCTTAATGCGAGTATAGAATTTGAACCCGAGCGGATTTGTTTCACCACAAGGAAACTAGCTAGTTAAATTACATTCACTTTACAAAGTCTAATGTACTCCCTCCATTTTCTTTCATGAATTAATCAATGACATATTAAAATGAAAAAAAGAGAAAGGAGTATTTTTCTTTCGATAAATTATATCTAATGTTTTAAACTTTTCTCTCTCATTTTTCGCACGCATGTCTTTTAAACTACTAAACAACGTGTTTTTTTGCAAAAATAAAGTTCTATAGAAAAGTTCTTAAGCCATTTATCAAGTTAATTTTAGCTAATAGTTAATTACTCATGCGCTAATGAGCTACTCCGTTTTTTCTACCGGAGGGGAGGTTCCCAATCGGCACAAATAAACGTAGCCTTAGTGTGGAGATGGGTGCTGCAAAGAGTTGGATGTATCATCTTGCTCGATCACATCCTCAGGTACTTAGGGGAGCTTAAGATTTCTAAAAAGCAGCTGGTTAATAGATAGCTTCTGAGAATTTAGGAAAGCTAGTTTTTTTAGTTTCTGGTCTCTAGTTTATTTTCTAAATTATACATAATTACAGCTTCTCGGAATTTGGACGAAAAATTAAGCTGTTTTGGGAGGAGGGAGGGTTTCTATTACAGGATAAGCTGTAGCTGCTAAGCTCTCCCAAATAGACCCTTAGATCTATATTGGGCCTGTTTGGAAGCCATGGCTGCCACAACCAGTTGAAACCCAACTATCATATGCGGCATACAGTGCTGCCGAACGAAGCCATTATCTATAGAGTTATAACCTATTACATTCTAAAGATCAACATGCCAAGATGTTACGTTATCATTCATTAGCTTTTATTACATCTTAATCCTCATGCAAACATGCTATATCATTTATATTTAGTTATATTTTAAAGTTATAAAATACAACATGTTAAATCATCATCGCACGTAATTTACATAATATTTTAACGTATATCTCTCCATCATTTTCTACAATATCCTTATATACTTCATCCTAGCTAATGTTTTCTATCTTCTCTTATTAAACCTCAATTGTTTCTATCCTTTAGATGATTAATCATAGTCCAAATTATTCCCCTTATTTTCTTCTCTTGTAAAGCCACATCATCTTACTTTTGGATTATCAATCTATTTACTATTTAAATTATCACAAACCATATCAACTCAAGTGGTTTATACTCTTTTCCAATGATCGATTAAAAAAAATACAAATTCTATTACCTTACGTTGTCTAGCTAGCTATATTACACGTTATTTTTATTATTATCATACTAAACTCCCATGATGACGTACTGGGTTTTACATAGTTTATTATAAGTCTTTGTCCTGCGCAAAAGGTTAACTAAAATCTCCTGCATAATCACTTAATCCAATGCATTTGTTGTGACCCCTGCAAGGCTGCAAACACAGCAAGATTGTTTCTACACCAAAAGAAAGGAAAAAAATCAATTCCTGATGAATTCAGTAGTACTAGTACCAAGTCAGCAGATCTCGATTCCGTCAGAAAGGCATCGATCTGTTGCTTGCTTCTGCTACTGCTAGCCACTGGCCCTTTTGGTTGGTGAATGGTGATCTGTCCTGCAGACACACGCACACCAACCAACTTATCCTGAAGAACTTATCCTCTGACATGAGATGGGATCTCTGTCCATCCCAACCCCAAAACGGCATCTCCTGCAGATGAGATTATGCAAGTTTGGTCCAAAAAGCAGGATCAGATTAGCAACAACCCCATGCTGGGCATCAGGATATATGTGCAGCATTTCATCGTGCAATCTGCATTCCCGGTAACCGTCTGCTCATGCTGTGGTAAATCAGAGTGACGTTTTCTGAGTGGATGAGGGTATCTGCAACAGCTGCCTGCATGCGTTTTGCGCTATAAAATGATCCCCTACTGGTTTCTGAATTACTGAATCAAGAGTTTTTCTGAATTACTGAACCAATTGTTTCTTGTCGCTTCAACATATTAGTTTGTGCTATGTGTAAGTGGGGCCACTCATCAGATGGATTGGGTTGTGCGGTTTTGAAGAATAGGTTGTTATACAGCGGATCTGTGGCAGTCACAGAGAACGGGACCGATGGGGCACGAACTTGTAAATCGCCTCTGTCTCCACTGCCACAGTCTAAGAGGTTATGCACGGAGCTACGTCGTCAGTGACGCTCCCCTCAGGCAGTCAGGCGCACCACTGCCTTTCCATCGCCTCGCCGCCCTCCCTAGGCATGAGGCGAGCTGCTGCAGCGATGAAGCTCACGAAGGAGGAGCGAGGTAGCGACGATGACTGAATTAGAGTGGTGAAGGTTAAATCGAAGGAGTGAGCTGCCATGCTTCGGTCGCCGTGATCCATCATCGCACGCCGCTGCCCTTTGCAGCAGCTCGACTATCATTAGATTGCTATTTCTTTCGCAACAACCTCTCTCGTTGAGGTCAACGGCCGCATTAGTGCCTCCACACGTGATACTTGGACATGTTAGCGTGTGGGCCAGCGAGGTCCTACACAAGTGTCCGTGTCGACCAGTGAGCTCCTTGACTTTATCCATTCGTCCTCCCGTGTGAGAAGATATAGACGGAAGATGACATGTCTCACTGACATGTGGGACCCACCATATATATTTTTTTAGATTGGAGTGCCACATAGTCATCTGTCGATTAAAAACCGGGTTAACTTTTCACGTAGACACCTTATCAACCAAAATTGACTATCTATACTCTCATGGAACTAGATTTACCTTGGTTTTAGAAGTTGGAGTACCCTTTATACTTTTTTTTTTTGTGGTTGGGGACACGAATGAAACTAGACCAACAATTGGAGGGACCTGTAGTAGACTTTTTGCGCGCGCGCCAAATAGCAGTCGCGAGCCCTGCTAATTTGGCATAGTAGGCAGCTCAGCCCAACAACAATTTGGTCGGCCCAACATCTGTCCGTACCCAAGCCGGCCGAAACGCCTCGTCGTCTTCGTCACCGTGCTGCTGCTCCGGCGGCGGCGCCGCCCTCCACCCCACCCCCACCCCGGGCGCGCGCCACCGGATGAGCACTGCCATGGCCGTGCCTTACCGCGGTTCCGTTTCGTCCTTCTCCATTTCGAACAATGCAACCACCGCCGTCGCTGTGCGGCCGACCTCGCGTGGTTCCGCCGCCTCAACCCTCAGGTCGCCGGCCACCACCGCACCACCATTCCCGACCACTCCGACCTCCAAGGTCCCCCCCCCCCTCTCACTTCTGTGTGTGCAGCAATGATTCCTTTTGAGAAAACTTTACCCTTATTTTTTTTTGTACAAAAAGATTCGTCCGGCTGTGGAGTGTGAACATCAATGTTTTCTCCTTCTCTGCTTATCTCTAATTGGTCCTCCCTACACATCACCTAACCGAATTTTAACGATTTTTTTTCCTTTTTCTCTGACTAGCCGATGCGTCCGTTCTTGATTCTTGTATGTATGCCTCATTCGTGCTGCATAGTGAGCAGTAGAGATTGAGACTTTTTTTTTTTGTTTCAGGATCAGAGAATTGAGGGGGAGTGATTGGGCTTGATTTCCTCCTGCTGGGGAGGCTCATATGAGTTCCTGGCAAGGTTTCTTCCCCTTAGGCAGCAGCAACTCAAGCACAAGGTTGTTTTTTTTTAGGAGAACGACGGCAGAAGACCTGCCGGAATTTTAATTGAAGGGAGAAAAAAAAATCAAAAGCACAAGGTTGTATGTTGGCATTTGGTACAATAAACATCCCCAACCGCACCGTCGTCTGGGTTGCCAATCGAAACAGCCCCATCATGAATCAATCGTCCGCGATGCTGTCACTGACCGACCAGGGCAAGATAGTTGTGTCTGTTTCATTAGGTGGCACTCTATGGAAGATGAACAGCAGCAAGAACATTGCTGGTGGAGGTACTAGATCATCCGCGGCGGTGTTGCTTAACACGGGGAACCTGGTCAGCCGGTCATTCGATGGAACCATCATGTGGGAGAGCTTTGATCGCCCAACTGACACTTTCCTACCTGGCATGAAAATCTGGTTGCTCCGTGATGATCATATTGCCGTTGAGCCCTTTCATTTCTTGGAAGAGCCCCCGATAACCCTTCCAATGGTGACTTCTCCCTTGGTAGTGGCTTGAAGCCATACCCTCAGCTCTTCGCGCGGCATGGATTTAATCCCTATTGGCGTGGATCAGGCTCAACGTGGAATGGACCATTACTCAAAAAGCTTTTTGTTGTATTTGGCTCCTATCAGGGATAAGAATTACTCATACCTGATGATCTCTACATCGTACAGTTCAACAAGTGTGCGCTTTGTACTGGACAGCTCCGGCAAAGTGCAGTTTCTGAGCTGGGACTCTGGTCGCTCACTGTGGGCAGTACAGTACATCTTATCTGTTCAAGGTTGTGGTCGCTATGGCTCATGTGGCCCATATGGTCATTGCGACTTGACAGGCGTCCATACATGCAAGTGCCTTGATGGATTTGAACCTGTCTCCGGTAACTCCTCGCAAGGCTGTCGAGAAAGGAGGAGCTGCGATGTGGTGATCATGAGCATTTCTTGCTGTTGCCTGGCATGAAATTGCCAGATAAGTTCGTGTACATCAGTGGTATAAGCTTTGAGGAGTGCACCGTGTTATGCAGTAGGAACTGTTGTGCACAGCTTATGCTTACACCAATTCAACGAGTTTACTTCCACCCCAGTGCTTGCTATGGATGGGAGAGCTTATTGACACAGCAAAGCTTGGTGAAAATGGTGAGAATTAATATCTCCGGCTTGCCAGTCCAGTTGTAGGTAGGATAAAATGTAGTTGGTGTGTGAAATTTGTATTGGATGTTCTCCTCTACCTTGATGTTGGTCACTTCGGGCATATCACTAAATGGCCTGCAGGAAGAGAGAAAAAAAGGCATGATCAAGTTGTTTATTCTGAAACCAAGGTCTGTTCTCATGAAGACATACAAAAGAAACTATGTAGATATTACTTATTAATTAACATTTGTGTCCTCTTGACTTTAATTCGAACCCCCACAAGCAATTGCCAGAGGATGGAAATTGGAATAATATATTTTTCATGGTAAATGTTTATTATGTTAATAAATAAAAATTCTTGATGTTTAAATTTTCTCATAGTAGATATTTTGAAATCCTGATTCTCACCAGGAATTAATTTCGGAAAGAGCAAATGGAGGATAATGGAAATAGTGCCTGTTGTGTCAAGCTTGCTGATGCTCTTATGTCTATGGCTTGTATGGATCTGCAACTGCAAAGGTGAAGCGGAGTTTTTAGTTATATTCTGATCCGTTTATCCTTTTTTTTTCTCTCCATGTTGTCTAACTGCAGTTGCATTAGCCACTTCACTTTTTAACAGTCATGTACTCATGTTGTCCTTGTGAATTCACAAGTTTTTTTAAGGCATTGCAAACTATTCTTACCAGGCAAACAAGAAAACTGGGAGATTTCAAAAAGACAAATGCAAAGAGCTTTGAGTTTTTCAGAAGGACTTGGGGGAAACAAAGGTAGAATTTCCTGTTATAAGCTTTAGAGAAATTACTGTTGCAACCCAATATTTTGCTGATTCCAATATTCTCGGGCGAGGAGGTTTTGGCAATTTTTACAAGGTAATGATAATTCTTATATTGGTAGAAAGTTTGTAGGATATACTTGCTCTATTAACTTATGCCCATTTTATTTGTTTAAATGATATGCAACTTGGCAGGGAACATTGGAAGGTGATACTGAGATTGCAGTGAAAAGGCTAAGCAAGAGTTCTGGCCAAGGATTAGAGGAGTTCAGAATGAAGTGATTCTAATTGCCAAGTTGCAACACAGAAACCTAGTTAAGCTTCTTGGTTGCTGTACTCGCGGAGAAGAAAAAATATTGATTTATGAATACTTGCCCAACAAAAGCTTAGATGCCTTTCGTTTCAGTATGTTCTGGTGATTATGATGGCAAAGATAGATCAGACGATAAGGTCTTCTCTAAAATAAACTCCTGTAAAAAAGTTACAGAGATTCTAAAGAACTTTTATTAAAGCAAACCACCCACTTTGTTACCGACTTACTGCTTAATTTCTTTAAACTTACGTAATCATCTCCTTTTGGAATGCATAGATTTCTTTTCAATAAATAATTAGTTAAGTAACATGCATGGCTGATTATGTTTTTTTTATTGATTTCTATCCTTGGTAGATGATGCAAGAAAATTCTCAAACGCAGATGCAAGAAAATCAATGCTTGATTGGCCAACAAGGTTTAAGATAATAAAGGGAGTAGCCAAAGGACTTCTTTATCTCCACCAAGATTCAAGATTAACAGTAGTTCACAGGGATCTCAAAGCTAGCAACAAATTCCTGGATGCTGACATGAGCCCCAAGGTATCAGATTTTGGCATGGCAAGGATTTTTGGTAGTGCCCAACAACAAGCAAATACTAACCGATTAGTTGGAACATAGTGAGTAATTTCATACGTAAATTGTACTTAAGTTTAATAATCTTCACTGAAAACTAAATCAATTGTGTTTCTTTCTGGGAAATGATTCATCAAACAGTGGTTACATGTCACCTGAATATGCATTGGAAGGCACTTGTTCGGTGAAGTCCGATATTAGCTTCGGTGTGTTACTTTTGAAAATTGTTTCTGGCTTAAAGATCAGCCATCCACACCGAATCACAGACTTTCCCAATCTCATAGCTTTCGTAAGTTCTGCAAAATGCTCAAAGTCTCAAAATTTATTTCAACTTTTGTGCAATTAGGCTTTGTTTGGCAAATGGGATTGGGAAATAATATTTCACCCTCTAAAGGGCAATATTGCATCCTAGCCATCCATTCTTCACACCTCATTTAATCCTAGCCATTCATCCATTTCCATTTCCTAATCCCACCTCCCATATCCCATTTGCCAAACACACCCTTAAGAATTATCTCCTTTTTTTATTTATTCAGGCATGGAGTTCATGGAAAGATCAGAACACGAAGGATTTAGTCGACTCGTCAATCTCAGGGAGTTGCTCACTTGATGAAATTTCACGGTGTATCCATCTGGGGCTTTTGTGTGTTCAGGACGACTCAAATTCTCGACCAATAGAGAACTTACATCAGCAGTATAATATCAATTGTTCATATTCTAGTTTTCTAACCTTTTTCTGAACTTGCTAAAATAGAAATATGTCAACTGTTCTCAGCTTAGCACCGAAGATGGATCTGAACCTGGATGGCTTTCGCATGGGTAAGTTGCTTTGCTGTAAAATAAACCAGATGTTTAGCCTGATAAATATTATAAATTTAATTTGTTTCGCATTTTAATATGCTATTAAATGAAACCTGTCTTGTTCTCATTTCCTACAAGTTGCCTAGTAGAAACTTGTTAGTTTATCTGAATTGGATTCTACTTAACACACACAAGTTTTTATCTCTTCATATACCTTTAGTTCCATCATATGAATATGTAGTAGAGAAGGAAACCTGGAAATTATTGACTAGGAATGACGATTAAATGAACCTTACCACCTGAAACCTGGAAATTATTGACTACGAAACCTGAATCTTTTTAACTTTCAGAGAAAATACGTTAAGACCTTTCCCCCCAGATATTTCCCTAATTCCGTGGTATTAAAAAACTTTAAGTGACCTACAAGGCTACAAGGAATATCTTGTCTTCTTTCTGGTGTGAATTTTTTGCTTGAAATGATTTTTCTTTTTGCATTTAACTTAAAATTGAGGGGATGAGTAGAGCATTCAGAATATCACATCATGATTAGTATCATTTCCAGAAAACAGTTGACAATAGGAGCCAGTACCAATTTTAGAACAGCTTAACTTCCCTTTTGTTCCTTGGTTCTGGCTTTTAAGGCAACTTGACCCTTTGATTGCTTCTATATCCCATTAGCATCCATGGTTGCATAACCCATTTCATTACAAGCAGGGCACCAAGAATGCCAATGTGTTCCCTTCATGCCTCTACCATGATTTTTCTTCTTTATTGGATATTCAGTTCAATTCATCTCTGTGCATCCGACAACCGCCTTGTCCCTGGTAAGCCGCTCTCTCCTGGTAGCACCATTATCTCTGATGATGGAACATTTGCCCTGGGTTTTTTCTCCCCATCCAACCCCAAGAAACACTATTATGTTGGCATATGGTACAATAACATCCCCAAGTTCACTGTTGTGTGGGTAGCGAACCGTGCCGCGCCAATCACTGTTCCTTCATCTGCAGTGTTCACCTTGACCAGGAGTTCCAACCTCACCTTGTCTGATGGCAATGGCCATGTCCTTTGGACGACGATGGCCAAAAGCAGAATCAGCATCAGCTCCCCCCGAAACACCAAAAACATCTCAACAGAAGCCATGCTAGACAACACCGGAAACCTCATTCTCCGGTCATTGGCTGACAATGCCATCATATGGCAGAGCTTCGACCACCCGACCGACACTCTCCTGCCTGGCATGAACCTCAGGCTCAGCCACAATACACACCCACCGCAGCGCCTCATTTCTTGGAAAGACATACGAGACCCATCCCCTGGTCCCTTCTCCTACGGTGCAGACCCCAACAACCTGCTTCAGCGCTTCATCTGGCATGGCTCGGTGCCGCACCGGCGAAGCCCTGTGTGGAACAACTACCTCCTCATTGGTAAATACATGAACAACCTCAATTCCACGATTTACATGGCGATAAACCATGACAGCGATGAGGTGTACATGTCCTTTGGCATGCCGACTGGCCCCTTCAGTGTGCTGATCAGGATGAAAATAACCTACCTAGGCAAGGTAAATATGTTAGGTTGGCAGAGCAACATCTCAGCATGGACAACCCTGTACTCAGAGCCTGTGCATGACTGCAATATCTACGGCTATTGCGGTCCCAACAGTTACTGCGACAACACAGATGCTGTCCCAGCATGCAAGTGCCTTGATGGGTTTGAGCCAAGGGAGGAGGAAAGGCGGACCAACAACAGAAGCTTTTTGCAGGGATGCCGCCGCAGGAAGGCCCTAAGATGTCACCATGGGAACAGTTTCTTGACTTATCCGAGCATGAAGGTCCCTGACAACTTCATCTACATTCACAAAAGAAGCTTTGACGAGTGCATGGTGGAATGCAGGAGCAACTGCTCCTGTGTGGCATATGCTTACTCCAACATTAGCAGCGGGATTATTGATGACACGAGGTGCCTATTATGGACGGGGGAGCTCATCGACATGGAGAAGGTTACCCAAGGAGGGGAGAACCTCTATATTCGAACTAACAGATTAAACGGTATGAGTTCTTGCTTCTCTTCATCTGCTAACTGCTTACCTTCATACAGACATTTTTCAATTCTTCCGAGCCCTAGTGAGAGGGGCCTTTTGATACTGGGGAAAGAGGAATCAATATGGCCGTATTTTTTAAACAATTAGACGAAAAAAATCAGAGAGGTAGTATGAACATTAATTACTCTACCTTATATGTGTTGTGTGAGATGGATGGTTCTCTATGAATATGAACATTAATTACTCTACCTTATATGTGTTGTGTGAGATGGATGGTTCTCTATGAATTGTATACAGGTAACAGGAAAACAACCGATGTCCTTGAATTTGTACTACCAGCTGTGGCAAGTTTGCTGATACTGATATGCATGCTTATTTGGATCTGCGGCGTTCGAGGTACATACGAATAAGTGTTGTCATTTTGATTTGTCCCTAACTCCACACAAATTAATGGCACCTACATTCCTTTCAGGTAAACAAAGGGGCGATGAGATCTACGGTGGACTGATGCTGGGAGATATTAGCACCTCCCGTGAGCTCTCTGATAGAAAAGTAGATTTTCCAATTTTTAGCTTCAGAGAAATTGCTTCTGCGACAAATAATTTCTCTGATTCCAACATACTTGGTCATGGAGGATTTGGCACTGTTTACAAGGTAATGAGGCCGGCACAGATTAATCTCAGCACTAGAAATTTAATGGAATTTATAACTCGTTTGGTTTGAGATTTATTCAATTTTTCAGGGAACAATGGATGGTGATAAGGAAATTGCTGTCAAAAGGCTCAGTAAAGGTTCTGCACAAGGTGTAGTGGAATTCAAAAACGAAGTACTTCTGATTGCCAAGTTGCAACACAGAAACTTAGTTAAACTTCTTGGTTGCTGCATTCATGGAGATGAAAAACTATTAGTTTATGAATACCTACCTAACAAAAGCTTGGATGCCTTCCTTTTCAGTATGTTCTGGCCACCTATTGCAAATGCCCAATTTTTAGTGGAATGAATGTGGGTGTATTGATAATGCACATGTGATTCTATCATTGACAGATGCTTCAAGAAATTCAGCGCTTGACTGGACAACAAGGTTCAAGATAATAAAAGGTGTTGCTCGAGGCATTCTTTATCTCCACCAGGACTCAAGACTGACAATAATTCATAGAGATCTTAAAGCAAGCAATGTATTGTTGGATGCTGATATGCACCCCAAGATATCTGATTTTGGTACAGCCAGGATCTTTGGTGGGAACGAACAACAATCAAATACCAACAGAGTGGTTGGAACATAGTGAGTAACTCCACACTTCAGATATATATATTTTTTCCTTTCTACTTCGAGATTTAAGTTGTGTGTGCCCCGTGTGGTGAATTGTCAATGTAGTGGCTACATGGCACCTGAATATGCACTGGAAGGCATAATATCCGTCAAATCAGACGTCTATAGCTTCGGTGTGCTACTCCTGGAGATTGTGAGTGGCTTGAAGATCAGCGGAATCATAGACCCAACCACGGGCCATTCCAACCTCATAGCCTATGTAAGTGGTTTGAAGTATTCAAAACTTAATTAACGATCCACCCTTAATATGGGATGATCAACTGATTTAGGCATGGAGCTTATGGAAGAACGGGAACATGAGTAGTTTTGTTGACTCCTCGATCTCGGAGAGTTCTTCACTCAATGAAGCTCTAAGATGCGTCCATATAGCGCTCTTGTCGATACAAAACAACCCGAATGCTCGGCCGCTCATGTCGTGGGTGGTTTCGAGCTTGGATAACAAAGACATCGAGCTCCCAGAGCCCAAAGAGCCTATGTACTTTGCACACAGGAGTTATGGAGCTGATGGAGCAGGCGAAAGCTTTGTGAATGACATGAGCATTGCAACGGTGGAAGCGCGCTAGAAATTATCTAAACTATATATGTATAGTAGCTTTGATAAGGTATTTCATTTTCATATCTATTGAACCAAGTGGTAGCTCAAAAATAGTGAGAGAGAGCAAATATTTGTGGTGAGCAAAGAGTAGCTCTGTATCTGTCTGAATGGCATCTTGGCCTGATTGGCTCTGATATGTTCATTGACTCATTGTATTGTATCTGTACCCCAAGTGCTCATATCAAGAAAGCTTAGGCGAAACCTTTCTCTGTCAGGAAATTGCAATCTGAAGTTAACGGTTTCAGTGATGAAATCATCAGCACTTTGACAAGAATGAGTGATGCGCATGCGAATGGTGTTGAAGTATATATATTTTTTGTCCATACTATTTGTTTCATGGATGGTTGCCAGCAAGATTGCCTAATAGTTTGTTGGATACAAGTTGCCATGGATGGTAATGTCGTGCTGTGACAGGCTCTACTCAACCTCTCCATGCCAATCACATCTTCTGTTAGGATTAGTTAGAGCTAGATGATCCAAAAGCTAAGGTAACCAATGCTGAGGTGTATCACATTACGACATTTTTTTTGCTACTTTTGTCAGTCCAAACAAAGGAGAACAACTCTGGGCA
The DNA here is from genome assembly GCA_000338895.3 of Oryza meridionalis. NCBI lineage: Eukaryota > Viridiplantae > Streptophyta > Magnoliopsida > Poales > Poaceae > Oryza > Oryza meridionalis. The sequence continues at coordinate 4,599,257 of CM002531.2, forward strand.
GCCCATGAATAGGGCAAAGAATGATGGGCCTCTAGCCCATTGGGCACTGATATTGGTGTGGGCCTAACATGTGTGATGCAATTGCCTATTGCGTGTATCTATGCATATTTCGAAATACTTTTATGATCATATCACACAGATTTTTAATCTCTGGATTAAAATCCAATAGACACAGTAAAAGGTAAAAAGCAACTAAGAAACACCATAATGGACACTAAATTACCATATATTCAAGAAAAAGACCAAATCCAGTATAAATTTTAAAACTTACACGCGGAGATTCAAAAATTACACTGCAACTTACAAAAGTTACAATGTAAGTTTCATAAACTACATTGTAACTTACAAGAAAATACACTGTAAATTTGAGTAAGAAAATCGAGTGAGAGATAAGAAAAAAAAATCTTTAGAGTGAGATATAGCAAAATTGTTGCCCATTCGATATGCAATGCTCGCTATAAATGAAAAAGTACGCCGAAGTCCCTCAACTTGTCATCGAGTTACAAAACCGTCCCCGAACCATAAAACCATATATAGAAACATCCCTCAACTTGTAAAACCATTCACTTTAGATCTTTCAGTGGTTTTGTGCCTGGTTTCTCTGACGTGGCAGCTGAGTCAGCGTGGGACCCACTTGTCATAGTGATCAACTCATCACTCTTTCTCTTTCTCCTCTCCTCTCCCTTCCTCCTCTCTCTCATTTTTCTTCTCCGTCTCGGCAAGCCGGCCGGCGACGGGCGACACGGCGACGATGTGGGAACAGGAGGGCCGCCCCCACGCAGCCGTCACCGCCGTTGCCAATGGCACATGCACCAGATCTGCGGCCATGTATGACGACGGACCTCCTTGCTCTCCCTGTCGCGCTCCCTGTCGGCTCGTCTTCTTTCGTGCTCTGCGAGGATGGCGCCTCGGGCACCAGTGACGAGACCGTCGCCCCGCGCTGCTCGCCGCTGCCGTTTGAACGTCATCATCCATGGTCGCGGAGGTGGCGGCAGCGTCGGGGGCGGCCCTCCTGCTCCCACATCATCGCCGTCGCCGCCGCGTTGCTCGTAGCCGGCCGGCTTGCCCAGACGGAGGAGAAAAATGAGAGAGAGGAAGAAGGGAGAGGAGACGGGAAAGAGAAAGAGTGATGATGTGGTCACTATGACAAGTGGGTCCCACGCTGACTCAGCTGCCACGTCAAAGAAAACCAGACACAAAACCACCGAAGGAGCTAAAGTAAATGGTTTTGTAAGTTGAGGGATATCATATATCTGGTTTTGTGGTTCGGGGACCATTTTGTAACTCGATGACAAGTTGAGGGACTTTCGGTGTACTTTTTCCCGTTATAAATATTGTTCTACTCCTTATTATAGTTACAGTGTATAACAAATTAATTCTTGTAGGAATTTGATGAAAAAAATATTTAGCATGCGTGTGTCTGTGTGTAAATTTCAGTACTGCGTGCAATTCGTTTTTCCATATATGCGGCGTGTGGATATTCCAAGTCCCCGAACCATTTGCATGTTGCAACGATGTCATTTCTCATTGGAAATTAATTAAACCAGCTTATATCCTACCTGCATATGATTTGCAACCAATTCATTCCCCTTTTTTTTGGCTATGTGTATCAAGTTTAGACTTGAAATTTCGTACTTTGCTGTTAAAAAGAAGCTAGTTGGATTTTTTTCGTTCATCTGCATTTTTATTTGAGAGATGCATGGACACGCGTGGACGTCCCTTCTGGTAGGGGATTGATTTTTTTGTCGGGAATCCAATGTAATTAAGATGGAGAAAAAAAGGTTTACAAGAAAGTTTTTCATCGACAGCGAGCTATATCGAGGAAGGGTATGCACCAAAGCACACGTCTCGACACCACACGCCAACCACACAGACATTAGCTACAGAGAGGAGAGCCGAATGGCAAACAGGCCACCGCTATGCAAGATCGGTCGCCGTCGGGTATACAACAACACCACGGAAAGGATACTCCAAAAATAACGCCTTCACGAAGGTTGCGACACCAAAAGACGCCATCGTCGTCCGTCCAGAAATTGGACACGGCTTTCATCTAGAGATCCTCGTCAAGGGAGGAGGGTTCCTCGACAATGCCCCCAAGAGGGTTACTGCGCCCAAAGGCGTAGCCGCTGCCGACCCAATGAAGCACTAGGCTAGGCTTTCGCCTGAGACCCTCTTCGCCCCGTCGCTGTGGTCTGTCGATCGCCAACTCTATTACCTCCAGCCAAACATCGGTAGAGTGTGGCCTTCACCGCACCGGTCCAACGCCCCACCGCCGACCGACTTCTAGTCCTACCACCGCAAGAGTTCCACTTCGCCCCGCTGCCAGCGTCCTCTACCCGCTGCCACTCCCTCGCAACGCTGAGCTGGGCTAAACTCCATCGACCTCCTTTCCGAATCCGGCAAAGGAAGCCCGGAAATGGACAATGTTTCTTCGGCAGCCCAAGCCTTCCCCTGTTGACATACCGTTACCCCCACCTACCTATGGAACATCCCACAAAGAAGGGGAGATGCTCCATGAGCAGAGAGTGCACTCGATCGACATCAAGGGAGACGGCTCTGCCCGCCGCCAGCGTTCTCTACCCGCCACCATTTCCATGTGCGTTGTCTTAGGTCTCCTCCGCTCCGCCACCAACCAGCCTCGTTGCCGAATCCGGACAAGGAGAGCCCGGAGGTCGGCCACGCCGCTTCGGTGACCCAAGCCATCCCTTGCCGTCAAGCCACTACCTCCATCCTCCAATGGAGCTCCCCACAGAGGAGGGGAGGACGTCCACAGAGAGGGGGTTGCCTGGACAGCGTCAAAGGAGACAGCCCACCGTCCTCCTCAAGTCTGCTGCCATCCACCACGATCACACGACGACGAGGGTCTACCTCCGCTCCTGGCCACCTCCGGCTGCCCTCAGCTGCTGCGGAGGCTGCCGCGGCGATGGCGGCACCGCGCGGGACGCCAGATCCACCGGTCGCCGCCGCTGCCGGCCGCACCTCCAGCCTCTGCTCTCGCTGGTCGGCCACGCCTCTAGCCGCTACTTGCCTCCGGCTGGACGAACCTCAACCGCCGCTACAGCCGACCGACCACGCCGACGCCGGCCACCCGCTGTCGCCGCCCTTGCCGCAACGAGCGAGCCCTGTTGTTGCTGACGCCATCACCGCCACCGCCTTGAGGTTGCCCCGCCTGATCTGGCCACTGGGGGGCCAGATCCGCCTTCGGCGCGGCCGGATCCAGCCCGCCGTCGCCATCTCGCCGTCGTGGCCATCCCTGCCGCCATACGCGGGTATGGCGGACTTCACCGCCGTCGCCCTGGGTGGCTCCCCTAGCCGCCCCCGCCGGTGGGAAGCAAGGAGCCCCGCTGCCGCCGTCCTTGCGGCCGTGCAACTTTGCCGGTGGCCGCTCAAGCGGCGGCGAGGCGGAGGAGGAAGGTGGGGGAAAGGGGGCGGCCGGAGCTCATCGCCTCCCGAGCCGCCCCTGGGGGAGGGCGACGCGAGAGCCTATGCTCGCTTCAGTAGGGGATTAATTAGAATCAATTTACATATAAATTACCCTTAAATTTATAGCAAGTGTATTAAATTTTTGCCAGATAATTATTGTTCGCCACCGTCCAAATCAAACAACTCGTGTTTTGAGAAGTTGGAACTTTAGGACTTTTTTTTATTGAAGAGATATATGTACCTTTTGTGCTAGTTACATATATAGCTTAACTCATTGCTTCATGAGAAAATATAGTTGAAGCGCTCGAACCTTAACACATAGATTAAGATTAACATGGAGTTAGGACATACAAAACGAAAAGGTAATTAGCACATGATTACTTAAGTTTTAATTATTACTAACTTGAAAAATGTATTTATTTGGTATTTTAAAACTAATTCTATATAGAAAGTTTTTATAAAAAAAACACACCGTTTAGTAGTTTAAAAAACGCACTAACGGAAACCGAGGTAAAATTTGCATCTTAATCATAGTGTCACAAAAGATTTCTTCCTTCATCCGGTAGTACAGGGTGCTCCATTTTCCTGGCTCAGCTCGGCTTGCAACGGCTCGCAACAAGCTAGGCTAGGCTTATCTCGGCTCGGTTAGGGAAACGAGCTAAAACATGAGCTCGGCTAGGCTCGTTTCCTATCTCGAGCCAGATCGAGCTGGCTTGCGAGCCTTCCGTTGAAGCATCTCTTCATATATAATTTATAATCATTAAGAAAAGCAAGAACAAATCATTGACATGTACAATTAAAATAACTTTACATATTCAATTCATCAAAATCTAGATGATAAATTGCATATTAATCAATAATAACTCCACTAGAAAATAAATTAATCCATATAAGTACGTAATGGCCTAGGCTCACAAGCCAAACAAGCGGCTCGCGAGCTAGCTTGGGCTCGGCTCATTTTAGGAACGAGCTGAAAAGAAAGCTTGGGCTTGACTCGTTTGGCAATCGAGCCGAGCCGAGCCAAGCGAGCTCGAGCCAAGCCTGAGCTGAGCCTGAGCTGAGCTCGCGAGCCAAACCCGGGCTTTTTTTCCACCCCTAAGGCCAACCATCATTGGTTGGTGTGCCTGTGAGTTGAACTATCAACTGATCATAACGGATATGTGGAAATGGATATCAAGCTGTAGCTAAATTGTCAACTCATAAAAATGAGCACCTCAATTTGAGAAAGTATTGATATAGGCCCCAATTCTAACTTATCGAGCGCACCTGCGTATTACACATATGCGCGTTAACATATATAAAGACATTACGAAGAAAATTGCTACTTTGCAGTGTGTTCTATATATCGGTTTGCACATTTCTTTTGGCAGGTTGGGGGAACGAAATTACGGAAATTTTGGGGGGATCTTGGGCTGAAATAAGTTGAAATTTGAACATATATACTCTGATTGAGTTTGAAAGAAATTTGCAATATTTGAGCTGACATAATATCGAAGAACTGATAGACCTGAAATTTCGGAAATTGGGATACGAAATATTGAACCCCTGCTAATATGTGGTGCTTTTTTTTATATTTGGAACTGCTATATAAACTTGATATATATGTTCTCTTTAGAGAAACCGATTTCTTAAAAAAATGATGATGAGATGAAAATGTCAACACTTTGACAAGTTAATCATATCGATCAGTTACTACTCCTGACTTATTACATATGTAGTTATGTACTCAACATGTCTATATATATACCCCACCAATTATATATATTACAACATACATTTATGGTTAATTATGCCTGATCAGTTATACATAAAGACTCTGCATGCTGCAGTCAGTATATTATCTGATCTCCTTATTCTCTTATCGATGAACCTCAAGAATGAATCCAATCTTCACGCACCCATTCCAGCGATTCATCTATATATATACCTAATTCTTTTCTCTTTTTTTTTTCTGAGAGGATATATATACCTAATTCAGTTACAGCATATATTATACGCATTCATTCTAACTAGTACTAGCTAGTACTATTTTGATTAGTTCAGTACTATTAGTTGCGATCGGTTAATAATTAATTAGGGTATGCAATGTGTGTATCTGCTATATATATGCAACAGTAGGAGCTGTTGCTAGCTATATTACCATCATATATATGGGTGTGAGCATATAACTTAATTAGCAATCTAGCTAGATAGCTAGCTTTTTTGTTGTGAAGCATTTCTAGTTAATTATTAGTAGTTAATTAAGCTGAGCTCTGGCTGATCTCAGCTAGCTAGCTAGCTTGGTAGTAGCAGTAGTAGTAGTTAATTAGCGATCGAGCTACCGGAAGGCTGCACCGAACGGCGTCCAGAAATCGACCGGCGTCTCGCTGGCGACGGCGAAGGTGCTCGATATCGGGACCAGGCACAGCCCTCTTCCGGTGAGGTCTCTCTTGCTCGCCGCCGTCGCCTCGCCGCCGCCGCCGCCATCGTTGTCGACGCCGGCGGAGTTCTGAGATAATATTAATCAACGAATTAATTAGCATGTATATATATATAGTGAGCATATATATGTGCACTATATACGTTCTAGCTTGATGATCAATCGACGACGTACGATATATAGCAATATATATGCGTGAAATGAAGAAGAAAAATTAAAAGCATGTACAGTAAATATTGTCACCGGAGTTCTGAAATATTCAGCTCCATAGTTTGGCATATTGGAGGAAGAAACGAAAACAGCATATTTACAAATGAAAAATGATTTATAAATAAAACTTTTATATACGTGTTCTTAACGATGTAAAAGCAAAGTCTGGAAAATAGACTACAACGAGAAAAATGGCAAAATTAATTAACTTTAAATTTAAGGTCGAAAATTCAAGTTTTAACTGATAAGTATAAGCATAATTGAAAAGATGAGATTGATTGAAGGAAGCATGTAAAGTAATTAAATTAACATGAATAATGTATATATATGCTAGGGATCGATGTAAGTTGACCGGGCAAGCAAGCAGGGTTTCTTTGCCTACTTATTCAAATGTAGTTATTTTTTTATTCCAAAATTTGTACTAGAAAAAAGTTGGAATGAGCTACACTAACAAGCTTGCATGTTTTTATGCGGGTATATACCCACATGCATCCCTAATATATGCAATACGTACTTGATGATCAAACAATGACGATATATAGCAATATGTGTGTGAAAAGAAGAAGAGAAAAGCATTATATTGTGTGTAGTATATGTGAGCTAGCACTGCATGGTTTAGCTTGTATATATATAGTACCTTCAAGTGGAGCACTTGTTGCCTGTTCTTTAGGTAAGGAGCACTAAGTGCCTGCATATATGAATACACATAACACATACATGAGTACATTATATATTTATGAACAATGTTTGAAGAAATTGTAGTGCAAAGCAGAATGTATGCGTGCACTACATGTTTGAAGAATATGTTTGAGGAAATTATACATACATGCATACATACATATATATATATATATATATATATATATATATATATATATATATATATATATATATATATAAAAGCAGAGAGCATTTATGCAAGAAGAAATGTTTTAAAGAAATATTAATTAGTGCAATAATTAAGGCAGTAGCTAGGTGTTGCACTGGATACTTGGATCAGAACATGGACCAATGTTGTTAATTTCTACATGTATATGATTAAAAGGAGAAGGGTAGAACAAAATATTGCAGCTAGATGGCGCACTTACACCAACTTGATCATGCAGGAACTTGATGTACTCGATTGTCTCGTGGAGCACCGATGCCGTGTCCGTCTGCACGCACGCCGAGGATCGATCCATCATTTTTTGTTGTTGTTGTTGTTGTTGTTGTAAAGGGATCGATGAGAGAGTTGCATGTTTGATCGATCTTAATAAGATTCTTAATTTCAAGAACTATATATACATATGGTGCACTCACCTTTCCAAAAGGGGAGACTAGTTGTTGGAGTGCTGTGACCCTGTCCCCTAGCTTCTCTTTCCTCACCTGAAACATATATAATTTATGTGAAATTCAATATGTACATTAATACATCTAATTAACAGTTTGACTAAACTGATTAAGGTGGAACTTTATGATCTCTAACGGTTTACTTCTCATGATTCTCTCATGATTTGTATAACAGCTCATTCATACATATATACATGGAACTTTATTGGAAGGAAATCAATCACCATTTGAGACAAATTAATTGTATATAGACACATGCCTTGAAGGTCGTCGGCAATGGCGATGGCGTCCCGGTTCTCGATTTCTTTAGTGGCGTGGAGTCAGCCTTCGCCTTCTTCGTGATGATTGAGCTGGAGTCTCCTACTCCTTCTAATGCCCTCTACACATATTAACACCGAAAAAAAAATGTGAACTATATATTGAGTTGCATGCATGCATGCACCAAACTCAATATGCAAATAATGTCAAATCATTATCTCCACATTATTTTTATATTAATTAAACATATACATATAGCATATCTATAATATATAACCAGCATTCATCCATATATCTCGTAACTAAGCACAGGGTTGTACTAATTAGTTTAACACAAAATGTTAAGCTGTTGAGTAAATATGCACAATTCACTTAATTATGTCCAATGGTGAAGACCTAAGCATTGGCTTACACTCACACACACACACATATATATATAACAACTCATACTATAGAAGAGATGTGGATAATTGTGTTAATTACTTTTAATTAGTAGATGCATACAATTAACTAGGAGTATCAAGTATATATGTCCATGTGTATAAGTGTGTGCCAACCTTAGCTGCAAGGCTCGCCGGCGTAGTTTGCGCCGGCGATGCTCCGGCGCCGCCTAGGGCTGCCCCATCCGCCGCGACGGTGAACCCGGAGGAAGGGTTCCAAAACGGCGCCGCCGTGCTGTTGGTGAACTGGAGTGGCTCTCTCCCGGCGGCGGCCGGCGGCTGCAGGTTCATCGCCGGCTGATGCTGATGATTATGATACTGCTGAAACCCCGGCGAGTTATTAGGCTTCGCCACCGCCGCCGCCGGCGGCTCCGTGAGGCTTCTGAGCAGCGAGGAGCGGAAGCCGCCGCCGCCGCCGCTGCCGCCGTACGGCGAGGTCGGCGACGAGAGCAGCTCGAAGCCGAGGTTGGAGAGGAACTGGTAATTCTGGTCATGGTGGTGGTCTTGCAGCATCACGCTGTTATTTGATGATGAGTGGCTCATCAAACTCGGTGTTTTGATATGATGATGATGATGATGATTGGTATGGTGATCATTTCTTGATGAGCTCATGTAGCCATGGAAACCACTCCCATCCCTGATCAGAAATCACACATATATGCATATAATTAAATCATTCCACTGATAATTAATCACCAACGTGAATAAATAAATAAATCCCACTAAGATCATGAGCAACTAATTAAACATGTAGAGTATATATATATAATCTGTATAAACTTTGGTTGATTATATGTGTATAATCAATTCATCATGCATACACATATGATCATGAGTCATATAGCTAGAGCTCACAAGAAAGGCTGCTGATTCCAGCCGCCGCCGGCCACCGTCTGCGCGTGCACGGCGATGGCGGCCGGGTCGGCGACGCCGCCGCCGCCGCCGGCGGGCTCCTGGAAAGTGATGGAGCTTCCGGTGGCGAGCGATCCAGGCGACTCCGACGAAGCAGTGTTACCAGCAGCTGACCTCGACGTGTTGCCACCGCCGTCGACGGCCACCACCGCGGCCGACCAGCCGCCGAACCCTTGCATCGTCTCCGGCGCTGGCGCCGAGCACGACGACACCGCGGCGCTCCACCAGTCGCCGCCGCCGCCGTGGCTCCCCGTCGTCGTCGTAGCACCACCCGCTGCCCCGCCGCCGCCGCCGCCGTACATGGCCGGCGCCGCCGCGGCGTGGATCATCTCCTGGTGATCTGCCATATATACGAGCTTAGCTTTGCTAATTAGCAATCAAGTGGCTAATACGATATGTATATATATCTATCTATATATGTATATATATTGGATTGTTCTTGTTGATTTGGGTTTTTTTTTGTTCTCGCTAGTTTCGAGCTAATAGCTAGCAATGGAAGAGCTAGAGGAGGTTGGGCTAGCTATGCAGGTAGCTAGTGGTGAGCAATTGAGTATCTATCCTAGTGCTCGCCTATCTGGTGTGGTGGGCAAGTAGCTATAGGAAAATATTTGGACGATTATATTCTTCCTAATTACAAATGAATATATGTTGATTTAGACTCGTGGACGCGGTTCAAATGACTTTGTTGTCCTTCATTTGTACTCTCTCCATCCATTAGGTTTTCGTTTCTAACGTTTGATCATCCCTCTTATTTAATTTTTTTTATAATTAGCATTTTTATTTTTGTTAGATGAAACATAAATAATATTTTATACGTGACTTAATTTTTTTAAAAAATATATATTTTTCTCAAATAAGACGGACGGTCAAGTTTTAGATACAGAAATCTACAGCTGCACTTAAAATGAGACGGAGGGAGTACTGAATTAGAAAAGGCGAACCGTTGTTTGTGAGAAGGTAGAAGGGTGAACATGGAAAAGAAATATGAAAGTTAAAGTACATACAACTTCCAAACAGCTTACTTTTAAGAAAGAGTTAAGAAGGTTAAATCGACTTATGTTTAAAATCGGAGGGAGTAGTAATTAATAGGACTTGATCAATTAACAATTATTTAGAGAGGTGAGTGGGGAGGCGATGATGATCATACGTGGTTTCATATAAGCCACTGAAATCAAAGTACGGTTGAAGAGGATGATGCATGAATCGAGTAGACTTAGACGAAGAAGAAGAAGAGAATTTAGGTTTTCTGACCGGCAGGAGAAAGAGGAAAGGTTAATCGGGTCGTCCACGGTATGACGGTGACGCATTATTACATGCCATTTCCTCCCTTTCATGATTAGCAGTTACTAAACAGCTGAGACTATGACAATTTTTTTAGAGAGAGAAAGTTGATACTGCTGGTACAATTTGGTCGTACATCCTCTGAAACTGTATAGTACGTACGATTACTTAAGAAAATGGTTAATTGTCCAAGAATAATCCCAATCAAGTTAAATACCGGCCTATATATATGTGGAGTGATCGATGGATGATCTCGTATTTGTGACACACACTCTCTAGAGAGATCGCTCGGCAATCTTGAGTGGCCTCTCTCTAATCGATTTATATGAAAACCACACGTGGCCTCGGCAACAAATGATCTAGCTATAAGCTCTAAAATGCTTGATAAATAACAATTCATGTTTGACATGGGATAAGATTAATCGATCATGTTGGTGAAAGTAGTAGTGTTACGCCTAACGCTAGTAGTTTATATATGTGTTGTGGTCCTCTCTATTCTAGTCTAATTGATGTAAACATAATCAATTAATAGGTTTTTAGTTCCATACTAATCGGCATCATATTAATTTGTTATTATATTTTGCATTTTTTTTCTGACCCCTTTAGATGTTCAAAATCCCAATTGGAACAAATTGATCCATGCCAAACTATTGGCACGATCGAAGAATAAATGATTAAGGCTTGCCAAATTAATTCGCTTGAAACCAAATATATAATATAATCATCAATAGAAGTGATCTAAACCATTGATTTATGAGTTCTACTATCAGTAAAAAAAACATTTATTATTATATTATGAGTAATTAATTTGGCAATATAAATAGATATGATTTATAGAATTAGAAAAATAAAAGGTCTACATTGGTTCTACTAACGGTAGATAGCACTGTAAAACACCACATAATATAAACTTCGTCCAATTTTTTATTCTAGATTCAATGATACTCCATTGTTCATTAAAACTTATGTAAAGTATTTTCATATAGTATTATATAGGTTGCTTTCGAAATGTTTCAACTTTTAAATTAAAAATGGGTACCGATATCTTTTGAAATAGTATGCCGGATGGAAGAAGTGATGTATTTAGATTTGCCTCGCAAAGTATTTTCATAGTATTATAAGGTTTTTGGGTTTTTCTAGCCTAGCTTACTTCAAATTGTATTAGAAACCGTCGATTAATTCAGTTGTACTATTTTGTATACCATACATTTTAGTTATAATGACTTTTTTTTTTGTGTGTGTGTGTGACCCAAAGGAGTAATATATTTGAGCTATATATAACCCAAAACTGGATACATTTAATCATGTCATGCCTACTCTCTCCGTCCAAAAAAAAAAAAGCTAATCTAGAAGGGGATGTAGGGGATGTGACCCCTTCTAGCTAGTACAACGAATCTGGACAGCCTTTTGTCTAGATTGTTTTTTTTTTACGGAGGGAGTACTGGACATACGAACATCAGAATAGCGAAAAAGATATGCAAAGAATTTATTAGCCCAAGCACTATTGATTTGCCATTTTATATCTTAGACTCTCATACATACCACCGATATATACTCTCTCCATCCAAAATGTATAAAGCCGTTAACTTTTCACATAACATTTAATCATTCGTCTTATTAAAAATAGATATATTATTTATTTTTGTTATGACTTGTTTTATCATCAAAAGAAACTATAAACTTAACTTATACTTTTACATATTGATAATAATTTTTTGAATAAAATGAATGACCAACATTATACAAAAAGTCAACAACATCAATATTTTAGAACGGATAGAGTATATATCAAGGAATTAATGTTCCCATATAACCAATTTGCAAGACGGAGTTACAACTATATGCTACCTCTATTTTTTTTATTTAATGTTGGTTAGTTCAAAATATATCTAACCAATGTCATGTAAATAAAAACGAAGGGAGTATATGTTCACCAGTACATCTTATGTGGAGCATTGCAACACGATTTAAATGCACTCAATTTAGTTTATGACAGAACGACGATATGATGCACTACCACTCTTCTGTCCTAAAATAAATTTGGCAAAATTGATTTTAGAACATTGAAAATTTATGTGTATATGTTTATAGTACTCAAAGTTACCGATTCACTTAAATAACATCCAAAGTTTTCTTCTGTTCCTACTTTTAGTACTTCCGTTACTTTTCTCTCTTTTGCCATCAAAGAAATCAAACACCTCTTCAGATCAAGCAGTCCAACCTCTCGGCGGCGGTGGCATCATGGATGCATTGTCCTTGCTACTAGCCGAAAGAATTGTTTTGTGACATACGTCGTGGCTGCTCGACCAGCGACCTCAACCTGCGATGCTTGGAAACCCATCCCTAAGCCTCATCGTGTTACTCATGTCTGTGAACTACGAAGGCTCGTGTTCCAGTACATCAGTGGGCTGGAGCACCATCTCACTGGCAACAAGCTGGAGTTTCTCCAACGGCGACAGTTGAGGTGGCATCTAGTGACCTCCGTGATTGGCAAAGAACATAGAGAAGACAATGCAAGATCCAAGCACTGAATTCATCCATACCAGCTATAAATCTGAGACACTAGCATAACCAAGACTTGATTAGCCAAAAGCTTGATGCAATTTAAGAAGGTGCAAACTTAATTAGCCCAAGCTTGATGCTGGCCAAGCTTCGTCGCCGTTGCCGAAAACAAGCTGATGTCGTGCTAACGTATGAGCGATGGCAACTGGCGAGCCAAGCGATGAGGTTGGCATGGAGGGAGGAGTTGGGGGCAGACATTATCAGCGATGAGGCGAGGTCACTACAGCACCACCAGTAGCGAAAGAGGTTGGGCTACTCGATCTGGACTTTAGAGTGATTGGTTCTTAGCTGTTCTCTTTGACATAACAATGGGTTGTAAAGTAACATAAGTACTAGAAATAGGAACGGAAGAAACTTTTAGATGCTATTTAAGTAAGCTGGTAACTTTCAGTGCTATAAAATCAAAAAAAAAAGAACTTCGGATGCTCTAAAACCAATTTTGCCAATAAATTTAATATAGTACCTTATATTCATATTTATGTTTAAAAGTTGATTTATTTTAGAACACTACAGTCGAAAAGAGTATATCTCTGCCAGAATACCGACGTACAGTACGGGAGAATACGGAAGAAGACGGTGACGTCAGGCTTAGATCAGGTAAAGTAGGTAGGCAGGCCAGGTTTGGGGAATGTATCGCTGCAGTGGGCCCCACACGGGGTCGCACGCGTGCCCCCTCCAGATAGCGATCCACCCCGCGCACTGACGCACGCACGCGTGCCTGTTTGCTAGCTGCACTTGATATATTCACACGTAATCTACACAGCACACACACACACTTGACACACTCCCCATTCATCCTACTCGGTTGCAAGCACTGCATCACAACCGATAGAATAAATTACACAGTATAGTTTAACAGTTGAAACCGGTTCAAACCCTAAGATTTGTCATGTCATCAAGAATCTACCGTCGATTCAATAATTAGATGAATCTTGACACGAATGATTGGTGTAGAAATTATAATACCTCGCTCCTTTTTCAAAATGCATGACATCGTTGATTTTTTTATTAAAATGTTTGACTATTCGTTTTGTTCAAAAATTTAATATAAAAATATAAAAATATAAATTAAGATTATAGTTTATTTTATGATAAAATAAGTCACAATAAAATAAATAATATTTACATATCTTTTTAATAAAAACAAATAGTTAAACGTTATACGCAAAATCAACGGTGTCATATATTTTGAAATGAAGGAAGTAGTCTTTTTCCCTCTCTTTCTTCCCTTGTTTAGTCTAGAGCTCACTTAATCCTTTTAAGTTGTTTCGGCTCTTTTTGTTGCAAGCTTGTACCCCTCTGTGATGGCTTCCTATTGTCAAAACTTAAATTGTTTCTTCTAATATAATAATGTGCAATACTTTTTCGTGTTCACGAAAAATAAGATTTTTTTTTCTCTTTCCCTAGCCATCCTCAAGTTTTCGGGAAACTCTCCCCATATCTTGTGCCTCGAAGAGTGGTTATTTTTATCTCTCTACGTGTTATCGTTTCGTGTCAGCATTAATTCCACATGCTATGGACCAATTCATTTATTGTAAATGTATATACCCTTAACTAGCTAGCCTCTACTCTCGAGCTTTTACACAATACCACTTCTAGGTATGATCCATGAGACCATAAAATGGTCGAAATGCGCAAGACAAATCTCTCTTGAAAAAGGCAGAGACAGTGACTCCAAATGCAGTATGCTGGAAGTGGTTCAATTCGTTAACGGAAGAAAATTTGCTACATTAATTAATAATGGGTCAATATTTTGTCTCTTTCTAGTCATGTACAAAATGATTTTTGTCGAGGCTTCTTCACCAAAGATTTACTAACATATTACTAGTACAGACAAGCTGTGTACATTATTTAAGAGTGAATATCCTTGTTACAAACGTTGATTGCCTCGATTGAGAATGTTTTGGCTATATACTGCCATATTTGAACTGTCTGAGAAATTTATTCAGAATAAACGTCCGATCCGTAGTTGCGTCCAAATTAACAAGATACTTAAAACAAAAAAAACAATCACACGCGTGCACCACTTGAAAGACTCAACTGGGGTTGACTAATAAAAAACGTGTGTGGTTGGCGAAAGCTAGCGAGAGCTAGGAGAGCAAACCTAAGTGGATGTTTCTGTCAAGAGGAGAGAAAGGACGACGTCTTTGACATATATGCTTTGATGTGTCCAGCGTTGACACGACGCGAGAGCTATGATGATGATTAAGGCTTTTATTAGTTTTTGAGGCAGGCATGACTGGCTATAGCCCTCTTATTATCTCATTGTGTGGACTCAATTGGTCAACATGAGGATCTAGCTTTCGATCCATCGATCTATCACCTTTTGGTTTTTGCCGTGTTCATCATGAATTTGATCATGATCGCCATCGATCGCCAGCATGCAGCTAGCTAGATCGACCTGTTTAGATGATGGAAGAATGTTTGGTTTGGATTCTATAGTCCCATGGATATGTGTCGTTTCTTCGAAGTACTCTCGGTAGTACAAAGTCAACCTTGGAAAATCTTTCTGTGAGATCCCTGACTTTTAATGCCAAAGTCTACTCGCAGATATTTTCTTCTTGGGGGACCAAAAACAGTTCCTGCCTATTGGGCGCTTAGCTCTTTAATTTTCGCTTATTCAAGGATGATAAGGTTGTGTGAGGACAGAGATGCTAGGCACACGAGCTCCATATCCCACATCATAAATAGTCTAACAACACGATCGATCCACCTCCTAAGTTGAGAGAGGACGGATCCTCCATTTCATATTACTATAAGGACAAACCCCTCCATTTTATTCTCACATTTCAAAATATATATTTTACTTAAAGAGAGTACCTTTCATTCCCATATTTCAAACATTTTATAGTGGTGACCTTTCTTCCCGATGCTCATATCTTATTTATCAATACAGTCATTTCGATTGTTAATCGAAGTTAACGAGGGTAATAATGTAATTTGCCATCTCTTTTTGTTTGGTGTGAAGTTTGCTAGAATGAAATATAATCTGAAATGTAGGGAGTAGTAAACCCTCTGTTAGGAAAAAAATTGAACTATCAGCCATGAAGAGTACTTTTTTAAAACGGAGAGGTTACCGTGGAACAATGAAAATCGTTCAGTTTCCTCGTTTCGGTCAGTCAAGCTGAACCAATTTAATCATATATAAAAAAAGGCGAATATTAAGGATGACCTAATATCAAATAAATAGAAAGGGTGAGCTTTGAACCCAGCCAGGCCTTGTGGAGCTAGCCGGAAGACCCTGGACTTTTCTCAATTTAATTATGTACTGCCTGCTTTAAGTCTTTTTATGCCCAAGAATTTAATCAAACTAACAACCACTTTTGATCATCCAACTCCCCTGCAAAAACACAACTTCGACGCCTCGACCTCCTCCTCCCCCTTCGCCCCCACCTCAACGCCACATGGCTGTGGGTGGCAACAACAATGATAACAGCAAGGATGCGCACCGTCCCTCTCCTCTCCTCCGACACCATCACAGGCGCCCTTGTCTGACTCCCCGCTCAGGGCTCTTGGTGCAACGGGGCGCCTCATGCATGGACTAGAGGCGACACATCTTGTTGCGCCACACGCCAACGCCCTCGCCTTCCTCCTTGTCCGCCGTGGACCACCAGCAACTCCTCACTGCCAACTTCTCACTATCACTGCCAACGCCCTCGCCTTCCTCCTTCTCCCCGTCAGCGAGCTCATGAGGAAGAGAGGAAAGGGGTGGAAGCCACTTACATCTGAGCCCCCGCATGATATTTTTTATGTTTCTTTACTATGATACCATGTAAGCCAAAACAGTTATCCATATTATAAGATGAGGGCTAAAGATTTCTAGTATTGTGGTTTGAGGATATAACGTGACGTCAGGATGAGAGATGTAAGGTGAACTTATTCCCCTCGAATGCATACACCTTTGCACTAGGTAAAGGAGCAATCAAGAAATACCGACCAGCCCAAAATATTTGGGCCAAAACACTACAGTGCGCCCATATGTATTGTGCCTATTGGGCCAAAACATAGAAGTTTCCCCCCTCCATTCTAAACATAGTAACTTGTAGTCTTTAAAATTAATCTTAAAATATAACAACTTCTCCATATATATTCTTTCTTCTCGACCAATCACTACATTCAACCAATCACAATATTTCCTTATTCAATTCCACTAACGTTTTTAACTCTTTATGTTTTGGGACGGAGGTAATACCAATTTTCTTTTCCTTGTTTTCCGCGCACATGTTTTCCAAGTTGTTTTCTGCGCACACATTTCCGAATAGCTAAACTGTGTGTTTTGCCAAAAAAGAATTATAGGAAAGTTGCTTTAAAAATCACATTAATCTATTTTTCAAGTTTTTTAGCCAATACTTAAAAAAACACGCGTGAATTAGTCGTCCCATTTTGCATGCGCGGGAGGAGAAGTTTCCAACCATTACTTCAAACACATCTTAAATAGTTTTGGCCTTATAACCGTCATGGCACCTATCTACAGGGTATGAGTAATAACATGGTGTATGCCTGCTGCTAAATAAAAAAAAGGAACAACATTTTCTTTTGTTAATTAGAAAATAGAGGGCTATTTGTAAATTTGCCACTGTTTTTTTAATTTTGCAATGATGTCACTTGCATGATAGTTCTAGTGACAATTTTACAATATCTAGTGGCAGTCTTGCAACAACAATTTCGCTACTAGAAAACTGTTCTTTGGAGGGTCATGCAAAATTTTACGATTTTTAGACTTGGTGTTACCAACCGGGACTAAGAATCATTTTTAGTCCCAATTCAAAATAGGTCAAGCGTCCCACTATCTTTATTCCCGGTGGATGCACAGTATATAATCCCTCGCATCTCCTCCCCCACAAACTCCTCCTCATCTGAAACTACCTTTCCTCTCTCTCTCTCTCTCTCTCTCTCTCTCTCCTCTCATTTTCTCCAGCATCCTCTCCTTTTTCTTTTCCAGCGGCGAGGAGCAGCGCTGAGCGGCGGCGGCGGCCATCACGGCGTCAGGCAGGGAGCAGCGTTGTGCGGCGGCCTGCCCACGCCGGGGGGTGGCGTGCCAACACCGGGCGGCGGCCTGCCCATGTCGGGGCGGCGGGCGAGCTGTGCAGTTACAAATTTGTGAATTTGTTTATTTGTGATGTGAATTTGTTCATACTGTGGATCTGTGAATTTGTGATGTCAATTTGAGTATGTTCATTCTATCTGTAAATTTGTAGATGATTTTGTTGTTGAGATCGGTTTGAAATCAATATAAGTAGCAAAAAAATAATTAAAAACAAAAGAAAAAAAGACTACAGATGAGAACTTCAGCCACGTGGTGCTCCGATCTTTAGTAACACGAACCGGGACTAAAGATGGATTTTTAGTCCCGGTTATTTTATCTTTAGTCCTGGATTCGCGGTCTCGGTTGTAGAACCGGGACTAAAGGGTGATACAAACCGTGAGCGAAGACGCTTTCTCCAGCAATGTTTGAACCAGTAACAAATTTACAATTGTCCCAAAAACTAGAACTTAAATAGGATTAGAGTTTGTTCAAAGTTCAAGTTCTAAAGATCTTGGTTTCAACAAGAGTTAAAAAGCGAAACTGAAAAGTCGGCCATTGCAATCCAAATTTTCTTTCAGGTAAGCATGTTTAATTTGCTTGTTTGTCATAGTGAAAAAGACGAATTTACAATTGTCCCAAAAACTAGAACTTAAATAGGATTAGAGTTTGTTCAAAGTTCAAGTTCTAAAGATCTTGGTTTCAACAAGAGTTAAAAAGCGAAACTGAAAAGTCGGCCATTGCAATCCAAATTTTCTTTCAGGTAAGCATGTTTAATTTGCTTGTTTGTCATAGTGAAAAAGACAAAAAAAAAATTTGGGGCTGTCTGTCAGAAAACCTCTAGGCCACCCTGCACTGGAGTGAACCAGGCAGGAACGATCATCTACAGCCGTCGGATGAGCCCGCATCGGAGTGCAACCTGGCCGTTAATCACGCTCTGGCCTAGAGGTCATGTCGCATCAACCAGACTTGAGTGCTTGCCTCCTTATTGGTAAAGGATGCAACGGTACGAGCCTATAGAACAGATCCTGTTCAAGTAAGGTCGTGCCACTGAGCCCCGCGCTCCAGCTTATAAGCAGCTCAAGATTCGTGTGAAGTGGCGAGGTGGTACTAATATTTAGCTCCGCCTCTTGCGTGCAATGGGCCGGCCTGTTTAAAGATGTTGCAAGTTGTCCAGGCCCATGTTGGCGTGTTCTCTCCAAGAATGTCCTCTCGAGTTTGAATTCTACGAATTTTGACCGTCCCAGATCTCAGACAGAAAAACGTGATGATGCCGTTCTATTCAAGTACCAAGATTTATTCATTATATTTCATACCAATATTTAGTTCGCGCGTGTGAACGGCATCCGAGATTCTCATATAGGATACTACGAAAAATTATTTTACCTACCATTAGTTTTTCACGGTTAATTTGTTGTACACACTCGATCCAAAATATGAGTCATCATTTTCCAAGTGTTCTATGAATATAGGTTATCCTAGATTTTCGTGTTCTTCAATTGCATTTCATTATTTTGTACTGAGTAAATACTTATCATTATTATTGTTTTAGAAATATGGTATAAATGCATGCAGTCAAATACACGCGTGCACACTCACACCGCTACAAACACACGTCATATCTCTATAAACACATCCAAGAAACTGTTAACGGTACGTAGCCTCCTACTTTAAAAAAATTAACCATCACACAACGATTGCCAATATTCTCCAACACAAGTACTCCCTAATACGTCATAATACACTACTATTGACACTTTTACTCCTAATACACAATACACAAGTATTATAATGTATTACAGACGTTTAAATTGACGTATTATGAAGTGTATTGTATTTTATACATTATAATACCCTAGTACGGAGGGAGTATGTTTAAAATGCAATACACTTCGTAATACGTCAATTTCTAAAGTATTTATTTTTTTATGAAGAACAGATATATAGTCAAAGTTTTAAAAATAAATAGTGTGTGGTTCACAAGTAGAAAAGGGGCGAGAGCATATGCAAAGGGTGGCAAACGTAAGTGATATTTCTTAATTCTTCTGGAATAGGTCATATGCGATTTATTTTATATAAAAAAGGAAGTATCAAAATCGCAGAAAATATTCACAATTTTTCAGTTACTTGTTACGAGCATGAGAAGCGTACTACGCGTATGCAGCAGAAGTCAGCACTCAACAAAACAATTATTACTCCACTGGAGTATTAAAAATGGTCTCAGAACTAAAAATGATTATCGAGAACGACCTAACAATTTCAATTTTTATTTAGGTCTATTATAGCCTTTTGACGACATATAAAAAAGTAAGCCTTTCGCAGTATTAATTATTAGTACAAACTTTAAAAATAATTTATTTAATATTTTAAAAGAAACTATTATATAAAATATTTAAAATGTATCGTTTAATAATTTAAAAATAGTTGCAGTTGCAGTTTGTATATCCCTATTCCAGTATTCCCTTGCTCTGGCTTGCCGTTCGTTTCTTCTTTGATTAAGATTAAATAAAAGCTGATACGTAAAATGAGAAATCTATTAGCTATTAATATACAATTAATGAGTTTTAGTTACCACATACAATATTTAAGAAATAAAGAAATTTGATGTTTTAAAGAATTTTTGTATAGAGTATTTTTAAACAAAATGTTTAGTAGTTTAAAAAGAGGGCTAACGGAAACTGGCGAGAAATTTTTGTTTCAACATTCTCCAAAGAAAAAATAAATCCCCAAAAAAGCACGGCTTAAATAATAAACCACATGGACCCTACATGTCATCCACCACACACCCGTCCCCTTCCGGATAACTTCGCCGTTAAGTCAAACTCCACTCTTCTTATCTCATCTCCCCTACCCGGTCTCGTCTCGTCACCTCCCTTTCCTCACCACACGCAGGATCTTTCCCCCACTACACAATTATCACAAAACACCCTGAACAAAAATATCACCACCGAAACACACCTACATATCTCTCGAGATCCCCAAATTTATATTTCACATAATTTTATGAACTAATCTGCAAAATTTCCTCCACACCTATAGGAGGAGGCAATCCAAACGAAGGGGAGAGAGCTCATCGACATCGCCATGGGAGGAGGCGTCATGCGCACCGCGGCCGCGAAGGTCGGGATCGCGGGGGGCGCGGCCGCTGCGGCGGCGGCGGCCGGGGGCAGGTTCCGCCACGTGGCGCCGGCGTTCGCGACGGCCGCCTCCGCGGAGGCCGCGCCGACGCTGGTGTCCGCGGCGGGCGGCGAGGTCCCCGCGGTGGCGGCGTCGGGGGCGCAGTGGGCGTCGTCGTGGGAGGTGGACGACTGGGAGTTCGCGGACTGGAGGGACGTGGCGGCGGCGGAGCCCGAGGTGACGGCGGCCGGGAAGCCGAGGCTGGTGTTCGCGCCTCCGTCGCGGGAGGAGGCCGAGGAGGCCACCACCGAGCTCAGGGACGCCATAGACAGGTGAAGAATCGCAAGATTTTAGGAGCCTTGTTTGTCAATTCGTTGAATTGAGCAGGATTCGGGGAGCCTTGTTATATTTTTTTCCCCTTTTACTGTTGAGAGGGGATAAATTGGGGATTTTTTTTTCCTTGGATGCTTTTAGGGATTGTCTCGATTATCAATTAGCACTTGGTGACCTGTCCCTTATGATTTGGATTTCGAAGGGTTAGGATTCGGATTTCGGAGTTCTTACTGTCTTAGATTTGGAGCTGTTAGTGATTGGATGGTTTGCAGAATCTATTTTAGATTTTTAGGATTAAGGAATGGGTCACATATTTGTTAGATCGTCAAACCGTGGAATTAAAATCGTTCTGTGTGGTGATCAATCATGGGCCAGTTCAGGGGACTCCTCATTCAAAATTGAGAAATACATTAAAAAGGAAAGATTATGCTGCGCTGTTACTATATTTTGGAACGCGAAATTGAAATGATCTTTTGTGTTCTAAAGTCTAGATAAATATAATAAAATTATTTTTTGCAGTTGTTGCTAAGCACTCTACACATTACTACCCTATCAGCTTTTTTTTTACCAACCCTATCAGCTTAAATTGAAAGATGAATCCAGTTTTGGGTTTATAACTAGCCTTTGTTAATGTGTTAATTCAGCAACTAATCATGGAATATACAGGCCTATTCGTGCTTTGCTGGCAAGAGAAAATATTCCGTGCATTTCATTAAATTTTTGTTTGTTAATTCATTAAATTTCGAATGCTGCAGTGAGTACTGTAATCTGCATATGCACAGTTTTCTTTATCTTTAAATTTAATTTGAGATTAGTACATATTTATTTGGTTGTTATGAAATGATTGCTGTAGGGTTTATTTTTCTGAGGCTCCCATAGAAGTTGTGAAAGAACAGGATAAAGATCTTAGCAAGCTGGGAGCTGATGCAATAATTCCTGCTATGCCAGGACATGTGATGCAAGCTTTTACCTTGTTGAAATCAAGCCCAGAGGCGCAGGTTTGTACTATATTTCTACTTTATTGTTGTTTTAATTAATCTCCGTCAGCTGTTATTATGATCATATCTATTTCTGAGTTAGGGTATCTCATGGTATTTGTGTTCATATATTTTTTATGAACGAATATATACATCAGGAAAACTTTATGCACTATTGTTGCTGAGGATGTGCTGTGTTTAGAATCTTGGAAGTCATCAATCAGTTTGTGGTTTGTGTATTTACTGTTATCATGTGCCCTCTTTATGTTTAGTATTTTTGCATTTTTCAGTGACCTAGATTACATAGTACTCCATGTTGAGAGTTCATAGTTCAGACTTTAAATCACATATGAGCATGGCACTTCATCGTTGCATATTTTTTGTGTTAGTTGATTGCTCACCATGGATGCAACTTTTAATTCAGCTTGATTCGTTCTGATAGCTCATGTTTCGCTAATCTTGTTTTTATTGGTCTCCAGGGTGTTGTTGCATCTCTTGCCTCGGATAAAAACGTCTGGGACGCAGTGTTGAAAAATGAGAAGGTCATGGAATTTTACAAGACCCACCAGCAAAGTATGTACCACCTCGATTACTAACCATTCGCCATTTTATATCTCCTATTTGCCTTTCAACCAAACTGTATTACCATTATTTCCTTTCTTGAGATGATACAAGAATTATATCTTCTTATGACACAGATCTAGTTTATACTTTCCCTGAGGGCACGGCCTCAGTAGTTTCACCGGAGAAACTTGCAGACGCCTCCTCAGAGAATTTATCCCCCGGGGAGAAGCCTGCGAGCTCCCCTTTTGCAGACTTCATGGATAATGCAAAGAAGACGGTGATCGATATTGTGAACAATATAACCAACTTTTTCCAAGATATGTTCCGCAAACCCAATGAAGCTGAGATTCTTGGTGGATCATTCATGGCTCTGGCCATAGCGGTCATCCTGTTAATTATGTTCAAGAAGGCGTGAGATTTTGGTTCGACCTCCCTTGGGAATGATTCTGCTTTAAATTCGTCGAAAATAACTGGCGTCGTATCATTAAGTACTACTACAATGTAATACTATATAGCTGTGTCTACTGCGTCCTTGAATATATTTGAGGACAGTACAATAAAGACATCGTTTTATCTAATCTCTAGTATGTACAGTACCTTATGTAAATGGCTGAATATCGTCTATATTTGCCGATGCATAGTCGTTTCGTTGTGTATTCAGGCTACTGATAAAATGGATATTCCAAAAATGACAACAGGTGTGTTAAGAAAATGGTGGGAGGAAGAACTTGCGAAAGACATTATAAAAAAGAATTTAAAAAAAGACCCTCATATAGGTGATTATGTCCTATAAATAAATCCTGCATAAATAACGATTCAAATATGTGGTAAATTTACAATTGTCCCAAAAACTAAGCTTAAATAGGATTATAGTTTGTTCAAAGTTCAAGTTCTAAAGATCATGGACTAAGCTTAAATAGGATTATAGTTTGTTCAAAGTTCAAGTTCTAAAGATCATGGTTTCAACAAGAAAACTTAATTCACACATACGTGACCTTAAGGTTATGAGCCTCGAGAACTACCAAACTGCTCTTCCTCGTTTTCGGTAGGACGATTTCATAAATAAAATAAAAAAGGTAAATAAGATCAAGCAGAACTAGAAGAATTGTGAGAAATTGTCCCATCAATAGGAAGTCAATTTATCAAGTTGAGGCATTTCGATTCGGATCATTTGATTTTCGTTTTGAAGAGTTTTGGTGGCATGGTATGCATGCACATTCGTTAAAAGGAGAATATGGGAAGACCTTTTGATACATGTAAAACAGATGAGAAAGTGGGTGGAGTCCAAAAGGTGATGTTTGAATAACAGTGAACTGTAGATGACAAAACAAATAGATAATCAATAACGAGCAGATTACTAAAAGCAAAAATTAGAAAAAGAAACTAACATAATAAAGTGAAAACAAGGGTGAATCAGAAACTAGCAAATTGTTTCAGATTTTTTTTTTCAGGTGAACTGTATGTACTCATACATAAAATAGTCAATCAATTTTTTTTTTAAAAAAAAAGATCCTCATATAGGTGATTATGTCCCTATAACCAACAAAGTTAAAAAGCGAAACTGAAAAGTCGGCCACTGCAATTCAAATTTTCTTTTTTCTTTGAGGTAAGCGTGTCATAGCGAAAAAGAGAGAAAAAAAAAAATGGGTTTGTCTGTCAGACAACCTCTGGGCCACCCTACACTGGCGTTAAACCAGGCAGGAACGATCCTCTACAGCCGTCGGATGAGCCCGCATCGGGGTTATCCCGGCTGTTAATCACGCTCAGGCCCTGAGGTCAATGTCGGCATCAACCAGACTCGAGTGCTTGCCTCCTTATTGGGTAAAGGAAGCAACAGTACGAGCCTATAGAACAGATCCTGTTCAAGTAAGGTCGTGCTCCGGATCACCCGGCTGCAGCTTATAACTAGCTCAACATTCGTGTGAAGTGGCGAGGTGGTACTAAACTATGTCCAGCGGAGCGCTTCACTTCATTTCAACTAAAGGACTCGAGGCGGCCTAGGTTTACAAAAGGTAAAGGCCCAGCCCATTTAAAATATGATCTCTGGTTGCGAGTAAGTCCCGTCCCATGTACATCGTTTACTACCCTTTCTAATACGACTTGTTCATTTGTTCTTACAAAAATGTAGTAATAACAGTACGAATTGTTCTATGTTTCATATGTGCACGTATCTGTCTGGTATTACCGAACGAAGATATTCTGGTGCAAATTTGCAATAGAAAATAAAACGTGTCAAAGGTTAGACAAGAATTATTACGGGACCTATTATTCATTTCATTCATTTCTGCAAAATTGCATCAAGAGTCCTTGTAGGGTTTATACATTTAGTATACAACAGGTACAGCTTGGAGGAATAACTTGTGAGCTACTAAAGGTACAACTTTCTTCTTTTTATGCTATATGAAGCATTGAATCGGTAAGTTGTTAGTAAGCTCTAGAGTACAGTTCTGCTTGTTTTATACCCCAAGGAAATCGATGTCGTTCTCGGTGAGAAACATCTTTCCTCTGTTTGCATTGTTGCCCCTCCGCTGGGAGGGGGGTTGGCCTCGCTGTAAAACAACATTTTTAGCAGCAAAAGATGTGGTTCCATCTTGTTAACAGAATGAGAAGTGAAACTATGTACTGTACCTTGCGCAAAACAAATGCGAGGTAGAGATAGGCTACCTCCCATTCATCCTGTGAC
Organism: Oryza meridionalis; assembly: GCA_000338895.3. Classification (NCBI taxonomy): domain Eukaryota; kingdom Viridiplantae; phylum Streptophyta; class Magnoliopsida; order Poales; family Poaceae; genus Oryza; species Oryza meridionalis. Next base: position 4,624,788 of record CM002531.2, read on the forward strand.
AGTGTACCTGCAAAGTTTCTGATGTTAGTGGTGGCGAGAGTGGATTGTGTTGACGGTAGGAAATTTACTTGGTTCCGAGTGGAAATTACTTTGGTCCTGCCTTCCATCACCTAGGGCACCCAGCCTCCGCATGAGCTCAGCAAACTCTGGCTTTTGCAAGTATTCGTGTACAAATTCATGGAAGTTTTTCGTTAGAACCAACTCCAGGTCATACTGCAATACATTCAAAACGTGTCAGAAATACAGGCATCTGATTGCAACTTTATATGCGCATACACAATATAAAAAGGTGTACACGTAGTAGTACACATGAGAAATAAAATGAGCTTCCATAGATTTTACAATCAACTTACTGCAAAATAAGGGAAAACAGCATAGAGTGTTACTCGCAATAGTTTAAGGAAGAGAATACCTCCTCTGCCAGTAATTTGAAGAGATGGAATGGAACAACCCATTCTGGGCAATCAACAGCATCCTGCATGTTGCCAAAGACGTCTTATATCATAAGTTTCCCAACAGCCAATGCAGCCAACAAGAAAGAACACAAAGAAGGAAGTGCAGTCTGGAGGGAAACAAAAATTCTAGCATTCCAATACAACACAAGTATGAAGCCAAAATGCGGGACAAATAAGTCCATAAAAAAATGAAGGACCAGGACGCCCAAACAATTTGTAACACATGTATATGTTAGTAAAAATGACCAGAGGCATTTGCTTCTAAACTCCAAAGAAAATGTCTAGGGTAGGAAACAGTAATCATTGCCAATATCGACATTATGTGCTGTGTGACCTAGAAGAACCTATAGTTTGTAAAAAAAAATAAAAAAAAAAAGTGTAAATGCATGCACATCACTTGAGGTATTTTCAATACTTTAGAACAAGCATCAGAAAAAGCAGAGTATACAAAACCACCAGAATGCAAACATATCAAATTTTGTTTATATCACAAATTCTCTAATTTTACTTAGTTATTGGTTGAGTAAAATTACTCAATTATTTTATCAGTACTCAATTAAAGCAACTAAGAAACAAGTGCTAAGATAAATAACCCTATAGAAACACACACTAAAGCAACATGATTACAAATTATGAGTAATCCCTTACCTCTAAGTGAAACTTGTATTTGATACCGAAAGGTCTGGATGCGGGGAATTTCTACACCATTGTGAAAACCAAAAATAGAAAACAGGCTAGTTAGTATCAAGACCCACAGAAAGTGGTTATTATGATCATATGAAAAGAATTACCTTTTCAGCATACTCTTCGCCAAAACTAATCCAGTAAACACTGTTCCCAAATTCCATGCCATCAGCTGAGGATAGGAAAGTTTGAGAGAAATGGCATGTAGCTTTATCGCAAGTACAATTAGACCAAAATTAATCAAAATATAGGCCCGCCAGTGAAAACGGTGACCTACTTTCTCTAAGCCTTTTGATGATGACATTAGCATCAGGCATTGTCCCAATGAAAATTCCTCCAGGACGAAGCAAAGCAGATACATTAGCTAGGGCTTGTCTTGCACGTGCTTCAGTTGACCATGAGTAATGTAACGCAAACTGGAAAATACAAAGAGAACTTCAAATTTTGGAAAGTGCCAAAGCAATTCAAAGGAGATAATTACATAGCTCACTATAATCACTCTCATTTAATATTTAGATATTTTTAGGTCTTATCAGTTAATACAGAATAAAAGCCACCGTTGTTACATTTTATTTGCTGTGTCTGGACATTTAATGAATCAACAATCCTTTCAGTTTCAACATCTCATGAAAAAAAAATCTGATTGCTAACTGTCAATAGTGAATGTACTGAAAACATGTGTATTTAGAGAAAATTCAAAGAAATATAGAATTCCACTAGAAATTACCAAATAATCAGTCACACACACACAACAAAAACAATGGACATGGACAAATGAGAGCACATAACTAGGAAATATAAAGGTAGGTCACTCACCTGGCAACTACATATGTCAAACGGAGCATCCTCATATAAATGCTCATCCAAACGAGCCTAAGGAATCATTAAAAAAAAACTAGTCACATTATTATAATAATGGAAGAGAATTTAGAAGTGAAGGGTGAAGCATGTTCTTCGTGAAGCAAAAAAATAGGGCGAAACAACTGTCATTAGCAAAATGTATGAATATGTTAGCAAGATTATAAAAATGCATACAGCTTGCATATGATTTGACACAACTCCATAAAAATGGGTTATTATTTTGGGGAAAAAATCCATGGCACTGTGCTAATAACATTTTCAGCATGTTTGTGCTTACAAAGCATAATAACAATATAATATCACATCTGGTACTAGCAAATCAGATGCGTTGCACCATTTAATTTCTGTTTTACCTCATAACAATCAGCACAAATAAGCCGTGCAGGAAAACTGAACTTCTTCCTTCGCTGTTGATCCGTGTCGCCATTATAGCGAGTCATGCAATCTTTTATCTGAAATTGCAATGTCATTTTTTTTCGTTCTCCAAACTCCAAAGTAATGCAAATACATCAATAAGAGCATTCAATCTATTACTGCCTACTTGAGACCTGGAAGAACAGAAATAGTTCGCTAAAAAGCAAGAGAGGGTATTCAAGATTCTTAGGACTGAAATGATACAAACAAAGATGAAGCGGAATATAGATTGAATATGCACACACTTCCAAGCTTCAGAGTTCAGACAATCTTAAATGTCTGGGAGAAAAATACAGTATGTGTTACATATACAACTACATCAAATGGTGCCATCCTACCTAGGCAGAAAAGCAAATACAGGGTACGCATTGCCAAGAATCATAAGAAGACAAATAATTCATTGAACACATATCATGTTATGAAAATAAGTTGAATGCATATAGTATAGATGTCCCTTGATAGAAGACTAACCGAGCCTTCGGCGATATCCACTCCTACATAATATCCAACCTTGGCTTTGTCCCACTTTATCAAGTCACCTCCCTGAGAATCAAAACAGTTGAAACAGGTTAACACTACTTTTACTGCAAAAGTCATTATGTTTGCAACCAATTCTCCGCATGCTGATCACCTTTCCGCAAGCCAGATCAAGAACACAGTCTCCGGGGTGCGCGTAGAGCTGGATCAGAACACTCTTAATCTGCCCACATCGAGATTGGAAGGGTTAAGGTCTGGACGGCCACTTAGCAAGTTGTACCAAACATCAATAGACATCTGAATTTGTCAAAGGAATTTAGGGGTGGACCCAGTTGTTGAGCTTGGAAGATCAAGCGGTGTACCCAGTTGTTGAGCTTCTTGAGGTGGATGATGGGGCTGTTCTCCCGCTCCTCGAGCGTCTGGTTCGACCTCGCGCTGTAGTGGTCCGCCACCCGCCGCGCGCTGCTCCGCTCCTCCGAGTATCCATGCCCCCCATACCCTCCACCGCCGCCGCCTACCCCAAAAAAAACGCCAAAACCCTAGTTAGCTACCACCCGCACCCGCAGCCGCAGCCGCAGCATCGGTTTTTGGCTGGATTGGGGGGTTGATTTGACGGGGGGTTGGTGGAGAGGAGGAGTGAGTTACCTGCGCCGTACTGGCGCTTGGGGGCGGAGGCGAAGGAGGAGGAGGGCTCGTCGCGGGGTCGCTTGTTCATGCCGCCGGCGATCGCCGCCGCCGCCTGGATTGGAAGGAGGAGGAGGGTTTCGATTCGATTCGGCTCGGCTCGGCCGCCGCTCGGTCGGCTCTGCGTCTGCGTCTGGTTTGGGCTAAACGGGGGGTCAGGTGTGGTCGAGTGGTGGCGTGGCGGTGTTCTGGTTTAAGCTCGGGTTCGGTGGATTGGGGAGAAGTTTTGGAAGATGACTGTTTTGTGTAGTGTTCTCTCGTGTTTCAAATAAAGTTGAAATGAAACCAGATCTCACTGTCACATCACATGATTAGATTAGATGACTCGATGAAAAGCTTGAATTGTGCAATGTTTAACCTAGAATTGTGATGGCATGCATGTGAGATTTACTTCAGTTGACAGTCTTTAAGATTTCTTTCCCAATCTTGATGTTCAGTTTATAGATCCATGATTTAAAAAATTATATATCTCTACCAAACATGTTTCTTCCTTTACTACTAGCTAAATACCCGTGCTCTGTTTATGGTTAAATATAAATTATACGCATGCAAAGGCCAGGATATTTTATTCCATTGTAAAAAAAAGAATCATACGTATGCTACTATTGTTTGGAGCGAATTAATTATGAGGTGTCTAGAACAACTCATTCCTGCATATGTCTTTGCATAGTAACTTGAGATGAAATGACGCAATATATAAAATAGAGTATAGAACAAAATTGGTTGATTCACTGCCACCAGTACTCTTCCCTTTTGGAAGAGTATAGAAAACAAATATTCGTCATCTACCAATCTACCAAATATTGAATTATGATAACTTTCGTATAGTGATGAAGAAGATACTCTAGTGATACAGGCATTTAAATTGAATGTTGCCGGCATAACCATTTGTACAAAGCAATTGATGACATAGTGATTTTGTGTATCCCTTATCCATAATGGAATTGTACCATTTAAATATCTTTCACTTGTAATATGTTTGTACCAAAAGTTTTCAAATGTATACATATGATTCGTTATTTCTTCATATCATTTGCTTAAAAAAAACTCAGGCTTATCCGAAACAGTGTAGTATGACTAAAACTTAGCAATAGTCCAACCACTTTTTTTTAACACCTTGTAATATTTTCAATGCACTTGTTTTGATGGGATATCTTTTCAATGCATTTCCAGCAAAACCCTTAATATAGTGGCATTTGCATATTGTCAGTATTTTTACAGCTCCTCTATTTTATTATTTTTCATTTTTGCGTGAGGGTGTGAAGCCCTACATTGTATAGTATGGTATACATCTGATGACTATTCAAGAGTAATGGAAATAATCAAAATTTCATAAGTATAATAGCTCATTTGAAACACATTAATAGGTAAACACGGGAATATGATATCACACCCCATAGAATCCTATATGATTCTAAAACATAGGAACACAAGGCGTGCTGCCTTTGGATAGTTCGCAGTGATTAAACACGGAGTAAAGTTCATCCCCACTAAATGTAGTTAATGTTATTCCTCTCTTCTCTCGTTAAGCCACATCATCTCAATTATTTATTGCCCTTGGATGATTGATCTATGCTCTAAATTATGTTTCTCCTTTTCTTCTCTTATAAAGTCATATCACCTTAGTTTTGTCTTTAGATGATTAATATATATTACCTTCTTCCTTTTCCTTCTCTCATTGATCCACATCACCTTACTTTTGTTTCTGAATGATCAATCCATATATAATTAAAACTGATATAAGCCACACTATCTCGATTGTTTATAGCTTTTTAATAGTCAATTAGAGATAAAAGTTATATAAAATATAGCTATATTACATGTTATTTCTACTAATATCATACAAAACTCCCGCAACAATGCGCAGGGTTTCATCTAGTTTCAAAGAAACTTGCACGTGACGCGATAGAGGGGGAAACTAGATAGTGCATTGGACTTTTCAAAGGAAAAAAAGTTTCAGCGTATGTTCACTTTTCTATGGAATTGGGGGCATAGAAGGTCATTCCATAGGATTTATTTGCATCATGTTCCTTTGTGTGCAAAGGGCCTCACATGGTTTTCTTTCTAAGAGTTTGAATCTTCTGAAACTCCCATAAAAATCCTTCAATCGAAAGGAGACCTAAACCTTCTTATTCCATCATCCATCTCAAAACGTCCACTTGTTCTCTAGCATACTGACCTTACGCTTGATGAAGAAGAATGTTAAGGATGATAAACAGAATATGCACTCACATTTTGGTTCAATACAAAGGAGGTAACACTCAATCTAGTAAGGGAACCCAAAACGTAGGGCCATTGTAAAACAAATAAAATGGCAGATGATGAATAATCGTGGGGTTTAGTTAAATTTATATAATATAAATAAAGCTAACCAATAGATTGAAAAAGTAATCAAAGCAATGTTGATGAAAAGTTTATTTAGAGAAAATAAAATTTTCAAAGCATGGCACAAATAATCCGCTTGATACTCCGTAATCCATTATTTGCTTTTAGTTGAACGAACGGAACCTAACATGGCATCGGGCATCTACTCATTTGTCATATCAAAGTGTAGATCCAATGCTACCGTTGTATTCTAGCAAAACCGATATAAATAGCCAAGACCATACAGTCGGGAAAACCGATAATACAACATAAAACATACATGACATGCTTTACTCCAAGAATCACATCACATTGAATTGATATCATCACCTTCTCCATGTTAGTGATACCTATATGTGGTGAAGAAAAATCCTATATAAACCAAAGACATGCTTTGTTTAATGCCATTGTTAGCCTTATCCTTTTCTTTTCAAACGACAAGATTTAACCATTAACAAAATCCTCATAATGTTGTTGTTTGAATTATTACCAAATTATCTGATATGATTGACTAATTGCTAGCAAATTATCAAATGTGTGCCAAATAATTTGGTACCACTAATATTTATCCTGTTATGTAATCAATAAAGCTCTCCACCCCAAAAAAAAGAGAAAATCAAATGTGTGCCGAATAATTTGGTAACACTAATTTTTCTTCGGCCTTAAACTTTTTTTTTTGGCGTTCCAATCATTTTGGTACAGTTGAATCGTGGGATTCTAAAGCTTGAACCTTCATCGGAGATCAGTTACATGGTAGTACTTCAATAGCGCCTCTCCTCTACCGTCACAGAATGCTGAGAAAAACGAACCGTAGACCAGGGCAAGTCAGGTGGTGTTTGGATTCAGGGACTTAACTTTAGTCTCTGTATTTAGATACTAATTTAGAGTATTAAATATAGACTACTTACAAAACTAATTACATAAATGAAAACTAATTCGCGAGATAAATTTTTTAAACCTAATTAATTCATAATTAGAGAATGTTTACTGTAGCATCACATAGGCTAATCATGGATTAATTAGGCTCAATAGATTTGTCTCGTGAATTAGTCCAAGATTATAAATGTGTTTTATTAATAGTCTATGTTTAATATTTATAATTAGTGACTAAACATCCGATGTGATAGCGACTTAAAAGTTTTAGGCCCATCTAAACAGGGTCTCAGTAATCCACGAGAAGGAGACCAAGGGCTCGTTTGCAAATACTCCGAAACACGAGGGCCCCCAAAAAGGAAAATTCGTTAGCCGGTAAAATGCAACCCCCAAAAATAAAACCACATCACAAAGTATTCACAACTCCCTGAACTCCTCTCCTCAAAAAGAGATAGATAGACTCCGTCCCCCGTCTCCGTCTCTCTCCCCATAAGAGGCGAGGGCGGAGGAAGGCTTTACGAGCAAAACCAAACCAGGCCATTACACCCCCAAAAACTAAGGGAGAGAGAGAGAAAGGCAAACACACACAGGAGGAGGGGACACACGCCTCCGCCTCCACCTCCTCCCGAGGCGATAGCGAGCTCGCCACCGCCGCCGCGCCGCCCCGCCGACGACGACGAGGAGGAAGAGGCCACGCCACCGCCGCCGCCGCAGGAGGAGGAGGAGGCGACGCCCGTGGGGAGCTCGCGCGACGCCGGATCTCGCGATCTGAGGGGCCCCCGCGCCAATTCCCCCGCAGGTGCGTGCGCGCTCCCCCCCCACGATCCGCGGCGGGGTTCGATCCCGATTGGGTTCGTGGTTCATTGCGTTTTGGTTTGGATTTTCTTTGATTTTTTTTTTGACCTGCTGCTCCTGTGTGCTTGGAATTAGGGTTTTGCGGCGGTGGAGACGGAGATGAGCGTGGAGAGCCCTGGAGGAGCCCCCGGGAGCTAGGGTTTCGCGCGACGGGACCGGGACGACGGCCGCCCCGACAAGCTCCTAGGTCTTCCATGGGAGATGGAGGCGTCGCGTGCGCCGTCCCGCCGCAGCGTGCAGTGGAGGGCTTCCGCGCCGGGGGCCTCGTGAGGAGACCAGGGGGAGGAGAAGCCATGCCGGACAAGGGGGAGAGGGGACACCACACCACCAACAACAACCACCACAGCCACAGCCACAGCCACCGGAAGCATCAGGCCGAGCTGGAGGAAGGGGAGCTGCTCAATGGGGAGGCTGACAACAGCAGCAGCCGGGACTTGGAGAGGAGCATGCCTCCCAAGAAGTGGCGGAAGGTGCTGGCTGCCTCCTCTGCTGCAGAGGTGGAGCCGGGGGAGATTGTGATGCCCTCCAAGAAGGCGAGGAGGAACGGGGAGCTCGAGAAGGGGGAGATTGCCCCCGAGAGACAGAGGAAGGACAAGTCTGATAAGAGTGGGAGGAAGTCGAATAAGGATGAGGTGGAACCAGGGGAAGTTGCTCCACCAGATAAGAAGCGGGACCGGGATCATAACAAGAAGCTCGGCTCGTCGGCTCAGGTTCGCGATGATGGCAGCAAGAAGGGCTCCTCGCGGGATTCGGACGAGGAGCCAGGTGAGATTAGGCCAGAGAGCAGCAGCAGTGGCAGTGCAAGGAAGAGCAGGGCAACAGAGCCTGAGAACAGCAACCACAAGCACCAAGCTGATACATGTGATCAAACAGGTTCTAAGAGTCGCAGGAAGGGAGAGGCAAAGAGTTCTGGCAGGCATTTGTCAGGAAGAAATCGTGACATCTCGCCGATGACACGGGATCGACACGAGAGGAGCCCAGGGATCTTGGGGCGCTTTCCTCATGATCGCCTCCGCCATGACAGGAGCCCAAGCCGCTTGGAGCCCTCCCCACGGGACCGCGGTCGCCACTATGACAACAGAGACCGCAGCCCATACATTTCTCCACGCCACAGAATGCGCCCATCCCATTACAGGGATAACACACCGAGCCGTGGTGAGATGCACCATCACAGGGATAACACACCGAGCCGCGTTGATAGTTCTCCTCGGAGATCTCAGCACGAGGACTTCAGAGACCGAAGCCCACTTCGTCGTGATAAATCGCCATCTGAACGAGGTCGGACTACTGAAAGCCATGAAGCAGGCAAGAAGAGCAGAGGTGCTAAGCTTGAAAGCAACAGCCTGGAAAAGGCACAACACAAAAGTAAATCAACAAAGCAATCAACTAAGTCTAAGAGCAGTAGCAATGGAAGTAATGAGAAGATATCCAAGGAAAAGGCAACTGAGACCATTCAGTACACTGAGTTGCCACCACCACCCCCGCTACCCCCGCCGCCACCACCTCCTCCGCCGCCACCCCCGCCTTTACCGCCTAACATGCCTCCTCCCCTGCCTCCACCACCAGAACCTGAGCTGAATGGAGCTCCTGCAGAAGATGTCTCAATGGAAGAAGACATGGACATCTGCGACACTCCACCTCACACTACTAGCTCAGCACCTGAGCCCACTGAACCACCCGCAAGCGATGTGGGGAAGTGGTTTTATCTTGACCATTACGGTATTGAGCAAGGACCTTCTAAGCTTGCTGACTTGAAGAAGCTGGTGGAAGATGGATATCTTCTTTCTGATCATCTAATAAAGCATGCTGACAGCAATCGGTGGGTCACTGTTGAGAATGCAGCTTCACCACTGGTTCCATCCGAATTCCCCTCAGTATATTTGGATGTCTCAACACAGCTGGTTAGCCCGCCAGAAGCCCCAGGTAATTTACTTGATGAAGCTCGAGAGGAGGCATCTGGTCCTGACCATGAACAAATGAAGGAAGCTTCTGCAGAAGAGCAGGAAGATTTCTACATTGATGACAGGGTTGATGCATTGATGGATGGATCTATCATGGTGGATGGTCAGGAGCTTGAGATTCTTGGAGGTAAAAATGCTCCCTTGTCGTTTGAACCTGAGATTCAAAATGTTTTTTTTTTCCGTTCTCTTTTGGTGCCAATGGGCTAGCTGAATTCGGGTTTTTCTTCAGTTTGCTTGGTTATATCCTTTTTGGGGTTGCATAATTCTTGGTGGTATTGGTACACCCCTCGATTTCTTTGTAGGTTTGTAGAGGGGCGGGTGATGCATCATCCGTGGTTTTGCTGTTTAAACCTAATGGTGAGGTGTTTCATGCTGTCCACGTGGTTGGGCCCGGGTTTTATAAGGTGTATAGATCTTCTTTTGGATACAGTTTTTTCCGTTGCAAAATCTAGTAGCGCGGACCTTGTGTTTTCTTGGATTTTTTTGTTGCATCTTTGTTTTGCATATGCACCCCCATGTATTTCTGTTTTTCGTTTCACTGTCATGAAAAAAAAGTAACGATTTCCACAAATGCCCTTCAGATTTATTTATATATACATGTCTCCTTTTGGAAATTAATTATTCTTATGAGTAACATCACTTCGTGCTATTTCTTCATCTCTCGGATTCATATTTTCTGCAACTCTGGATTGTTGGTGTGAAGTTAACCTGCATCTTTGACTTCATTTTTTTTTTTTTGTAAATATAAACCTTTGGTGAGTGTTAGAAGTGTAGAAATTTCAGAAGCTTTACAAATAATTATATTTTTGTTATTTGGTTGTTCTTTAGAAGCCTTTTTTCCCGCAATTACTTCCACTTCCTCATGATTGTACTAATGTACAGCCTTCTGTCATTTGTAAATTGCAGAGCTTCTAAATGCACATTTTGAGCCGGTCAACTGGGAAAGCGAAGGTACTGAATCAGTTTTCTCTTCACTTGGTTTTAGGATTTGCTCTCATACACGTTTGAATTCTCAAAACTAGTGTATGGTTTCCTTCAATTATGTAGATGCCATTCATCTCTTAGGCAGAGTAACTGTATTCTGTTTTTTCTTTTAATTTCTAAAGCTTAATCAGTTAATTGAGCATAATATTTCCTTCAGATAAAGTTTAATGTGTTCTTTCGTGAATATGATGTCATGATACCATAATTAAGTTTCTTTTTGTTACCCTTCATTCTGTTACTATTAACATGTTTTAAAATTCTTATGCTAGATCTTTCAAGGTTCCAAGTTAAATTGGAAAGAGATGATGGAACCAAAAGAAACACTGAATTTCCAGATAGCAGGACTGCACACATCTATGGTGTTGTTCCTGCTGAGAGGGATACCTATCAGCCTCATATTGAGTCTAGTGAATGGTATTCTGGGAGATGGTCATGCAAAGGTGGTGACTGGAAGCGAAATGATGATTTCAGCCAAGATAAGCCTTACAGGAAGAAGCTTGTTCTCAATGAAGGCTATCCTCTTTGTCAAATGCCAAAAGGGAGTCATGAGGATCCTCGTTGGGTCTGCAAGGATGACCTCTACTACCCTTTACGTGCTAAAAAGCTTGATCTGCCGTTGTGGGCATTCTCATCAACAGAAGAAAATGATGACACTGTAGATGATGCCAGTAAAAGTGGTGTTATGCCTGGGAGGTCAGGTCAGACTAAACAACCTCCTAAGGGAGTGAAGGGGACGACGCTTCCTGTTGTTAAGATAAATGCCCGTGTTGTTAAGGACCAATCCTCTTCTGAACACCGTATAAAGCCCAAAGTAGCTGATCGGCCACCTTCTAGATCTCGTTCCCATTCAATTGGGACTGATAGGAGTTCCACCCACGAAGGTTCGTCTCATTCCAAGAAACATCATGAACACGATTCACAAAGTTTGCACAAGTCCAAGTCTGTTCCAAACATTCCAAAGGACCATGTATGTACTGTTGAAGAATTGTCAGTCAAAGTAGGTGACTGGTACTACCTGGATGGAACTGGTCATGAGCGTGGCCCATTTTCTTATTATGAATTGCAAGAATTAGCTAAGAAGGGCACTATCCTTGAAGGGAGCAGTGTTTTCCGGAAGATTGATAACACATGGCTTCCAGTGCTTAAGGATTTAAAATATGGTTGCTCTGCTCGGAATGGGGAGGCTGGAAGTTCTACCTCTGCTCTCACACACTCAAACCAGTCCAACTTCCATGAGATGCATCCACAGTTTGTGGGTTATACACGTGGTAAACTGCATGAACTAGTCATGAAGTATTTCAAGAGCAGGGAACTTACTTTGGCTATAAATGAGGTCTTGGAACCATGGATTGCAACAAAGCAGCCCAGAAAAGAACTAGAAACATTTTTTTCTCACAGTTCAGCTTCAAAGAATTTTGTGCAAGGTACTGTATCAGGTCTTGTCCAAATACAACTTATTCCCTTACCTTTTGCTGTAGAAATTTTCTTCTCAGCTATCATGACGCATGTCAAGAAGCAAGTTTATCTTTTATTCGTCTGTTGCTTTCAAGTCATTCCAGTTGCACGATGCACACTCTTTGCTATATTTCTTTTATTCTATTAATGCAATTGTTATCCTGGTCATTTATTTCTTCTGGCCTGCATTTTGATTTGTGGACCTTCTCATCAATTCTCCTTTTCCCTTTTGATTCATGTAGAAGATGGCGGGTCCACAAAAAGGGCAAGGTTGCTGCCTGATCAAAGTGATGAATATATTGATATGTCCGAGGACATTCTTGCCAGTCAGAAGGATGATTGTTGTTTTGAAGACTTATTTGAAGGGGCTGCTCATGTTAAAGAAAGCCCTCTGAATTCCAGAACGGAAAGTGAAAGCTGGGGTTTATTAAATGGGCATGTGTTAGCAAGAATTTTCCATTTTCTGAGGGCAGACGTGAAGTCACTTATTTCTTCTGCAGCTACCTGTAGCTGGTGGAACACTGCAGCCAAGTATTACAGGAGTGTTTGTAGATTCATTGATTTGTCTTCTTTGGGCCCTCAGTGCACTGATAATGTTTTCTACGCCATCATGGTATGTTCGCTCATCTTTCTAACTTCAAGATGTTTCCTTTGTCATCTTCTAACTTCGGGCTCAAAATCATGTATCTTCCTTTCAGGCTGGTTATGATATGCAAAATATTAGAACACTTGTTTTAACTGGGTGTTCAAATCTTAGTTCTCTTGCCCTTGCGGAAGTACTTAAGCGTTTTCCGCACATATCATATGTGCACATTCAAGGTTGCAGTCAGCTAGGGGATCTTAAAAACAAATTTCAGCACGTAAAATGGATTAAGAGTTCTTTGAATCCAGATGCATCGTACCAGAAAATTAGAAGCTTGAAGCAGATAGATGATGGGAGCAACAGCACATCCAAAGCTGGAAGGATCTTGACCAGTCAGATGGGTGGTTCTGATGAGCTTGATGGCTATTTTGCTGATATTTCAAATAGAGAGAGTTCCACTCTTTCCTTTGGACAAGGGTGCTATAAACGATCAAAGTGGCTTGATATTAGAAAGTCGTCTGCGGTTTTGTCAAGGGATGCACAGATGAGGCGTTTGATGCAGCGGAAGGCCGAGAATAGCTACCGGAAGATGGAAGAGTTTGTCATCAACAAACTAAAAGAAATCATGAAGAGCAGTAGATTTGATTTTTTTGTTCCAAAGGTACTATCGAAATCCTTTAATACAATTTTCTGAACCTTGATGTTTTGGTCGACCCTAATAATAGTTCACGGTACTTTATTTTCTATTCCAGGTTGCAAAAATTGAAGTTAGGTTGAAAAATGGATACTATGCTCGCCATGGCTTTAGTTATATCAAGAATGACATCCGTTCTATGTGCCGAGATGCACTAAGGTAAAGTGGGTCTAAATGAAATGAAGGCTTGCAAAGTAGTTGAATTTTATGTGATATTGCACTATCTGACATTTGATATGCCATTACAGATATAAAGGTCGAAGTGACTTGGGAGATATGAAACAGATTGTTGTGGCCTTCATCCAGCTAGCAAAGAAACTTGAGAACCCAAGGTTGATTTCTGATAGAGATGGGACAGCAGTTCAGAAGGACAGTTCTGACACGAGTCAGTATTCTTCAGACCTGAAACTCAAAAAGAAACAGAGTAAAACTATGTCAGAAAGAAGGGGAGCAAACTGGACTACTGCTGGAGCAGATCCGTCATCTCGTGCATTTGACCGTGAAATCAAAAGAAGTCTTTCTAAATTAAAGAAAAGGGATATCGATTCTGGTAGTGAAACATCTGATGATGATGATGGCTACTCTGAAGGCGATGAGACTGAGAGTGAAACTACTGTTTCTGATACAGAGAGTGATCTTGATGTAAATTCTGGAGCATGGGATTTAAAGGGAAATGGTATGAAGTTATTTGAATCAAGCGAGTCTTCGACGGATGATCGTGGATGGGGTGCTCGCATGACAAAAGCAAGCCTTGTTCCCCCAGTGACTAGGAAGTATGAGGTTATTGAGAAATACCTAATCGTAGCAGATGAGGAGGAAGTACTGAGAAAGATGCGGGTCGCTTTACCTGATGACTATTCAGAGAAACTGCTCTCGCAGAAGAACGGCACTGAAAATTTGGAACTTCCAGAGGTTAAGGATTATCAACCTAGAAAAGTACCTGGGGATGAAGTTCTTGAGCAAGAAGTGTATGGAATAGATCCATATACACATAATCTCCTACTTGAAATGATGCCTACTGAACTTGATTGGCCATCCTCTGACAAACATACCTTTGTTGAAGAGGTTTGTCCTGGTGAATAGCCATTTTAATTTTGTTTTTAGTTTACATGCAGGCCTCATTCTTTGCACTTGTACTATTTTTTTTTTCACTGCAGTTGCTTCTGAACACCTTGAATAAGCAAGTGAGGCAGTTCACTGGTTCTGGAAATACTCCCATGGTTTACCCCCTTAAACCTGTAATTGAAGAAATCCAAAAGTCTGCAGAGGAGAGTGGTGACAGACGGACTTCAAAGATGTGCCTTGGAATGCTAAAGGCCATGAGGAACCACACAGAATATAACTATGTGGCCTATAGGAAGGCATGCATTTCGCGATAACTAATCCCTGCATATTACTATCTTTACTAACTTCAGTCTTTTTAACTTTCTCTCTGCATTTTCTTTCAGGGTCTTGGAGTTGTTTGTAACAAAACGGGTGGATTTGGTGTAGATGACTTTGTCATCGAGTTCTTTGGGGAGGTATGTGATTTTTACGATCAACAAATCTTCCTAGATGACATGCAAAGGGATATAACAATGGTATAATATTTGTGAAATTGCAATATCTGCAGGTATACCCTTCTTGGAGATGGTATGAAAAACAAGATGGCATTAAGCATATA
This sequence comes from Oryza meridionalis, assembly GCA_000338895.3. Lineage (NCBI taxonomy): Eukaryota > Viridiplantae > Streptophyta > Magnoliopsida > Poales > Poaceae > Oryza > Oryza meridionalis. The sequence goes on from CM002531.2 coordinate 4,639,795, forward strand.
CAAAACAATAGCGACGATCAAGCTCCTGAGTTTTACAACATTATGCTAGAACGGCCAAAGGTATTAGTGCAATCTCAAATTTTTTAATGTGACCTTGCATGTGACTTATGTTATTCCAGGACAAGGTACATATAACTGATCTTTTTACCTTTGTTATGATAAAAAGGGAGACCGTGATGGGTATGACTTGGTTTTCGTTGATGCAATGCATAAGGCTAACTATGCGAGCAGAATCTGTCACTCCTGCAACCCTAACTGTGAAGCAAAGTAAGCTTCTTAATCTTCAGATTAGTACCTTCTGTGGTGTATGTGTACTGCCTTATCACTCCTCCTATAGTGCTCCCTCTGTTTCAAAATATAGTGTGCATTTTGTTTCGTTAGGACAAGAGTTTGGCCAACGATTACTCTATTATGATATAATTTTTACGACACATAAATTTATTAGATTCATATCCAAAAGTACTTATGATTATACTTTTGTATCACAAATGATATTCTAATAGAGCGATTGTTGGTCAAAGTCTTGTCCTAACGAAACAAAATATGCCCTTTGTTTTGAAACAGAGGGAGTACCTTTTTAGTGTTGACCTGTACTTTTGGACTGTATTTGTGAAAGGGGTTTACTCTGTTAACTAAATTTATATATGTGGTGTTGCAGTTTGCACGTGATATATGCTTGGCCCTATCATTTACGCAACTACCTTCTATTGTCTTTTTCCATATTTTGAAAGGCCTTTGTGACTTCATTGTTGTTGTATTCTGTGATGGATCCATCCTATGCTTTGAACTGTAGTCGGGGAATGCGATTTCACTCTTCCTGCATGTCTACTTCATTCTATTTGGTTCACCATGCTCTGTTATACTCCCTTCGTTTCGAAATGTTTGACACCATTGACTTTTTATCACATGTTTGACCATTCGTCTTATTCAAAAAAATTAAATAATTATTAATTATTTTTCTATCATTTGATTTATTGTTAAATATATTTTCATGTATATATATAATTTTACATATTTCACAAATTTTTTTGAATAAGACGAACGGTCAAACATGTGCTAAAAAGTCAACGGTGTCAAACATTTCGAAACGGAGGGAGTATTTTTTTTCTGAACAAAGTCCCTGATGGCCTAGTTGTGTTGTTCCAGTAGTGAAATTCAGAAATTGAGAACAAACAGGGAAGGGGGCAGCAATCAATGGATGGTTAACAATTTGTAAAAACTGAACTGCACATTTATAGTTTAAGCATTTTCTGTACACCTGTACCTAATATTGAAGGACTCTTAAGATTGAAGGAGAACTGGCCCATATTGGTTTCCACAAAGCCCACTTTCCATGCTAGTCAAATTTATAAATTAGTAAAATGCACTCATAGATTACATGTTATACCTGTAATAACTCACGATTATTAAAATATATTTCCAGAGTAACAGCTGTGGATGGTCATTACCAGATTGGAATTTACACTGTTCGACCAATTGCAGAAGGCGAGGAAATCACTTTTGATTACAACTCTGTTACTGAGGTGATTGCCATTTCTAGTTTCTGTATAAGTTCTAACGTAAATTGCTTTATCTTATGAATACATTCTAATTATGCCAGAGTAAAGAAGAGCACGAAGCATCAGTTTGCCTCTGTGGAAGTCAAATATGCAGGGGCAGCTATTTAAACTTTTCTGGGGAAGGAGCTTTTGAGAAGGTAAACTTCATTCTTGTTTACAGTAATTTAGGAACTGACCCTTGCAGTTTATCAAATTGTCATACACTGAATTTTATACTGCATCATTTCCTCTCATCTACTAATATCATTTGGAACAGGTCTTGATGGAATTCCATGGTGTGCTCGATCGGCATAGTCTTCTGTTACAGGCTTGTGAAGCAAACTCTGTTTCTCAACAAGACTTAATTGACTTGGGGAGAGCTGGTCTTGGTACCTGTTTGCTTGCTGGTTTGCCTGGATGGCTTGTTGCTTACACTGCTCACCTGGTAATTGTAGTTGCCATTTTCTTTCAGCTTCTTTCTTATTGATATAATAATCAGTATCATGATCCCTCATGGCAATTTTTCCTGTAAACAAAGGTGCGGTTTATATTCTTTGAGAGACAGAAACTTCCTCATGAGATTTTTAAACACAATGTGGACGAGAAGCGCCAGTTTTTCACAGATATAAACATGGATTCTGAGAAGAATGATGCCGAGGTTCAGGTGGGTCTTCAAACGGCTACAAGTTGCAACTTAATTTACATAAAATCGATCTAATTCTGTCATCACTACTCAGGCCGAGGGAGTTCTGAATTCAAGATTACAGAATTTGACTCATACGCTTGACAAGGTGCGCATTTTATGCCCCCTAGCTTGAAGTTGTTCAGTATAAGTGAACAAAAAACATGCACTATGCACTAACACCCCAAAAGAAGTCTCTTCTGATGCATTTTTATGGACCATTGTTATGTTCAGGTAAGATATGTCATGAGATGCATATTTGGGGATCCCAAGAATGCTCCTCCTCCACTGGTGAGGCTAACTGGGAGAAGTCTAGTGTCTGCCATCTGGAAAGGGGAAGGCTCGTTAGTTGATGAACTTCTTGAGTCAATGGAACCTCATGTCGAGGAAGATGCACTTACTGACCTCAAAGCCAAAATTCGTGCTCATGATCCATCTGGTTCCGAGGACATTGAGGGAGAAATCCGAAGTTCTCTTTTATGGTGAGTTTAGAATATATTCCTGTTTTGTTTGACCATTAATCTGACTCTTCCCTCCAGTCACCTGTATCTGGAATCTGACCGCCCTTTTCTTCAGGTTGCGTGATGAGCTGAGAACTCTTTCATGCACATACAAGTGTCGGCATGATGCTGCTGCTGATTTGATTCACATGTATGCTTACACAAAGTGTTTTTTCAGAGTCCGAGTAAGTGAAAACTTCCTCTTAATTTTGCAACAAATGTTTGTGATTTTTCTGTCTGTACCAAAGGACTGACTCTAGGATCACCACATGCAGGATTACAAGACGGTAAAATCTCCACCGGTTCTTATCAGTCCTCTTGATTTAGGTCCCAAATACGCAGATAAACTGGGACCAGGCTTCCAGGAGTACTGTAAGACATACCCAGAGAATTATTGCTTAGGTCAACTCATTTATTGGTATAGCCAGAATGCGGAGCCTGAATCTAGATTGACAAGAGCTAGAAAGGGTTGTATGTCATTGCCAGATGTATCCTCCTTCTATGTGAAGTCAGTAAAACCAACACAAGAGCGAGTCTATGGCAGCAGAACTGTGAGATTCATGTTAGCACGCATGGTAAGTGCTTATCTTTTATATGTCATTGTGGCTAAAATATTCCAAATTTTGTTCTTGGAACTTGTTCAGTGTCGAAAACAAAAGAGAATATTTGTTCTAGACAATATTAAATCATCTTCTGTTGGATTGAGTATTTCTCTTCATATATGCAATATATTACAGTTTCTTTCCCTGATTCCATCTTTCTCAATGAAACTGCGTGGTTTTATTACAGGAGAACCAGGCACAAAGACCATGGCCCAAGGACCGGATATGGGTTTTCAAGAGTGACCCAAGATTCTTTGGTACTCCAATGATGGATGCCGTATTGAATAATTCCCCCCTTGACAAGGAGATGGTGCATTGGCTCAAGACAAGATCCAACGTCTTCCTAGGCTAGCCAAGGAATTGTAGGCAGAGGGTATTGGTTTTTTTCCTTTGGAGATTTTAGTCAGACACCATTCTTTTTTCTTCCTACTCACACCTTTCCTACCTAATCATGGGGATTTAGCATTTAGATGGCAGGGTCACAACAGTCTCTCTCACCTTCCCCATTTGTACAGCCCCCTCCTCCCCTTACCTTGTAGAGATGTGTTCCATTATTAACTGATAGATCCATCATTGATTTAATGTAGCGCCTTTGCCCCGTCGCGTAGAATTGTCACCTCCCAATGTGCAATGTGGATATTCATGTGTAAATGCAAAACAGTAGCAATCTTAAATTCCAGTGATATGTTACAGATTGTAGGAAGTGGAGGTTGCATTTCTGTTGCTCAGTTTCGAGCTGTTTGACCTAATAAAAGTTTCAGGAAGTAGTTTTTTGCAGGAGTGATACAGAAGTGGTCTGTGATAATGAATGCTGGGTGAAAGTTTCGCATGAGAGGAGAAACATATGCTTCACCTTGAGCTTGTGCAGTTAGGATAGATGTGCAGGCAAATGGGTAGCAGCTGCTTTCTGTTTTTCCTTTCATGTTCAGTTCATGACATTTTTGGGTGTGGGTTGGTAGCTTAATGCAAGAATGTCAGAATGGGATTCCTTGAGGCTTGAGCCTCTTTTCTCCTTTGGGTGGAAAATAATGCACCAATATGTACACTCTGCTGACTGCTGGAAGCTGGTCCTTGAATGAACTGCCTGCTGCAACTCTTTTGGAGCCATGTGGAGTAATGATTTTTTATGAAGCTGGCCTTTGCTTCCAAGGGTGAAATTGTGAATAGCACCATTAGCACCCCACAAATCTGAGTGGCTTGTGATGTTTCAATTTTTCCGTTACATTGTTCCAATTTCTTTAAACTTCCAATTTTAGCGTGGAACTAAACATAGCCTATGTTCGTAATCGTTGCTGCTTCACTTATGGGCAAGGGGAGGGGATGGAAAAGCTGGTGGGTGCCGGTGCAATTTATTTTAATTAGTTGGTTGATTGGGTGATTTCTTTCTCCAATTGAGACAAAAGTATCCTTTAGCAAATTACCGGTTTTTTAGTCTCTTTCTGCCTTGATAGTTTTTTCGATGTCTACTAGTAAATTGCATATTTTGAAGTGTCTTGTAGCAAAATTTAACATCTGATCTGGCAAGACAGCTGTGCATTTATAAAAGTTCTCTTTATCTACCTATCTGGCCAAATATCTAAAACTTAACATACCAGATCAGACATTTGTGAAATTTATGCAATTCCAGTTTATCTAGGGAGAGTGAATGACGCAATCATGGCTCGATTGGAGAAAGAAATTCTTCAGAAAAACGAGAATGCCTCTAGAGTCAAAAGTTTGAGTTGAGATTGGAGAGAAGATGGAATATGATGTATGTTAATATTGTACTTGGGGTGATGATAAATTTAAAGTTGCATATTTTTTAATTTATACTTTAGCACCATGTTTGAAGCATGTTCTTCTAGGGGCATTCTTGTCTTTCTTAAGGATTTATCTTTACAATTGAGTTGAAAGTGTTTTCTAGCAAATTTTACCTTTTTTTAGGATATCTTTTAAGTCGTGACACGTTTTTTCACGTCTATAAATAAATTACATAAATTTTAGGTATCCTGTAGCAAAATTTGTCTAATTTGATGAAGTATACTCTTTAGATGGTAAATTTTGTGAAATATGTTGATTGTGCAGTTACTTTTTCTTCATAAAAACCACATAGCCAACTAATTTCTTGTTACCATTGTTCGCCTCACCTACTTGTTTTGTTCCTCACAGGCTTAAGGCTGTATTCGTTTGTATGGGTTCCCATCTCTCCTCTCGTTTTCCGCTCGCACGCTTTTCAAACTGCTAAACGGTGTGTTTTTTGCAAAAATTTTCTATAGGAAAGTTGCTTTAAAAATCATATTAATCTATTTTTCAAGTTAGTTTTAGCTAATACTTAATTAGTCATGTACAAATGTGTTTCTCTGTTTTCCGTGCTAGAAGAGAAGGTTCCCAACCAATGAACACAGCCTAAGAGATTCAGTAAATGGAATGAAACTGATAAAGGGGGTCTGCCGTGCTACAAACAATTGGTTGATGCAGAACCATCATACTCTCTTTCTATAGAAATTCCAGAGGTATGCTATTTCTCTGGTCTTGAAACCTGTGTCTTTTATTGCTCTGGACACTGTCGAGTGTCGAACAACTATTGATTCCCAGATCCTAGACGAGCTGCAGCTTTGGTTGTGTGAATTTTGCCAACTCTTCATTTCACTTTATCCTTGGGAAAGTCAGGAGAGCCAAAATTGACCATCTTCTCTGTTTATACACCAATTTTTGATGTTAAGCACCAGTTTCCAAAGTAATGTAATCCCAAATAGATGATGTTCATCTCAAACAATGTTTTCGAAAGTGGTAACTTTGTTAATATGTTTATTTTGCAATACATTCTTTGTGATATGGTTTCACATTTAACTCTGAGAGAAGTTGCTAGAGCTAGTGTGCTCTCACATTCATGGAGACATGCTTGGAGATGCTTTCCTTACCTTACATTCAGTCATAGCATACTTCCTATGGAAGATATGGGTAATCTTATTAGAGCTCTAGGAGGAGGGGGTTGGTGATGTTGAGGCCACCGCCGTCTGTATGCCTCCGATACCACCAAATAAAGAACGCATCAGCAGAGGGATGCTGTGCAAGATGGTGATCGTCTAGGATGACAAACTCCAGCTGCGGAATGTTGCGCATAGTCACTGATGAACCGATGTACATGGTGACAGGGTGGTCGGGGTCGAGCTGGCCATCCACCCGACCGGCGGCGGCATCCTCGAGAGGTGGCACCTCCTAGTAGGTGGCGACGGCGATGGCGGGGCCCTGCATCAGGAGGGAAACTCTGCGTCTGACCACGCCGGAAGGTGGTGCCTCCGACACGTAGATGCCTAGCGGTGGCGGCTCACCGGACAGCTTGTGGGGAATGTAGCCGTGCTACAGGACGGGGAGAGCGTGTTATCGGCACACGCACTCCATGTCTAGCGTGGGCCTGTAAGCGATCAGGAACCCGAGCCCCTTCTCACTCCCCCCTGGCCCGAACACCCTCAAAGATCATCCCCCCACCAGCGGACGCGACCGTCGTCACCGTTGGTCGTGACCAATCTGAGGCGTACCCCCACGTAGATGGCCGCGCAGCGGATGCCGTCCAACACCAGGCTAGGTCGTCTGCATCGCGCAGGCAGACCAGGCTCCAAGGTGCACGAGACTGGCTGCGATGGCCGGCGGCGATGAGGATGGGAGGGCTTCGGTGCGGCGGAGAGTAGGGCTTGGCGAGGAGGGTGTTTAGTGGAAGACGAAGCGAGGTGAGGTGAGGCGGTTACGCTGGCAGCGCTCATCCCGTCGAAGAAGAGCGAAAAACATTTCGTCTGACCACAGGGGTATTTTCGTCTGATCACCATGAAAAAGAGGCAAAAAGATTTTGGAAATTAGTGAAAATGAGAAAATGACAATCTGGCGTAGGCTCGAGATTGATATTTTATCGAACCACCTTTTTAAGATGGTATAATAGCGAAACCTAGTTTTGAGGATGGGCAGCCATGAACACCTTTTGCATCTTAAAAAAATAAAAAGTAAACGAACACCTTCTTTTGCCACTGTGACACTGACAAGGTGACCCACCTACTCTACTCGCACAGTAGATTCAGTAGAACAAAAACAAACTGCAGGCGCATCGCATTTACAACATCCGACACGGCCCAACTCCGAGCCACCCCCCGCTCCGCGTCCTCCTCCTCCTCGTGCGCTCTCTCTCTCTCTCTCTCACTCGCTCGCTTCTCGGGGCGCCTCCTCCACCTGTCTCGCCTCCCCCTCCCCCTCCCCCTCACCCTCCTCCCAGGAAACTCCGCGGCGGCGACCTCCCCCACCGCCGCCGCCGCCGCAGCCTCCGGCGGCGCCTCCCAATCCGGGAGGATCCCTCCGGACCCGCCGATTCCCTCGCCGCCGCCCGTGTCCTCCCGCAGCCGGGATCGATCTCCGCGGATTCGACGGCTTCACCGAGGTATCCTCGTCGCTCCTCCCCCCCACGTAGCGGCTCCTTTCGAGGGGGTTGGTTGGTTGGTTGGTCGGGGGGGTTTGAGGTTTGAGGCCCCGATGTTTGTTTGGGCGTGCCGTGTGGGGGAAGGTGTGGGAGTTTTTTTTCTTCTTCGCGTGTAATTTTTGGCGTTGTTGGATCGGGTTATGGGGGATAGCTGGGAGGTTAGCGAGGTTTGGGGGGTGTGATTGGGATGGGAGATTGGTTGATCCCGTCGATTAGGGGTGTCCCGCTGCGAGATTTGGCTCCCGTTGCGCATTTTTGATTTTTTTTTGAAACGGCCTGATTAATTCAATCCAGTTCGTAGGGTATAGCTCTCTGTCTGGATCAGATTAGGCTTTGGTTTATCCATGTGTGGTTCTTCCTAGATTTGAACTGCTCGGGCAAGCGTACCATGTGAATACTGCTGTCGCATGAACTGTGCGGTTACTAACTTCCATTCCTAATTAATGTGACTAATTTTTAGGGAAGAAATGACTTGGTACCTATGTTAGTATTTTTTCCCCCCTCATAGATAATGCTTGATAACGACTTTGAGAAGGGCAAATAAATTCCAAAAAAATGTTTAGCGTTGCTGTTTTTTTTTTCTTTAGTGTTTTCTCACAGTTCGATAGTTACTCATCTACACCATTATTTGATCCACCTTGCAGGTTAAGTCAGCATAGCGAATAACTCCGTCTACTGTTGTGACCTCTGTGGTTTGCTTTGTGTGTTTGGCTTCCCAATCATCTGCAGAAACCAGGAAGTGGGTTTGCTTTGAACATATTTGGTGTCAAATTTTTAGTTGGCACATTGTGATCTGATCATGTTTATGCACAGTTTGTACTGCTTAGCACAATTGGAGTTCTGACTACACAGATGCTGTGCGCATGCTTGCTGGCAATATGAACAACGATAACTATATTGACTTGAGTTCAGACAGCGATTTAGATTTTGACTTCGACTCAGATGATTCAGTTGGTGGTTTGGACCAGGAGCTAGCTTCATCTTCTTCTAGGCCTACAGAAAATATAAATGGTCAATATAGAACTCTGCCACCTTCTTTTACAAATGGTAGACATGTTGATAACACTCGTCATGCGTTAGGTTCAGGTGACAGAGCTTATCCGCATTCAAGTTCTTATAGGGGGTCACCAAATGATTCTACAAGGGCAACTCCTGCTTCCAACAGAACTGATATTGTAGTCAAGAAGCACAATGGTTTTGCATCGGATGAAAATGATAATGGCAAGAGGATTCTTCCCTCATCCTTTTCAAATGGCCGCACAACAAATGCTATGCATCCAGTGGTTGCAAGTGAGACACGCAAATTCCCACCATCTTTTACCAATGGAAATTCACAAAGATTGGCTGAAAATAGGATGGGAAAAAATGTTGCCAATGGAATTGGGGAGCCTTCATCGTCAAGGTTTCCGAGCCGAAGTTCTTTTGGTACTGACAACAAGAAGGTCATCACAGACAGTGACAATGGTTTGTATACCTAGTCTCAAATGATTGTAATTCATTCTTACAGATGCTTGAAATCTGTCCAGGTTTTCTTCGAAAAACTAATGTTTCCCCTTTTTGTGTTTGCCAGAGGATGTCTATGTATATGGAAGCTCCAGTTCACATAGGCTTCTTCCTCCATCTTTTGGTCGCAATAGTTCTGCTAATCACAGCGAATTTGCTAATGGCATTGATATGCAAGGTCGTCTGAACCTGGAAAATAGGATTATAGATTCTGATGAGAGAGCGGTATACCAGGAAGCACTACAGGCATGTGTTCCTTTGTTCCTAGTTATTGAGGCAATTTTGTATGATTAAGTTGTTTTTCTTCTATGCTTTGTGAATCAAATTGGTGAGTTGATTTGATGGATAGTATAAACAGTTGGCACTATAATGTTTTTTTCCTAGTTCATCAATAATCAAAAGGATACTCTTGTGACGTGAAGAGAACTACAAATAGCAACTTTGGTGTTAACTTGTTTAAATTTGCAAATTTGTTTAGATTTGCCCATTGTCAATCTCCCGGGTTCCTCAGTTTGCTCCTCAAATTATTTGGTTTTCTGACCTTTGAACATACTATAGCTGCCCTCAGTTTTTTTGACCTGTTTGTCCTTGAAAAAAATCATACTATCTATTCTCCATTCTTCAAGTAGGAAGATACAAGTTCTTTGAAGATGATTATACATACTTTTCGGTTTTTTACTTCAAACATGTTTCATATTTTGTTTTGAATATTTTTGTTGAATTATAGATGGAATCATGAAGGTTGTATTTTTGTTTTTTGAATGAGGCATATAAATTTCTCATTTGTATGTTTATCTGGTCCATGACAAGTTTTTATCCAGTCTAGGATACATTTTCCAGGTATAAGTTATGTACTTTAGTGGTCGAGGTATACCTATCTAAGGTGTTGGTCTTTATTTTGATTTTGCTTTGTGACATTTCTTTTTATAATATGTTATACAGAATATTAGTCAGGATAAAAGGGAAGATGATCTGCCTGAGGGTGTTCTGTCAGTACCTCTGCTTAGGCACCAGGTAAGTATTTCTCACATAATATTAATTATTCATTGGCTTACTTTATGACTGATAGTGTATGTCATGTTCATTACATACCTTTTCTTTTTGAAAGAAAATGGCATTGGCTTGGATGGTTTCAAAGGAGAATAGCTCTCATTGTGCAGGTGGAATTCTTGCAGATGATCAGGTTACTTCTGATTTCACAACTTCTTGACAAAGATCAATTTTTTATTGTGTTACCATCCTTAAAGTCAAGCAGTTTTCTTTTAACAGGGTCTTGGGAAAACAGTGTCTACAATTGCCCTTATACAAAAACAGAGGATCCAGCAGTCTAAGTTTATGTCTGTTGATTCAGATCGTTTAAAAGCTGAAGCGCTAAACCTTGATGATGACGATGAGGCAGCACCTGTTGCGGATAATAAGGGGGAGCAGACTAAGAATGATGAACCCACGAAGGATCTAGGAGCTGGTTCGTCATCAACAGCAGCTGGTACCGGTGACGTTGAACCATGTGCTAGCCTAATGAATACTGTTCCAGATAAGACGGTTGAAAGAAATGTTGAACGTAAGAAGAAGAGTAAGGTAAGCACATCATCTACTATGCAATCCATGACAAGGCCAGCTGCAGGTACTCTAGTAGTGTGCCCAGCTAGTGTTCTTAAGCAATGGGCGAACGAATTGACTGACAAGGTTGGTGAAAGTGCTAAATTGTCTGTTTTAGTCTATCATGGTGGCTCAAGGACCAGAGATCCAAATGAGTTGGCAAAATATGATGTTGTTATCACTACATACACAATTGTGGCCAATGAAGTGCCTAAACAGAACGCCGATGATGACACTGATCAGAAGAATGGTGAAGAATCTTCTGCTGGTAATAAGAGAAAACAACCATCCAAAGCACAGAGCAAGTCGAAGAAAAAGAAAAAGAAACTTAAGGATTCAGACATTTACCTTGCCAGTGGCCCAGTTGCAAGAGTGCGATGGTTTAGGGTTGTTCTTGATGAAGCTCAGACAATAAAGAACTTTCGAACTCAAGTGGCTAAAGCCTGTTGTGGATTACGTGCAAAAAGAAGATGGTGCTTATCAGGAACACCTATACAAAATGCAATTGATGAGCTCTACAGCTATTTCCGTTTCTTGAAATATGATCCATATTCTACTTATAATTCATTTTGTACAATGATAAAGCACCCGATTGCTAGAAACGCAGTTCATGGGTATAAGAAACTTCAGACTGTCTTGAGGATAGTTCTCCTGCGCCGCACAAAAGGTGATAAATTTTTTTTATTCCATGTGTTTTCTGCCGTTCCATTTTTGCCTATATACCAGCTTAGGATATTTCATTGTAAGGAAGCAATTTCAACCACAACACATAGCATTCTTTGTTGCTACAGATTACAAACATGCCTAACACTCTGCATGTGGTTAAACATCTACAAGGGTCTGTATTTGCTATTTTGGTGGCTTTGCATTAAATTGATATGCCGTACAAACATTAGGCAGACAGGTTCGATCAATTTACCTTAATGGATGAACAGATAGTGGAAAGTTATGGTATTTCTTTTTTTTTTGGTAATATAAAGGACACTGCATTACAATTGGTTGCCAGTTGCCATTTTACTACAAGTCCTCACTCCTCAGCTACTTGTTTCTACTCAGTATGCTATACCTCCTTTCTCCTTTTCAAAGAAATTCGATATGGTTACATTATTGTTGCAAGATTTTTAATAGCATATTAATGTTAGTGTGTTACTCTAGTTTTTCCTTTGTTTAAATTATCTGTCGCTGATCACATGTTACCTTGTTTTATGTAGAAACTCTGATTGATGGAGAGCCAATCATAAAGCTACCTCCAAAGACAATTAATCTGGATAAAGTAGATTTTACAAAAGAGGAGCGAGCTTTCTATTTGACGCTGGAGGAACGCTCGCGGCAACAGTTCAAGGTTGGTTTAATGTTCAAGTCAAACTTGTATGTTTTGTCCTTTTCTCTGGACGGCCTTGGTATAGTGTAGATTTGTGTTGCATCTGGTATTCCAAATTGCATGAAATGTCATTTTGGTCATGCATCGACTAACCTTTCAAAACTTTGAAAATTAATTGGATTGTATACATGACACACACATGGAGATTTGTCATGTGAAGGCACTTCTCATAATATCATAATTTTATTGGGGTTTACAAATATATTATAAAAGTTAGTGGTCAAATTTGCATTTTTGAACCCCACGTAGATGTCCAAAATGACATATTGATGTGACCAGAAGAAGTGATATTTAATCTTCAACATTACTGGATTTTCTTCTGTCCTGAGGCTGGAGCAAGTATATGTAGAATATTGTTGTTATAATCCAACAAAGTTTCTCATGCTTCCGTTGAACCATTGTCTCATATCAAATGTTATAAAGTGGATGTTAATTTGTGTTCCCTTCTGATAACTGGGGATTTCTCAAGTGTAGTTTCTGAATGCTGATATATTGTGACCCATTTCAGGCATACGCTGCTGCTGGTACACTCAAACAGAACTACGCCAACATTCTCCTAATGCTGTTGCGCCTTAGGCAGGCCTGTGATCATCCTCTTCTTGTGAAGGGGCATCAGTCAGAGTATAAAGGCGATGGTTCTATAGAAATGGCAAAGCAACTTCCTAAAGATATGATAATAAATTTGCTTGCAAAGCTGGAAGTTGGAGAGTCTTGTTCTTTATGCAGTGTAAGCAATCTAATCTCTCTCCATTATGTTGAATCTGACCTATACTCTCTCCATTATGTTGAAACGATAATACACGTTGTCATCAGTATTATTGTTATTATTCGGGGCTGTGTGTATATGTGTGCGCGTGCAACCTCCATGCAAATATGAAAAATTGTATAGTCAGACTGAAACATAAATTTGTCCTACATATATCCTCTGTCATTTCGTGTCCTTGGAATAAAATCATAATATGCCTTGTGGTGGGGCAGTGGATGCTAATCAAATGATAACAATGATAGAATATCTGATAACCTGAATCAGCCAACCATTCATATCTAACGAGAAAACACCTTGGGGTTATTGCATCCAGAGCTACAATGCCGCAATGCCAAGCTGTCAGGCTTTATGTTTTTGCAAATATCTTTGTCCTTCTCGTTTCTATATCTTTGGACAATCTAATTACTGGTTTAATTCAATCTTCTTTTGCAATCTTTGGACATCTTTTACTGGCTACAATTATTCTGAATTATGCTTTTTGCAGGATGTACCCGACGATGCCGTCGTGACGATGTGTGGCCATGTCTTCTGCTATCAATGTATATACGAACGGATAACAACTGATGAGAATATGTGCCCCTCCCCTAATTGTGGAAACACATTAAGTACCGATTCAGTATTTTCGTCAGGAGCATTAAGGATTTGCATGTCTGGTGTATCCAGTTCTCATGCAGCAGGGAGTTCATCATTAGATGATGAGTCATCTTCTATTAGTCAAACTAGTTACATCTCCTCAAAGATACAGGCGGCAATCGATATACTGAATTCGATCATTAACACCTATGCCCTTACCGACAGTGATACTGTGGAATCAAATCCTAGCCGAGTGGCCCCAGTGAAAGCCATTGTGTTCTCCCAGTGGACTGGCATGCTGGATTTGCTGGAGCTTTCATTGAATAGCAATCTCATACAGTACAGGAGACTAGATGGAACAATGTCGCTCAATTCAAGAGATAAGGCAGTGAAAGATTTTAACACAGACCCAGAGGTCCCTATTTTCTGTTTCCACTCTATTTTACTACCTTGTTTCTCTTATTACTTCCAGCCATTCATTCAGCAGTTATTCTGAAAGGAATCCTTTTGTATCCTCAGGTCAGGGTTATGATCATGTCACTGAAAGCAGGTAATCTTGGTCTCAATATGGTTGCTGCTTGCCATGTAATTCTCCTTGATCTTTGGTGGAATCCTTATGCTGAGGACCAGGCAATTGATAGAGCACACAGAATTGGTCAGACTCGTCCTGTTACTGTCTCCCGTTTAACCATTAAAGATACGGTGGAAGATCGCATTTTAGCTCTGCAGGTAATAGCTTGTCTTTCATTTGCACTGTGCTTTCATAAACTTGTCTTTTTCATACTTAGATAACAATAACATACACCTCTTTTTTTCAAGGGATGAGTTATACAAGTAGCATTGATATTCTCAAATCATGTCAGCGTTCATTCGATGCTTGTACTTGAATATGCCGTAGGTGCTTGAAATTCATGCCTGGCTTTTCAAAACTTCAATATGATGGTTGGAAAATGAACAGGGCAGCTGATAGTGCAAGTTGTAAGAATGTTATTGTTATTGTTATTTTAGGGTGTGCTAGTGTACCGATAACTAAACAACTTTACCGAGGTTTATTTAATATTTTGTTTTGTCGATCATGGGGGTTAATACAACAACTTTGATGGCATAATCTCATGTAGATATGAATTATCTTGACACAACCAACATCCCTGATAATTTGGGGGTATGCTCGTGTAATGATGTTTCCGCTTCTTTACAGGAGGAAAAGAGAGCCATGGTTAGCTCTGCTTTTGGCGAAGACAAATCGGGTGGCCACGCCACTCGGCTCACCGTGGATGATCTGAAGTATCTATTTAGGATTTGAATGGAAGCACCCGTGATCTTTGCGATACAATGACATTGTATAGTAGCCTGTGATCTTTGCCTAGATGCAACTCCAACAGCTGTGTACCGCTGCTGAGTATTTTGGTGCGAGGTACTGCGGATTTGTGTCCTTCCATGGCTCGCAGCAGCTCCAGTTTTGTCATGCTCTGATTTGCTAGACGAAATGTAGTAGGCTTTAGACGCTAGCCTGTGTTGAATCTTTGACCCCAGCTTGTAGGAGAATTCTGCCATTGCTCCGTGTTTTATCAAGAGATCCATCTGGTGGTGTATATATATGTGCCATATAATGTTGTTCTGTGTAACATATATAACTTAATATTCGAAGAGTATTCTGTCACTACTTACCGTTATTCGTACGACATGTGGGTCCCACCTGTCAGTGATACGCCCACCCCTTCCATTTTCTGGGTTTTCTCTCTTCGTCTCTTCTGTCGCTGACAGTCTGACATTGCCTTCAAAAAGCTTGATCGAGACTCTAAGGCCCTGTTTAGATCACATCTTAAAACTTTACACCCTGTCATATGGAACGTTTGAACACCTGCATAAAATATTAAATATAGGCTAAAAAAATAACTAATTGCGATTAATTTGCGAGATGAATCTTTTAAACCTAATTGCTCCATGATTTGACAATGTGGTGCTACAGTAAATATTTGCTAATGACGGATTAATTAGGTTTAATAAATTCGTCTCGCGGTTTACTGCGGATTCTGTAATTAGTTTTTTTTATTTGTACCCGAACACCCCATGCAAGACCCTATATAATATCCGATGTGACACGCTAAAATTTTACACCATTGGATCTAAACACTCCCCAAGCTTTTAGGCCCTGATTGGATCCAGGGACTGAACATTGAATGTTTGGACACTAATTAAAAGTATTAAACGTAAACTAATGACAAAACCTATTCCATAACCCTGGATTAATTCGCGAGACGAATCTATTGAGCCTAATTAATATATGATTAGCCTATGTGATGCTACAGTAAACATGTGTTAATTGTGGATTAATTAGTCTTAAAAATTTTATCTCATGAATTAGCTCTCATTTATACAATTCGTTTTATTATTAGTCTACGTTTAATACTTCAAATTAGTGTCCAAATATCCGATGTGACATGGACTAAAATTTAGTCCATGGATCCAAAAACCACCTCAGTTGAGATCTTCAAGACTTTGAACTGAAAATGATCAAAATTTTGCAAATTCAAAGAGCAGAAGTAGCTGACATGTGGACCCCACGATCTCCAAGCCCTACAAACCAATGAACTCGTGCAGTTAAACTTCCCGTATCCTATGCGAGAAAGCGGAAAGTTATCTTGTACGTCTCCCTTGTATAGAAAGCCGTCTCCTTCCCGCAGAGCCGCAATACTCCTCTCATTCAAAATTCAAAAAAAGAAAAAAACAAATCCCTTCTCTCTTCTCCCTACCCCTTTCGCACAGGGCGCGCGCAGGCGGCGGCGGCGGCCGCGGCCAGCGATGAGGAAGGCGAGAGCAACCGCCGCGGCGTCCAAGCCCAAGCCGAGGGCCACGACTAGGGCCAAGCCCAAGCCCAAGCCCAAGGCGAAGCCCAGCCCCTCCTCCCTCCTCTCCGGCGGCTCTTCGCCGGCGTCCGGCGACGCGGCCGACGACCTCAGCTTCCTCTCGCCTTCCTCGCCGGTGGTGAAGCCCAAGACGAGGTCACCGCTCGCCGCCCCGGCCTCCTCCCCCATCTCCCCCTACGCCTCCCCCGCCACCGCCTCCGCCTCCGTCTCCGTCTCCACCGTCGCGGACCTGAGGAGCCTCGCCGCGTCCCACCTCGACTCCCTCAAGCGCCGGCTCGACGCGCTCCACGGAGACTCCGCCCGCGACCTCGAGGCCTCCCACTCCCGCATCTCCAAGCGCTTCAAGGTGACCTTCTTCTCCGCTCCCTTCCGATGATCGCCGATCGCACCGAGTGATGTCGTGATTTCGCGTATGATCTCTGTTCAGATGCAGACTCAGAGCTGCCTGCAGCTGGCGGATGAGGCGGAGAAGGAGCACAGGAAGATGGCCGAGAAGATCTCCGAGCATGCTGAGGCAGTGAAGGTACCCTGATCACCATGTTCTCTACGGTTTGCATCCAATTTGACCACACTTTGGTGTTAACATTCTGAATTTCTGATGCTTCCTGTGAACCCCAGGCCTCGTACAAGAAGTTTGTGGCGGAGGTGCAGGCTTCTACATCTCGTGGTACGGCGTGGAGAAGATACATTGCTATGTTCGCTTGATTTTAGTTCAGATCCACATGTTGCTCAAGTCAGTAAAGCATTGTGTTCATGTGTTGTGCTCTAACTTTCCGGTGATGGTCAGTGTGCAAGGTGACTATCCCTGAGATGGCGAAGTCGGCGGACAGAGCTATTGATGGATTGCGCAGCCGCTACAACATCCCAGCTACGGCAGCTTAGTTTGCAGTTCTGGTTGTGACCTATGCACTGACTAGGTAAGCATTTCTGGACATGGAAATCATGGATTGATTATGATACTCTGTATCTTTTGTGCATTGATGTTTCTGCACGACTGTTGAGTACTGGTGTACACATGGCAGCGATGATTTTGTCTATAGAGCAAGTACAAAGGTAGAGACCGGTATGGTCTCTACGTTAATTAGAGGCTATCACGTTAAAATAGTTAAGACAGTATGGTCTCTAACCATTAATGTACCAAAATACTTTTTTACTAGTCATCTTTCCTTTATTAGACTCGATGCAACAAAAATTTTCCTAATAAATGCTAAGAGTCGACTCTATGCCGTTGTCATGCGTAGCAATCATCTTTCTCTTTCCTTCTTCCTCTCTCTTCCACGTCACCAAATATGCTTGCATGGCAATAAAGAGAGACCGCTAATAAAGACCATTGTACATACCCTTAGTGTGTAATCATCCCTTTTAGGATAGTCTTGCCATTTCGTTGTTGTGTTTATCTGCTTGATGGAAGTAGGACACCACGAGTTCCCAAACTCCGTAGTTTTGGTGGTAGGAATTACAATGCATGGAACATGACATCACCATGTATGCCTGATGCATGCTACACGCCTACATTATCACTTCTGCCAAACAGCTTTGGTGTTATTTGGTAGGGCACCACTCTTGTTTGAGAATGGCTTCTAACTGCACTGTGTAGCATGGGCAATTTTGTTTCTCATTTGTGAATAAGCATTTGTTCAACCTGAGGTGATGATCACTCATCCATGTACACATTAAAATATTGTGGATGCTATGCATTTCGGTTATTTATGCCAATTGTAATTATAAGTGGGTATCATGGGCTTCCAAGTGCTTTACACAGTTATCCTTAAGCCTGTGGTCTTAATTCTTAAACTAGTAGTTTTTCATGAAAAACATAATCCAGAAGAGACTGTTTTTGAACAGATGCATTTGTCTACTGCTGATGGCGGTTGACTGAGAACTTGCCTGACATTGTAAAGTTTAGACAAACTGTATTAAGCTACTTATTGTCCTGATCTTGAAACCTTATCCTGAATCTTGAACTATCGAAGATTTTAATTGTGCTTACTGTAGTACTTCAATATTAAATTGCCTGGAGGGATGGAGGTATCTACAATTCATATGTGTTATATACATTAACCCCACATTCATGAAAATTCGTTATAGAAGTTTCTTTTGGTGGGCATAGATTTATTGACCGAGAAGGACTGATTGCTAGCAAAGAGACAAAGAGTACACAATATATTTTCCTGGTTCCTCTATTTTATTCTTTGCAGCACATGTTCAACAAAGTTTCTTTTTCTAGTATTGTTCAATGTTCACCAATTGCTTCATCTTGTTATTACAGTACGTATATGCATCATCAGACTACCTTGCAGTGCTTTGCTTCTTTTATTTGGCTGATTATCTATATTTACTGTACCAGGTGTCCATCACTACATCAACTAGACTAGCAAATTCTTGGGCTTAGCGGAAGGAGCTTGAACAGTTGTGGATAGAAGTTACTTGCACCTGATATAGTTCTTTTACAGTCTCGTTCTCAGATACATCGAGACATCGATATTTGATACTGTAATCATCCGCACATATTTCTGTCTAATTGCATTCAATGTGCAGCCTGTGTTAATATTGTCACTCTCTTTTGGTATAGTTGTAAGGGTATCAGAACATTCCGAAGGTGATACAGTTTGTTCTAGCCCTGTGAAGAAAAGAAAACAGTTAGCAATTGTCAAGTCGAAAAGTAACAGTCCACTGCAATCAGAAGACAGCCCTTCATATGACTTTTCTCCGTAATGTTTTCATGGTTACTCTCGATAATTTCTGAAATTGCTTGGAATCGGTCGACCGGCTGGGAGTAGCAAAATCGGGCGCTCCCCCTCACACGCAGTCCCACCAAATCCTATCCCCACCTGTCACGTGTCTCCATATGTTTCACCAAGTGCACTTATAATGTTTCACTATGTATAGATCTAATGTTGCAGTGAACTGAAACAATCTTTTGCAACAAATCACCCACATATTTTGGAAACTCTTTATTAAGTGAATTCATTTTATTTTTTTTTCCACCAAAAATGTTTCACCTAGTGCACTCACAATGTTTCACTATGTATAGATCTAATGTTGCAGTGAACTGAAATAATCTTTTGCAACAAATCACCCACATATTTTGGAAACCCTCTGTTAACTGAATTCGTTTTATTTTTTGTTCCATAAAAAATGTTTCACCTAGTGCACTCACAATGTTTCACTATGTATACATCTAATGTTGCAGTGAACTGAAACAATCTTTTGCAACAAATCACCCACATATTTTGGAAACCCTCTGTTAACTGAATTCATTTTATTTTTTGTTCCACAAAAAATGTTTCACCTAGTGCACCCACATGTTTCACTATGTATAGATCTAATGTTGCAGTGAACTGAAACATTCTTTTGCAACAAATTACCCACATATTTTGGAAACCCGAATTTGTTTCATTTTTTTCCACAAAAAATGTTTCACCTAGTGCACTCACAATGTTTCACTATGTATAGATCTAATGTTGCAGTGAACTGAAACATTTTTTCGCTATTTGCTGAAACATTATTTTTATAAAGGTGAAACAACGCCCGATTTAAACGATTGAAATATTTTCGATCTACTTAGTGAAACAATTCCGATATACTTAGTGAAACATCGTGCAACATTTAAAAATAATTCAATAATAAGCTAATTTTTTTTGTTGGAATATATTCTTGTTTTAAAGACTTAATTGTAACGAATTTAATGGTATAATCGGATCATGATTTGGATAAATAATTTAAGAGAAAAAATAGTTTAAAGTGGTTTGCACGCATGCATCATGCTACGTGTCAGCGTGACGTCAGCGCCCGATTTTTCCCCTCCCCGCCCGATGCGTAGGTGGATCCGATAATTTCAGTTTGCACGTTCGAGTTAGGTCGTGTTTAGTTCCACCCAAACTTCCCCCAACTCCCAACTTTCCATCACATCCAAAACTTTTCCTACAGACATAAACTCCCAACTTTTTTTCCAAACTACCAACTTTCTCCAAACTTCTCCCCAAACACAGCCTTAATCTCCACAAAATTGTTCTTTCCATTCTTAAATTTCATCTTACATCATTCGGGACTCGGGACTGGTTTATTGTCTCCAATCAATGATGTCTGGTACTCTGGGTTCAGTCACTCCATACGTTTTAGAACTGCTGCTGATCTGCTGTGCTGAAATGAGCTATGTATGCAACTTGACTGAAGTCGAATGCTCAAGCAGGTTTTTGGAGCTTCAGTTTATGCTATAGTATAACATATTATCATGAACAAAACATAATGCGGTTAGCTCCTCATTCTATTATCCATGACAACGGATACTTCTCAATATCTGTCCTAGTTTGTTTCACTCTCAATATACTGTAATTAACCTTTTTGTATAACTCTCCCTCGAAATTGTTGAATTCCTCGCAAAAAAAAGGGAATGAAATTTAATTTCCTAGAGAAAAAAGGAATTGGAATTTGAATGGTTGAGACCCGGGTTTACAATCCCAATTGCCTAGTGAGATGTTGATTTTTCACCGATTTCGAACTAATTTCAACACATAATTTAGAATGAATTTCGACAAATTTTGAACGAGACGCACATTTTGACCGACAGCTCTAGTGATCCAAATTCATCAATGTTGTGAACCGTTGAGACTTTGGCTAACAGCGTTCTACTAAGGGCCCTTAGTTCCCAAACAAAATTTTTCACGCTGTCACATCAAATGTTTACACATATGCATAGAGTATTAAGGCTGTGTTCGGAAGTCCAAGTTCCCAACCCCTTTCCCTCTTTTTCACGTGCACGCTTTTCAAACTGATAAACGGTGTATTTTTTGCAAAAAGTTTCTATACGAAAGTTGCTTAAAAAATTCAAATTAATCCATTTTTGAAAAAAAAAGCTAATACTTAATTAATCACGCGCTAATGGACCCCCCCGTTTTCCGTGCGGGGAGATGGGTTTCCAACCCCTCTCTCTCCTTTTCCGCTCGCACGTTTTTCGAACTACTAAACGGTATATTTGTTAAAAAAATTTCTATACAAAAGTTGTTTAAAAAAATCTTATTGATCTATTTTTGAAAAAAAATAGCTAATACTTAATTAACCACACGCTAATGGACTGCTCCGTTTTCCGTGCTGGAGGGTAGTGTTTCCAACCATGAGGAAAGAACGCAGGCTTTTAGTATGTCAACAAATATAGTACGGAGTATGTCCTAATTATGCTTCGGCAAAGCGATCTTGGGCGATCTACACCGCTCTTTTTCAATCCAACGGTGATGAGCGCGACCGCTCAAGTTGCAGTGAAGCTAAGCACTGGAGGGGATATCTCAACCCGCCTCCGCTTCTCTCCAGTCTCCATCCCCCCTCTCTCCTCTGCTTCCGGCGGACGCGCCGCCGGCCATCTCCCCGCCGCCGCCTCGCAAGCGCCCCCGCCCGCCGGCGAACAGCTCCGTGTGCGCGGCGTTGGACCGGCCTTCCTTTACTTGCCGGAAGGACCACGCGCGGCCGGCGAGCAGGTAGGTGGAAGGAGGGAGGGGCCCCGACGACGCGGCCGGCCTCGCTCCACCGGCCTCCGTCTCGGTTCGGCTCGAATTGGAGGTATTCGCTCTTCTCTCGTAGCTCCTCCATCCTCCTGTTCGGCAGTAGCGCTTCGTGAACGGTGTGTGTGTGTGGCGTAGACTGTAGATCTGTCAGGATTTGGATTCATCTCTTCCCCTCCAATTAGACCATCCAGTTTCATCGGGAATTCGTTGATGAGTGGTGCAGTACTAAGAGCAGTTTGTTTCCTAAAAGAATTTGGGTTCAGACGTTCAGTTGAACTCCCGTGCGGCCTGGCCCCTGTAAATTGTGGTTGAAGCTCGCAGGCACTGCTAATTTAGGCCTGCTAATCTGTACAAAATCGTACTCGTATCATCTCTTGTTGGGACTTCTCTCTGTAGACTGTAGCTGAGGTTGCCTGCTGTGTTAAGCCTGCTGCATGCTTCCTTATCATTTACGTATGATCTTATCTTAGCTTTGTTGTACTTTTCCAGTCTGCTGTTTAATCGCATGCTGCAAAAATAATATACGGTTGTGGTGTATCTTTGTAGGCAGTTATGGATCCCATGGATGAGCATGACAGTGACGAGTTGCCGTCAGGGGTGGCGTCGGATGAAGCTCATGTTGCCTTCAGAGCAAGAACTAAGAAAAGGTCCAAGGTGTGGGATGAGTACAAACCTATCTATGTAAACGGAGTGGTTCAAAGCGCAGAATGCCGCTACTGCCATATTCTGATGAGTTGCAAAGGTTCTGATGGACATTCCAATGGAACGAGTCATTTGTGGCGGCATCAGAAAATTTGCCGAGCGAAAGAGGACTTGGATCTGGCTCAGTCACATGATACTGGCTTCCCATATGGTATGCTTGCTTTGTTTCCCTTGGGGATCATCTTCAGTTTAATTGGCATCTGCATTGGTGTATTAGTTGATTTGACAGTGTGTAAATTTTGTACTGTTTTATAGTCGTTGAGAGAGTTTTGGACGATCATCAACTTATTATGGTACCCTTGTATAAAGCATTCAAAGTTTGACCTACTTAAGGCCATGATGATAATGATTAGGGACATTTTAACAATGACAATAGTTGAGGGCATTGCCTTTTAGGTGCTGTATATTAGCTTGTTGGTTAAATCAATGATAGGAATTATAGGGCATTCCCACTTAGGTGGTATATATTTTGTTGAGTAAATTTCAGAAAACTGCAACTTTAGTGACAAAACTATCAGTTTGCTGCAACATTTGCGACATGTTTCAGTTTGCTGCAACAATAGCGTGGGAAATTATCACAAAACTGCAACTTTTACGTTATATGTTGCTACAGTTGTCACCTATATGTACTGTAGCAGCATATAACGTAAAAGTTGCAGTTTTGTGATAATTTCCCACGCTATTGTTGCAGCAAACTGAAATATGTCGCTAATGTTGCAGCAAACTGATAGTTTTGTCACTAAAGTTGCAGTTTTCTGAAATTTACTCTATTTTGTTATTTCTTAAAACAATGACAATATTTTATTAATATTTTGATCCCTTATCAGAGGAGCTGACAGAATGGGCTAGGCTTTAGCTGATGATTTTCCATGATTAAGAAGATCACATAAGGAATTATATAGATATGTTAATCAGGGTTCAGGTCCTTACTGGAAACTGCTGGTAACTGGTGGTTACCAGCAACCCTGGCCAGGAGCATTGTTTGCAAAAAATAGTGTGTTAAAAATTTTAAATCTAAACTATAACGTCACAATAGTAAGAGCATCAGAGTAAGCTATAAGTTACAAATAATTTACTAATTTATCTCAAAACCTTAAATTTTTTTCATCTCCGTCACCCTGCTGGTCTGCATTGCTCATAGAATAACTCTTTTTCTGGCAAGATGAGTGATACGATTGCCCATTTAGTTTAGCAAGAGTAGAATGGCTGCTACCAAGGTGGTTGAAAAGCTGCAAGTTACTTGGTTTATTTGAGGGTTAGATGTTCCCCCTGTGGAAATTTCTAGTATTTTTCTTCTTCTGTCAATGCCATGGGAATTTTTAAACTTCTCCGCTGTATATTATTTTATCTGTCTGTGGCTGTAATTATGGTGGAAGCATCCTTTTGTTTTTTTTCGGCCAAGTTGCATATCTTTCATTTTTATGTGTATTCTGACTAAACTATCCATGCTTTATACATAATAGTGATGAATGATATTAATCCGGTGGATCAAATTCATCCAGATTCACTTGATGATATAAAATTGGCAAGTCACAGTGACAACAGCAGGTTCAGATCAAAGGTGTGGGAGGAGTTTACGCCTGTATATGTTGAGGGGAGAATCCAGGGTGCTGAATGTCTCCATTGCCACAAGCGACTTAGTGCAGATAAAGGTAGAAGCCATTTGAACCGGCATACTCAGACTTGTCCGGCACGAGGAGAAACTGGAATAAATCATAAGGGTCCGTTTTCTCCCTCCAGTGCACCAAGTTTTAAATCTGGGGTTCAGGATGAGCTTTCACCTGCCTTGACAAACGGTAAAGTTCAGATTGCAGAGTATGCTAGCAAACTTCTCAAGGTTAATAGCTCAGTTGACAAAACTCCCCAGAGCCAGCACATTCTAGCTTTGCCAGCACGAGACAACATGACCAAGGAACAAAATACCTCATCTACTCATGCTGCTCCAGATGTAAGCACCAGTAAATTTGATCAGGAAACATCTTATCAAGAGCTAATTAGAATGATAGTTTTGCATGGCTATCCCTTGTCAATCGTGGAACATGAAGAAATGAAAAGATTTGCAAAAAGCCTCAACCCGTTGTTTAACATGGCATCAAGCATTGATGTGGAAGAGTATTCAACTCTTTTATATCAGAAAGAAAAGGCTGACCTTAAGGAGAAAATTGCTGCACTTTCATCCCGACGGATTTCCTTATCAGCAAGCATTTGGGCTCCTCATGGAGCTGAGCCCACTGTGAAGTACATCTGTTTGACAGCGCACTTTATTGATGCAGAATGGAGGCTTCAAAGGAAAATAATCAAGTTTGGTGTGTTTTGGTCGTTGCCTACTGATTTGGAAAGAATGATACTTTATAAGGAGGCTTGTGTATTAGACTCTGAAAGTGGGCCATATAATGTCATAGCAGAAGCTATAAGTGATTGGAATCTTGATAATAAGCTTTTTAGCTTGATATCCGTTAGTGAAATTAGAAACCATGAAGGTACCACAAAGCTTAAGGACATGCTCATACAAAAAAATAGTCTTCCTATTAGAGGTGAGCTATACAATATTGCCTGTGTGGATGACGTGCTTAACAACATTGTTTCAAAAGGGCAATCAATGCTTCACCTTGTTGATAATATACTAGAAAGATTTATGCTGGCACATGCGTACTCATCGTTAACTCAACAGCAACTTTTTGAAGCTGTTACAAACATGGGTTTGAAGTGTCCCCAAGAAGACGCAAAATGGTGGCACAAAATTTACTTCAGGCTTGAAGTTGTTCTGCATTGCAAGAAGGCATTTCCATCTGAAGAGTTGTTACCTGCAGAAGACTATAAGGTCGTTGAGTCTATCTGCAAGATTCTGAGGGCTTTTTATCGTGCTATTGAAGTAATCTCTGGTCCTGTTTGCCCAACAGCAAATGTGTACTTCAATGAATTATGGAAAGTTAGAACAACTTTGCAAGAAGAAGCATCTACTGATCACACTGAAGTTGCTAGCATGGTGAGGGAGATGCAGGAAGCATTCCATGAATATTGGGAAAATTCATACCTATGGCTGTCAATACCTATAGTTCTTGATCCCAGATTCAAAATTACTTTTATTGAGTTCCGTCTTAAACGAGCTTTCGGTGCTGAAGCAGCAAAGTATGTAGCTGCTGTACGTGAAATAATCAGGGAGCTGTTTCATGAATATTGCGGCCCTGTGGATAAAGGTGTTCACACGTCAAACAATGAAGCTCGTGATGTTGAAATGGATGGATTTGACAGTGATTCATTGGAGGATTGGGATCAGCATCTTAGTGCACAATCAAGGAGTCAACGGTTGTCAGAGCTTGACAATTATCTCGAGGATGGCCTTGTTCCAAGGAAAGATGATTTTGATATTCTGAACTGGTGGATGATTCATTCTACAAAGTATCCAACTCTTTCAGTTATGGCACAGGATGTCTTGGCAATGCCATCATCTGCTCTTCATTGCAAGGCCGCCTTCAGCAGTGAGGGGCCAGTAATTCATAAGCAATGGAGCACTTTGAACATCAAGACAATTGAGGCGCTTGTGTGTACCCAGGATTGGATTAGATAGAATGGTAAATTTTGCAGTCCTGAGTTCTGTTTGTTTTCCTTAGCTACTTATGTGAGTTCGTTTAAATAAGCATGTGCTTGCTTCATGGTTCGTACTTTACTTTTGCTTCTTACTTCTCGAGAAAGAATTCGACAAACATCTTTTAGGAATGCAAAATTAAAATGTCAAATAGTTTGTCACAGCATCATCTCGTAGTAGGTAGGTACTTCAAAGTTCAAACCGATGTAGTGGTAGATGGATAGGTTGTAATCTGATGGATGTGAGGCATACTGTTAGCTTATGTTGTATGTAGACATGCTTGGATCATGACTTTGCTTCTAGGTTGGATCGAATAAAATCATTCTGCTATATTCAAATACTGCTCAGCTCATCGAATTGCTCTCTTTTTATCTCTGTAATGTTCTAACATTAGACGTTCCTGTCAACAATTTTGCAGGCTGCATGCTGTACAAGACATCTTGCTGCTGAAGATTTTCACAAAGTACATACTCATGGTACTTCTAACCTAGGAATCTAGGACACTGTTGGAAAGAGTTTACTGCTCATTCGGCTTACTGTATTAGACATCTTGCAGATGATAGTATGTCTTAATATTTCTGCAATTCTTCTCCAAATGTGTATAGAACTAGTCGTTCACCCGTTTGTCATGGAATGTACCAAATGTACACCTCTGGGTGTTCTGATGTATCGTACAATGTTATTTATTGTATCGGCATTTTTAGGCTTATAACACACATGTGAATGGTAGAGTGCCATTGAGTTACTATTGCGGTTTCTGAATTTGCTGCGATGGGTTTTACTGCATATACGTTGGGGCTGATGTGTAAGTATGGACCACAGATAGAACCTGTTTGCCATGCTAAAATTTACATACAATTCGGTGCAACTTTACCTCAAAAAAGACATTATAGTCATGGTTCCGTTTTTCCAAATGTTTTTTTTTCTTTATTTGATACAATTGGAATGTCAGGTCCAAAGGTGGAAAATGGTAATAATTCTAATAGTGCTGGATCTGGGTGCCCCTGTTTGCAATCTGCTATGTCTTCACTTGCCAGCATGCATGGTCGGTTTGTTGTTAACGGAAACGGGATGCTGTTTTTTCGTTGGTCATCTCACTTACGTTTATGCCAGTGTTTTCCTCTCACAGGAGAACAAAACAGAAGAATATGGTCCTATAAAAGAACAAATGGATCTGACCAGACAATGGACAAAGCAGAGTGACTCAAGGAAAAGGACCAAAAAAAACAAAAGAAAAAAGAACCCAAACAATCAGGGCAAAACAAGATTATATATGAGCACACTTGGGCAAACAGTGCTCCGTCTGTGTTTGGAATCAATCCAGCTAGTGGAATTATCTCGAAATCATCCGTCGTACTGCCATCAAGATCAAGCAGAAGCGACGTCAGTTAGACGGACAATTCGAAAGAACACCACTTGTTGATTTGATCCCAAACACTGAAGGAGAAGCGTCTGCCTAAGTGGGCCTTGGCACCCCAACAACCGAAAGAACAATTCACCTCACGGAGGCCAAAAAAAAAAAGAAGCAGCAAATTTTACCCCCATGGATTGGTCATTTCGATGCAGGGGAGCCAAGTCCTACTTAAGCCTAGTCACGAACGAGGTGACTAGCTGCTCGCCGCCGGCGGTGATGCCACGGCCGCCGCAGTAGCGCCGGAGCTGCGGGTGCCCCTCGGGCCTCGCCGGAGGAGGTGGATGAGCAGAGCCACGCCGCCGTGGAACGCCGCGCATAAGGCCATGATTGCGCACGCCTGGCACGACGACGGATCTTGCGGAAGCTCCGGCGCGGCGGCGATTGCCGCGGAGACCACGCAGACGGCGGCGACGACTGAGGCGCGCATTTCCGGTGCAGCCACAGCCTCAGAAATTCTTCTTCTTCTTCCCACAGGCCACAGGAAGGCAGTCACAGGAGAGTAGGCGTGTGAGTTTGCGCTTAAGCTGAATGGAGAAAGGCAGCAGGAGCACGCTTATATAGATTTTCTAGGGTGAAAGGGGCGCGTGGCCGCGTGGGGCGTGGGCACCGGCCGATCTACATGGTGAGAGCCAAAAAAAATGGCGGCCCAACACTAGATGTGGAGCGTGGAGCGGAAGCTTCGAAACGAAGGGGACGCCGTTTCCGACTCCATCTCCTCGCGCCGCGTGGGGCGGTATTGGATCGATAGAGCTAACCTTACCTGTCATGGTCGCTCTCGGCCGCAAATGTCATGCGTGGGAACCTGTGCGCTCTCGGCCGCAAATGTCATGCGTGGGAACCTGTGCGCTCTCGGCCGCAAATGTCATGCGTGGGAACCTGTGCGCTCTCGGCCGCAAATGTCATGCGTGGGAACCTGTGCGCTCTCGGCCGCATCTGTCATGCGAACCTGTCGCTGTCGTGGCGTCTCCGCGCCGCGCGGCCGGCCAAGAAGACGCTCGCTACCGCACGCACGCACGCACGCACGCAGAAGGTCGAACGCAAGATGCCCAAAAGGAGTCCGTACTACGCAAGATTTTGATATTTTATTTATACTGTTTAATCATTCATCCTATTCAAAAAAATTTTAAAATTATAATTTATTTTATTTGTGACCTACTTTATTATCCACAGCTTTTTGTTTTTTTATATTTGTACAAACCTTTTGAATCAGACGAGTGGTCATACGTTATAAGAAAATAGTGAATACCCCTTATATTAGGGGACATGTAGTAGTATTATGACCATCGACTAGTATTATGACTATTGACTAGCGACTGGTTAAGGCATGTACAATCAGAGCCACTTCTATAGTGCTCTCACTAACTAAGGATACTTTAGAGGTACTCACCTCTACAATACAGCCACGTCTAGGTAGCCCAATAAGTGTCCTAACCAAAAAGCCCCTCTCTCTCCTCTTCCTCTCTTTCCTATTCTACCCCTCTCTTCCCTCTCTCCCTTTCTCCATCTTCGTGCATTCCTCCCTCCCTCCGCTCGTCGTTCTCTCTCATCGCCACCTCCCTCTCTCTCTCGTCGCCGCTCCCATCGCCGCCCGTTGCCTCCGCTCACCTCCCTCTCCCTCTCTCTCCCGCACAGGACGCGGCGGCCGACTACGAGCGGCGGTGGCGACGTCGAAGCAGACGCCGTGGAAGGTGGCGGCGGCGACCCCGGAGGCGGCAGATCCAGCGCCGCCGTGGGCGGATCTGCCCCTCCCCCCCGGCCGCTCGTCGCCGCCGCCTCCCTCCTCGCCCTCCCTTCTTCTCTCTGGCGGCGAGCAGCGCGCGGATCTGGCGTCGTCATTATCCTCCGGTGGCCGGAGGCGGCAGATCTGGGTGCGCCGCCTCTCTCTCCCTCTTCGCCCCACCTCCATCCTCTCTCCCCGTCCTTCCCCGCCTCCGGCGTCACCGCCGCGCCTCCACCGTGGCATCCGCCGCTTCCTCCTGCTCCTCCTCCAGCTTGACCTCGATGGGAACGGACGAGAGAGAGGGGAGAGGGGTGGAAGGGGAATATGGAAGAGGAGAACCCGTCTCCTGAGGCGCCCGTCGCCGCAGCGCGTGGCTCGGGCCCATCCCCTAGCCGAAAAGAAGGAGGAGCCGCGTTGCCCAGGCGGGGTCATGTGGCGTTGTGGGGAGCCGGTGCGGACGGATAAGCGGACGTCCGTCGGTGAGGGGACGACCTAGAGATACACATTGAACATGGCCTTACTACTTTCATCTCAAATATAAGAATTTTTAGTGTTGGATATGTGAATTAATAAAGTAGTGAGAATTTAATGTATAATATTATAATTGATTGAGAAATGAAGATAGGTGAAAATTTTGAATGCCGGAGATTTATGATGAATTGGAAATATATTTTGGTACAAATTCTGAAGGCTATAAATTGTTATATTTTATGACGGATGAAGTATTAGTTTTTGGTGGATCGAGAATTTTGAATTCATCGATATCTATGTATGGCTCCGTTCTTCTCTATGTGTTCGAGAGGCTGTGATTGCAACGGTTCCATCCGGCAAGGAAAACGGAGTAATCCATTAGCGCGTGATTAATTAAATATTAGCTATTTTTTTAAAAAATAAAATAATATGATTTTTTTTAAACAACTTTCGTATAATTTTTTTTTTAAAAAACACACCGAAACAGCAGTTTGAAAATTGTGTGCGCGAAAAATGAGGAGGAGGGGTTCCGAACCTGAAGTTACGAACGGAGCTGCATGATATGATTTTCAAATAGTTAAACTGTGCATTTCATACCACAACTTTCTATATTAAAATTACTTTAAAATATTAAATAATTTATTTTTAAAATTTATAATAATTAAAACTTAATTAGTTATACCCTAGTAGGAAGTAGGAACTATCAAGTGATGGAGGTAGAATACGAACGTGACGCTGAGATCGCAATGTGCAGGAAAACGAATTGGGCGGGGAGAGGAGAAGGCGGTGTGGTTTCAACTTTGGGGTCGATGTGTTCCATTCCATCTTGAAAGACAAAAATGAAAAAAAGATTGACAGACTGTCAGCTGGACAATTTGACAATAAGCTCAACTTTTAAAACTGAAAGGTGGAAGGTTCGTGGAAACTGCTCGTGCCGATAGGTTCGTGGAAGCTTATTTCCTTTACCTAGCAGCAGCTTAAAAAAAAAAGGATTCGTGGATGCTCAACTTTTTTTCTTTCAACTTAAAATTTAAAATTTCAATTCAAAATTTTTAACCCAAATTTTAAAATATTTCTACTGTAAATTTCAAACTTTTAACTAAATTACTTATGTACTTTTTAAAAATAATGGTAAGCACTATCATTAGAGATAAACACTGTCATTAATTAGCGATAATAGCGCGACCTACGCGGGGCTGGCTGATGCACGGTCATCCGCGGCGCACCTCCCATTTAGTCTCTTCCGTATTGTATACATATATAATACAAAGTAGATAATGTATATATATACATATATATATATATATATATATATATATATATATATATATATATATATATATTAAATTTGATTGGTGTTCCATAGTGCCCGGGCTACATAATTTAAATTGTGTATATACCCAATTCAAATGAGTATAAAACTTTTTTAAATATTTAGGTATTAATATTAACTACTTTACTAACTAGTTCAAAGCAAGTTTGAACTGAATTTAAATATGTTTTTATTAGAGTTGGTTCTAGGTATATAGCATCTAAATATATAATTTGTTAGGTATGTGATATTGGATTGTGAAAGAAAATTAAATTTAAATTGTTTTATTGCTAGGTATAGGTATAAATGAATATATACACACACGACGGATCAGCCGTACGTCGCCGTGTCCAGGAGCTTGCAGATCGAGTGGTGGAGGGGACGCGGGAGGGAGGATCGGAGTGGACGACGGAGAGACTTGTTGTTGACGAGGAAGAGATCAGATCGTCATGGGACGAGGACAAACTCGGTGAAAGACCGTAGGCTTTGCCCATTTTTTCTCAAGTCAATTCAACTATGGAGTTTGGACCACATGACACTCAAGTCACTCAGCCTACCACGGAAACCCCCAAAAATCCTACTCACTCCCTAGAAAGAAAAAAAAATTAATTTTTAAAGAAACATGGTACAAATACAGACATTCACAACTCGCGTACACTCACTCCTATAAACACACATGTATATTTTGTTCTCACACACACACACATATATATATATATAGCAAATCTATTCTACACCCCCTCCTCCCATGGGCCAATTCCACCTCCCCCACCCTTCCTAGGACCCAAAACCCCCCCTCCCACCCCGGTCAAAGGGCGGTCAAAGTGTCCTCCCGCCGGTTAAACCCGCCCATTGACTCCCTCCCCTGCCCACCACTTTGTTGTTCACGTCTCGCAGGAATTCCGCAGTAATATAACGGTCATCGTGCAGTAACATGATAACTTTCTCGCAGTAACAACATCGAAAAATAGTCATGATGGATCTAGTTTTGTTAAGCACTTTTTTTACGAACATTATGGTGCAGATGGATTAGAAAAATAATATATAATGTGAGAGATATTACTCTCTAAAGATTGAGATTTACTTTTTTTTAAGTTCTCGTCTCGCTAGAACGACGCAGTAACACGATAATCAATATGCACTAACACAACTACTTTCCGCAGTAACAATGTTATAAAAGCATTTTTGTCTCGATCATCGTGTAGTAACAGGACTATTGTCTCGCTGTAACGTTGTTTTAAAGCATTATGGTGAAAACGGTTCTTAAAAATAATATCCGATGTGAGAGATATTATTATTTAAAGAATAGAATTCTAAAAGTTTACTTGTACTAAGCTTGCTACCATGTATTTTTATATGGACAGAGAGAAGTACTTTTAGCACTTGTGTTAACTTGTGACCATGCACATGCACTTTTTAGCACTTGTATTTCGCACAAGATTGAGATTTAAAAATGTAGCTATGCACAAGCAGTGGTACTATAGTAGTACCATTACTACCATATGTTCTCTGTTACTGCAATTTCATCATGATGTTACTGCAAAAAGTGCAGTAACGACCTATAAATTTCGCAGTAACGTATCGTGTTACTGCACTTCTGCGATAATATTACTACCGAATCATAGTAACAAGGTATGATTTTCTACAGCCACATAACGGGTTTGTGTTCACAAGATTTGAATAAATATATAGAGAAAGCAAACAATGATCTCAAATCACAAAATATTGTAGGGTGAATTGATTAGGAGAGTTTGTTATGGACCATGAGATCATGGATTCTAGTCTTGAATTCAACAATTTATTTTTAATTTTTCTAAAAAAGAGAAAAGAATAGGAGGAAAAAATAAGAGGAGGGAGAAGAAAAAAAAGGAGAAGGGAGGGACAGATCGAGAGAGAGGCGCGCCCTCTGGGAAGAAGCGAAGGGAGAGAGGGGGATACTGTCACGCCCAGAAATTCACGAATCCGAATTTCTAAGCTGAATGTGTATTAAACCCCTGTCCAGGACCAGCCAGGGTACACAAACGACAATTGTTGACATACAGATCCACGTCTTACAAAAATATAAAAGATTACAAATGCAGCGGAAAAGATAAAACGAGCTAGACTGAGAAGCTTGACTTCAGCAGCGGGCGACTCCACTCCATAGGCAAACCTTGACGGCAGCGACGAAACCAACCTCTCTGAGACAGCTCCAACTGAGAAGAACTTCAACTCTGGTGTGGGGGAGAAGAGAGCAAGACTGAGTACTACCCACTGTACTCAGCAAGTCATACCGGAAGAGGAGGTATGATGCAGGATATAACCAAAGGAAGCTAGGGGTTCTTTTGCATAAAGCAGGCATTTCAAAGCAGTAGTTGAAAGCAGTAAAACAGCTGTAGTAATTAATCAATATTAACCAATCACTGTCCAACGCTACACCACGTTGCAACAGGCCCAACCATCCACCTGAACTACACCAGTTCATTAAGCTAAACTAGGGGTGAGACTAATCACGGTGAATCTGGTTGACCGCCCATAACCGCGGGCACGGCTATTCGAATAGTTTTACTCTGATCAGAGGTGTACAACTGTACCCACAAGACACAGCCCCACGACACGTTACCGTGCGCCGACATGCCACCACGACATACCGGAAAGAGGTCGTGACAGGACCCTTCGCATAACCCCCTCTAGCCAAGCACACCACACCTCAGGTTTCACCCCCACTCCTCGCAAGGCAGCGGGCAGTCCCCTCTCGTGCCTAGGTGAATCCGGAAGCGACAGAGGCCGTCGCAGGGCCCGCCCCGCTCCATCACGCCCACCCTTGCCTGGATGCGTCAGCTAGAGGAAAGCTACACTACAAGCCCAGCCGTTGCCCACGCTGGCTTGTGGTAAGCACGATAAATTCTTCCAGGGTTTCCCGCGAACCGGTCCTTAATTGCCATGGGTGCGACTAGCAAAACCATGCACCCACAGCCCACCATGTGATTCATTTTAATTAATCAACACCAAAACGGTGGTACTAACCCAACATTACCAATAGGACCTACAGTCTAAACATTAATAGGATTTCCCTCATTGTGTGCTAGTTGAACTAAGCATGGCTAAGCAATCCCTAGTCCAACCTCTAGTCAGGTTATATCCCAGGCTAACAAAGGAACATGGTACAGAATAGTACGGCTATGACAGTAGGTAACCATCCCATCGTGATATTATAAAACAATGCAATATTTAGGAGAAAACGAGAGAGCATTTGCAATATAGGTTCAATATGGTCGAGTGACAAGCATGACTTGCCTTGCTCTCGGACTGATGAGACCTCAACAACGTCTTCGAGAAACCGCGGATCGACGAAACGGCCGAAACCTACGCGACAAACAAAGCACACAAGCAAAACATGCTATAAGACTACTGAAACAGGAAACAAAACCATTTTTAGCGGATTCTTTGCATTTTTCTTGATTTACTGAGACTTGAATGGACTTAAACGGAGCTCGGATGAATTACTTATGAATTTTAGAAGATAAACTGTGTTTTTACTAATAAAGAAAAAGCCTTAATCATTTTATTGCGCAATAAAGCCCAGGGCTGACGTCAGCGAAAAGGGGGGCGCCGGCACGTGGGCCCCACGGGTCAGCGGCTCCAAAGGGAGGGAGGTGGCGCCTGGCAGGTGGGCCCCACCAGGCGGTGGCTCAAAGGGGAGGCGAGGGAGGGGCCGGCCGGGCTCGGCTCGGCCTCAAGGCCGACCGGCCGACCAAGGCGAGGCGGCGGCGAGGCACGGTCACCGACGGCGGTGACCGGCGTTGCGGGAAGCGGCGGCGACGGCCGAAAGGCGGCGGCGCGTGGCCGGAGCAGCGGCGTGGCCGGCGCTCGTGGGAAGGTGAGGAAAGGAGGGGGAGGGAGGACTCACCGGTGACACGGCGGCCGGAGCGGAAGACGAAGGCGGCGACAACGACCCGAGGAGAGGAGGGGCGGACGAGCGGCGGCGACACCTAGAGGAGGGGAGGAGAGGAGTTAGGGATGGAGAGGGCGACCGCGACGACCAAAGTGGCTGGCTGGAGACAGAGGGGAATGGATAGCTCACCGGCTCGCGAGGGAGATGCGTGTTCCTCAGGAACTCTCAAACATTTCTTCAACTGAGAGACGTGGAACACGTTGTGGATGCCAAGCATGTTGGAGGGAAGCTCAAGCTGGTAAGCAACTTCACCTCTACGTTCCAAGATCCTGTATGGTCCCACAAAGCGTGGTGCCAACTTTCCTTTGGTTTGGAAACGATGTACTCCCCTGAGCGGAGGGACACGGAGATACACATAATCCCCTGTTTCGAAAGCGAGCTCCCTTCGGCGGTTGTCTGCATAGCTTCTCTGCCGAGATTGCGCGATTCTCAATCTTTCCCTGACAGCTCTGACTTTCTCTTCTGCCTTATTTAAAACTTCTGTACCAAACAACTGGCGTTCCCCTGTCTGATCCCAGAAGAGCGGAGTATGACACCTTCGTCCATACAGTGCTTCAAACGGTGCCATCTGCAGACTAGCTTGGTGACTGTTGTTGTAAGAGAACTCAGCATACGGCAAGCTTTTGTCCCATGCTCCACCAAAGTCAAGCGCACAGGCTCTCAACATATCCTCTAGTATTTGATTGACTCGCTCAGTCTGGCCATCTGTTTGTGGATGGTAAGCAGTGCTGAAATTCAACCGGGTTCCCAATTCTTCTTGTAATTTCTGCCAGAACTTTGAAGTGAATTGGCTTCCTCGATCAGACACGATCTTCTTAGGTACACCATGTAAACACATAATTCTTGCCAGATAGAGTTCTGCTAATTTCTTCCCTGAGTAGGTAGTGTGCACCGGGAATGAAGTGAGCCACTTTGGTGAGTCGGTCAACGACTACCCAAATAGAATCATGCCCCGATGACGTCCTGGGCAAACCGGTGATGAAATCCATTCCGATTTCTTCCCACTTCCATTCTGGAATCTGAAGTGGCTGTAGCAAACCTGCTGGCCTTTGGTGTTCTGCCTTTACTCGTTGACAGACGTCACAGACTGCTACGAATTCAGCTATTTCCCTTCTCATGCTGACCCACCAGAACTTCTCTTTGAGGTCTTGGTACATCTTAGTACTACCGGGATGAATGGAATACTGAGTTTGATGAGCCTCGGTTAGTATCAGGTCTTTTAATTCCTTGTTTTCGGGTACACACAATCTTTCTCCCATCCAGATTGTTCCTTGTTCATCCTCAACAAAACCTCGGGCTTTTCCAACTCTCATGTTCTTTTTGAGCTCTGCTATTTCAGGATCACTTGCTTGAGCTATGCGAACCTGCTCCACCAGTGTGGGCTGTGCCTCTAGGGCAACCACGAATCCGTGCTCAACTATACCAAGGTTCAGATGTTCCAAATCGCGTTGAACCTCACAACATAGTTGCTCTACCCATGCAACATTGCAGTAGCTCTTCCTGCTCAAGGCATCTGCAACCCCATTAGCCTTGCCGGGATGATAATGTATTCCCATATCATAATCCTTGATCAGCTCCAACCATCTTCGCTGTCTGAGATTCAAATCAGGTTGAGTGAAGATGTACTTTAGACTTTTGTGATCTGTATATACCTCACAACGGTTACCGATGAGATAGTGCCGCCAAATCTTTAAAGCATGAACAACTGCGGCCAATTCCAGATCATGCGTCGGGTAGTTGCCTTCATGAGGACGCAACTGCCGTGAAGCATAAGAAACCACTTTGCCCTCCTGCATCAACACACATCCTAGACCCTGGCGAGATGCATCACAATAGACCTGGAAATCTTTCATCTGATCAGGCAGGATTAAGACTGGTGCAGACACCAACCGTCGTTTGAGTTCTTCAAAACTCCTATTGCATTCAGCAGACCAGATAAACTTTTCTTCCTTCTTCAATAGCTGTGTCATTGGCTTAGCAATTTTAGATAAGTTCTCAATGAACCGGCGGTAATAGCCCGCAAGTCCTAAGAAACTCCGAACCTGAGTGACTGTCCTTGGTGGGGTCCATTTGGTAACTGACTCCACATTTGCTGGATCCACAGCTACTCCTTGAGCATTCACGATGTGACCGAGAAACTGAACTTCCTTAAGCCAGAAGTCGCACTTGCTGAACTTGGCATATAGCTGGTGCTCTTTTAACTTTTCAAGTACCAGCCGGAGATGCTGCTCATGTTCTTCCTCGGACTTGGAGTAGATAAGTATGTCATCGATGAAAACCACGACAAACTTGTCTAGAAATTCCATAAACACCTTGTTCATCAAATTCATGAAGAAGGCAGGTGCATTAGTGAGTCCGAAAGACATAACTGTGCATTCGAACAACCCGTACCGAGTGATGAATGATGTTTTTGGAATATCCTCTTCGTGGATCCTCAACTGGTGATAGCCTGATCGCAGGTCTATCTTAGAGAACACAGTAGCTCCTTTCAACTGATCAAATAGATCATCAATCCTTGGCAAAGGATACTTGTTCTTGATGGTGACCTCATTGAGTGCGCGGTAGTCAACGCACATCCTCTTGGTTTTGTCTTTCTTCTCCACAAAGATAACCGGAGCACCCCAAGGCGACGTGCTCGGGCGGATGTATCCCTTCTGTAACTGTTCATCAACTTGCTTCTTGACTTCCGCCAACTCGTTGGCTCCCATTCTGTAAGGCCTCTTGTGGATCGGTGCAGTTCCAGGTACCAAGTCAATCCGGAACTCGATATCCCTTTTTGGTGGCATTGTTATCAGATCATCCAGAAAAACCTCTGGATACTCTCGGACTATGGGAATGTCCTCCAACTTCTTAGTGGTTTTCTCCACTACTACCTCTTGTTCTTCACTCGCAGCCTGGTTTAAATTGATCCCTTGCTTCTGCGGCACTGGAGACTGGAAGGTTACCACTTCTCCTTTCATATTGGTCAACTTGATGGTGCAGCTAGCACAATCAATCACTCCTCTGTGCCTTGTCAACCAATCCATTCCAAGTGTGACATCTAGGTCCTTGGATTCGAGAAGAATGAGGTTGGCTGGAAAAATCAACCCTTGGATTTTAACTGTCACTGACGGGCAATAGTGAGTTGTGGTCATGCCTCCTCTAGGAGTATGGACTCGCATAGGCATCTTAAGCTTCACTAAAGATAACCCATGTGCACCAGCAAAACGCTTAGAAATGAAGGGAATGAGTTGCACCAGAATCAAACAATATTTTTGCCGGTGTCGAGTTGACAGGAAATGTGCCCAATATAACCTCTGGTGCTGACTGCGCCTCCTCTGCAGACGCATGGTTGACACGGGCCTGCACAAACTTGGGTCCAGCATGTCTTGGCTTCGGGCACTTTCCAACCGTGTGTCCGGGCTCGTTACAATTGAAGCAGAGTTCGGGCTTTTCTCCAAACTTCTTGGGCTGTTCTAGCTGAGCTGGCAGAGCGAGCTGAGCTGGAATCATTAAAGAACTTGGGGTAGGGTTGAGGCTGTGCTGCTCACTATTTCTGTGACTGCCACTGCTGTTGTTCTTGTTGAAATTACCCGGGTGGTAGGGACGGTGCTGTCGGATAATCATGGTGGAAGGTCCACCCTGATATCCCATCGTGAAACGAGGCTTCTGACACTTCCCCTGGGGAGTCCTGAACTGGGTTGCCTTCCTCTTACGGTTCATTTTATTACACTGCTCCTCTTGACGAATAGCCTTGTCCACAAGCTTCTCAAAGTCCTCATAGTCTCTAGAGATCAACTGGTTGGTCAATTCATCATCAAGACCAGACATAAACTTCTCCTGCTTCTCGGCAACGGTACGCACGTCCTCAGGGGCGTAGCGCGCGAGGCGGTTGAACTCATGCAGATACTCTATAACTGTTCTAGTTCCTTGTTGCAGGGAATGGAACTCTCTCTTCTTTTGCGCCAGAACTCCCTCGGGAACCTGGGCTCTATTGAAACTATGGCAAAACTCTGTCCAAGTAACCTCTGCCCCAGCTGGACGGGTCACCATGTAGTTGTCCCACCAAACAGAAGCGGGACCTTGCAGCTGGTGTGTAGCAAAAGCAACCTTCTCTTGCTCGTTGCATTGCAAAAGATTCAGCTTCTTCTCAATGGCATGAAGCCAGTCGTGGGCCTCGATTGGGTTGGTGGTGCTTGAGAAAGTGGGCGGCTTGACACGAAGAAATTCTAACAGTTTGGACTGAGGAGGTGGAGGACCAAACTGCAGGTTCTGCTGCTGTGCTTGCTGCTGCACCTGCTGCAACACCTGATGGTACTGTTGCTGCATCTGCTGCATCATCATTGTCATCATCTGAGTCTGATTGTCCAACACCTGAGCAATTGTTGGGTTCTCGGGCGGTGGGGTCGGTCTGTTGTCAGATGCACTGTTGGCACGTGCTCGATTGATCGGCTCTTCACTGCCACTGGCGTTGTTGGAATCGCGTGAACCATTCCTTATCTCCATCTGAAGGGGATAGGTAGAAATATGAGAAAAGGAAGAAAAACAGGGGGCTCAGAAACTAATCTTGCTTATGAATTTAAGTGCAATTATCTTAATCTTGATTAAAACACTGAAAAAGAGGCACGCAACTCCTAATTGAGGCAGTCATACCACTGACACATGATATCGATCGCCGACTAACCCACAAGCAACAAACCTAAACACGAAAACTAGCAAGCAAACAGACTAAGAAGGCGATAAAGCTAAGGGCGGCGACTCTGAAGCTTGGGGCGGCGCTTGCAAACGAGGGATAGGATTGACATCTAAAGTAGACAAGGGATAGGAACCAATTCATGCTCAAATCCAAATTAAACAAAGCAAAAGAAGACTCAAATAAATAACCGAGCATGATGATTTTTATGCATAGAACAACATTTTCACGAACTGAGACAAAAGACACTAATGCAACTGACTAAACAATAACTTAATGCATGAAATAGATGCATAGTCATGCTGATACGCATAAACTTACCCCACCGAACATAGACACGACCTAATGCATATCACCCGACAATTACCGACCGACTGCCGAATAAATTCCGAATAAACTTTTACTAAATCCCTAGACTGTCCCTAATCGAGAAATCCAATTAAATAAGTGACCAAGATTTTTCCCACAAACCAAAAGAACAAACCCCAAAATTTTCCCGAAACAAAATCCAAGTGAAGGTTCAGAGGGCTCTTAGGTTTCCAGTTGGCTTGTCCTACGGTCAAGGTCGGCTCTGATACCAACTTGTCACGCCCAGAAATTCACGAACCCGAATTTCTAAGCTGAATGTGTATTAAACCCCTGTCCAGGACCAGCCAGGGTACACAAACGACAATTTTTGACATACAGATCCATGTCTTACAAAAATATAAAAGATTACAAATGCAGCGGAAAAGATAAAACGAGCTAGACTGAGAAGCTTGACTTCAGCAGCGGGCGACTCCACTCCATAGGCAAACCTTGACGGCAGCGACGAAACCAACCTCTCTGAGACAGCTCCAACTGAGAAGAACTTCAACTCTGGTGTGGGGGAGAAGAGAGCAAGACTGAGTACTACCCACTGTACTCAGCAAGTCATACCGGAAGAGGAGGTATGATGCAGGATATAACCAAAGGAAGCTAGGGGTTCTTTTGCATAAAGCAGGCATTTCAAAGCAGTAGTTGAAAGCAGTAAAACAGCTGTAGTAATTAATCAATATTAACCAATCACTGTCCAACGCTACACCACGTTGCAACAGGCCCAACCATCCACCTGAACTACACCAGTTCATTAAGCTAAACTAGGGGTGAGACTAATCACGGTGAATCTGGTTGACCGCCCATAACCGCGGGCACGGCTATTCGAATAGTTTTACTCTGATCAGAGGTGTACAACTGTACCCACAAGACACAGCCCCACGACACGTTACCGTGCGCCGACATGCCACCACGACATACCGGAAAGAGGCCGTGACAGGACCCTTCGCATAACCCCCTCTAGCCAAGCACACCACACCTCAGGTTTCACCCCCACTCCTCGCAAGGCAGCGGGCAGTCCCCTCTCGTGCCTAGGTGAATCCGGAAGCGACAGAGGCCGTCGCAGGGCCCGCCCCGCTCCATCACGCCCACTCTTGCCTGGATGCGTCAGCTAGAGGAGAGCTACACTACAAGCCCAGCCGTTGCCCACGCTGGCTTGTGGTAAGCACGATAAATTCTTCCAGGGTTTCCCGCGAACCGGTCCTTAATTGCCATGGGTGCGACTAGCAAAACCATGCACCCACAGCCCACCATGTGATTCATTTTAATTAATCAACACCAAAACGGTGGTACTAACCCAACATTACCAATAGGACCTACAGTCTAAACATTAATAGGATTTCCCTCATTGTGTGCTAGTTGAACTAAGCATGGCTAAGCAATCCCTAGTCCAACCTCTAGTCAGGTTATATCCCAGGCTAACAAAGGAACATGGTACAGAATAGTACGGCTATGACAGTAGGTAACCATCCCATCGTGATATTATAAAACAATGCAATATTTAGGAGAAAACGAGAGAGCATTTGCAATATAGGTTCAATATGGTCGAGTGACAAGCATGACTTGCCTTGCTCTCGGACTGATGAGACCTCAACAACGTCTTCGAGAAACCGCGAATCGACGAAACGGCCGAAACCTACGCGACAAACAAAGCACACAAGCAAAACATGCTATAAGACTACTGAAACAAGAAACAAAACCATTTTTAATGGATTCTTTGCATTTTTCTTGATTTACTGAGACTTGAATGGACTTAAACGGAGCTCGGATGAATTACTTATGAATTTTAGAAGATAAACTGTGTTTTTACTAATAAAGAAAAATCCTTAATCATTTTATTGCGCAATAAAGCCCAGGGCTGACGTCAGCGAAAGGGGGGGGGGGGGCGCCGGCACGTGGGCCCCACGGGTCAGCGGCTCCAAAGGGAGGGAGGTGGCGCCTGGCAGGTGGGCCCACCAGGCGGTGGCTCAAAGGGGAGGCGAGGGAGGCGCCGGCCGGGCTCGGCTCGGCCTCAAGGCCGACCGGCCGACCAAGGCGAGGCGGCGGCGAGGCACGGCCACCGACGGCGGTGACCGGCGTTGCGGGAAGCGGCGGCGATGGCCGAAAGGCGGCGGCGCATTGCCGGAGCAGCGGCGTGGCTGGCGCTCGTGGGAAGGTGAGGAAAGGAGGGGGAGGGAGGACTCACCGGCAACACGGTGGCCGGAGCGGAAGACGAAGGCGGCGACAACGACCCGAGGAGAGGAGGGGCGGACGAGCGGCGGCGACACCTAGAGGAGGGGAGGAGAGGAGTTAGGGATGGAGAGGGCGACCGCGATGACCAAAGTGGCTGGCTGGAGACGGAGGGGAATGGATAGCTCACCGGCTCGCGAGGGAGATGGGGTTCATTAGTATGTTTTATGAGTCTTCATTAGTATGTTCTTTAGGTTATTTTTGAACTACAGTTTTG
Organism: Oryza meridionalis; assembly: GCA_000338895.3. Lineage (NCBI taxonomy): Eukaryota > Viridiplantae > Streptophyta > Magnoliopsida > Poales > Poaceae > Oryza > Oryza meridionalis. The sequence continues at coordinate 4,682,356 of CM002531.2, forward strand.
TATCTGACATTCTGAATTGCTGACAAATACATGTATGAAATTTCAGGGTTTTGGCTGTGCCAAAGGAATAAGATTAAGTTTCTGAAATCTGATATCCACTGACACCGTGCTGAAATCAAACATGGCACTATTATTATAGCAGCAACCGCTGACTGCCCACTCAAACACATCAAATCCTCAAACTTCAGCGGCGATGCTAGCTCACGGAGCTTGAGACCGTGTGTTCTGCACGCGGAGTATTTGAGCGTCAACTTGTAATTTTGGTGCAGTACTGCAGTGGCATGGAAACAATATGCCGGCGGCCCTTCGTCATCGCTCTGCCCAGCCAACCTTTTCGTCATGGAAACATTGTGGGCATATGCTTAGTGTGTAAAATTTTATTCTTCGCAGTGTTTATGTGGTTTAGCTTGTAATTCAATGTGATAATCATCAGTGAAAACTTTATCTATCGATGTATTACTGCAGTGAAAGTTTTACCTCAATTTTTTCATCCCAATAAAATGGAGTAAATAATTTACTCATACACTCTTTTGTCCCAATAGAACAGAGTAATTAAATTACTCACACTAACTTAACATGGATGCTGACCTTAATCGAAGTAAACAAATTACTAATATAAATCAACCTCAACAAAACCGACAGATGTCATAGTAATAATTTTTGCAGATGCATTTATGCCATTCTTCATGAGCCCATTACACTCATGAGCCCGATAGTAATTTTTTAACTGGAGGGTGGGCTTAGAAGAAAATATGAGACCGATAGTAATTTTTTAACTGAAGGGTGGGCTTTAGAAGGTGGGACTGGGAGACGCCACGAGTAATTTTTTTATGGAAACATGTGGATGGGGAGGAGAATTTGAAGCAGGAACTGAAAAATCGGGTGGCGTGGTTAGGGCCCAGAAAAACGGAAATTCCGGGAGAAATACGCTCCGAGTCGCGCCGCAAAGCTTCGTAGCGCGTGGGTCTGTGTGTGGTGCCATGTAGCGCCACTATGCGTGTGTATATATATACACACACACTATACTATACTATATTATAGATGGGGTGCATTGTATTACAATGCAACCCACCCCACCCCCCTCCCACCCCCACCCACCTACATGTCCCCCACAATTGGAGTAATTGTTTTACTGCTCGAACAAACGACCGTATGTATGTGAATCATGTGTGATAGTAATACAGTTACTAAAGAAAACACGTACTACTATTAGATACGCTGGTCCAAGACCCATCCAACAGAAACAAACCGCCACCCATTCAGTTTTCCCCATTTTTCAGATCTGGAGAGAGGCGATGGCCACGATGGCAGCTTGATGGAGCTGCTCAGCGATGGCAGCTTGGTGGAGCCGCTCAGCGATGGCAGCAGCGGCAGCCCCGGCTAGGAGCGGCGGCGGCCCTAGCTAGAAACGTCAAGGAGGTAGCAGCGGTGGCCCTGGTTCGAAGGAGTAGCTCAGCGGCGGAGGCAGCCGCCAACTTCGTGGCTCGAGCCGGAGGTGAGGTTCCACGTGATTTGATTTGATTTTCTTTTGTGTGTATTCATTGACGGTAACAGCGACGGTAGCGCTTTCTTGTAGCGGCACCGATGGAAGCCGGCTCCACAACGACGGGCGACCGCCGTTCTCCGCCCACGGTCTCCACCGGCTTCCCTTCAGACGCCACCGCCCTCCCCGCCAGCCCTGGCCGATCTGCTCCACCCAAGCCACCGTGACGCCGCTCCGCCGGCTTCACTGGCATTCAGCTCTCCACCGCCGGCCCCGTCACTCTGCGACCCCCTCGCCATCTTCGACACGGTGGCCGCCTCCCGCTCCTCAGGATCCCCGAGTCACCACTGCCCTTGATGTCTGCCTTAGCCATGGACTATTGAGGAGGACTGAATTCTGCATTGGTCATTTGTCTTTGTTTTAATCTTTCACATGCTCGTTGTTTTTCAGGGATGAATACAGTGGATCATTGTGGTAGGCCTGCTCCTAGACTGTTGTCTTCATGATGTATTCAACACCTCGTTCCTTGCTCCGATCTTAATTTTAACTTTAGTACTGAATTCATCTATGCAATGTTCAGGAAATTGGAACAAGACCAGGTGAGCTTCTGTGTACCATTATGAGATTGAGGATCTAATGATTGTAAGTGATGGTGGTCATATACAATTTCTTTTTTGGATTGCTACTTATAGTCCTGCGGCCAGGATGTTGTTTTTGCGATGCATTAATCACCTAATTTTCATATTCATATGAATGTTTATGTGGCCAGACATGAATTTGTGTCTGCAGTATTGTTAGAAATCTGCTCACATCTGAATTTTCATTTGTTTAGTCATCAGGAGTTGGCGCCCTTGCTGTAGAACAACACCTGCAACATGCACATACTCTGTTGTTTCTCTGCATCGGCTGTTTTTGCCGATGAGGCAGGGATGGCGACCTCCACATCTGCCGCTGCGTGACTACCTAACTGCTATATCTGCATGTTTTTTTTTTGGAATACTTGGATAATTAACTAGTGAATGCTCTGAATTTTACTTGATGCGAGAACTTGCGTTGGACGCATAGCTTGATAGCACTGTGGTTCACAATGCTCTGCTTTAAATGATCATGTTCTGAACTTTTTGGGTTGAGCAGATTAGTTAGTGGATTGCTCTAAATAGGTTAGCTGAATTTTGTTCTACTGCAGGAATGCTCTGAATAAATTTTATAGACTTGATATCTGGAACCCATTATTTTCAAGTTTGTATATTTCTATGCCTCATTGATATGCTTAAATATGACACCCCTCACTTATAACTGTTGGCTAACAATAGGCATAATAAAGTGAAGTTCTTATGAAGCATTTTATTTCTTCTTCAGATAATTGTATCTCACTTAGAGTCATTTATGAGTGTAAATCACTTAGATGATTTAATCTTTTTTTTTGCAAATATCCAGGTGTCCATAGGATGCCTCCCTAGATGATGGCTAGATGATGGCCGTGGGTGATGGATATCTGTTGATGGGGAGGCCTAGGGAATCTGCAGCGCTTTGTCAGCTTGATTCGATATGTGGCACCGGAGTTGTCCTACTCGCAGGATTCGGGCAAGGGTCGACCCACGTCGTTAGGCCTGATCTACATTGTTGGTGTTGTTGTAATTTTTTATTTATTTTTGTGTATTCTACCAATATATCACATTGTGTATATTGATTAGATAGTTGTTGTAATACTAAATCTTGTTCAAACATTTCTTGGATGTTCATAGATCTTTTACTCAAGCAGTCTGGGATTGAGAGTAATCAATTTACTCAAGGAAGGTGGGTCAAGAAAAATATAAAATAATTTATTTACTAAGATAAGACTAGGGTAATTTTTGTTGCTAAATTAAAAGTTTATACTTCTAACTTGAGAATAATTTCTTTACTGATAGAAGGTCGGAGCAATTTAACTATATTACTAATTAAAGTTTGCTGGTAGTTTCATCTTTCAGTAAAACAATTACTAAAAAGTCAAACAACAATTTAACTATGTTACTAATTAAAGTTTACTGGTAGTTTCATTTTTCAGTAAAACAATTACTAAAAAGTCAAACTTTATGGTACAATCAAACCACCTTAAGTAACTTTGTTACTAATTAAATATACAGATAATGATAGTAACTGAGTTACTCAATCACTCCTATCATTTCTCCACGTTGTGTTCCTGCGACCCAGAGTGGTTTTGTGTGGGGCCTTTTACATGAATATTAAATTGTTAACTTATCATTAATAACGGTAAGGAACTATTTGTAAAATTGTTACTCACAAGCATACCAGAATGGTTACTACACAAGCACTTAAGTAAATAAATTACTAAGATGACTACCATTCAGTAAATAACTTACTAATATGTCTACCTGTAAAAAAAAGGTGCGGGATAGATTCATCATCCAATTTTCACAAATAGTAAATATATTACTGATAATGTATTGTACTACTGATAAGCCTTAGTAATCATTTTACTATACATGATTTTAAAAAGGTGCGGGGTAAAGATTGTTCAGGGGGATTGGGGTGTGGGGTGGGGCGCCGGGAGGTGGGGGGTGGGTGGGTGGGTGGGGGGTGTATACTGTGAGGTGAGTGTTTTAGTTATAACACACCCAAGACGCTTGTTAGCGCAATATATAGAGAGAGAGAAAGAGAGAGAGAACTACTATATGACATCCTAACGTGCTACGTACCTTAGTAGCACTCCTCACAGCCCCAGCCCACCTCCTCCTCCTACACCCTCCCACAACCAACCGAGCCAAGGCAGTAATTTTTTTACTTGAGAAAAAAAATAGAGTACCGTATTCAACCGTTCCTCCCATCCTCCATCACTCCGTTTTCCCCGAATCTACAACAAACTCAATCGAAATTCCAGCGATGGCGAATTGGCGATTGGCTTCGAGAGAAAGCGACAACAGCTACTCCGCTCGCACATCTGCAGCCCCCTTCCTGCCGGCCGCTTCAGCACGCGGTCGCCGGCGAGGGCCCAATTTGTGGTGATGGGTGGTGGTGTAGTTCCGAGGCCACTGCTGCCGCCGCCATGGCCATCCGCCTCCTCCTCCTCGACCTGTGAAGGATTAGGAACCTAGCTAGACGCGGCGGATGCGATGTGAGGGGCCCATCCATCGGTTGCGACAGGCGGCGGCGGCCTCCGACGAGCAGGCGGCGAGATCCAATCCTCTGCTTTGGATGTTGGTGTGGGGCGACGGGGTGGCCGACTCTGCCGCATATCCCGCCATGTCGAGACCCGTCGGATAAGATGACGATCGCCACGTTGTGCAGCGGAGATTGCACTGGTTTGGCCAGATCTGGCTTCATAAACCCCATCCTGATGGCCTCAAGCAGCGGAGACGCAGTGGCACCATGTGCTCGAGTGGCATGACGGATGTGAGGTCCTGCTCTCTCACTTATTTTTCTTGATGTAGTTTTCCTAAGAACTGCTTAATAATGATTCTTTAGGTTCACCGCTGACTCCAATTCTGACCCCATATGACAATACATAAGGTAACTATCAAATCAATTTGTTGCTGTGACTGATCGTCGATTCATGCCTTCTGCATTATGGTTGTTTGATCTATTGAAGTGTATCCATATATTCATGCATGATTCAGTGAGTAGATTAGATACATCGTACCTAAAATAATACACATGACGAGTTGTTGTCTGGTCGTTTCATTGGTGCTATGTGTGATCATCTGACTATTCTGGTGTGTGCATGCAGGGTTGTTGTAAGCTTCTGAAAACAATAGAAGAACTATGATCTTGCAAGTTATGATCTTGCATTGCTGCAATTTTGATTGTCCACTGAACTAGATTATGCCTGATTCATACGATCAACATTTGTCATTTCACCCTAATATACACCATGAAATCCCCATTTAGATTTTCTATGAGTTTTCATTATTTTTTTTTGTTTTTTCAACCTGTAAGCGTCGCCTATCCTATGCAATGCTCATAGCCTCATAATATTTGTTCAATCCACTAAGCCTGCCTACTCATAGTGTAGAGCAAAATTTCATCTTGTAGGAGCATATTTTAACCCAAACAATGACACATGCAGGTGCATCAGAAGATGAAGTGCACTCATACAGGTGATCTGAAAAAATATTGTCACCAATGCTGAACTAAATGAATAACTAATAATGCATTTCAGATGGTGATTTAAATCAATCCTTTTCAGGCACTACTAATAATCCCGGCGACCTGCTCCGTCCCAAACTCCCGATGCTAGCTTCATGTTTTCTTGGCATAGTGCTATGCGTTATTTTTCATGTTAATTCTATGGTGGTTCGTGTGTTCTCGTTGTGTTGGCGACAGTGCTATGTATGTACTTGTATATATGCTGCCTTGCTGTCTCCTCTAGAATGTTAGAATGGTGACGGTTTGGATTGCCACGGCAGCCGTCAACAAGACAGTCGGTGCTATAGCTTGTTCCATTTAATCTGTATTATTTTTTAAACTTTTTGTAATCATAAGATTCGATGTAATAATATAATTTGTAAAAAAGTTACTGATCGTTTTATTCTTCTCAGTGCAAAAGTTTAACCCTGAATATTGTCTCGTAGAACGGAGTAAATATATTACTAATCAGATTTTCAACCTGAATATTTATCAGTAAAGAAATTATTCCCTTCACAGTGTCATATTTTCAGTTAGTAAAAAAGTTACTATTAAACACACTGAAAGTGATGTGAAAAGTATAAGGGAGTGAATTTTTTCTGACCTTGATAAGTATTATCGACCTCTAACTAGCATGGAGTAAAATTTTTACTACGTGTAGATATACGCCTGATTTCGCTCAGGAATCTTTTAACTGAACTACTACCGGATGAATGTGGGAGAAAAAAATACAGAAGATTAATAAAACGATTTAATTACTCAGAGGACAAATTTTCTTAGCAGATGAAAATGGATATGACACGTAGTAATTTTTTTTACTTTGAGAAGTTGGTTGATAGTCAATTTTTTACTAAACAAATCTGGTGAACCTAATTAAGTGAACAGAGACAGTAATTTTTTCACTCAAGTCACAAGTCTGGTGGACAAACTAGTGGTCATAGCCTAGTAATTTTTTTAACTTAACTACTAAATGTTGGACCCAGCGGGCATAGCCTAGTAACTTTTTAACTTGAGGAATATTTTTCTTTACTACATGAACCAAACAGGACCCGGATGAATTTTTTTTACTCGTTAGAATGGAAAGGAGAGATACGCTTGAAATCAGGAAACCGGGTCAGGGGAGCGATCAGGGGAAAAACGGAAAATCAGGAGGTTAGGCGATGGGAACGCATGAAAAAAAAAGGAAAACACGGACAGGGCGCTCCTGTGAGTCGTGCCACAAAGCAACGTAGCGCGCAGCGTTTGTGTGTCGCTTCACGTAGCGCCACCGTATATGTATGTATGTATATATGTATGTATGTACATATATGTGTATGTATATACATGTATGTACATATATGTATGTATATACATATATGTACATATATGTATGTATATACATATATGTACATATATGTATGTATATATATATATATATATATATATATATATATATATATATATATATATATATATATATATTAGTAGGGTGCCCGTGCGCTGCTATGGGAAATTTTGTTGATTACGGGAAAAAAAAATCTTGCAATCCAAAAGAAACTGCAGTCATAGTTGTTCTGAGATTAATTTGAAAGCAAGATATATGTTTATCATTGTAGAAGTGTAGTGCAACCTTTTTGGCGCATAAAACAATTTCGTGGTGTTTATTAAATTATAAAAAGGAACATAGATAGTGCGGTGGCGTGACGACAGTGACGAGTTGCGGCGGCCATGGCTGGTCGCGGCGGCGGCGTCTGGATGCGTGCGGCGACAAGTTGCGGCGGCCGGTTGCATGGGGGCCGGCGGGTGGACGGTGATTTTCACGTTTTTTTTTTAATTTTTGGTCTTTTTTCTATGCGGTGGTATAATTTGACCGCACGGGATAATCGATTATAAAAAATCAACACTGCACCCATCAACTCAATAGTAATGCAACAATACTGATATAAACAGGTGATTTATTGCTTAGGCCAATGCAATGTGAAGCAACTCTGGCACCAAATATGTAGCAATTAGTTTAATTAACATACAGCTAACATATAACTTACCACCAGGATGTATCGAGATGGAGGAAATCTCACGAACACCTGACTCCAACTTCTTGACTAAATGTGCCTTCTGGAGATCATAAACCTGAACAATTTTCTTAGTGGCCACAAAGAACATCTTTTGACTTGGATGAAACACCGCTGCAATAGGAAGGCCTGGCAATTTACGGAAAGGATGAGGCGAATGCATCTTAGAGAGCTGATGCAATAGTACAGCTCTTGAATCACGTAAGCAGGAATTAAGGAATACACTTGAATAAAATCATAATGAAGATGCAAGTGTCTAAAATTATGCATTATACAGGGACATGCAAAAGAATAGAAAACACATGGCCCTCCCTGAACAAAGAACATAGCTAATTTACATGGGAGCTTTGCTGTAGACTAACTGATAATATTCCACCCAGCCAGCAAATAATCACTATCAAGAATGCATGCAATCAAATCATATTTGTTTTCACCAAAGTTATTGTTTTGAATCAGATAAATTTTTTGCAATACTGTAACGAACTACAGTGAATCTTGTGCAGAATGTCTGCTTCTGCAGAATCCGTGACTGAATTTGTGCTTGTGCAGAACTCAAAATATCCAGTGACTGGGTGCCTGCTTGTAAAGAATTAAGAGTATAAAGATTAGAGATATAGTATACAAATTCAGAGTACCGTGAATCTGCAATTCAGAGTATAGAGTGATTGAATGTGTGCTTGTTTACAAATTACAATTATTGACTTACTTTCGCTGTTAGATTGGACACAGCTATTTGGAACTTCTCTCTTGTTCTTGACCCAGCAACATGACCAGCCTTAGCAACCTTGCTGAAGGCACCATTTAGCCAACTTGTTCTAGCAGACACATACGAAATGTTAGACTTGAAATATAAAAATTACAAAAAAAATGTTACTTAAGCAAGCATAATATACCTGTTCTAATATGTGAGGACCTCTCTATACACAATATTTTTTTTTTTGTGTATGTTGCAGTCTGTTTAGACAATTCTTTTCCTTTCTTCTCATTGTCCTTCACTCTAGTACGCTTAGACCTTTTCTTTTGTTTCTTCTCTTCTACTGGTATCGATAGTATTTTTATATTTGTTCTAGAGGTTGCTCTAGACAACGCGACGTATAGTTGACCATGAGAGAACACCGGCTCCGGGAGGTAGATGCCTGCATTTGGAATTGTTTGTCCCTGTGCCTTATTGATCGTTAATGCAAAGCTCAGTCTAACTGGAAATTGCTTCCTCTTAAAACGAAATGGGAACATCTCATCATCCGAAGGACATAGGGGTATCCGAGGAAGGAAAACTCTCTTACCGACATGCTGCCCCTACCACAATCTCTGCGTCTATAGCATTTCTTCTGAACCCACGAACAACCAGCCTAGTCCCATTGCAAAGTCCGTTGGCTGGGTCAATGTTCCTCAATAGTATGACAGGGCAATTTATCTTGAGCTTAAGCATGTGCGGAGGTAGACCATTGGGAGTTAGAGAGTTCAAGAATTCAGGCGGGTAATAATTGTGGGGGTCATCCTCGGCTCGGTCAAAACTATGGTATGTCACCACCTCCCCTTGGAACTGCCCGATCATTTTCATGTTTATTCTATCGACATACTCATTCCGAGTTGATAATATGGCCCTTGATGTTATGTAGTTTGGGTCTGTGAGGCTATCATTTAAGTTGGGGAACACGGTATCGATTAGGCCATCGAGATCCGATTCCTCCCCTTTGTATGGCACACAGATATCCAAAGGTAAGCATATGTGCCCTTCTTTGTTGACCTCCTCGGTGCCATTCCCGACTCAAAGGAGATATTCCGCAAACCATGCGTCGTTCTGTGCTCTCATATTGCGAACGAGCTTTAGCTGAACCATACAATCCCACAGATAGGACCTACGCAGAGTTGCATCCGTAATCTGAGACCTAGTGCCCTTCCTAACAACTAGGAGGACTTGCCTGAAGTCCCCTCCAAACACAACTGTCTTTCCTCCAAACGGCAAACGTTGGCAACCCATACTATCTCGCATACTCCTATCGAGGGCCTCAACCGCCTGCCTCTTTGTCATGGAGGCCTCATCCCATATTATAAGCGACGCCCTATGGAGAAGCTTGGCTGTCCCGCTTTGTTTGGTGAAACTGCAATATGCCCCATCGTCAATGCTGATAGGGATCTTGAACCGTGAATGTGCAGTCCGGCCTCTAGGCATTATAGAGGCTGCAACACCAGACGTCGCGGTTGCCACCGCCAGATTGCCATGGCCACGAACGGTCGCAAGTAGCGCCCTATAAAGAAAAGTCTTGCCAGTGCCTCCTGGGCCATCAACGAAGAAGACACCCCCTTTGTTAGAATTTCAATGGTTACTCTCATTGAGAAGAGGATGGCACTCAGAGTGGGGCAATTTTCTGGTTTTCTTCATTCACAAACTCAAAAGCCATATCCTCCCAAAGGGGATTGGATACATATTTATAGCTGCTTGTAGCAGCCATGCTAGGGCAAGTGGGTGCTGTCCTAGAGCATCCGGGTGCTGTCCTAGAGCATCCCAAATTGAATAAAGCATAAAGGAGATGCTAGATGCTGTCCTAGAGATGCTGAAAGCATAACCGAAAAATGCTAAAAGCAAAACTGAAAGGATGCTGTCCTAAAAGGGGAAAAACAACCTAAAAGCAAGAGAAGGACCACAAGGACCAAGGACCAACCACAAGACTTATTCCTACATTCTCCCCCTAAGTCTTGTGCGCCGTCTTGTGGGAAAGTTGAGCCATCCCGATCTGGGAGCAAGGAACTTGATCCTCCCAAGGGGCTTGGTGAGCAAATCAGCAAGCTGGTCCTTGGTGTTGATGTAGCTCGCCTTGATGCTCCCTTCCTCCAAGTAGCTTCGGATGAAGTGGTATCTTACCCGGATGTGCTTGCTCCGTTCATGAAAAACAGGGTTCTTTGCCAGGGCCAGAGCGGACTTGCTATCCACCCTGAGCTCCACCGCTCCAGTGTCTCTGCCGAGGAGATCACTAAGCAGTTGAGCAAGCCAGAGCGCCTGGGTCGAAGCGGCGGAGGACGCCATGTACTCGGCCTCGCAGCTGGACATGGCCACCACCTGCTGCTTGACCGACTGCCAGCTAACGAGGCACTCGCCGAGGAAGAAGAGAATCCCGCTCGTGCTCTTGCTGGTGTCGATGTCGCCGGTGTGGTCGCTGTCGCTGTACCCGACGAAGTGTGCCTTGCCAGGACACCTCGGGTAGTAGAGACCGTGGTCGAGAGTCCCCGCAACGTAGCGGATGATCCTCTTCACAGCCTGCTGGTGCTCCGTCGTCGGTCGCTGCATGAACCGACTGACGTAGCCGACGGAGAAGGCCAAGTCCGGCCGTGTGTGGGTGAGGTAGCGAAGGCTCCCCACAAGACGCCGGTACTGTGTAGCATCCACTTCCTCCGTCGTGCTATCGCGGCTCAGCTTCAGTCTCTCCTCCATCGGAGTGAGAGCTGGGTTGCAATCGGTGAGCCCAGCCAGCTCAACGACGCGCTTGGCGTAGGCGGTCTGTCGATCCCCAGGTAGAAGGAGAGAGGCCCCAGATCACTCATCTGGAAGGTGGCCTTCATCTCCTCCTTGAACGCCGCGACCTCCGCATCCTTGGTGCCGGTGATCACCAAGTCGTCGACGTAGACACCCACCAGCAAGGCATTTCCTCCATTGCCCCGCCGGTAGATGGCCGCCTCGTGCGGGCTTTGCTCGAAGCCCATCCCCTTGAGCGTGGAATCCAACTTGGCATTCCATGCCCTCGGTGCCTGCCGCAAGCCGTAGAGGGCCTTGTGTAGGCGTAGCACCTTGCCCTCCTTGCCGGGGATCACAAATCCCGGCGGCTGGTGCACGTAGACCTCCTCCTTCAAGTCACCATTCAGAAAAGCCAATTTGACGTCCATGTGATGGACGCCCCAGCCCTCCTGAGCAGCCAGCGCAAGAAGGAGTCGCACGGACTCCATCCGTGCCACGGGAGCGAAGGCATCGTCGTAGTCGATCCCCTCCTGCTGCACGAAACCTCGTGCTACCAAGCAAGCCTTGTGCTTGACAATGGCTCCAGCTTCATCCCTCTTCAGCTTGAACACCCACTTAAGGGTGATCGCGTGGTGACCACGAGGGAGGTCAGCAAGCTCCCAGGTGCGGTTCTCCTGAACCGCGTCCATCTTCGACTGCATCGCGGCACGCCATGCCGCGTGTTTCTCGGCCTCTGCGAAAGATCGAGGCTCACCGTCGTCGCACGCAAGGTGCAACTGCGCATCCAGGTCGCGAGGTACCAGTCCCGGCACTGGCTGGTCGCCGAGAAGGTCCTCCATCGTACGGTACCGTAGCTGCTCGCCGTCGTGGTACGCGTCGATGCGCTCCCCGTCGTGGGAAAGTGGAGTAGCGAACTCCACCGGGCTACGCTCAACACGAGCTGGCGTCGGAGTAGATGTGCTCGGAGGAGTGGCTGTTGGTGCTGGAGCGCGTGGGGTCACCGGCTGTGGTGGTGTCGGCGAAGAGCTCGTCATAGTCGAAGTCGTGGCCCGAGAGTGTGTTGGAGTCGGAGTCGGTGGAGGCTCGGGGACTGGGGTAGACACGCTCGGTGAAGAAGAGCTGCCTACTCCCCCAGCTCCCTTGAAGTGGACGTACTCGATGGTGAAGTCGTCGTATGTCGGAGTCGAACCATCGTCCACCGCCTTGTCCCATACCCACCCTCACCCTTCGTCGAACACTACGTCGCGCGCTGTGCGCACACGCTATGTCTCCGGGTCGAGGATGCGGTAGGCCTTCGAGCCCTCCGCGTAGCCGATGAACACCCCTGGGATGCTCCTGTCGTCGAGCTTGCCGATGTGGCCAAGCTCCTTAGCGAACGCGAGGCAGCCGAAGACCCGCAGGTGGGAGACCGCCGGCTTGCGCCCATGCCAAGCCTCGTACGGTGTCTTGCCATCGAGGGCCTTGGTAGGTGAGCGGTTGAGGATGTAGACGGCCGTCACCACCGCCTCCCCCCAAAAGATGGCCGGCATTCCCCTCTGCTTGAGGAGAGCTCGAGCCATCCCCACAACCGTCTGGTTGCGCCGCTCAACGACGCCGTTTTGCTGCGGGCTGTACGGCGCGGTGTAGTGGCGCTGAATGCCCTCATTAGCGCAGTACGACGCGAATTCAACCGCCGTGAATTCGCCGCCGTTCTTGGTGCGTAGCACGCGCAACTTGCGGCCGCACTCCGCCTCTGCAGCAGCCTGCGCGTGCCTGATGGCGTCCGTAGCCTCTCCCTTGCTGCCGAGGACCATCACCCACATGTAGCGGGAGAGGTCGTCGACGAGCAGCAGGAAGTAACGTCGTCCTCCTGGTGTGGCCGGTGTCACTAGGCCACACAAGTCCCCGTGCACGAGCTCGAGCCGCTCCTTGGCTCGGAAGCTCATCTGCTGGGGAAAGGGGAGCCGCCGCTGCTTCGTTACCACGCAGACGTTGCAGAGCTGCTCCACATGGTCAAGGCACGGCATGCCTCGCACATCTCCTTGGCACTGAGCTGCTTCAGTGCCTCGAAGTGGAGGTGCCCGAAGCGCTCGTGCCACTGCCACGCCTCGTCGTCCCGACGAGCAGCAAGGCAAACTGGTTGTGCGACCTGCGCGCTGAGGATGTAGAGTCGATTAGTGCCTCTAGGTACCTTGGCAAGAAGGCGACGATGGCGATCCCAAATCCTCATAAGTCCGTCCTCGACCAACACGCGTGAGCCGTTCTCATCCAGCTGTCCCACGCTGAAGATAGAATTCCTCAACGCGGGGATGTAGTAGACTCCGGTGAGCAGCCTGTGCTCACCGGACTTGGCGGTGAAGGTGACGGAGCCAACGCCCTTGATCTCCACGCCAGAGGCGTCCCCAAACTTGACGGAGCCTCGGACGCTGGAGTCGAACTCGGTGAAGAACTCCTGTCCAGCAGAGACTCGATCGAGCGAGCGATCTACGTGTACTTCTCTGGGACGCAGCGGAAGAGCTTCTCGACAGCTCTCTCCTCGTAGTAGGTGTCGTCGCCGTACTGCATCATCTTCTGCAAGAGAGTGTTGAGACGGAGGGCAAAGTCATCAACATCCTCACCTGGCTTGAAGGCCAGGTTCTCCCACTCCTTGCGAAGTGCCTGTAGTGTGGACTTGCGGGCGCAGTCGTTGCCGATGCGTGCCGCAGCGATGGCGTCCTAGGCCTCCTTGGCAGTCCGCTTCTGGGAAAGCGAGAACTGCATCTCGGGCGGAACTGCAGCGATGAGGGCATCCAGTGCTCGCCGATCCTCGTCGTAGTCGACGTCGCCGTACCGGACTGCCTCTCACATGTGCCGCACCTGGAGCCTCATCCTCATCACCGCGGCCCACTCGATGTAGTTGGTTTTGGTGAGGGTAGGCCACCCACCGCCGGGACCAAAGTCCCTAACCACCGTCTGGACGCCGTGGTGGCCATGGCGCCGGTCAGGGGAGGGAGAGCCGCGCTGCGTGCGAGGGCCGCGCGCGGGCTCCGGGCTGCCACCGGCACGCCCGTGCCCGTCTGGGTTCCCGTCAGCGGGCGCGCGGTCCCTTGTGCCGCCGCCGCCGTGGAGGTGGGCTGCTGCCCACCGCTCTGCCCGCTCCCGTGCCCTTCCTCTTGCCAGCTCCTCAAGCTCCCTGTCGGCGGTGATGTCGCCGGCGATGGAGCCGTTGATGCTGCTGCGCAAGGTCTTAACCTCTACCTCCGCCGCACGTGCCGCATCTTCCGCCGCCTCTGCTTCTGCCTCTGCCCTGGCTGCTGCCAACTCTGCTGCCGCTAGTCTGGCCGCCCTCGCTGCTGCTGCAGCGGTCTGAGCCGTTGCTCGCCTGCGCTCTTCTGCTGCGGCGAGCTCGGCATCCTGCTGACGCCGAGTGCTCGAGGCGACTGAACGCCGAGACTGAAAGTCGGACATGGCGCACCTCCGGGGGGCTGCTGCGTGGAGAGGGGGAAGGGAAAGGGGAAGGAGGAGCCGGTGCTGTTGCTGCTGCTGCTGCTGGCTGAGAGCTCAACCGAGCTAGGGAAGGGGTGGAACAAGAGATGTTTAGCCTACAGGAAAGTGTGGCTCTGATACCAGATGTTAGAATTTCAATGGTTACTCTCATTGAGAAGAGGATGGCACTCAGAGTGGGGCAATTTTCTGGTTTTCTTCATTCACAAACTCAAAAGCCATATCCTCCCAAAGGGGATTGGATACATATTTATAGCTGCTTGTAGCAGCCATGCTAGGGCAAGTGGGTGCTGTCCTAGAGCATCCGGGTGCTGTCCTAGAGCATCCCAAACTGAATAAAGCATAAAGGAGATGCTAGATGCTGTCCTAGAGATGCTAAAAGCATAACCGAAAAATGCTAAAAGTAAAACTGAAAGGATGTTGTCCTAAAAGGGGAAAAACAACCTAAAAGCAAGAGAAGGACCACAAGGACCAAGGACCAACCACAAGACTTATTCCTACACCCTTGAGCACTATCAATCGCGCTCATTATTTCGTTGTATGCGACCATTTGCTCAAGATTCAGCTGATCCGACAAATTCATGTCACCTTGCTCTACCACAATCGATGACTCCTCTAAAATCTCTCTAGGTTCTCCTCCAGCCGTATCATATGATTCGTCAATCTTGGGAAGTGGAAACGATGTGATTTCTTTACCCATTGACTGTAGCATTCCCCGGATATCTATCAGCACCATCTGTTCGACCGTATACTGGCTCGAGGTGTTGCGCTTGTAATCATCACACATAGCATCTACATGTTTATCCCAAAGATCACGCACATCGCTAGGTTCACAGAACACCAGGATGGTAGCAAATAACCTACGGAGCGACGATGGCATCTGAAATACCTCGGCCTCCGTAAGGCACTCGTTGAGGGTGTTGTCTGCCTCGATTAGGCCCCTTCTTTTAGCGGCAGCACGAAAGGAAGGCATAACCACACCATCAACGGTGCGTAGGTCTTCAAAAGAGGTGGAACCTGCCACATGGTTTAGCAACACCCGGAGATAGTAGCGCTCGCCCTCCGCTGGATAGGCACACACAATTCTCCCAACCTGACCCCCTCACTTTCTTTTTTGCCAGTACTTACCTCCTGGCTGCCAAGTAAACCACATCAGGAAATCTCTGTAGAGGATATCTCGAGCCCATTCATATTGTCTATTTGCATCAAAATACGCTGTAAGCATCGATTTGCTTGCGTCTTCCTTATCGAGAACATCTCGAAGATCTTGACTTGCATCAAAAGACAACATATGCATGTTGGGTAGATGTAGTTGCAGTTGCTTCACGGAGGGAGAGATCTGGCTTAGATCGAAGCCATATATGCGCCACAATGCTTCTGGAGGGGTTACCCACCTAGCGTCCCTATAGTGTTGGATCTCATAGATTTCACCGTTGCTACCAGCCTCGTTGATGGAGACTGATGCCCTGTCATGCCCCTTGTATAGGTATTTAAAGAGATACTTTACAGCCTTGATACTCGAGCAAACCTCCACGTTGATGTGATAGTTGTACATCCAAAGGAGATAAGGATTGTACGGAACAACCCACCTATTATCGAGAGGATGGCCTCGAACCACCTTTGAACAACGGTTGTTGCGTCTCCTATACAGCGGGTATGAATCCTTGCCCTGTGAGGTAGAGGGGTTGAAGTCTCGTGGGTAGTGGTTCTTGCACTTTCCATCTTGCATGCACTAGCATCTTCTATTCAGTGGACCACAAGGGCCATGCATCATATGATTGGTAACCATATCGTACAACTCCTTGTACTTGCTATTGTGTGGAAGTTCGGCAGAAATGATGCGGTCATATTGTTGTGCGCTCGTTAGCTTGTATCGACCTCTCATGATCAACAAGAAGTGTGCGTGCGGTAGGCCCCCTCTTCTGGAACTCGACGACATAAACATGTGCAATCACCTTGCCAAGGATGTGCTTCTCGAACAACTGCTTCTTTAGGTCCTCTAGCTTGGCACGGAAGACACGAACTATGAGATCAGGACGATCTTGAGTTGTTTGTCCAGGCTCTAGCTCACGCATAATCTCTTCCCACCTCGGATTACATGTCATGGTCAAGAATACGTCCGACTTCCCGTACTTCTGCACTAAAGCCATGGCATCGATGTATCTGCGCTTCATGTCTCGACCCCCGCCGACGAACGACGCTGGTAGCATGGTTCGTTTACCAACCACGCTTGCGCGACTCTCACCAGCCTAGATGCTATCCATCAAGCCTTGATACAGGTCGGCCCTTATCTCCTTCTGGTGGTTCCTGACATAGTCTAGGCGCAAGCTCTCAAACTTGATGTACATGTCAACCGCGAACTGTTGGAACAGGCGTCCGCCATGTAGTATGGGATTGAAAATCCCATGTCGCATCTGAAATTTGTAGCAGTAGTAGTCCCTAACTCAGACATGTATCCTGCTATTGCAATCTGCATGTGTGCAACATATGTGGGTTAGACTAATCATAAAACGCACATATGAAGAGAAGCAAGACTACATACTCTGAAGATGAACTTACCAGGATCATCGTCATGTTGTTCGCTCGCATCTTGCTTTGTTATTTTGTCCTTTGGCAAACCTTGATGCCAACCACTCTCCCCTATATGGAAGAATAGAGGGTAAGAGAGTGGATCGTAACATCCGTAAAAATGTTGGATACTTTGTCGCATATTATTGTTCCCATATATTGTCACGCTAGGCTCGAACTTCCTTTGGCTCTCGTTCCCCTCCACCCAGACAGCTGCCACCTTAGTAGTCAACGGCACATTGTACCGCCTTTGGTCCAACCTATGATCCAGATTAAGTGTCACCCGGTAGTTTGCGAGGTCATCGGCCTGCCCTAGACTTCGAAATGTCTCTGAATATGGATTATTCTGAAGGATGTTTGAAACACTCCTGATCACATCCTAGTCGAGACTCGGGGAACGCCGAAATCGATGATCCAAAGTTCGATCATCATCATAAAAGTACAACTCAAGATGTTCCGGACCAGACTCTCTAGGTCCAAAGGAGTGTATGTTATGATATATCTGGCCATGGGCCCGAAACGTGTACACGCCTGAGCTCATGTTTACAAAGGTCTCGTCGAGGCTTACACCAAGAGTAGTGAATGAGAAGTGGCCATTAAAATATCTAATGTGATCTCGAAAATGCTTTGCATCTGGATCTGCGCTCGTCCACAGCCTCATGAGTTCAGGGGGTGTATCATTTTCTACAAGTTTGATCTTGCCATCACGACAACAGAATCCCTTTGGTTCATACTGGAACTTCTTAGCACCACAGTGTCTACAATCCGGCTCGATCTTCAGAACATGGGTGCTCTTCGGAATGTTGCTATACACATAATCGAATGGATCAGGAACGGAAGAGGTCGGTGCTGGCGTGTTTTTGTCCTCAGCCTTTTCCATCTCATCAACCTTGGTCGTTTCCATCTCGTAATCATCATCATTGGCTGAGTTGTTCAGCGCAAAAAAGTTAGGGTGCAATATATACGTGATAGAGCTATATATTCCATTTTTACAAAGGTACCTTGGCCAGCAAACATGTAGTATTCATCATCCATGGTCCCTTCAACGATGGCTTCCAAAGTGTCTAAGGAATTGGAAGTCAATAGATAAATAATTTATATCATGCATGAAAAAGTAAACGGATGTGGATCATACCATTATCCATGGGGTATGACTGTGCGGTTTGATCCAACGACGGATTGCAACCATCCGAACACTCCATTGCAATGGATTCTGCACATGGTGTGTCACGCCTAGCCGCGTAGAGCGCATTGCGTCGAGCTAGTAGAGCAGTCCTTTCTCCATGCGTTACGTTTTGTCTCTTCGATCTACGGTGGGCATTGATATCATGGATTTCCACATCTTGCAAAGATTGCCTCGCAACCCTACGACGTGCGTTCATCTCTTGTCTTTGTTCTACTGTCATAGATTGACATTGTGATCTCCGACGGTCCAAATTAGCTTGCTTATGCTCTGGTGTTAGAGCTGCATAATTGAACCTATCACGAGCACGCCTCCACTCCAACTGTTCTTTTGGAAGACTCTGGGATGCACCCACTCGAGTATTCTCCATAATCATGGGATCGTTATCCATAGCTTCATGAAAACTTTTTGTGGCTACAATTAAAAAATTTCAACAACATTAACAATATCCCTATGGGCATAAATTCTACAAATTTTCCAACATTGTCCATCACTTTTTATATTAAAGTGAACACAAGTTCTATGGGCATGTGCAGTTTTGGAGGAAGACAAATGTGAAGATTTCGAACAGAAATTCTGACATATGTCGTTGTTCCTATAACTATTATTTCTGACCCTTAGATCCGCAACAATCAATGGATGAGATTCGTCTGACGATCCTCCCACACCCAGGCGTGATCCTTCCCCTTCTCCCCTGCCGCCTGCATCCAGTCGCACCCTTCGTACGGCCGCCACTCCCGGTCCTCCTCCGTTAGCCGCTTCTCCGGCACCCTCCGTGACGGCGCTCGCAACGCCGCCGGAGCCTTCCTCCACCACCGCCCGGGAGCAAGAAACTCACCACTGCCGGTGCCTTGCTCCACCGCCTTCGCATCAGCTCCTCTCCCCGCTTCCGCCGCTGCCATCTTCGCGGACGCCACCGGAGCCTCCCTCCACTGCCGCCCGGGAGCAAGAGACAAATCGAGAATCGCTGTTACCCCACCGCAAACGCCTCTGGATCTCTCCTCATACCATGTCGAGGCAGGGATCGTGTAGGCCAGCAGCCCATCGACGGCTGCGACCAACGCTCCCAACAGGTACATTGCTTCGTGCCATTGCTCCCGTAGTTCTCGATGAAATGCTTTAGGGTTAATCTCAGTTCAGGAAGAGGCAGTATTGCAACTGAATGAGTTATGATTTACCATTTGAAAAACAAATAGTATTTCTCGATTTAAGACAAAATAAATGTTTCTGATAAATAGCACATTGATGAACATGTCAAAGGGTTGCTTATGTCTAATAAGCTACTACTACATTGGAGTATTTCAGCATTAGCACCTTAATCTGTTATTCCCTCGTACATGCACACTGAAAACAATTATGAGTGGACATATTTTGTAAATATATATGGAGCATTCGTCTTGTGGCAGCTTTAATTATCCACATGTAGAGAAAGGAGCAAAAGTGATAAAATGCCTTTATTTTTTGGCAAAAAAAAATGAAGCAACATTTCAGTTCAGGCACGACAGTATTGCAGCTGAATGAGTTTTGATTTCATCTGCATGTAATTCACTACAGACCTATTAATCACTGTTTTAATTTGGTATCAACTGTAAATGGAAGTTAAAATAAACTGCTTATGCGTGTTAGCCATGAACATTTATTTGTTAAAGAAGCAAAAAGGCATTGTTTGTCATCACTGATTTGAAAAATCAAAATGTAGTGTAACATAAGCTAGGGCGATTTGCTTCGAAAGTTCAGCAGAGTAGGACAAAAAGTATGAGTAGGCAAACTTAGTTACTGAAAAATCTCCTGACAAACTGTTGTTGTAATTCTGACATATGGTGATATCTAAAACTGTGGTTGCAATGCAATTGTGCACATGTATAACCTGGTCTGGTCTAGCATGAGCAAAACCTGATGTATTTGGTTGGGCACTCAGTAGAAATGTTCGTTACCAAGGTACTGCATCAGAAGCTTGATGACAAGGTATGCAATACATTTTAGTAGGGGTGGGCATTCGTTTTTTTTAGTTGTATAGGTTACACTGGGTTTGGTCAATTTTAATTAAAACAGAGCTATTAGTGTGTTTGGTACATAGTAATAGTGTTTATGATACTGAAAACTGAGAATAGCAACTGACTGGATATTTAGAAAGAAGGACTAACAATAAGAAATGTACATAAAACTGCGTTATTATCAAAGCCAAAATGTACCTGATTTATCGCGCACGAAATCAAGTTTTAGGCTGTCTTGTGATGATCGTTGAACAATGCAACTCAAAGGGCCCTCATTGTTTTCAATATCATCATAATGAACTACACCGTTTCTCACTGTAAATGAAAGTCACCTAGGTGTGATCATAGGTTGGCGAGTTTCAATTCCTGTTGAATCAAAGACACATAAACCCCAAAATAGACGAACTATCAACTTGTAAAAATAGGATAGGACTATTATGTGGATATTGTTACTCAGACGCTGTCTGAGTTAATTAACAGAATTAGATGGTACCGGATGAGCTGAATTGGTTTGTAGTTACCGTCCGCAGTAGTAGCAGATTGATTTTCTCCTTGGGAATCCTCTTTCTTCTGTTGCCTCTTCTCACGGGCCTTTTTATTCCTCGCCTCCTTATCCTCCACACTCAACAAGGCGTACCTCTCCCTAGCACGCTTCCTTCTTAATTCAGCAGCACTGAGATTAGTAATGTCGGAAAGAACTCCAAGGGGGGCATCACCTGCTGAAACAATAATGCGAAAGGCATATGAATGGAACGAATAAGCATATAGGGGCAGCGGACAAAGTAGACTACTTCCTAGACATGAAAGAGCCGATCACAAATATACATATAGCTGGAGCGAGAAAAAAATCTCACTTGGTATTGACGATGATTCAGGTGTGGAGACATGAGTGTTATTATCCATTGCAATTCCTGTCGAATATTAGGCCCATAAACCCCAAAATAGAGCAACTACCAACTTGTTAAAATAGGAGATGACTATTATGTGGATATCGTTAGTCACTCACTGTGTGAGTGAATTAACAGAATAGATGGTCCCAGATGAACTGAGTTGGTTTGTAGTTACCTTTCACAGTAGTACCAGATTGATTTCCTTCTTGGGATTCCTCCTTCTTCTATTTCCTTTTCTCACGGGCCTTTTTATTTCTCGCCTCCTTATCTTCCACACTCAACAAAGCGTACCTCTCTCTAGCACACTTCCTTCTTAATTCAATGGCACTGAGATTAGTAATGTCGGAAAGAACTCCCAGGGGAGGATCACTCGCTGAAACAAGAATGCGAAAAATATATGAATGGAAAGAATAAGCATATAGGGGCAGTGGACAAAGTGGACTACTTTCTGGACATGATAGAGCCGAAAAAAATAATACTCACTTGGTATTGACGATGATGTAGGCGTGGAGACATGAGCATTATTATCCATTGCAAAGCTCGATGAGCAAAATAACTAACTTAACTGAAGATACAAAGAAGTGTCTCTTTCACCCGCTGCATTGCAAAAATTAATAGATATATAAATAGATTATACTCTTAACATTTTCTACTTAAGTAGTGCTAGAGAAAACATAAATAGCTGCAAAAAAAAAGCTTTGCAAGATAACATTTATTGACTGAATCCATATTCTTGTTTACTTAAATTCAAATTCGCTGATTTCCAGTAAAAGAAAATCATATTCTGTGATTATAATCAGCAAAAATGCGAAACAAAATCACGCGCACATACAAATGTATATGAGTACAGGCCCTTTAGTTCACACTCAAAGAAAGAGATAAGTGGCGCACTTGAATTGTAGCACATCATCATAAGTATGCTGTCTGTAAGTAACTCTCTTTGTAGGTACCCCTATGGCCGGCTAAGCTGACCTGCCAAAAGTCCATGGGCAGTTACAAATGACAATGCAGCAGCATCCTCCAATGCTGTCATAATTGTTGACCCTCAGGACTGGTTCCTAAAAGTTCAATTTCTATACTTCATAGCAAATGTAATTTCCTTTTTCTTGTCTTCTGAAACATATACCATGGTCTGAATATGAAATAAGACCATTTGTTTGCTGCAAGTTTTCATTACAAAAAAGCATGCCGCAATATAGTATAATGTACCATACTACCCAAGCAAGATGATCTTGATTCTAAGTGTTGGATTAAGGTAATGTAATAAGAAAAAAAATTATATTTGTAAAATGAAATTTTTAGAGCATAGATATAAAAGCTTCGAATAGGCCAATCACATTGGACCCACATTGACTTTGGCTTTTCATTAGGGGAAGATATAAGAGTATATTTTCTAATGAAGTTAATAAACCATTACTCCTGTTTAATGCACAGCGAAACATCTTTACTGTTTGCAGTAGTACAAAAGATTTCGCCAAAATAGGATGATTAAGTGCCTGGCAGAAATTTGCAGAAAGTAACAACCTAACCTGCCTGTATATAGTTGAGGCTCTGTTTAGCGATAATGGACAGCGTAGTTCTAGCTTGTTTATCATTTCATTAAAGAATCATTTTTTATAGACATCAAACCATATAAACGAAGCTGGGTAAAATACAACCCAGGGACTAAAAACCAGATAAAGGTGAAACAAGAAATGGATAATCATATTCACTTCAATACGGCAGAACTATAAAGAGGCCCTAATCCCAACCAACACCTGCATGTAACCAAGAAGTGCGACTCCAAAATTTTTCGCACGAACTCTACCGCGCTTCACGATCTGAACCAACATCCCGATCACCGATACTAACCAAAACGAAAACGACCTATCTGTAGGTTGTGATGACAAGTTTTTAATTAGATCCTCGTCCTTGTTTGTTTTGGTGGTAGTTGTGATAATCAGTGATATAGATGATTTGGGGGTATTATCTTTATATGATCATCGGCATGTCCTTTTTCTAAAGGAATAGTATGCGTACCTTCAAGGTCGAATTTTGGAGGAGACTGTCTCAGATGAAGGCCTTCCCCTTCCGTCAGCGAGCAACAAGAGATTCCCTGATAACCATAATTACAAAAAAGTAATTATTTCAATCAGAATGAGTTATTGTTGCATGAAACTAATTCTCAGAAGCATATCATAACAGAATAAGCATATCATAAGAGAATATATATGCAAACAATTATGTATGTCGCCTGAGCTTGATAAATTCCTTCTCCTCCCTATTAGATTGATCTTTTATTCCACTGATGGGAAGGCTTCATATATGTAACATTCTGAAGATTTGTTCTTCATATATCTAACGTTCTAAGAACAATTACCTCTAATCAAGAGAAAGCATAAGCATATGTTGTTCAATTTTAGATTTCAGAAATTTGCAGATAACGGTATGCTACCTTGATGCCCCAGATGATGAGGCAGAAGATGTTGAACAGGAGGACGAAGCAGAGGAATTAGTGTAGGATCTGGCAGCAGCGGGAGAGGCCGCTGTCGCTGGCGCGGTCGTTGTCCGGTCCCTCGTCGTCGACGACGTCGCACTCGCCGGACTCGCGGGCCCCGTCGCGGATGGTGCCGGAGAAGCGGCTGATGGAGGAGGACCGGAGTGGCGACAGGATGCGGCCGTAGAGGACGGCGGAGTGGCGGCCTGCGGATGGGGAAGGCGAGGACGGCGGCGGGGCGGCGCGATGTGGGCCGAGAATGGCGGCCGGCGAGGATGGCGGAGGGGCGGCGTGCAGTGGGGCGTCGCGGCGGATGGGGAAGGTGAGGACAGCGGCGGGGCGGCGCGATGTGGACCGAGAGTGGCGTCCGGCGGAGGGGCGGCCTACAGCAGGGCGACGCGGCGGATGGGAAGGCGAGGATGGCGGCGGGCGTTGCGCAGACGCGCGGGGCGAGGAAGGAGGAGGTAGTTGTTTCTTTTTTTTTACGCGGACGCGGAGGATAGCGCGGCGTGGGCGGATCGCGCGAGTGGGAGGATCGCTAGAGCAATGTCATCCGTTGGATCGTATACATATAAAGGTCAGAAATATAAGTTGTAGGAACAACGACCACCATTACCTTCTTTTTTAGTAGTAGTAGTGTATGTGTGTGTATATATATATATATAATGTAAATTGACGTATTAAAAAACATACGATAAATTAAAAAACCAAAAAAAAAATACCATGTATATAAAGCTTGTATACATACATATTAAAAATACACGTATACAAAGTTTATATACGTACATATTAATAAAATTAAAAAAAACCATATATACAAAGTTTGTATACGTATATATACAAGTTTGTATACAAACCAAATAAAAAATAGAAAAAATTAGGGAAAAAACGAAAGAAAAACACGCGCCGTTCTGCCGCCCCCTCTCCGCCATTGTGGGTGCACCGCACGGGAGAGGCGGCGCGGGGATAGCCGCTAAGAGTAGATACAATAGTAAGTTATAAGCCAGTTATCAACGGGCTATAGATCTGTAGTCAGCTGCAGCACGGATTTCAAGACGTAATGCGCGTATGATAGGTGGGACCAGGTATTAATAGTATAGTAAGCAACTATTATATAAATTGATTATTATATTAGTTATAGATGATTTAGGGTTAGTAGTAGTATATATCCAATTAAATTTGCTCTAACTAGCGGCCGGCGCGCAGTGGCGAACCAGGAGGGTATCACACTTGCGTGCACGCGCTGCTACCACGTGTCGCACTCATGGGCCCAGGTCAACAGCGCAAAGCCATTGGCAATCATCAACACGTTGCGTTGCAGTAGCACCTGACCTGCACGATGGGTGCACGTACGGCCGACCCTCCCTTTCCCACGCGCGTACTAAGGGCTTGTTTATTAGTTATCTGGAAAAAAATTACAACTTATCACATAAACATGTATTAAGTATTAAATATAAAAAAGATATTGAATTACACAGATTACGTCTATCAAAAAAAAGAATTACACAGATTACATATAAATTGCGAGACGAATCTTTTAAACCTAATTGCGCCATGATTTGATAATGTTGTGTTACAGTAAACAATTGCTAATGATGGATTAATTAGGCTTAATAAATTCGTCTCGCGGTTTACATGCGGATTATATAATTTGTTTTGTTATTAGACTATGTTTAATACTTCAAATGTGTATCTGTATATCCGATGTGACACGCCAAAACTTTACACCCCTGGAACTAAACACAGTCTACCACGGGGCTGTTTAGTTCCACGGGAAATTTTTTTTTGCCCCATCCCATCAAACGTTTGAGCACATATATAGAGTATTAAATATTGATAAAAAAAATACTAATTACACAATTTGCGTGTAAATTGCGAGACGAATCTTTTAAACCTAATTACGTTATGATTTGACAATGTGGAGCTACAATAAATATTTGCTAATAACAGATTAATTAGATTTAATAAATTCGCCTCGCAGTTTACATATGAATTATGTAATTTATTTTGTTACTAAACTATGTTTAGCATACTTTAAATATGTGCCCATATATCCGATATAACCCGGCAATTTTTTTTTCCGGGCCATCCACTTCATCTGGCCGCTTCACACGCTCCCCATAAGGCGGCCACTGATTGGCGGCACCGCGGCACCAAAAGCAAGGTCATGTTTGTCAACGCGAATATTCTGACTCTAAATAATCCATATTTTAACCGAGCCAACGTGTAGCTAAACCATCTCCAAGAAAATTCAATGCATGATCGAGCAGCATAAATAAGCGATATGTTCACTTTAGGTCTCTTAATTTATCACCGAGTATCAAATTCGTCCATAAACTGCAATACCAATACCAAATATGACAAATATGATGTATCCCTCAATTTTTATAACTAGTGCAAATAAAATCCCAAAACGGTTCGGACGGCGGTTTTCGGGTCACGTGGTGTCGACGTGGCTCTTAAAGTTAGAAAAAACCGTAAAACACATATGTCAGTAAGTGTTTAGTTAAAATTTTAAAAAAATTATAGTGAGACCCATCATCACCCTCTATTGCCCCTCTTTTGTCCCTTCCTTCTCTCTCCCTTTCCTCCTCGTCTTTGGCGCACACCGCCACTACATCTCGAGGTCAAAGGTAGGCCATGTTTAGTTCTAAACTTTGAACCCTAAAAACTTCACATCGAACTTTTATACACACACACAAACTTTCAACTTTTTCGTCACATCGTTTTAATTCCAGTTAAACTTTTAATTTTTACGTGGAACTAAACACACCCGTAGTATGATTGGTCTAGGAATCCATTATCCATCGTCTTCAAGTGAGTCAAAACAAGAAAGATGCAACTGACCAAACAAGAACAACCTGTTCCACTCTCCACTCCAGCTTACCCCTCTCATCATGTCCACTCGCAACAAACTCCCATCCCTCTCGCCTTCGATCATCCTCACGTCAACGGTGACACAATGAAACCCCGATCCAACCAAGAAATTCCAAGTGACTACCACTAGTACATAGATCGCTATTAGTACCGGTTGGGAACCAGTTATAAGTGTCGGTTTCCCAACCGAAACCAATTTATCGACACTAATACAAGCTACCAGCACTTATATCTAAAATAGAACTGGCACCTTTACGTCTGCACGAGCCAAAAGAAAAACAAAATCTGGCTCGAATCGAGCCAAACACATCAAAATATCCCCACGTCTAGAGAATCAAAATCTAAAAAACACATCAATAACAAAAACAATTTCTAGATCCAATTAATTATATTGTTCATCCAGATCCAAACCCATATTCTTGGTACACACGTAAACAAGAGAACATGAGAGAAAACATCAATAATCAATAAACAGAACGCACCAACCATGTTGTCGTCAGCGTCATCCTCCCAGATCCGTCGCCACCGTCTCCCTCTACCAGATACCAGCAGGTTATCCTTGGCAATCTTCTCCCGGTGATGCGGCGGCGGCAGGGCCCTTGGGTCGCCTCCTCCTTGTACGTTTCTTTTCAGTTTTCCGGTTTACACCAAATATTTTCCATTCCATACCACGCTTTTTCGCAACAATGAGGTAATCATGTTGGTGAAAAAAAAACATACTACGTTTCTGGGTTACTGAGCTGATGTGCCCCCTACGGATTTTGTGAAACATAATCTTGCGGAAGCCATGTACTCCAGTATGCACGCAGTCATGCAGAACACATAATGAAATGGTGGGATTCCTATTTGGGCAGACGCGCACCGAAAAACCTATCGCGCGATCGATCGTCCCAGGCGATCAGTTTCCCTCCTCCACATAGTTTCCTTGTCTGGCACCGTTTTATTTTCCTATTTTAGTAATACACCGAAAGTTTATACATCTAAAGTTTATACACCTAAAGTTTATAGACCTAAAGTTTATAAGTTAAAAGTTTATATCCCCTATTCGAATTTGAATTTGAATTCAAATATTTTTTATATATAGTATTTCTACACATAAAGTTTATACGTGCGAAGTTTACGGTATAAAGTCTATACGTAAGTATAAATTCTATGCACATAAATAAGAGTATTAGATTTTTTTTTATTTTTTTAACTTGTGTTTTTTTTATTTTTTAAAGTTTATGGTGAAGTAGGAAGAGAAGAAGGGAGGAGGAAGGGGACAGGAGCGTGTTAGGTGAGGGATGTGGGCTTTCCCAATCACGCGCCCTCGGCGTGGGCGATCGATCACGCATTAGGAAGACCCGACGCGCGCTCGTGACAGCTAGACATCTACGCCACGCGTGTATGATTTTTTTTGTTTCGAGACTTTTTTATGGTTTTTTTACTCACTTGTGTATAAATTTCTTTTTGTGATTTTTTTAATTTTTGTTTGATTTTTTCGTAAAATTTTTAATCACGTGTATGTGCACGTGTGTGATTCACACTGGTGGAAAAGCCATTTGTACTTCCAGTTGGTAAGCCCCTTTAGTCTCGGGTTTCTAACCGGAGTAAGAAGCCGTGACTAAAAGAAAGGGAATTGCTATACCTGGCAGAACTTACCATGGCGGAATTATTGATTCTGATATGGGAAAGTGCAGCCGCAAGAGGTTAATGAAGGGTTTGGGTCGTACGACCCAGACATCCCAACACCTGATGGTATAACAATACTTGGGGATACAGTCGACCTTGTCGTTCTGTGGCACAAAAAGGATATAATATTTGGCAATGACACTGCTGCTCCTAGAAAACCACCGAGACCTCCTGCACATAAGCCGGTGTTGACGTAAAACACGAGGCCTGGGAGATCTGCTTAACTTCAGTGCAGGTCCAAAACTCGCCTTCGGGTATACTAGCGTGCCAGTTGATTTGATCCTGCAATCAACAAGAAACAAAGACAAAGAAATCGCGGTTAAACCTATAAACGATAGCCGATCGGCTAATTGTCAATGACATATCATTTATCTTCGAGCCGATGTCATATATGCATCAATTGGCAGTCATAAATAAGTAAGAAAGAACTAAATCTACTCGATCGGCTGTAGATATTAACAATATATAATCCTCATGTCGATATATACTTAAATCAAGTGATTGGGATAGATCGGTCGCCATGCCGAGACAGTATAAATCACTTAGATCGAAATATATATTAACAATAGAACTATATATGTTCATAGCATAGCCGATCAGATAGATCTAGCATGTATCGGCTAATACTCCGATACCACTCTATATCAAGATATTAAAGCAAGTAGAATATACTAAACAAAAAGCATAATATACTTGCGATAAGATCTTAATATAAAGGGCAGATTTAACATGTCAATCAAGCATATAGAGTAAATATAGTTAAATCAGGTAAGATCGGCTGAAACCCCGATACTACCCTAATCGGCAACCAAGAAGCAGGCTAGAGATTGAGATTCTAATTACGACTTATAAGATCAAACTCAACTGATGCAGCTATAAGTATGAAAAGAAGGACAATATCTAGACAATCAAGCCACTGGAAGTTTCATAGAGTGGTAGATATCTTATATAATCTAAGTCAACATCGATATTTAACCTAATCGGCTGCCTTCTTCCAACAAATGTTAGCCGATTATAGGTTAGATAGCGATATTGCCAGAGATTATGTAAGATATATGATAACTCGACGAATTACATAGACAAGATTAGAGTGTCATAAAGATAGAAGCACTAATCCCGAGAACGCAAACCGCCATAACAAGTTTTACCTCTTGTTGAAGATCGAAACCGATGCAGCTCAACCCGAAAGTAAGAACTCGTCGAAACAAAACGAAAGTAAAAAGGGTGGCGATGCACCGAGATTGTATTGAACGTGTGTTAATTATTACATAGGGCTCAGGGTCTATTTATACCCGAGAATTACAAAATATGTTCATATCGGACACGATTCTTATCTCTAAGAAACTCTAAGATACCATAAGTCTTTGCGGCAGACTTTTGCCCAAACATATCTCTAAGGAAATTACATAAGATATCCTAATTAATAGATACAATTGCCTTCTCAGGACTCTATCCATACATGGCAATTATCTCGAAGCATATCAACTCGACCCGCTGACATATACCGAGTCGTATTGTCGGAATTGGCTGTATCGGTTCACCTAGTCTGACTCGAACTCAGCCGATCCTGAACATAGCCGATTTAGACTCATCTGATTATCACTCTGTTTCCGAAACGATTTCAATCTCGATTCCTTCTCGATTTCTTCCTCACCTCCGATCCCTGGATTACCAAATTTGGTCGTTAACAGCCGTTGAAGGACAAAGCAGAAGAACCTGAGCTACCTAAGGCAACTAAAGGGCCATCTACACTTGTCTTCAAGGGGGGCAAGGAAAGAGCACTACTAAGAGGGGATGATGCAAAGAAGGCCGCTGAACTTTCCGAACCGAAATACGTCTGGACTAATGACTGTCCGCAAAAGTTCGAACTTGGCAAAGCTGTCAGGGTTACGGATAAGGCATACCCTCTATCCTACGATTTATGAAATATACCAATAAGGTATACCTTCACGTATACGGTTGGTTCCCGTATACGCTGTTAGGAATTTACCTCAAATTATGGAAAATATCTCCACGAAGTTAAGGGATTAGAGAAGTCCTACTCGGAAAGGGTAAAATCTCTAGTATATCGTGTCGGTTTACATATCTCCAAGTCTTACTTGAGGGTCAAGGTATCCCACGATATAAAAGGGACCCCTAGGGAGAGGCAAAGGGCATCGCACCTCATCGCCAACACACCCACCAAAGTTTACGAAGCCGGAGTCCACGGAGCCAACTCGCCTGGAGATCCCGTCGAATTCCTCAACTACGATCTCATCGGCATCCCCTATTCGGTTACTCTCTTTGTAATCTATTCTCATCATCATCAATCCCATATAAACTGGACTAGGGCTATTACCTGATAAGGGGCCTGAACCAGTATAATCCTTGTCTTTTATCTGTTTTGATGTCGTACTACGTAGATCCCTGTTCCAACGTACCCCAATACCCTATTCTTCCGGTCCGCGAGTATCACTCGTCGACAGTGGCGCGCCAGGTAGGGGGACTTGGTACTCAAGGATCCACCAGAATGACTTCAAGGCTTCCCGACAACAGTCCCGTCACCAGCGCCAATCAAGGAGCTTCTACCTCGACACCGCTGGTGTGGACTCAAGTCGGATCTATTGTCTTTCCGGTCTACACCGTCACACCAATCTCGACTGGCCCGATCATCATCGGGAGCGAGAAGGGTACGGCGACGACTGAGAGAAACGATGCCCCGTCAACAATTCCTCCCACTCTGGTGGAGAACGGAACATCGACGACCCCAACACCTGGGAGGAACCCTCAAGCGGCTGAGTTTCACCCTCCATGTGAAAGATCAAAGCCAACAAGGACAACCACCCTAAAACCGAGAACTTGGTGTCCCGTACATAAGACAACCAAGCACGCTCTCGAGGACTGCCCAGTGATATTCCATGCGCAAGCTGAACTCTACGCCTGCTGGGAACGGGGGATACAACGCACTTCACCAACGAGTACCACCTATTGTCCGATCCACAGATCTAAAGTGCATGATCTCACCAACTGCAGGATCTTCCTCAAGACCCTCAAACCAGCGCATCATCGCGTCCAGTAGCCACGAGCTCAAACTCCGTGCGTTGCCAAGGAACCAGATGCGGCTCCGATCCCAGATAGGTTTGTGGGATTTGTCGGCGCGAACGAGCCATCTGTGTTACACCTCTTAGAAGGCTACGAGTCCTCCTCACAGTCGCCTAGAGATGTAAACGTGGTCGACAACAATAAGACAAGCACGTCCGCTGCTGTGAGAACTCCGGCTCATCAATTGCGCAACCTGGACGCGATATTGAGGGAAAGTCCTTTCGATCCGGTAACAAACCCAGACGCCAGCCGATGGGCAGAGTGACTACGGGAGACCGTGACCAACCTCAACACCACGTTCGCTGAAGCCACGGGTGGCCCGGAGTCGAACAGGGACGGGGAACGACCTACCGGGGACGCGGAAAGAGAAGACCTCGATGCAAGACACGCCACCAGTAATCACTCCCCTCCAAGGCGTGACCCTACACCATCGCGCCGTGAAGATGGCGATCTCCGCGAACATCTAAACGTATGTCGGCGTAATAGGAGGGAACATAACGAGAACGAACGTCATCGCCATCGTTCTCCCCCTCGTCGTGAAGACGACGATCCGCACCGACAACACCGTCATCACTCTCCCTTGTGCCGAGAGCGGGACGACGGCTGAAGGAACATCCCCAACGAGAATCGCGACCGTCGACCCCGTGACAACCGACGCGACGATGACAATGACTGGGATCGGGAGGACAGTCCCCGGAGACAAGAAAGGGACGATGGCAACCGGCGAGATCGAAACTCCCAATCTCCTCGTCCGAGTCGAGATCAAGGACGTGATCATCGCTCGAGGAGCCGAGCTCCTGACCCGAGCGACCCCTCATCCTCGTCTTCGTCATCCTCTTCTGATTGGCCTCCACGACGACATCGCGACCACAGGCCACATCCTATCCCAAGCAATGGACGCAGGGCATTCACACCCGCACTTCGCAATGTGCGGTGGCCCGAGAAGTTCTGACCGGGATCGATTGAGAAATATGATGGAAGTACAGACCCAGAAGAATTTCTGCAAGTCTACTCCATAGTTCTCTATGTCACCGGCGCAGACGACAATGCCCTGGAAAATTATTTGCCGCCCACACTGAAAGGTTCTGCTCGGTCATGGTTTGACCATCTCTCGCCAAACTCAATCTCTTCGTGGGAAGATTTATGGCAGCAATTCATCGCCAACTTCCAAGGGACTTACAAGCGCCACGCGATCGAGGATGACTTACATGCTCTAACCCAGAACCCGGGCGAATCATTGCGGGACTATATTCGGTGCTTTAATGAGTGCAAAAATACGATCCCCGAGATCACCGACGCTTCTGTCATTCGAGCATTCAAGTATGGCGTCCGAGATCGATATACAACCCAGGAGTTGGCAACGCGCCGGATCACATCCGCCTAAAAACTATTCGGGATCATCGATAGGTGCGCCCACGCAGACGACGCTCTGAGACGCAAGGAGTGAAAGAGCAAAGCGGGAGACGAGAAGAAGAAGTCGACTAACAAAGTAGCACCAGAGTCAAGCAAGAAGAGAAGTCGCAAAAGCAGGAAACGCAAGTCTTCTGGAGAGGTCCTTGCCGCAGAGCAACAAGAACCATCCAGATGCTCCAACCCCCAGGGCGACGACTCCCGCAAGCCATGGTGCCCGATCCACAAGACAAGCAATCACGCCTTGGAAGATTGCTACGTCGTCAAAAAGGAGCTCGCGAAACAACTAGCGATCGAAAGAGGAAAGTGAGTGCGAGTCGTCGAGACGGCAGAAGAAGCCACCACCGACAACTCTAACTCCGCCTTCCCGGAGTACGATCTGCTTGTTTCCCACATCTTCGGAGGATCCACTTCGTACACCTCTAAGAGGGAGTACAAGAAAGCAGAACGCGAAGTCTGCTCCACTTCACAGGCGACTACCGCCAAGATGAGGTGGTCCTAGCACAAGATCAAGTTCTCAGAAGCCGACCACCCTAAGATCGCGACTACACTTGGCAGATATCTGATCGTGGTGGAGCCCACTATTCGGAACATTAAGGTGGCAAGAGTTCTCATCGACGGCGGGAGCTCGATCAACCTACTCTTCGCCAGCACTTTAGAAGCGATGGGAATACCCCGAAGCGAGCTGACGCCTACAGATCAGCCCTTCCACGGGATTACCCCAAAGTCGTCGTCTAAACCGCTGGGAAAGATCACGCTACCTGTCACTTTTGGACACGGCGAAAACTTCCGGACAGAGCAGATCACCTTTGACGTTGCGGAGTTTGACACCGTGTACAACGCCATCATTGGGAGAACTGCACTCGCAAAGTTCATGGCGGCCTCGCATACGCATACCAAGTGCTCAAGATGCCAGGGCCGAAAGGAACAATCACTATTCAGGGGAATGCCAAGTTGGCGGTACAGTGCGACAAGCGGAGCCTCGACATGGTCGAGCATACTCCCAACCCGCCCGCCACAACAGAGAACCCCTAGAAAGTGAGCAAAATCAAGAAGACGCCAAAACTAGACGGCGCCATCAAGATCATTCCGTTGTCTAGCGCCAACCCCAACAAAACCGTCAAGATCAGGGCATCGCTAGACGACAAATAGGAACTCGCGCTCATCACCTTCCTCTGAGACAATGCGGACATGTTTGCTTGGCAACTGCCAGACATGCCAGGAGTACCCAGGGAGGTGATTAAGCACAAACTAATGGTGCGACCCGATGCCAAGCCAGTTAAGCAGAAATTGCGGTGATTCGCACCCGACCGAAAACAAGCCATATGAGAAGAGCTCGACAAACTTCTCAAAGCTGGCTTCATAAGAGAAGTCCTCCATCCAGAGTGGCTCGCAAACCCAGTAATGGTACGCAAAGCCAACGGGAAGTGGAGGATGTGCGTCGACTGCACCGACCTCAACAAGGCGTGCCCCAAGGACCACTTCCCTCTCCCTCGAATACACTAATTGGTGGACTCAATGGCCGGTTGTGAGTTGTTAAGTTTCCTTGACGCTTACTCCAGCTACCACCAAATCAGCATGGCAAAAGAGGACGAGGAGAAGACAGCGTTCATCACGTCTTTCGGTATATTTTGTTATACCAAGATGCCCTTTGGATTGATAAGGGCAGGCAACACATATCAGCGCGGCATCCAGGGAGCACTCGGTACTCAGCTTGGACAAAACGTCGAGGCATACGTGGACAACATCATCGTCAAAACCAAGAAGAGCGACTCATTGATCGACGACCTTAGGGAAACGTTCGACAACCTCCGAAGATACCAAATGAAGCTCAACCCGGAGAAGTGTACGTTCGGAGTACCATCAGGGAAGCTGCTCGGTTTCCTAGTTTCAGGACGAGGAATCAAAGCAAACCCCGAGAAGATAAAGGCGATCGAGAACATGAAGTCACCCACAAGGCTTAAGGAGGTCCAGCGGCTAACAGGATGCATGGCTTCGTTAAGCCAATTCGTCGCAAGGATGGGAGAACGAGGACAACCCTTCTTCGCCTACTCAAGAAGCAGGACAAGTTCGAGTGGAACCAAGAAGCCGAGAACGCATTTATCACGCTGAAGCTCTACTTGTCAAATCCCCCTGTACTCGTTGCTCCTCAAATCAATGAAGAATTATTCTTGTATATCGCTGCCACACCTTATTCTGTGAGTACAGTTATCGTCGTAGAGAGGGAAAAAGTACAACGTCCCGTGTACAATGTAAGCGAGGCCCTCCACGACACAAAAACTAGATACCCACAGATCCAAAAACTGCTCTACGCTGTAGTCATGACATCGAGAAAGCTACGCCACTACTTCCAGGCTCATAAGGTCACCGTCGTCTCCTCCTTCCCTTTGGGTGAAGTTGTCAGGAATAAAGACGTGGTCGGCCGAATTGCCAAATGGGTAGTCGAGGTAAGCCAATTCGACGTCCACTACGTGCCGAGAATAGCCATCAAGTCACAGGTCCTCGCCGACTTCGTAGCCGACTGGATGGCGACTGGACCATCTGTTGACGTAAAAACACGAGGCCTAGGAGATCTGCTTAACTCCAGTGCAGGTCCAAAACTCGCCTTCGGGTATGCTAGCGTGCCAGTTGATTTGATCCTGCAATCAACAAGAAACAAAGACAAAGAAACCACGGTTAAATCCATAAATGATAGCCGATCGGCTAATTGCCGATGACATATCATTTATCTCTGAGCCGGTGTCATATGTGAATCGATCGGCAGTCATAAATAAATAATAAAGAACTAAATCTACTCGATCGGCTGTAGATATTAACAATGTATATTCCTTATGTCGATATATACTTAAATCAAGTGATTGGGATAGATCGGTCGCCATGCCGAGACAGTATAAATCACTTAGATCGAAATATATATTAACAACAAGACTATATACGTCCATAGCATAGCCGATCAGATAGATCTAGCATGTATCGGCTAATACTCAGATACCACTCTATATTAAGATATTAAAGCAAGTAGAATATACTAAACAAAAGCATAATATACTTAAATGCGACAAGATCTTAATATAAAGGGCAGATTTAACATGTCAATCAAGCACATAAGATAAAAGTAGTTAAATCAGGTAAGATCGGCTGAAACCCCGATGCTACCCTAATCGGCAACCAGAAAGCAGGCTAGAGATTATGGTTCTAAGCATGACTTAGTAGATCAAACTTAACTGATGCAGCACTAAGTATGAAAAGAAGAACAATATCTAGACAATCAAGCTGCTAGATGTGTCATAGAGTGGTTGATATCCTATATAATCTAAGCCAACATCGTTATTTAACCTAATCGGCTGCCCTCTATTAGCAGATGTTAGCCGATTATAGGTTAGATGACGATATTATCGAAGATTATGTAAGATATATGATAACTCGACGAATTACATAAACAAGATTAGAGTATCATAAAGATGGAAGCACTAATCCCGAGAACGCAAGCCGCCATAACAAGTCTTACCTCTTGTTGAAGATCGAAACCGATGCAACTCAACCCGAAAGCAAGAACTCATCGAAACAAAATGAAAGTAAAAAGGGTGTCGATGCGCCAAGATTGTATTGAACGTGTGTTGTTTTTTACATGGGGCTCGGGGTCTATTTATACCCGAGAATTACAAAATATGTCCATATCGGACACGACTCTTATCTCTAACAAACTCTAAGATACCATAAGTCTTTACGGCAGACTCTTGCCCAAACATATCTCTAAAGAAATTACATAAAATATCCTAATTAATAGATACAATTGCCTTCTCAGGACTCTATCCTTGCACGACAATCATTATGAAGCACATCAACCTAATCCGACAACGTATGCTGTGTCATATTATCGGATTCGGCTCGATCGGCTAACCCTGTCCAACTCAGACTCGGCCGATCCTGGTCGCAGCCGATTCAGACTTTAGCCGATCTTTGCTCTGTTTCCGAGACGATTTCCATCTCGATTTCTTCTCGATTTCTTCTTCATCTCCGAGGACAGACCAGCCGAGCAAACGGACAACGAGACCTAGACCATGGCATTTGACGGAGCACTAAACAGCCAAGGAGCAGGCGCCGGATTCATCTTGACATCGCTTACAGGTGATCAATTCAAGCATGCAATCCACCTCAACTTCCGGGCAACCAACAAGACGGCCGAGTACGAAGAACTACTCGCAGGGATAAGAGCAGCAGCAGCACTTGGTGTCAAGCGACTAATCGTGAAGGGAGACTCCGAGTTAGTCGCAAACCAAGTACACAAAGACTATAAATGCTCTAGCCCCGAGTTAGCCAAATATCTCGCCGAAGTCAGAAAACTGGAATGCAAGTTCGACGGAATCGAAGTTCGACACGTCTATCGAAAAGACAATGTCGAACCAGATGACCTCGCACGACACGGTTCCAGACGAGAACCTCTCGAGCCCGGAACGTTCTTGGACGTCCTGACGAAGCCATCCGTCAAGGACACGCACGACGATAGCACTACAGCCGACACCAGCAACTCGCAAGGGGCTGCAGAGGTACCTGACATCGCCGCAGTCATAGAGACGACAGACGACTGGCGTACTCCACTAATCGAATTCTTGGAGTCAGACGAGCTGCCAGACGACAACACGGAGGCTGAGAAACTGTCCCGTCAGGCCAAGATATATTGTGTGATCGGCAACGATCTATACAAAAAGGCCCCGAATGGAGTTCTCCTCAAGTGCATATCATCCGACGACGGACAAGCTCTTCTCCTCGACATCCATGAAGGCATTTGCAGATCTCACTCCGGCGCGCATACTCTGGTCGGAAAAGCTTTCAGACAAGGGTTTTTCTGGCCAACCGCTCTCAAAGACGCATCTACCATATAGTTCAACAAATGGTTTCACTCATTCTTTCATTCTTTCATTCATCACTCAACGGTTGAGATTATCTTGCTGAGATCCAACGATCGAGATCGCTCCCACCTCCCACCACCCTAAATCAGTGCGCAACTGTCTCTCTTTCCCTCTCAGATCTGCTCATCTCTCGCTCTCCCAGATCCGCTCCTCTCTCTCTGAACCGCATCCCTCCCTCCTGCCGCCGTAACACTCCCTGCCACCGCCCTCATCCCTCCATGCCACCGCGCCCACACCTCTACCTTCGCCATCGCCATCGTGCTGTGCCACCAAGAGACCGGACGCTGGCACAACCCTGGATCAACACCGGACGCTGACACGATCCTGGATCAACGCCTCACCAACCGTCGACCCTGATGGCCTGACCTTATAAGGACGCTGACACGACCCTGATGGCCTGACCGCAGTCCCTACTCGCCGCCCTTCTTACTGCCATCTCATTTCATGGTATAGCTCAACACATCATCAACAACATATTATTATTATCAACTGCCATCTCCTCATCAACTGAGATTCAACCTGTACAAAACTTATCTAATTGTTTCATATTAGACTATATTATTGCTTTGTAATAGATTCATCTATTATTCCAAATGAGCGAATGTTTCGTGACTCCTTATAGTTTCATGCGATGGTTTCTCTGTTGCTGAAAAGAAAACAAATCTTGCTGATATGCCATATCAATAGTTCTGAATTTCCATCATAGGGCAACAATTATGGTTAAAACAGTTGTAGTGATATTATTTTTGTAGTTTAATTATGTTCTGACTTTCCATGAATTCTTTTCAGTTCAGTTTGACCAAAAAAATGTTCCTATCGTAGTGATATTGTTTTTATAGCTCTAATTTACCAATAGAAAGCCACATTGCAAGGATTCATATGGTCTCAATTGGGTTGTCGATTCAACAAATACAATTCAGATTGGTCTGGATGGAATAATATCATGCATGATTGAGTTATATCAGCTCTGCACACTGTTGGTAATCTTGGAAGAACAGCCATGCAACCCATTATAACCAGTATCTAGTGAAAATAGGCATGAAGAAAACATAGATAACAACTACATGAAGGTGGCAAAAGTTTCTTCCTGTAAATCAGATGAAAAATTATAATGATACTTAGAATAAATAATTCTGAACTTAACTATGAAAACAGCTTACAAAGGTTGATGAATAAATGATTTTGAACTTAATTTCAGAGCATCATGTTCCTTGTGAATAAATAATATGAACTTCAAGCAACTATTATATGTTTTATTCCATCGATTATGTATACTTGCACATTGTGTATAACTCATGAATGCTTAGGGTACTCCATGAATGGGTTATTTTAGCTGCACATGTACTTATTTTCCAGTTATTAATTATTTAATTATTCTCTTGATTCTCTGATCCTCAAATATTAATTATTCTTTTGTATCTTGTATTTACCAATATAGTGATTCCTGCAACAAAATCCTTGACATCTCAAATACTTCTTGCAGGTAAAAGGCCTGCTGTTGCTGCCTACTGCACGCCCGCTGGCCGTAGGTGAGTTCTGGAAACCTTCTCTTGTGTCAATTCCATTCAGTTATGTATCAAATATATGTGAATTGTGCTTGATTATGTGCCTCTGGTACTGTTTATTTATATTTTTGTGGTCCTAGAAACATCTGAATTATTGTGCACATGCTCTTATCTTCACTTTAAGTACTTTCTACAACATTTTGTGGTTTATTTGGTTACTGCCAAACTGAGATCAACTGATACATCTATTCCGGTACATGATAAGTCCTCCTAATCAGATTGACTTTCAATGAGTGACGATGTGATTGTGGGAGCATCTTTTTCTTTCTAGGGTATTTGAGACAATTTACATTTATTAAGATCTCCAAAATCAGATTTTGATCTTTCAGTTATTTTTTCACATTTGCCACATGTATAGCAGTATATGACGATTTGAATTTCAAATCATGAAGTGTACTGTATTGATGTGACAACATGGGAAGTATAGGATCAGGGAATTAAGCATGTATATTTACTATACTTCCACTGTTATACTGTACTCCATCGTTTTTGTTCTTCTGATGATTGGATTTCAACATTGGTTCTTATCTTTTTTTTTGCGGTAGTGTCTGAGTTGTGATTTTACTAATGAAAACATCCAAGCTGAATGAAGTTGGTTTTGCTGTAGCTATGATTACTGCATTTAGGAGGTCAACGGTATTTTATTTTTAAAACTTCCTCGCTGATTTTGTTTCATTTCATTTAGGTAGATACTGAGCTAAATATATACCAAAGCAAAATTCTACCTTCCCCATCAGTGTTGCTCTCCATCAGGATCGTCCTGCTCTCCGCTCTCTCCAAGGTGAGTCCTGGAAACCTTCTCTTGTGTCA
Source organism: Oryza meridionalis (assembly GCA_000338895.3). NCBI lineage: Eukaryota > Viridiplantae > Streptophyta > Magnoliopsida > Poales > Poaceae > Oryza > Oryza meridionalis. Next base: position 4,722,363 of record CM002531.2, read on the forward strand.
ATTCCATGAAGTTATATATCTCATCTCTCAAATATATGTGAATTGGGCTTGATTATGTGCCTCTGGTACTGTTTATTTGTATTTGTGGTGCTAGAAACATCTGAATTACTATGCACATGCTCTTATATTCACTTTAAGTACTTTTTACAACATTTTGTGATTTATTTGGTAACTGCCAAACTGAGATCAATTGATACATCTATTCCAGTAGATGAAAAATCCACCTATTCAAATGGGCAGGGTTGGCTTGGTTCAATTTAAGAAATCTGAATTTGGCAAATTTAAGAAATTGGTTCAATTTACGAGCAGCATCATATTAGAAATACTGACATACTCGACTGCAAAACGATTTTTAGGATTAAACTGAATTGGAGATTGATGTTCCCAAGTACTGTGATAAGAATTGAGATAGTGTGAAGTGCAAGAAACCAAGAAGGTATCGCTTACTAATAATTAGCTCTTCAACAGAATCTGGTGCTTATATATTTGACATGGTTTTGTACAATAGATAATAATCAAGATTCAATAATGAGAGTATAGAAGATACCTTGCTGCACAACCATATTGTGTTGTATTATAACATTTAAATTATAATATGTGTTTGGTGACAGGAGAGTTATTTGTACCCATCATTCACGTGGTTGAATCCGCTCTTGACTTATTCTTTTAGTCCTGAGTTTAAACATAGTGACAGGAATGTAAATACAATGGAGGAAATCGTGTATTTAACATTGTAGATTCATGTGCCATTGGCTCATAACTATGTTTAATAGTTTTCATTTGGTACCACATTAATTTTATCTGGGCACTTACTGTCACGCCCCAAAAATCGCCTAAATTAATAATCCATATTTTAAATCATTTTTAGAAATTATTTTAAAAGCCTACAAGTTAAACTCTAATAATCTAGGAAAAATTTCAACATAAAATTGAGCTAGATAAAATTTTATTAAATACTTTGCTTGTTCCTCTATTTTCTAGATTTTTCTGGGAATTATTTGAGCAAGGGAAGTATTTTTAATAAATGAAACATCATTTCATGAATTATTTTAATTGAAAAAGTTTTTAAAATCTTCTCCTAGGCTGTTGGGCCGAATTCGGCCCAACATCTCCTCTCTCCGCGCGGCCAAACCGGCCCAAGCCGGCCCAGCCGGAGCCGCCCGCCCCCTCCTCCTCTAGCCACCGACATGTGGGGCCCACATGTCGGTCTTCTTCAACCTCCAGCCGGCCGGCCGAGCCGCCCGAGCCGCCGCCTTCTCCCTCCAAATCCGCCTCAATCCGACCTCGTTTCTTCCGATTGGTTGAGGGGTTTTTATCCTCTTGTTGTCCTCTATCTTTTCCCCCAAGAATCGGATCAAATCGTGGAGTATTTTGTCCGAATCAAACTCGTTTTCGAGTTTATCTCCAAAACCGAGTTTTGATTTTTCCGGGTTCGATTCCTCTCGTTTGAAGCCCGATCTCTTCAATCCAAGCCTTTATATAGCACCCCCTAGTCCTCCTCTCTCGTTTGCCCCCTTTCCCGAGCTCTCCCGTGCACCGTAGCCTTGCCGCCGCGCCGCTTTAGTCGCCGCCGCCGCCGGCCGTCCTCCGGCAGCGCCGCGCCGCCGCCTCCGCCGTCGCCGCCGCTTGCCGCCGCCGCCTTTGGGTGCGCCAAGAGGTGGGGAAGCCCGGCCGACCGTCCTCCTTAGCCGCCGGCCGCCGTAGCCCGTCGCCGCCGAGCCACCCGAGCCGCCGCCGCCGCCCCGTCGTCGCCGGCCGTCGTCGCTCGTCGGTTGTCGCTTTGGTAGGTACCGTTGGATTCGTCTCGTCGTCCTCTACGTGTAGGAGTCCTCCAAATCCCCGGCCGACCCTCCTAGCTCCGGCGAGGTCGCCGTCCGAGCCGTGCCGTCGTTGATGACGTCATGCTGACGTCATCATCCCCTTTCTTTTTCAGTTTTTTTTAATAAAGGAAATCGATTAATCTTCGGAAAATCATAACTAAATAACCGTAGCTCCGTTTCGAGTGGTTCAAGTTGCTAAATTTTTCTAAAATTGAGATCTACATGTTAAAAATATCCACATGTACTGTTTATGCTTGTTTTTGTACTGTTTTGTTGATTTTGTTTATTTGCATTAGTTTCCGACGTTCCGGAGGAGAGCGTTTTCGTTGAGGAAAGTTCGGAAGCGTTTGCGGAAGCTCAAGGCAAGTCACACAGATCCCAAACAACCCTTTGAGCATGTTGAACCCGTTTAAAGCTAATGGTTTATTTCAACTTATGCATTATTTTCGAATGTCATCGGGTGGTGAGCCTTTCCCTATTAATTATGGCCGAAGATGACTTTATTTTCCTATGGGTTATAATTTGATTAGCTTGAACCTTATATATTGGATTGGTTCAGCTAAATGCTATATATAATTGCTTAGCCATGCTTAGAAAGATAAGCTCATTAATGGGATGAATCATATATACTACATTATTAATCAAGTATTCAAAGGTAGCTCACGATGGTTAATCGTGTTATAATAATTAATTAATAATTAAAACCTGGTTAAGGTGGGTTGTGAGCATGTGGTTTTGAAGGTCGTGCTCATGGCAATTAAGGACCGGTTCACGAGCTACTGTTGTGAAACATTTACCGTGCCAACCACAAGCCAGCGTGGGCAACGGCTTTATCTTTTGTATAGCATGATTCATTATGGTGTGCCAGACTGAGAAGCGGCGAGAAGTCCGTGGGGGTCGTTGGGGAGTCTATTGCCTCTGATCTTGGAGGGGAGATTATGATCCAGGAACGGTGCACTGTGGTGAGTTGTGTTGTGCGAAGGGTATTGTCACAGTTCCTTTCCGAGGTGCCGTGGTGGTGCTGAGGCGCATGGTGACATGTTGTGGGATTGTGTCTTGTGGGTACAGTGGTACATCTCTGATCAGAGTAAAACTATTCGAATAGCCGTACCCGCGGTTATGGGTGAGTCTAACAATGTTTTTCGTGATTAGTCTCACACTACTCATTATTGGTGATAAGATATGATAATTAAATTGACTCCTGGTTTGGAATGGAATATTCCTGGTTTGGAGGTTTGATTTGTACAACCGGGGTTGGTTGTTCAGATGAGGTTGGGCCTATGCAACACGGGTGTGTTGTATGGTGTTTATTTAATACTGATCAATTAATCAACTGTTTTACTATTCTCTTAAATATTTATTAAATGCTGTTTATGCGAATGAGCTATATTATGCCATCCTTTGTTATCCTGTGCACTTGCATATTTGCTGTGTGGCTTGTTGAGTATGTCATATGCTTATTCTTGCAATATTCATTCATCAGAGGAAGAGTGCTTCAGTGAAGGTGATGATCTGGAAGAATAGGCTTGGTCCGGGTTAAGTTGCCTGTGGAGTGGAGTCGCCATAGCTGTTCCGTAGTTTGTTTTCTTTTTCCGCTGCGTAGAATTTTATTCTCTGAGAGGAACTATCTACCTCTGTAATAATTTATTATATCGCGAATATTAATTAGTTGTTTATTAGTACTCTATTATCAATTTGTTATTGTGTGCCTCGGCTGATTCCTGGACGAGGACTTAACACACATGTAAGCGTTTGGAATTTTGGATAGAAATTCCGGGCGTGACACTTACGATGTGAAAAAGAGTTTTACAAATTAAATTACTTGTGCATCTATTATGAATTATGGAATGATTACTACTACCTCTGTTTCAGGTTATAAGACTTTCTAGCATTGCCCAGATTCATATATATGTTAATGAATCTAGACATATATGTGTGCCTAGATTCATTAACATCTATATGAATGTGGGCAATGATAGAAAGCCTTATAACTTGAAACGGAGGAAGTATTATGGAACGTGTCATGGTTAATTTTCGGTTGTCCTAACGTGTCTTGTCATCTTGATTATTACAGGATACACCTTTTTTTTATTACTTGATTTTAAATGTCACCGTAGCGTTAGTACAGGTCCACTATGAACTATATATATTAGCTGCGCATTGTGTAGAACTCATGAATGACTAGGGAAACTCCATGCATGGGTTATTTTGGCTGTATATGGAAATTTTAAAAATTATTAAAGAAAAATAGAGTTGCACCGTAGCGTTTAGCATGGGCATAATACTAGTGTGAAATAGTGCAACGATGTGAAGCTTGCCAGTTCTTCAGCAAACACACCAAGTTGCCGGCACAAGCGCTCCAGACTATCCCTTTGACATGGTCGTTCTCGTGTTGAGGGCTCGACATACTCGGGCCGTTCCCACGAGGACAAGGGGGCTACAAATTCCTGTTCGTGGCGATCGACAAATTCACCAAGTGGATTGAAGCAGAGCCGACAAGAGAAATTAAAGCCGATAACGCCATTAAATTCGTCAAGGGGATATTCTGCAGATATGGGTTGCCCCACCCCATCCTTACAGACAACGGATCCTAGTTCACCAGCGACGATTTCCAAGATTACTGCATTGAACTCGGGGTCAAAATCTGCTTCGCCTCAATGTCACATCCTCAGAGCAATGGACAAGTCGAGCGAGCCAATGGAATAGTACTACAAGGGATTAAAACTCGCGTCCATGATAGGCTCATGACCTATGACAAAAGGTGGGTCGAAGAACTCCCTTCAGTCCTATGGGTCGTACGAACCACGCCGACTACATCCAACAAGGAAACACCCTTCTTTCTTGTATACGGATCTGAAGCCATGCTCCCAATGGAGTTACGAAATCAGAGTACAGAAGTACACCGACGAGGAACAGGACGAAAGGCGAAGCGACAATATAAATCTTCTCAAAGAACATCGCGAACGAGTTGCCGTCCGAGCAGCCGCATACCAGCAGGCTCTTCGCCGATATCATGAGAAGCGCATCAGAGCTCGCACACTCTCCATTGGTGATTATGTCCTCCGACGAGTTCAAAACCAGGCAGGGCGTAACAAACTCTCGCCTAAGTGGTAAGGACCATACACGGTGGTTCGAGTACTGCGACCGGGCATGTTGAAAATTCTAGATGGCGATGGCCGCGAGTTATCCAACTCATGGAACATTGATCAATTACATAAATTTTATGTATAAAGTCAATGTATCCCAGACATGTACAAATCAAATATCCAAAGGTATTTTGATCCTCTTATACATCAGTGTTTTTCCTGGAGACCCCTTAACATGATAACACCTACTCTTGAAAACGAACCTATTCACCCTTTACGCCGTTTCGATAAGACCTCCGAGAAACCTACGGGAATTTCGGCTGGGGACGCCCAGAGCAGATAAGGGCTTGTCGGATTCGAAGAGCCGAACGAACCATGTAAGACCTGGTCATGTAAGAGTGCTCAAAAGGTGTATTAGCTAAGCCGTGTAATCGGAAATTGGTTTTTCCAACTTCACGGCTGGGGGCTAGGCAAATCGCAATGTTAGATAGGCAAGTTATGGGTCATCGAGCCTTCCCCTCCGAGAACGGACTTCCCCGAGGACAAGGCTGGGGGCTAGGGAGGGTACCTTACTCGACAACGGGCCAGAGACGACTTGTAAAAGGAGTAGTACTCGCACATAACACGACATATTTACACATTCAATAGATAGGTTCCTTCCGATTACAAACTCTTAATAGTAATAATATATTACAAAGTTTCTGTCAGATGTTTCTTTTACATGGACTAAAAATCTACCACGACGGCCATTACCACTTCATGGAAGCAAATACCTCCACAGCTAAAGGCGCAAGGGATCACGCCGAGTGGTCGATCTCACACGCCGACAACCGAGAACGACGGAAACCCCCACGCAGGAACCCGAGATCCATCTGCGGACGATGATCTTGGACGCAGGCGAGTGTTGACGGTCATTATCGATCAGTTTCGACCGTCAATATTACCAAAATAGAGGAGAACTAGTGATGCTTGCAATGCACAAATATGTTAAAATAATAATATTCCACTAGTATTAGGTCTACTAACCTTTTGCAGAGAATAACAATAAAGTGGAGGAGAATCGACATCAACTCAAATGATAAATCAATCGGACGATCTCGAGAATCAGACTTATGCATGAATGGGCCAAGAACTCAGAATTGACACGATGAATTGGGCCAAAATTCACAAGTCTACAAAGTGAAGCAATAGAGGAGGTCGCCAGCTGAAGATGGGCTGGTTTGGGCCAGCCCATGGTTTGGCCGAACCATGGGGTTCGGCCGAACCCCCATCTCCACCGTTGAGGCCAGGGTTTGGCATGGACGTCCAAGATTGCACCCCAATGACGGTTGAAGGGTACTTCGGACAATTCCCCTTCCACAACCGTCATAACCACCTCTATATAAAGGCTTCACTCTCTTCACTTCAACACACACCTCAAGCAATAGCTCTCTCATTTCTCTCAAGTTTAGTTTAGTAGTATCTACCTGGTGAAATAGGAATAGAGTAGAAATCAGGAGTCCGGAAGTCTTCGGAAGAGTTCGGGTATGGCTCTAGTAGCTTTTCTCTTCTCTTTTGTAAGCTTTGTACTTTTATTAGAATAATCTTCTAAATACATTTATGGTATTGAAATACTTTCTGAGTATATGAGTACCTACTTTACATTATATTCATGTTATACTGAATATACGGCTAGCTTATCTGGGAGATGCTTTAGTGCGGGTATAATGTTTGCTTATGCAATTACTCTATGTCATGACGATGATATTAGAGTAGTATCTGGTAATTTAGACGTGGTGTCTAGATTATAGGATATCATTATTTGGGGTTATATACTGTGGATGAGAGGTGGGCCGCTGATGGTGACAACTCAGTACGGGTATTCCTCCGCGCCGGTATATAATCCTAAGTTAATTCCCTAGGGAGGGTATTCCTCCATATTTAGCCCCGGTTGTATGGTCATCACGGGCTGTCGTAAGGAACTCGGCAGTCAGGGGTGGCTTCTCGAAGTACCAGGAGGGCATCGGATAGAGGGTATTAGCTAGTATATCCGTTAACTAGAATGTATGTATACTATGTATATTAGAAGTATAGGAATAGATTTTCTTTCTCTTTTCTTTCCACTTAGCTTAGATAATATATTATGAGAATGAGTAGTCAATGCTTGTGTGTCACTCTACCCTTGGATTATCTTAACCCCTATTTAGAATATGATTATCACAAGTAATATAAATTATTAGTCGAATTCTCTCTACATGATCTTCCCACGGGATAAAATAAATACGATACCCTTGGAATACTCTCGGGTGAAATGCTACAATGGTATATCCGTGCGCTTGCGGATGAACTCTATAACCATAACATACCAGAAGTATTTCTGCGCCATTGCTAGGAATTATATTTCTAGTAATGTCATTAAGAAATACCAACAGCGAGGACGTGGCCTCCAGCGTAGCGGCTGGCACGATGACACTCCTCCTTCAGGCTGATGTCGATACGCTGTCCTATACCCTCGAGCTGAGCACACGCCCCCCTCATCCAAGGCAAGTAGCCCGTTGTACTCTCCTCGGGCTCCGGGCGGTCAACCTTCAACTGACAGCAGATATCAGCCATGGCACTGTAGCAGCTCTTGAGATACGAGTTCACCCAGACCTCGCGACCTCGGAGGGCCTCCATGGCTTGGTCCTTCTTCACAACCACGAGTGATCGCTCCAGTTCGGTGATTTCAAACTTCATCCTCCAGTAGTCGATACGCCTATCCCGTTCAGCGATGACACTGTCAAGATCTGCAAAGGGTAGAAGATGTAAGAGATGCTACCTCTTAAAACAAACTCGCAAGTTTAAAAGAGGGATTTCTCTAAAACATCACACCCGGATTCTCACGTGGGAGTCCGACTTCGCCAGCCTCAGGCGGGCAGAAAGTCGCATCCAATCCACCGTCCTTGACGGCATCGCTCGGGGAAGGCAACTCGACCATCTCGACATCAGGATGTCCGCCTTGCTGGACGTTCTCGGGATCTACATAACTACGGGAGACAAAGGAATGCGACAGATCAACAAATGACTCGTAAGAGGAATCTACTGCGTCCATAAAACAACGAAAGCGTTTTTACAAAGACCATAACACAAGACGGAGAAAATTTACTCCTCAAAAAGAGGGAGAACACTCTCCCTGAGATCCGACACGCTCCCCATCACGCTCTCCCGCGTGGCATCAGCTGCCCCTTTCGCCAAGATGTCCTTGAGGTCAGCGTCGGGAAAAGCGAGCTTCACTCACGCAAGGACGTGACACGCCCCCATGTGGATTCCGTTGGAGATCTCCTCCGCAACATGGGCGGCGTGCCGTGATGGGATGGTCTCCATCTCGTCCACAAGCTCTGACAACGCCGACGTCAGCGACTTCTCATCAGGATGCGTCGGGATGGAAGACTTCGCCCCGCACGACAAACGCCAGTTGTTGCAGCCAGGTGAAGGTCTTGCGGAGGGAGTCATGGAGGGAAAAGAGGATGTCCTGTGTATCGTTCATCCTCTTCTCCAGACCTTGGCGCTGCATCTCGTTGCCGGCCACGAGTTCCATCATCTTCTGAAGGTCCTCACGGGCGACTTCGAGCTCCGCCTCCAGCTGCGCTACCCTTTCGTCCGCCGCCGTCGTGCGGGCCTCCGCCCGATCTATCTGGGCCGCCACCACCCAAGAGCTGTTGTCGAGGAGGCAATGGCACTCCACCACCACGTCAGACCAAGTGGTAACGACAGGCGGCGGCGCGACCACAGGAGCGGCAGCGGGTCCCGCGGACTCGGTGATGGTGGGAGCGACCTCCACACGAGGAATGATAGCGGCAGTAGATCCGCTCGTCGCCACCTCACTCCTGCTCTGCGAGGAGACCACCGCTCTCCTACTAAGGTCAACAGACGACATCAGCGAAGATCGGAAAATGCGACAACAAGATTGGTCAAGAATTTCACTTACCTGCCGGTGGGCTGCTTCAATGTCCTCCTCTTCGGAGGAGAGGCTAGGCTGCCCGTGTCCTGCATAAGATAGCAAATCATGACCCCGTCTTCGGCACCGTTGGGAAGGAAACTAAAGAGCAGAGACAGCGCGCCTTACCTCGGAGCCGGCAGACTTCTGCTGAGAACCGATGGAAGCGCTCGATCTCGCCCACGGCTTCCGCTTGGTGCCGCTGCCCCCGGCGATGACGGGAATGGAGGAGACCTTGGTTACTTCGTCGTCGACCTTCTCCTTCAGCGAAGCAGAAGCCTGGTGATCGACAAATGGACCGATTACATCCGTCAACGGCCAAATCTGCAATGGTTGAAGTCACTTTGGCCCTTCAAAGGAATCAGAGATACGAGATGTCCCGGTTCTCGCTTACATTGATGGCGGCAGCCTTCTCGGCCGCTGACTTATCGCAAAGCGAGGCCGGCACCTCTTCGGCCGTGGAAGGCGCGCTGATCAGGACCTCCCTGACTCGCTGCGCCACCGTGTCGTTAGGAAGATCTGAAATAACAAAGATGCAAGGAAGTACGGTTAGATCTCGTCTATGTTTTCAACATCAGGAGCAAGAATAACATGCAATGCAAGGATGAATACCCCGTGAAGAAATCCGAGTTACGTCCTCGGTTCCCGCGTAGTCGAATGCGGGGTGAGTGCGGGCTTGCAGCGGTTGATCTGACGACTAACGAAGTCGTCAACGACTTCATAGCCAGTCCATCCTCGCTCGCGAAGACCGCTCACAATATCGACAAAGGCTTGGAGAGAGGGCGTCATCGGAGGTTTGGAGGTCCAGTCCTCGGAGCGATCTGGTTGAACCTCGGGTACGATAAGAACCGGGTCGAGTTCTTTTATCTCGAGGTAGAACCATCTCGTCCTCCACTGGCTCCGAGATGAGTGGCATTGGAGTGGGATGTATCTCTCCTTCATGCCATCACGAAGGCGGAATCCACAACATCCTGAAACCCGATTGGGTTCCATCCACCAGAGTTCATAGAAAAAGCGGAAAAGATCAAGGAAAGGCACTACCCTAATGTAGGCCTCGCAAAGATGAACAAATATGCTCAGAAAAGCGATGGAGTTGGGGTTTAGGTGTAAAAGAGAAATCCCGTAGAAGTTTAAGATCAGCAAGAGGAATTCGGAAGGAGGAGGTAGAAAGCCACATCGGATGAAATCCTCTACCGCTACCATGCGACCTAAAATGGGAGAATGAACAGTACCTCCTGCCTCCCTCGCCATGGTTTGCTTCGGAGGGATGGCTCCTTCGGTGTACAGCTTCTTCAGTGTGGCGGCATCGGAGGAAGATTGCTCGAGGTCCGCCATTGGGGGAGGATCGCCGGAAGAAGATCACTGGTGAAGGGCGCAGGAGATTGGGGAGACGTAGAGTCCGGGGAAGCGGGGGAACAGTGAGAGTTTTTTGGTAAACGGACTCAAAATGGATCCCAAAATCCCATTAAATAAGTGCACTACTTGACGGTTCGCATTTCGAGGAAAGGGGAGAGATTGCCACCGAAAATTTCTGAGGCCCATTGAGGACCATTGTTCAGACTTCAATTTAAATTCAAAACCCGCATAGATAGGCTCCCTAAGAGCGTTATCGATAACTCTATATCTCTACGGTTATATAACCGAGATTGATCTAACGAGTACGACAACGCTCTATTAGGAGAAGTCGCATGCGAGGACATGAATTCATTTAAGTTGAAGTCGGGGGCTACTGTCAGGATTATGGATAAGGCATACCCTCTATCCTACAATTTATGAAATATACCAATAAGGTATACCTTCAAGTATACGGTTGGTTCCCATATACACTGTTAGTAATTTACCTCAAATTATGGAAAATATCTCCACGAAGTTAAGGGATTAGAGAAGTCCTACTCGGAAAGGGTAAAATCTCTAGTATATCGTGTCGGTTTACATATCTCCAAGTCTTACTTGAGAGTCAAGGTATCCCACGATATAAAAGGGACCCCTAGGGAGAGGCGAAGGGCATCGCACCTCATCGCCAACACACCCACCAAAGTTTACGAAGCCGGAGTCCACAGAGCCAACTCGCCGAGAGATGCCGTCGAATTCCTCGACTACGATCTCATCGGCATCGCGTATTCAATTACTCTCTTTGTAATCTGTTCTCATCATCATCAATCCTATATAAACTGGACTAGGGCTATTACCTGATAAGGAGCATGAACCAGTATAATCCTTGTCTTTTGTCTGTTTTGATGTCGTACTACGTAGATCCCTGTTCCAACGTACCCCAATACCCTATTCTTCCGATCCGCGAGTATCACTCGTCGACAAAAGCTTTTCTGCCGGATTATGCACTTGATGAGGCTCCATGGGAGATAAGGCTACATAAATGGTACATGGAAGCCAGCAAGAAAGGCCTAACTAATCTAACAATTTGATCACTGGCAAAAACTTTAGCCTGTGAAGGATTCATTTGGCTTGATTTCAATGATCTGCACGCCATCCATCGTCGAGAAAAGATGGATGTAAACTACCTTGTTGCATGGTGCTTGTGAGTATGAGTGTTTATTTATTGCATGAATAAGTATGTGATCAATTATTAACAAATTGCTATTATAGTATGCAAAACATGGATGCTGAGAATTTAGGGAAACCTATCGGATTTCTGGATCTAACAAGGATCTGTCAAACTCAGCATACCGTGAGACTATCACCAAACTCTGAGCAGCTCAAGGACAAGACTCCTCCAAAGATAGCGGAATACAAGAAGAGCTTGCACAAGTAGAAGATGATTATTGTCGTACAGTACATTGGACGAGCTTTCTTGCACTTCCAAAATAAGAGTCATCATGGTTGCGTACAACTTCAATGCGTACAACTTCAAGTAAGTCAAGTATATTTCATTGTACATACCTGTGTTATTTCATATGTGACTAACTGCATCGCCATTATGTAGCGATCATTACATATGTTTCATTATCTACCCGAAGACCGGCATAGGGACAGTCTTGGACCCCCTTGATTATTCTCACAAGACATATAAATAATTTCTACAAATCTTACAATAGTAAGTGATTCTCATACTTGCATGCCTACTATTAATGTATTATAATTAAATAACGGTCCTTAATGCGAAACGGTAAAAAATTCCATACAGTGCGTATAACTACTACAAGTTCAGGGGTGGAGAACAAACAAAAACAAGGGAGAAGCTTCTAGTATATATGTATTGGCCGGTACGTAATACTAACTCACTTAATGTATTTCAATAGTTTTACTCATTTCAAAATTTAACTACTTTCTTCTATCTCATGAAGTGTCACAAGCAACCTAAGGGCACTATCATCTGCGGGTACTACGCAAGCAAATTCCTCCGGGTTAAAGGGAGGTACAGGGTTAACGCAGAGGATGTAAGTCTCTCAACTCAACGTACAAGTGTATTAGAGAACTACACTTCTAGATCGTACTAATGTACTATCGTTCTTTCAGTTGCCTAGAATTGAATGTCGAACAAGGATTCGACGATACGAGTATTAAAAATGTGCAACGGGACCTCTGCCAATTCATCCACCACGAGTGTTGTCATGTCTTAGGCAATTCATCCACCGCGAGTGTTGTCATGTCTTAGGCAAGTTCTTCGACCTAGACAGCATCCTAGTTTCAAGCGATGAACATAAGGTTCTTCGGGAGTGGAATAACGCGATGCCATGATGTGTTTATTAGTTATAGATGATAGTGTGTATTTGAAGTGGACAATATAAACTAATGTACAAATTTTTGTATGATACTTTGAATGCAATACATATCAGTATTGAATGTTTATTAGTTACTATCATTAATTATGAATTAATTAATTACAACATTATTCAAAAATTATTAATACAATATTGTGGCTATTTTCAATTCTTATTGCTAATTTCCCAGGCGGTCAAATCCTATCTTCGTGGGCGGGTTTTTTATATCTTCCCAAGCGGTCCTCCTAGCTCCCTTCCGCTTGGGAAGATGACGTTCCCAGGCGGACCGGCCACCCGCCTGGGAAGATAACCGATCTTCACACGCGATTGCCTACAGGCGGAACACCGGCCCGCCTGGGAAGCCCATTTTAGCCCGCCTGCAAATATTCCAGTAGTGTTAGCTCGATTACACAGCACACATACACAAATCAACCTGCTTATATCCATGTTACTGCATAGACTTTCTTGTATTTCTGCAAAACGCGATGTGTTTTATTACAGGTGGTTATATTACTATGAGTGAATATTATCTTACTGCAAAACATGATTTTCGTCGTCACTTCATGCTAAGGCCATTATAATAGATTTGTAAAGGTATTATTGCTCAACATATTTTTATTTGATAAGGACGATGGAGTATGCATTAAACCTTCTTAAAAGAAAACACGCGAAACTTATTATCATCGTTGTAACTTCATCGTTGTACCTTAGCATAATGTCACGATGGGATTGTAATAATGTGACAACTTGATTGTTACCACATGTTTTTACATGTTTTTACAGTAACACTCTTAAGAAAAGAAAATATGTAACATGCTATGTTACTGTAAACCTTATAGTCCGTACTGCACTCCTGTAGTAATATCGCAATGGGATTGTAGTAACGCATAATAGACAGTACTGTAAAGAGTATAATTTTTTTTTAAAAAAGAAAATCTTTAAAGAACAATATCTCTCACATGATGTACTAATTCTTTAAAGGTTTGCACCATGTTGCTAGAAAAAAAATGTTTATCAAAACTATATTCATCATGACTATATTTGAACTATAGTTTAGCGTCGTTACTGCAACTCAAATAATCAAAGTTTCAATTTGAATTTGAAATTAACTTCAACTAAAAATCTTAAACTTTGAATGAAAAATTGAAAACTTTCAACCCTAAATTTCAAACTTTCAACTTATATTTAACACCTTCTCAGAATGTTTATTTATTATTGTATTATAAAAAAAGTATGCTTGATATTCATCATTAGCGCTAAGCACGATTAGTGCTAAGCATGTCATTAGCGAACGTGCGCGACAGGAGAGAGCGCAGACCAGCGGGAAAAAGAAAAAAAAAGAAAAAAACGTGGCAGCTTATTGGGCTTTGTGTGGGTCGTGGGCCGGCAGAAATGTAGCGCCCGGCCTGCGGAGCCTTGCCATAAAATTGTGAGTTTTAGGGTTTTGCACTTTTGCTCCTCATCTCGACGCCGCCACGGGAGCTGCTCCCGCTTCTCCTCCGTCGCTCTCCGCCGCCGCCGCCACCGTCACCCTCCTCGGCCTCCCGCTGGTCTCCTCCGTCGTCCTCCTCTGCCGCCGCCGCCACCGTCACCCTCCCTTCGCATGGCGATGTCGAGCGTGAGGAAAGCCTTCGTGCGCGCCGCAGGGGTACCTAGATCTTCCTCTCCTCCCTCCCTCCCTCCATTCTTCCCCCTCAATCCACTTGTGAGAGACCTAACTTAATTTCTAATACCTTTTTACAGGGGCCGATCTCCTCCTTCGCTGAGAAACAGGGCTCGTTCTTCTCCGGTCCGGACGGTGGAGGAAAATGGCTGAAGGTTTGCATAATATCTTTTTCTCTTTTGCATAACAAAGGTCGATTTGTTTGGAGATTATTCAGTGAGTAAATTGCATCTTACACCACTTTTTCTTGCCATTGTTGCAACTTGGACTAGGGAAAAACAAACATTTTCTCTTTAAACCACCTATCTTTACCGGTTGATGCAAGTTAGGCTAGTTCTTCTACCTCCTGCTAACCAGCTCCCTCTTCTCCTCAGTTCTCTCCCTCCAAGGTCATTTCTCTCTCTCTCTCTCTCTTCTCGTATCACCGAAGCCAGCGAGCGGTAACCCCATCATGAACTGCGCCACTACTCCTATAGGGGTTGCTGCTGTTGGGGTGAACACAGTACTACATCGCCCCCAATTAGTACATGGTTTGACCCTTATAGGGGGATGATGCAGGATAAGCTAACCCAGCCATGGTGACAGCCATCTCGTGGTGTTGCACAAATTGGACGTTGTCGGGCATCACAACGATGTTTTCCTTGTAGATGACTGTTAAGATCGTCATCCTGCTGTGGCCCTGAAGCAATCCAGTCGATGGCAGTGGACAACGGCTGGAAGAATAAAATCCGTTTGGAGTTTGTTATGCATGCACGAGGGATGTGGCGAGCTGCAGGTTGTGGCGACTGCGTCAGGCGTGCGTTGTGGGCGTGAGTTTTGTGCGGCATGCGCAACGTTGAGTCCAGGAGTTCCGGATCGTGGGATGGCACGATTTAGGCCTAGGATTCTTTTTTCTGTTTTGGAGTATAAGTAGATTTCCATTTTGTAAGTTTACAGATAAATTCAATGAGAAAACCCCAGAAAATCGCCACACAAAGCTAGTGTGTTTCGTTGTTTCTCTGAAACTCTCCATTTCTTGTTACTCTCTGTTCTTCTCGTTTGCTTGCCGGATTTAACACAGTGCTGTTCAATACTGGTTCTTCTCCAACAATGACGTGCTCCAGCAACATCACATATGAATTCACGGCGCGGTAGTTGAGCTCGATCATTACATCCACATGGCAATGAGGAATTTCTTCTGCCCTTTTTCTTCTTTTTTTCTGTCAAGTGCAACCATTATGCCGAAGCTGGTGCCGGCGTTGAAGCTGGTACCGGCGGAGTTCCAGCGCAAGCACAGCACTGGTGGGTGGCTGCTCAACCTGCTCACTTGTAGTGGTGGTTCTTCCTACCCATGAGTGGAGAGAGAGGAGAAAGAGGGGGAGCTAGAGGTAGAAGAAACAGTCCAAACTGAAACAACCGGTAAAGATAGGTGGTTTAAAGTGAAAAAAATTGTTTACCCCTGGTCCAAATTGCAACATTGGCAAAAAAGAGTGCCCCAAGATGTAATTTACTCTTATTCAGTTCATTTTCAAACAAAAAGAAAACCCCCCAATGTGAAGGTGTTGTTTAGTTTGACACCTTATCAAATTTGCAAGCTCTTGTAGCCGAGAAGAAAATAAATGAAAAAAAAATCAAATACAACTTGGGATTTGATGATAGCACTTGAATACAAATGTTTTGTTACCAACATACCTTTGATGTTTTTATTTGCCCTGTTCTCTCCCTTGTGGTTCTTATCAAGCCAGTTTCTTTGATGCCTTGTGCGTCTCGTGCGAACGTCCTTTTTCTTTAAGCGTGCATCACTTAGCATTTCATCTGGCTGAGCATCCTCTAGGCTAGGACTTCACCAGAATTTCTAGGATTACTTATGTGTGAATCCATTTTTTCTTCAATTTCCTTTTTAAGGATGTTCAGTGCATTATCAACTAGCAAACAACATTCTGGAAAGCTGGCCGCTTGATGCGCCAAAGTGAGAAATTTATGAGATAGGAATTTGTAGTGAAGCATAGCTTCCAACTTTGGATTTTCGATTATGTCGTTCCTGGGTGTCCCTTATAGTTACATGGCGTGCATCCCATGTCCATCGCTTCAATATGTAATGTGTTGGCAATATGATCTCTTCTTTCAGGATGCCAGGGAATGGTGCGATCGCTGGCAATCTGTTGGATGGGCAATTGGCTCATTGTGTGCAGGCGCAGGAGTGGTTGGTGGGATTGCCGCGAGGTACATAAGGCATGATGTCGAGGCATATGTTGATGGGAAGATAGCGCAGGTCGTATAAAAAAATGATGAGTTCCGTGTGGCTGCGACAAAAACTCATTACGACTTTCAACAGAAGACCAGTGACCTCTTTCTGGAGTATCAAAGGGAGTTAAACATGTTGGCTAAGAGTCACCTGCAGTTTCAGAGAGACATGATGAAGCTGGAGCATTCCATATTCCTTCTTCCCAATGTAAGCAATTTTTACTGTTACTTCTACATCTCCTTTTACTAAATAGTGGCAACACTTTACTCGAGCACACCACTTTTAGCAATACTTGTTTTCCTCGCCTTAAGTCACATCACCCTTTACTAGGAAATTTAACTATTTGCCACTTTTAGGTTTGCCAATTGTTCAAATACTCCTTTTAGGTTTGCAATTAACTATATGCCACTGGAGAGAGAAGATTTTCTATTTTTTTTTGCCACTTTTCACACTGTAGACAGCCACATGGCCTTGCCAGCGTGGAATAGGCACCTGAAATGACAAGTATACCCTTGGTAGCAATTGGCTGCAATATAGAGTCGAATCTGAAACAATATTTGGGCAAAATGATAAACTTATTACTACTAGCTAAATGTATAATTCATTTGACTGAAACCATACATATATAGGACTGCAAGAACAATGACATTTCTTTGGGCAATATATAACATATACAAGTTGATGACAACACATATATGTACAATATATGTACAAGGATTAATATTTGTCAGCATACATATCCATACATATATCTCAACAAACTGAACATGCACACAATAGCAGAAGTGCCTTAATTCATCACGTCCCATCCAAATATCTTAATTCATCAGCCATACAATTCATAGGTTCATTGCAGGCCACACATTATTCCAAAAGTAGGCCATGCATAACAGGTCCATCAGACCATACATTGGTCTATATATATAACAGGTCCATCAGGGCCATCAGACCATACAATGGTCTATATATAACAGGTTTAGGGTGCCATATAACAGGTTCATCATGGCATACATACATCATTACAAAAGCAAAAATACATCATCAGGCGATGCACATTAGAAGTTCAGATTACTTGCAGATTGATGATTTCAGACATAAATAGCAAAATACTTGCAGATTGATGCATTTCAGCCATACATAGCAAAATACTTGCAGATTGATAGCAGATTGACACATTTTATTTCAGAAGCTTTGGTGGTGATGCACTTTTTGGCTTGCTAGCTAGTTTTTTCCTTGGTGTGAGTTTCTTGGTTGGCTGTACTGCTGCTTGCACCTGCACGGGTACAAGTGCTACTTCAACGGAGCTTTGACCTACCTCTAATGCCAGCCTCCTGTTGTTTTTGATGGGTGTAAGCAAGACAGGAACCAAAGTTAAGTGAAATGAAATGAAAAAACAACACAATTATGCCTTACCTCCTATTGATTGGTCCAGGACTGCTTGTTTGTGTTGCATGCACTTGTGATTCTGCAGCTGCTTCTTTTGCTGCAGCTGCTCTTGTTCTTCGTGTATTCGCTTGAACATCAACTGCAGTAGCTTGGGCATCAATGGCACCCTTTGCTCTCTTCCTTCCTACATTTGTTTTTGTCTTCTTGTTTCTCTTCCTGCAAAACATTGGTTAGCTTAAGCAATACATTGTACAATAGCTAAAAGAAAGTAAATCATAGCTGAACTAACCTCTTCCTAGTTCCAGTCAGTTCACATCTTACACTACCTTTCCTATATCCAAACCGTTGGCAGTCTGGACATTGAACTTGCCTTGTGGCCTTTCCTTTGCCCTTTTCAAGAGCAGATGGGATCCTATTCTTTCTCTGCCTACCCATTCCTCTCTTCTTGGGCACAGGTGGCAGGAGCTTGAAACCTTTGTCAACTTTTGGCCACTGCTTCTTGTCTGTGATGTTAGGGATAACACAGGAAATTTAACTATTTGCCACTTTTACGTTTGCCAATGGTTCAAATACCCATTTTAGGTTTGCAGTTAACTATATGCCACTGGAGAGAGAAGATTAATGTGTATTCAGTGGCAGCTCATAAAATTTTTTGAATCCGCCACTAATCTTAGGTCACATGCAATGCTAATCTGTTATCCTTTTCGTTTCAGTTTGCTCCAGAAGAAAAGGGACCTGTGGGTGCTGTGGGAGGTGACAGGGGACCTGTGGATGCTGTGGGAGGTGACAGGGAACCAGTGGGTGCTGTGGGGGGTGACAAGGGATCTGAGGGACAAAGCTGAACCTGTAACATTCAAAAGCTGATTTTGGTGGAGGGGACTTCAACTGATGCAAGGATGGACCTGAGTGTGCTTCTTCAACTGAAGCAAGGGATGACCTGAGTGTGTTTTTTGGGCTGCTTAAAAAATTAGGCAGTTATGTGACCTAGACTCTATTCCAGCTCACGTATGTGCTCTGTGGTTGCTGATCTTTGGACCCAATTTAAACAATGGGAATGTGGGATGGTCAAAAGTTAACTTCTATTTTTAACAATCAAGCTGTATCGAAAAATTCGCAGGTTACAATACAAAGAGAAGTACAAAATCTAATTTGAGAAACCTCTCAGTTTAGATTTAACGAGCAGGGAATATTTTGTGCACTCGAGCCCTCACGTGTACACACCGTGTACGTCAACTAACAAACGCTTCCAAAATATCTAGAAAAAAAATATACATATACTTTCAGTAGCATTACACTTAGCTGTTTGGTTGGGCCCTTTTTTGGCCCGTATCAGATACCAGCGCGAGTTGATTCCTTTACATCTGTTTGCTTCAGATGGTCCGTAATCGGATAGCCCGCAATCGATTCCGGGCCTAAAACAATGCTAATACCGCTCCGGATCGGGCGTTACGCGTTACCGATACGGAGGAACTGAGCGGGCGCTACGCGAGCGTGACGTAGCGCCGCCGCTGCTCCACATCGAGAGCTTGAAGCGCCGGCGCCGGTGCCGCCGCGGGCATCTCCGGCTCCACTCGCTCTCCCCACGCATGTCTCCGGCGACGCCTGCTCGCCGCACACACTCCGCTGCTCCGTCGCCTCGCGCGCTCCACCACCACCACCCGGAGCTTGGCCACCTCGAGTCCTCGACAAGGTCGGCGCGCCATTGCTCTGCCACCTTGCAGGAGTTCAAACTCCAGTCCCTCCTCCTGCCTCCTGAGGTACGGTACACGGAGAAGCCGGACATTTGACTTCCGTCATTTTGCCAGTGAGAACCCTCCCCATCCCCAAACTGAAACCATCTCTTCTTTTATGATGATATACTTGTAATGCTATTTTTCTAATGATCTTGTGATGATCTTGACATGACAGGAAAGGGATGGTTGACAAAAGTTGTTTCTTCTGGTTAATTACTTATGTTTACTGACAAAAGATATTTTGTTCTCTTGTTCATCTGAATGTAGCTCGATGTATTGTGTTATGGTGAATTACTTATGTATAGCAGCAAAAAAAATATTTGTACTCTAGTTCAATTGAATTGAAACAAAAAATATATATATTTTTCATCTGAGGAGGACCCACTAAAAAATTTCAGAATAAAGCTACTTTTGAGTTACAAAAGCTTGGATAGACTGGTATTGTCAATGCTGCAGCTATTTTTTGAAAGTTCCGGCTCAAATGAGTATGCTTCTTACTCTTCAGGATCTCTTAGGAGGAAGTATGTGCTGAAAATACTTGCCGGTAATGAACTTGACAATTTTGCATGTGTTACATAGGGTCATGTTTACATAATAAAAATGCAATGAGAACTTGTGTTCTTTGTCCATCTTCATAAACAACCACCTTGTTCGATCAGTGTTTGTAGTATAAAATGTTTGCTAAGTTCTACTTTTTCTGCAGTGGCTAAAAGGAAGCTTCCATGCACTATTCTGATCTCGTTTCACTTGTAGATTTTTCCAAAATATATGTCAGAAATAATCTGCATGTGTGTGTGCAGCTGGCAGCTACAACTTGGCTGATTTGAGAATAATGTGATGGCAGAGTTGTCCATGTATACCTAGGCATGTAGTCAAGCTATTTCTTTTTTCCTCTTGGAATACAATCTCTGTCAAGCTGCTGCATCATGAGACTATGAGAGGGAAGGATCAATGTGTCCAATTCTTGTTGGCCTTGGTATTGCTGTATATAATTTTCTTGTCATGTCTGAAGATTGTGTTCCTTTTGTTTAGAATAGATTAGCACCTCATCATCTCTGTAAAGTGCTTTTAGCTTTTGTTAGTAGAGCCTAAGCAAGCTATTTTGTTACTGTAATTGGTAAGATGCTGAGTATTATATATTTTTGCATATTTTCTTCCTTTTACTAATTTCTGATTTTTTTATCAGATGAAGAAAAGAATAAGAACTCATTGCTAGCTGTCAGGCATTTGATCCCCAACCCGTTCAAAATCTGTTTTTAAGTTCCTGCAACTCCATGTATGTTGCACATGCATTGGCGGATTGGACACCTTCCTTTATATCCTAATGAATTTTTAGTACTTTGGGTTTTATTTGCTTGCACTATGATAGTTTATAGTATTATGTGATGTCCTGACGTTTAGACAAAACTACGGTCCCTAGTATATACTCCATTTGCTACTTTGAAAGTTTATCACACTGTCTATTGTTCATTGAATTTCTGAAGTTCTCACCCTCAGCAATGATCCATTGCACATCCACATCTTTATTAATTGAATTTTGAAGGTGTATTATTGATTTAATTCCGCAAAATATCACTTAGTAAGGTGACTGTGTTATGTATATTATGCATTTGCTTGCTGCATTTGTATAAAAAAAGGAGGCTCCAGAGATTATGCATTTGCTTGTTGTATCACCATTTCAGCATTTCAATTCTCAACAGTCACTTGTTTTGCTCCCTGCGCCTGTTACCTTGCCCCACATCCAAACAGCGTGAATTAATCGCTATGCGTTGCAGTGGCAAACCAAACAAATCACGTAATCTGATATAATGTAATCGGTTGCCGCCGCAATCATTCACGTTTACGTTTACATTAACGTGACTGAACCAAACACCACCTTGGGTGTAAAATCTCAACCTAAAATTTATTATATTTTGGAAAAAAAAAAGGCAGTTTTAAGGTTATAATTCTATCAAAATTTTATCTTTTTTTTACTCTCTATATAGAATGAACTTGATGCGATTTTACACGTATATATAATACTATTGGAACTACATATATGTATTTCTTTTTTAAGAATTTCTGGTGATATTTTTTAGCTACGGCGTGCACACACGAGAGATTGTTTTCATAGGATACACTCTAACGAGCGACACTCATATGTGAGAGGAGTACTAATACACGTGCATGCCTTTTTTTTATTAGGCATGCATGTCTTTTTTTTTTTCCTTTCTATAAAATTTTCTCTTAAATTACATATCCAATATACAATTCGATTATACTATTAAGTTTGTAACAAGATATTACATGATCAAATTATGATGAAAATATATTTATATTTGTAAATAAATTTTATTATATTTTTAAGTTACTTTTACCATATATATAAATTAATTTAAGATTTGATTAAATTACTTCTTATACATTTATAATGCTCTAAGTTGATTATGCTTATTATTATTTTTAGTCAATTATATAATTTGTGGACTCTAAATTTAATTTTTAGATATACCATATTTTTCTCCCTACAACGAATTTACCTCTAATGTGTAACAACTTACTTTCATTTTGTGCTAAGTTGTTTTTATGATTTATGTAAATTACTTTTATACATTATTGAATTTACTTTCATAAATGCATTTACTTAAAAATTTTCTCTGCACTTTGCTTGTGAATTTACTCTACATAGTTCTTATTTCAACTCAGTCATAATGTAATTATTTCTAGGAAAAAAGTACGAATTACCCCTTGATCTATCGTGGTTGACCGAATTATCCCTCTACACTTAAATACCAGATATTTTACACACTCAACTATTGAAACCGAACAAATAATCCTCCTAACTCAGTCTGGTGTGGTTTTGGTCCTACGTGGTAATCCAGTCAGCATTTTTTTTATTAAAAAATCGGTAGGGCCCACCTGTCATACTCTCCCTCCCCTCTCTGTATATCTCTATCCCTAGCTTCCTTGATCCCTTTGCTGAAGCGCATGGCTAGATGCATCAAGCCCGTCGAGCTCGCTAGCCGGGTGTAACGTCCCAATTTTCGTTCAGGATTAAAAATCATTACATAATGCATTTTCTAGAAATTAAATAAAAGTTAAAGCAATTTGATCAAGTGAAATAATGGGAGAATTAAAATTTTCTCTCCCTTCTCGGGCCGGCCGTTCTCTCCCTCTCGGGCAGGCCTCCCCTCCCTTGGCCCGCTCGGCTCCCTCTCCCTCAAGTCTGCAATGCCTCCCCCTTGGCTCCTTCCTCTCCCCAAGCCACCGACAGTCGGGGCCCACATGTCGGTTCCTCCCCCAACCTCTAGCTCCCCAGCCGAAACTGCGATTGCCGTCCACGTCGCCCCCGATTCCGGCCTCTCCCGCTCGCGCCCTTGCGCCCAAACCACGTGGGATCGGTTCCCCTCCACCCCCTCCACCAAATCCCCCACTTTTCCCCAATTTTTGGCGCCAAATCGAGCCCCCACTCCGCTCACGTTGAGCTCCACGTCGCCGGCTGTTGCCGCCCCAAATTCGCCGCTCCCCGGCTCCCCGTTGCTCCCTCACGCTATAAAAAGCCACCCCGTGCTGTCCTCTTCTGTTTCCCCCTCCTCCCCCGAGGTCCTCGCGCCCTCTCCTGTGCGAGCCCACGCTCCGCCGCTCACCACCGTGCCTCGGCCGCCGCTCGGTTGTCGCCTCCCGCCACCGAAATCACCCCTTCACCGCGTACCCGAGGCACCTCCGCCATTGCCGCCTCCGGCCGCATCGCGTCGCCTCTTCGATCGACGCCGACCCGTGCCACCACCTCCTTCGGCTTCACAGGAGCGAGAGCTACCTCGGCAACCACTCCCCGTCACCGGAATCCCACCGGAACTTGGTTCCCCTCACTCGCCGATGAGTTTCACCATCTCTTCCTCCTCTGGTCGGCGTTTCTCGCCGCGCCGCAACTCCCTCCCCTACCCTAACCTTCCCTCCTTGTTCCCCAGGTCCTTCCGGCCGCCGTCCGCCGGTTCCCGCTCACGGAATACCGCCGGACCGCCGTTGCCGTGCCACCCCGAGGAGCCGCCGCCGCCTTCCCGTCACCTTCTCGCCGTTGCGCGAGCACGGTGAGCACTCCCCTCCCTCTCTCTCTATCTCCCCTTCACCGGCCGTCCTATGCCGTGTCGCCGCCACCGGTGGCCGTCCGGCCAGGCCGCTGCCGCTGTTAGCCGCTGCTCGGCCGGGCCGGTCTCGGCCACACCCGTGCCCTGGCTACCCTGCCCATGGCCGCCCATGGACCACTCCCGTGGTCTCGGTCCATGGTGCTGCCCCGGCCGCGGTGGACCGTGTCCACCGTGTGCCCTCCCCTTGTGCCGCTGACGCGTGGGGCCCGTCTGTCGGCGCCGGCCCTTTGCTTACGTCAGCGCTTAACTTATCCTTTGAGAAAATAAATAATAATTGCGCAATAAGTCGAGTTTAATTCTATAAATCCATTAAAATGGCTCAAAACTTCTAAAATTCGTATCTAATTCATACGAACTTCAAATTGGGCCATTCAACTTGCAAAATTCATCCAAAATTGAGCTCTACATGTTTGTTTACTTTTTATGTACTATTTACTTGGTGTTTATTAGAGTTTTTCCTTGTTTTGCATGCCAGCGAGTAGATTCCACCATTTCGGAAGTCCGCGGTCGCGAGGAAAAGAGTTCAGAAGATTGTTTGAAGAATCAAGGCAAGTCACACATTCCCCTTGAGCATTTTGAGCCTAATTTATAAATGTTTTATCATTTGGAAATAAAATTGCATGTCTTGCTAATTACATGGGATCCGGGTATTACCTATCTGCTCACTTGTGCCATATTTACTTGATATCCGTCCTTTGCTAAACTTGGGTGATAATTCAACTAGCTTGTGTTACTTATGTTGACCTAGCTAGACTCATATATGCTTAGCCATGCTTAATTACCACTAGCTCACAAAATGGGATAATTACATGATTAGACATCTAGTATCTTGATGAGCTGCGTGCTCGAGGCATCCGGCCATGTTTCATGGTCGTAATTATTCAACTAAAATGCGACTGAATGGTGGGCTGTGGGTGCATGGTTTTGCTTGTCGCACCCATGGCAATAATTAAGGACCGGTTCACGGGAAACCCTGGAAGACATATAGTGCTTACCATAAGCGGGAGTGGGTAACTGCTTGATCTGAAGTATAGCTCGACCCTTTCCTAGGCACCAGTGGCGAGGGTGGGCGTGATGGAGTTGGGTCGCCCGAGGTGTCCGGTTGTCCAGTTGTCGGATTCACCGCGGCGCACGAGGGGACTGCCCACCTCCGGGGTTGGGGGTGGGGGTGAAACCTTAGCGTGGTGTGGATGGTTATGGGAGGGTTATGCGAAGGGTCTTATCACAATCACTCGACATTGTGACGTGTCTACGCAGGCACGGTGACTTGCCGGTGGATTGTGTCTTGTGGGTACAGTTGTGCACCTCTGGCTAGAGTAAAACTATTCGAATAGCCGTGCCCGCGGTTATGGGCGATCGACCAGATTCACCGTGATTAGTCCCATCCTTAATAATTGGTTAATGAACTGGTGTAGTTCAGGTGGTTTGGTTGGGCCTGTTCAACGTGGTGTAGCGTTGATCAGTGGAGATCCAATGTTACTTTGATCACTCAACAGTTTTACTGTTTTACTCAATAAAATGCTTTACAACCGCCTTTATGCAAATAGCGACAAACCGTCCTTGTATCCCCTTGCACGTCTACATCATTGGTGTGGCTTGCTGAGTACGGTGGTTGTACTCAACCTTGCTATTGTTCCCCTTTTTTAGAAGTGTAGTGCTTCTGAGCTGAAGACGAAGTTAGAGTACCAAGGCTTAGACCCCGGTTGAGTTTTGCCTGTGGAGTAGAGCTGAAGCCCCGCTAGGATCGCCTTTTTTCGCTGTCGTCGTTCTCTTTCGGTGTGAGGACTAAGTGCCTCTTTTGTAAGTATTTTACGCTTTATTTATTTTTGGAACTGTATATTACTTGTCGTTTTGTGCACCCTAGCTGGTTCTGGATAGGGATTTAATACACAAAATAGTCTAGAAATTTGGGTTAAATTTCTTGACGTGACACCGGGCCACCTCCTCCTCCTCGGCATAGCAGCACGTCGTGTGGAAAGTATTGGTGGAAACGATTGCACTGATCCTGTGTGTCGCCTTCGTGTTGATATATATGACATGAAAAACCATGCCGTGGCAATGCAAAGAATTGCGCAGCTAGGCAACAAACCTAGCCGACTTACAAGGAGATGGATTACAGGCGATAATGGATAAGGCAACAAACTCTAACAGATCAGCCATTATCGCATGTGATAGGATCGGTTAAACCAGATCCAAACTAACCTTATCATCTAACACCCTCTCTCAATCCAAACCGTGCAAGGTTCAGGTTGCTCTTGAAATTCTCCAACAGTCGCACAGACAAAGGCTTGGTGAGCCCATCTGCAACTTGATCATTAGTTGATACAAAATCAATTTCTAAAAGCTTTTGACTTACCCGTTCTCTGACGAAATGATAGTCAACTTCTATATATTTTGTTCTGGCATAAAACACTGGATTTGCTGACAGATACTTAGCACCAAGGTTATCACATCATATCTTAGCAGCTCTAGGCCTCTTGACTCCTAACTCAGTAAGTAAGGTTATCACACATTATTTCTGCTATAGCATTTGCAATGGCTTTATATTCTGACTTTGTACTATACCTAGACACTGTGGCTTGTTTTCTAGCACTCCAGGAAACCAGATTTGACCCCAAGAATAATTCGGCCTCTGAATCAATTGTAACGTGCCCCCAGCCGGTCAGACTGCCCTGTCTGCACGGTCGGACCGGCACGCAATGCCGGTCAGACCGCCGCGACCACCGGTCAGACCGGCCGTACAATGCCGATCAGACCGTCTCTGGTCTGTGGTTTTGCCAATTTTGCCCAAAGATTTAAAGTCAAGCACCGGCTTTTCTAATATCAAAAATACCCCATTCTTCACATTATAGCCAGATGCTTGTTATATCAAATTATTGGACCAAACTTCCTTCTCTCTAGACATATGAAAATTTTAATATCCAACTAATATGACTAGATGAATACTAATTCAAGTGGCTTTTGAAACAATAATAATCAAGGCATAAAAACATTTAGCCACTTGAAGTATAATCAATAATGAACCACCAAAGTCATATGTTTCACATGCATAGATTCCATAAAACTACAAATGTCAGTAATCAGCTTGAGCATGTATGCAAAATATTATAACAATGCCAATATTCCTAAAGATAACAACTCTAGATAGTATTAAAACAAATCATTATATTGGCCATTGACATAAGCCGAATTACAAAGAAGCAAAATTTCATGGTGCAATAATTATGAAATCTATATCTTGTATGGTGATCCATAAAAACATACATGATTTGGCTTTTAATAAATATCAAATACCAATAAGCCAAATTATACTTAAATAAATTATATGCCAACTTTCTAATTCCACCACTTAAAACTGGCATGTGCAACATGTTTGTATAATATCAAATTAATAAGCAAAACACACATAAGCTAGATAGCAAGCAATGTTCTAACATGGCATAGACATACTATAACGATGAGCACAATAAACCCATACCTTGCCTTAGCATCCAACAAATGACGGCTCAAATATATGATGTTTGTATCCATTGCAGTTCATCCCTCTTGATTCCTTCGTAAGCATATTAATGTCCCCCCCCCCCCCAAGAGCAAAATCGGCTTTCTTGATTACACGATTTTGAAGGCAAGATAAATACCGTAGTAGCATCCATAGCAACATGTGGAAGAGGCTTGCCTCTAATGACCGATGATTTTTCTTTCATTGAATTTGATTTATCACTACTCTAGGAAATCACCAATCTCTTATCTTTTTATTCCTTAGGTCTCCACACTTGCTTATGTACTGCTCAAGGTTCTAAATTTTTACATGTTTGGTCCCTCATGTCTTCGGCCTTCTTTTCTTTTTGACCTATGGCTCGAAGACGTTGTAGCCTCCTCTTTTGAGAGCGAGATAAGTCGGAAGGTATCCACTTCGGCTGTGGTTGTTTTCCAGGAGCTAAGCTATGATTCTTGATATTTTTGGTCGAAGTGGAAGCTTCTGTGTTGCCCTCAATTTTCTCAATATTCTCTAATGCCACCCGGTCAGGCCGGTCTTTGGGCCCGGTCAGACCAGCTACAAGCCATCGGTCAGACCGGCCGTAGGCCGGCGGTCAGACTGGCCTGTTGGCCTGGTCAGATCGGGCGTAGGCCAGCGGTCAGACCGGCCATAGGCCGGTGGTTAGATCGGCCAGATGTCCCAGTCAGACTCCCGCTATTGGCAGTCATGGTGTCGGCTTCAACCTTTTCTGCTTGTATAGTTTCCACCGCATCTCCAGTAGGAACATCTTGAGACTCTTCCTTGATAAAAACGACCTCCGGAGCTTTGGCTTCTTTTCTCACCCACACCTTCTTCACCTTTTTAACCTTTGATCCACCAGACCGATTCTTTTGTGAGAAACGGTCTTGTCTTGAGTTAGATGAATGACTTGGTACTGTCCTAGGTGATCCCTTCCATCCTTGATGAAACAGCGTAGAGAATTGAGGCATCCACGGCATGTAATACAGAAAAGGATAACCGAATGGTGGCATTGGATATGGATACCATGGCGTCACAACCGGAGGTTTGTATGGAGTTAATATTGTTGATGACTTTGATTGCTTTGGGGTTGACCAAATCTCTTTCTAGGAAGTGATCTTGGTCCTCTTAAATCACTTTAGGCCGATCATCAAATCATTGACCGGCCAATCCCTTATTGTATTTAGCCATAAGCATCTCAAAAGTGAGCTTCGGCTTTTTAGTCTTTTGGGAACTAGATGACTCATCTTTTGCAACGTTACGATCTTCGGCCTTAGAATTATTGATCATAATTGTCTCAGGCCGAAGATATCTAATAATAACATTTTTCCCTTTCGTGGATTCGGCTTGACTAGGCCGAATCAACACTTTCTTCTTGTCAAAGTCAATAGGAGCAATAGGAAGGGAATTACTAACAATTCCGGTCTTAGGCATAGGTGTGACCGAAATAATTTCACAAGTGACCGATGAATCATCAACCGGCCTTTGCTCCATCAAGCTTGCATCTTTAAAATATCATGAAACTTATGCTCCATTTGTGACCAAGTAGAAATCGAACTAGGAGCAAGTAAACTAAACCATATAGATGCAAAGTTTAACAAAGAAAGAGGAAACAATTTTAACTTAAGCAAATCATCACTACCGGCCGTACCACATTGATCAATAAAGCGGCTGATATGCTCCATTGTAGTCATAGTATTCTCACCTGTAAATTTCGTGAAGTTGGGCACCTCAAATCCTTGCGGGTATGGGACCGAATCTACGTGTTCAGGATACGGCCTTTGATATGTACGCATAGCTACTTATTTAGACTCTATTTCACTACTATCCCGCAAGACATTGTCACAATCTTTTCCAACATCCACATGACCGATTTGCGACTCGGTCTTAGATGACAGTACTATTTCGCTTTCGCTTCTGACACAATCCGAACCGTTAGTTAGTTCGGCTATATTTTCAATGGCACTACTGTCTAAGCTAACAACATAATCCGAACCATCACTTGGTTCGGCTATTCCATTATTGCCTAAACTAGTAAACAATCCGAACCAACACTTAATTCGGCTATACTTGTTATTGCACTATTTTCCAAACTAATAACACAATCCGAACCAACACTTGGTTCGGCTATACATGCTATTTCATTATCATCTTAACTAGCATTTAAACTATTGTCATCCACTCGGCTTTCCTGAGCCAGAGCTTCATGCAACACATGATCAACATCAAGAAATATCTGGCCATTCAATCTCTCTTTAATAGAATCAAGCAATTCATTATATGCAATGTCGGCCAAATCCTTTTCAGCTGTATTCAAACTAAAACATCGGCTTTTAGCATCTCTAAACCTCTCAATATAATCAGTGACAGATTCATCGTGTTTGTGCCTAACCGATGTTAGACCAGACAACCTAAACTCAGTTTCACCAGTGTAAAAATAATCATAGAATTTTTGTTCTAATTGAGCCCAAGTATGAATAGAATTTACTGGCAAAGAAGTAAACCAAGTAAAAGCAGTACCAGACAAAGAGAAAGAAAACAAACGCAATTTGAGAACATCATTAGTACTAGCTTCACCACATTGTGCAAGGAACTGGCCTATGTGTTTCCAAGTAGTCCTCCCATCTTCACCACTAAACTTAGTGAATTCAGGTACTCCAAAACCACGAGGGTATGGTATATTATCAAAATAATCAGGATACGACTTTTGGTAAACCTTAGCACAATTTCTTGGCTCAATTCCAAATGCTTTTCTAATGATGTTACTAATTTGCTCTTCCATATTCTCAGGTCTTGGTTGTGGATTTGGTGGCCTAAGAATTGGTGGTTGTGGCGGCACAATATGATTATACTGGCCATAATGCGTGTTTTGTGCCAATCCATCCACTTGATGATTTTGGACTAGCTCATAGCAACTGTTGGCACAAATAGCATGGGTATGTGGAATCAGGGTTTATGATTCCGAGGAAATCCGACCGGATTTCACGAAATTTCGATGTTTCGATGAGGCTCGAAAGTAGAAACCGATTGAGATTTCGAGATGTTTCATCCAAATTCAAATTTGAATTGATAAAAAAGAGAAAAAAATAAATAAAATCTTATAAATCCTATGTTATTCATAGAACCTATTGGGATATAAATTTTCAAAAAAATGATGTATTGTGTGTATTTACTGAAACTTACATCAGGAAAGAAAAGAATAAATAAAGAATTAAAAAGGGAAAACACTTACATGGGCCAAAACCGACCGCAATTAAAAAAAGGAAACACTGATCGAAATCTCGCCAAAACCGATCGGTTTTCGAGAACTTGTCGGCAAACTCAGGGAATTTGTATTCAAATTTTGGTTTATGAAATTTGTTCGGAATTTACCGGTTTTCCACCGGATTTTGTGAAATTCCGAATTGCGCTAGTGTTCGAAACAGAAGGGATTGTCGGAATCGTAAACCCTGTGTGGAATAGCATGACTAACAACATTAACATGAGGCAAATAACAACTAGAATCAGTACTATTAGTCATGGGAGAAAATCCTGGAAGAGGTTCCGGGGCATCGGTCTGACCGGCTATAGATAGCCCAGTCTGACCGGCCAAGCACCCAGTCTGAACAGGGGTCAGTGATGCAGCCAGACTGGCCACAGGAGGCATGATCTGGCCAAGATAAGGCACGGTCTGACCGACATATGGTACGGTCTGACCGGGCGTCATGCACGGTCCGACCGTTGGCTAGGTTCTTTGTATAACCGATTCCTGTGGAATCGGCTGTGTGAACGCCCGTTGATCTATCCATTGTATTATAGGTACATTGTATATATGCAAAAGTAGAAGTAGCATTATATTGTTGATAACTGGCTATTTTAGAGCAAGTTTTCTTAATAGATTCATCAAATGTGGTTTTAAAAACATCTTCTAACATATCATGATTTTTATCAATATAAGCATTAATAGATGCATCTATACAACGTTCAACATGTTTTCGAATAACAAGAGATGGATCGAGCGGATTGGAGGTTACCTTATCAAGGACAAGTTTGAGAGGAGGACCAGGTTTGAGAACCACACCTTGATGCATGGGTCCTGATGAGCGATCTCGCCGGGATCTCCTCCATTATCGCCTTTATTCGCTTCTCCATGACTTGACGCTGCTCCTCATCAAGATCCTCCAATGTGATCTCATCGATCTCGTTCCTGCTCGTCATGGTTGATGAAGAAATTCCTTGATTAATTTTGGCCATATATCTTACAGCCGAAACATTTGACCCAATAGATTAATATACAGTCTTAATTTCCTTGGTATGTTACTATGTGTATGTAGCAAAAATATCCACAAATCAAGAAATCAGTAGCCTTGGTCGGCCGATCTCTTGTGTTTTGTGGGATGTGTACACCTAGCAAAGATATTTGATCTCTTGGTAAACAACTGAGTAAACCTAGCAAAAATTTGGAAACTAATCTAAAGCCTTACAGGACAGCCGATATAATTGAATCGGCTTTGATTGATTTTTTTTATTGGAACCGATCTTGATTTCTTTTCTCGGGATATGTGCTAATACATGCGACACAGGATCGGTATTGCTCGCTGTCTATTGCTTGCTGGCCTTGATGTATGTGTGTACACAGAAAGCACAAAACTGAAGCACCACATCCTTGCCACTGAACCCACATTGTTATAGATATATGAGGATCTGGACCCATATATTATAGACAGTGAGTAGCAAATAATTAATTGACACATTTTAAAATGACCCAAAGTTAAATGTTCCCCAGGCAAAAACTCGTCACTGCTGCTCGTCTTTGAATCGGCTTCGGACTGGTAACAGCCAAACGCCGAAACTTTGTGGCGAAGGCAAGGACGGCACTCGGCGTAGATTGAAGCAGAAACGATTGCAGTGGCCGAAGTATAGATTAATTCCAGCCGTATGGCCGAAAATCGAAACATTTGATTCGACGAAACTATATCTGAATATTTAAATAAAATTCGGTCGTAATATGGCCGAATAAATCGTTTCCCAGCGAAGTCATCAAAAAATCATGTTAGCAACTTCTTTGGTAAGAAAACAATCACGATCGGGACATCTAAACGCCTTGCGGTAATATGGAGTTGTCAACCACCCCAATCTAGCCAAATGGTCAAATCAAGATGGATTTTGTAGAAAAACAGCTAAACCAGCTAGCGGAGCCGATTTAGAGATCAAAACCAGCCTCTAGGCCGATTTAGATTGATATGAGGATAACTACCCGTCGCGTGGACGAACGGAAGGTTTACGGGACAAACCTACAAAGAAATAATCGCACTCTCACGGTGACGGCGAACGATTTACGACGAAAATAGATAAAGATGGACTAAAACTAAAATAAAGTAGAAAACATGGCTAAAAAGTAAAAGAAATATGAAAAAACGATTCAAGTAGATTGTGTGTTGTTGGATAGATTACAATTGAACCGGCCTTGTCCCTTATATAGGGGTTGATCTTACCCTCTACATGCCCTTCTCCACGTCCAACTCAGGCTAGAAACCAATAGAAACCCGAAACCTGCCTTCCCGAGCAAGGAAACCACATGCCGCATATGACGAAAACGGAGTCTGACTCGGACTCTGCCAGTCAGACCGACCACATGCCGCCGGTTTGACCGGCCCTCTGGCAGAGATCTGACCGGCCCACATATGGCGGTCAGACCGGCCCTCTCTGGAGGAAACCGGCAGAGCCCCAAACTTTAGCAATTTTTCCTATTTTAATTCTAGATGCTAAATTTAGGTGTAAACAACCTCACCAGATACCGTGGGGATAAAAACAAGGCAAAATTGTTTATATAGCATCGAAAGTTCACGTTTTTGAATTTATAGCACCGAAAGATACCGGTTCACTTTAATAGCACCCAAAGTTCACCCCGTTCCTATTTTTAACACTTCCGTCAATTCTCGATCGTTTTCCTTCCGTCTTGATCCTAGCCAGACACACGATATGACATTTCTACCCTCATTGATATGCATTCTACTTGTACTTGTGACGGGTAGAAACGTCATATCGTGTGCGTGGCTGGGATCAAGACAGACGGAAAACGATCGAGAATTGACGAAAGTATTAAAAATGAGAATGGGGTGAACTTTAGGTGCTATTAAAGTGAACCGATATCTTTCGATGCTATAAATACAAAAACGTGAACTTTCAATGCTATATAACCAATTTTTCATAAAAACAACGATAACTTTGAAGTGAACCTAGCTTATGCCTTCAATGACACAATCAACTCCTAGTCTCTTTTTGAATTGCCTTTTTCCGGACAGACTCTATACCTAGTCAAACAAAAGGGCGATTCCCGTGCTCGCCCTGCTTGATCGAGCTTTCATCAACTACTGGAATAATCTTGTAGCCTTCATCAACTACTGGAAAAATCTTGTCCAAAACCCCAATGTGAAATCACTCAGGCCTCATTTGACAGACCGGGATCCCGGCCCATATCCCGAGAAAAAGCCCGCAAGAAAATTTTCCTACGACCATATTTCCTGACCAGGGTGTGTTTAGTTTACGTTAAAAATAGAAGTTCAGATGAAATTAGAATGATGTGATAAAAAAGTTGAAAGTTTATGTGTGTAGAAATATTTTGGTGTAATAAAAAGTTGGAAGTTTGAAAAAAAAGTTTGGAACTAAACTCGGCCTTAGGGTGTGACCGTGTTTAGTTTCCCCCTATTTCCAACTTTCCATCACATCATATCACATAAAATTTTTCCTACACATATAAACTTTCAACTTTTTTTCCAAACTCCCAACTTTCTTCAAACTTCAAATTTTTTCAGGAACTGTGTTTAGTTCACACCAAAATTGAAAGTTTGGTTAAAATTGGAACGATGTGACGGAAAAGTTAGAAGTTTGTGTGTGTAGGAAAGTTTTGATGTGATGAAAAAGTCTGAAGTTTGAAGAAATATTTTGGTACTGAACACGGCCCGAGAATAAGTTCATCGAAGGTTCCTCAACTTAACAGCGAGATTTTCTGAGGTCCCTTAACCACAAAATCAAAAATGTGTACCCCTAAACAAACTCACTGAAACCGTTCAAAAAGAGGTATTTTTATTTGGTTTTGCTGACGTGGTATCCTAGTCAGAAAAAAATTACGTGGGACCCACATATTAGCTGCACAATTTTTTCCTTCTCTTTTCTTCTCCTTATCTTCCCTTTTCTCTCCTCTCTTCTCTGGCAGCGGGCGGAGAGCCAGGGGAGTGGATGGCGAAGGTGGAGCCGGGTGTGCTACTGGCGCTACCGCCGCGGCAGACGGAACAACTAACCGACCATCGCTGCTCCGCCTGCCTGCTACGCCCGTCGACCGCTCGCCGCCGCGCTCGCCCGCTCCCGCCCCCACCGATGGGAGCGAGGCGGCCGGCCTCGGCGGCGTGAGAGGGGCATAGGAGGGCCGAGAGAGGGGCGGAGGCGACGGCGGCGGTGCTGCCGAGTTCCTTTCCCTGTCACTGGTCGCTGACCGGTCGAGGGACGACATCGACGCCGTGTTCAACCCCCAATGGCGCCGTACAATTCTACTGCTTGCTATATAACTTAACGATTATAAAGCTTGAAGGATAAATTGAAGCTTCGCTTTTCTTGAGCTATGGTGTTTCTTTGCGTTTTCTTCTTTGCAGCGAGGTGACCAGGCGCTGTACAACGGGTTCGGGGCCGCCGGAATGCATGGTGACGCCGTCATGCAGCCGCCGACATTCGGGCAGGTACGCGGCCAAGAACTCCTGTGGGTTCAACTTATCCCCCGATTCATTCTGCTTCTTTACCAGCGTTGGAAACAACTGCCTGCCGCCGCGCTCGCCTACCCCCACCGCTCCTGCCTGCTTCGCCTGCCGCCGCCGCGCTTTCCCGCCGTCGCCCCGCCCGTCTCGGTCCGTCGAAGAAGACGAGAGAAGAGAAGAAAATCTTAATTTTAATCTTAACTATTTAAAAGATTTGGATTTTTCCTTTCGTCACATCTTCACCCCGCGCGGTTTTTAGTCGGTAACCCCTTTTTCCGTCCGTAACCCTGTTTTTTTTTTCCCGTGTTTTCCGTTTTTCCCACCGCAGCGTCCACAACAGCGATTTCTGCTATCCGATTTGTGATCGGATCTAATCTAATATGACGCTACTTTTCCCACCCCATCAAAAAAAACACCGATTCCTACTCCAGCGCAAATCACGCAAAAAAAAATCCCATACCGATTCCTACTCCAGTCTAACAGATTAAGCCCACAAGCCCAAGTTTAAAAAGAAACAACACCGATTCTAATCCAGTTTGCGTGCACAGGTTCAGTATCCCCCACACCGATTCCTACTCCAATTTAATATTACATTACATTACAGGCAATATATAAGTATAAATAATAGAAGCAGACAAGAAAACATATATCACAAGGCTCTTCCTCTAAAACATCAAGCCAGCTTTCAATCAGGCAATAGAAATAATAGAAGCACACAAGAAAATATTAATCGCAAGGCTCTTCCTCTAGGACGTCAAGCAATCTCCAATCAATGTCGATTCCAGGTTATCAACCAAGTCAATCCTGAATGCAATTTTAATTTCATAAGATAAGTCAGCTTATGAATTCGAACTAACAGTACCATCATAAAATAAAAGAGGTCAACCAGACATACATGAAGTTTTTATACAGAAATTAAAGAGGTCAACCAGACATACATGAGCCTTGTTTTCAGAAGAGAATGTTTAGCTGAGCCTTTCATATGCACAACCAATGCTATGTATGGTTTTTTTTCCCGTCGATGCAGAACAGTTAGCAAGTTAGCAACAGTCAATTTTTTCAAGTTAGCAACAGCCAATTTTTTCAGTTGTCCAGCGGCACATAGCAACACGGAAGTTCCAGACGGGTCCTTCAATTCAGACATTCACATGAATGCAGAACATAAATCATGCACACAACAAAATCATCACAAGAGCTTGCAATCAATTAGGCTACTCAAAATGATTGTTCAGATTAGACATATAATGTTTTGGTGTTTTCATACTACTATTACTTGACTAACTAAAATATACAGGATACAAGCTTAAGCTTGCAGTAAGTGGAAGTGCACAATATAAGAACCATGACAGTAATCTGATTCCTACAGAGATAACATATCAAAGACAGTAATATATTTGATATAGTACCAGTCATAAACCAATCAATCTATAACCAGCAATATTGCGCAGCGATTAGAGGTGGTGTGGGAATTGAACTTACCATATATCTTACCTATTGACCATATATTTTCTTCCTGGGCTCCTGGTGTACTGCCATACCCACCATCACCCCCATTGCTGCCCAAGTAACCACTAGCACCAGGCATCCCATTGCTACAAAAGCCTTTGGGTTTAGTGAACCTAGATTTGTGACCTGCAAAAAAAATTTTGGTGTCAGTTGGAAGATACAGAATTAGACAGTGTCAAATACTGCATGTGTCCTGAAACTGATGAAAATTACAGATGTGAATGTTTTCGAGAAAGAATTATGCTCTCTTATTATAAAAGAAGGGATTGCTCCTGTAGATTTCTTAAGACTATATTATCTAGTACTTCTGTTGTTAAATCCAACTACAATGTACATGAAAACGCACATGGAAGTTAGAGAATCTATTTAATTCGTACGAACAATAAACATTTGACTATAGTGGTCTGCCGAACCCAATTCCGTTCTACCTATATATGAGCAGCCATTAATTGTTTTGCTTAGTTTCAGCCTAAGTGGATTTTTGTTGCCCCATAGTCCAATTATTCTTGATCAGCAATGATCATCACCATCTCTGGTTCTGTATCCTGGTTTCCATTTGCGATGATTTCGGCTAACTGTCGTTACAATTGTTGTTTATTTTTGTTCACTGCATTGCAGAGTGGAGGAAGAAACTGGTCATAGTATATTAATTTGGGCGGGAATCATGGCTGGTCGATTGAGGGAAGATTAGTTTTGTTTTACTAGCAGTAGTTTCCTATACTGTATCGAGTAAATGTCCTGTTTTACTAATCTTCCTAGACAATCCTTCTTTCGGCATACTTTCTTCAATTTGACAAATAATACTATGCATGTATCCTTTCTTTAGTTCTCTCTCGGAAACTTGTTGTTTCAGGAAGCTATACTAGCTGTAGCAAATAGCTGTCATACTAAGGCTGAGTTCGGCATACGGGGTTGGGAACTAATCCCACCCGTACGCAAAACGGAGTCTAATTAGGTATT
Organism: Oryza meridionalis; assembly: GCA_000338895.3. Classification (NCBI taxonomy): domain Eukaryota; kingdom Viridiplantae; phylum Streptophyta; class Magnoliopsida; order Poales; family Poaceae; genus Oryza; species Oryza meridionalis. The sequence goes on from CM002531.2 coordinate 4,759,762, forward strand.
AGCTAATATTTTTGAAAAATAAATTAATATGATTTTTAAAGCAACTTTTATATAGAAAACTTTTAAAAAAAATACAACGTTTACGCGTGGAAAAAGAGAAAGATGAGTTGGGAAAGAAGGGGGAAGAACACAACCTAAGTAGTTGGTTCACTTCGCTATACACTGTCATATTGGTTCTGGTTCAGTCAGTAAGTGCCCATAATCTATGTTATGACACTCTGCATTCTCTCTTGAAAACGAACATGCTTTTCTATTTATTTTGATGATGCCATCCCAGAACAATTATTCTTGTAATGGAGAGGATGATTGGGAGATTCAAGATGCCTTATTGGATATGGTTGGCACACATGCATTTCATCAAGTTTTTGTACCTGGAGAACATTTGGCAGATTTTGTACATACTTTTATCCAATCGTGATATAAGCAAACGCTAGCTAGCATGGGTTCTCTATAGTCTGGTCTGTAGACTTCAGCCCTATTTATTTGATTACTCATCATTCGTTCTTGTTCAAGACATTATAACCTTGTATGAAATACTATAGTATTTGCATGTGTTGATGCATGGATGTCATTGATACTTCTTCGACTTTGATGATATATAGTGTTGTTACATCATAAAGCTCATCATGAGCTCGTGATCTCGTGATCTCATGATCTCAGTATGTTTTTTTTTTAATCGATCTCAGTATGTTTTTTAGATCAATTTTTTTTATGATCTTGTAAAAAGTACCTCATTTTCATATGACTGTATTTTCTATATTCTTGTTGAATATTTTTATTTTTATTTTTATTCTAGATTTTCTGCTGTTTTTTTTTCAATTTATCTAGATTTTCCCTTTTTATTTTTTCTGCGATTTTTCTTATTTTTCGAGATTTTATGTGATTTTTATTTTTTTGTTTTTTGGCTACATGGAAAATTTCCCATAGCATGTTTTCCAAAATTTTTCCCAAGGTCTTTTTCCCTTGGCTCCCAAATGAGCTCTCACTCGATTAACCTTGGACCACGCACCCTTCAAATTCAAGCTTCCACTAAAATTCCCCCATCACAAACTTACCTCCTTACTGGTAGCATCTTTCGGTCTAAGTACAGGAATTTATGTGTGGTTTTGGTTTGCTGTTATGGTGGCGTAGTGGGTTGTTCTGTGCATCTATTTTGGTTAATTGAAAGCATTTTGTTCAACTAACACCATGTGATGCGATGCACCTGTTGGTATAGCCTGCGAGAAAAAAATTCCTGATAATGAGACCATGATTTCCTGATACAAGCATACATGTCATGCATGCTAAAATTAAACCCTTTATCTTGGCACTACCTACGTACTCCCTCCATAAAAAAAAAAGTACAACGAATCAAGACACATTCAGTACTAGGTTGGTTTTTATGGGATAGGGAGTATATTTGACTTTTTTAATTATCCACGGATCTTCTCAAGAGTAAATCTTAATCTTCTCTCTTGAAAAGAAAGGCTTATCTCTGTCCTAGGTTTGTCCAAGTTTTGGTCCGGATATCACCAATTTAACTCTTTTGAGTCAATCTCCAAAGACATAGGTCAAACCCAATTTAAAGTTCAAATTCTTTTCCAAATGCCCTCGCAAAATTCCCTCAAATTCGAATTTAAGCTCAATTTCATAGATCAAATTAAAATCCAAATTCTCTTACTTTAATTCTTCAAGATTTGCATGTGTGCGCTTGTTGGAGTGAGTGTGTGCGCTATTATTTTTCTAGAAAAAAGCTTTTTGTAAGTTCAAATATTCCTCAATTAAAGATCTTTGTAAGTGCCCAAGTATTGAAGATCTTTCCTCAATTCAATTTCCCATGATGATGACCGAGAGAGCCGCACCGACGCTTCAGCGAGCGTACTCACGCGGGATCATCAGACGTACGCACGCGGACGTCGCACGGGTATCGCACGACCGACAATCGGAAATATCCTTATTTAGGTTACGTTATTACGAGTTCGCTAATTCGTGCGAGTATTTCATAATTGCAATTGGCCAATCCGTGTACATAAATATATATAGTGTTTAGGTGAATTTTTTATCATGATCGATTAGAATGTTTAAGTGAAACTTTTCAACAGAATGTTTAATTTTAAAATTGAAAATTTTGAAAACTTTCAACTCAAATTATGAAAACTTTCCAACAGTAATTGAAACTTTCAACTCAGAATTTAAAAAGTTACCACTCAGTATTTGAAAACTTCAGTCTCACACAGTAGCAGGCAAATTAGCGTACAGCAAAATGAATCAACACTAGCACTTGAGTCCCTAGAAAGACTTATACGAATTGATAATTGCAGCGTCATCCTGCTTCCAGCTACCAAACTTTGTGGATTCACATCTTCACCATCGCCGTTATGAAAATGGCGCTCAGAACAGAAGCTATTGCAATCCGTTTCACGACTAGCTTTATTCTGTCAGTAATGGACACACAAAGGCAGGAGATGAGTTTAGAAAAAAAAATGTACAGCACGTACATACATATATTATACTATTTTAGTCAGCAAAAGAAAGAAGGCATTATTAACACGAGATTACAATCAGTAGTGCAAATTTACTTACCCGTAACCATTAACTAGGTGCTTAAGTTCACGGTATGGCGGAAGCTGCCTGAGTATCCTTTCGTCCTCCAGGTTGGAGTTCTCACCACTATATTTCAGCTGCGATAGCAGATGGAACAGCTCGATTTTCTTCTCCTTGACTTGTGCCCTAAGGCTAGCAGGTTCTTTGTTGCTGATACCAGACTCCCCGTTCACAGTAGGTTCTGCGTGAGGAAAATGCCGGTCATACCAGGTCTTGACTTGTGGCCTAATGCTCGCAGGGATACGAGACAGCTCCAGTTCCACATCCACGATATGTTTTGATTGAGGCAAATGATCATGCTGGCCATACAAGGAGTTGTCAGCATGAAGGTAGAAAAGATATATATGAGAAAAATAAACTAAACATATTCGATCAAAGTTGTCAGCATGAAGGTAGAAAGCTTGAATGCTTGGTTCAAATTTGTTAGCTAAATTTCTAATGATCAACGAGTACATGAGGCAATTTGTGCACAAGGTTAGAGAAGGAAACATAGAGTGCACCTTCTCTTTATTACCAAATTTGTTAGCTAAATTTCTTCTAATGACCAACATGAATAGCTTAGGCAGCTTTGCACAAGGTCAGAGGGGGGGAGTGCGTGGAATCATTTCAGTATTAACATTTAAGCAGGTAATATTGAAATCGATGTCCTAAAAAGCTGTATGCGGGTAGAATAAGGAGGATTGTCTCCTCAATGTCCTTATAGTTTGGAACTAAAACCTAAAACTAAAGGCGGCGGAGAATGAAGAAACATACCCTACTTCAACATTTAAAGAAGAGCCTTGCGGGTTAATGACAAGATCGGCTTAGAAAAAGGGAACAGCTCTAGTGATAATGAAGCTCGAAGTGCTTTCCGATCAATCAGTAGCAATTAATACCAGTTAAATCATAACGGACGGGGCCTACATGAGTTTATAGTACTAAGTTTTCACTACTGTCACAGGGAGGTGTTGTGAGGTAGAGTGTTGTTTACTATTGTCATTCATCTCATGTGTTGTTACTAGAGGGGCTTTTAGCAAGCTAGCTCAGATGATTTAGCTTCAATTAATATAATTCTGCTTTCTACAATTTAATCCATGTTACTTGTTACTAAGCTCCTAATCTGGTCACATTTTTTTTTCCTTGGTAGTGATGAAGTACTCATTGGGTGGAGATGGAATGACAGGAACATCAACTTTAAAAGAAATAGATTTGTGACCATGTGTTGTCAATAGAGCAATGTTATATGCAAGTTTGTGTGTAAACTGTAGTTAGTATATGATGCCAACTGCTATAGATTTAGTCCAGTTGACGTCAACTACAGATTTAATCGAGTTGTTGCCCATGGAGTACCAAAGGTTGTGTTGTTAAATTGGAGGTCATTAAGTCAAATGTTTGCAATGGCAAGCACTAATTACTTGTTCTGCTTGTTTTAAAAGTTTGAGAAGTTTTTCTTGTGACTATATTGGAATGGTTTACTGGAATAATTACTAACTGAAATATTTTGGTCCTATTTTATTTTTTTCACGCTTATAAGTTAGTTTTTAGAAATATTTTTATTTTCTTTAAAGTTTTTCAAATTTTCTGTGGGTTGTAATTTTTGACCTTGTCATACTATTTAAATTCGATTTTTTTGTGTATATTAATTCAAATTTTGGGTAACATTACTGCTACAATCCCTGAATGTTATTTAAGTTATGAACTTTACATGAGACATTTCTATGTGATCCAAACAGTAACGATTCCTACACCCACAGTGGAGATGGATTGGGAGGGGATTAACCCAATCCCCCCACCTGGGTGTATCTCCACAGGGAAAATTCACAATCCCTCACCAGGGTGTATCTCCACATGGAAAATTCACAATCAGTAGCAATTAAAATAGCAGTTAAATCTTAACGGACGGTGCCAATCGTGTCATTAGGTCTTAAAATTGTTCAGTTATATTTTTATTTATTCCAAATCGATAGATACCAAACAGGATAGCTCGTCATCTATTGCCGAGAGAGGACGACGGTAAAAGGGAAATCAGGGACAAACGAGCACATACCTTTTTATTGTTTGGAGCAGCTCCGGCGGAGCTGAATGAGCGGAGGAGCGGCATCCGGCCGCCGGCGCCGGGGATAAGCCTCGGCAACAACCGCCGTTGTTCCTCTCTAACCGCCGGCGACGGCGGTACGAAAGCCGTCGCCTGTTGAAGGGCGCGACCGCTGACCTTCCTCGCCGCAAATCGAAGCGCCGCCGCCATGGACGATTCCGCTGCAAGATCCCTAAGCGGTCGGTTCCTAAGCTCCTATATTTACTCCAATTCCTCGATCCCTCCTCGGATCTGAATTTGGGGCCGCAAGACACCAGGTTTGCTATATATGTACGCACACTATCAGATACAAGTCGGATACAAGGAGCCGATACCGACGCCGTGTCGTGACCAACCCGCATTCGACTTACTACATATCCAGTCCAGATACAAGTCGGATACAAGGAGCCGAGAGCGACGCCGTGTCGTGACCAACCCGTATTCGACTTACTACATATCCAGTCCAGATACAAGTCGGAACTCGGTAAGTAATTACTACTATTTCGTGAACAACTTATTTTGTTATCTTAATACTAAATATCAATCTTATCTTATCTCCATCTCTACTTCCCTATATCTTCTCCGTACATGCCAATGCGTTGCAACGCCTCGAGAATCTCAAATCGGTAAGAATCAAAGTCTAATTTGATATATTACCAAATTAATCGATAGAATCGAGTCTAATTTGATGAATTAGCATAGGATTTAGAATTCAGACTTAGATTTATTTTTCGAGCCTACTTAGAAATTTATCCAACGGAGTTTAATTTAAAAAATATGAACCATATTTGATAAATATTTTAGTCAAACCAGGGAATTACATTGCAATGTGACGGAAAAAATCATATTATATAGGTACACACAGGATGATGTGACGAACAATAACAACTAATTTCAACACTGGTGAGAAAAATATTGACAAATTAAAACAACAATCTCTGAATTAAACATCGAGTTTAAAAGGAAAAAGTCCACAATAAAATGATATTGCACTTTGATAACATTTATTATAATATACTCTAGAAGTACAGAAAAGGTAAAGGAAATCAAAATTGGCTCAAAATAATGCCAAAGAAAATTCTGTAAATGACTAAATGAATTAAATCAACAGGAATTAAATAAAATCTTATTTCAGCCCATTACTTCCGTAACTGGCCCAAAATATCGGCCTGACCCATTCAGCATGAGCGCGCAGCAAGCGGTGCGCGACCCAACTACCGGCGATAGCTCGATGTAAGGCGAACTGAGTGCGGCCTAGTTATCTTCCGCGGCCCAAAGACTGCGTGGCCCAACAGCAGTGGTGGCTAGACGCGGGGCCGATCTGAGCCGTCTGATCTGATGGACGGCTCAGATCGGTCCCGCGTCGATGAAATCATCGGCCGGAGGGGGGATGGGTCCGAAAACCTTAACCCTAATCCCCTTTCTCCCCTACTCTCCCCGATGCAAACTCCGGCGACGCGAGAGAGTGGATGGCGGTGATGGTGGTGACGACGGTCCGTTGAGGTGGAGTACGCACACGGCAGCGAGCGGCTATGGCTTCACAGGCTGGGAGGCGCTCCCGAGGGCAGCGCCATGTGAAGCCACGGCGTCGGGGGTCTGACGAAGCGGGTGCGCAAGTGGCGACGGGCTCCGAGAGCGGCCGGGCTTCGTCGATGGAGTGTGGGGGTGGGGCGCCAAGCCAACGCGAACGCATGGGACAGAGGAGGAACTCCTAGATCCGCGCGCTCTAGGAGCTTGACGCGACCACGAGGAGGTGAAGTGTGCGGCGGTGCCGCTTCTCGGCAAGACCCACACAGTGGTGGGGTTTGCCGGTAGAATTAGGGCTCCAAATCTACTAAGAATCCAAACTCGAGCTTAATTTTCTTACTTTGATTTGGATTTGGATTTGATTCGGATTTCGGGGCTTATGATTCTTTTCAATTTGGGGATTTTGGGAAAATTGAAACCAACTGATCTCATTCTTCCCTTCCCATAATTTATTAATTCTACTGACATAAAACATGAAATTTAAAATAAGTCTAAACATAGCAGTGCATTATGAACCCTAATTCAATATTATTAACTTTAATTGAACATGAACAGGAGCTAATCTTTACTAAGCAGTAAAGATAAGAAGCTAAACAGATTAGATTAAACTTATTTGACTCAAAATTGTTCATCTCGAATCAAGATGGGACCGATGGCTTCTAATCATAGGGATGATGTGAATAAGGAATTGAGTAGGCTAAAGTTAAGCTCTGACAACACAATGTTAGAGTTCTAATTCAAGATCTTATTGTTTTAACCTATAAGCAATCACCTTTCAATTACGAAAATTAATTCTCTGACCTAAGATGAAGCCATTGAAGTCGATGTCTGGTTTAGAAATAATTTCATTTAGAAGCTGAAATAATTTTTTAGCAACTTTATTTGGCTAAGAAGGCTTATAAACAAATTTCTTAACATTATAAGCATTAAAATTGGCGGGATTTAGTTAAATTTGCTTTTGGCCCACGTCTTCCGAAGCCAACCCGTCTTCGCGCGAATGCGCTGTGTAGCGGGGACCCATCAATTTGACGGCCCGCAAGTCAAGCAAACAATCGCGGCCCACATACGCGGCGACGACCCGATGCACCTCCGCGCTCCAGTGGCTGCGTAATTAGCAGCGGCGGCGATCTGACGCGGGGCGAATCTGAGCTGTCCAATCTGATGGACGGCTCCGATCATCCCGGCGCCGGATGAAGCGTGACTGGGAGAGAGGGGCAAAACCGTAGCTCCCAAATCCTTCTCTCCTGATCCTCTTTCTCTCTGGCGACGAGTGAGCGGAACAACGGCGAAGGCAACGACGGCGGTCCGGCGAGCTGGTGTATGTGCGGTGACGAATGCCAAGCGGCTCCTACTTCACCGGTTGGGAGGCGCACCCGAGGACGGCACCTAGCCGTGTCACGGCATCGATGATCCGGTGAGGCGGGCACGCAAATGACGAGGTCCTCGTCGGCGGGGAGGGGGGTGGGTGTGGGGGGAGGGTGCGACACCAAGCCAGCGCTTCCCATCTCCGGCAAGGGACAATGGCAGGGTGCTCCAGGACAGCGCGTGCACAGGGAACCCGACGCGACTCCGAGGAGGTGAAGGTGCGGCGATGCCGCTTCCCGGAAAGCTCCGGTTAGCTTAGGGGCTTCAAGTCTGGTAAATAACCCGAACCCTTACCATAATTGATTTGGATTTTGACTCTTAGGGTTCTTACCTGAAATTAGGATCTTCGAATTTGGGGGAATTTTGTCGGGAAATTTCAGTCTATTTTATTCCCTCTTCTCGAGTTTGGGGAGTTTCAATCTCGTTTATTCCTCTTTAATTTTGGGAATTTCAATCTAGTTTATCCCTTTTCTCAATTTGGGGAAGCTATTTGTAGACCCCCGTTTTTATAACAGGAATCAAACGTGTAAATAGTACCATTTTCCTGGATCAAATAGTTTGGTACACACGAATTCATAGCTGAAATACCAAGTGCACATACACGAGTGTCTAGTACGAATTATTACATCATAAGCCCGCAGGCATAGTTTTAAATCATCGGACCGGGCGGTCCGGAATACATCGCAAAAACAGAAGTAGATAAGGCAGCGGCACGCCATTGCCACAGGCAACGACCGTAACTAAGACCTACTGAGCGCCATCGTCTTCATCACCCTCCTGGTAGTAAGCGTAGGGATCCTCCGAAGCTTCATCTCCGACCTCTGATTAAGTTTGTATATTGCAAGGGTGAGTACCAACCGTACTCAGCAAGCCACCACAGCAACAATGCACATGACAGGGGTATTCAAAGGATGGCTATGGTTCTTTTTGCGCAAAGCAGGTTTTGTAATTCTTTTCACAAGCCTAACACCTAGCACAGACTGATCAAATTTTAGTACCAGTGTTCATATTAAACAATGACGGTTCTGTCCACCATCCATTGTGATCCCAAGAATAGCTTCCCGCCATCGAGTCGTCATGGTTTTCTGAGGACGTCCACCTTCCCGCCTCTCAGGAAGTGGCTCCATCAGCATAGAAATCATTATGCAATACCCCATCCCATACCAGTTAAGAATTTTGAGTCTAGCCAAGTGTAATACATGTCCCGGTGCTCAATAACCGCGAGCACGGCTATTCGAATAGATTTGGTTTACTCACACTGCAGTGGATGTACACTTTACCCGCACTCTGCGACTGCCCAACACATGAGACGCGTCACGGCAAAGCTTTTCGATAACCTCGCATTGGCAGTACCCGCTCCATGAACTTAAATCCTCATGCACTCTAGGCGTCCATGTTTCTAGCAGTGAGAGGAGTTCTGGCGCTCCCGGGAAAGAGAAGTCTCACACACATATTAAATTATGGTTCAAGTTAAGTTCTCTCTCACACACACTCATTGCAGTCCTACCAATGGCGACACCGATGTAGGGCACGCCTCTCGGCCCTACCTCAACGGCTGTCCCACCGTAGCGTACCTGCCTCGCTCAGGGGTGAACCATCTATGCAGGGATACTGCCTCCGCTCGGCTATCTAATCCGCTAGGTCTGTACCCATACGAGAAGTGCGGTTGTACGGGGGTCGTTTCATGCTTAACTTCATGGCTCGGTCCTTAATTGACCGGGGAAGGTACTAGCCCTTTCCAGATACCACCCAAATCCTCCGTCCGCCCCAGTCGAAAACAGTTGTTTAGTTTTATTTCTCCTTTCGCAAATCATGTCATCAATATCATGGCAATGTGGTGCTCGTGTCTCCACATGCCGCATCTCAATTACCTTCCCAAAGGTAATTGCCCAAGCATATAGTATTTGATAAATATGAGTATGCATAATTCTAGAATAGCATTTCTAAGCATTTGTCATAGTTGACTAGGGACTCATACGTAATCATGGTTACGAAGGAATAAGGGGTAAACAATAATTAAGGCATGGCATAATCGCAAGTAGGATGTTCATCATTGCATGCAATTTTATTTGTAAACAAAACAATTTCGCAATTGGGATCAACATGTTCAAGGAATAGTGATGACTTGCCTTGCTCAAAATCTTGCGGGTCTTGGCCTTCGCTTGGATCCGCAATTCCCTCGGGCTCTATAGTTACGTGCGAAAATTGATTTGAATTCGGTTAGAATTCAAATAAAATCCAAGTAAATCTAAGAAGATATCAAGCGCGAAAGTCGGTTTCATACATTATCTATTTTCGTTCGTGAAATAGAGCTACTTCATTTGTTTAACTCCATCCATCCCCAAACTATTTTGTAGCATAATCATTTTATTAGCGCAAGTTTTTAATTTAATCCGCCCGGGTATTATATCCATATAATAGGTTAGAAATTTCTATCGCGAGCTAAATATCGGACGAAATCCTAGAAATATTATACGATTTAATTTAGTCTATGACTAAATGATTAAATATAATACATGGCTAAAATCCCTAGTAATTAAATCCGAATTTTCTATCGTGAATTGATTACTTATAGAGATTACCCAAAAATAATCTATAATAATCCATAAGAATTCATCTATTTGTTTAGTTATTAATTACATCTAAATCACTACCGCGAATTGATTTCTTATAGAAATTACCAAGAATAATCCATAATCTATATTAAATTTTGCAATTCTACGACTATAATCAACCTATAATTAAATTCTAATTATTTTAAATTTCTAAACCTCCTTAACCTCTTATTTAATTTCCTTTTTCTTTTTTTTTCTCTTCTCTCTTTTCTTTTCTTTTTCTTTATCTTCCTCTCTTTTCTTTTTCTTTTTCCTTCTCTTTCTCTATCTCGGCTTCTCCCTTCCTCTCTCTCTCCCGGCTCTCTCTCTCCCTTCCCGAGGCGGCGGCGGCGACAGCACGCATGGCGGGGGAAAGGGCGGCGGCTTACCGACGGCGGCGACGGCGACGGCGGTGCAAGGCGGCGACGCACGGCGCGGCGGCTTCGGGCGACGGCGCGGCGGCTTCGAAGGCGGCTGCGCGGCGGCACGTGGAGAAGGGGGAGAGAGAGAGGAGGAGGGAATGGAGTGGGGTGGAGAAGGGGGAAGGGGCCGGGGGCTTTTATAGGGGAGAGGGGGAGTAAGGGGAGAGGGAAGAGAGAGGGGGCGGGTGACGCGACGGTGGCGCGGCGGCGCGGGGCGCGAGGCGACGATGGGACGCGCGCGCGGCGATGGGACGTCGACGGCGACGGCGACAGCGGCGACGCGACGGGCGGCGACGGCGCGCGGCGGCTCGGGGCGCGAGGGGACGGCGGCGCGGCGACGCGTGACAGGGCACGGGGCGCGGGGCGGTGAGCGCGCGGCGCGGCAGCGGCGATGGCGACGGTGCGCGGCGCAGCGGCGGCGGCAAGACGCGTCGGCGACGGTAGAGGGGAGGCGGAGCGACGCGCGGCGCGCGGGGCGCGAGGCAGCTTGGCAGAGGAGGGGCTGGGTTAGGGGAACCGCGTCGAGCACCTAGAGTGCAATGAACAGTGCATTTTCCTATTTTTCTCATTTTAGTCTATTTCTTTTATAAATTTGATTCCACAATTCCTAATCTTTGCATATATGAATTTTACTCAATATTTGTGTTATCTTAACTAATGCATTCTCCCGAGACTAATATTACCCATATTTTATATAATTTATTTGAATTTTTAATTAGGGTTAATTTTTATTCCATCGCATTTAAATTTAATTGACACAAATATGGTCGTGGTAATATTTTATTTATTTCAATCCACACCTAATCTTTATTTTAAATTATAATTTATTTATTTCTTTAACCAACCTAATTTCAGGGTTAATTCCTAATTAATGTTTCCTCTATTTGTAATCGATGAACTCCGAGATCAAAATCTAATAAAATCATCGAATAAAATCGGTATGATGCAATTTATTTAAAATGTTTTCGAAGGCCCACATTTTTTTTTAGAGTTTAGATTTTTGTCGGTCAAATTTTCAGGGTGCTACACTATTGAAGCTGATGTCTGGTTTTGCTTTTGGTTTGTCACCTCTTCTCAATGCCTTTTCACATTTTTATTTGTAACTTGTGGGGCTCAGGGACAATCCAGATAGAATTCTTAGTTTGTTACCACCGATCATGGTAACATTTAAATCTATCTCTTATTTTCTTATTTGATTCGATCTCTGATCTCTTTTTTTTTGCAAAATTTTATGTGTGATGATCGGAAAGTTACGTATTTTATGAGTAGTTCAGATTGTATTATACTAGAAAACATGCCCATGTGTTGCAATGGGAACAAATTTTGTACCAATTATTAATTATATTGTACGGAATGATGTTAAATATTTTAAATAATGATACAAAATGGAATTGCTAAATGTCCATTGGTAGAAATTTGGATCAATATCTTGCAAATTTCTAATATTAGGATTCGCTTCATGATTTGTGCTTTGGTGATCCCTGGTCCTTCTCCCCCAGCTTCAGCGATCAACGATGGCTCGACGAGTTAGGGTTTAAGGTTTCGGGTTAGAGTGAGGGTGGGAAGGGAGGTTGGGGGAGAGAGAAGATCGGCGAGTATAGGCCTGTAGGGGGATGGTCATGGGAGGTAGTGGAATGGGCGGGCGGTAGGGCAACGGCGGTGCCTCAAGGTCGAGAATGGGTGGTGGGTCGGTGTTAGCGTTAGGGGCAAAGCAGAATGACGGGATAGGAGGTAGCGGTCTATGGTGGTGGATCCGCTGCGCGGGGACAGCTCAACACCGCTGGCTTGCGGAAAAGGAGAGTAGGGGAGGGAAAGGAAGAGGGGGACACTCGTCGGCACTGTTGACGCCTTTCAGCCATCTAGCAAGGCCAAAAGGCGACGTGCTAGGGTGACGACGACGGCGCAGAAGGGGGAGTCATGATCGGTGCTGGTGATAGTGGCGGCAACGTGAGGATGGGGTCAATAAAGGGAGGGAAGAACGGGGTTTTAGGGTTTTGTTGTCTTGCACGTATCTCAAAACAATCCAACGGTTCAAAATTCGCATTATTTTTGGGGTGGTCTCTAGTCAAATGATGTCATATGGGTAGACAGTAAAAAATAAACATACATGGGCAATCGCACTGCTACCGCTATAACCCAAGTTGAGCCAGCCGACGTGGACATGTATTGCGCACCATTTGCTGCCCATCGTCAGTAACTGATCAATAGGCTTTGGTTAAAACTTCGGAAAGCAATTGAGTAATAGGATTGTCATCAATGCTTTTTCAAGAGCATATGGTTGTAGTCATTTAGACCTAAACTTGTTGCAACAACGTGGTAAACCATAAAATACAGAAAAATAATAATAATAACTCCTACAAGGAATCTGTTAATCCATGATGAAAAATTTCCGTCACGGATCATCAAAAAACCGTCACTATGCAGCATCTATGATGGTTTCAGAGATGGTCACGGATTGAGCGTCATGGATTAACCTCTGTGACGATTTACCAAAAACCATCACGGATTAATGGAATCGGTGACGGTTTTAAACCATCACGATAGAGCCGGAGGCCTAGTTAGCCCAGCCCAAGTTCATTTCTATGACGAAAAATAACCGTCACGGATTGAATGCCACATCATCATGGATGCGGACATGGTTGCTTACGTAGACACTACCTCAACCTATTTATTAACAGGCCAAAATCAAAGATGGGCCAATTTTTAGCCCAATTTCATCCATTTTCGCAGCTCCTTTTCAGCCATTTTGGCAGCCCATTTTCAATAGCTTTACAACCCATTTCAGCAGCTTTGCAGCCCAATTTTGTCACCATTTTTTAGTGCCCTTTTCAGCCCACTACTACATCGCTTACAGCCCATATATACAGCCTAATTTCACAACTAAAGCCCATATACACAGCCAGCAGCAAATCAAATAGAAATATCATTTTTCCATTCAATATCATATCACATGATTTTTCATCCAACATCAGATTACAACATTCAAAGTGCATACAACCTTGCAGTTTACCATGGCTCAAGCCAACAACAAATAGAGATTCCAAGCAATGCATACAAGTCTAGGAGCTTAATGAATGCTGCGGCAGCAAAATGCAAGCATGTATAGCTTAGCTTAGTCAAAATTGACTTGACACAAGTTAGCAGCAGCAGCAAAATGCATGTAGTAGCAAAAGATATAGCATCATGCATGAATTAACTTGATCGAACTTGACTGAGCAAAAGATTAAGTTTCGCTTCCATCTCAGATTGAGTCCTCTTCATCGAACTTGTAGACAGCTTGTTTTCCATTTGAGTCTAGCAAGCAAGGAGCAAACATTGTTGTTGATGAGAGAATTAAAAATAAGCATTACAAAGAGCAAAAAGTTTGAAACTTATCTTACAATAGCCTCCTATACAGCAGTGGTGTAGCAATTTTTTTTTCTTGCTGTAGTGGAACTCCTTGAACAAATCAAATGCGTTAGGTTCTTCTTCATTGTATTTGTCACCCTGAAAACAACATATATGCATTATGTCCAGCAAATGTGTACAGTGTTGAACTTAAAAAAAAAGGATGAATCTAGATAGCATCAAATCACCGTTGAGCTGATCAAATCAAGCATGATCCATGGTATCCCCCAAGTAAGCTGTTTTCTGCACCTCTTTTTCTTTTTGTTGGCAAATGGATTAAAACACTATTCAGTTTTGAAGATCTCTGAAAATAGCAGTCGAAGTTGGGGCGCTTCACCAATCACCAGCGCCCCTCTCACAGTAGCAAATCCCGCCTCCGCCCTCCTGCACATGGGTGAGGCACATGCGTCAAAACTCGCCAAGAAAACTAATGCAAGAAACAAAGAAAGAAAGGCATAAAGCAAGAATTGAAGACTGGCGCCTCTCCTCTTCTTTTTCATCCGTGTCAAACCGTCCTGGCCCACCATGATCGCCTGCCGTGCTCCCTATGCTCACGCGTGCAGCAGTGCGGCATCCTCATCGAGCAGCCTCTCGATGGACGGAGCTCGCGAGATGTAGGAAGCAGGCGCGCTGCTGGGAGGGGATCTGCGCCCTGACCTGCTGCCGGAGAAGGAGGAGGAGGACTCGTCGGAGCTCTCTCTCGCCGGTGCTTATTCCGCTTCGATCCACGTCGCCGGTGGCTGCTCCGGATGCTGCGCTGCACGCCCCCACCGGGCCCGAGAGGCGCCGGCGGCAGCGGATCCACAGCTCCCGCGTCCGGCAGCGGTGGAGACGGATGCCGGCACGGCAAGCGGCGAAGGGGGAGGAAGCCGGCGCGGTGAGCGGCGCCCGGCGGCGGCGGAGACGGAGGCCGGCGGTCTCATCTGCAGTAGCGCCTCGCGTGTGGTGGCGGCTTATCTGATTTGGATCAGCTAGGGTTGAGGAACCAATGCGATTTTACTAAAATACCCATGGTGCATCCGAAGTTACCACTAAAATATCTGGACAAAATGGTCATTTCACGTTGAAATTTTGATCAACATCCCGCCACACTGAAAGTTTGGCGCCAGCTGCTCCTTCGGGCCGCCGGCCCAGCGTCTGTTTTTCCTCCCTCCTCTCAATTAATTTCAAAATATTAAAACTGCAAATCGAATTTTATCATATTAAATAAACTTATGTGAAAAAATTGTCAAAAACAAAGTTATATAACTTAATGAGATCTACAACTTTTGTTTTGGTCATTTTGCTATATGACTTTGTTTCAAAATTTTGAATTTGAATTTTAAATTATAACAACTTCAAACAATATTTTCAAATAATAAATTATTTCAACTGAAAAGGTCATCAACAACAAAGTTGTACAACTCATCAATATTTACAGCTTTTGTTTTGGTCAATTTTCTATATGACTTGGTTTGAACAATATGAATTTGAATTTCAAATTATGACAAGTTCAAACAACATTTTCAAATACTACATGATTTCAACTAAAAAAGTCATCAATAACAAAGTGGTATAACTCATCAAGATCTATAACTTTTATTTGGGTCATTTTTTCATCCGACAAAGCGAATTGTAACATTGTTCACAAAATGTACATCTCTTATATAGTTTATAAACTATGAGAGAGATATGTAAATTTTGTAAATAATATTACTATTACTTTGTCGGATGAAGAAATGACCAAAATAAAAGTTATAGATATTGATGATTTATACAACTTTGTTATTGATGACTTTTTCAGTTGAAATCATTTAGTATTTGAAACTTTTGTTTGAAGTTGTCATAATTTGAAATTCAAATTCAAATTATTGAAATGAAGTCATATAGCAAAATGACAAAAAAAAGTTGTAGATCTTGATAAGTTATACAACTTTGTTGTTGACAATTTTTTTCATTTCAAATTATTTACTACCCGAAAAATTATTTGATTTTTCTTATATTTTAAAATTCAAATTTTATATAGGTTAATCAAACTCAGATGGAGAAATAACCATAATAAATTTGATAGATCTCATTAAGTTATACAACTTTGTTTTTGATAACTTTTTCACAAAAGTTAAAATTCGACTCGGGGTTTTAATGTTTTGAAATTAATTAAGAGGAGGGAGGCAAAATGGACTTCTCGGCGAGGGAGGAGTAAATGGGCTAGGCCGGCAGCCCGAAGAAGGAGGAGGGGATGGGGAAGCCGGCCCAAGGATGAGGAGAGAGGCTGCGGGCTGAGGGAGGGGGAGAGTAACACTTGGGCCGAAAAGGCATAAGGATTTTAATTTGTTTTCTATTTATTTTAATAGGTTAAATGAACTTTGTGGTATTAAAACTAGTTATTGAGCTCCAAAAATTCACAGAAAATTTTAGAGAATAATTTAGACCACTTAGAATTTTACAAAAATATTTCCGGCCATGATTTTTAAAGGAAAATTTTAGTTTTCCTCGTTAATTCACTTGATTAAATTGCTTTAACTTTTAATATATTTTTATAGAAATTCATTATATTAATGTGTGACGTTTGCTTTTTGTCTCTTATGATGTTTGCTAGGTTCAATACCAACAAGCTCCAAATATTTTTTGTTTGCACGCTATATATATGCAGAATATTTTCAGTTTTACCATACGCATACAAGTAACAAAATAATTTAGTTCAAAAACAAATTGTCTTTTGGGTTTGATTCGTTTTGCAATCACATATTTTTATTTTTCTTTGCACTAAATATATGGTAGAGGGCCTATTGTTTTGGGCCAACTAGAGTATGATGAATTTACAATCATATACGTATTGAGACGGTCTAAATAAAACCGTCACGAGTTAGCGGGCCGAGAATATCCACTTGTGCACATCTATGACGAAAATAAGATAACCATCACAGATCGCGTCTACCAGTGACAGTCTCAGAATCCAAAATGGATTAACAGGTTTCTTGTAGTGATCATGTTGCTTTCTGAATTTCTTTCAGAAAAATTCCTCCAACTCATTATTACTGGTTTCGATGGATCGGTGTGCCATCAACGAGAACTGCACCAGGTAAATCACAATGGAACAGCCAAACTGGCAAAACTCCAGCTATAGATCCTGAGTTCAGGACTCAAACCCGCTTACCCACGTCACAATGTTTATTAAAAACAGAAACCGGAACCAGGGACCTTCCCGGTTCGGTTTGCTTCAAGGACCGTTCATCGATAGATCCTGAGTTCAGGACTCAAACCCGCTTACCCGCGTCACAATGTTTATTAAAAACAGAAACTGGAACCAGGGACCTTCCCGGTTCGGTTTGCTTCAAGGACCGTTCGTGCAGTTGACCCGGTGTGAACCGGCTGAACCGGACGGTTTTCAGGAAAAACCGTTGAACCGGGGACTCCCGGCTCATACGAGCTGGGCCACCGAACGGCATCTTCCCTAATGGGCTGCCCAAGTTCCAAGGCCCAGTTATGTTTTATTGTTCAAAAATGGGGTGAATCATGGGGATCGAACCTAGGGCCTGTTTGGCTAATGGGTTGGGGAAATAATTTCCCATCCACCAAAGAGTTTCTTCTAATCCTAGCCATCCATTATCCCTCCCTCATTTCATCATAGCCCTTCATCCATTTCCCTATCCCAATCCCACTACTCTTATCACATTATCCAAACACACTTCTAGGTCTATTGGTTGAAGCGTTAAGTTCCCCACCACTACACCACAACCACACCGACTGTTGTGATGTGCAATAAACACTAAACATTTTAATACTTTAAAACCGCGGTCGGACCGGCAACCCAACGGTTCTGGCCGGTGACACATCATTCTATTTCTTTACAACAGGGTCAACAAAAGTATCAGGTGAGTGATCCACCAGATGCAAACTTTGTAACTACAGGGTGGTGAGAGCAAGGTCAATAGTATAGCCAGCTATTGGCTCCAACTATTGCCATGTCATTTTATAGTTAATAGTAAGATCACCTAATATAATAGGGTGGCTATTATGTTAACTACAACTCATTAATCAAATAACTAATTCTGCATACAAGTACGATCAAATGTGAGCAATATCTTTGTGGTCTATTCCGTCATAGAGTCTGTCAACCCAAAAAAGAAAAGCCTTTGTTTCTACTCGCTCCGTTTCACTTTCCCACATTCATATCTATCTAGATTCATTAACATCAATATGAATGTGGGAAAATGCTAGAATGACTTAAATTGTGAAACAGAGGAAGTACTTGCTAGCTCATATTTCTTCTCCCAAATTTTTCCCACCTTCTTAGGCCAAATCAGCCACCCTGAATTGGCTTAAAATCAACAACTAGCAAATAGTGACGGGTAGTTTATCCTTTTATCCATCTCAATTCGCACGGAAGCAAGAAAGGAAAAAAAAGAAAGATGGCTTTTGCAGGTAGACGATGATTGATTCACAGCGGAGCAAAGTAGCATAGTCGCTTTTGCAGCTCCATGCCTCCATCCATGCATCCGATTCGCTTGATTCTGGCGGGGAGGGCGTTTGATCCCTGTGGCAAGAACTTGATTTCAAGGTCTGAGGAGCTCGATTCGAGATTAGAGGAGATTGATCTAGTCACAAGGGCATTGGTTCGCCGGACTAGCTCGATCCGCCTAGGCTCGGACTCACCTGGGGGAGCTGTCCCGGAGGTGGAATCCTTGCCAACGCTGGTCACCATGCTGGCAAACAAACTAAAGGCGCCGGCGAGCGGCGAAGATCTCTCACCGGATGCAACGGATTGGAACAGGAAAAGCAAGCCTTATGTGAAAACGCAACAAAAGATCTAATGGGGTAGTTGGAGGGCCCACAAATATATTTTTTATCGTCACCACGCGTGGATACGAGCGCTATCGCCCGGCGGATAGTCGCCCGCTTCTTTCTCTCCCTTCGATTCTCTTTCCTCCACCTAAAAATATGCTGATGTGAAATATTTTGGAGCCTGCTGAATCAGCTTATTGTACCTGCTCAGGAGGAGATCCTCGGTATCCTGATATTGGAGTTTGGAACTGCATAGGACTTCGCCATGGACTGCCCACCGGTGAATAGAGGCTGAATTGGAGGAGTACATATCAGGTGAAAATGTCCTAAGTGTTTGAAATTTGGAAATTTCAATCTCCACCATTCCCTTGGATCCCAACAGCTAGGATGTTTGAGGTCACCCTCCGACCTCTTTGATGCACATTTGCATAATGCCGCTCGCGTGTTCCAATGAGGCGACGACTGTGGCGGCTCACTCGGCGATGGTGGCTCTGTGCCAGTCACACCGACAAAGGGATTCGGTTCCGGCCGCACATTCACCCAGGTGTGCACATCTCGGCAAGCAGAACCCTCGATGCCGCCTAGATCTGGTGCCGACAGTGACAACATCGGCATTGGGGGGGGGGGGGGACAAGATGTGGCCACGGCACAGTCGTTTTTCTCCAAGAGCTCCTTCAATTTTGAGCTTCGTTGTCCTCCATTCCTCTTCCTCAATTCTGATCTGGTGTCGACGGCGTTCATGCACCATCATCTTCATTGCCAGTGTGCTCCCCCCTGCTCTACTGTAATCCATGCATCATCATCTTGTTGCTAGTCCAAGCATCTTGTTTTGCTAGAATTTTATTAAGAGTATGCAATGTCCTGTATGTACAAAATCATGATGTATTCTTGCTTCCATTTTTTTAAAGAGTATGCAATGTCCTGTATGTACAAAACAATGTATTCTTGCCTGCTAGATGACTTTATTTTATTTTCTTGTAAAACATCTGAGTATATTTCAGTGGTAAATGTTTTTTTTTGTGATGCAAAATATATATAACTTATTGTGCTGCAAAATACAGTGGATCAATACATCTTTATGTTACAGTGTATTCTTATAGATGATTTTCTCAGCTTTGGAAAATTGTGTTTCTAAGTACACTTAAGTGATAAACGATTCCTTTTGTGATGTAAATTGTGCAGTGAATACGTTGGAACATTTTTAGTGTTAATTACAGTTATTGTTCTGTGCCATGTGATTTTTTTTATTTTAGAAACTATATGTATCTAAGTATATTTGAGATATTTTTTTTGATGAAAATTATGCAAGTACAGGTATAACATAGTGGAGCCAAGGTGTTCCTGGTGTCAGATATGAGAGCTTGATGAGGTGGAGCAGGGAATGGAAGGAGATCATGGAGGTGATGTTTAACTGACACATATCAATTCATATCTGTAAGTGTTTTTTTATTTCTGTTTAGTTACATACACATCCTTAAATATGATCTTGATGGTCGGGATTTGGGTTATGTAGGTACTCACTTTAATGTTCACGTGGGAAATCTGCATCATCAGCTTATTCCCTGAAATCTCCATGAAATTTGTTTTTTTTTTCTAAAATGTATATGCAGCTCAACGGGACGCCATCAATTGCATGTGCACTGTGTTCTCTTCTACAAGACGACCACAATTGTTCCACTATCGGTGGAGGCCATGTTTTGCACCAGGGCCTATGGAATGGTTCTTGGAGGCTTCGGCACTTCTTGCACTATGATCAAAAGAGTGGCTACAGTCATTGATGGATTTCCAAGCAGACATGTCTTTCAATTTAGGCCCTATTTAGATCCCCGGGTAAAATTTTACACTCTATCACATCGAATGTTTGGACACATGCTTGAAGTATTAAATATAGATGAAAAAAATTACACAGATTGCGTGTAAATCACTGGTGGAGAAACTCTTATTAGTCCTGGTTGGTAACACCCCTGTAGTCCCGGTTTTCAAACCGGGACTACCAATCCGGGACTAAAGATCGATCTTTAGTCCCTGGTGAAATAACTGGGACTAAAGATCGATCTTCCATTTTTTTTATTTCTAAATAAATTTTGAATTTATTTATTTGTACGTACATCGAGCTCTCTTGTGGTGATGATTTAGTTTGCAAGGCAGTGACAATACTCGCACATGTAGTAGCCGCACAAGTTAGTTCCCTGGGATTGCTTTGCGCACTATATATACATGACAAACGGCGAGATATCTAATTAATATACACTTGTATTTGAATTGGAGATTCAATATAAATGTAGAGCATGTGGTACTCACAGGAAATTTAAACTTCCGCCTAAGTCTTTCTTTCCATTTGCCGTGGACTAAATGACGGAACCGATACCAAGCCTTACATGGAGTTTAAAGCTATGATTCATAGTAGCAATTAATTATAACAAGATTTGTAATAACATTGGAACTTATGACATTACCTGTCTATAAGTTCAAACACTTGGTCAAACGTAGACTCTTTTTTATCCATTGAGTCATATACATTGACTGCGTAGGCCTCCAAGTCGAAGAGTAAAAGGACCTAGTGGAATCTGCAATGTGCGTCGGATGCATGACATATGAAACACTTAGCGCATGTACGTACGGGAATGAAATTTGGTAGGAAGACAGTAAAAACTAACTGTGTGTTGTACGGCAATAGTATGAACGTCTTGTAATGATGCGCCTTCAGGAGATGGACGAGATTGTCCTCTATGGCTTGCGGATACTTGTCGATCATTGAGACGTTTACTTTCCGAGGGTCGATGAATCCAGTATCGAAAACCCCCCGCCGTCGGGCCCTTTGAATCTCCATTCTACAACGATAAAAGGAAGTATATATTATATATGGTGTACTTACATACAAGGACCTAATTAATTAAAGGAAACGTAATAAGAAATCTAACTGAACGATACTTACAAAATCCAACAACTCATAATAGAGACGTCGAGGGCGTCCAGCTGGTATAGTTCATAGATACCCTTGAAATTGATCCAGAGAATATCTTTTCCTTGCAAGAAGTCTGTGTCCCTGATCCTCGCTCCGATCATCTCTCTACCGGTGGCGCTCATCTCCATGTACAGTTGATGGAATTTGTACATCTGTGTCGGTAGGGACTGCAACTGCTCAGGCTTGACAAGCGGTTTACCGAGTTCGTACTTGTATTTCACTTCCGCCTTTAGGATTGGTGCGCCTCGTAGCAATTGATCCGTAGTTAGCACGGTCTCAGAAATAAATTCTTTTATTCCAAATTCTTCACCGGTCACCAACGGCTCGATCTCCCGGTTTGGTTGCTCTCCAAGCTAAGGGACTGGTTTGGACTTTCCAAAATATGCTTTCTTAAGTGTTCGCTCATAGTCCGATAGCTTTATGGCCTCCTTGGCAGGTGCAGACATACCCCTGAAGAAGTTCCTGGCACTCGGGTCTATAGGAATCTTCTTTTCCGGACTTCGAGGCTTCAATTGCCTCTTGACTTCTGCTGCCACATAAGCGTCAAGCTCCTCTTGTGTGCAATCGTACCCCAGCTCCTTGTTTTCGGCGACGTCAACTTTCGCCTTCTTCGTTGCCCTTGTGCGGGCAGGCGGTGGAGCTTGGTGGGACCTTGACTTGGAAGGTGCCGGACGAGGAGCTTGAGGAGGAGTCGGCGCAGGGGCCCGAGGAGGAGTCACTGCAGAAGCTTGAGTAGGAGGAGCCTGAGGCGGAGTCGGTGCAGGAGCTTGAGGAGGAGTCGGTGCAGGAGCCTGAGGTGGAGACGGTGCTGGAGCCTAAGGAGAGGAGATGGTGCAGGAGCCTGAGGAGGAGATGGCGGAGCCGGAGGAGATGGTGCACGAGACGCCGCTTGTCGCCCAGGGAGGATGATGTACCGCTTGCGCCATAGTATAATGGCGTGGCTTGTGTCTCGTAGATGCGTCTCACCGTCTCCTCTAGGGTAGTCCAACTCGACGTCCTCATACGCGGCTTCCACCAACTTAACTTCGACCTTAGAGTATCCTGCTGGAATCGGCCTGCAGTGGTTAGTCCCTTAAGGGTCCGTTGGGATGGCCATTCCCGATGCCACCTTCACGTGGTGAGAGGTTATCTATTAGTAATCAACATAAGCAGCAACTTGCGGAATGGACAAGTCAAAAATCATAAAACTACGAGCATACCTTGATTGATAAGTTCTTGAAGGGAATATGCAGCTCACATGGTGTCCGCTGAGTGATCTCATCAACGGGCCAGGTGGTTTCGTCCTGAGTTTGCATGGCGTCCATGCTCTGTGATCCTACCTGCCCCGTTGAGGCGCAGCTGCTACGATTGCCTGATGGGCTGATGTCACGCCCTAAAAATCGCCTAAATTAATAATTCAAATTTTAAATCATTTTTAGAAATTATTTTAAAAGCCTACAAGTTAAACTCTAATAATCTAGGAAAAATTTCAACATAAAATTGAGCTAGATAAAATTTTATTAAATACTTTGCTTGTTCCTCTATTTTCTAGATTTTTCTGGGAATTATTTGAGCAAGGGAAGTATTTTTAATAAATGAAACATCATTTCACGAATTATTTTAATTGAAAAAGTTTTTAAAATCCTCTCCTAGGCTGTTGGGCCGAATTCGGCCCAACATCTCTTTCTCTCTCCGTGGCCAAACCGGCCCAAGCCGGCCCAGCCCGAGCCGACCGCCCCTCCTCCTCTAGCCACCGACATGTGGGGCCCACATGTCGGATTCATCCCTAACCTTCGGCCGGCCGAGCCAAGCCGCCCGAGCCGCCCCCTTCTCCCTCCAAATCCGCCCCAATCCGACCCCGTTTCTTCCGATTGGTTGAGGGGTTTTTATCCCCTTGTTGTCCTCTATCTTTACCCCCCAAAATCGAAGCAAATCGTTGGGTATATTGTCCGAATCAAACTCGTTTTCGAGTTTATCTCTAAAACCGAGTTTTGATTTTTCCGGGTTCGATTCCTCTCGTTTGGAGTCCGATCTCTTCAATCCAAGCCTATATATAGCACCCCCTTGTCGTCCTCTTTCGTTTACCCCCTTTCCCGAGCTCTCCCGTGCCCCGTAGCCTCGCCGCCGCGCCGCTATAGTCGCCGCCGCCGCCGGCCATCTTGCAGCTGTGCCGCGCCGCCGTCTCCGCTGTCACCGCCGCTTGCCGCCGCCACCTCTAGGTGCGCCAAGGGGTGGGGAAGCCCGGCCGGCCATCCCCCTTCGCCGCCGGCCGCCGTAGCCCGTCGCCGTCGAGCCGCCCGAGCCGCCGCCGCCGCTCCTTCGTCGCCGGCCGTCGTCATTTGTCGTTTGTCGTTGTGGTGAGTATCGTTGGGTTCGTCTCGGCGCCCTCTTCGTGTAGGTGTCCTCCAAATCCCCGGCTGACCCTCCTAGCTCCGGCGAGGTCGCCGTCCGTACCAAGCCGCCATTGATGACGTCATGCTGACGTCATCATCCCCTCTTTTTCAGTTTTTTTTAATAGATGAAATAGAGTAAATCTTCGGAAAATCATAACTAAATAACCGTAGATCCGTTTCAGGTGGTTCAAGTTGCTAAATTCTTCTAAAATTGAGATCTACATGATAAAAATATCCACATGTACTGTTTATGCTTGTTTTTGTACTGTTTTGTTGATTTTGTTTATTTGCTTTAGTTTCCGACGTTCCGGAGGAGAGCGTTTTCGTTGAGGAAGGTTCGGAAGCGTCTGTGGAGCTCAAGGCAAGTCACACAGATCCCAAACAACCCTTTGAGCATGTTGAACCCGTTTAAAGCTAATGTTTTATTTCAACTTATGCATTATTTTCGAATGTCATCCGGTGGTGAGCCTTTCCCAATTAATTATGGCCGAAGATGACTTTATTTTCCTATGGGTTATAATTTGATTAGCTTGAACCTTATATATTGGATTGGTTCAGCTAAATGCTATATATAATTGCTTAGCCATGCTTAGAAAGATAAGCTCATCAATGGGGTGAATCATATATACTACATTATTAATCAAATATTCAAAGGTAGCTCACGATGGTTAATTGTGTTATAATAATTAATTAATAATTAAAACCTGGTTAAGGTGGGTTGTGAGCATGTGGTTTTGAAGGTCGTGCTCATGGCAATTAAGGACCGGTTCACGAGCTACTGTTGTGAAACATTTACCGTGCCAACCACAAGCCAGTGTGGGCAACGGCTTTATCTTTTGTATAGCATGATTCATTATGGTGTGCCAGACTGAGAAGCGGCGAGAAGTCCGTGGGGGTCGTTGGGGAGTCGATTGCCTCTGATTCTGGAGGGGAGATTATGATCCAGGAACGGTGCACTGTGGTGAGTTGTGTTGTGCGAAGGGTATTGTCACAGTTACTTTCCGAGGTACCGTGGTGGTGCTGAGGCGCATGGTGACATGTTGTGGGATTGTGTCTTGTGGGTACAGTGGTACATCTCTGATCAGAGTAAAACTATTCGAATAGCCGTACCCGCGGTTATGGGTGAGTCTAACAATGTTTCGTGATTAGTCTCATACTACTCATTATTGGTGATAAAATGTGATAATTAAATTGACTCCTGGTTTGGAATGGAATATTCCTGGTTTGGAGGTTTGATTTGTACAACCGGGGTTGGTTGTTCAGGTGAGGTTGGGCCTATGCAACACGGGTGTGTTGTATGGTGTTTATTTAATACTGATTAATTAATCAACCTTTTACTATTCTCTTAAATATTTACTAAATGCTGTTTATGCAAATGAGCTATATTATGCCATCCTTTGTTATCCTGTGCACTTGCATATTTGCTGTGTGGCTTGTTGAGTATGTCATATGCTCATTCTTGCAATATTCATTCATCAGAGGAAGAGTGCTTCAGTGAAGGTGATGATCTGGAGGACTAGGCTTGATTCGTGTTAAGTTGCCTGTGGAGTGGAGTCGCCATAGCTGTTCCGTAGTTTGTTTTATTTTCTTTTTCCGGTGCGTAGAATTTTATTCTCTGAGAGGAACTATCTACCTCTGTAATAATTTATTTTATCGCGAATATTAATTAGTTGTTTATTAGTACTCTATTATCAATTTGTTATTGTGTGCCTCGGCTGATTCCTGGACGAGGACTTAACACACATGTAAGCGTTTGGAATTTTGGATAGAAATTCCGGGCGTGACAAGTTGGTATCAGAGCCACCTTGACCTTAGGACAAGCCAAATGGTAAACCTTAAGTAGCCTTCAAAATATTTTGAAAAAAAAAATAGGACTGCTCTTCTCTATTCTCTTACAAACTAATTAAGTTGGCAGCACATGCAAGGTCATGCACAAAAATATGTTAAATTCTACCTTTTAAAAACGAAAAGCGGTTTTCTTTTAAAAAAAAAATCTCTCTTTTTCCTTTGCTGATTTAAGGTATTAAATAGTTTTCTGAATTTCAATGATTAATCGGCACTGTACATCCATTATGGTATCGATTCAATCAAGATAGCGCTAGTACTACTCACCCCTCTTAATGGTGACATTGTACCTTGCTTATAGCAGATCTTAAGTATTTTAGTTTTATTTTACTCTTTGGTCGAAAATTATTTGTCTTTGTCCCAGAGTTGATTTAATTTCTACTCAAGAAAAGAAAAATGTATTGGTTTAAGTTCTGTATGTTTTCTTTTCTTTTTCTTCCTTTTTGGGTCAAATCAATTAAGTCTAGTTTGTGCAGCTAACTTAAAAATATGCATTAATTCCTTCTTCCATGTTTCCTTAGATGCCGCCCCATCCACCGAAAAATTTGATCAAGGTGCTAGGATTCGTCAGGGAGCTAAGATTGATGGCATTCGAAGTAGGCTATGAGGTTGTTCCTGAGTATCGTCAGATTCCACATGACCCCAATAAGGAGAAGTGTCGCGTTCGCGTGACATTGGCTAGTGATCGTGAAGACCTTCCGTCGATAAAGTTCGAAGCTGGGGGAAGAAAATACAGCCATGCTTGTCAGGAAGCAGCTTTGGTGGCCATTGGAGAGCTACGTCATCGTTTTGATGAGGAGTTGGAGTCATCAGCTTTCCAGTATCATCCACACAAGCCTCATGGTCAAGGCTATAGAGCTTACACCTGGCCTGATGGTGAAGAAAGTGCTACTCTGACGCATGCGGTGCATATGCTTTGTGCCATGGATGCAGTAGGTGTGGAGCGAGAGAAAGCAGCTCATGAGAGGGAAAATTTGAACCGTGGCCAGATTTGCAAGTTGGAGAGCCAGGTGCACCGTCTACAGAAGGAATTAGCTGAGCTTAAGGGAGAAGCACTGCCGCCAGCACCCAAGTTTCGCCTCACTGCAAGGATGAGAACCCGTCCACCACCCCGTCTTCAGTTAGCTTCAAAGATTAGAGTGGTGGGAGATGTTGTGCCCGACCATGTTGAACCTGTCATCCATGTCTTAAGTGATGAGGAAGAAGAGGAAGACCCCGAAGAAAGAGAGCCAGCTACTCCAGAGGAGGAAGATCCGTCTCTTTGTTCCGACGCAAGGCGCGAGTAGTTGCCTAGTTAGACCGTTGCCGTAGTTCGCTGTGTTAGTTTGTTTGCTTAGGTTTGTTTGTGTGTGTGTGGGTTTTAGCATGTTGTTTACATCGTTGGTGGGATGTAACTGCATGAGCTAGGTTCTTTTGCTTGTCAGAGAGTAAGTTAGTTGGTGAGATAGTGTTAATGCAATTTAAATGTAATCATACACAATTAAGAGCAATATAGAATTTAAATTAATTAAAGTTCTCCGTTCTAAGGGTATCTCTCAGTCGCTCTTTCCTTTGGCCAATGCTTTTCTTCAGATGGTGAACACCCGCACTGGAAGTGGAAGTGGAAGTGGAACTGGTCACAATGAAGGAGATCCTACGCTTGCCCAAGTTTTGGCCCAGCAGACTCAATTGATTAATCTGTTAGTGCAGCAAGCGCAGAACCAGCAGGCAAACCACCACAATCAACCACCACCTCCACAGAACAAGTTGGCAGATTTTCTACGTGTGAGACCACCTACCTTCTCAAGCACCACTAACCCAGTAGAGGCAGGAGATTGGCTGCATGCTGTTGAGAAGAAGTTGGACTTGATTCAGTGCACTGAGCAGGAAAAAGTTTCTTTTGCTTCGCATCAGTTGCATGGTCCTACTGCTGAGTGGTGGGATCATTTCCGCCAGAACAGAGCTGAAGGAGAGCCTATCACTTGGCGGGAGTTTACTGCTGCTTTCAAGAAGACACATATACCATCAGGTGTTGTGGCCCTGAAAAAGAGAGAGTTCAGAGCACTTACCCAGGGATCCCGTTCTGTCACAGAGTATCTCCATGATTTTAATCGCTTAGCTCGCTATGCCCCAGAAGATGTTCGCTCCGATGAAGAACGTCAGGAGAAGTTTTTAGAGGGACTGAATGATGAGTTGTCTTATGCATTGATGTCTTCGGATTACCGGGATTTCCAGCAGCTGGTGGACAAGGCGATTCGCCAAGAAGACAAGTACAACAGGATGGAGCAGAAGAAGCGCACGGCTGCTCAATTCAAGGCTCAACAGGGTAGTAACCAGAGGCCGCGCATTGCTTTGGGACCTCAAGCTGCACCATACCTTCAGGGAGGATCCTCTTCAGTTGCTCGCCCTCAACGCCAGTTCTACAACAACAACACTGGTAATCGCGGCAATGACACTCGTAATATGGTCGTCCGTCCTGCAGCAGCTCCAACTCAGAACCAGCCTGTCAGGAAGGAACAAGGAAGCAAGCCAGGGGTGTGCTTCAATTGTGGTGATCCAGGTCATTATGCTGATAAGTGTCCAAAGCCCCGACGGGTGAAGAATGCTCCTGTCCAGAGCAACCCCAATGCTCCAGCACCGAAGGCTCGTGTTAATCATGTGGCAGCTGCAGAAGCCCAGAATGCACCTGATGTGGTTTTGGGTACGTTTCCTGTTAACTCTATACCCGCAACTATGCTTTTTGATTCCGGTGCTACACATTCCTTTTTGTCTAAAAGTTTTGCAAGCAATCATGGGATGGAAGTCATTAGTCTTGGGAGGCCTTGACTAGTTAAAACCCAGGTAACCAAGTATCTTCAACGCAGTACTGTCCTTCCGTTACCATAGAAATAGAAGGAATTCCTTTCCCATCCTCGCTTATCTTGCTCGAATCCAAGGATCTGGATGTTATCTTAGGGATGGATTGGTTATCCCGTCACAGAGGAGTTATAGATTGTGCTAACCGTAAGGTGACTTTAACCAGTAGCATTGGGGAAACAGTGTCTTTCTTTGTGTCATCCCCTAGATCTCATGGTTTGACGTTAAATCACGTTTCTTTGCAAGAGATCCCGATAGTACAGGACTATCCAGATGTGTTCCCTGAGGATTTGTCAGGTATGCCACCTAAGAGAGACATAGAGTTCCGGATAGACTTAGTACCTGGGACCAACCCTATCTATAAGAGACCATACAGAATGGCAGCTAATGAGTTAGCAGAGGTAAAGAAGCAGGTGGATGATTTGCTTCAGAAAGGATATATCAGACCCAGTACTTCACCATGGGGAGCACCAGTCATCTTCGTGGAGAAGAAAGATCATACTCAAAGAATGTGTGTGGACTATCGTGCGTTGAATGAGGTCACAATCAAGAATAAGTATCCTCTACCTAGGATTGATGATTTATTTGATCAACTGGAGGGTGCTACAGTTTTCTCCAAGATAGATCTCCGTTCCGGATATCACCAACTTCGAATCCGTGAGGAGGATATACCAAAGACCGCCTTTACAACTCGATATGGTTTATTCGAGTGTACCGTTATGTCATTTGGACTCACTAATGCCCCAGCCTTTTTCATGAATCTGATGAACAAGGTGTTTATGGAATATCTAGATAAGTTTGTCGTGGTGTTTATTGATGACATTCTTATTTACTCTAAGACAAAGGAAGAACATGAAGAGCATCTTCGTCTTGCTTTAGAGAAGCTACGTGAACATCAGCTCTATGCCAAGTTTAGTAAATGTGAGTTTTGGTTGTCAGAAGTGAAGTTTCTTGGTCATGTCATCTCAGCCGGAGGAGTGGCAGTAGATCCAAGCAATGTGGAGTCAGTGTTAAATTGGAAGCAACCCAAGACGGTGTCAGAGATTCGTAGTTTTCTTGGTCTTGCAGGGTATTACCGCAGGTTTATTGAGAACTTCTCAAAGATCGCCAGACCAATAACTCGTCTGCCTCAGAAGGATGTGAAGTATAAGTGGACGAAAGAATGTGAGCAAAGTTTCCAAGAACTGAAGAAAAGGCTAGTGACTGCGCCTGTGTTAGTCTTGCCTGATCCAAAGAAAGGTTTTCAAGTGTACTGTGATGCATCCCGACTTGGTTTGGGTTGTGTTTTGATGCAAGATGGGAAGGTGGTTGCCTATGCATCTAGGCAGTTACGCCCTCATGAGAATAATTACCCAACGCATGATCTAGAAATGGCAGCTGTGGTTCATGCATTGAAGATTTGGTGTCATTATCTTTTTGGCAACCGTACGGAGATGTATACGGATCATAAAAGTTTAAAGTACATTTTCACTCAACCAGATTTGAACATGCGTCAGCGAAGATGGTTAGAGTTGATCAAGGATTATGATATGGAAATCCACTATCATCCAGGTAAAGCTAATGTTGTAGCAGATGCTCTCAGCAGGAAAAGCTACTGTAATATGTCAAAAGGACGACATCTACCTTGGGAGTTATGCCAGGAATTTGAAAGGTTGAACTTGGGAATAGTCAACAAAGGTTTCGTGGCCGCTCTAGAAGCTCAACCTACTCTGTTTGATCAAGTTAGAGAAGCTCAAGTGAAGGATCCCGATATCCAAGAAATCAAAAAGAACATGAGAAGAGGAAAAGTCATGGGGTACATAGAAGATGAACAAGGAACTGTGTGGTTAGGAGAAAGAATTTGCGTGCCCGAAAATCAGGAATTGAAGGAATACCATCATGAAAGAAGCTCATGAAACTTTGTATTCCATTCATCCTGGGAGCACTAAGATATATCAAGACCTGAAGCAACAATTCTGGTGGGCTAGCATGCGACGAGAAATAGCAGAATATGTGGCTCTATGTGATGTGTGTCAGCGAGTTAAGGCGGAACATCAGAAGCCAGCCGGTCTGTTGCAACCGTTGAAAATTCCAGAGTGGAAATGGGAGGAAATAGGAATGGATTTTATCACCGGTCTACCCAGAACGTCAGCAGGACATGACTCTATTTGGGTAGTAGTTGACAGGCTTACTAAAGTCGCTCATTTCATACCTGTCAAAACAACCTACATAGGAAATAAGCTCGCAGAATTATATATGGCAAGAATTGTATGTTTACATGGTGTGCCCAAGAAAATAGTGTCAGACAGAGGTAGTCAGTTTACTTTCGAAGTTTTGGCAGAAACTACAAGAAGAGATGGGTACCCGTTTGAATTTCAGTACGGCCTATCACCCTCAAACCGATGGTCAGACAGAAAGAGTGAATCAAATTTTAGAAGACATGTTGAGAGCCTGTGTTCTAGATTTTGGTGGAAGTTGGGATAAGAATTTGCCGTACGCAGAATTCTCATATAACAACAGTTATCAAGCTAGCTTGCAAATGGCTCCGTATGAAGCATTGTATGGCCGGAAGTGTCGCACGCCGCTCCTTTGGGATCAGACCGGTGAGCGTCAAGTTTTTGGGACAGATATATTGCGAGAGGCAGAAGAAAAAGTGAAAATTATCCAAGAGAGGTTGCGAGTTGCCCAGTCGCGCCAGAAGAGCTATGCAGACAATCGCCGTAGGGATTTGATTTTCGAAGAAGGGGATTTTGTATACCTACGGGTTACGCCGCTACGAGGAGTTCATCGTTTTCAGACCAAAGGGAAATTGGCACCACGTTTTGTGGGACCTTTCAAGATCGTGAGACGAAGAGGTGAAGTAGCTTATCAGTTAGAGTTGCCTCCGTCAATGGCAGGGAATCCATGACGTGTTCCATGTGTCGCAGTTAAAGAAATGTTTGCGCGTTCCTACGGAGGAAGCGGATCCTGAGCATATAGAACTTCAAGAAGATTTAACCTATGTTGAGAAGCCAGTCAGAATTTTGGAGGTGAGTGAAAGGAACACCAGGAATCGCGTTATACGGTTCTGTAAGGTTCAGTGGAGCAATCATTCAGAAGAAGAAGCCACTTGGGAGCGAGAAGATGAATTGAAGTCAGCTCATCCTCATCTTTTTGCCAGTTCTTCTGAATCTCGAGGACGAGATTCCGTTAAGGGGGGTAGGTTTGTCACGCCCTAAAAATCGCCTAAATTAATAATTCAAATTTTAAATCATTTTTAGAAATTATTTTAAAAGCCTACAAGTTAAACTCTAATAATCTAGGAAAAATTTCAACATAAAATTGAGCTAGATAAAATTTTATTAAATACTTTGCTTGTTCCTCTATTTTCTAGATTTTTCTGGGAATTATTTGAGCAAGGGAAGTATTTTTAATAAATGAAACATCATTTCACGAATTATTTTAATTGAAAAAGTTTTTAAAATCCTCTCCTAGGCTGTTGGGCCGAATTCGGCCCAACATCTCTTTTCTCTCTCCGTGGCCAAACCGGCCCAAGCCGGCCCAGCCCGAGCCGACCGCCCCTCCTCCTCTAGCCACCGACATGTGGGGCCCACATGTCGGATTCATCCCTAACCTTCGGCTGGCCGAGCCAAGCCGCCCGAGCCGCCCCCTTCTCCCTCCAAATCCGCCCCAATCCGACCCCGTTTCTTCCGATTGGTTGAGGGGTTTTTATCCCCTTGTTGTCCTCTATCTTTACCCCCAAAAATCGGAGCAAATCGTTGGGTATTTTGTCCGAATCAAACTCGTTTTCGAGTTTATCTCTAAAACCGAGTTTTGATTTTTCCGGGTTCGATTCCTCTCGTTTGGAGTCCGATCTCTTCAATCCAAGCCTATATATAGCACCCCCTTGTCGTCCTCTTTCGTTTACCCCCTTTCCCGAGCTCTCCCGTGCCCCGTAGCCTCGCCGCCGCGCCGCTATAGTCGCCGCCGCCGCCGGCCATCTTGCAACCGTGCCGCGCCGCCGTCTCCGCTGTCACCGCCGCTTGCCGCCGCCTCTAGGTGCGCCAAGGGGTGGGGAAGCCCGGCCGGCCGTCCCCTCTTCGCCGCCGGCCGCCGTAGCCCGTCGCCGTCGAGCCGCCCGAGCCGCCGCCGCCGCTCCTTCGTCGCCGGCCGTCGTCATTTGTCGTTTGTCGTTGTGGTGAGTATCGTTGGGTTCGTCTCGGCGCCCTCTTCGTGTAGGTGTCCTCCAAATCCCCAGCCGACCCTCCTAGCTCCGGTGAGGTCGCCGTCCGTACCAAGCCGCCATTGATGACATCATGCTGACGTCATCATCCCCTCTTTTTCAGTTTTTTTTAATAGATGAAATAGAGTAAATCTTCGGAAAATCATAACTAAATAACCGTAGATCCGTTTCAGGTGGTTCAAGTTGCTAAATTCTTATAAAATTGAGATCTACATGATAAAAATATCCACATGTACTGTTTATGCTTGTTTTTGTACTGTTTTGTTGATTTTGTTTATTTGCTTTAGTTTCCGACGTTCCGGAGGAGAGCGTTTTCGTTGAGGAAGGTTCGGAAGCGTCTGTGGAAGCTCAAGGCAAGTCACACAGATCCCAAACAGCCCTTTGAGCATGTTGAACCGTTTAAAGCTAATGTTTTATTTCAACTTATGTATTATTTTCGAATGTCATCCGGTGGTGAGCCTTTCCCAATTAATTATGGCCGAAGATGACTTTATTTTCCTATGGGTTATAATTTGATTAGCTTGAACCTTATATATTGGATTGGTTCAGCTAAATGCTATATATAATTACTTAGCCATGCTTAGAAAGATAAGCTCATCAATGGGGTGAATCATATATACTACATTATTAATCAAATATTCAAAGGTAGCTCACGATGGTTAATTGTGTTATAATAATTAATTAATAATTAAAACCTGGTTAAGGTGGGTTGTGAGCATGTGGTTTTGAAGGTCGTGCTCATGGCAATTAAGGACCGGTTCACGAGCTACTGTTGTGAAACATTTACCGTGCCAACCACAAGCCAGTGTGGGCAACGGCTTTATCTTTTGTATAGCATGATTCATTATGGTGTGCCAGACTGACAAGCGGCGAGAAGTCCATGGGGGTCGTTGGGGAGTCGATTGCCTCTGATTCTGGAGGGGAGATTATGATCCAGGAACGGTGCACTGTGGTGAGTTGTGTTGTGCGAAGGGTATTGTCACAGTTCCTTTCTGAGGTACCGTGGTGGTGCTGAGGCGCATGGTGACATGTTGTGGGATTGTGTCTTGTGGGTACAGTGGTACATCTCTGATCAGAGTAAAACTATTCGAATAGCCGTACCCGCGGTTATGGGTGAGTCTAACAATGTTTTTCGTGATTAGTCTCATACTACTCATTATTGGTGATAAAATGTGATAATTAAATTGACTCCTAGTTTGGAATGGAATATTCCTGGTTTGGAGGTTTGATTTGTACAACCGGGGTTGGTTGTTCAGGTGAGGTTGGGCCTATGCAACACGGGTGTGTTGTATGGTGTTTATTTAATACTGATTAATTAATCAACCGTTTTACTATTCTCTTAAATTACTAAATGCTGTTTATGCAAATGAGCTATATTATGCCATCCTTTGTTATCCTGTGCACTTGCATATTTGCTGTGTGGCTTGTTGAGTATGTCATATGCTCATTCTTGCAATATTCATTCATCAGAGGAAGAGTGCTTCAGTGAAGGTGATGATCTGGAGGACTAGGCTTGATCCGGGTTAAGTTGCCTGTGGAGTGGAGTCGCCATAGCTGTTCCGTAGTTTGTTTTATTTTCTTTTTCCGCTGCGTAGAATTTTATTCTCTGAGAGGAACTATCTACCTCTGTAATAATTTATTTTATCGCGAATATTAATTAGTTGTTTATTAGTACTCTATTATCAATTTGTTATTGTGTGCCTCGGCTGATTCCTGGACGAAGACTTAACACACATGTAAGCGTTTGGAATTTTGGATAGAAATTCCGGGCGTGACAGCTGACCATTGCAGGAGGAATGTACGGCTGGGGATACTGGGACCGATGTGCGGACATGCGTTCATCCACCTTCCTTGCCACCTCCTCTTGCATGCTGAGCTCATAGCTCGATACCCTGTACTCAAGATCTGCAATCTTCGCCTCGGTATCTCTCTTGCTCCTCATCCGACTCCTGTACGTGTGGATGTCCTCCTTGAATCCAATCTTCCAAGGAATCACCCCTTTCCCTCGTGTTCGTCCTGGATGCTCGGAAGTCTGCAGGGCAAGTGACAGCTCGTCCTTCTCTCTGTCAGGTTGGAACGTGCCCTGAGAAGAGGCTTCCACTGCGTCTGTTAGTCGACTGGCAGCCTCGCGTATCTGATCGCTGAAGACCAGGGAGCCATCAACTGGGTTAAGCGTTCCACCATGAGCATAGTACCAGAACTTCGATCGATCCGGCCATTTAGCGGTGGCCGGTTCGATACCCCTCTCAAGCAAGCTTGCCTCCATCTCCTCCCACTTCGGCATCGCGACGCTATAGCCGCCTGACCCCAAGTGGTGATGGTACTTCTTCTTGGCGGCATTTTCTTTGTTTCTTTCCATCATCGCCTGCCCTTGTTGCCCTGTCTTGTAAGAAACGAACTCGTCCCAGTGATCCCTTAGCTTCGGGAATGTGTTGAAGTTTGGTGTCTGCCCCTTCATGATGTATTTCTGGTAGAGATCTCTCTTGAAGCTCTAAAACTGTTCTGCCATTTTCTTTAGAGTCCACCTTTTCACTATGTTCTCTATACCCGCAGGAAGGGTGAATGTCTCGAGCATTGTGGTCCACAGCATCTCTTTCTCCGAATATGGGACAAAGCTCTCATGATCTCCGCGTGCCCTTGTTCTGCGCCAGTACACCGTACTGACAGGCACGTTATCCCGCACAACCCAACCGTTGTGTCATACGTAATTCTTGGCTACTTCTGCCAGGGCACTAGGTCGGCCGTCTTCGTCCACTTCTGTTATGATGTGTCGACCCTCTAGCTTCTTCGCAGCACCTCGTTATCCGCGTGCCCTCTTCTGTCTAGCGGAGGGTTGACTTCCACTAGCCTCCTCCTCATCGTTCCCCTCCGCATCCCTCTGCACGTTCCCCTCCTCGTTCCCCTCCACATCCCTCTGCACGTTCCCTTCCTCGTTCCAGTACTGGCTGCTTCCCTCTGCAATTGTATCGTACAGTATCTGTTCCTCATCACGATAAGCCATCTGTTCATACAAGAAATATTTGCTAACTCTATAGGTCATATTTGCTAAGCGTAATATTAAAAATGTACTAATCTTGTATTAAAACTCTAACAATCATATATGCTAAGTCTAAGTGTCGTATATTAGAACCCTAGATAATCATATATGCTAAATCTAATTAAGTTTCGTATATTAAAACTCTAATAATCTTATATTAAAAATCTAATAATCTTATATTAAATTTGTAGTAATGATATAAGCTTAGTCTAACACTCACATATGCTAAGTCTAATAATCCTATATTAAAAATCTAATAATCTTATATTAAAAATCTAATAATCTTATATTAAAACTCTAACAATCATATATGCTAAGTTTAAGTGTCGTATATTAGAACCCTAGATAATCATATATGCTAAGTCTAATTAAGTGTCGTATATTAAACCTCTAATAATCTTGTATTAAAACTCTAATAATCTTATATTAAAATTGCAGTAATGATATATGCTAAGTCTAACACTCACATATGCTAAGTCTAATAATCCTATATTAAAAATCTAATAATCTTATATTAAAACTCTAATATTAAAAATCTAATAATCTTATATTAAAACTCTAACAATCATATATGCTAAGTCTAAGTGTCGTATATTAGAACTCAAATAGTCATATATGCTAAGTCTAAGTGTCGTATATTAGATCTCAAATAATCAAATAATCAAATAATCATATATTAAATCTAAGTCTAAGTGTCGTATATTAAATCTAATAATCTTATATTAAAAATGTAATGATCATATATGCTAAGTCTAACACTCACATATGCTAAGTCTAATAATCCTATATTAAAAATCTAATAATCTTATATTAAATCTCTAACAATCTCTAACCCTCACATATGCTAAGTCTAAAACTCTAATAATCTCTAACACTCACATTTACTAAGTCTAATAATCTAATAATCTTATATTAAAAATCTAATAATCTTATATTAAAAATCTAACAATCATATCTTTACATTACTTGCCTGCGCGAATTCCTTCGAGGGCTAGCTACCACTTCGGCTTGAGGGACGACGACGACGACGTCTTTTCTGTAACATGCAAAAAAAATGTATTAGTCTAAACGCAAAGGAACATATATTGTATTTCACGTTTTCAAGTATATATAATCATATATATATGCTAAGTTTAATAATCGTAAAAGGCGACCGTTCGTACACGTTTCGTTCGCGTTCGTTCTCACACTTTTAGTTCAAGTGCATGCCTTCACGTTCGTTCACACATTTCGTTCACGTTTCATTCACGTTCGTTCACGTTTCATGCACGTTCGTTCGCGTTTCATTCACGTTCGTTCACGTTTCGTTCAAGTTTGTTCGTTCGTGTTCGTTCACGTTTCATTCACGTTCGTTCACGTTTCATTCACGTTCGTTCACGTTTCATTCACGTTTCATTCACGTTCGTTCACGTTTCGTTCACGTTCGTTCTCGTTAAGTTCGCGTTCGTTCACATTCGTTCGCGTTTCATTCGCGTTCCTTCACGTTCATTCACGTTTAGTCTACGTTCGGCAATGACGGGGCGGCAGTGGCGGCAGCGGAGCGGCGGCGTGGCGGCACGGCGGCGTGCCGAGGCGGGGGCAGCGGCGTGGCAGTGGCGTCGGTGTCGTCGGCAGTGGCGGCGCGACGTTATACGTCATCGGCGGTGGCGGCCGCATCGAAGACGGGGTCGGCATCGGCGGGAGGCGGAGTCGAGGTCGGCCACGTCGACGTCGGCGGTGGCGTCGGCAACGAGGCGGTGGTGTCGGCAACGAGGTGGCGGCTGTTTGGAGAAAGAGAGGAAGGCGGCGGCGGCTCTCACCCCGGAGATGCGGCGGCGGCGTCAGCAACGGAGGCGGCGACGACGACGACCACGAGACGACGGCGAGATACGGCGGCGGCGTCGGCGCGGGGATGCCCTAGGCAGTGGTGGTGAAGGAGAAGCTGAGATCGGGGAAAAAACTTCTAAGTGTTGGTGGAGAAGACGAGGGCGCATCGGGAATATATATACCCCTAGATCTTTAGTCTCGGTTCGTGAGAACAACTGGGACTAAAGATATCTTTACTCCCGGTTGGTGAGAACAACTGGGACTAAAGATAAGATCTTTACTCCCGGTTGTTCTTACGAGCTGGGACTAAAGATATATATCTTTAGTCCCGATTGTTCTCACCAACCGGAACAAAAGATATTTTCCCGCTATTTCCAAATTCTTTTTAAACCCGGTTAGGTTTAAGAACCGGGACTACAGATAATAGCACTGAATATTGAATTTCATTACATATGTGTTTCTAAAATAGTAAATAATGCATTAAAATTATTTAAAGTCAAAAAATTAATGACAATTACTTCGAAAAATTATTGTTGTCTGTAGTAAATTAAGTGGATAATATATAATAAGCACATGAATGATTTAAAATTATTAAAAATTCTAATAATCATATATAATTAGCATATGCATGATATTAAATTGTTAAAAATTCTAATTAACATATGTAAATACCACATGCATGATTTAAAATTAATAAAAATTATAATAATCATATATAATTAGCATATGCATGATTTAAAATTGTTAAAAAATCTAATTAACATATGTAAATACCACATGCATGATTTAAAACTTTTAAAAATTCTAATTATCGTATATAACTAGCATATGCATGATTTAAATTTGTTAAAAATTCTAATAATCATATATAAATAGCATATGCATGATATTAAATTGTTAAAAAATCTAATTAACATATGTAAATACCACATGCATGATTTAAAATTAATAAAAATTCTAATAATCATATATAATTAGCATATGCATGATTTAAAATTGTTAAAAATTCTAATTAACATATGTAAATACCACATGCATGATTTAAAACTTTTAAAAATTCTAATTATCATATATAACTAGCATATGCATGATTTAAATTTGTTAAAAATTCTAATAATCATACATAATTAACATATGCCATACACAAATTGATTTATATGGATATTCAATACATCCGAAATAGTTTACATCGTGTACACAACAATTACGGCAATACATC
Source organism: Oryza meridionalis (assembly GCA_000338895.3). NCBI lineage: Eukaryota > Viridiplantae > Streptophyta > Magnoliopsida > Poales > Poaceae > Oryza > Oryza meridionalis. The sequence goes on from CM002531.2 coordinate 4,798,737, forward strand.
GGCGGTGACGGTTGACCGCACGTACTTTCTCCTCACTATTGTTCCTTCCTTGTGATCGCTACGTAAGGGGTGTCTTCATTTGATAGGAGGATGCTAGGGTCAATTGTCACCGTGAAAGGGGGTTGCCCATCAAACTGATCGTAATCCTCGTCAGTCTTGTCCTCTACTCCGACGATTTTTCTTTTGCCTAGGAGAACCACGTGGCGCTTCGGCTCGTCAGGCCCTTTGCCCTTCTTTCCTTTGCTAGACATGTCCTTCATGTAAAAAACTTGCGTTACATCATTGGCGAGGACAAAAGGTTCGTCCGAGTATCCAACCTTGTTAAGGTCATGTCACGCTCGGAATTTCCATCCAAAATTCCAAACGCTTACATGTGTGTAAACCCTCGTCCAGGAATCAGCCGAGGCACACTATAACAAATTGATAATAGAGTACAATTATTACTCTAATTAATAAGCGAATAAATTGTCATTACAGAGGTGGATAGTTCCTCTCAACCAATAAAGATCTAAGCAGCGGAAAAATAAAGATAAACAGCGCGGACGACACCACTCCATAGGCAGCTTGACAAGGACTACGCCAAATCGTCAACACCATCAGCTTCACTGAAGAACTCCTCCTCTGATGAATGATTGCAAGGTGAGTATATGACATACTCAGCAAGCCACGCAGCAAATATGCAAGTGCACAGGATAACCAAGGATGGCATAATACAGGCTTCTTTGCATAAACAGCATTTAATAAACATTTCAGAATTTAATAAAATAGTAGAAAATTAATTAAACAGTATTAATCCAACACCATACAACATACCCTGTTGTATAGGCCCAACCATTCTGAACAACCAACCCCGGCTGCACAGTACTAATCTCCAAACCAGGAATATACCATTCCACACCAGGAGCTAATCAGATTATCACCAGTTATAGCATCTTTCATTATAGTGGGAAGTGTGAGACCAATCACGAAAGACATTGTTAGACCCGCCCATAACCGCGGGCACGGCTATTCGATTAGTTTTACTCTGATCAGAGGTGTACCACTGTACCCACAAGACACAGCCCCACATCATGTCACCATGTGCCTTGATACCACCACGGTACCTCGGAAAGGAGCTGTGACATTACCTCTCACACAACACAATTCACTACAGTGCACCATTCCCGGATCATAGTCACCCCCTTATAAACAAGGCATGGACTCCCCAGCGACCCCCGTGGGCTTATCTCCGCCACTTCTCAGTCTGGTGCTCCATAATGAACTATGCTATATAAAAAGGTAAAGCCGTTGCCCACGCTGGCTTGTGGTTGGCACGGTTAATGTTTCACAACCGAAACTCGTGAACCGGTCCTTAATTGTCATGAGCACGACCATCAAAACCATGTACTCACAACCCACCTTTATCAGGTTTTAGTTGTCAAATTAATTAATTAACCAATCACGATTAACCATCGTGAGCTATCATTAAGCCATCATTAAATAATAATGAACCATAAGTTATCCCATTAGTGTGCTAAAGTTTCTAAGCATGGCTAAGCAATTACACCTAACATCTAGTCGAACCAGTATAAAGCTCAACTAGTCAAGTTATAATAACCTAAGGTATCAAGGAATAGGATAATCAAGAACAAAAGGGCCATAACAAACAATAGGCTATTTCCACCCAATGACATTCGAAAATAAATGCACTAGTTGAATAGAAACAGTAGCTTTAAACGGGATCAACATGCTCAAAGGATTGATTAGGATCTGTGTGACTTGCCTTGCTGACCTTGGAACTCTTCTAAATCTTCTCCTGCAAAAACAGACTCTCCGGAAACGTCGGATTCTAAACAGAAAAGAGCAAAAACACCAAAACAGCACATAAGCAAGCATGAACAGTATATGTGGATATTTTTAACATGTAGATCTCAATTTGAGAAAAATTTAGAGACTTGAACCAACTAAATCCGAGCTAAGATGAATTAGTTATGAATTTTTAAAGATTTAATCGGATTAAATCATTTATATATTGTGTAGAAACTGCACGAGGTATTCTTACATGTTTTTTCCCTAATATACCTGATGATGTTCTTGGTAAAATTTCAGATCATATCCAAGTCCTTGTGAGAACCAATTCGTTCACATAAAGACTTTGATAAAGGTTCTGCTCCATTTTATACCAAAGCTGTTGAGTTCTGTCAGGAGATCTCAAAGCTGCTTGTACATCAAGGCCATGTGCTCGATTTATTTGCATGTGCACTTGACCAGGTTTGCTGATTTCATTGAATAAGCTATCCACACATTTCAGCGTGTAAAGGATTACGTGACAACTTTTAAGAACCTTGAAGATACCTAGAGAATGAATTCATTCCTTCTCTTATTCTTTTATGTATTGTATTCCTTCTGCCTCGCAGTATAATTCCATACCCCACCCCATGCAGTGGCATAAGAAAAGGTTAATGGCAACATATACCGAATTCTACTGTACTGTCACATGGGTTTGGGATGAATAAGCTGAGGTTTGGTGGATAATAACAGATTAGAAGGGAAGACAGGAGTCTGGATGGATCAGATAAAACAGGGAAAAATAGAAGTAGAGGTAAATAAACTTGTTTATTCCTTGCTGCCACATAAAAAGTTAAGTTCAGCCAATGCATCAGCTCACAAACTCTATCTCCAATAGATAAGCCTAACAGTGTATCCGAGAACTAACAAACTATTTTTTGAAAAATAGATAAAAATACTAGAACTGATAACACATGCTGTTGTGTTTTTAAATGGTTAAGTGGCAATTGTTCGAGCCTGTTATGTGCATGCCCTCTGTGCTCTATTTATTTTAGATCTGAAGCATCCGAATTGCCAAAGATTAAAGGTGCATGGATTATATATTTATCAATGAAGTGACCTAAGCTTTTGTTTTTTTCATTTTTCAGGCATGAGGATATTTTGGATATATAGTTAATATATCCAAATATAACTTATTTGCACTGTCACGGGTGTGGAGGTCAATGCCAAGGGATTCATCTGAGCTTGCGTGGCTGTCTTCTGCACGTCACTTTAACAGATTGTGAGTTTTTCTCCACGCTTATCACCTGTGCTGTTGTGCATTCCAAGTTCCTATAGTACTTCCTCCGTTTCACAATGTAAGTCATTTTAGCATTTTTCACATTCATATTGATGTTAATGAATCTAGATAGATATATATGTCTAAATTCATTAACATCAGTATGAATGTGGGAAATGCTAGAATGACTTACATTGTGAAACGGAGGGAGTAGGATGTAGATAATACTAATTGTGGATACTGTAATTGGCAATCTCTCAATGATTTTGCTGACACTATAGATTTGATACTCTTTGAAACCGAATTAAGTTGGTGAAGATGAACAAAATTAGATTTTTGATTGGACAATGTTGTAGCAATGTTTTGTAGTGCCGCTTATTTTTCGATCTGTTTAGTTACTCTGCCCATTATCTTGTAGCAGTATTCAGAATTGTGATAGCATTCGAACCGAGGTGGATGCAAGAATCTTGCCAGTGAGGCCTCATAATATAGAATCCTTGGGTAGTAACATAGAACGTCAGCTAATCTGAAACACAGAAAACGTAACGCTGGCCATGGAAAATGCAAGTGCAATGCTTATTTTCTTTGCATCGTATAGCCTGCGAGAAAAAAATTCCTGATAATGAGACCATGATTTCCTGATACAAGCATACATGTCATGCATGCTAAAATTAAACCCTTTATCTTGGCACTACCTACGTACTCCCTCCATAAAAAAAAAAGTACAACGAATCAAGACACATTCAGTACTAGGTTGGTTTTTATGGGATAGGGAGTATATTTGACTTTTTTAATTATCCACGGATCTTCTCAAGAGTAAATCTTAATCTTCTCTCTTGAAAAGAAAGGCTTATCTCTGTCCTAGGTTTGTCCAAGTTTTGGTCCGGATATCACCAATTTAACTCTTTTGAGTCAATCTCCAAAGACATAGGTCAAACCCAATTTAAAGTTCAAATTCTTTTCCAAATGCCCTCGCAAAATTCCCTCAAATTCGAATTTAAGCTCAATTTCATAGATCAAATTAAAATCCAAATTCTCTTACTTTAATTCTTCAAGATTTGCATGTGTGCGCTTGTTGGAGTGAGTGTGTGCGCTATTATTTTTCTAGAAAAAAGCTTTTTGTAAGTTCAAATATTCCTCAATTAAAGATCTTTGTAAGTGCCCAAGTATTGAAGATCTTTCCTCAATTCAATTTCCCATGATGATGACCGAGAGAGCCGCACCGACGCTTCAGCGAGCGTACTCACGCGGGATCATCAGACGTACGCACGCGGACGTCGCACGGGTATCGCACGACCGACAATCGGAAATATCCTTATTTAGGTTACGTTATTACGAGTTCGCTAATTCGTGCGAGTATTTCATAATTGCAATTGGCCAATCCGTGTACATAAATATATATAGTGTTTAGGTGAATTTTTTATCATGATCGATTAGAATGTTTAAGTGAAACTTTTCAACAGAATGTTTAATTTTAAAATTGAAAATTTTGAAAACTTTCAACTCAAATTATGAAAACTTTCCAACAGTAATTGAAACTTTCAACTCAGAATTTAAAAAGTTACCACTCAGTATTTGAAAACTTCAGTCTCACACAGTAGCAGGCAAATTAGCGTACAGCAAAATGAATCAACACTAGCACTTGAGTCCCTAGAAAGACTTATACGAATTGATAATTGCAGCGTCATCCTGCTTCCAGCTACCAAACTTTGTGGATTCACATCTTCACCATCGCCGTTATGAAAATGGCGCTCAGAACAGAAGCTATTGCAATCCGTTTCACGACTAGCTTTATTCTGTCAGTAATGGACACACAAAGGCAGGAGATGAGTTTAGAAAAAAAAATGTACAGCACGTACATACATATATTATACTATTTTAGTCAGCAAAAGAAAGAAGGCATTATTAACACGAGATTACAATCAGTAGTGCAAATTTACTTACCCGTAACCATTAACTAGGTGCTTAAGTTCACGGTATGGCGGAAGCTGCCTGAGTATCCTTTCGTCCTCCAGGTTGGAGTTCTCACCACTATATTTCAGCTGCGATAGCAGATGGAACAGCTCGATTTTCTTCTCCTTGACTTGTGCCCTAAGGCTAGCAGGTTCTTTGTTGCTGATACCAGACTCCCCGTTCACAGTAGGTTCTGCGTGAGGAAAATGCCGGTCATACCAGGTCTTGACTTGTGGCCTAATGCTCGCAGGGATACGAGACAGCTCCAGTTCCACATCCACGATATGTTTTGATTGAGGCAAATGATCATGCTGGCCATACAAGGAGTTGTCAGCATGAAGGTAGAAAAGATATATATGAGAAAAATAAACTAAACATATTCGATCAAAGTTGTCAGCATGAAGGTAGAAAGCTTGAATGCTTGGTTCAAATTTGTTAGCTAAATTTCTAATGATCAACGAGTACATGAGGCAATTTGTGCACAAGGTTAGAGAAGGAAACATAGAGTGCACCTTCTCTTTATTACCAAATTTGTTAGCTAAATTTCTTCTAATGACCAACATGAATAGCTTAGGCAGCTTTGCACAAGGTCAGAGGGGGGGAGTGCGTGGAATCATTTCAGTATTAACATTTAAGCAGGTAATATTGAAATCGATGTCCTAAAAAGCTGTATGCGGGTAGAATAAGGAGGATTGTCTCCTCAATGTCCTTATAGTTTGGAACTAAAACCTAAAACTAAAGGCGGCGGAGAATGAAGAAACATACCCTACTTCAACATTTAAAGAAGAGCCTTGCGGGTTAATGACAAGATCGGCTTAGAAAAAGGGAACAGCTCTAGAGATAATGAAGCTCGAAGTGCTTTCCGATCAATCAGTAGCAATTAATACCAGTTAAATCATAACGGACGGGGCCTACATGAGTTTATAGTACTAAGTTTTCACTACTGTCACAGGGAGGTGTTGTGAGGTAGAGTGTTGTTTACTATTGTCATTCATCTCATGTGTTGTTACTAGAGGGGCTTTTAGCAAGCTAGCTCAGATGATTTAGCTTCAATTAATATAATTCTGCTTTCTACAATTTAATCCATGTTACTTGTTACTAAGCTCCTAATCTGGTCACATTTTTTTTTCCTTGGTAGTGATGAAGTACTCATTGGGTGGAGATGGAATGACAGGAACATCAACTTTAAAAGAAATAGATTTGTGACCATGTGTTGTCAATAGAGCAATGTTATATGCAAGTTTGTGTGTAAACTGTAGTTAGTATATGATGCCAACTGCTATAGATTTAGTCCAGTTGACGTCAACTACAGATTTAATCGAGTTGTTGCCCATGGAGTACCAAAGGTTGTGTTGTTAAATTGGAGGTCATTAAGTCAAATGTTTGCAATGGCAAGCACTAATTACTTGTTCTGCTTGTTTTAAAAGTTTGAGAAGTTTTTCTTGTGACTATATTGGAATGGTTTACTGGAATAATTACTAACTGAAATATTTTGGTCCTATTTTATTTTTTTCACGCTTATAAGTTAGTTTTTAGAAATATTTTTATTTTCTTTAAAGTTTTTCAAATTTTCTGTGGGTTGTAATTTTTGACCTTGTCATACTATTTAAATTCGATTTTTTTGTGTATATTAATTCAAATTTTGGGTAACATTACTGCTACAATCCCTGAATGTTATTTAAGTTATGAACTTTACATGAGACATTTCTATGTGATCCAAACAGTAACGATTCCTACACCCACAGTGGAGATGGATTGGGAGGGGATTAACCCAATCCCCCCACCTGGGTGTATCTCCACAGGGAAAATTCACAATCCCTCACCAGGGTGTATCTCCACATGGAAAATTCACAATCAGTAGCAATTAAAATAGCAGTTAAATCTTAACGGACGGTGCCAATCGTGTCATTAGGTCTTAAAATTGTTCAGTTATATTTTTATTTATTCCAAATCGATAGATACCAAACAGGATAGCTCGTCATCTATTGCCGAGAGAGGACGACGGTAAAAGGGAAATCAGGGACAAACGAGCACATACCTTTTTATTGTTTGGAGCAGCTCCGGCGGAGCTGAATGAGCGGAGGAGCGGCATCCGGCCGCCGGCGCCGGGGATAAGCCTCGGCAACAACCGCCGTTGTTCCTCTCTAACCGCCGGCGACGGCGGTACGAAAGCCGTCGCCTGTTGAAGGGCGCGACCGCTGACCTTCCTCGCCGCAAATCGAAGCGCCGCCGCCATGGACGATTCCGCTGCAAGATCCCTAAGCGGTCGGTTCCTAAGCTCCTATATTTACTCCAATTCCTCGATCCCTCCTCGGATCTGAATTTGGGGCCGCAAGACACCAGGTTTGCTATATATGTACGCACACTATCAGATACAAGTCGGATACAAGGAGCCGATACCGACGCCGTGTCGTGACCAACCCGCATTCGACTTACTACATATCCAGTCCAGATACAAGTCGGATACAAGGAGCCGAGAGCGACGCCGTGTCGTGACCAACCCGTATTCGACTTACTACATATCCAGTCCAGATACAAGTCGGAACTCGGTAAGTAATTACTACTATTTCGTGAACAACTTATTTTGTTATCTTAATACTAAATATCAATCTTATCTTATCTCCATCTCTACTTCCCTATATCTTCTCCGTACATGCCAATGCGTTGCAACGCCTCGAGAATCTCAAATCGGTAAGAATCAAAGTCTAATTTGATATATTACCAAATTAATCGATAGAATCGAGTCTAATTTGATGAATTAGCATAGGATTTAGAATTCAGACTTAGATTTATTTTTCGAGCCTACTTAGAAATTTATCCAACGGAGTTTAATTTAAAAAATATGAACCATATTTGATAAATATTTTAGTCAAACCAGGGAATTACATTGCAATGTGACGGAAAAAATCATATTATATAGGTACACACAGGATGATGTGACGAACAATAACAACTAATTTCAACACTGGTGAGAAAAATATTGACAAATTAAAACAACAATCTCTGAATTAAACATCGAGTTTAAAAGGAAAAAGTCCACAATAAAATGATATTGCACTTTGATAACATTTATTATAATATACTCTAGAAGTACAGAAAAGGTAAAGGAAATCAAAATTGGCTCAAAATAATGCCAAAGAAAATTCTGTAAATGACTAAATGAATTAAATCAACAGGAATTAAATAAAATCTTATTTCAGCCCATTACTTCCGTAACTGGCCCAAAATATCGGCCTGACCCATTCAGCATGAGCGCGCAGCAAGCGGTGCGCGACCCAACTACCGGCGATAGCTCGATGTAAGGCGAACTGAGTGCGGCCTAGTTATCTTCCGCGGCCCAAAGACTGCGTGGCCCAACAGCAGTGGTGGCTAGACGCGGGGCCGATCTGAGCCGTCTGATCTGATGGACGGCTCAGATCGGTCCCGCGTCGATGAAATCATCGGCCGGAGGGGGGATGGGTCCGAAAACCTTAACCCTAATCCCCTTTCTCCCCTACTCTCCCCGATGCAAACTCCGGCGACGCGAGAGAGTGGATGGCGGTGATGGTGGTGACGACGGTCCGTTGAGGTGGAGTACGCACGCGGCAGCGAGCGGCTATGGCTTCACAGGCTGGGAGGCGCTCCCGAGGGCAGCGCCATGTGAAGCCACGGCGTCGGGGGTCCGACGAAGCGGGTGCGCAAGTGGCGACGGGCTCCGAGAGCGGCCGGGCTTCGTCGATGGAGTGTGGGGGTGGGGCGCCAAGCCAACGCGAACGCAAGGGACAGAGGAGGAACTCCTAGATCCGCGCACTCTAGGAGCTTGACGCGACCACGAGGGGGTGAAGTGTGCGGCGGTGCCGCTTCTCGGCGAGACCCACACAATGGTGGGGTTTGCCGGTAGAATTAGGGCTCCAAATCTACTAAGAATCCAAACTCGAGCTTAATTTTCTTACTTTGATTTGGATTTGGATTTGATTCGGATTTCGGGGCTTATGATTCTTTTCAATTTGGGGATTTCGGGAAAATTGAAACCGACTGATCTCATTCTTCCCTTCCCATAATTTATTAATTCTACTGACATAAAACATGAAATTTAAAATAAGTCTAAACATAGCAGTGCATTATGAACCCTAATTCAATATTATTAACTTTAATTGAACATGAACAGGAGCTAATCTTTACTAAGCAGTAAAGATAAGAAGCTAAACAGATTAGATTAAACTTATTTGACTCAAAATTGTTCATCTCGAATCAAGATGGGACCGATGGCTTCTAATCATAGGGATGATGTGAATAAGGAATTGAGTAGGCTAAAGTTAAGCTCTGACAGCACAATGTTAGAGTTCTAATTCAAGATCTTATTGTTTTAACCTATAAGCAATCACCTTTCAATTACGAAAATTAATTCTCTGACCTAAGATGAAGCCATTGAAGTCGATGTCTGGTTTAGAAATAATTTCATTTAGAAGCTGAAATAATTTTTTAGCAACTTTATTTGGCTAAGAAGGCTTATAAACAAATTTCTTAACATTATAAGCATTAAAATTGGCGGGATTTAGTTAAATTTGCTTTTGGCCCACGTCTTCCGAAGCCAACCCGTCTTCGCGCGAATGCGCTGTGTAGCGGGGACCCATCAATTTGACGGCCCGCAAGTCAAGCAAACAATCGCGGCCCACATACGCGGCGAGGACCCGATGCACCTCCGCGCTCCAGTGGCTGCGTAATTAGCAGCGGCGGCGATCTGACGCGGGGCGAATCTGAGCTGTCCAATCTGATGGACGGCTCCGATCATCCCGGCGCCGGATGAAGCGTGACTGGGAGAGAGGGGCAAAACCGTAGCTCCCAAATCCTTCTCTCCTGATCCTCTTTCTCTCTGGCGACGAGTGAGCGGAACAACGGCGAAGGCAACGACGGCGGTCCGGCGAGCTGGTGTATGTGCGGTGACGAATGCCAAGCGGCTCCTACTTCACCGGTTGGGAGGCGCACCCGAGGACGGCACCTAGCCGTGTCACGGCATCGATGATCCGGTGAGGCGGGCGCGCAAATGACGAGGTCCTCGTCGGCGGGGAGGGGGGTGGGTGTGGGGAGAGGGTGCGACACCAAGCCAGCGCTTCCCATCTCCGGCAAGGGACAATGGCAGGGTGCTCCAGGACAGCGCGTGCACAGGGAACCCGACGCGACTCCGAGGAGGTGAAGGTGCGGCGATGCCGCTTCCCGGAAAGCTCCGGTTAGCTTAGGGGCTTCAAGTCTGGTAAATAACCCGAACCCTTACCATAATTGATTTGGATTTTGACTCTTAGGGTTCTTACCTGAAATTAGGATCTTCGAATTTGGGGGAATTTTGTCGGGAAATTTCAGTCTATTTTATTCCCTCTTCTCGAGTTTGGGGAGTTTCAATCTCGTTTATCTCCTCTTTAATTTTGGGAATTTCAATCTAGTTTATCCCTTTTCTCAATTTGGGGAAGCTATTTGTAGACCCCCGTTTTTATAACAGGAATCAAACGTGTAAATAGTACCATTTTCCTGGATCAAATAGTTTGGTACACACGAATTCATAGCTGAAATACCAAGTGCACATACACGAGTGTCTAGTACGAATTATTACATCATAAGCCCGCAGGCATAGTTTTAAATCATCGGACCGGGCGGTCCGGAATACATCCCAAAAACAGAAGTAGATAAGGCAGCGGAGTTAAGGCAGCGGCACGCCATTGTCACAGGCAACGACCGTAACTAAGACCTACTGAGCGCCATCGTCTTCATCACCCTCCTGGTAGTAAGCATAGGGATCCTCCGAAGCTTCATCTCCGACCTCTGATTAAGTTTGTATATTGCAAGGGTGAGTACCAACCGTACTCAGCAAGCCACCACAGCAACAATGCACATGACAGAGGTATTCAAAGGATGGCTATGGTTCTTTTTGCGCAAAGCAGGTTTTGTAATTCTTTTCACAAGCCTAACACCTAGCACAGACTGATCAAATTTTAGTACCAGTGTTCATATTAAACAATGACGGTTCTGTCCACCATCCATTGTGATCCCAAGAATAGCTTCCCGCCATCAAGTCGTCATGGTTTTCTGAGGACGTCCACCTTCCCGCCTCTCAGGAAGTGGCTCCATCAGCATAGAAATCATTATGCAATACCCCATCCCATACCAGTTAAGAATTTTGAGTCTAGCCAAGTGTAATACATGTCCCGGTGCTCAATAACCGCGAGCACGGCTATTCGAATAGATTTGGTTTACTCACACTGCAGTGGATGTACACTTTACCCGCACTCTGCGACTGCCCAACACATGAGACGCGTCACGGCAAAGCTTTTCGATAACCTCGCATTGGCAGTACCCGCTCCATGAACTTAAATCCTCATGCACTCTAGGCGTCCATGTTTCTAGCAGTGAGAGGAGTTCTGGCGCTCCCGGGAAAGAGAAGTCTCACACACATATTAAATTATGGTTCAAGTTAAGTTCTCTCTCACACACACTCATTGCAGTCCTACCAATGGCGACACCGATGTAGGGCACGCCTCTCGGCCCTACCTCAACGGCTGTCCCACCGTAGCGTACCTGCCTCGCTCAGGGGTGAACCATCTATGCAGGGATACTGCCTCCGCTCGGCTATCTAATCCGCTAGGTCTATACCCATACGAGAAGTGCGGTTGTACGGGGGTCGTTTCATGCTTAACTTCATGGCTCGGTCCTTAATTGACCGGGGACGGTACTAGCCCTTTCCAGATACCACCCAAATCCTCCGTCCGCCCCAGTCGAAAACAGTTGTTTAGTTTTATTTCTCCTTTCGCAAATCATGTCATCAATATCATGGCAATGTGGTGCTCGTGTCTCCACATGCCGCATCTCAATTACCTTCCCAAAGGTAATTGCCCAAGCATATAGTATTTGACAAATATGAGTATGCATAATTCTAGAATAGCATTTCTAAGCATTTGTCATAGTTGACTACGGACTCATACGTAAACATGGTTACGAAGGAATAAGGGGTAAACAATAATTAAGGCATGGCATAATCGCAAGTAGGATGTTCATCATTGCATGCAATTTTATTTGTAAACAAAACAATTTCGCAATTGGGATCAACATGTTTAAGGAATAGTGATGACTTGCCTTGCTCAAAATCTTGCGGGTCTTGGCCTTCGCTTGGATCCGCAATTCCCTCGGGCTCTATAGTTACGTGCGAAAATTGATTTGAATTCGGTTAGAATTCAAATAAAATCCAAGTAAATCCAAGAAGATATCAAGCGCGAAAGTCGGTTTCATACATTATCTATTTTCGTTCGTGAAATAGAGCTACTTCATTTGTTTAACTCCATCCATCCCCAAACTATTTTGTAGCATAATCATTTTATTAGCGCAAGTTTTTAATTTAATCCGCCCGGGTATTATATCCATATAATAGGTTAGAAATTTCTATCGCGAGCTAAATATCGGACGAAATCCTAGAAATATTATACGATTTAATTTAGTCTATGACTAAATGATTAAATATAATACATGGCTAAAATCCCTAGTAATTAAATCCGAATTTTCTATCGTGAATTGATTACTTATAGAGATTACCCAAAAATAATCTATAATAATCCATAAGAATTCATCTATTTGTTTAGTTTAATTACATCTAAATCACTACCGCGAATTGATTTCTTATAGAAATTACCAAGAATAATCCATAATCTATATTAAATTTTGCAATTCTACGACTATAATCAACCTATAATTAAATTCTAATTATTTTAAATTTCTAAACCTCCTTAACCTCTTATTTATTTTCCTTTTTCTTTTTTTTTTCTCTTCTCTCTTTTCTTTTCTTTTTCTTTATCTTCCTCTCTTTTCTTTTTCTTTTTCCTTCTCTTTCTCTCTCTCGGCTTCTCCCTTCCTCTCTCTCTCCCGGCTCTCTCTCTCCCTTCCCGAGGCGGCGGCGGCGACAGCACGCATGGCGGGGGACAGGGCGGCGGCTTACCGACGGCGGCGACGGCGACGGCGGTGCAAGGCGGCGACGCACGGCACGGCGGCTTCGGGCGACGGCGCGGCGGCTTCGAAGGCGGCTGCGCGGCGGCACGACGACGGCGGCACGTGGAGAAGGGGGAGAGAGAGAGGAGGAGGGAAGGGAGTGGGGTGGAGAAGGGGGAAGGGGCCGGGGGCTTTTATAGGGGAGAGGGGGAGTAAGGGGAGAGGGAAGAGAGAGGGGGCGGGTGACGCGACGGTGGCGCGGCGGCGTGGGGCGCGAGGCGACGATGGGACGTGCGCGCGGCGATGGGACGTCGACGGCGACGGCGACAGCGGCGACGCGACGGGCGGCGACGGCGCGCGGCGGCTCGGGGCGCGAGGGGACGGCGGCGCGGCGACGCGTGACAGGGCACGGGGCGCGGGGCGGTGAGCGCGCGGCGCGGCAGCGGCGATGGCGACGGTGCGCGGCGCAGCGGCGGCGGCAAGACGCGTCGGCGACGGTAGAGGGGAGGCGGAGCGACGCGCGGCGCGCGGGGCGCGAGGCAGCTTGGCAGAGGAGGGGCTGGGTTAGGGGAACCGCGTCGAGCACCTAGAGTGCAATGAACAGTGCATTTTCCTATTTTTCTCATTTTAGTCTATTTCTTTTATAAATTTGATTCCACAATTCCTAATCTTTGCATATATGAATTTTACTCAATATTTGTGTTATCTTAACTAATGCATTCTCCCGAGACTAATATTACCCATATTTTATATAATTTATTTGAATTTTTAATTAGGGTTAATTCTTATTCCATCGCATTTAAATTTAATTGACACAAATATGGTCGTGGTAATATTTTATTTATTTCAATCCACACCTAATCTTTATTTTAAATTATAATTTATTTATTTCTTTAACCAACCTAATTTCAGGGTTAATTCCTAATTAATGTTTCCTCTATTTGTAATCGATGAACTCCGAGATCAAAATCTAATAAAATCATCGAATAAAATCGGTATGATGCAATTTATTTAAAAAGTTTTCGAAGGCCCACATTTTTTTTAGAGTTTAGATTTTTGTCGGTCAAATTTTCAGGGTGTTACACTATTGAAGCTGATGTCTGGTTTTGCTTTTGGTTTGTCACCTCTTCTCAATGCCTTTTCACATTTTTATTTGTAACTTGTGGGGCTCAGGGGCAATCCAGATAGAATTCTTAGTTTGTTACCACCGATCATGGTAACATTTAAATCTATCTCTTATTTTCTTATTTGATTCGATCTCTGATCTCTTTTTTTTTTTTGCAAAATTTTATGTGTGATGATCGGAAAGTTACGTATTTTATGAGTAGTTCAGATTGTATTATACTAGAAAACATGCCCATGTGTTGCAATGGGAACAAATTTTGTACCAATTATTAATTATATTGTACGGAATGATGTTAAATATTTTAAATAATGATACAAAATGGAATTGCTAAATGTCCATTGGTAGAAATTTGGATCAATATCTTGCAAATTTCTAATATTAGGATTCGCTTCATGATTTGTGCTTTGGTGATCCCTGGTCCTTCTCCCCCAGCTTCAGCGATCAACGATGGCTCGACGAGTTAGGGTTTAAGGTTTCGGGTTAGAGTGAGGGTGGGAAGTGAGGTTGGGGGAGAGAGAAGATCGGCGAGTATAGGCCTGTAGGGGGATGGTCATGGGAGGTAGTGGAATGGGCGGGCGGTAGGGCAACGGCGGTGCCTCAAGGTCGAGAATGGGTGGTGGGTCGGTGTTAGCGTTAGGGGCAAAGCAGAATGATGGGATAGGAGGTAGCGGTCTATGGTGGTGGATCCGCTGCGCGGGGACAGCTCAACACCGCTGGCTTGCGGAAAAGGAGAGTAGGGGAGGGAAAGGAAGAGGGGGACACTCGTCGGCACTGTTGACGCCTTTCAGCCATCTAGCAAGGCCAAAAGGCGACGTGCTAGGGGGAGTCATGATCGGTGCTGGTGATAGTGGCGGCAACGTGAGGAGGGGGTCAATAAAGTGAGGGAAGAAGGGGGTTTTAGGGTTTTGTTGTCTTGCACGTATCTCAAAACAATCCAACGGTTCAAAATTCGCATTATTTTTGGGGTGGTCTCTAGTCAAATGATGTCATATGGGTAGACAGTAAAAAATAAACATACATGGGCAATCGCACTGCTACCGCTATAACCCAAGTTGAGCCAGCCGACGTGGACATGTATTATGCACCATTTGCTGCCCATCGTCAGTAACTGATCAATAGGCTTTGGTTAAAACTTCGGAAAGCAATTGAGTAATAGGATTGTCATCAATGCTTTTTCAAGAGCATATGGTTGTAGTCATTTAGACCTAAACTTGTTGCAACAACGTGGTAAACCATAAAATACAGAAAAATAATAATAATAACTCCTACAAGGAATCTGTTAATCCATGATGAAAAATTTCCGTCACGGATCATCAAAAAACCGTCACTATGCAGCATCTGTGATGGTTTCAGAGATGGTCACGGATTGAGCGTCATGGATTAACCTCTGTGACGATTTACCAAAAACCATCACGGATTAATGGAATCGGTGACGGTTTTAAACCATCACGATAGAGCCCGAGGCCTAGTTAGCCCAGCCCAAGTTCATTTCTATGACGAAAAATAACCGTCATGGATTGAATGCCACATCATCATGGATGCGGACATGGTTGCTTACGTAGACACTACCTCAACCTATTTATTAACAGGCCAAAATCAAAGATGGGCCAATTTTTAGCCCAATTTCATCCATTTTCGCAGCTCCTTTTCAGCCATTTTGGCAGCCCATTTTCAATAGCTTTACAACCCATTTCAGCAGCTTTGCAGCCCAATTTTGTCACCATTTTTTAGTGCCCTTTTCAGCCCATTACTACATCGCTTACAGCCCATATATACAGCCTAATTTCACAACTAAAGCCCATATACACAGCCAGCAGCAAATCAAATAGAAATATCATTTTTCCATTCAATATCATATCACATGATTTTTCATCCAACATCAGATTACAACATTCAAAGTGCATACAACCTTGCAGTTTACCATGGCTCAAGCCAACAACAAATAGAGATTCCAAGCAATGCATACAAGTCTAGGAGCTTAATGAATGCTGCGGCAGCAAAATGCAAGCATGTATAGCTTAGCTTAGTCAAAATTGACTTGACACAAGTTAGCAGCAGCAGCAAAATGCATGTAGTAGCAAAAGATATAGCATCATGCATGAATTAACTTGATCGAACTTGACTGAGCAAAAGATTAAGTTTCGCTTCCATCTCAGATTGAGTCCTCTTCATCGAACTTGTAGACAGCTTGTTTTCCATTTGAGTCTAGCAAGCAAGGAGCAAACATTGTTGTTGATGAGAGAATTAAAAATAAGCATTACAAAGAGCAAAAAGTTTGAAACTTATCTTACAATAGCCTCCTATACAGCAGTGGTGTAGCAATTTTTTTTTCTTGCTGTAGTGGAACTCCTTGAACAAATCAAATGCATTAGGTTCTTCTTCATTGTATTTGTCACCCTGAAAACAACATATATGCATTATGTCCAGCAAATGTGTACAGTGTTGAACTTAAAAAAAAAGGATGAATCTAGATAGCATCAAATCACCGTTGAGCTGATCAAATCAAGCATGATCCATGGTATCCCCCAAGTAAGCTGTTTTCTGCACCTCTTTTTCTTTTTATTGGCAAATGGATTAAAACACTATTCAGTTTTGAAGATCTCTGAAAATAGCAGTCGAAGTTGGGGCGCTTCACCAATCACCAGCGCCCCTCTCACAGTAGCAAATCCCGCCTCCGCCCTCCTGCACATGGGTGAGGCACATGCGTCAAAACTCGCCAAGAAAACTAATGCAAGAAACAAAGAAAGAAAGGCATAAAGCAAGAATTGAAGACTGGCGCCTCTCCTCTTCTTTTTCATCCGTGTCAAACCGTCCTGGCCCACCATGATCGCCTGCCGTGCTCCCTATGCTCACGCGTGCAGCAGTGCGGCGTCCTCATCGAGCAGCCTCTCGATGGACGGAGCTCGCAAGATGTAGGAAGCAGGCGCGCTGCTGGGAGGGGATCTGCGCCCTGACCTGCTGCCGGAGAAGGAGGAGGAGGACTCGTCGGAGCTCTCTCTCGCCGGTGCTTATTCCGCTTCGATCCACGTCGCCGGTGGCTGCTCCGGATGCTGCGCTGCACGCCCCCACCGGGCCCGAGAGGCGCCGGCGGCAGCGGATCCACAGCTCCCGCGTCCGGCAGCGGTGGAGACGGATGCCGGCACGGCAAGCGGCGAAGGGGGAGGAAGCCGGCGCGGTGAGCGGCGCCCGGCGGCGGCGGAGACGGAGGCCAGCGGTCTCATCTGCAGTAGCGCCTCGCGTGTGGTGGCGGCTTATCTGATTTGGATCAGCTAGGGTTGAGGAACCAATGCGATTTTACTAAAATACCCATGGTGCATCCGAAGTTACCACTAAAATATCTGGACAAAATGGTCATTTCACGTTGAAATTTTGATCAACATCCCGCCACACTGAAAGTTTGGCGCCAGCTGCTCCTTCGGGCCGCCGGCCCAGCGTCTGTTTTTCCTCCCTCCTCTCAATTAATTTCAAAATATTAAAACTGCAAATCGAATTTTATCATATTAAATAAACTTATGTGAAAAAATTGTCAAAAACAAAGTTATATAACTTAATGAGATCTACAACTTTTGTTTTGGTCATTTTGCTATATGACTTTGTTTCAAAATTTTGAATTTGAATTTTAAATTATAACAACTTCAAACAATATTTTCAAATAATAAATTATTTCAACTGAAAAGGTCATCAACAACAAAGTTGTACAACTCATCAATATTTACAACTTTTGTTTTGGTCATTTTTCTATATGACTTGGTTTGAACAATATGAATTTGAATTTCAAATTATGACAACTTCAAACAACATTTTCAAATACTACATGATTTCAACTAAAAAAGTCATCAATAACAAAGTGGTATAACTCATCAAGATCTATAACTTTTATTTGGGTCATTTTTTCATCCGACAAAGCGAATTGTAACATTGTTCACAAAATGTACATCTCTTATATAGTTTATAAACTATGAGAGAGATATGTAAATTTTGTAAATAATATTACTATTACTTTGTCGGATGAAGAAATGACCAAAATAAAAGTTATAGATATTGATGATTTATACAACTTTGTTATTGATGACTTTTTCAGTTGAAATCATTTATTATTTGAAACTGTTGTTTGAAGTTGTCATAATTTGAAATTCAAATTCAAATTCTTGAAATGAAGTCATATAGCAAAATGACAAAAAAAAGTTGTAGATCTTGATAAGTTATACAACTTTGTTGTTGACAATTTTTTTCATTTCAAATTATTTACTACCCGAAAAATTATTTGATTTTTCTTATATTTTAAAATTCAAATTTTATATAGGTTAATCAAACTCAGATGGAGAAATAACCATAATAAATTTGATAGATCTCATTAAGTTATACAACTTTGTTTTTGATAACTTTTTCACAAAAGTTAAAATTCGACTCGGGGTTTTAATGTTTTGAAATTAATTAAGAGGAGGGAGGCAAAATAGACTTCTCGGCGAGGGAGGAGTAAATGGGCTAGGCCGGCAGCCCGAAGAAGGGGGAGGGGATGGGGAAACCGGCCCAAGGATGAGGAGAGAGGCTGCGGGCTGAGGGAGGGGGAGAGTAACACTTGGGCCGAAAAGGCATAAGGATTTTAATTTGTTTTCTATTTATTTTAATAGGTTAAATGAACTTTGTGGTATTAAAACTAGTTATTGAGCTCCAAAAATTCACAGAAAATTTTAGAGAATAATTTAGACCACTTAGAATTTTACAAAAATATTTCCGGCCATGATTTTTAAAGGAAAATTTTAGTTTACCTCGTTAATTCACTTGATTAAATTGCTTTAACTTTTAATATATTTTTATAGAAATTCATTATATTAATGTGTGACGTTTGCTTTTTGTCTCTTATGATGTTTGCTAGGTTCAATACCAACAAGCTCCAAATATTTTTTGTTTGCACGCTATATATATGCAGAATATTTTCAGTTTTACCATACGCATACAAGTAACAAAATAATTTAGTTCAAAAACAAATTGTCTTTTGGGTTTGATTCGTTTTGCAATCACATATTTTTATTTTTCTTTGCACTAAATATATGGTAGAGGGCCTATTGTTTTGGGCCAACTAGAGTATGATGAATTTACAATCATATACGTATTGAGACGGTCTAAATAAAACCGTCACGAGTTAGCGGGCCGAGAATATCCACTTGTGCACATCTATGACGAAAATAAGATAACCATCACAGATCGCGTCTACCAGTGACAGTCTCAGAATCCAACATGGATTAACAGGTTTCTTGTAGTGATCATGTTGCTTTCTGACTTTCTTTCAGAAAAATTCCTCCAACTCATTATTACTGGTTTCGATGGATCGGTGTGCCATCAACGAGAACTGCACCAGGTAAATCACAATGGAACAGCCAAACTGGCAAAACTCCAGCGATAGATCCTGAGTTCAGGACTCAAACCCGCTTACCCGCGTCACAATGTTTATTAAAAACAGAAACCGGAACCAGGGACCTTCCCGGTTCGGTTTGCTTCAAGGACCGTTCATCGATAGATCCTGAGTTCAGGACTCAAACCCGCTTACCCGCGTCACAATGTTTATTAAAAACAGAAACTGGAACCAGGGACCTTCCCGGTTCGGTTTGCTTCAAGGACCGTTCGTGCAGTTGACCCAGTGTGAACCGGCTGAACCGGACGATTTTTAGGAAAAACCGCTGAACCGGGGACTCCCGGCTCATACGAGCTGGGCCACCGAACGGCATCTTCCCTAATGGGCTGCCCAAGTTCCAAGGCCCAGTTATGTTTTATTGTTCAAAAATGGGGTGAATCATGGGGATCGAACCTAGGGCCTGTTTGGCTAATGGGTTGGGGAAATAATTTCCCATCCACCAAAGAGTTTCTTCTAATCCTAGCCATCCATTATCCCTCCCTCATTTCATCATAGCCCTTCATCCATTTCCCTATCCCAATCCCACTACTCTTATCACATTATCCAAACACACTTCTAGGTCTATTGGTTGAAGCGTTAAGTTCCCCACCACTACACCACAACCACACCGACTGTTGTGATGTGCAATAAACACTAAACATTTTAATACTTTAAAACCGCGGTCGGACCGGCAACCCAACGGTTCTGGCCGGTGACACATCATTCTATTTCTTTACAACAGGGTCAACAAAAGTATCAGGTGAGTGATCCACCAGATGCAAACTTTGTAACTACAGGGTGGTGAGAGCAAGGTCAATAGTATAGCCAGCTATTGGCTCCAACTATTGCCATGTCATTTTATAGTTAATAGTAAGATCACCTAATATAATAGGATGGCTATTATGTTAACTACAACTCATTAATCAAATAACTAATTCTGCATACAAGTACGATCAAATGTGAGCAATATCTTTGTGGTCTATTCCGTCATAGAGTCTGTCAACCCAAAAAAGAAAAGCCTTTGTTTCTACTCGCTCCGTTTCACTTTCCCACATTCATATCTATCTAGATTCATTAACATCAATATGAATGTGGGAAAATGCTAGAATGACTTAAATTGTGAAACAGAGGAAGTACTTGCTAGCTCATATTTCTTCTCCCAAATTTTTCCCACCTTCTTAGGCCAAATCAGCCACCCTGAATTGGCTTAAAATCAACAACTAGCAAATAGTGACGGGTAGTTTATCCTTTTATCCATCTCAATTCGCACGGAAGCAAGAAAGGAAAAAAAAGAAAGATGGCTTTTGCAGGTAGACGATGATTGATTCACAGCGGAGCAAAGTAGCATAGTCGCTTTTGCAGCTCCATGCCTCCATCCATGCATCCGATTCGCTTGATTCTGGCGGGGAGGGCGTTTGATCCCTGTGGCAAGAACTTGATTTCAAGGTCTGAGGAGCTCGATTCGAGATTAGAGGAGATTGATCTAGTCACAAGGGCATTGGTTCGCCGGACTAGCTCGATCCGCCTAGGCTCGGACTCACCTGGGGGAGCTGTCCCGGAGGTGGAATCCTTGCCAACGCTGGTCACCATGCTGGCAAACAAACTAAAGGCGCCGGCGAGCGGCGAAGATCTCTCACCGGATGCAACGGATTGGAACAGGAAAAGCAAGCCTTATGTGAAAACGCAACAAAAGATCTAATGGGGTAGTTGGAGGGCCCACAAATATATTTTTTATCGTCACCACGCGTGGATACGCGCGCTATCGCCCGGCGGATAGTTGCCCGCTTCTTTCTCTCCCTTCGATTCTCTTTCCTCCACCTAAAAATATGCTGATGTGAAATATTTTGGAGCCTGCTGAATCAGCTTATTGTACCTGCTCAGGAGGAGATCCTCGGTATCCTGATATTGGAGTTTGGAACTGCATAGGACTTCGCCATGGACTGCCCACCGGTGAATAGAGGCTGAATTGGAGGAGTACATATCAGGTGAAAATGTCCTAAGTGTTTGAAATTTGGAAATTTCAATCTCCACCATTCCCTTGGATCCCAACAGCTAGGATGTTTGAGGTCACCCTCCGACCTCTTTGATGCACATTTGCATAAAGCCGCTCGCGTGTTCCAACGAGGCGACGACTGTGGCGGCTCACTCGGCGATGGTGGCTCTGTGCCAGTCACACCGACAAAGGGATTCGGTTCCGGCCGCACATTCACCCAGGTGTGCACATCTCGGCAAGCAGAGCCCTCGATGCCGCCTAGATCTGGTGCCGACAGTGACAACATCGGCATTGGGGGGGGACAAGATGTGGCCACGGCACAGTCGTTTTTCTCCAAGAGCTCCTTCAATTTTGAGCTTCGTTGTCCTCCATTCCTCTTCCTCAATTCTGATCTGGTGTCGACGGCGTTCATGCACCATCATCTTCATTGCCAGTGTGCTCCCCCCTGCTCTACTGTAATCCATGCATCATCATCTTGTTGCTAGTCCAAGCATCTTGTTTTGCTAGAATTTTATTAAGAGTATGCAATGTCCTGTATGTACAAAATCATGATGTATTCTTGCTTCCATTTTTTTAAAGAGTATGCAATGTCCTGTATGTACAAAACAATGTATTCTTGCCTGCTAGATGACTTTATTTTATTTTCTTGTAAAACATCTGAGTATATTTCAGTGGTAAATGTTTTTTTTTTTGTGATGCAAAATATATATAACTTATTGTGCTGCAAAATACAGTGGATCAATACATCTTTATGTTACAGTGTATTCTTATAGATGATTTTCTCAGCTTTGGAAAATTGTGTTTCTAAGTACACTTAAGTGATAAACGATTCCTTTTGTGATGTAAATTGTGCAGTGAATACGTTGGAACATTTTTAGTGTTAATTACAGTTATTGTTCTGTGCCATGTGATTTTTTTTATTTTAGAAACTATATGTATCTAAGTATATTTGAGATATTTTTTTTGATGAAAATTATGCAAGTACAGGTATAACATAGTGGAGCCAAGGTGTTCCTGGTGTCAGATATGAGAGCTTGATGAGGTGGAGCAGGGAATGGAAGGAGATCATGGAGGTGATGTTTAACTGACACATATCAATTCATATCTGTAAGTGTTTTTTTATTTCTGTTTAGTTACATACACATCCTTAAATATGATCTTGATGGTCGGGATTTGGGTTATGTAGGTACTCACTTTAATGTTCACGTGGGAAATCTGCATCATCAGCTTATTCCCTGAAATCTCCATGAAATTTGTTTTTTTTTCTAAAATGTATATGCAGCTCAACGGGACGCCATCAATTGCATGTGCACTGTGTTCTCTTCTACAAGACGACCACAATTGTTCCACTATCGGTGGAGGCCATGTTTTGCACCAGGGCCTATGGAATGGTTCTTGGAGGCTTCGGCACTTCTTGCACTATGATCAAAAGAGTGGCTACAGTCATTGATGGATTTCCAAGCAGACATGTCTAGCGTTGAATTTTCAATTTAGGCCCTATTTAGATCCCCGGGTAAAATTTTACACTCTATCACATCGAATGTTTGGACACATACATGAAGTATTAAATATAGATGAAAAAAATAACTAATTACACAGATTGCGTGTAAATCACTGGTGGAGAAACTCTTATTAGTCCCGGTTGGTAACACCCCTGTAGTCCCGGTTTTCAAACCGGGACTACCAATCCGGGACTAAAGATCGATCTTTAGTCCCTGGTGAAATAACTGGGACTAAAGATCGATCTTCCATTTTTTTTATTTCTAAATAAATTTTGAATTTATTTATTTGTACGTACATCGAGCTCTCTTGTGGTGATGATTTAGTTTGCAAGGCAGTGACAATACTCGCACATGTAGTAGCCGCACAAGTTAGTTCCCTGGGCTTGCTTTGCGCACTATATATACATGACAAACAGCGAGATATCTAATTAATATACACTTGTATTTGAATTGGAGATTCAATATAAATGTAGAGCATGTGTACTCACAGGAAATTTAAACTTCCGCCTAAGTCTTTCTTTCCATTTGCCGCGGACTAAATGACGGAACCGATACCAAGCCTTACATGGAGTTTAAAGCTATGATTCGTAGTAGCAATTAATTATAACAAGATTTGTAATAACATTGGAACTTATGACATTACCTGTCTATAAGTTCAAACACTTGGTCAAACGTAGACTCTTTTTTATCCATTGAGTCATATACATTGACTGCGTAGGCCTCCAAGTCGAAGAGTAAAAGGACCTAGTGGAATCTGCAATGTGCGTCGGATGCATGACATATGAAACACTTAGCGCATGTACGTACGGGAATGAAATTTGGTAGGAAGACAGTAAAAACTAACTGTGTGTTGTACGGCAATAGTATAAACGTCTTGTAATGATGCGCCTTCAGGAGATGGACGAGATTGTCCTCTATGGCTTGCGGATACTTGTCGATCATTGAGACGTTTACTTTCCGAGGGTCGATGAATCCAGTATCGAAAACCCCCCGCCGTCGGGCCCTTTGAATCTCCATTCTACAACGATAAAAGGAAGTATATATTATATATGGTGTACTTACATACAAGGACCTAATTAATTAAAGGAAACGTAGTAAGAAATCTAACTGAACGATACTTACAAAATCCAACAACTCATAATAGAGACGTCGAGGGCGTCCAGCTGGTATAGTTCATAGATACCCTTGAAATTGATCCAGAGAATATCTTTTCCTTGCAAGAAGTCCGTGTCCCTGATCCTCGCTCCGATCATCTCTCTACCGGTGGCGCTCATCTCCATGTACAGTTGATGGAATTTGTACATCTGTGTCGGTAGGGACTGCAACTGCTCAGGCTTGACAAGCGGTTTACCGAGTTCGTACTTGTATTTCACTTCCGCCTTTAGGATTGGTGCGCCTTGTAGCAATTGATCCGTAGTTAGCACGGTCTCAGAAATAAATTCTTTTATTCCAAATTCTTCACCGGTCACCAACGGCTCGATCTCCCGGTTTGGTTGCTCTCCAAGCTAAGGGACTGGTTTGGACTTTCCAAAATATGCTTTCTTAAGTGTTCGCTCATAGTCCGATAGCTTTATGGCCTCCTTGGCTGGTGCAGACATACCCCTGAAGAAGTTCCTGGCACTCGGGTCTATAGGAATCTTCTTTTCCGGACTTCGAGGCTTCAATTGCCTCTTGACTTCTGCTGCCACATAAGCGTCAAGCTCCTCTTGTGTGCAATCGTACCCTAGCTCCTTGTTTTCGGCGGCGTCAACTTTCGCCTTCTTCGTTGCCCTTGTGCGGGCAGGCGGTGGAGCTTGGTGGGACCTTGACTTGGAAGGTGCCGGACGAGGAGCTTGAGGAGGAGTCGGCGCAGGGGCCCGAGGAGGAGTCACTGCAGAAGCTTGAGTAGGAGGAGCCTGAGGCGGAGTCGGTGCAGGAGCTTGAGGAGGATTAGGTGCAGGAGCCTGAGGTGGAGACGGTGCTGGAGCCTAAGGAGAGGAGACGGTGCAGGAGCCTGAGGAGGAGATGGCGGAGCCGGAGGAGATGGTGCACGAGACGCCGCTTGTCGCCCAGGGAGGATGATGTACCGCTTGCGCCATAGTATAATGGCGTGGCTTGTGTCTCGTAGATGCGTCTCACCGTCTCCTCTAGGGTAGTCCAACTCGACGTCCTCATACGCGGCTTCCACCAACTCAACTTCGACCTTCGAGTATCCTGCTGGAATCGGCCTGCAGTGGTAAGTCCCTTAAGGGTCCGTTGGGATGGCCATTCCCGATGCCACCTTCACGTGGTGAGAGGTTATCTATTAGTAATCAACATAAGCAGCAACTTGCGGAATGGACAAGTCAAAAATCATAAAACTACGAGCATACCTTGATTGATAAGTTCTTGAAGGGAATATGCAGCTCACATGGTGTCCGCTGAGTGATCTCATCAACGGGCCAGGTGGTTTCGTCCTGAGTTTGCATGGCGTCCATGCTCTGTGATCCTACCTGCCCCGTTGAGGCGCAGCTGCTATGATTGCCTGATGGGCTGATGTCACGCCCTAAAAATCGCCTAAATTAATAATTCAAATTTTAAATCATTTTTAGAAATTATTTTAAAAGCCTACAAGTTAAACTCTAATAATCTAGGAAAAATTTCAACATAAAATTGAGCTAGATAAAATTTTATTAAATACTTTGCTTGTTCCTCTATTTTCTAGATTTTTCTGGGAATTATTTGAGCAAGGGAAGTATTTTTAATAAATGAAACATCATTTCACGAATTATTTTAATTGAAAAAAGTTTTTAAAATCCTCTCCTAGGCTGTTGGGCCGAATTCGGCCCAACATCTCTTTCTCTCTCCGTGGCCAAACCGGCCCAAGCCGGCCCAGCCCGAGCCAACCGCCCCTCCTCCTCTAGCCACCGCCATGTGGGGCCCACATGTCGGATTCATCCCTAACCTTCGGCCGGCCGAGCCAAGCCGCCCGAGCCGCCCCCTTCTCCCTCCAAATCTGCCCCAATCCGACCCCGTTTCTTCCGATTGGTTGAGGGGTTTTTATCCCCTTGTTGTCCTCTATCTTTACCCCCAAAAATCGAAGCAAATCGTTGGGTATTTTGTCCGAATCAAACTCGTTTTCGAGTTTATCTCTAAAACCGAGTTTTGATTTTTCCGGGTTCGATTCCTCTCGTTTGGAGTCCGATCTCTTCAATCCAAGCCTATATATAGCACCCCCTTGTCGTCCTCTTTCGTTTACCCCCTTTCCCGAGCTCTCCCGTACCCCGTAGCCTCGCCGCCGCGCCGCTATAGTCGCCGCCGCCGCCGGCCATCTTGCAGCCGTGCCGCGCCGCCGTCTCCGCTGTCGCTGCCGCTTGCCGCCGCCACCTCTAGGTGCGCCAAGGGGTGGGGAAGCCCGGCCGGCCGTCCCCCTTCGCCGCCGGCCGCCGTAGCCCGTCGCCGTCGAGCCGCCCGAGCCGCCGCCGCCGCTCCTTCGTCGCCGGCCGTCGTCATTTGTCGTTTGTCGTTGTGGTGAGTATCGTTGGGTTCGTCTCGGCGCCCTCTTCGTGTAGGTGTCCTCCAAATCCCCGGCTGACCCTCCTAGCTCCGGCGAGGTCGCCGTCCATACCAAGCCGCCATTGATGACGTCATGCTGACGTCATCATCCCCTCTTTTTCAGTTTTTTTTTACTAGATGAAATAGAGTAAATCTTCGGAAAATCATAACTAAATAACCGTAGATCCGTTTCAGGTGGTTCAAGTTGCTAAATTCTTCTAAAATTGAGATCTACATGATAAAAATATCCACATGTACTGTTTATGCTTGTTTTTGTACTGTTTTGTTGATTTTGTTTATTTGCTTTAGTTTCCGACGTTCCGGAGGAGAGCGTTTTCGTTGAGGAAGGTTCGGAAGCGTCTGTGGAAGCTCAAGGCAAGTCACACAGATCCCAAACAGCCCTTTGAGCATGTTGAACCCGTTTAAAGCTAATGTTTTATTTCAACTTATGCATTATTTTCGAATGTCATCCGGTGGTGAGCCTTTCCCAATTAATTATGGCCGAAGATGACTTTATTTTCCTATGGGTTATAATTTGATTAGCTTGAACCTTATATATTGGATTGGTTCAGCTAAATGCTATATATAATTACTTAGCCATGCTTAGAAAGATAAGCTCATCAATGGGGTGAATCATATATACTACATTATTAATCAAATATTCAAAGGTAGCTCACGATGGTTAATTGTGTTATAATAATTAATTAATAATTAAAACCTGGTTAAGGTGGGTTGTGAGCATGTGGTTTTGAAGGTCGTGCTCATGGCAATTAAGGACCGGTTCACGAGCTACTGTTGTGAAACATTTACCGTGCCAACCACAAGCCAGTGTGGGCAACGGCTTTATCTTTTGTATAGCATGATTCATTATGGTGTGCCAGACTGACAAGCGGCGAGAAGTCCATGGGGGTCGTTGGGGAGTCGATTGCCTCTGATTCTGGAGGGGAGATTATGATCCAGGAACGGTGCACTGTGGTGAGTTGTGTTGTGCGAAGGGTATTGTCACAGTTCCTTTCTGAGGTACCGTGGTGGTGCTGAGGCGCATGGTGACATGTTGTGGGATTGTGTCTTGTGGGTACAGTGGTACATCTCTGATCAGAGTAAAACTATTCGAATAGCCGTACCCGCGGTTATGGGTGAGTCTAACAATGTTTTTCGTGATTAGTATCATACTACTAATTATTGGTGATAAAATGTGATAATTAAATTGACTCCTGGTTTGGAATGGAATATTCCTGGTTTGGAGGTTTGATTTGTACAACCGGGATTGGTTGTTCAGGTGAGGTTGGGCCTATGCAACACGGGTGTGTTATATGGTGTTTATTTAATACTGATTAATTAATCAACCTTTTACTATTCTCTTAAATATTTACTAAATGCTGTTTATGCAAATGAGCTATATTATGCCATCCTTTGTTATCCTGTGCACTTGCATATTTGCTGTGTGGCTTGTTGAGTATGTCATATGCTCATTCTTGCAATATTCATTCATCAGAGGAAGAGTGCTTCAGTGAAGGTGATGATCTGGAGGACTAGGCTTGATCCGGGTTAAGTTGCCTGTGGAGTGGAGTCGCCATAGCTGTTCCGTAGTTTGTTTTATTTTCTTTTTCCGCTGCGTAGAATTTTATTCTCTGAGAGGAACTATCTACCTCTGTAATAATTTATTTTATCGCGAATATTAATTAGTTGTTTATTAGCACTCTATTATCAATTTGTTATTGTGTGCCTCGGCTGATTCCTGGACGAGGACTTAACACACATGTAAGCGTTTGGAATTTTGGATAGAAATTCCGGGCGTGACAAGTTGGTATCAGAGCCACCTTGACCTTAGGACAAGCCAAATGGTAAACCTTAAGTAGCCTTCAAAATATTTTGAAAAAAAAAATAGGACTGCTCTTCTCTATTCTCTTACAAACTAATTAAGTTGGCAGCACATGCAAGGTCATGCACAAAAATATGTTAAATTCTACCTTTTAAAAACGAAAAGCGGTTTTCTTTTAAAAAAAAATCTCTCTTTTTCCTTTGCTGATTCAAGGTATTAAATAGTTTTCTGAATTTCAATGATTAATCGGCACTGTACATCCATTATGGTATCGATTCAATCAAGATAGCGCTAGTACTACTCACCCCTCTTAATGGTGACACTGTACCTTGCTTATAGCAGATCTTAAGTATTTTAGTTTTATTTTATTCTTTGGTCGAAAATTATTTGTCTTTGTCCCAGAGTTGATTTAATTTCTACTCAAGAAAAGAAAAATGTATTGGTTTAAGTTCTGTATGTTTTCTTTTCTTTTTCTTCCTTTTTGGGTCAAATCAATTAAGTCTAGTTTGTGTAGCTAACTTAAAAATATGCATTAATTCCTTCTTCCATGTTTCCTTAGATGCCGCCCCATCCACCGAAAAATTTGATCAAGGTGCTAGGATTCGTCAGGGAGCTAAGATTGATGGCATTCGAAGTAGGCTATGAGGTTGTTCCTGAGTATCGTCAGATTCCACATGACCCCAACGAGGAGAAGTGTCGCGTTCGCGTGACATTGGCTAGTGATCGTGAAGACCTTCCGTCGATAAAGTTCGAAGCTGGGGGAAGAAAATACAGCCATGCTTGTCAGGAAGCAGCTTTGGTGGCCATTGGAGAGCTACGTCATCGTTTTGATGAGGAGTTGGAGTCATCAGCTTTCCAGTATCATCCACACAAGCCTCATGGTCAAGGCTATAGAGCTTACACCTGTCCTGATGGTGAAGAAAGTGCTACTCTGACGCATGCGGTGCATATGCTTTGTGCCATGGATGCAGTAGGTGTGGAGCGAGAGAAAGCAGCTCATGAGAGGGAAAATTTGAACCGTGGCCAGATTTGCAAGTTGGAGAGCCAGGTGCACCGTCTACAGAAGGAATTAGCTGAGCTTAAGGGAGAAGCACTGCCGCCAGCACCCAAGTTTCGCCTCACTGCAAGGATGAGAACCCGTCCACCACCCCGTCTTCAGTTAGCTTCAAAGATTAGAGTGGTGGGAGATGTTGTGCCCGACCATGTTGAACCTGTCATCCATGTCTTAAGTGATGAGGAAGAAGAGGAAGACCCCGAAGAAAGAGAGCCAGCTACTCCAGAGGAGGAAGATCCGTCTCTTTGTTCCGATGCAAGGCGCGAGTAGTTGCCTAGTTAGACTGTTGCCGTAGTTCGCTGTGTTAGTTTGTTTGCTTAGCTTTGTTTGTGTGTGTGTGGGTTTTAGCATGTTGTTTACATCGTTGGTGGGATGTAACTGCATGAGCTAGGTTCTTTTGCTTGTCAGAGAGTAAGTTAGTTGGTGAGATAGTGTTAATGCAATTTAAATGTAATCATACACAGTTAAGAGCAATATAGAATTTAAATTAATTAAAGTTCTCCGTTCTAAGGGTATCTCTCAGTTGCTCTTTCCTTTGGCCAATGCTTTTCTTCAGATGGTGAACACCCGCACTGGAAGTGGAAGTGGAAGTGGAAGTGGAACTGGTCACAATGAAGGAGATCCTACGCTTGCCCAAGTTTTGGCCCAGCAGACTCAATTGATTAATCTGTTAGTGCAGCAAGCGCAGAACCAGCAGGCAAACCACCACAATCAACCACCACCTCCACAGAACAAGTTGGCAGATTTTCTACGTGTGAGACCACCTACCTTCTCAAGCACCACTAACCCAGTAGAGGCAGGAGATTGGCTGCATGCTGTTGAGAAGAAGTTGGACTTGATTCAGTGCACTGAGCAGGAAAAAGTTTCTTTTGCTTCGCATCAGTTGCATGGTCCTGCTGCTGAGTGGTGGGATCATTTCCGCCAGAACAGAGCTGAAGGAGAGCCTATCACATGGCGGGAGTTTACTGCTGCTTTCAAGAAGACACATATACCATCAGGTGTTGTGGCCCTGAAAAAGAGAGAGTTCAGAGCACTTACCCAGGGATCCCGTTCTGTCACAGAGTATCTCCATGATTTTAATCGCTTAGCTCGCTATGCCCCAGAAGATGTTCGCTCCGATGAAGAACGTCAGGAGAAGTTTTTAGAGGGACTGAATGATGAGTTGTCTTATGCATTGATGTCTTCGGATTACCGGGATTTCCAGCAGCTGGTGGACAAGGCGATTCGCCAAGAAGACAAGTACAATAGGATGGAGCAGAAGAAGCGCAGGGCTGCTCAATTCAAGGCTCAACAGGGTAGTAACCAGAGGCCGCGCATTGCTTTGGGACCTCAAGCTGCACCATACCTTCAGGGAGGATCCTCTTCAGTTGCTCGCCCTCAACGCCAGTTCTACAACAACAACACTGGTAATCGCGGCAATGACACTCGTAATATGGTCGTCCGTCCTGCAGCAGCTCCAACTCAGAACCAGCCTGTCAGGAAGGAACAAGGAAGCAAGCCAGGGGTGTGCTTCAATTGTGGTGATCCAGGTCATTATGCTGATAAGTGTCCAAAGCCCCGACGGGTGAAGAATGCTCCTGTCCAGAGCAACCCCAATGCTCCAGCACCGAAGGCTCGTGTTAATCATGTGGCAGCTGCAGAAGCCCAGAATGCACCTGATGTGGTTTTGGGTACGTTTCCTGTTAACTCTATACCCGCAACTATGCTTTTTGATTCCGGTGCTACACATTCCTTTTTGTCTAAAAGTTTTGCAAGCAATCATGGGATGGAAGTCATTAGTCTTGGGAGGCCTTTACTAGTTAATACCCCAGGTAACCAAGTATCTTCAACGCAGTACTGTCCTTCCGTTACCATAGAAATAGAAGGAATTCCTTTCCCATCCTCGCTTATCTTGCTCGAATCCAAGGATCTGGATGTTATCTTAGGGATGGATTGGTTATCCCGTCACAGAGGAGTTATAGATTGTGCTAACCGTAAGGTGACTTTAACCAGTAGCATTGGGGAAACAGTGTCTTTCTTTGTGTCATCCCCTAGATCTCATGGTTTGACGTGAAATCACGTTTCTTTGCAAGAGATCCCGATAGTACAGGACTATCCAGATGTGTTCCCTGAGGATTTGCCAGGTATGCCACCTAAGAGAGACATAGAGTTCCGGATAGACTTAGTACCTGGGACCAACCCTATCCATAAGAGACCATACAGAATGGCAGCTAATGAGTTAGCAGAGGTAAAGAAGCAGGTGGATGATTTGCTTCAGAAAGGATATATCAGACCCAGTACTTCACCATGGGGAGCACCAGTCATCTTCGTGGAGAAGAAAGATCATACTCAAAGAATGTGTGTGGACTATCGTGCGTTGAATGAGGTCACAATCAAGAATAAGTATCCTCTACCTAGGATTGATGATTTGTTTGATCAATTGGAGGGTGCTACAGTTTTCTCCAAGATAGATCTCCGTTCCGGATATCACCAACTTCGAATCCGTGAGGAGGATATACCAAAGACCGCCTTTACAACTCGATATGGTTTATTCGAGTGTACCGTTATGTCATTTGGACTCACTAATGCCCCAGCCTTTTTCATGAATCTAATGAACAAGGTGTTTATGGAATATCTAGATAAGTTTGTCGTGGTGTTTATTGATGACATTCTTATTTACTCTAAGACAAAGGAAGAACATGAAGAGCATCTTCGTCTTGCTTTAGAGAAGCTACGTGAACATCAGCTCTATGCCAAGTTTAGTAAATGTGAGTTTTGGTTGTCAGAAGTGAAGTTTCTTGGTCATGTCATCTCAGCCGGAGGAGTGGCAGTAGATCCAAGCAATGTGGAGTCAGTGTTAAATTGGAAGCAACCCAAGACGGTGTCAGAGATTCGTAGTTTTCTTGGTCTTGCAGGGTATTACCGCAGGTTTATTGAGAACTTCTCAAAGATCGCCAGACCAATAACTCGTCTGCTTCAGAAGGATGTGAAGTATAAGTGGACGAAAGAATGTGAGCAAAGTTTCCAAGAACTGAAGAAAAGGCTAGTGACTGCGCCTGTGTTAGTCTTGCCTGATCCAAAGAAAGGTTTTCAAGTGTACTGTGATGCATCCCGACTTGGTTTGGGTTGTGTTTTGATGCAAGATGGGAAGGTGGTTGCCTATGCATCTAGGCAGTTACGCCCTCATGAGAATAATTACCCAACGCATGATCTAGAAATGGCAGCTGTGGTTCATGCATTGAAGATTTGGCGTCATTATCTTTTTGGCAACCGTACGTAGATGTATACGGATCATAAAAGTTTAAAGTACATTTTCACTCAACCAGATTTGAACATGCGTCAGCGAAGATGGTTAGAGTTGATCAAGGATTATGATATGGAAATCCACTATCATCCAGGTAAAGCTAATGTTGTAGCAGATGCTCTCAGCAGGAAAAGCTACTGTAATATGTCAAAAGGACGACATCTACCTTGGGAGTTATGCCAGGAATTTGAAAGGTTGAACTTGGGAATAGTCAACAAAGGTTTCGTGGCCGCTCTAGAAGCTCAACCTACTCTGTTTGATCAAGTTAGAGAAGCTCAAGTGAAGGATCCCGATATCCAAGAAATCAAAAAGAACATGATAAGAGGAAAAGCCATGGGGTACATAGAAGATGAACAAGGAACTGTGTGGTTAGGAGAAAGAATTTGCGTGCTTGAAAATCAGGAATTGAAGAATACCATCATGAAAGAAGCTCATGAAACTTTGTATTCCATTCATCCTGGGAGCACTAAGATGTATCAAGACCTGAAGCAACAATTCTGATGGGCTAGCATGCGACGAGAAATAGCAGAATATGTGGCTCTATGTGATGTGTGTCAGCGAGTTAAGGCGGAACATCAGAAGCCAGCCGGTCTGTTGCAACCGTTGAAAATTCCAGAGTGGAAATGGGAGGAAATAGGAATGGATTTTATCACCGGTCTACCCAGTACGTCAGCAGGACATGACTCTATTTGGGTAGTAGTTGACAGGCTTACTAAAGTCGCTCATTCATACCTGTCAAAACAACCTACACAGGAAATAAGCTCGCAGAATTATATATGGCAAGAATTGTATGTTTACATGGTG
Source organism: Oryza meridionalis (assembly GCA_000338895.3). Classification (NCBI taxonomy): domain Eukaryota; kingdom Viridiplantae; phylum Streptophyta; class Magnoliopsida; order Poales; family Poaceae; genus Oryza; species Oryza meridionalis. Next base: position 4,832,169 of record CM002531.2, read on the forward strand.
TGCCCAAGAAAATAGTGTCAGACAGAGGTAGTCAGTTTACTTCGAAGTTTTGGCAGAAACTACAAGAAGAGATGGGTACCCGTTTGAATTTCAGTACGGCCTATCACCCTCAAACCGATGGTCAGACAGAAAGAGTGAATCAAATTTTAGAAGACATGTTGAGAGCCTGTGTTCTAGATTTTGGTGGAAGTTGGGATAAGAATTTGCCGTACGCAGAATTCTCATATAACAACAGTTATCAAGCTAGCTTGCAAATGGCTCCGTATGAAGCATTGTATGGCCGGAAGTGTCGCACGCCGCTCCTTTGGGATCAGACCGGTGAGCGTCAAGTTTTTGGGACAGATATATTGCGAGAGGCAGAAGAAAAAGTGAAAATTATCCAAGAGAGGTTGCGAGTTGCCCAGTCGCGCCAGAAGAGCAATGCAGACAATCGCCGTAGGGATTTGATTTTCGAAGAAAGGGATTTTGTATACCTACGGGTTACGCCGCTACGAGGAGTTCATCGTTTTCAGACCAAAGGGAAATTGGCACCACGTTTTGTGGGACCTTTCAAGATCGTGAGACAAAGAGGTGAAGTAGCTTATCAGTTAGAGTTGCCTCCGTCAATGGCAGGAATCCATGACGTGTTCCATGTGTCGCAGTTAAAGAAATGTTTGCGCGTTCCTACGGAGGAAGCGGATCCTGAGCATATAGAACTTCAAGAAGATTTAACCTATGTTGAGAAGCCAGTCAGAATTTTGGAGGTGAGTGAAAGGAACACCAGGAATCGCGTTATACGGTTCTGTAAGGTTCAGTGGAGCAATCATTCAGAAGAAGAAGCCACTTGGGAGCGAGAAGATGAATTGAAGTCAGCTCATCCTCATCTTTTTGCCAGTTCTTCTGAATCTCGAGGACGAGATTCCGTTTAAGGGGGGTAGGTTTGTCACGCCCTAAAAATCGCCTAAATTAATAATTCAAATTTTAAATCATTTTTAGAAATTATTTTAAAAGCCTACAAGTTAAACTCTAATAATCTAGGAAAAATTTCAACATAAAATTGAGCTAGATAAAATTTTATTAAATACTTTGCTTGTTCCTCTATTTTCTAGATTTTTCTGGGAATTATTTGAGGAAGGGAAGTATTTTTAATAAATGAAACATCATTTCACGAATTATTTTAATTGAAAAAGTTTTTAAAATCCTCTCCTAGGCTGTTGGGCCGAATTCGGCCCAACATCTCTTTCTCTCTCCGTGGCCAAACCGGCCCAAGCCGGCCCAGCCCGAGCCGACCGCCCCTCCTCCTCTAGCCACCGACATGTGGGGCCCACATGTCGGATTCATCCCTAACCTTCGGCCGGCCGAGCCAAGCCGCCCGAGCCGACCCCTTCTCCCTCCAAATCCGCCCCAATCCGACCCCGTTTCTTCCGATTGGTTGAGGGGTTTTTATCCCCTTGTTGTCCTCTATCTTTACCCCCAAAAATCGGAGCAAATCGTTGGGTATTTTGTCCGAATCAAACTCGTTTTCGAGTTTATCTCTAAAACCAAGTTTTGATTTTTCCGGGTTCGATTCCTCTCGTTTGGAGTCCGATCTCTTCAATCCAAGCCTATATATAGCACCCCCTTGTCGTCCTCTTTCGTTTACCCCCTTTCCCGAGCTTTCCCGTGCCCCGTAGCCTCGCCGCCGCGCCGCTATAGTCGCCGCCGCCGCCAGCCATCTTGTTGCCGTGCCGCGCCGCCGTCTCCGCTGTCGCCGCCGCTTGCCGCCGCCGCCTCTAGGTGCGCCAAGGGGTGGGGAAGCCCGGCCAGCCGTCCCCCTTCGCCGCCGGCCGCCGTAGCCCGTCGCCGTCGAGCCGCCCGAGCTGCCGCCGCCGCTCCTTCGTCGCCGGCCGTCGTCATTTGTCGTTTGTCGTTGTGGTGAGTATCGTTGGGTTTGTCTCGGCGCCCTCTTCGTGTAGGTGTCCTCAAAATCCCCGGCCGACCCTCCTAGCTCCGGCGAGGTCGCCGTCCGTACCAAGCCGCCATTGATGACGTCATGCTGACGTCATCATCCCCTCTTTTTCAGTTTTTTTTAATAGATGAAATAGAGTAAATCTTCGGAAAATCATAACTAAATAACCGTAAATCCGTTTCAGGTGGTTCAAGTTGCTAAATTCTTCTAAAATTGAGATCTACATGATAAAAATATCCACATGTACTGTTTATGCTTGTTTTTGTACTGTTTTGTTGATTTTGTTTATTTGCTTTAGTTTCCGACGTTCCGGAGGAGAGCGTTTTCGTCGAGGAAGGTTCGGAAGCGTCTGTGGAAGCTCAAGGCAAGTCACACAGATCCCAAGCAGCCCTTTGAGCATGTTGAACCCGTTTAAAGCTAATGTTTTATTTCAACTTATGCATTATTTTCGAATGTCATCCGGTGGTGAGCCTTTCCCAATTAATTATGGCCGAAGATGACTTTATTTTCCTATGGGTTATAATTTGATTAGCTTGAACCTTATATATTGGATTGGTTCAGCTAAATGCTATATATAATTGCTTAGCCATGCTTAGAAAGATAACCTCATCAATGGGGTGAATCATATATACTACATTATTAATCAAATATTCAAAGGTAGCTCACGATGGTTAATTGTGTTATAATAATTAATTAATAATTAAAACCTGGTTAAGGTGGGTTGTGAGCATGTGGTTTTGAAGGTCGTGCTCATGGCAATTAAGGACCGGTTCACGAGCTACTGTTGTGAAACATTTACCGTGCCAACCACAAGCCAGTGTGGGCAACGGCTTTATCTTTTGTATAGCATGATTCATTATGGTGTGCCAGACTGAGAAGCGGCGAGAAGTCCGTGGGGGTCGTTGGGGAGTCGATTGCCTCTGATTCTGGAGGGGAGATTATGATCCAGGAACGGTGCACTGTGGTGAGTTGTGTTATGCGAAGGGTATTGTCACAGTTCCTTTCCGAGGTACCGTGGTGGTGCTGAGGCGCATGGTGACATGTTGTGGGATTGTGTCTTGTGGGTACAGTGGTACATCTCTGATCAGAGTAAAACTATTCGAATAGCCGTACCCGCGGTTATGGGTGAGTCTAACAATGTTTTTCGTGATTAGTCTCATACTACTCATTATTGGTGATAAAATGTGATAATTAAATTGACTCCTGGTTTGGAATGGAATATTCCTGGTTTGGAGGTTTGATTTGTACAACCGGGGTTGGTTGTTCAGGTGAGGTTGGGCCTATGCTACACGGGTGTGTTGTATGGTGTTTATTTAATACTGATTAATTAATCAACCGTTTTACTATTCTCTTAAATATTTACTAAATGCTGTTTATGCAAATGAGCTATATTATGCCATCCTTTGTTATCCTGTGCACTTGCATATTTGCTGTGTGGCTTGTTGAGTATGTCATATGCTCATTCTTGCAATATTCATTCATCAGAGGAAGAGTGCTTCAGTGAAGGTGATGATCTGGAGGACTAGGCTTGATCCGGGTTAAGTTGCCTGTGGAGTGGAGTCGCCATAGCTGTTCCGTAGTTTGTTTTATTTTCTTTTTCCGCTGCGTAGAATTTTATTCTCTGAAAGGAACTATCTACCTCTGTAATAATTTATTTTATCGCGAATATTAATTAGTTATTTATTAGTACTCTATTATCAATTTGTTATTGTGTGCCTCGGCTGATTCCTGGACGAGGACTTAACACACATGTAAGCGTTTGGAATTTTGGATAGAAATTCCGGGCGTGACAGCTGACCATTGCAGGAGGAATGTACGGCTGGGGATACTAGGACCGATGTGTGGACATGCGTTCATCCACCTTCCTTGCCACCTCCTCTTGCATGCTGAGCTCATAGCTCGATACCCTGTACTCAAGATCTGCAATCTTCGCCTCGGTATCTCTCTTGCTCCTCATCCGACTCCTGTACGTGTGGATGTCCTCCTTGAATCCAATCTTCCAAGGAATCACCCCTTTCCCTCGTGTTCGTCCTGGATGCTCGGGAGTCTGCAGGGCAAGTGACAGCTCATCCTTCTCTCTGTCAGGTTGGAACGTGCCCTGAGAAGAGGCTTCCACTGCGTCTGTTAGTCGACTGGCAGCCTCGCGTATCTGATCGCTGAAGACCAGGGAGCTATCAACTGGGTTAAGCGTTCCACCATGAGCATAGTACCAGAACTTCGATCGATCCGGCCATTTAGCGGTGGCCGGTTCGATACCCCTCTCAAGCAAGCTTGCCTCCATCTCCTCCCACTTCGGCATCGCGACGCTATAGCCGCCTGACCCCAAGTGGTGATGGTACCTCTTCTTGGCGGCATTTTCTTTGTTTCTTTCCATCATCGCCTGCCCTTGTTGCCCTGTCTTGTAAGAAACGAACTCGTCCCAGTGATCCCTTAGCTTCGGGAATGTGTTGAAGTTTGGTGTCTGCCCCTTCATGATGTATTTCTGGTAGAGATCTCCCTTGAAGCTCTAAAACTGTTCTGCCATTTTCTTTAGATTCCACCTTTTCACTATGTTCTCTATACCCGCAGGAAGGGTGAATGTCTCGAGCATTGTGGTCCACAGCATCTCTTTCTCCGAATATGGGACAAAGCTCTCATGATCTCCGCGTGCCCTTGTTCTACGCCAGTACACCGTACTGACAGGCACGTTATCCCGCACAACCCAACCGTTGTGTCATACGTAATTCTTGGCTACTTCTGCCAGGGCACTAGGTCGGCCGTCTTCGTCCACTTCTGTTATGATGTGTCGACCCTCTAGCTTCTTCGCAGCACCTCGTTATCCGCGTGCCCTCTTCTGTCTAGCGGAGGGTTGACTTCCACTAGCCTCCTCCTCATCGTTCCCCTCCGCATCCCTCTCCACGTTCCCCTCCTCGTTCCCCTCCACATCCCTCTGCACGTTCCCTTCCTTGTTCCAGTACTGGCTGCTTCCCTCTGCAATTGTATCGTACAGTATCTGTTCCTCATCACGATAAGCCATCTGTTCATACAAGAAATATTTGCTAACTCTATAGGTCATATTTGCTAAGCGTAATATTAAAACTGTACTAATCTTGTATTAAAACTCTAACAATCATATATGCTAAGTCTAAGTGTCGTATATTAGAACCCTAGATAATCATATATGCTAAATCTAATTAAGTTTCGTGTATTAAAACTCTAATAATCTTATATTAAAAATCTAATAATCTTATATTAAAATTGTAGTAATGATATAAGCTTAGTCTAACACTCACATATGCTAAGTCTAATAATCCTATATTAAAAATCTAATAATCTTATATTAAAAATCTAATAATCTTATATTAAAACTCTAACAATCATATATGCTAAGTTTAAGTGTCGTATATTAGAACCCTAGATAATCATATATGCTAAGTCTAATTAAGTGTCGTATATTAAACCTCTAATAATCTTGTATTAAAACTCTAATAATTTTATATTAAAATTGCAGTAATGATATATGCTAAGTCTAACACTCACATATGCTAAGTCTAATAATCCTATATTAAAAATCTAATAATCTTATATTAAAACTCTAATGTTAAAAATCTAATAATCTTATATTAAAACTCTAACAATCATATATGCTAAGTCTAAGTGTCGTATATTAGAACTCAAATAGTCATATATGCTAAGTCTAAGTGTCGTATATTAGATCTCAAATAATCAAATAATCAAATAATCATATATTAAATCTAAGTCTAAGTGTCGTATATTAAATCTAATAATCTTATATTAAAAATGTAATGATCATATATGCTAAGTCTAACACTCACATATGCTAAGTCTAATAATCCTATATTAAAAATCTAATAATCTTATATTAAATCTCTAACAATCTCTAACCCTCACATATGCTAAGTCTAAAACTCTAATAATCTCTAACACTCACATTTACTAAGTCTAATAATCTAATAATCTTATATTAAAAATCTAATAATCTTATATTAAAAATCTAACAATCATATCTTTACATTACTTGCCTGCGCGAATTCCTTCGAGGGCTAGCTACCACTTCGGCTTGAGGGATGACGACGACGACGTCTTTTCTGTAACATGCAAAAAAAATGTATTAGTCTAAACGCAAAGGAACATATATTGTATTTCACGTTTTCAAGTATATATAATCATATATATATGCTAAGTTTAATAATCGTAAAAGGCGACCGTTCGTACACGTTTCGTTCGCGTTCGTTCTCACACTTTTAGTTCAAGTGCATGCCTTCACGTTCGTTCACACGTTTCGTTCACGTTTCATTCACGTTCGCTCACGTTTCATTCACGTTCGTTCGCGTTTCATTCACGTTCGTTCACGTTTCGTTCACGTTCGTTCGTTCGTGTTCGTTCACGTTTCATTCACGTTCGTTCACGTTTCATTCACGTTCGTTCACGTTTCATTCACGTTTCATTCACGTTCGTTCACGTTTCGTTCACGTTCGTTCTCGTTAAGTTCGCGTTCGTTCACGTTCGTTCGCGTTCCTTCACGTTCATTCACGTTTAGTCTACGTTCGGCAATGACGGGGCGGCAGTGGCGGCAGCGGAGCGGCGGCGTGGCGGCACGGCGGCGTGCCGAGGCGGGGGCAGCGGCGTGGCAGTGGCGTCGGTGTCGCCAGCAGTGGCGGCGCGACGTTATACGTCATCGGCGGTGGCGGCCGCATCGAAGTCGGGGTCGGCATCGGCGGGAGGCGGAGTCGAGGTCGGCCACATCGACGTCGGCGGTGGCGTCGGCAACGAGGCGGTGGTGTCGGCAACGAGGTGGCGGCTGTTTGGAGAAAGAGAGGAAGGCGGCGGCGGCTCTCACCCCGGAGATGCGGCGGCGGCGTCAGCAACGGAGGCGGCGACGACGACGACCACGAGACGACGGCGAGATACGGCGGCGGCGTCGGCGCGGGGATGCCCTAGGCAGTGGTGGTGAAGGAGAAGCTGAGATCGGGGAAAAAACTTCTAAGTGTTGGTGGAGAAGACGAGGGCGCATCGGGAATATATATACCCCTAGATCTTTAGTCCCGGTTCGTGAGAACAACTGGGACTAAAGATATCTTTACTCCCGGTTGGTGAGAACAACTGGGACTAAAGATAAGATCTTTACTCCCGGTTGTTCTTACGAGCCGGGACTAAAGATATCTTTAGTCCCGATTGTTCTCACCAACCGGAACAAAAGATATTTTCCCGCTATTTCCAAATTCTTTTTAAACCCGGTTAGGGTTAAGAACCGGGACTACAGATAGTAGCACTGAATATTGAATTTCATTACATATGTGTTTCTAAAATAGTAAATAATGCATTAAAATTATTTAAAGTCAAAAAATTAATGACAATTACTTCGAAAAATTATTGTTGTCTGTAGTAAATTAACTGGATAATATATAATAAGCACATGAATGATTTAAAATTATTAAAAATTCTAATAATCATATATAATTAGCATATGCATGATATTAAATTGTTAAAAATTCTAATTAACATATGTAAATACCACATGCATGATTTAAAATTAATAAAAATTATAATAATCATATATAATTAGCATATGCATGATTTAAAATTGTTAAAAAATCTAATTAACATATGTAAATACCACATGCATGATTTAAAACTTTTAAAAATTCTAATTATCGTATGTAACTAGCATATGCATGATTTAAATTTGTTAAAAATTCTAATAATCATATATAAATAGCATATGCATGATATTAAATTGTTAAAAAATCTAATTAACATATGTAAATACCACATGCATGATTTAAAATTAATAAAAATTCTAATAATCATATATAATTAGCATATGCATGATTTAAAATTGTTAAAAATTCTAATTAACATATGTAAATACCACATGCATGATTTAAAACTTTTAAAAATTCTAATTATCATATATAACTAGCATATGCATGATTTAAATTTGTTAAAAATTCTAATAATCATACATAATTAACATATGCCATACACAAATTGATTTATATGGATATTCAATACATCCGAAATAGTTTACATCGTGTACACAACAATTACGACAATACATCGGCGGTGACGGTTGACCGCACGTACTTTCTCCTCACTATTGTTCCTTCCTTGTGATCGCTACGTAAGGGGTGTCTTCATTTGATAGGAGGATGCTAGGGTCAATTGTCACCGTGAAAGGGGGTTGCCCATCAAACTGATCGTAATCCTCGTCAGTCTTGTCCTCTACTCCGACGATTTTTCTTTTGCCTAGGAGAACCACGTGGCGCTTCGGCTCGTCAGGCCCTTTGCCCTTCTTTCCTTTGCTAGACATGTCCTTCATGTAAAAAACTTGCGTTACATCAGTGGCAAGGACAAAAGGTTCGTCCGAGTATCCAACCTTGTTAAGGTCATGTCACGCCCGGAATTTCCATCCAAAATTCCAAACGCTTACATGTGTGTAAACCCTCGTCCAGGAATCAGCCGAGGCACACTATAACAAATTGATAATAGAGTACAATTATTACTCTAATTAATAAGCGAATAAATTGTCATCACAGAGGTGGATAGTTCCTCTCAACCAATAAAGATCTAAGCAGCGGAAAAATAAAGATAAACAGCGCGGACGACACCACTCCATAGGCAGCTTGACAAGGACTACGCCAAATCCTCAACACCATCAGCTTCACTGAAGAACTCCTCCTCTGATGAATGATTGCAAGGTGAGTATATGACATACTCAGCAAGCCACGCAGCAAATATGCAAGTGCACAGGATAACCAAGGATGGCATAATATAGGCTTCTTTGCATAAACAGCATTTAATAAACATTTCAGAATTTAATAAAACAGTAGAAAATTAATTAAACAGTATTAATCCAACACCATACAACATACCCTGTTGTATAGGCCCAACCATTCTGAACAACCAACCCCGGCTGCACAGTACTAATCTCCAAACCAGGAATATACCATTCCACACCAGGAGCTAATCAGATTATCACCAGTTATAGCATCTTTCATTATAGTGGGAAGTGTGAGACCAATCACGAAAGACATTGTTAGACCCGCCCATAACCGCGGGCACGGCTATTCGAATAGTTTTACTCTGATCAGAGGTGTACCACTGTACCCACAAGACACAGCCCCACATCATGTCACCATGTGCCTTGATACCACCACGGTACCTCGGAAAGGAGCTGTGACATTACCTCTCACACAACACAATTCACTACAGTGCACCATTCCCGGATCATAGTCACCCCCTTATAAACAAGGCATAGACTCCCCAGCGACCCCCGTGGGCTTATCTCCGCCACTTCTCAGTCTGGTGCTCCATAATGAACTATGCTATATAAAAAGGTAAAGCCGTTGCCCACGCTGGCTTGTGGTTGGCACGGTTAATGTTTCACAACCGAAACTCGTGAACCGGTCCTTAATTGTCATGAGCACGACCATCAAAACCATGTACTCACAACCCACCTTTATCAGGTTTTAGTTGTCAAATTAATTAATTAACCAATCACGATTAACCATCGTGAGCTATCATTAAGCCATCATTAAATAATAATGAACCATAAGTTATCCCATTAGTGTGCTAAAGTTTCTAAGCATGGCTAAGCAATTACACCTAACATCTAGTCGAACCAGTATAAAGCTCAACTAGTCAAGTTATAATAACCCAAGGTATCAAGGAATAGGATAATCAAGAACAAAAGGGCCATAACAAACAATAGGCTATTTCCACCCAATGACATTCGAAAATAAATGCACTAGTTGAATAGAAACAGTAGCTTTAAACGGGATCAACATGCTCAAAGGATTGATTAGGATCTGTGTGACTTGCCTTGCTGACCTTGGAACTCTTCTAAATCTTCTCCTGCAAAAACGGACTCTCCGGAAACGTCGGACTCTAAACAGAAAAGAGCAAAAACACCAAAACAGCACATAAGCAAGCATGAACAGTATATGTGGATATTTTTAACATGTAGATCTCAATTTGAGAAAAATTTAGAGACTTGAACCAACTAAATCCGAGCTAAGATGAATTAGTTATGAATTTTTAAAGATTTAATCGGATTAAATCATTTATATAAATTTTAATTGAATTATGACGCAATAATGAATTATTTTTGAAAAGGAAAAGGGGATTTATTGCGTCAGCGGGTCTAGGGTTTACGGTGGACCGGGTCCACGGCAGCGGTCTACGGGATTGGACGGCCGAGATCAAACCGACCCGAACGGACGGCCGAGATCAAACGGCTCACGGCCGGCTCACGGGCGACAGCGGTGATGACGTCAGCACTGACGTCACCCTCCCCGACGGCGACGACGGCGGCTCGGACACGCATGCCCGCCGGCGAACTACAGCGCGGCGGCGCGAACGGAAGGCGGCAACGGACAGCGGAGGGCACGGCGAACTCACCGGTGACCAAACTAGCGGCGGAGGAGCAACGGACGACGATGGCGACGAGGTTGAAGCAGCGACGGTCTTCGGGTTGTCGACGGCGACGGTGTTCCGGCGAAGAACAGCGGCGGCGAAGGGTCGGACGAGGATGGCGACGTGACGGCGACCACGATGGTGAGCTCCCCGAATGACGGCAACGACCAGAGCGACGGCGGCGCACGACTGGAGCGACGGCGGCGACGGCGGCGCACGGGTTGCACGATGCTAGGGCGGCTCGGGCGACGAGAGGCAAAGGCGAGGGCGGCGGAGGGTAGAGGGGACACCGGGGAACCTTTTATAGGGGTCGGAAGGCGGCGGCGAAGCCCACGGCGGCCCGGCGACGGCGATGGAAAGTTAGGGTTCGCCGACTCCGAATCGAGCTCGAATCCCCGTGTTTCCGAAGCGAGATAGCCGATGCTTCCAAAGAGGAAAAGGTAGAGGAGATCACGGCGAACGTTTCCCCCAATCAATTTCACCGGATCGGGAAGGATGCGGCCGAATTGGAAAGGCGGCGGCGGCGGCGCTCGGCTAGGGTTTCGGCCCGAGGAAGACGACGGGCCTGACAGGTAGGCCCCACCTGTCAGCGGCAGGAGAGAGAGAGGAGAGCGGCGGCTCGCGCGCGCGGCTCGGCTTGCTGGGCCGACTTGGGCCGAAGAGAGAGAAGAGAGGTTTTGGGCCGACTTTCGGCCCAAAGCCAAAAGAAGATTTTTAAAACCTTTTTTCCATTTAAATAATTCATGAAATGCAATTTCATTTATTAAAAATACTTCCTTAGCTCAAATAAATCCCAGAAAAATCTAGGAATTATAGAATTAAGCAAAGTATTTAATAAAATTTTATCTGGCCCAATTTTATATTGGAATTTATTATTTAAAATTAAATCTTTTCTTCTAGGCTTTTAAAAATCATTTCTAAAATTCCATTTACACAATAATTTATATTTTAGGATTTTTAGGGTGTGACAGGTCAACCGTTGTCATCCCACTGTCATCAATCGTTACGCCTCCACCAGTCAACCTAACCCATTGGCACCGGAACAGAGGGACCTTGAGAGGACCATAGTCAAGTTCCCATATGTCCTCGATGGCACCGTAATACGTGCCAGTTGTACCATCGTGTCCCATGGCATCGATACGAACAACGCTATTTTGGTTCGTGCTCTTCATGTCTTGGGCTCTCATGTAGAATGTGTACCCATTGATCTCATATCCCTGGAATGTCGTGATTGAGCCAGATGGTCCCCTCGCCAGGAAGGCCAGTTGTTGGTTAATCGTCTCGTTACCCATGAGATGTTGTCGCAGCCACGCGGGGAAAGTATCAATGTGATGCTGTGTAATCCATGCATCGGACTTACTGATGTTTCTGGCGCGAACTAGAGCCAAGTGCTCCTTGATGTAAGGAGCCACCAATGAAGATTGTTGCAGAACCGTGAAATGGGATTTACGGAATAAATTGTTGTCTACCGTCATTATTGCTTTCCTTCCGAGAGTCTCCTTTCCCCGTAGTCTCCCTTCATGGCGTGATTCAGATACCCCGATTGGGTGAAGGTCTTTAATAAATTCTACGCAAAATTCAATGACCTCCTCTGTTCCATACCCCTTGGCTATGCTTGCCTCTGGATGAGCACGGCTACGAACATACTTCTTCAGAACGTCCATGTACCTCTCGAAAGGAAACATGTTGTGTAGGTAAACAGGCCCGAGAATACCGATCTCTTTGACAAGGCGACAAAGCAGATGCGTCATTATATTGAAAAATGAAGGTGGAAATATCAACTCAAAGCTGACAAGACATTGCACCACATCATTCTGAAGGGCTTCTAATCTATCCGGATCGATGACCTTCTGCGAAATTGCGTTCATGAAAGCACATAGCTTTGTTATTGTTGCCCGGATATTGTCTGGAAGGATACCCCTTATTATAACTGGTAGCAGTTGTGTCATCAACACGTGACAGTCATGAGACTTTAGGTTTGTGAACTTCTTCTCCTTCGTGCTTATTATTCACTTTATATTCGTGGAGTATCCAGATGGTACCTTGATGCTCTCCAAGCATTCAAACATACTTTCCTTCTCTACCTTGCTAAGAGTGTAGCTGGCTAGACTCAAGTAATGGCTTCCTTTCTCCTTTGGTTCCGGGTGAAGGTCGCCGCGTTGTTCCATATGCTTCAGATCATTACATGCTTCCAGTGTATCTTTCGACTTTCCATATAAACCTAGGAAGTCAAGAAGGTTTACGCAAAGGTTTTTAGTAAGGTGCATCACATCGATTGCGTGGCGGACGTCCAAGAATTCCTAATAAGGTAACTCCCACAATATAGAGTTCTTTTTCCACATTGCCGTGTGACCATCTTCGCTCTCTATAGGCTGGCTGCCAGGCCCCTTTCCAAACACTACTATAAGATCTTTGACCATAGCAAACACTGTTTTTCCACTGCGATGTTTAGACTTCGTACGGTGGTCCGCTTTATGTTCAAAGTGCTTGCCTTTCTTCTGTACTGGGTGGTTTGCAACAAGGAATTGACGATGACCCATGTACACAACCTTCCTACGGTGCTTAAGATACGTACTTTCTGTTTCATCCATACAGCGAGTGCAAGCCTAGTACCCCTTGTTGGACTGCCCGGATAGGTTGCTAAGTGCAGGCCAATCGTTGATGGTTACGAACAACAGCGCTCGTAGGTTAAACTCCTCCTGTTTGTCCTCGTCCCATACGGGGACACCTTCTTTTTTCCACAACAGTTTAAGATCTTCGACCAGTGGTCTTGGTATACATCGATGTCGTTACCAGGTTGCTTGGGGCCTTGAATAATAATCGGCATCATTATGTACTTCCTCTTCATGCATAGCCAAGGGGGGATGTTGTAGATACACATCGTAACGGGCCAAGTGCTATGGCCACTGCTCATCTCTCCAAAAGGATTCATGCCATCCGTACTTAAACCAAACCGTATGTTTCATGCGTCCTTTCCAAAATAGTTAAATTTTCTGTCGATGTTTCACCACTGCAAACCATCGGCGGGGTGTCTCAGCATCCCGTCCTGTTGACGTTCTTCAGCGTGCCAACGCATCATTCTAGTATTCCCCTTGTTCCTGAACAAACACCTTAGCCGTGGTATTATAGGGAAATACCACGTCACCTTAGCAGGAATTCTCTTCTTTGTTGGCTGCCCGTCAACTTCACCTGGATCCTCTCGTCTAATCTTGTATCGTAGTGCTTTACAAACAGGGCATGCTTCTAGGTTTTCGTACTCCTCACCACGATACAGGATACAATCATTCGGACATGCGTGAATCTTCTGAACTTCTAGTCCTAGAGGGCAGATTATCTTCTTAGCCTCGTACGTTGTCTCGGGCAATTTGTTTCCCTCCGGAAGAATGTTCTTGACGAGTTTCAATAAATCGCCAAATGCCTTGTCACTAACACCATTTTTTGCCTTCCATTGCAAGAACTCCAGAGTGGTATCCAACTTTTTGTGCCCCTGCTCGCAACCTGGGTACAACAACGTTCTGTGGTCCTCTAACATCCGCTCCAATTTATGGGCCTCCTTTTCACTTTCACAGTCTTTATTTGCGTCCTGCAACATCTGACCAAGATCATCTGCAGCGTCGTTATCGCCAGCATCCCTGTCCACCTCGCCCGTTTGATTTCCTTCAAATCCAGCGTACTGAGCTCAGTCGGGAATGTTCTCGTCCTCCGCTTCATCTTCTTCCATTTCAACCCCTTGCTCACCGTGGGATGTCCAACAATTATAGCTTCGCATGAACCCCGACTCAAACAAGTGGAAATGAATAGTCCTGGATGCAGAATACTCCTTCTGGTTCTTACACTTATTGCATGGACAACAAATAAAACCGTTACGCTTATTAGCTTCGGCCACTCTCAAAAATAATGCACGCCCTCGATAAACTCTTTGGACCGCCGGTCAGCGTACATCCATTACCGATCCATCTACATGAAATGAAAAAAATTCGTACATAAATAAATTTTCGTACAATAATGACAGTCACACAATAATGATAAAATAATTAAAAACTCTTTCGACAAGCATACAATAATGACATATCATTACTCATATAATTAATAATTATACAATAATCCAACAAGCAATTCTTATTAACAATTTTTGAAGTTCTAAACTAATATTAATGTTTTACTTCTCTTAATTTTCAATTTAGTTTGTTTTCTATTTTTTAAAGATTAATTTTTCATCATATTTTAAACTATGAGAATAAAATTCTTTTAAGTAAACAAACAAAATTTCTATATATTCTTCTTCCCCACACAAATTTTCTCTCTCATCAACTTAGAACAAAGTTTTGTAGACAAAAAAATGTGTGAAACATAGCTCTAAAAGTAATATAACAACAAAAAAACATTGGAGGATGAAGTTACTAACCTTTTAGACACCTCCGATTTGTATATGATCACTAAAAAAATTTCACAAGAAATTTTGGCATGACCTCCCCTCTTTCTTTGAGAAATTTTGAAGCTTGCTCGGGCTGGAGGAGGAAGAAGACATATATAAAGGGGTGGATCTTTAGTTCCGGTTGGTGTTACCAACCGGGGCTAAAGATCGCCAGGATCTTTAGCCCCGGTTGGTAACATCAACCGGGACTAAAGATCCCAGGGGGCTTTAGTCCCGGTTCTAAAGATCGCATATGCCCGTTGTAGCCACCAACCGGGACTAAAGATCATGTTTAGTCCCGGTTTTAAATGGATCCAGGACTATTGTGGATTTTGGCTGACCGACCAAAGATGGTTTCTCCACCAGTGAATTGCGAGATGAATCTTTTAAGCCTAAATGCGTCATGATTTGACAATGTGGTGTTACAGTAAACATTTGATAATGACGGATTAAATAGGCTTAATAAATTCATCTCATAGTTTACAGGCGGATTCTGTAATTTGTTTTGTTATCAGACTACGTTTAATACTTCAAATGTATGTCCATATATCCGATGTGACACGCCAAAACTTTACACCCCTGGATCTAAACACAACCTTAATGTTGTCGAAGCGACAACCGCGTCACGTCGAAAGGCGTGGTTCTCTCAACAGTAGTTGGAAATAAAAACGATTGTATTACTTGGTGAAATTTTTCAGGGATCCCCCATTACCTAGCCTAGGGGGCTATTTATGGCGAAAGGCCCCCCAAAGGCATGGCGGCCCACCGGGTCTTCTTCGCACGGAGTCTGTCTTGGGCGAAGCTCATGTGCTTCGTGACATGGTCTTCGCCATACAGCCTTCGCCAATGTGATCCTCTTGGGTGCGAAGCGTAGACGCGGTCCTTCGGTCTTCACCGTACGCCTTCGCCACATGGCTTTTGCCTGGTGGCTTTGCCCCGGTTAGCCTTTCACGCCTCCGTCTTGTATCCTTGCTAGAGCTTCGGTTTCGGCAGGTCCGGTCGAAGGCCCTCGTGGCATGCTTCCAACACTTAGCAATTCCAATTTGGTGTTCATAGCTCGAGAGCAGATTTGAGAATGTAATTTCAAAAATATCATGCTCCTTTTTTAAGTAGCGTAGCCCCCATCTTGAGCAGATATTATGCCCTTCTTTTTACAATCAATACATGTGTAAAACTATTTTGATTCCCTTATTCCTAGATATTTGCTTTTGTTCCTGTTATTTGTATGTCCCATGAACAGCAGACTAATGCAATCAGCTCGAGCTGCTTGAATAAAAAAGTTCTTACCACTAGGTTGTGCAACTGTAGTGCAAACTCGGATTGAAAAGATTACTGCTTCTGCAACATATATACCTGGAAGTAAACTAGAAGACGGTGGCATTGATCTTTGTCTGAGCATAATATTGTGACCACTTGCAAGATGGCAGTTAAAACTATATTACACAGCTCTATTTTGATGAGCCATGTGTATAAACTAAACTTTTTTAATCTGCAATTTTCTGTTGGATCTAGCAGCCAAACTTAAACTAGATCAAGTCAATCTTAAAGGAAAAGTATGCAGGGAAGCACTCCTCATCGCAAATAGATCACACAATCAGAGTATTACCAGCTCATGTGAGTAGCTACCACTCCAAATTCCAGGATGGATTTCTGAGAATTAAATTTGAAAATATACTGTTCATTTGGCTTTTTTTTAGAAATATTCGGGATGCAATTTTTTTTTTTTTACAAAAATATACCATCGGTCTCGCAAAACCATTGCGTGAAAATAAGGTGGACGTGACGACACAGACGGTCTCGCGCGATGTCGACGCCATATACGGGTTTGATGGTATATGGCGTGTACTGTGAAATTAAGGGGGTGTTTAGATCTAGGGGTATAAAGTTTTGGCGTATCACATCGGTTATTATATAGGGTGTCATATATTTAGGCTTGCTATATAATTGATGGGTTTATCTTCTTTTTGTTGCAACGCATAACATGAATTGCTATATGTATGTTGCTAAACTCTTGATTATTAATGCACATTCCTATGCTTGATGAAATCATTGTCAAGAAGGGTTGAAGAAGATACAAAAAGTGCAAGTTTTTTAATTCAAAGGAGAATTCTTTCTTTTAAAAACGGGGAGAAATTTTCTTTTAGATTTTTGAGCACTCCAATGCTTTTTATCACATTTGTTTTTATTTTTCCAAACAACCAAAACAAAACATTTTTATGGGTTTGCCAATGTGTTCATCAAGGAGGAGATTGTAAACTCAAAGTGTGTTTGATTCTTCTATGGTGATGAACAATTGGCATATAAGATTATTGATTTTGAGATTTGGAGATAATTGGCAAAGTGGTTTTGGAGATGATAGGATTTGCAGGTGAACAGGAACTGCTGCTGGTGATTTGGTCCGGTCAGACCGGGCAGGTGCTGCTGGTCAGACCGGAGGTCTATGTGCGGTCAGACCGGCCAGCCCGCGATCTAACCAGCCGACCTTGTATCAGTTTCGGTTTCGGGTTGTTTCATTGGATATCTGTGGTTATTTCATGTTTATGGCTTCTAGATGGATACTATGTGTATATAATACTGTTGTATACTAACAATGAGTCAAGTTGGAGACAGCTTGTGCTTGGATATGGTTTCTTTATTTGATTCATGTGTAGGTAATCTTTACGTCTCGGGGGAGTATTGCTGGTAATGGATCGAGAGTCAACTTGGAGATAAGGTGATGTCCGGACGGTCAGATATCATACGGGATACTTAGGCTAAAGATCAATGCACGTGGTTGGTGAAAATTCCATATGACATACGATGGAGATATTGTGTGTGTATGGGATGCAGAGTCGAATTTGGAAGGAGTTCAAATTTGGTACAATTGGAGTTTGTAAAGTTGGTTTCTTGTATGGGAAGGTTTCCTTGGTGGATTAGGACTTCTTGTATGAGTTTGGTTCGTGGCTTTAGGCTGCCTACCTCATGTATAAATAGAGAGGGAGAGTGAGGTCTCCCGGTATCG
Source organism: Oryza meridionalis (assembly GCA_000338895.3). Taxonomy (NCBI): domain Eukaryota; kingdom Viridiplantae; phylum Streptophyta; class Magnoliopsida; order Poales; family Poaceae; genus Oryza; species Oryza meridionalis. The sequence goes on from CM002531.2 coordinate 4,849,929, forward strand.
CTTTGGAGAGCATTGAGTTGTAAGTTTAGTTAGGGTTTCAAGTTTAGTCGAGATTTTTGTGAGGAGTGTTGTAGTTGCACTTTGTAAACACATAGAGAAGTAATAAAGTTGTCATCTACTTTGAGAGATCTTTAATTTGTATTTGCTCGGGTTCCCCGGTCTAACCGGCGAGTCACCGGCGGTCAGACCGGTGGTGACATCCGGAGGCAGAGGCAATTTTAGGACAATCAGACCGGGTGATCAACAATGGTCAGACCGGCGACACAGGCGCGGTCAGACTGGCGGATCAACCTCGGTCAGACCGATCTACATCGATTCGAGGGTAACTTTTAATTCCGCTAAAAGTTTTGGTTTTTGGTACACCAACCATTCACCTCCTCTCTGGTTGGCTTAGTTCTTACTGTTCGATCCTAGCTAGCCACAAGCTTGTAAATGCCCTATTACTTTATGTAATAAAATCTTCTTTGGAACCTTGTTTAAATGTATGTAATGACGATCCAGATTATTGAACCTGTATCATCCAGGGTTTGATACAATTTTAATATGTCGGTTTCCGAATCATTAGTTTTGGGACCCGACAACAATGAATTTGGGTGGGGTGTCTAGATTCGTTGTACTATGAAATGTCTTATCCAATCCTAGATTGCTATATTATGGGACGGAGGGAGTAGGTTATTAGAGTCCGTGCTGCAGCTGGCTATAAATATATAGCCCGCTTTTTCTCTCTCTCCTTCACATGAGTATATATATGACGTGGCAACATATATAATCTACTTACATCATTTTATTATACTGAATCCACGTGAGAGTGGGCAGCTCGTGGACTCTGTGTAAAACATTGCGCTTTTCAGCTAAGTAGGCCCAACCCAATTCTTCTCCTGAGTGCCCATGGCGCAGTGATCGTTGTTCAGTGCAGTGCTCCATTTTGGTGACCGAATTCGAATCGTGCTTCTCTTTTTTCTTTTTCTTTTGAAGAAGAAGAAGAAGAAGAAGAAGCTGTAGATCTTGTTGGAGAGCAGAGACGCTTATCAAGTCTTGAAGGCGCTTGAGACATAGAAAACGCATCCAAATCCCTCTTCTTATGGCAATTGTTGTTGGATGAACTCATTAAACTTCATTATGCCTGTTGCCAAGTTAATGCCTGCTAGAAGCTTGGAGCTTTGAGCCATTTGTTCATCCAAGTATCCAACACATTGGCCCTCTCTGTAATATGTGAAGCAGAGGTATTTTGGCCAGTTTGAATTTGTTGTGGGACTGCAGGTGGTCCTTGGAATATCTTATTTCGAGAGTTTGCCGTCACAAAGTTCTTCTGGGATTTATCAAAATTCAGTTTCCTTTGGCTGTGTTTAGATTCTAACTTTTTTCTTCAAACTTCTAACTTTTTCATTATATCAAATGTTTGGACACATATATAGAGAATCAAATGTGGACAAAAAAAAAATCAATTGCACAGTCCGACTGTAGATTGCGAGACGAATATTTTGATCCTAATTACGTCATGATTAGATATAAGTGCTACACTAACCTACATATGCTAATGACGGATTAATTAGGCTCAAAAGATTCGTCTCGCAGTTTACAGTCGAAATCTATAATTTATTTTGTTATTAGTCTACGTTTAATACTTAAAATGTGTGTCTGTATATGTCAAAAAAAAATTTGGCCAAATTTTTACAGATCTAAACACGGCCTTTGTACTGCACCAAAAGTAGGAACTTCATTTATCTGTTTTGCAGCAGTCTCATATAGGGTGTGTATAGATAAGGGGTGTAAAGTTTTGGTGTGTCACATCGGGTATTATATAGAGTGTCATATGGGGTGTTTTGGCGCTAATAAAAATACTAATTATAGTATGTCAGTAAACCGCAAGACGAATTCATTAAGCTAATTAATCCGTCATTAGCAAATATTTAATGTAGCACCACATTGTCAAATCATGAAACAAATAGGTTTAAAAGATTTATCTTGCAAAGTAGTCGCAATTTGTGTAATTAGTTTTTTTAGCCTGTATTTAATACTTTATGCAGGTGTTCAAACGTTCGATGTGACCGGGTGTAAAATTTTAGAGTGGGATCTAAACACCCCCTTGGTGCTTCTGAGCTATGGGGGTGTAAATCGAACGTTTGAACACCTGACGAAGTATTAAATATAAAAAAATAACTAATTGTATAGATTGCGACTACTTTGCAAGACAAATCTTTTAAGTCTAATTACTCTATGATTTGATAATGTGGTGATACAGTAAATATTTGCTAATGATGGATTAATTAGGCTTAATAAATTCGTCTCACAGTTTACTGACCGATTGTATAATTAGTTTTTTTATTAATATCCGAACACCCCCATATGACACCCTATATAATATCTGATGTTACACACGAAAACTCTACACCCGTGACCCTGAATCTCCACACCCGCAAGTACTGGAGGAGAAGTCAATATCGGTGGGTTTTCAACTTTTAACTTTTTCATCATATCAAAATTTTTCTACATATAAACTTCTAACTTTTTCGTCACATTGTTACAGTTTTAATCAAACTTTCAATTTTAACGTGAACTGAACACACCTGAAGTGAAAAGTCAAAATATTCACTTCTAACCGGTTACCCTCTGTCTGAATTTCCATCTGCATTGATTGCACGGTCGGCTCGAGCTGAACTTGCTTTTGGCCTTGCAACTGTTGTTCTTCAATGTTCTTCTTTTGTTCATGCATGTGCCTCATCATCTCTATAGGCTGAGGTAAGCAGTGGCAAAATGAGCTTTTGAATTTTTAGCTTGTTCTTCAGCATCTAGGCCTTGTTTAGTTCCAAATTTTTTCTTCAAACTTTTAACTCTTTTATCACATCAAAACTTTCCTACACACATAAACTTCTAACTTTTCTATTACATCGTTTCAATTTTAACAAAACTTCCAATTTTACTGTAAACTAAACACAACCCTACAAAGCTTGCGGCGGCAAATAACTGAGTTGAGTGATCCACTTGCCAAATTTATCTTTTAACTGCTGCTCATCTTCCGTTGACATCTGCAAAGCAACTTTCTGTTTTATTGGGCAGGCATAGGCATTGTGAAACACGGCCCTGTTTAGTTCCCAACTTTTTTCTTTAAACTTCCAACTTTTCCATCACATCAAACTTTTCTACACACACAAACTTTTAACTTTTCCATCACATCATTCCAATTTCTTTAAACTTCCAATTTTATCGTGAAACTAAACACAGCCGAAGCAACAAAAAGTGCAGATTCGACTAATTCTTTCATAGTGCAAATAAACTTTGAGTCGAATATTGTCTGTGGTAACAATTATGATTGTATCTTGAACCCGCTCCCAAACACTCACTCTTATACGAACAGGAATAGGATTTGCTAAAGAAATTTGTCCCAATTTTTCTGCCACCAATCTCACATTCTTGACAGAGCAATGCTTCATAGGAATACCATAGATGCGAATTGTGATCATAATATGAGAAAAGTGTAAGCAGAAAGTGGCTTGAGATTTTGATCAGTTGGCACCCATTCAAGAATAAGATTGTCACTCCCGAATAGCCAAGGTTACTTAGTCCAAACCCAAGTTTGATCCTGACTAGACATAAAGTGAGCCATAGACAAATTTGTATCTACTTGAGAAATATCAAGATAAACTCTGGACCAAACTCTAGCCATAGCAATATTTTAAAGCTTCCAAAGGAACTGGCCTATAGTGACCACTAGAATCACTTGCTTATTAAACTGACCTTTCACATGAGAAGATTGTGGTCTATGCTGCGGATGAACAACCACCGCTTTCACCTGAGAAGATTGCGGTCTATGCTGCAGATGAACAACCACCACTTTCACCTGAGAAGATTGCGACAACCACCACTTCACGTGGTAGCAGAGACATAGCTTGTAGAGAAGCTTCCAAGTCTTTGTCACTTTCCACTGGCTTCTTACCACGATCGAAGTGCAACTCGGCCCTCCTTGCTCCACGATGGAGCAAAGAGAATTGAGTAAGGAAAATAAGATCAGAGGATGGTGGAAGATTAAGGGGAATGATGAAATGAAATGAAGAAGGAGGCGGAATGAAGGAAAAGTATGTGGATTTCGCAAGAGCTTTCTACAGTAGAGGACTGACTACAGCAATGAGCCGACCGCAGCTCAGCTCAGCTCAGCAATGAACCTTCAAAGCTTGCTGGACCAAGACTCGCAGGAGTCCTGCAACTTTCCATTACATGATGATGTATTGATACAGCGTGTGGATGATTTGTTCTGCATTACAGAGCATATGATTTTAGATGCATATGCTGTTTCTTTTATGCGGGGACGTGGGGATTAAGGCCTTGCTTAGTTTTGATTTTTTTTCTTCTAAGAACGTCACATCAAATCTTTGAACACATGTATAAAGCATTAAATATAGATAAAGAAAACTAATTATACAGTTATAATGGAAATTAAGAAAACTAATTACACAGTTATGATGGAAATTGTGAGACGAATTTTTTTAGCCTAATTAGTTTATGATTAGCCATAAATGCTACAGTAACCCACATGTGCTAATGACGGATTAATTAGGCTCAAAAGATTCGTCTCGCGGTTTCCATGCGAGTTAAGAAACTAGTTTTTTCATTCGTTTCAAAAACCCTTCCGACATCCGGTCAAACGTCCGATGTGACATCTAAAAATTTTCTTTTCGCGATCTAAACACGCCTTAATTCACTGTGTGAGGATGAGGATTAAGGCCTTCTTTAGTTCTCACGCAAAAACTTTTCACGTTGTCACATTGAATGTTTGGATACATGCATGGATTATTAAATATAGAAAAAAAACAATTATATAGATTGAGTGTAAATTGCGAGACGAATCTTTCAAGCCTAATAACTCCATTATTTGACAATATAGGGCTATGGTAAACATTTGCTAATAATGAATTAATTAGGTTTAATAAATTCGTTACTGACGGAATTAATAATTTATTTTATTATTAAACTATATTTAATACTTAAAATGTGTTTCGGTATATCCCATCGTATATCCCATCGTGATGGACGGGACGGGGAAATTTGAACCCCACGGGGCCATGGACGCGGGGTAACCACCAACGGGGAATTCCAAGTTGCCATCTCTGCCCCCAACGACCTTCTCCCCGCTCCCCTCCTCTCGCACAAGCGCGGGCCACCGCCCTGGCCGTCCTCGTGTCACGCTGGCTCCGGCGCCGGCGATGCCGCCCTCCCTCCATCCCGCGCCTATCAGGCGATGCCGCCGCTCTTCCTCCGCCTGCACTCTCCTCTTCTCAAGCGAGCACGCTACCCAGCAGCTTCCCCAATCTCCCCGAACCCTAGCCTAGCGACGGCGGCGGCGACTCGTTCGGTAGTACGCGCAGGCAGCGGCTCGGCCAGGCCGCGGGGAGAAGTAGCAGTCGGCGGCGACCCGGCGAGGCAGCAAGGAGCAAGAGGTCGGGTCGATGAGCAGGGCCCGGGGGACTTGGGGGGCGGGCTAGCGCCTACCTCCGCCTCCTCACTCGGCCCTCATCCTCTGGACTGACGGCGCCGGCCAAGCCCCAGGTGACAAGATCTGGTCTGGCGTTCGTCGATGAGGATTGGCGTCGTCGCAGTCTCTCGGAGGAGGATCTGCGTGGGGTGGCGCCGCCGGCCTGTGACGTGCGGGATGATGACGATAGGCGCGCGCGGCAGCGGCGACGGCATAATGGATGGCGAAAGGCAGGTTTAGCATCGAGCCCCTGACGATGATGACGCTGCTTTGAACCCTCGATCCCAAGCTGCGGCAGCCGCCAAAACCGCTCAACGACTCCGAGGTGGCCTCCCCGTCTCCTCGTAGGAAGAGCCCACAGCCAAACCATCGGCATCCATGAAGGAAAGAGCTCTCCATGGAAAAGAAGAAGCCATACCACCAATCCTCTGAATCGGAAGCCACCACCATAGGTTTGATTCATGGTGTGGTAGTGGCTTGCAAAGGTGTTGCTGACTTGCTTGAGGTTACGACGCCAGTGCCTCCCTGGTCTTGGGTTTGTGTTGCTCGACGGCTGGTGCTCTTCATTTAGCAAGTGCCTGTTTATGGTTTGAATTGTCTTATCTTCGTCGGCAACAGCCTGCTTGTTCGAAAAAAAAATTTGTGTTCTCGACGGCTGATACTCAATATCTACTCTTGATATATATATATATATATATATATATATATATATATATATATATATATATATATATATATTGTGTAGAAACTGCACGAGGTATTCTTATATGTTTTTTCCCTAATATACCTGATGATGTTCTTGGTAAAATTTCAGATCATATCCAAGTCCTTGTGAGAACCAATTCGTTCACATAAAGACTTTGATAAAGGTTCTGCTCCATTTTATACCAAAGCTGTTGAGTTCTGTCAGGAGATCTCAAAGCTGCTTGTACATCAAGGCCATGTGCTCGATTTATTTGCATGTGCACTTGACCAGGTTTGCTGATTTCATTGAATAAGCTATCCACACATTTCAGCGTGTAAAGGATTACGTGACAACTTTTAAGAACCTTGAAGATACCTAGAGAATGAATTCATTCCTTCTCTTATTCTTTTATGTATTGTATTCCTTCTGCCTCGCAGTATAATTCCATACCCCACCCCATGCAGTGGCATAAGAAAAGGTTAATGGCAACATATACCGAATTCTACTGTACTGTCACATGGGTTTGGGATGAATAAGCTGAGGTTTGGTGGATAATAACAGATTAGAAGGGAAGACAGGAGTCTGGATGGATCAGATAAAACAGGGAAAAATAGAAGTAGAGGTAAATAAACTTGTTTATTCCTTGCTGCCACATAAAAAGTTAAGTTCAGCCAATGCATCAGCTCACAAACTCTATCTCCAATAGATAAGCCTAACAGTGTATCCGAGAACTAACAAACTATTTTTTGAAAAATAGATAAAAATACTAGAACTGATAACACATGCTGTTGTGTTTTTAAATGGTTAAGTGGCAATTGTTCGAGCCTGTTATGTGCATGCCCTCTGTGCTCTATTTATTTTAGATCTGAAGCATCCGAATTGCCAAAGATTAAAGGTGCATGGATTATATATTTATCAATGAAGTGACCTAAGCTTTTGTTTTTTTCATTTTTCAGGCATGAGGATATTTTGGATATATAGTTAATATATCCAAATATAACTTATTTGCACTGTCACGGGTGTGGAGGTCAATGCCAAGGGATTCATCTGAGCTTGCGTGGCTGTCTTCTGCACGTCACTTTAACAGATTGTGAGTTTTTCTCCACGCTTATCATCTGTGCTGTTGTGCATTCCAAGTTCCTATAGTACTTCCTCCGTTTCACAATGTAAGTCATTTTAGCATTTTTCACATTCATATTGATGTTAATGAATCTAGATAGATATATATGTCTAAATTCATTAACATCAGTATGAATGTGGGAAATGCTAGAATGACTTACATTGTGAAACGGAGGGAGTAGGATGTAGATAATACTAATTGTGGATACTGTAATTGGCAATCTCTCAATGATTTTACTGACACTATAGATTTGATACTCTTTGAAACCGAATTAAGTTGGTGAAGATGAACAAAATTAGATTTTTGATTGGACAATGTTGTAGCAATGTTTTGTAGTGCCGCTTATTTTTCGATCTGTTTAGTTACTCTGCCCATTATCTTGTAGCAGTATTCAGAATTGTGATAGCATTCGAACCGAGGTGGATGCAAGAATCTTGCCAGTGAGGCCTCATAATATAGAATCCTTGGGTAGTAACAAAGAACGTCAGCTAATCTGAAACACAGAAAAAGTAACGCTGGCCATGGAAAATGCAAGTGCAATGCTTATTTTCTTTGCATCATATGATGTAGATTTGCAGTTTTTGTGATAGATTGCTTCCTGTACCCTGCCAGCCTTGGTACTTTATATTTGTGGAATTTCCATGCCAGCTATGGATCACTTGAAGATTTACAACCAAATTGAAGCAACTTCTAGACTATTTACTAGTCTCAAAAACTTGAATCAGAGTCATCAGACCAGTGGTCCAAATTCAAAAGAGGTCAACCGGGGCCAGCTCCTTTTAGGATAACACTAGAGATATTTTTTTTGGGAGAAATGGACTAAAAATTATTTTATTAGATTGTCCAGCTCAGGATTTGACTTACAATAGGACCTGCAGGCTGCAACCTTCATCATGGGAACGTGTCAATGGGTGAAAACTGAGCTGGGCCATTACCCCTCTATTGCTAGGATGGGACTATGGGAACTAAAGCCTATATATGTGTTAAACAGGACCATATAACTATGAGTAAACATAACTCAAGTTATAATAATTACAATACCATTGAACCATAGACAGACAGTTTTAAGTGGCAGTCAGACCAGTGAACTGGACTGGCAAGCAGTTCACCGGGCAACTTTTGAAAACTATGCCTATGATGTTTATATCCCTTTAGTCTTATTGCATTGGACAATGATAAATACTTATGGCTCTTTGTACGGTAATAATTTTGATACATAAGTTTGTCTTTGAAATTTGTGGAAGATGGTTACTTTGATATATGTTGATGTAGATTAGTACTTTTTAAATCTGAATGTTGATGGATCCTCTGTGTAAATTGTTTTCTTTGGCAATGCCTATGCAGTTTGATAAATTCTATCATGTGTTGAGTTCTAACAATGTGTTACTTGTCCTTATCCCAGACAGTTGGCCCCTTCCAGAAGAAGTACATCATTGTGTCATTTGAACTTCTTAGCAAAACTGCACCAATACGGCAATACCAGGCCGTATCTCTTATTATACTGGATCCCTTAGCTGACTATTACCTCAATGGGTATTAAACTACTAACTTCTCAACAGGGGCAACTATATTCTCTCGTATGTGCATGTCACAATTTTCAAATCATGACAGCACTCTTTCCAAATGAATGATACCTTTGCGATGTTATTGTATTTTCTACTCTCGATTTTGTGATAGTGTTGTTGAGTATTTTATTGGTACTTTTCATCTATGATTTCTCTCATTCTTCATGTGGAGTGGACATCCCCAAGTCAGTACCCCAGTAGTAAATTGTCAAGTTTGTTTCCCATTCAAATATTATATCTTTGGCCTAATGTTCTTCTTGAGAAAATTGTTGAAATAGTTTCTATTCTATGACTTGTAAGCTCGGTGAAACTAAAAGTTACTGCTACCCAGACAAAACAGTTACTATCATAAAGTTTTCGTGTTGCCGCCTGTCTTAATCATTATGCAGTTCTCCTTGTTGCTTCAATACTCCCACTGGGAATTCTTTCCGCATGTTCTAACAACTTGCCATGTTAATAATTCTGCAGTTCTTCATATTGCTTTCTTGCTCCTTTGGTTGTCTTCTGCAACATGAGCCTGTACCTCTGCATCGGCCGGTTCTCTGCAACATCGTTCCAGGTCCTGGGCCACATGAAGACCGTCTGCGTGCTGATTCTTGGCAGGGTCCTGTTGGACTCGGCCCTCGCCGTGAAGAACATCCGAGATGTTGCTTGCTGTGATGGGCATGGTGCTATTCATGCATAGCTATCTATGGATATCTTTTTACTTGCAGAATATGCTATGATAGACATGGATTTCTCTCTTTAGACCATGTACCAATCACAAAGCTTGATTTACTACTGTTGTCAATCTTTCCCCCCTTTGCATGTTTTTTTACCTCCTTCCTCCTTTACAGTCTTGCTAAATTGTGTGGGGTTCAATAACATAGGAGATCGATATATACTATGCTGCATTTTTTGTTGGATGCTTTGGCTCCTAACCAGAGGCATTCTTGCACTGCAATAAACCTTGAACAAAAATGCCATTCCAGCGCTAAATTTCATTGTGCCGTGTAAATGTTCCCTGTCACAGGTCCGTACTAAAAACAGAAACAACAACGGAAAATTATATATACTAAAAACCAGCTCCGTACTTAAACCAGCTCCGTACTAACTTGAAAATTATTATTTATACTAAAAACCAGCTCCGTACTAACTTGAAAATTATTATTTATACTAAAAACCAGCTCCGTACTAACTTTCCAATTGCATTAGCCAGCAACACAAACGGCGTTAACTCCTGGCACCACTGGTGCAGCGCGCGTTCAACGCTAGCTTCATTCAAACGAAGCGGGATTAGGCGCATAACCATATTCCAATCCTAATTTAACTACAGGTGGTAATCTAACCACTATGTAGGAGGTCGTATGCAGTCATCCAAACTATCTTTATTATGCAAGTATGTTTTTGATAGATACAACCAACCAACCAAACACCTTCAACCCAAACAAAATTCATAGAACTCCAGTAATCAAACAAACTCATTTTGTACGACTCATCCAGGCTGAAGAATGGTGGATCCGACCTGGCCAAGGAGAGCTAGCAACCAAATAGACCCTTAAGGGCCAGGCAATAATGACAGAACTGCAGTAGTTTCAAGAACACTAGAAGAGTTTCAAATTCATCAAGTTCACATAGAACCTAGCCAGGGAGAGCTAGCAACGAAATAGACCCTTAAGGGCCAGGCTAAAATGACAAAACTGCCGTAGTTTCAAGAATACTAGAAGAGTTTCAGATTAATTAAGTTTACATAGAAAAAGAACGTAAGAGTGTCCCATAAGGGCAGGGCAATGATGCACCCCCAAAAAATATTTTACAGAACCACATGAAGTTTCAAAAGCACTAGAAGAGTTCAACTTCAGTAGTCATCCTTGGCATCGAAGCTTTCAGGCCCTCCATCCCACCAAAAGAGTCAATTTCTTCGAAATTAAGAGCTTTCAACAGCAGATGCTGCTGCCTGCGAGCAATTACATACTCTATCAACATGTAAACATAGAAATGTGAAATAACAGCAGCAAATGAACACATGATACTAATAATCAATCAATTCAATCCTTCCTTCTCAAGCCAGATCTCATCACAAAGCTGAAACAAAATTGCTACCATAAAATCGCTTACAACTAATTGATGACAGCTATTTTTAACCAATAAAATATAATTAGTTCAAAATAAATCTACCTTGGAATTGTTATGGAAGTTACATTTGTACACTTCCCAAGTCAATCATAAATTCAATTTGCACATAAAATCAAATCTATAATTAATAGTTCTTTGTACAGATCCTTGATTTTTTGAAGAATAAGTAACGGGCTTGTTCAAACATATTTTCTTAATACAATAATTGTTCATTCGACCCTGATTAAAACCAATTAAAGGATTTTACAGAAATTATAATAACTCTGGCAAAATAATATTACAGATCTTTTTTTTAAAAAAAAAAGGATCTTAGCATGGGTTATACTAGCAAGATGCAACAACAGATACACCGATTTTCTAGTACCTCTTGTATTTCATTCGATCCCTCAACTTCAACAGCATCTGCTTCATCAGCTTCAGATTTTGTCACCTCTGATACCTCTTCAGCTGGGGCCACCTCCGGAATTTCATTTCCCTCAACACGGACAGCATTTGTTTCTTCGGCTGTAGCCACCTCAGATCCCTTAGATGGAGAGACCTGAAACAGGACAACAAAACAGATTAGCATTGTCACTGGATGAGGTGTGACCCTGAGAGGAGTAAGAAATGCTTCAGAAAGCAAACTTTGCGATTGAGCCAGGACAATGTTCTCTTGCAGTCTTCTAGGTCTCTCTGTAAGTCCATCTTCTGGATCTGGTGATCATCATACATTGCATTAGTCTTCCCCTGAAAGTCCAAGTTCTTCTTGCTAGCTGCCTCTCTAAATTTTTTATCTTTTTCCATCTCAGGAGCCAAATGAACTTTGAGGTGGCGGTCCACATCTGCCTTGAGTAGTTTGGAGGCATATATATTTGCAGCGTAAGCCCCAACCACGAGGGAGCAAACTGAAATGCCAACGTTTTGCCAACGTTTAGGCCAAGCCCAGAAACTCCACTGCACCTTTTTTGTCCATGATTTGGGCTTGCCTTCGCCACCATCAGGGCCGGAGAAGCCCCGTCGTCCAGCAAAGGAGGAGGTTGGACCCTGTGCAACAAAGAGCAGCCAAAACCAAAAGGTAATTCTGTAAATTTGTGCACAAGGCATCAAAGAAACTGGCTTGATAAGAACCACAAGGGAGAGAACAGGGCAAATAAAAACATCAAAGGTATGTTGGTAACAAAACATTAGTATTCAAGTGCTATCATCAAATCCCAAGTTGTATTTGATTTTTTTTTCATTTATTTTCTTCTCAGCTACAAGAGCTTGCAAATTTTTGATAGGGTTAATTAGATACATGCCATTAAAAATTTGCCGGTTTTGAAATATGCCATCAGTATTCGCGCATTTGGAACCATACCATTGCAATTTTACACATATTCAAGATATGCCACTACCAACCATTTATGAAAAAATTTGGACCAAATTACCCTTCTTTCCTTCTTTTTCTCCCCCTCCTTTCTTCCACAGCTCAGAGAATTGGCGGCGGCGGAGCGAGCGGCAGCGGCGTGCGGCGAGCGGCGGCGGCGAAGCGGCGCGAGCGGCGGCGGCGAAGCGACCGACGGCAGCAGCGAGCGGCACGAGCGGCGGTGGCGGAGCAGCAGCAACAGCGAGCAGCGGCGGCGGAGCGAGCGGCAGCAGCGTGCGGCGAGCGGCAGCGGCGTCGAGCAGCAACGGCGCGGCAGCGGCAGCAACAGCGGCGGTGACGGCGCCGGAGTAGAAGCAGCGGGGAGAGAGAGCTAGAAGATGAGAGAAGAGGGAGAGAGGTAGAAGATGAGGGCATTTTCGTCCAATACATGCAAAATACGTATCTTAGTGGCACCACTGAGATTACAAACAAATAGCAATGGCATCGTTCCAAATACGTAAATAGTAATGGCATATTTTAAAACCTACAAAATTTTAATGGCATGTATCTAATTAACCCAATTTGATAAGGTGTCAAACTAAACACCACCTTCACATTGGGGGTTTTCTTTTTGTTTGAAAATGAACTGAATAATCGCCAAACAAATCGACCTTTGTTATGCAAAAGAGAAAAAGATATTATGCAAACCTTCAGCCATTTTCCTCCACCGTCCGGACCGGAGAAGAACGAGCCCCGTTTCTCAGCGAAGGAGGAGATCGGCCCCTGTAAAAAGGTATTAGAAATTAAGTTAGGTCTCTCACAAGTGGATTGAGGGGGAAGAATGGAGGGAGGGAGGGAGGAGAGGAAGATCTAGGTACCCCTGCGGCGCGCACGAAGGCTTTCCTCACGCTCGACATCGCCATGCGAAGGGAGGGTGACGGTGGCGGCGGCGGCAGAGGAGGACGACGGAGGAGACCAGCGGGAGGCCGAGGAGGGTGACGGTGGCGGCGGCGGCGGAGAGCGACGGAGGAGAAGCGGGAGCAGCTCCCGTGGCGGCGTCGAGATGAGGAGCAAAAGTGCAAAACCCTAAAACTCACAATTTTATGGCAAGGCTCCGCAGGCCGGGCGCTACATTTCTGCCGGCCCACGACCCACACAAAGCCCAATAAGCTGCCACGTTTTTTTCTTTTTTTTTTCTTTTTCCCGCTGGTCTGCGCTCTCTCCTGTCGCGCACGTTCGCTAATGACATGCTTAGCACTAATCGTGCTTAGCGCTAATGATGAATATCAAGCATACTTTTTTTATAATACAATAATAAATAAACATTCTGAGAAGGTGTTAAATATAAGTTGAAAGTTTGAAATTTAGGGTTGAAAGTTTTCAATTTTTCATTCAAAGTTTAAGATTTTTAGTTGAAGTTAATTTCAAATTCAAATTGAAACTTTGATTATTCGAGTTGCAGTAACGACGCTAAACTGTAGTTCAAATATAGTCATGATGAATATAGTTTTGATAAATATTTTTTTTCTAGCAACATGGTGCAAACTTTTAAAAAATTAGTACATCCTGTGAGAGATATTGTTCTTCAAAGATTTTCTTTTTAAAAAAAATTTATACTCTCCACAAACAGTGATACTATAAGCATTACTCCCTCCGTTCCATAATATAAGGCACAACTACTTTTTTCAGACGTTCCATAATATAAGACGTGCATGCATTCATGTAATTAATTCGCACATCTTCTCTATTAAATTATAATTTTTTAAAAACCTACACCCTCAAGATCTCTAATTCTATTGGGTGCATGCATTGTATTTATTAGAGTGATACAAATTAGGAGGTGATAATAATTGTTTCTTAGTCTTTGGGTTAAGGGTGGTTGTGCCTTATATTTTAGAACGGATGGATTACTAGGTACTGTCTATTATTAATTTGATCATCATTGGTAACTCAGTACTTAATTGTCATACTCCTATCCTTGATCTAGTACTAATGATCAGTATCCTCTGAAGTTTTCTTGGAGCCAGGTTACCACGATTCCATGAAAAGCTAGCTACTGTATGTGTGCTGGATTACGTATACCATTCATATATTTGGACTATATGCATGTCGTATACATATTTGATTCCCGTGGATTAGAATCAGTCTTCTAGAAATATTTGTATGGGTATAAAATTTTAATATATCACACACTGTTTAGGAACGAAGAAAGTACATTATAATATATGTTCAATGCACATCAAGGATAAGCCACACACCTCCCGAAACGAAAAATAGATGAAAGTGTGCCGTTCTATTTTTTTTCTAGAACTTTTTAAGAACAAAGTGATGTACTACTAATATAATTGATTCCGTTTGAACAATTGGGAGTGAGATAGGACTGTTCTACCCGGTCGAGTTGATTCCAAGGGGATAATAAGGCAAAATTAATGAGAAAGCGAGCAACAGTGCACCGTGGAAAAAATAAGTACGGCTTGCTTTTATCGTCGTTTTCATCACCGAGCTGGCGCCAACCAAGTATGCATTCGACTACTGCATGCATACTAGTACGTTGAAAAGAAAAAATATGTCATGAATTAATTAACACCGTGAAGTGTGATATTAATCATAACTTTTATACTATTTTCTTCTATAATAAAAATCAAGGAATTGGGTAGATCGTTTTCTCCCGTCCACGTCGCTCTCCCCAGGCTACAGGGACGGCGACCAGCGCCCGCCGCCGCCACCCTCCTCCCTTCTCTCCCCCGCCTCGCCGTCGCCTAAGCGGCTGCCGACAAAGACGGCGGCTGCTAGGACGGCGGCGGTGGCTGGGCTTCTTCTCCCTCGGTGGCGCTGACTGGCTGGGGACCAAGCCGCGCCTCGGAGGTGGACTCCTCGCTGCGCGCGTCCAGATCTGGGCCTCCATGGCCAGATCCGGATGGGGAGAGGCCGGCGAGTGCCGGTGGTGACGCTGGCGAGGCGGCAAGCAGCAGGAGAGGCGAGGACCTGACGGCGGCGGCGGAAGTGGAGGAGGAAAGGCGGCGGGGAGAGCACGGTGGCGGGGTTGTCGCAGCAGCTGCTCTTGCGAGGTCGTCTCCCCGTGCGCCGGCGAGAGGAGGAGCTTCGGCTCGGCAGGGCGGTGGAGCTCCCTTCTCCGGTGAGGATGGGGGCGCCGAGCTGGCTGGCGTGACAGGCAAGCAGCGGGGCGAAGGAGGCGGCGGCGGGGTAGAGGTCCCGGCGGTGGCGGGGCTCACCTGCGCACGGGCCGCCGGATCTGGCTCCTCTCGCCGGATCCGACGCCCCCTCCCTCCCTCCCTCCCACTGGATCTGGCCTCTCCGGCAAGGAAGGCCTGCTCCCGACAACAACACGGCTACATCAGAGGAGGCGGTGGTGGCGGGGCGTGTAGCTGTGGTGGTGACCGGCGATGGTCGTGGAATGGGCTTAGGTGCTAAAGGGATGGTGTGATCAATGGTCCGGTACAGGTCGTTGTGCAGGATGGTTGTGTGGAGTTTTGATTGGAATCGCTGGCGAAAGCCTTGCCAGACCATGGGCCGGCATGACGACGACGGCGCCATTAGGCGTCGTTCCTCTTCTTGAAGGCGTCGTTCTGGTGTTGACCTCTCCTGGCATCAATAACCTTCCCGTGCAATGGTAGTGGTGGACTCCTGCATTGTCTTTGAAGCTCTACAAGCCTAAGGTGTTTGACGAGGTCCTCTCTGTCTTGGTGTCTTGGTTCTGTTTCTTGATCTATGGCGGGTGTTCATAATTTTTATTTGGTTACTGCTGGGTAGAGTCGGAGCTATTTTGCTGTAGGGGTGCGACGAAGCTCGGCAACGATGACGCACTGCAATTTCTTTATAAGGTTGTTGTTGCTAGCTGTGTGTAGGAAGTGATTCCTTGGCTGTTTGGGCTGATGTCCTTCATGGGTATCGTTTATGCTTGTTGTTTTGGCGTTAGGGTAGCATCACAGTGAAGTCGAAGCTGCTGTGTCGCTTGGGCGGCAAGCTCGGCAACGATAACATATGTGGGCTATTGTGTCGCCACGGTGACAAAGTTTGGGCGATGCCGTGTGTCTGGCTCCGTCGTGGTAGTTTAGGTTAGGTTAGTTGTTAGCATAGTGTTGTAGTTGTAGTTTTCGTTAAGTTTTCCTAATTAACTGGATACTGTAAGGTTTGGTCCTGTTTGCTCCTTAAAATGGGACACCTTCGTATTAATATAAAACGTCGGCAACGGCCTAACCGTTCGAAAAAAAATCAAGGAATTCCGGTGTTTGAGGTGCTTACAGTCTGGTTTAATTTAGGAGAAATTTTATAGTGTTTAAGAAAGTACCTCGAGTATATTTGACACTAAATTTTTTGTGCATCGAGATATATCTAGAGGTACTAAATTTTTTTTAAAAAAAACTATGTTACCTCTTGATATATTTTAAGATGATAAAATTACCCTTTGTTTAAATTGGGGTGTTCGTAAGGTGTCGTTCGTTGGGCTGGTGTTTGGGTATTTGCCCTTCCTTGGGTTTGTTTAAAAAAAAGAAAAAAAATCAAGAAATTAGTGCTCTTGCTTCTCGAGGAACCACCTCTTCAGTAGGCTGTTGGGAGGGAGCAGCAACAGGAGACCACAACAACAATCCTGGTTCCTGATCTGGGAAGAAAAACCATGCTTGGGATATTCTTTTTGGGACTTCGTGTCTGTTTGGCATAGCTCTAGCTCCAACTCCACCTCTTCTGGAGTTGGAGTTCAGCCAAACAGTTTTAGCTCCACCTGAATAGAAGCGGAGCTGGGTAAAGCTCTCTCACAAAATGAAGTAGAGATGTGGATCTGGGTTTATGCTGCTCCACAACTCCACTCTGGACCCAACTTCTGTAGCTAAATTTACGAGTTGAAACTCTACCAAACAGATCCTTCATGTGATCGAATAGAGAACGTCCTGAACTTTTGTCTGTACCTCTTAGACAATTAAACCATTCCAGCTCCTTTCTTGATCTTCCCTACAGCACCAACGACTATTTCTTCAGCTGCTATACAGCTATAGTGCTATTGGATCTTTTTTTTAAAGAGAAATAGTGGCTCTTATCTTTTGGCTCAATCAGCATATGCCAATGTCAAAATTCAAATATTTGAACTTAATTTTAAGTTGTTTTTTTTAGTTTTTTTCATCATAGTTTCTCTTACAACATTGTCATTTAAGTTGTTAAGAACATAAATATAAAAGCTTTAATCATAAATTATATATATATATATATATATATATATTAGCTAATACAACATTTTGCGTATTGTCCGCATATGCCCATCCGATGGGGCATGAGTGCTGTTGGATCAAATTTACTGTTTTGCTATATCTATCCACAGACAGTTGTGGTCTTGCATGCGAAGATATCAGCCGGTTTGCTGTTTGTCTGATCCACTTTGAGATTCGTGCATGTTGCAATACGGTCCCATTTCAATTTATAGTCTGGATTGGACTTTGGTCATTGATTTTAACTTTTTTCTTTAAACTTTTAATTTTTTTTGTCACATTAAACTTTTCTACACATGTAAACTTTCAACTTTTTTGTCACATTGTTTTAATTTTTTCAAGCTTCTAATTTTAGCGTGGAACTAAATACAGCCCAAACTTGCTGCAGAATTTGGGCAAACCGTTTCAATGCCATATTGCACTCCATTTCCCTTCGTCAGCACTGAGACTGACTAATCACTAGCTAAGCAAACTGACCTGATCTTACCACGTACGGCCAGATTCATTAATATAAATATTAATATGGAAAATATTAGAATAATTTACGTTATAAAACGGAGGAAATAGTAGAGAATTACATAGATAGGGTAGAGTAAAATAATCTCATCGCTAATCATCGTCAAACATATAATGTAATCGCTGAAATTGTCTTGTTTAAAACATCAATCTTTTAACCTGGAGGACGTAGTAGTATATTTTATCAGAAACAATCCAGCTCGCATAATGAGCCGAGAGAGAAGAAACGTCCAGGTTATTCCAGCTAGCTCAATAAGGTGGTGGGTTAGATGGCCTGAATTCGAAATCTCACCCCTTCTAATTACTCCATCCATTCTAAAATATAAGGCATAACCACCCCTAACTCAAAGACCAAGAAATAATTATTATCATCTTGTAGTTTGGATCATCCTAATAAATATAATACATGCATCCAATAGAATTAGAGAACATGAGAGTGGAGAATTTAAAAATGTAATAATTTAATAGAGAAGGGGCCATAGTTAATTGACTACATGCATGCATGCCTTATATTATGAAACATCTAAAAAAAATGGTTGTGCCTTATATTATAGAATGGAGGGAGTATTTGATATTAGGTCCTTCCCTAATATTCACGTTTTTTTATAATGAACCGAGAGAGTTTGAACCTGGCAACAAAGGGCCTGTTTAGTTCGCGAAAAAAAAATTTTTGGATGTCACATCGGATGTTTGACCGGATATTGGAAAGAATTTTTGGACACGAATGAAAAAACTAATTTCATAACTCGTCTGGAAACCGCGAGACGAATCTTTTGAGCCTAATTAATCCGTCATTAGCACATGTGGGTTACTGTAGCACTTATGCCTAATCATGGACTAATTAGGCTTAAAAGATTCGTCTCGTGATTTCCTGCCTAATTGTGCAATTAGTTTTTTTATTTATCTATATTTAATGCTTTATGCATATGTTCAAATATTCGATGTGATGTTTTTGAGAAAAAATTTTGGGGAACTAAACGGGGCCAAAATTAGGCAGGAGCATGTTAAATCATCCCATGTCAACCAAGTTCACCACATTGACTCGTACCATTTCCTTTCCCCATTATTCAATATGAAAAATGCCATGGAAATAAAGAAAGAAAGAAAGATACAAAGAGGAATTTGACCAATCCCCTTACGAACGACGAACACCGGAGACAGCAAGAGAGAGGCCGCCGAGCAGAAGCACAAAGAGACCAAATGTCAGCGGCGGACTGATGGCGCCGGCGGCGAGCATAGTTACCGCAAATGAGGCAGCGGCGATCCCGATTACGGCCGAAGCAAGGTTGCCGCCGCGAGCATCTGCGTCCGCGGCTGCGTTTGCCGCTCCACTGGGAATATCAATCTTAACCTGCAGGGGTCGATAGCGTAATTGAAACGGGTAGAAATTCTCGCAAAAAAAAAGAGAGAGAGAAAAAAAAGAAGACGATTCGTACGAGTAGTAAATAAACACAAGCAGTTGAAGAAAAGGAGATGGTCCCCGCGAAAAATAAACAAAAAATAACTGTTCGGGTCCACTGGGCAGTGAGCGAAAATTAGCACTAACACTGAAACAAAAGGGCGGAGCTGAACAGAGTTTGGTGGTTTAATTACCTGCTCAGCATCCATGCCGTGCTCGCGCGCGAAGCCGCCGTCGCTGCCGTTGCCGGAGTAGGGCGCGGCGGCGGCGCCCAGAGCCAAGAACGGCACGCGCAGCTCGCGCGTGAGGAGGTCGTCGACGTCGTCCAGAGTCCCCTCGCCGAGGGGCAAGAGCAGCTCAGGCGTGGAGATGCTCATGGCTTGGGGAAGCAGTGATTGAACGTCCATATCGTGGGGTCAACTTCTTTCTCTCTTCTTCTCGCGATTTGCTGATCCATTCCAGCTTCTTATTTCCTCGTGCATTTCTTCTTTCTTTAGATGGCTTCTTCAATTTGTCTTCATTCTCCTCGCCTGGTCACCGGCCTCTCAGTGCTTAAGCTGCTGTCTCGCTATCACTATGCCATATACTTTCTTCGTTTCACAATGTAAGTCATTTTATCATTTTCCATATTCATATTGATGCTAATGAATTTAGACATATACATTAATATAAATGTGGAAAATGTTAGAATAACTTACATCGTGAAACGGAGGGAGTATTTCTTACGAAATCTATCGTACTATATGACTATCTTTTTCCTTCCAATGGCAGGCGATCAACATACCAATACATGGTTGACACCAAATTAAGAACAAGTCAGTAAAAGATTTAAAAAAAAAAACAAATGCCGAGTGTACTATCAGAATTCAAGGTAAGGTCATAAACCCTGCCGGGTGATAGAAAAGGTTTCTCCCCGATCCATTCGTGACCTGCACAAATAATTCCATACCAAAAAATCTGCGATGGATTAGTGATACTGATTAATTAAGCTTAGCATCAAAACTAATGATTTAGGATCTGTGGAATTAATCCCATAAGCCGGCCAGTGAAGCATGGAAGAACTGATAGAGATATCCATCTCCTATCTTGATTTCATCACCAAATGCACATCATGGCCAACCATCGATTGAAACTAATAAAAGCTTCTGGAACTCGAGTCTGAAACTAGAAGATTCAATATTTTTAGAAATTTTGGATTGCATTTTCCTACAATCTAAGTGGACTTCAAGAAAGCTTAATTTTCTAGTCAAACACTACTTCTAGGTTTTTCTTAATCACGTGTACATATCAACGTCGTCGCGCTAACTATCACGACGAGAATGCGAAAGGTACGTAAAACGAACTTTGAACCGGCACCGCGACAAAGCATGAATCCTTTTCGAGTTTTGTAATGGCATGAGGGGGTTGATTAATAAAGCAACTCTAGCTTTATTATGTACATCACCATTGATAATTCACCACCTGTCGGAATCTTATACTTGATCAAGTAGTGAGTAATCAAACCCCATGGTAGCCCACGATGAGCTCGCCTTCCCATCTGGTAGCAGCAACCTCTCTTCTCGTCCTCCTAATTTCTCATGTATGTAGCCCCTATCCAAGTCTAGTCATGAGGAGGTTAATTTGGCCGTTTGGGTGGCCCACGAAAAAAAAATTAAAAATGGGTCCTTAAAATATAAAATCGAAACAATAATCAATCGAAACACCTACAAATCAGGTGTCCGATTTTTGTTGTAAAATTCAGGCGTTGTTTTAGTACGTGTAAAAAAATGTTTCACCACTAGCTTAACACATGTTTTAGATAAATTTAAATGATGAAACACGTACGGTTGAATCATGGACTGAAATAATTTATTTTGAAACATGAAACATCAAAGTTCAATTATTCAAATATTAACAAATCCACAAAGAATTAAAGACAATTGAAACATCTTACATAAAAATGTTTCAGTGCTAAATATGTTGAAACACAATCAATCAAACCATGAAACATTTTGTTATAACGTGTGAAACAACGATTTCAAATGTATTGAAACATGAAACAAATCCAAATACATCAATAAAAAGAATGAAACACCATCGAAAACCTACTACAACATTTCAAATCTAAATAAAACATCATGATACATGGACTAAAACATCAAAAAATTCAAAATGAAAACCTAGATCTACATATTCGTCTACTCTGGTGGTTAGCATAAGAAACGATCGCGAGATCAATCGTGCAATGGGAAGCAAGGCGCATCTCACCTTCGAGTAACCTCTTCTTCTGCCCTCGCTCCTCCACTGCGCCGACACCTACCGCGCCGGAGTGTACTGAGATCTGTCCCACTAAGGCGTCGACCACCTCGCTGGAGTCCGCAAGGGAAGGGAGCACCAGTCACAGGCCTAGCTCGGACCCCACGACCGCCACGGCGGAGGCGGCTAGCGCCCCTTCGCGTCCTGCCGGCACCTCCGCCGCAACGCTCGAGACAGGAAGTCGCGGGGCCGCCTCCGTCGGTGGCTCCGCCTTGAGCCGTCGGATGGTGGACCGGAGGAGGAGGACCACACGGCAGGTCAGGAGAGCAACCATGCGAGGGAGGAGGGTTTGGTCGTCGGTTGGAGATAAGAGCGAGGTGGTGGTGGTTGGGAATGCACCCGATATTTTCTTCTCTCCGTCGGGCGCGCGATAGCCAGCATTTTCGATAATCAATATATATTATTTCTCGTTTTATTATATATACCTTATACATATTTCTTGACGACATGGTATCTAAGATGAACTATAATTAAAAATATTAACATGTTAGTGATTAAATTCAAGTAATTCATAAAACTACAAAAGTATCAGAATCCCCAAACCAATGTAGGATTCAAAGCTATCCCTGAGGGTTTCCTCCATGGGCCTGAAGGTCCAACCTAGCTTCTCAAGCTTCTCTGAACTAAACCTAGTGTTTTGTTCCTCATCCACTTCCACAAACCTAAAATCGATAAAGAAAAACACAACACAATAAGTCTCTATATATATCACGAATAAACAAAAATGCATATATCACACTTCAGGCATGTACTAATTAAGGAACACAAAAATAATTAAGCTTGCTGATGAAGTGGCTTACTTTTGGGGATAATTGAAAGCTGGATATAAGCTCTTTGACGTGTTTATTATATCACTTAGTTTTCTTGGAGTTGAACTGCATATGTATCGTTCAGATCCCCCTGAGTTTTCATAGACTAAAAGAAGAGCATCGGCAACATCGCGAACATGCAACAGAGTCTCGAGTCTGTTTCCAGCCGTCTCGTTGTCTCCTGCATTAGAAACAGGGGCGCAGCCAGGCTTGGGGCAACTTGGCCTCGAGTCCAATACTTGGCTCCAAAACTCCAAGTAAATCCTTTAGTGAATTGTAAAGAACATTTGAAAGTATATAATTTCTAACTGAAATTGTCAAATTCAGCCCTAGCTTGCATATTTTTTTGCTCCACCACCGATAAGAACAGTATGGTATTTCAGTACGCAACACTTATTATACAGAGTAAAGTAGCTTGATGTTTAATTATTGAACTACGAAAATATTATAGCAATTTATTTGCATGATTCATATTGGAAAAGGAAAAAATATGAAACAAGTGGTGAGATATCATGCATGCTATTATTGTCTAACACAACATCATACGGGAATTTTCAGTTAAACTAAATCCGCTACTATTGTTGAATGTAAAAGGCAAACTGAAATAAGAAAATTCCTATCCACCTTTTATAATATGAAAGAAGACTTCAATACTTGTAGGTACTGTAGGCTGCATCAATGGACCGATTATCAACGCCGGACAGATAGTTACAATGTCCATCCCAGTTTTTGCCGCGTACTCAAAAGCCTCACGCTCTGCCAGTGTATTGGAAAGGTAATAGGGGTACCACTCCTATCAGAAACAGCATAATTAATTGATTTTTAGTGCATTTGACAAAGAAGTAGCATGAATTACTGAAGGTAATAAGGAAATTGTCTCTATGATTGGTAAACAAACCATGCACGCATTGCCAAAAAGGAAAAAAAATTGTACCAAATATCAGGAAAAGAAAATTCAGATTGTGCCCTTGTTTATCTGTATAAAGTGGAGTGCATAGGACAAGACAAAGTCTTTTTTAATTTTTTTTAAATCAATTCAGACTGTTTCTCTCTCCTAGAGTGCATAGGAAAAATTGCATATGCCCACCTAACCCAACATGCCAAAAATTGCATGTTACAAAAGTAGAAAATGTTAGGACGACATAACACTACTGCATCAGTACTCTTAACAACTTAACATGATTACTGGAGTACCTCATTCTTCCTGCAGGTCTCCTCGTCTGACCAGCTGTCTTCGTTGAAGGGCTCACCCGTTGGCCAGTTGGGATTATTGAACACTGCGACAACTGAAGAAACCACCACAACTCGCTTCACTTTTGCTTCGTGGCTAGCTCTCAACACATTCAGTGTCCCAGTTACAGCCGTAGCTATGATATCTACCTGCATCACAGTAATTTTTGTAGGACTTTATTACACATCTTAAAAGTTAAAAACACTTTTTGCTTCTAAGTGAACGTAGTTCAGTACTAGTAGTATATGTCATCGGAGTGATTACACTGGAACTAGAAGCAAATCCAAACTAGTATAGTAATTTTGACTGAAACTTCTGAAAGAAAAGGTAATTTTGTCTGAAAGGTTCAGGATGGTGTAAGCTACTGACCTCAGGGTTGGTGGGTCGGCCGGAGGTGACAGGGCTGGCGACATGGAAGACGCCGTCTCAGCCGGCGATCGCCGCCGCGACGCTGCCGTAGTCGAGCAGGTCGGCCTTGAACAGCCGCAGCCTCTCGCCGGAGTTCTCCAGCGCCTTCAGATGAGCGTTCTTGCCCTCACCTGCACAATACTTTCTGAATATATAGCTCGAAAAATATTGCAATCATCTTCTACTACTTGCAGCGATCCTTCGTTTCAGAAAATTTCTTACAGAGATAGAATCGAAGGTTTTCTTACCGAGGTCGCGCACGGTGCCGTTGATGACGTAGTGGTCCTTGGAGAGGAGGAGCTTGACCAGCCACGAGGCGAGGAATCCGCCGGCGCCGGTGAAGCACACGGTGCTCGACGTTGCCGGCGGCGGCGCTTCCATGCTGTCTCTCTCTCTCTCTCTCTCTCCTTGCTTCTCGATCCCAGCTTCCTGGCTGCTAAGGTTGATAGCTAGCCTACCGAGTGGTTTGCTTGCTCCGATGTCGTACGCTCTATCTTTGCCAATTGCCACGTGGCGCGAAACTGGACAGCGATCGATCGAGCTCCACAAGTTGATCAGTGGAGTATGTGTTCCGTGTTCGCTACTATTTGTGGATTTTTCACGTACACGTGGACGTGGTCCGGTTACTTTTTTTATTTTTTCTATCGTTTTTTCCAGTGCCGTACATACAAATTGGACTGGAGGCGCCGGTGAAAATATCATTATTAAGGGCCTGCTTGGAAGCCCTGTTTTTGGTCCAATAGCAATGTAAAATACCAGCCTAAATCTTTTTTAGGTGTGGAATAAGTCCATTTTGCCTCCCTTATCTCTAGTTGCTAACTAAATTGCCTCCCTCAGCCACAAAACCAGATATAACGCCTCTTCCGTCTACAAAAACGGTGCAAATAGACTCTTTGATGGTTTGGAAAGTAGTTTTGCTGACGTGGCAGGTTGACCACGGTTGACTTGTTGAGTCAGCGGGTGGAGCCCACATGTCATTGCCCTTTTCCACCTTCCTCTCTCCCCCAGCTTGGATCAGGGGCCTCGGCGATGACCTTCTCATTCCTCTCCACCGACAGCTTTGTCGCGAAACTATGGAAGGCGATGGCGGGGGAGACAGCGCTCCATTGGAACCTAAGGTTCATGGAGGTCACAGATGAGGCGCCATGCGTCGGCGGATTCACCCGTGCTACAACAGGTTGTCGTCACGTCATCCTCGCCAGTTGGCAACCCGGCGAACGGCGCCTCCATGTATCTGCTCCGAGCGATAGTGTTCATGGTTGTAGCGTTGTCGACTCATCATTTACCGCGCCATTGCGGTGCTCTCCTGCTGCTGCCTGCGAAGAAAGAGGGAGAGAAGAGGGATGAAGAGGTGGGGAAGAAGAAAAGGACTTGACATGTGGGCCCACCGTATATTTTTTTTTCATATCTCAGCGACATGTGGGCCCCACTTGCATAAACCGCTTTCCAAGCCACCAAAGGAGTCTATTTGCACCGGTTTTCAAAAATAGATGAGGTGTTATACCCGGTTTTGCGGTTGAGATTGACGATTTGATCAAGGGTAAGAGATGAGGGAGGGAGGATAGACTTATTCCGTTAGGTGTTAATGTACAAGTGGTGCTTGGATGGCCCGTAGCCCAATAAATATACTTCCGATTGTCCCCACTTCCCAGAGTAGCTGACAGCAGAAACACGAGATATCGAGGTTGCAAATTGGGCACAAAACACATGAGAGATTTTTCCTGTGTGCTTGTGAAATGGGGTCAATTGATTATGTGCACAAATTTATGAAATATACCTCGATCTCTCGTGTGTTTCTGCTGTCAGCTACTCTTAAGGGTTTGGATGAGACCATAATTTTCATGTTCTGTGAATAATTTTGATGTAGTTGAATTTCTGTATATGACAATGTTTATACTCTTTTTTTAAAAAAAAATCAGTTATGAACTTTATGCAAATCATGCTTGCTTGCTAGTGCTGAGTAGGGTTCAGCTCTTTTTCAGTGGTATTTTTGGGTCACACAAAACTACAGGTGTTTTTATTTTACACCTGAGAAATAAAACTAAACTCCCAAACAAGCTTTAAATGTGTATTTTACTTTAGATTGTGTATATGGATTTAAGTTACAAATAGACCAACATTATAATCACTTTTCATTCAATACCAAATATTTTATAATTTATTGTAAACGTATCCACCGCTGCTATATATGCTTTCCTCGTTTACGTCTTAACTAGTGATCTTCTATCCAGATTAGAAGAACTAAGGCTCCCATCGGATGGCTTAATCAGCCAAAGAAAAGGCCAAATTTTAAATTTTTAAACTTAATTTTGAGATTGATTTTAAGATTTTTCAACGTAGTTTCTTTTGCAATATTGGCTTTTAAGTCACCAAGAACACATTTATAAAAGTTTCACCAACAAATTCATTTTTATTTTCTAAATGGCTTATTAGAAAATAAGCCAAACTATGAGGACCTAACCATAGATCTAATAAGCTCCCTCTAAAAAAATAGAATAGTGTGTGACTAATGACGGCTAGATAGTTATAAAGAAAAATAAAATATAGACGTATAGATGGTCAATGAAGCTTACCAACAGCCAACAACGATGGTTTGTTTAAACTTAGAAAATCATTGCATCCTAATACAATGATTTTGTTTTCTTTACCGAACATGTGTTCGCATCATCGTCACGTATCCAACGGGTGGATATACCGTTTCCGAATTTTTCTGACCGAACAATCTAAAAGGGATTGCCGACATTGCCTCGCATGTGCATATTATTTTTTCTACTTTTAGTCAAAGAAAGAAAGTCATACTCGATTCCTCCAATGTAGAGTCCACACGAGGGGAAAGGGGATCGATCGAGGATGTGTTGGAAATGGAGGAGCAGAGTTGGTTAGAAGGGACAAAAGAAAAAAAGATTACTTATAGCAGGTACAATAGTAGGTTATAAGTAAGCTACAAACATATTTTAAGAAGATAAATGAGAAGAGAGAAGAGCAGTGGGCTACAGATTTATAGCCAGCTATAGCGCGAACTCCAAAACGCAGTGTGTGTATGACAGGTGGGATCAGATATTAATAGTGTAGTATATAACTATTGTATGAATAAGCTATTAGGTTGGCTATAAGTGAATTGGAGCTAGTTAGTAGTTAGGCTATACTATTAAACTTGCTCTTATATAAGCTAATCAAATACTCCTACTAGTATATACTGACCACTTGCATTGAAGTGTTGCTTTCCGTTTCTTTTTCTTTCGTACTAGCAGCAATAAATTTTGGTGTTTTTTCTTCCTTCCCTGCACTTTTCTGCACGACGACCAAGAATACGTGTGCTTGGATGCATCATCTTCCTCGCTCCCTCGGATCCGTTGTGGTCGGCCCGCCGGGCTGACCCACGGTGGTCTTGTGCTGTGAGTTGCGGGGTATGGGCCGGTTTGACCCACAAAACTAGCATGGCCCGCTGACCCACGAACCCTCAATGGGTCGGTCCATATCCTGACGAGGAAGAAGTCAGAGCATGCGTCCAAGTAGAGCAGGATGGGGAAGCAGGTCATGGCGATGAGAAAGTCACTCACTTTCTCTGGCTTGGCATTGCAGTATATTGTCTGTGCTCCAGAGGCCACCACCGTCAGCCTCGTCGCAGCCGCCGCGGACAGCGACATCAGCAGGCAGAAGAAGAACATCGGATTCACAGGGAGAGGATCAGTCACATTGCTGTTCCTACAATTTGCTTCTACCTCAGCAACTACAAGCCTTCTTCATTCACAAACGCATTTGCTTTGCTCGAGTTGTCCATGTCAATTTCTGCAGCGATTGAAAGTGTCATTTCTTGATTCAGCGTCGATTTGCGTGCAATCAAACAAAGCAAAGCAATTTCATTTTAGGAAGACGGATCAAGATCTTGATGGCAAATCAGAACATCAGTTTGTAACTCCCCTAATCCCCACACAAGATGAGATCGAAAAACCTCCCAAAAATTAATAGTATCAGTGAAGCAATGGAGGGAAAAAATCAAATACACCCACGAAACCTGAAATCCCAAGGGAATCGCACCGTCTCTACCATCTCGATCCAACCATTCTGTGAACAAGAGGCCAAAAGTCGAGCAACCAATATATGGAGTGGCGGCGGAGAAGCTTCTGGCCGTCGCCGGCAACGGGGAAGATGATGAATAAGTGACGCCAACTCGGGGAGGCAACGACTGCTGGCGTAGGAGGTTTGCCCGCCGGCGGCGAGGGCGCGGTCGGCGCAGCGCGGCGTGAGGACGACAGTGAGGTGAGTGAGAGTTGGGTCGACCCATCTGTTTCTCGGGTCACACTGACCTCGACCCACGTTGACCCATCAATTTTCGTGGGCCGACCCATGTGATTTTGACCCCATGAATCATGGGTCGGGTAACTGGGTCACCGGGTTTACCCGGCCCACCTGCACCCCTAATCCGTTGTGTCTTTGCAACGTCGAGCGAAAGTGAGAACTGGACAACAACGAGCTCCAGATTTCACATCATCTAAATTGTGCTTGATTAATTATCGGCGAATTTTAACATCTTTCCTCTTCTCCTTCTCCTTCTCCTTCTCCTCCTCCTTTTAGGATTTTATAAACCACCTAATTAATCACGTACCATGGAATGTGTCGTAGTGTATACCGTCTGTCGAAGTGGTGGGTCAAATTGAATACCGTGGGTTCGTGGGGCAGGAAGGCATCTTCCAGATCGAGTTGCTTAATTAATTAGCACACGAGATAGCAAAGGGAAGACGACGACCGGCAGAGCACGACGTACGGGCGTGGAGGATATTTTAGACATTTCCCACGAACTGGAGAATAATCCAACAATGCAACTAATGACTTCAGGGTTGGGTTTTGTAGACGAAAGAATCTGTTCTTTTCTCGCCTGAAAACCGCGAGACGAATCTTTTGAGCCTAATTAAGCCATAATTAGCACAAGTGGGTTACTATAGCACTTATGATTAATCATGAAGATTCGTCTCGCGATTTTTATGTAAATTGTACAATTATTTTTTGCTTTTATCCATATTTAATACTGTATTCATATGTCCAAAGATTCGATGTGATTTTTTTGAGAAAAAATTTTAGAAACTCCCTACTTGACCCCTCCAATCTAGAGCCCGGATCGGAACCGACACGACACAAGTAGGGGCGGAGCAGAGTTGGTCATTAAACATAGACAAACGAACAATTCAGCTCTTAAAGGGAATAGGCAGCACAGGATTAGGTCTTAATTAAACGTGCTAAACATCTTACTACCAGCTTAGTTTATCTGACTGCTAAAATCAAGGACATAAAAGCATCAAATGACTGTTCACTTCAATGCCTAAAATAATCTTAACAAGATTTAGACCAAAACTCAAGAAAGACGAGTACGAACACGAATTGGGGTGTGTGTGTTTGGTGGGGGGGGGGGGGGGGGGCTGAACCGAGAATGGAAGGTTGAAGCTTCCGGAATCGGAAATGCGCCGAATGGCTGGAGGACATTTTGGACATTCCACGTTCCCGGTTTAGTACAAAAGCACTATTCAGGTTCAGCTAATCAAGATAGCCCATCCTCATCTCTTTATTTTATGTTTATATTTTTTTGTGTTTATACTTATCAGTCAAAATAACCGACCTATTTACACTGTGGGAAGCAAACTGTATGTGCCAGATGAAAAAATGACTCCAAAACAGAAGACGATCACTGACGACAAAAAATGTTTAATTGACGGTTAGCTTCTAGAATGAATAAATTGAAGAACGCTTCTACAAATTTTGTGAGTACATATACAAAATTAGTACTTAAAAGATAATATGTATGGCAAAGATATGATCGAAATGATTAAGTTGGTACATCAATTTTAAGTTAACTGTATCATAATTGCACATTTGCACTAACCTTATAAGTTGTTGTATCCATATACTCACTTGTTAAGTTTTTCACTAAATCACACCCGCCTGTTAAGTTGTTGCCCTACAACACTCACTTCTTGAGTTGTTATACTAAATTGTATCCATCTACTAAATTGATGTATCATGGATGTAATTTACTATAGATTTTTTAATTTTTACTACCTCCGTCCCAAAATAAACGCAGCCATGAGTTTCTGCGCCCAACTTTGATCGTCCATATTATTTGAAATTTTTTTATAATTAGCATTTTTGTTGCTGATAAAACATGAATCTCATGTTTTTTATTTTTTTCAAAAAAATTTTAAATAAGACGAACGGTTAAAATTGAGCGCAGAAAACCATGGCTGCACTTGTTTTGGGATGGAGGGAGTACAGTTTTTACAGTTATTATTGAATACATTTTCAAATCCTTGAAAGATTTCTTAATAGACCTTTGCGACTAAAAGTTTAATTTCTTAATTGCAGCAGGAACGAGCTTTGTACTGTTCTTGTGAACAGTATTCAGGAAAGATCTAGAACGTTAATTTCTAATCTAATGGTGTCTGTATGACTGCTTAAGTTGCAGTGACTATAACCACTGCAGTTGATCCCAATCCGGGTCATGTCATCATGTGATACTGTGATTAAGCTATCGTTTAGCCCCGCCTTGGGGATGGAAGCTTCGTGGAAACTACCTATACTAAGATGAAGGTTAAGGTCACGGTAACCTGACCGGACGGTACTTGTACCCTAGGCCTATAAAAAGCCCATGCCCCGCCCGGCCTCGGTGCCTCATCCTAACCTCCCTTTCCCCTAACACGAAATTCACTGGGTTTCGACTTCGTCTCCTCATCGTCGAAACGGCTTTTCACTCCAATTGGTTATTTTTCTGAGGTATCCAGCTTTCTTTCTCGAATCTCCTCCTCTCTTCGATTTTAGCCACTTTACATGGTTGATTGAATTCGTTCTATGTACAGTTAAACCAATCTATTTTCAGTTGGTAACGTCCTCTCTTCGTAACGGTTGGTTCATACTATACCAATCTGTTTTAAGTTTACCCTCGCTTCCTAGGCGATCAGGCGATCGGGCCACCACGGCACGGTCAATACTTCGGGTCGTGCCGTGCCGGTCCATGGGCTGCACCTCAGGGTCCAGGCACGACCCACCAGAAGCCAAGCCGGGCCGTGCCGTGCCGGTCCACCAAAGGCACGAGCGGTCCATCGTTCCTTTTTTAAAATAAATCTATTTCTCCTCCCTCTTTTTTGGGCTGTGGCATATATATATATATATATATACATATATACATATATATATATATACATATATACATATATATATATATACATATATACATATATATATATATATATATAGCTAAATTAAGTCTATTTTACGTCCCTACTCTTTACGCCGTGTCATATAGTAAGTCTATTTTGCCTCCAATTCTTTATGATATGACTTACATATGGTGAGAATAACAACCCTACACTTCGGGCCAGGCCGTCCAAGCGTGCCGAGGTAGCAGCCCAAGTACGACACGGCTGTTGGGCTGGGCTGGCACGGGCACGACCAGAGTCAGTCCGTGCCGGGGCCAAAATTACCGGGCCTTGGACGCATGGCCATATATGGCCAGTTTAATCGGTTTAGTTCAACCTGCAAAAGCCGCCTTTTAAATTAAGTCAAATCTGTTTTCATCACTTCTCGTATTTTTCTTTATCTACCTCTTTTTTTGTTTGGATAATAAGATCATCTGGGTTTGCAGAAGATTTCTTTTCTCAAATCTCTGTTGCCGGAAAGGTAGTGCGTATGAACTTCCGCATACAATTTGGTTACTTCCGAATTCGCAATTAATTTGTGGAGCAGGAAGACATAAATTTGGAATACTCAGATCTTCAGACTTGGTTATGCTCGTAGGCTACCCAAGTCTTTTAACGCTAATTATTCCTTTACAAAAGCTGTTCAATCCTTTCTAAAGATGAAGGTGTTCTCTGAGAAGCGCAGGGGGAAAAGTATATCTCTTCCCTTTGGAATAAAGGGATTAGGAAAATTTATGTGTGGTTTAGAAATTAATAGCCTGTTTTACATGTGAAATCCTGCCATTAATCCTTTTATCATTTGCAAATCGAAACTGCTAAATGACTGTCGACAGTTTTCTTGAGTGAAAACTGTCAAATTTTTTGGCCGTCGATTCCGCTTTAAGATTTGTGCTGAGATATTTTGCTACCGGATCTAAACCCTCTTTTCACAAGCTAGCCACATCATCACATATTTATGGTAAATTTGTTCACGTTACATCTAAATTGCATTCCAATTATATGCTAGTTATATTGTAGTTACACTATAATTACATTATAATTATATTATACCTATAGTGTAACTACACTATAACTATATTGTTATCTCTATCTAAATTAGATATAAAGTTATATATATTATTTTAATATATATATGTACCAGTTATTATTATTATAGTATAGTTCTAGTGAAATTATATACTATAGTTAGATTTGAAAGTTTTCTCTAAAAAAACACTCGACAGTTTTTTAGCTAGTCCCTTTGCAAATTCGTTATTTTTTCTCTTTTTGATTTTGTCATTGGTATGTTCTACAACTTGTGTCATTTTAAAGATTGAGTTTTTGACTTCTCGTCAATTCGTCGACTGCTTATCAGTTGTATTCCGTGCCTTTTTACAAATTTGGAGCTCTCTCTCTTTACCTTACCGGAGGCATCTTCTATGTTTAAGCAAACATGGGGAAAAAATGAATTATTAGTATTCTTTTTCAGGAACAAGGTTTCGGAACAAGGTTTTAGCCATGACGATCCATTGCAGTCTCTGCCAAACTGGCTTCCCAACGGGGATGAAAAGAAATAAGAGTTCGAGTAGGCCGTAGTGGTTATCTTATTATCCGTTGATTGGCTTATCGCAGACAATTTTTTAATTTTAAATATTACTTTTGAGTTAATTTTTGAGAATTTGTATTGCTGTTTGTATTTCAATCTTGTCTTTTAGACTACCGAGGATATCCTCAATGTATATGTAACAATAAGCAATAGTGGTAGGGCCTAGTGCAGGAAGCACTAACTATGGTAAACTTCACAATGGTAAAAGATTATTAGATGTGGGTCCCATGTCAAACATAACAATGGGTGTGAGTGGTGGTAAAAGGAGTATTAGATGTGGGTCCCATATTAAACATAGCAATGGTGTGAATGGTTATAGTGTACTATAAATCAGTAGCAGGTACTATCATGTAGGGCTGAACAAAAAGCTCGAAACTCGTGGCCCGGATCGGCTTGTAGCAAGCTCGAATCGGATCAATTCGAAGAGTCGAGT
Source organism: Oryza meridionalis (assembly GCA_000338895.3). Classification (NCBI taxonomy): domain Eukaryota; kingdom Viridiplantae; phylum Streptophyta; class Magnoliopsida; order Poales; family Poaceae; genus Oryza; species Oryza meridionalis. Next base: position 4,883,284 of record CM002531.2, read on the forward strand.
CGAGCTAGCCTTTTAGCTCGTTAATATAAAATATCACCATATCTACATGAAATTAGTGTTTCTTTACTAGTGCAACTAGTGCGTAGTTTTTTAGTTACATCAAAACTATTCATATTTAGTGAGTATTATTTTAGTTAGTGTTTATTATTATGTTAATATATAATAAAATATTAAATAAAATTATTAATATGATATTAATGAGATATAGCTCGTTAACGAGCCTAAAGAGCTTAACGAGAGATAGCTCACGAGCCGAGCCGAGCTAGCATTTTAGCTCATTAACATTAACGAGCCGAGCCGAGCCGTCTCGTTAAGACAACGAGCTCAAACGAGCTGAGCCTTAACGAGCCGAGCTGGCTCGTTATCCAGCCCTACTATCGTGGGTTCCACCTATATTAAACAAAGTGGGTTTCACCTATATTAAACAAATAAAGAGATGCTCTCAGTTCTCTCCAACGTACAAAACAAAGAGAATCCAGAACAAGGCCGAGTTTAGTTCCAAATTTTTTCTTCAAACTTCCCACTTTTCTATCACATCAAAACTTTTCTACACACACAAATTTCTAACTTTTCCATCACTTCGTTTCAATTTCAACCAAACTTCCAATTTTAGTGTGAACTAAACACACCCAAAGACACACTAACAGGTTTGTCCCAACACTTTATCTCTCCGCTAGAACCAGCCTCTTGGGTTGAGACCTACAAAAACAGCTGCAATGTACTATAGGTGCGACACCATCCTATTCTCTCTCCTTTAGTGCCTTCTCTAAGTCCCACATTGTGGATGCTCTGATAGCACATATAAAGTTTTATTCATAAATTATTTTTATTGATTTGTTCACTTTTCAATGACTTCATCATATGTGTTAAGCCCTGTACATATATAAAGCATGTCGAAAAGTATGTAAAATAATGACGCTTTTATACTAGATGGTCTCAAAGACTGGAGAACGAAATTTTAGTCATTTATGTGTGGCTCGTTTATGAACAATTACCATCCTCATTTCTCTAAAATTAACTAAATTTTCTTGTCTAAATCTTGATAATAGAAAAAAAAAAGTACTCCATCCGTCACAAAATATAATAACTTTTAGCCCCTAAGGTTTGTCCCAAAATGTAACAACTTATTCACCAATATTCTCTTATCGACCAATCACGACCTTCTAAGATTTAATTTTCTCACATATCTATATTTCTTAACCAATCATAACATTCTCCTGTTTAATACTACCTATTTTTTTAATACATGTGTCCAACACTAAAAATCCTTATATTCTGCGACTGAGGGAATACAAAGAAGCGTTAGCTTTGACATGTTTCCTCCGAATCTGGTGAAGGTGCACTTTGTTTGGTTGCAGCTTAAAAGCTGAAGAAATGTGTGGTTAAATAAATAAAAATAATATATTTTTTTTATTTTAGAGCTACTCTGAGTGGTCCTAAATGGCGATAAAGCTTTAACTGAGAAACGAAAGTGATAAAAGACCGTTCAAATTAATTCTAAATTTAAGTTTTAAACTAGCTTCAACCAAAGATTTCAATCGATAATTAAAACAAATATCACGATTAGAGATGGCAATTTCCCTGTTGGGGGCAGGGCCCCGACGGGTTCCCCACTCCTACGGGGCAAGGGGGGCTAAATCTTCACCTGCGGGTCTTACGCGACGGGGCCCCGACTTCATGCGGGGACTGGGCGGGGCGGCATCTTCGCCCCAGATGACCCACGGGGCCCCAAAGTGCTGAGCAGTCCATTGGCTATCACATATAAAAGCCCATTAAAAGCAGCCCAACCACTACCAGCCTTCAAAGGCCTATCATCACGTACTCCGCTTGCAGCCATCCAAAGCTCATAATGAATTGTGGACTTTTTTTTTAAAGATAATGGGATAGAATCCTAACCTTTGATCAATGAGTTACAGCTAATTATTATACCAATTCATACAAATAAAAACGCATGACAAAAAAGTTATAAAAACCCAGACCTAAAAGGACAGGAACACACGCCAATTACTAGAAACCAACACAAGAAAAGATCACAAAATTATTGAATTATATTTGTGAATCTTCATCCGAAGTTGGCAAAAAGCTGCATAACCGTTGACTCAAGATTACGACATGCAGCTTTTATTAACTTGATATCTTCTTCACACTTCCCTTCTCCATAACTATGGCCTTGTTTAGTTCCAAAGTTTTTTCCAAACTTCCAACTTTTCCCATCACATCAACCTGTCCTACACACACAAACTTTCAATCACATTGTTTCAATTTTCAACCAAACTTTCAACTTCGGCGTGAACTAAACACAGCCTATGTTGATACCCAAAATTTGAAGTTTTGAAACTCACGCTCAAGTTTGACTAATTATTGGTCAACATTTAAAAGGTTGACCATTTGTTCTAAAAACGGAGACAGACGATGATGAAGCTTGAACCGAACAGTGCAGCATATTTTAGTTCTAGCTTAAGATTCCGTTCTTTATATTAATTAACCGTGACATCCCAATTGAGGTTCATAAAGATATTCAGATTACCATTAAAAAAATCTTTCTAATTGCAGGGCCGGCGCGGATGATGAATCACCAGCTGGGTTTCGTCGTCACGCTTCTTTCGGTCAGCGCGACTGTCCTCCCGGTTGGCGTCGGAGTGGCCCACGCCCAAGTCAGCTATGTCCCACTCGTCGGGCTCGTCGGCGTCCTCGCCGGCGCAAGCCTCATCATCGCCGGCGTCAAATCCAACGCGACGGCGGCCGCCGGCAATCCGTCAGTATTCAGCCTCCCGGCCGCCGGTGCAATAGCTTCCTCCTACCTGCGCCGCCGCCGTGACCTCTCCGTGGTAGGCCTCCTCACCGCGGCGTCTGCAGTTACGGCGCACGTCCCCGGCGTCGGCGGCGGCGGGCCGGCCGTCGCCTTCGTCCTCTTCTTGATGCTCCTGCTCGGCGTCGCCATGGTCATGCTTAGGAATCCATGGCGGCCTCCACTGACACAGCGACACTTGTACAACAGTTAACAGCCAGCTAACTAACCATAATACTTATTAACATATACTCCCTCCGTTTATAAATATTTAGCGCCATAGACCTTTTTAAATATGTTTGACCGTTCATCTTATTTAAAAAATTTGAGTAATTATTAATTCTTTTCCTATTATTTGATTCATTGTTAAATGTACTTATATGTTCAAGTATAGTTTTACATATTTCACGAAATTTTTTGAATAAGACGAATGGTCAAACATATGCTAAAAAGTCAATGGTATCAAATACTTAGAAACGGAGAGAGTATATTATTAACCTTAGATTCGTTCTAACTAACCCATGATCTTGTGAAAGCCATTTTGTTGTACAAGAACACAAAATTGCCGCAATGCAATTTCACCAGCTGATTGGCAAGAGCTCTCCTCACCTTGGTTGATCAAACATGAATTTTCATGGGCGAATGATGAGGCCCATAGCAGTACGCTCAATAGGCGAGATATAGGCCATAGGCCCATAAGGCCAACAAAATGGGCTAAATGAGGAAAAGTTCGGCCCAAATTTGTTATCTACGCTTCTGAAACGAATTTGTCTTGAGTTGGCTCGAAATGTGCATTTCAAACGGTTTATTCAAAATTTGCACGAAATCAGGGGAAAAATATAGACACCTCGCTAGGCTTGAATTTCTTTGGCCAGTTAAGATTGTGAATCTAGAAACGACACAACAATAGTTCCGCTCATTGCAGGAACCAAGAAAAATGAAATGGAGATGGCCCAAAAAAGGTGGGTTGAACCATGTATAAATGGAAACAATTTTGAGGGGAGGATCTGTCGAACAGAAAGGCCTGTTTGGTACAGCTCCAACTCCTAAATATAACTCCAGGAGTTGAGTCTGGAGTGGAGTTGTGGAGCTGACTAAACCCAGCTCCACAACTCTAGTACATTTTGTGAGAGAGCTAGCTCCACCCAACTCCACTCCCCGCTTTGGTGGAGTTGAAACTGTTTGGCTGAGGTCCAGCAAAGGGTAAACGTTTCATCGACTCAAAAAAATAATCTTCAAAAACTGACAGGTCCGGTCCGGTCGGAATTCCAAGGAGATCACGCAAAAGGCTGGTCTGGGATAAGTCAAAACCCAACCGGAGTATCGAGTGGTCAGAACTTTTTCAGCTGCAGAGCTCAGCATTCGAAGGTTCATATGAACCCTAATTTTCAACTAATGGTGGTGGATTTGACTCGATGTGTATACACGTACGTGGTATGACCACAGACGTGAGCTATCATTGAAATTAAGTTATTGGGATAATGTTGAGGTGGTCAGAAAGTTGCTAGTACATAGTTTTACTTTATTCACCATCAGCTGATGTTCTTTGCTACTATGTCGTATGAGTAATTCGGTCATCGGATGATCAACTGAAATTCTAAGTAACATTTTCCGCTTTTACCCATTTTTGGATCTGTTATCCCAGATTTTTACCTCTTTTTTTTTCTTTTTTCCTTTTTTTGTAGAAGTGAAAAAACAGTCGTTGGCAATACACCTTGGCAGATTGGCAATGTTTACTTCCTGACAGAATTAACATTCTTATCATTACCCTATCTTATCAGCCATTATTTGATCCTTCGCACACTAGTGAAAAATTCAAGTCAAAAAATGGAAAGTGATGACCAAACAGGATGGAGTACAAAATTGTACTACTTTATTAGCTTCATAAGTCAACCAATCGTTGGTTCCGAGCTGCTTATAAGCCAATTCAAATTTGACTGCTGCTTACTCCACCCTAATTTTATAGGAGTATATAGGAGTACCATATTAAATTCATTGTCGCCGTCTCGTTGGCATGGAAATTTCGTAAGAAATTCGTCCACTCACTAGCTACCATGTCAGGTGTCGCTGTCCACCCTGTCAGGTGGCCGCCGTCGCCGTCGCTGGCCACTGACAACGAAGCCGAGTGGCCGCCGTCGGTCGCCGCCGGTGCGAACGACGTTTTTATGATCTTGCCTCGACCGCCCCTGATCGATCAGAGCTTCAACTAATAAACTTAATTTCTCTCTATCTCAAAATATAAGATCAAAATATAAGATGTTTGGGTTTGATGTCTATGAATTTTATCTAACCAAAACTTCTTATATTTTGGGACATATGGAGTATAATTTATTGTTTTAAAATAAAGACTCACGATTTCATGTATAGATGAAAAGTCTACGGCAAATAATTCAGTATATATGGAGTAGAACATATACTTCATTCGTTTCATTTTAAGCGCAACCATAAATTTATGTGTCCAACTTTAATCGTCCATCTTATTTAAATTTTTTTATGATTAGTATTTTTATTGTTATAAGATGATAAAACATTCATAGTATTTCATACATGACTTATGTTTTTTAAATTTTATTAAAAATTTTTAAATAAGACGGACGATTAAAGTTGAATAAAAAAACTCAAGGTTGCGCTTAAAATGAGACGGAGGGAATGATAAACACACATATCTATATTCACTAGCATATCTCATGCATAGTTACAGCCCAACTAGACAAGACAACAACGAGGATCTTATTACCGGCTTATAGACAAGACAGACAATACTTTCCATTTTCTTTATTTTTCTCTCTTTCTCATAAGCTTATAATTAACTTATAGCCTACTATTAAACTTACTATCAGATAGAAAATAAGAAAAAAATATATATATTATATCAAAAAAAGCTCTTGTGTACTCTTTCCATGCTAAATAAATTTAACTTAGGAGGGGATGTGACCGTATTCATAGTACTCCCTCCGTCCCATAATACAAGGGATTTTGAGTTTTTGCTTGTAGTGTTTGACCACTCATCTTATTCAAAAAATTTATGGAAATATAAAAAACGAAAAATTGTGCGTAAAGTACCTTGGATAATAAAGTAAGTCAAAAAAAAGTAAATAATAATTCTAAATTTTTTTTAATAAGACGAGTGGTCAAATAGTGCAAGCAAAAACTCAAAATTCTTTATATTATGGGACGGAGGGAGTAGTTTAGTAGGGGTCACAGGTTGAGTTTTTTTTTTTTTTTTTTTTTTTTTTTTTTTTTTTGACGGGGGAGTAGTTGTGTCCATCAGCAACAGTGGTTTGTGACAAGAGAAAGAGAGGAAACAAACAGAGCGAAGAAAAAGAAGCAGAGCACCGGTTGCGTGGCGCTGAACATGACTCCGGTCGCTGCCGACGACGCGGCGATGGTACCCAACACGGCCAAATTCCGACGAGCGAACGCAGCCGCCATGGCGAGCACGGTGCAGCTCCGGCTCACGTCGTCTCTGCTGGAGAGGTAGACGCCGGCGGTGATCAGGTTAACTCCGGCAACAGCAAGTGCCCAAAGAAAGAAGAGTTGGAGGTCGCCAGCGTCGCCGGCGTTCACCGCCACGGCGAGGGAAACCATGGTGACGAAGAGGCCGACGGTGGTCGCCCAGTGACCCCAGCCGCCGGAGTCAGCCGCACGCGCGTCGCCGCCGCCGCCGGCAGCGCCTCCGCCGCGGAGGCGGAGGGCGAGGTGCAGGTTGGCCTCCTTCTTGATGCCGTACTCGGCGAGGGTGCGGCCGTCCTCGAGGTGCCGGCCGGCGAACATGAGCCGCTGCTGCGCCGCCGGGATGCTCCCCTTAGCCTGGATCTTGGCCTTCACCTTCCCGACGGTGTCCCACGGGTTCACCTCGACGGCGAGCGGTCCGGCCGTCACCGTCCTGACGAAGATCTGCATCCCGGCGCCGTCGCCGTTGCCGCGGCGGCGGAGGTGGGGGACGACGTGGTCGGTGAAGAGCTGAGCGAGCGTGTTACCCCGGACGACGACATCCCCGGCCCCAAACCCAAGCCGCTTGGCCTTGCTGGCGCCGACGAAGCCGAAGCCGAGGCGGCGCTGCTTAGCCGGAGCTGCGCCGCCGCCGCCGCCGCCGCCGCCGACGGCGGCGACGTGCGACGGCTCCACCTCATACGTGATAGTGCTCATCTTGAACAGATAATACTAGCTACTAATCAAGTAATTAGCTAGAGCTTAATTAGATATAAGAAGATGCTACCAATTACTAACAGAGAGATTAGCACATGATGTAGAGTAATTAGCAAGGGGACACCTCGAAATGGTATTGGATAATATCCCAATTTTTATAGACAGTGAAGCTGGTGGATCGGATGTGGATTTTCATCCCTCGAGAGGATATCCTCTCGTTGTTTGCATGTTATCTAAATAGGTATTAAAAAACTTTTAAAAAAAATTAACAACATAGATTAATACGAAATACACCACTCCACAAACATGCAAGACCAAATTCAACTTCTATAAATTACAAAAAAAAACTAAAAATAGTTATCGCACATTCGCAACTATATTTGTTATTTTTGTTATAACTTGTAGAAGTTGAATTTAAACTTGCATGTTTGTGCAGTGGTATATTTCACATTAATCTATGTTGTCAATTTTTTTATATTTTTTAGTGACTATTTAGGTGACATGGTCGAAACGAGGGGATATCTCGAGGGATGATCTCACTTTCCCCCGGTGGATCCCAATTTGACGTGACGTGCATACGAAACTTGATCTATAAGCTACTACAGCTAATCCCAAATGATGAGCTTGACTTGACTGCTTGAGCCCGTGTTTAGATCCAAAGTTTTTCTTTAAACTTTTAAATTTTTCATCACATTAAAATTTTTTTACACATATAAACTTCTAACTTTTCCGTCACATTGTTTCAATTTCAACCAAACTTTCAATTTTAACGTGAACTGAACACAACCTCAAGTCGAAGCATTCTATCCAAAGACATATTAATTAATTGGATACGTAAAAAAAAACCATTAATACATTGTAAATTAAACTTAAATTATTATGAAACAGTACAGTCTAGTATTTTGAAAAACGTACTAACGAAAAACGAGATCATCCAAATAATTATAAAAAGTTAACAATATAAATGAATATATGTGATATACCATCTTACCAACATGCAATGTGGAATTTAACTTTACGTGTTTCAACAAAATAAATAGGTTAAACTTTAGCTAGTTAACGTATATCCATTCATAGTCAAGAAAAGGTTGTTTAGCACTGCTGGGCCGTGTGTTCTTAGGGCCTGTTTAGTTGCCCACAAATTTTTCTAAAAACATCATATCGAATCTTTAGACATATATATGGCATATTAAACATAGATAAAAAGAAAAACTAATTGCACAGTTTACATGTAAATCGCGAGACGAATCTTTTGAGCTTAATTAGGTCATGATTAGCCATAAGTGCTACAGTAATCCACATATGCTAATGACAGACTAATTAGGCGCAAAAGATTCTCACGGTTTCCGAGCGAGTTATAAAATTAATTTTTTTTATTCGTGTCCGAAAACCCCTTCGACATCTGGTCAAACGTCCGATGTAACATTAAAACATTTTCATTTCACCATCCAAACATGCCCTAGTCGAGCGATAGTCGGCAAGCATGGAGATCAACGGCGGGACCCACCACACGTTTACTCGCCGACCTCCCTCCTGTTGCTGTGAGTGGGCCGGCCCCATAGAGACATCGACGTGGAGTACATGTCTTTCCCCTCAAAGCCGCCAAAATATCCGGCGTCATCCGTGACGGGATGGATGTGTGCCCACAGGTGACAGGTCGTCGTCTACCTCATCATCTCCCTCCCGATGCGCGACATGTCGGAAATCCGCCTCACATCCATGTGTACACCAGACTCACCAAGGCGACGAGGTCTTAGGGTTTCATCGTTTGATATACTCCAAAAATCTATTAACTTATTAAAGTAGTAATAAAAAAAAGAGCATCCACGTTCGCTCTCACGGTTTAGAAATTCTCACCTTAGTAGAGGAAATTAAACGAAAAGTAGAGTCTGTCGACGGTGAATACCCGTACACCGAATAAATAGGGTATTAGGGTACGTTGGTACGAGGATCTACACGATATGACATCAAAACAAACAGAGAGACAGATTATACTGGTTCAGATTTCTCGTAAGGTAATTATTCTCTTTTTTTTGTTCATTAGAACTTGGCACTTTCTGTAACAGAAACAACACTAATATTTTATAAATTAAAAAAATCACCACTAATGCATAACAACTTCTAAAATTCATATTATCATCCTATAACCTATCATTTCGAGGGCACTAGCTAGGTGCGAATCGGTTTGCCACGCACACGATATATGGTCGACATCGACAGTAGTAATTTCAATAAACCTCAAAGAAAGGGTAAAACAAATATTCGGGGCATTGTGACATCACCAATTGTAATTTATTTATTTTTCTTTAGTGACAGTCGAACTCAACAACTGGATCCATCCTTGATGGAGAAACAGGTATGGTACCGGGCGCGCGTGTGCATGCAAACGTTAATTTTGGGACGCGTATTTTGAGAGGCTTTCGCTTTCTCAATGATCATGCAACATCAATCGTAATTAAGCATGCTTGATTAATTATCGTCACCAAGCATGCTTGCGGTTGCGGCCTGACCCTGGAGAAGAAGGATATCAAGTCAAGATGCATATCTTTAATTAATTAAAAAGGTCAGTAACTCGTGCAGGCAACGGTAGATTATACATCGATCAGGTGCAAATTAATTTAATTAATTGGATTTGAGATCAACATGTTAATCGTGCTGCATTTAACTGTGGATGCTCAAATTTTGAAGTGAAGATTATATATACAGTAACCATGCATAATCTTTACGATTTACTTGGGAGAGCTTGGCGTCATGAAGAATTACTGATAAGTTTGTTCCCAAGAATTACTTGGAAGGCTTCCGCCAGGGTGCCAAGGATCCAAGATCAGTTGGGAACTTGTTTCGATCGTCACAACATTCAAAAACCACACGTCTTTTTTCTCCCTATTTTTAAAATACACCTCTAGCGCTGTCTAGCATCAGCTTCGTCAACGCTGGCAAAAACCAAACTCGATTGCTTGTTTGATTAGAACAAGTGCCAAGACAAAAGTCATCAAGATATCAAATCATCCTTCCATTTTTCAATGTTATTATAACCAAATCTCCAAATCTTTATAACTTATAAAAGATAAGTGTGCATGGCAGTAGAGGGTTGTAATCTCATTATATTTTGCGGTTTTTCTCTACCATGGGACTTTGCAACAGATCACGATACTGGTAGTTGTGAGAACTTTTAGTTAATTTTCTCATTTTGAGACAATATTTCAGATTCTCATTTTGAGAATCTTCTCAAGGAATTGAATCATTCATAGAATTAATATTCTCAAGCTATGCAAGTATGCGATTCTTATTTGAGTTATATATATCAATGTTGGTCCACTGTCCACACATGCATATACATCCAAAGGGTAATTAATTTCAAACAACTTATTTGATACTCTATATATATATATATATATATATATATATATATATATATATATATATATATATATATATATATATATATATAGTATAATCTATTCTACACCCCCCATCCCATGAGTCAAACCCACCTCCCCCACCCTTCGTATGGCCCAAAACCCCCCTCCCACCTCGGTCAAAGCGTCCTCCCGCCAGTCAAACCCGCCCACCACTCCCTCCCCCCGCCCACCACTTTGCTGTTCTCGTCTTGCAGGAATCGTGCAGTAACAGGACGGTTATCGTGCAGTAACAAGACAACATTATCGCAGTAACAACGTCAAAAAGTAGCCATGATGGATCTAGTTTCGTTAAGCGTTTTTTTATGAACTTCATGGTGCAAACGGATTGGAAATACAAGATATGATGTGAGAGATATTGCTCTCTAAAGATTGAGATTTACCTCTTTTTTAGTCATCGTCTCACTGGAACAGCGTAGTAACACGATGGCCAATATGCAATAACACGTCTACTTTTCGCAGTAACAACATTAAAAAATAGTTATGATAGTTCTAGTTTCGTTAAGCACTTCTTTTTTACGAATGCCATGATGCAAATGGGTTAGAAAAATAAGACATGACGTGTACGTTAGTTCTCTCTAAAGATTGAGATTTAAAATACTCTAGATCTAAAAAAAACATTACTACTATAGGGCCACTGTTACTATGCATGTTCTCTGTTACTGCAAATTTCGTCATATTGTTACTGCCAAAAGTGCAATAACAACCTATAAAGTTTACAGTAACGACCTATATATTTTTACAGTAACATATGATGTTACTACCCTTCTGGGATAATGTTACTGCCGAATCATAGTAACAAGGTATGATTGTTAAAGGTAAATAACTGATTTATTCATAAACCATCGTATGGTGATTTGGTTATAAGTGCTCGCCATGAACCATGATCATGGGTTCAAGTCTTGAATTCACCGATTTATTTTTAATTTTTTTAAAAAAGAGAGAAGGAGGAGGGAGAGAAAAAAAAAGAAGAAAAGGAGAGATTGAGGAGGGGGAGGATGAGAGATCAGGAGGAGGGAGGGGCGCGAACGGATGGAAGGTGGAAGGGGGGGCGCGAACGGATGGAAGGTGGAAGGGGGGTGTAGAATAGTTATTCTAAGGGAGGGGTGTATAATAGAGCTAATATATATATATATATATATATTATGATTGTACTCATATATAATATATACATAAGGGATTATCTATGGTCTAATTAAGCACGTACGGGCACACACACACATGTACGGCTATGCCCGAATAATGCTGGACATGATCAGAGAGATGGCCACTGTAAGTACAAGAAACAGAGAGAAAGCCACCGCCGGGCTGGTGGTTGTGCCGGCGCCGGTGATTGCAGTGACTGCTGCCGAAGCCACCATGATCCCGACGGAGCCGAGGGACGATGGAGACAGCTTGTTGCTGCGGCGGCGCAGTTGCTGATCGGTGCCTCCCTCACTGGCCGTGTCACTCGCAGCCACGTCAATACAAACCTGCACCTCATTATTCCCACAAGTGTGTAGTAAGTATAACTGTATTACTATGTAGCTAATTTATTCTTTTATTTCTTGGATATTGTTGTAGATTTCTTTATTTCCTTTAAGTTTTAATCCTGTGTAAATACTAGTACTACCAAGTTGGACGGTTAAATTCAAAAATACTCCATAAGGAAAACAAAAAGAGAAATCGATCGAGAAGCAGTTAGTGGCTTCTCTAATTGAGTATTGGATATAAGAAGCTAGGCATATACACTTATTTCTTTTCAAAGGAAGAAAAAAAATCCATTTTACTCCACCGCTCTAATTCATCAGAGCATTTACTATTCTTTTCCTCTCATTTTCGACCCCAAACTACAGAAACGGTTTGGTTTACTCCCCATGCAGCAATGCTTTTCTCTTTTTTTTTCTATATAAGTCATATTTTACACTAAAATTTCAGTAGGATAATAGATGCATTTCACTAAAGTCTAGATATTTTTTGAATATATTCTTACATTAATTATTGTTCATATATGTAGAAAGCTGAAAGCTCCTAAGACCAATTTTGAACACCAAAATTTTAAACTTCAAGAAAACAATCTTTAAAAAATTTGAAAATATCTTTGAACTTTGCTAACGTTCTCATCTGCGGATCTAAAATTTCAGCTTGGAATATAACTTCTATAAAAACTACTCAGACGAGAGAACTTGTTGAAGGAGCAAAGTGAGCCATTTTAATATTTTAGGGATAAGACGAGCCAATTTTTTTAAAAAAAAGTTTGGGAGGTTAAGATCCAATAAATTAATTTAGGAAGTAAAATGATTTTTTTTTTCTAAACGACCTTGTGTTACAAGCTCCAGCTGTACCACACCCCACAGCCACAGGTGACCTTATTTTATCATGGTTGCTTGGATTGGGTATTACTCTTTTCTTCTTCGTCGTCTTCTTGTTCTTCTTCTTCTTCTTTTTTTTTTTTTTTTTTTTTTTTTTTGCACTTCGCGGGGCTGGGAAGAATTTTAGTTTTGGATCGATATATATCCTGCATGCGCCACTGGTCCGCTCCACAGAGACACCAAGAAGCAAGCAAACAATTTTTTTTTTTTTGAACGGAATTTCTCTTTTTGAACGGAAGCAAGCAAACAATTAAATAGAGTAATTTTCTTGAGGACGATGTCCCCTTCTTTTATTTGTACATATCATTCATTCGAGTAGTTATATTTTTTTAAAGAATTAACATATTAAAAATTTTACTATTAGATTTTTGGGAACATATAACGCGTAACGCGTAAGTAAAACATTTACTATTTATAGGGGTTTTAGTTATTACACATTCAGGGTGTGTTTTAGCGTGTATGAAACTATGTATTTGTTATTTTGTTATATACCCAATTGCCTCCGCCATTGTTTTTAAACTTATATCATGATCTACTTAATTTATTAGATTTTTTTGTAACTGTTTAAATAACATATGCTAGTAAAACGTCCCCAAAACAAAAAAAAAAAAAAAAACGTCCTTACGTAGGTGAGGACGTCGTCGACGGGCGGGTCTGAAACCACCACCAGCGCCGCCTCCGGCGAGTTCTCGGCCAGTGCCGGCACGATCTCCGTCAGAAGCTTCTTCAAGTAGTTGCTCCGCATAAGCTCCAGCTTAGTCGTCATCTCCCCCTGATCCTACGACGTCGTCGACGATGGCCAGCCCGGACCCGGAGCTAGCCCCTGGTGGCAGCCCGGCCTTTCGTTTCTAAGATATCGATATCGATCGAATAGTGAGAGGAGGAATAGGCGTGTAGGGCTATATTATATGTGTAATAATGGAAGATAATACAGCTATATTTATAAGCGCAGGGAGACCGAAAGCTGGTCGTCACTACGGAAAAACCGTCCTTATGATCACAGCGCCCGTGCGTCACATCCGTCGTGCGCCCGTACGTCACTACCGGTATACTCTACACGCGTGCAAGGCTCCGCCGCCGCCGCCGCGTAACACAGCGCCCGTGCGTCACATCCGTCGTGCGCCCGAATCCTTCCACCGAAGCTGCCTCTTGTATCGAATCTGCCCGCTCAAAACCCTCCGCCGCCACATCTGCGTGGCCGCAGCCTGGTGGTGGACTTTGACTGGTGGAGCCTCGCATCCATCGATGAAGAACAGAGAGCCATCGATAAAGAAGCTGAAAGGGATAAAGGCTTGACTGGTGTGAACTGATTTGGGAGGAGTGCGGAACAAGAGAGAGATGGGAGAGAATGACGCTTGACTGGTGTGAACTGATTTGGGAGGAGTGCGGAACAAGAGAGAGATGGGAGAGAATGACGCTTGACTGGTGTGAACTGATTTGGGAGGAGTGCGGAACAAGAGAGAGATGGGAGAGAATGACGCTTGACTGGTGTGAACTGATTTGGGAGGAGTGCGGAACAAGAGAGAGATGGGAGAGAATGACGCTTGACTGGTGTGAACTGATTTGGGAGGAGTGCGGAACAAGAGAGAGATGGGAGAGAATGACGCTTGACTGGTGTGAACTGATTTGGGAGGAGTGCGGAACAAGAGAGAGATGGGAGAGAATGAGAGCCGCTGAAAGGGATAAAGGCTTGACTGGTGTGAACTGATTTGGGAGGAGTGAGGAGAGAGAGTTTGTGGCCCCCATCAATGCGAAGGAGATGACGTTTCTGTTTTTTTTTTTTGCAAGAATCGGTTCTTTTTTTACAAACTCCCCCTTCCAGAAATCAATTTATTTGGACGGAGGGAGTATGTAAAGTAGAGGTAGCTAGTTCGTCCATCATTCGAGAAAGTACGTGTGAATAATTGGATATCCCATATACATATCTAATTTTATTTATACCCGTTTTAAAAACTAGAGCTGAATGTCTGTATTTCGCCAGGTAACATGATCTAAAACAAATAAAACTATATAACTTTTTCTCATGAAATGTGGTCATTTTGCTATCGGGATTATTCACCGTAATTTGACTTTAGTATGGCTATCTATGTAGATTTGATTGATTTTTAACACTAATTAAGAGGTTTAAAGGTGAGTTTGCAAAATACAATATAGAAGTAGGTGGTGGTGACAAATTCATTGCCACCACCACAACCTGCTTTCTACTACTCCATTTCGTAATACATGATGTTGACTTTTAAAATAACGTTTAGCCATTCATCTTATTAAAAAAAAAGTAGTGTAAAAAAAGTAGTGATGTATCACAAAACTACAGATTTAGCGCTAAATTTATCATAAAACTACAGATTTAAAGTGATGTATCGCAAAACTACAAATTTTAGAGTTTAAATTCTTAACACTAGCATTATGTTTGAGTTATAAACATGTAAGTTTTGTGATTAAATTATCACTAAATCTATAGTTTTATGATAATTTTTGTTACTAAATATGTAGTTTTACGTACTCCACATTAAATCTGTAGCTCTGTGAGAAATTTAGTGTTAAATCTGTAGTTTTATGATAATTTGATCAAAATATATGTAAGTTTGTGAAATTTACTCTTTATTTAATGATAAAACATTTCATAACAAAATAAATTATATTTATATAATCTTTTAATAGAATGAATGGTCAAACATCATGTACTCCAAAGTCGATGGTGTCGTCTGTTAAAAAACAGAGGAGTGTAAAGTAGTATAGATCAACTTTCTCAAAATAAATTAGATGTGAGTAAACAAATGAGTAAATAAAAAAATATCTATATGATCCCTATACACATAAAAATTTCATAAAGTTGCTCTCTCTCTCACACACACAAAATGAAAATGAATGCATTAAACCATCCTACAAAATTCAGCCAATTTATTATATAATTTATATACTAGCTAGATCGAAGCCCGTGCGTTGACAGAAATTATAAAATATGAAAGAAAATATAATTTTATAGCATAGTTAATTGATTAGATATATAATTAATGACAAGTTCAAAGCAAATGTATTCATCGTCCGCGGGAACTTTATGGCCCTATATGTCAAGCGTTTGAGGTAGGCTCAGACATTAATACCACTAACATCATTTATCATTTAAAATAGTATCAAAATATGAGTATAAAAAAAACGGGTTGCAAATTTTACTCAGAAGAAATAAAATGGTACCAAAGGGCCAAAACAAAGAAAATTGTGGAGGGAGATAGAAATACAAGATATTATCATATGATAGCTAATGGAAAGCATAGGAAAACCCGAATTTTTCAGTTGGAACAAGAGGAGGGTATAATCAAAGGTGATGTACAACTAAGGAAGTACATTACAAGGTACTGTATTATAAAAACCTTTTTGGGCCCCTAGAGAAAAATAATTTTTCCATGATGGAGTCTAGAAAAGAGGACATTCCTCAAGTCTCGAGTGAGGAAAATGAAATTCTAATAAAGGAATTCTCAGAACAAGAAGTAAAACAGGCTATTTTTCAAATGGAACACAATAAGGCTCCGGGTCCTGATGGATTTCCTGCGAAGTTCTTTCAAGTGTTTTGGGAGGTCATTAAAGATGACTTAATGGCCATGTTTAATGACTTTTACAAAGAAGAGTTGCCGCTGCATAGTTTGAATTTTGGTACAATAACTTTATTACCCAAACAAAAGGATGCTAAGCAAATTCAGCAGTACAAACCTACATGTTTGTTGAACGTGAGTTTCAAAATTTTCACGAAGGTAATGGCTAGTAGAATAGCTCTAGTAGCTCAAAAAGTCATTAGACCTTCTTAGACAGCCTTTTTACCAGGAAGAAACATTATGGAAGGTGTGGTTCTTTTACATGAAACAATTCATGAAATGCATAAGAAGAAGAATGATGGGGTAATTTTTAAACTCGACTTTGAAAAAGCTTACGATAAAGTAGACTGGAGATTTCTCCAACGGACGTTGAGAATGAAAGGATTCTCACCACTTTGGTGTCGGTGGATAGATAAGATTGTCAGAGGGGGTAGTGTAGCAATTAAGGTGAACGATGAAGCTGGAAACTTCTTTCAAACAAAAAAAGGCTTAAGACAAGGGGATCCGTTATCGCCGATCCTCTTTAATTTGGTGGCTGACATGTTAGCAATCTTGATTAAAAGGGCAAATGAACGAGGGAGCTTTCATGGGGTGATACCGCATCTGGTAGATAATGGGCTATCTATCTTGCAATATGCAGATGATACAATCATCTTTATGGAACATGATCTAGAAGAAGCCAAAAACCTCAAACTTGTACTAAGTACATTCGAGAGGTTAGCGGGTCTAAAGATCAACTTCCACAAGAGTGAATTGTTCTGTTTTGGTAGGGCTAAGGAAGTGGAGAGAGAGTATGTCACGTTGTTTGGCTGCGGTTCCGGTAGGTATCCATTTAGATATCTACGGATCCCAATGCATCACAAAAAATTGTCAAACAAAGATTGGCTTACAATCGAAGAGAGAATTCAGAAAAAATTGAGTACTTGGAAAGGAAAGCATCTATCGGTAGGTGGTAGATTAGTGTTGATAAACTTGGTGCTTAGCAGCTTGGCTATGTTCATGCTCTCTTTTTTTAAGGTACCTAAAGGTATTCTCGAGAAGCTGGACTATTATAGGTCACGTTTCTTTTGGCAATGTGAAGAACATAAGAAGAAGTATAGGTTGGTTAAGTGGAGCATTTTATGCAAGCCAAAGGAATATGGGGGTCTTGGGATACAGAACCTAGAACTACAAAACAAATGCATGCTAAGCAAATGGTTATATAAACTTTGGAATGAAGAGGGAGTTTGGCAAAACTTGTTAAGAAGGAAATACCTATCTAAGAAACCTTTGACTCATGTAGAGAAAAAACCAGGGGATTCTCATTTCTGGTTAGGACTTATGATGGTTAAGAACATCTTCCTTTCTTGTGGATCATTAAAAGTGCACCATGGGACTCAGGTCAGATTCTGGGAGGATAAATGGAACGGGAATACTCCCTTTGCTGCTCGTTACCAGCCTTATACAACCTTGTAATAAACAAGAATGAATCAGTGGCAGTGGTTATGAGTAAAAGACCTCTAAAATTGTCCTTTAGGAGAGCTATTGTGGGTCATAATTTAAAAGCTTGGTTGGAAGTGGTTTCAAAGGTTTATATCAATAAAATTGACCGAGCAGAATGATACCTTTTTGTGGGAGATACAAAAGAATGGGCGTTTCTCAGTTAACTCAATGTACAAAGCAATCATGTACAGGGAAGTCGTTCCTAAAAATGACATGATTTGGAAACTCAGAATACCACTAAAAATTAAAATTTTCTTGTGGTACTTAAAGAATGGAGTAATTTTAACAAAGGATAATTTAGCCAAAAGGAAATAGAAGGGTAATGTTAAGTGTTGTTTTTGTGATTCTAACGAATCAATTCAACACCTTTTCTTTGATTGTATTTTGGCAAGATTCATGTGGAATACAGTCTATATATCTTTTGGAATTCACCCGCCTAGGAATGTTGCTAGTATGTTCGGCAATTGGCTAAAGGGGGTTCAACCCAAGCTAAGAGCTTAAATTCTTGTGGGGATTTCAGCTTTGTGTTGGGCGGTTTGGTTATGCCGGAATGATGTAGTCTTTAATGGCTCCAATACTAATTTTCTGTTGCAGGTGATTTTCAGGGGGACTTTTTGGGCAAGACAATGGTCTTTGCTACTTAAGGAGGAAGATGGTCAAAAAGTGAGAGAAGGTTGCTTGATTCTAGATAAGAGAGTTTCTGGCTTTTTCGTAATGAAGGGATGGAACTTAAGGAAAAGATTGGGAGATTAATGCTCTCTGGTTTTCTTGTGTGGTATGGTTGAAATTTTGTATTAACTTTTTAAGAATTGCTGTTGCTAGAGCCTAAGTGCTCGGGTCTAGTTGCTTGTGATGGTGTTAAACCTTGTGTAAGGGTGTGAGTCTATATACTCTTGTAAGTTTTGTTGGGGCTGTGTACATCTTTTTTTGGGTGTAGAGACCGGTTTAATCCATTATCTAAAAATTTTACTCATCTAATACAGATACGGATAAAGTGAGTTAAAACGGTGCATGTTATCCTTCTCATATCCAAAAGGGGACCAAATGGATAATCATCTTTTCTTATATAATAGTATAATAACCGTCTCAATCGGTGTGAGTATGGATATGAGAATCGGTAATAGATACCCAGTGACAAGCCCAAAAGCCAACTGCTTGACCGAATCTAAACATGAAAAGCTGCTAGGAGTCCTCTACTTCTTGTCTTTGGTGGCGTCACGATGCGTGTGGCCGGCACGTCATACCAGCCAACACGATTGGCACGTACTTGGGAGACTAGGTTTGTTCAGCTTCGTAACTACTAAACATTATATTTATCACGTATCACAATCAGATGATATCTACTTAATTAGTACTTTAACTAGTAACTAGGAAATTACGTTTTGATCGATGAAGAAAAAGGCGAACTTGGACTTGATGTCGGGCAATTTGAATCGAAGTTGTAGTGCACCGTATGTTACTTAAGATGGTTTTTGACGCAAGGGAATTATATCACTAGCTATAAATAATTTTAGAATGGTGCTTTCGTTTGGTTAATTAAAGAGGTTTGGCGAGCGTCATGAATTATTGATCAGTCTACTGAAATACCCCCTCCGTTTCAAAATATTTGACGCCATTGACTTTTTTAAATATGTTTGACCGTTCGTCTTATTCAAAAAAATTTAAGTAATTATTACATCTTTTCCTATCATTTGATTTGTTGTTAAATATATTTGAATAAGACGAACGGTAAAACATGTGCTAAAAAGTCAACGGTGTCAAACATTTCGAAACGGAGGGAGGGAGTATATATATAGTCGGCAGACGCCAGCTTTATCCGATTATTTATTTCAATTATTAACTTTTAGAGGAGGGGGATGACGGGTATAGCGCAGTGGCGGATACAGAAATTAAAACCGACAATCGTGCCGTCTTTACGGGGAAACTAGCACAAGAGATTATAGTGATAACTGATAAGATGATGGCTACTGAATGCGCAAACTAGTGCAACTGTTCAAGATAATGTAGCGATCGATGAGATGATGGACTACACTAATTAACGAGGTAATGTTTGGATTTAGAGACTAAACATTAGTTTATTTAGATAATGATTAAACTTTAATCTTTATCACATCGGATGTTTGGACTACTTACAAAACTAATTACGTAAATAATAGCTATTTCGTGTGATAATTTTTTTAAGCCCAATTAATCCATAATTAACACATATTTACTGTAGCATCGTATAGGCTAATCATAAATTAATTAAGCTCAATAGATTCATCTCGCGAATTAGTTTAAGGTTATGGAATGGGTTTTTTCAATAGAGTAGGTTTAATACTTCTAATTAGTGTCTAAACATCCAATGTGACATGGACTAGAAATTTAATTTTTTTAGCCCATCCAAACAGGGTCTAAGATCACTATATATGAGATTTATTCGCTGATGGATTATGTAGCGATGAGCAGTACTTCCAACGACTTTAATATGTACTACCAGAGTGGGTGCTGATGGATGCACAACGAAGATATCAGAAGCAAATTGGTGCAGGCATACTAGCTACGAACCAATCAAATTTATGAGAGCAATTTTAACTGGGAAGAGGGGTATATATAAATAAAGATAAATTAACCTTTCTAAACGGCGGGCGATCGATCGCTGGAGATAGCGTGTGCCACGTCAGCGACCTTTTCCCTTCGTTTTATTATTCATTCCCTTGCGCGCGCGTGTTCTCGTTAGATCATTAATTGTCAGGTGGTGTTTGGTAAATGGGAAATGGAAATGATTTTCTACCCATCTTTAAATCCTAACCATTCATTTTTTCTCTTTTATTTAATTCTAACCCTTCATTTATTTTTCAATCCTAATCCTACCCCTTATTTCTCGTTATTCAAACACACTCAGTGTAACAACCGTCGTTAGGGGTGACAATGGGTCAACCTAGCTGGATTTGCTGCTGGGCACTGCATTGGGGCAACCAACATGATCTGCGACGGCTAGGCTATATATACATTCGGGCACCATCAGCTCGCAGCTGACGTTGGAGACGGCGGCGGCGGCAACCTGGAGGGTTGTGTCGCCGATGATGAGGACGGCGATAGCCGCAGTGGCCGTGTGCGCGCTCTTATTGTTTTAGTTACCTCCAAAATGCCAAGGGCCCGACGGCCCGGTCCATGGCACAGGGTTTTGGATCGGTCCAAACACGAGATCGTCCAACTGGTGTTGGGCCCATGACGGCCTGGCCTGGCCAGGTCCGATGATCAGGGAGGCAAATATATGAGGGACCAAAATAGACTTATTTACAGTCATACAATTGACAGCTCATAGAAATGAGGGAGGACAAATAGACTTTTTTTCAAGGAGATCACGATGGATTTTCATGCCTTCGGTCCAGCACAGCACGGCCCAAGTCTTATTGTGTCATACTTGGGCCGTTGGTGCAACACATGAGCGGGCATGACCTGGTTCGGCGTGTAGGTTGAGCTCTGCCAACCCAACTGATTGATCTCAAGGCCGTCCGGCCCATTTGACCATCTATACCTCCTCCAATGTGGTCTTGTGACCGTGTGGGTGCATTTGTCGCTCTATTTTTGACATTTCTCCCGTGTTCCTCGTTTTTTCAGCTAAATGTTCGTTTTGTAAGAGGCATTTTGTGACTCGTGGTATGCTGGTTCGCGCCAGATTTTCACAATTGCCTTTTTTTTAAAAAAAAACAAAAGGACATTTATTAAGCCCTGGAATTAAAGTTGAGGTACAAGCCCTCTTTAAATGGTAGAAGCACCACTGCTACAAACAGGATTACATCTGATTAAACGACATAGCACTTGACACATCAGATGACTACATAGGCGAATCAACAGTATGAACAAACTTTTCACCATCCAAAGAAGCAAGCTAAGGCAAACCAGATAATGGAACTGCAAACAAGAAGTAGATTGCAGCGATTGATATGCAACTGACGGAGGCCAGCAGCGTAGCCGCCGATGATGTTCAGCAGCATTGCCGCGCCGAGGCTTACCGGCGACCCTTCTGTCCTCAGACTTGGCCACTGAATGAGGAATTGAGGATCCAAATTGTTGAGTCGTAGCTATATATTCTCTCCATCCTATAAAAAACCAACCTAATATATTTCCTCCATACTATAAAAAACCAACCTAGTACTGGATATGACACATCATCCTAGTACTGTAAATCTGAACATACATTTGTCTGATTCGTTGTACTAAAATATATCACATTCAGTTATAGATTTGTTTTTTTCGGGACGGAGGGAGTAAGGTGGAAAAATATGTAGTGCGAACCACATATGTAGTGAAAACTTAGAAACTACTGTTGGATCGTAAAATGGACGTATGAGATTCATCCATCTCACTAGTAAAATTTTAACTCATGAGTAAATCTACAAGTAAAACTTTTACTCGTGATGACGTGGACGATTTTCAGACATCCATTTTTCGATCCAACGGTAGTTTCTAAGTTTTCACTACATATGTAGTTTCCGCCGGATATTTTCCCAGATAAGGCTGCTGCATCACCAGACTCAATCAACGAGGAGCAGTGAGCCAGTGACTGCCTAATTGTAGGTATTTTGGATATGAGACAATCCACAATCAGCCTCAGCTCAACCCGAACAAGGGCTCTAGCATGCTCACTGCTACTCCCATTAGAACCCGGAAAAACTATCTCGGTTACCTCCAACGAAGATGGTAATCTTAATATATGAAAGTTGTACCTCCAAAACGCAAAATTACAGCGCCACGTCATAAGAATATATGGACCATTTGATTTTTCCTCGGAACGTCAAGAACCGTTGGATCTTTTAATTGGAGAAATATCTTCCTAGTCCTTTAAGAACCTTCTTCTGTAAAAGAATCCTTCTATGTCCATCTCACGGAGGAGGCTGCAGGGACCCCCAACCCAAGACACCGCTCATGCCTGTCACCGCGTCGACTCCGCATCTGCCGCTGTGCCTCCCCATCGCCGCTTCCTCCCTTCCGCCTTGCTGCCACCACCGGGCCGTCCTCCTCCCCATGCCAAGCGCCACCGCTGGACCATCTTCTTCCCATGCCAAGCGCCAATGCAATCTCCTCCTTCCCATACTCGCCACCATCTCCTCCCAAGATCTCCCAAGATCGCCTCACGGAGCTCCAATGGCGAGACGCTCTCGGATCCCAAACGATAGCAGCGAATCTTCTCCTCATCCACATCCCTACTGCCACCTCCTTGGCTCCATGCTCCCATACCAACCTCCAGAGCCATCACATCCATCACCCCAGATCCATCACTCCCGCACCGCCTTATTTAGCTGGACTAAATTCTTTTCCTAGAGTAGGAACTGAGGTATTTACTTCTTAATACTTGGGTCTTCATTCTCTACATTTTATCGATCTTGACCAGTAGATGAAAAATTTCAAGAAATCACATAATACATATAAATAAATTACTGAATATGTAATGCAAATCAACACCACGAGTTTTTTTTTTCTTTACAAACATAACAACTGCTTTAGCATATAGGGTGTGTTTGGATAATGAGAAATGAGGGGTGGGATTGAGATAGGGAAATGAATGAAGGGTTAGGATTAAATGAAAGAGGGAGAATGAATGGTTAGGATTTAAAAATGGGTGTGTCACACCCCAATCTAGCACCGCCGCACAACGACACCTGACAGGAGCGTGTCGTAGGAATAACGGCGCGAACCGCTTCCTACGAAACCGCGATCTCAGTACCAGTCCCAGGACATAGTGCTAGTACCCACGGTGACAAACATGAATCATTGCAAATTCTTAAAATAAATAGAGGACTTATTTACCTTAACTTAGGTTGCAGCTCAGGACAGCCTGAGAATACAACCGAAGACACAGACGAGGAAACACCAGCAACAGCAGCAGCAGCGGAACCAACGGTCTAACACCCAACTCCACAGGCGACGGCTGGGAACTAGGACGAAACCCTATTCTTCACTTCACTTCATCTTCAACTTCACGACGAAGGAACTATATATTTATATAGAGCAAGGGTGAGTACTTTCGTACTCAGCAAGTCACGGGAATTTAGGTGTTCAGTGCAAGCTTGGAAGAGAGGCAAGGTTGTTTTGCAAATCCTTTGTTTTGAAATCATTTTGAAATCACTAAGTGATTTATTTCTTTCTAAGTTTGGACCGAAAAGAGACTTGCATCTCGATTCGACTTTAAGAGATGTTTTTCAACAACTCAATTGGTAATGTACCGACCCCCCGGGTCAGATCATTACTTCTCGGCTCTCAGAGCCATTTCACTTGATTAAGCGGCTCCCAGAGCCTTTTCATTTTCTCGGACTCCCAGAGTCCAACTGCCTAGCAGCACAACAATCCGCTTCCACTCGGGAAGCCTAGTCTATGATGCCTATAGACATCCTGAATCACACAGATTCGTTTCTTGACCACTCAGGTCATCCATCTGCCACATAGGCTGATTCTGGTAACGATTCCCACACCACAACAACTTTTCACAAAGCACAGGCAAACAAATCTACGCTACAGGAAACACCTCACATCCGCCCATGACCGCGGGCACGGCTGTTCGAACAGTTAGTTAACCTTTGCAGAGGGGGTACATTTTACCCACACGACATTACTAACCCGGATCACCCAGCCCGTGAGATCAGCCACGTCGGGAGACCCTAAGGCTTTCATGGCAAGGCATTTCGAAAGCCGACACAGGGTTGCCATATGCCAACGAGAGGGGTCCCAGACGAACAACAGGTTAGGTCCCAGACCATACTGTGCCAGGAAGCCCGAGGGTTCTACCCGACACCACCCCGTTGAATCCACATGTCCCTTGGCATCAAGGCTTCCCTGGTTTGCTATTTACTCAGCCAGGGGCGTCCCATTGCACCCGTGTGGTCGCACTTGTTATATGCTCGGATGAATTTCCCACAGGAATCGGTCCTTATATGCGAATACGGGACAGTGCCACATAGGCACAACCCCCGCATCGCGAGTTTTCACAATTTATTTTATTTTCAAACACGCCGACACCACATGTCGGGTTTTCAAGGCTTCTCAAACCCATTTCCCAAGTTTTCGACAAACAACGGTGTATGTGGGATATTTGGTATACGCGCTCAGAGAGCACGGATACCGAGGTATCACAAAGGTGGAGCGACAAGGAATCAGGATAGTACGGCATACAGGAATTAGTGCGACTACTGGGTAGGTCCGTCGGTTTGGCATGCAAACCGAGGCCAAGCAAGTTAAACGTGAGTGATTCTAATAATGCAAGTTGCAAACAAAATAGTAATGATTTTCCAATTATAGGAGCAATTGGTCAAAGGGTGACTTGCCTTGCTCAAGGTCTTCACAAAGCTTCACGTATCTTCGAGAAAATCTGCGATCGATGAAAATCCGGTAACCGCAACTATACGCAAACAATTAAAAACCTACACAAGACCCAAAATAAAGATCCTATTTAGACTAAATAATAGTGCCATTAAATAGATCTCAATTTTACGGAATTATTGGAAGTGGAACGGAGTCAATCGGGGGAACGGATGAAGAGATATGAATTTTGGAAACTTAATTGGATTTTTTGGACAAGGAAGGATTTATCGAAATTTTGTGGAAAAGAATATTCTCAAGAATATTCTTTTATCACTCATTGACATGTGGGGCCAACAAAAGGCGAGAGAGGGGGTAACTCGTGAGGGGGCAGATATGGACTTTAGCTCATGAGGGATGGACACTGGGCTTAAAGGAAGGGATTGAAAGTGGACTTATTTCTTAATGGGGGTCGGCCGATGGGCCAAGCCCACGAGCAAGACAGAGAGAGAGGAGGCGGCTGCGGCTGACTGGGCAGGCGCGGACTGGTCAAAGGGGCCGGGCGGGCTGAGGTGGCGGCCACGTGGTCGCCACGTCGGACGGGGAGGGGAGAGGAGGCCGGGAGCGGCATCGGACGGCTCACGGCGGCCGAGAGGCGCCGGCGAACGGCGGCGAGCCGGAGTGGGCGGCGGGCACCGGAAGCGAGAGGGGGTCAAGGAGGTTCCATCCACCGGCTCGGATGTGGGAGAGGAGGCGCGACGATGGCCGGCGACGGCGGTCGTGCGGCGGCGGGATGGGTGGCACGGCGCGGGCGCGGCCGGCGAGGTGGGCGGCCGCGGCGGCGCGCCGGGGAGGTTCGAGGGGGCTCGGGATGGTGGTGGCGCGAGGAATTGACAAGAGAGGAGCCGAGGGCGGTGGATTTCGACGGCGGCAATCACCGGCGAGCAAAAGGGATGGGAGCATCTCCGGGGTTCAAGGGATCCTTTTCCGGCGTCGGATTGGGAGGAGCGGCACCGAGAGTGGCTGGCGACGAGAGGCGGCCTCCGGGACAGAGCATGGCGGCCGGCGAGCCTAGGCGAGCGGCGGAGGGTGCGGCGGGCTATGGCGTGCGGCAGCGGGCGCGGCACAGCGTTCACCAAGATGAAGAACACGGTGGGGGCTCACCGACGAGAGGGGAGCGGCGTTGGTGGTGCGGAGGGAGTCGCGGCGAGGCGGTCGCTACGGTGGGGCGGCGCGGCACCGAGAGGGCGCGGCCGGGGAGGAAGAGAGGAGAGGTGGCGCCCGGAGCTCCTCGTCACGCGCCCACGCACGCACCGGTTCCTCCGGTGCTCGGCGACGGACGGCGACGACGAGATCGGGTCGAGCGGCAACAGGGCGGCGACGGTTGTTCGGCTGCAATGGCGAGGTGGGGGGCGAAAACGAGAGAGATGGAGGGGAGGGGCTCGGCTGTGGTTTTATAGGCGCGGGGTGATGTCGGTTCGGGAGGGGAGAACCGACCTTGGCGGTCAAGCGGTCGGCTGGCGGCAGCGGCGGTTTCGTGGGCGGTGCGAAAGCGGCGACGGTGTGGATGTGTTGGGCGGCGAAGGCGGTGGATCGGGCGGCCGAAATCGAACCGTGGGAGCGGGAGGATCAGCGCGGGCTGGCGCGAGGCGAGCTGGCGCTCGGTGTCCATGGCGCTAGGTGCCACGCGGTGGAGACAGGGCGCCAGTCCGGGAAGGGGAAAAAGGAAAAAGGGGAGGAAGGAAAGGGAGCTCTGCCCATGCCATCTTGGGAGAAAGGAGGAGGGAAAGAGAGGCTCTGCCTCCGGGATTTGGACGCACGCGGCTTGGAGCGACCGAGCATGGGCGGCTGCGGGGTGCAGGCACGGTGGCGACCGGGTGGTCGGCCACGCGCGAGCGCGCGCGCGGATGCGAGGGCGTGGCCGGATTCAAACTGCGACGGCGGGAAACCGACGCTGGTGGGAGAGCTCGACGAGAGAGAGAAACAGAGAGAGGGGGCGAGGAAGATTAGAGAGAGCACGACGCTCTCTCTCGTGCGCCGCGCACGCGCATGCACGTGAGGGGAGGAGCGGCAGAGGGGAGAGGACCAGGCTGAGGGGAGATGGGCCGAAGGAGGGAATCGGCCCACAAAAATCCGAGGGACGCAAAATAGACTTTGACAAAGAGATTGAATTTGGAGAGAATTGGAGCTTGGAAATGGAATTTGGAGAGAATTGGAGTTGGGCGAATATTTGACAAGGTTTTGAGGTTTGGAATTTGAATTTCGAATTTGATTACTTAGACTCAAGGAAACAGTGAGGAGTCAAGGAATGGATTCAAGATGGACTCGGATATTTGTGGAATCGGGACAAGTATTTGGCGAGGATTCAAAGGAGGCGATTGACCTTTGGAATAATTGAATCGGAATTGGGATCTTGAGGTGGAGGATTTTGTTGGTGATGAGAGGGAACAACAATGGAGATTTGAATTGAGATCTTGGCACAACTTAGACTCTCACACAAAGAAC
The DNA here is from genome assembly GCA_000338895.3 of Oryza meridionalis. Lineage (NCBI taxonomy): Eukaryota > Viridiplantae > Streptophyta > Magnoliopsida > Poales > Poaceae > Oryza > Oryza meridionalis. The sequence goes on from CM002531.2 coordinate 4,910,846, forward strand.
AAAAATTTTCGCATATAGGATTTTGCCGAATTAGTTTTTAACGCCTCACGAAAAGCGGAGCGTTACAGGATGGGAAATCATTTCCCTTTCCCATTTGACAAATACTGCCATAGTTCTTGAACTTTTCAGGGTGCTAAAATATTCTCATCATTTACATTTTTTTACGAAATATTATAAAATAATCTCAGCTGGCTGACCAAATATTGAAATTTACTTTTGATATTGCTTTTAACTACAAAACTTAAAAACAATCTGATTAAAAAAAATGTCATGTATGAAAATCACCATGATTGTGTGGAGCATTATAGAACGAGATTTGGTAGAACGCAGACATATTTTATATTTTGGCTGTGTGTCATATGGCAGAAGCCGGAGATGTAATCCATTTCCATTATCTAAAAATAAAGACAATAGCATCTCAGAATATGGTAGAAGAATTATGTGCCTCCTAAATATTGGGTCAAACTACTAGAGAAAGTGAGGAACATTTGTTTTTGCAGAATGCCAAAAGAGCTACCAATTCAACTATTAATGGCCAGAGAAGTATTAAGTTGGGGTTTCACAAACCGATCTAGTGGCAAAACTGCAATAGCATAAATAATCTAAGCAAAACCCCACCCTAACTCAATGCTGCTGAACATATAGATTCTCGGGTTGATCTTGGACCCTAGACACGTCCCTATTGGACTCCGACACGATACACGGCCCAATGAGCCCAAAGAGGTTTCATAACACCTGGACAGATTCTGAATGCCTTCTTGTTTTAACGATTCCCGTTGACACGGAAGGAATTTTGACGTGAAACTAAATCCATTGTAAAGGTGGTCTTGTTAGCTTTCCATATATATTTAGAACGTCAAAATTGGAGTCCAAATGCAACCTGGATAACGAATTTAGTATGGTCTGCTCCTGAAACCCGAGGTGGACTCGAACTTATATGAGTTGGACCTCCATATTAACTTGAACGTGCATGACGACCTTGTCCATCTCTTAGCCACTCTCCAAGCTCCATGGCCTTCTCCATAGTTTCTAATCGTAATTAAATCATTAGGTATAATCTATCCTCAAAAGCACATAAAAAACTAGCGTGTGTATCCAAAGGAGTGTTGTCCTTATCACTGAGCTTTTCCCAATGTTTATGTTCCATTCCCCTCCGAAAGTCACCACCAACTAGCCACCGCTAGTATGCAGACACCACACATCTCCAGCGGTCGTTCATGCTTGAGGTCCGCCATCTCGCCAGCCAACCTATCGTTGGCTGCCCCTCTCCAGTCGTCGGCCAGCAGCCTCCTCGCCGATCGTCTCCACTCGGCATGAAGTATTGAGGTGAGCCTGCATGTGCAGGCCACCGGCGCACCTGTCGGCGATGCCAATGGCCGCCACCACCTCAGGACACCGCTTCATGTCATAGTCACCACGCCCATCGAGCCATCGCGTCGTCGTTGTTGTCCCAACAAGCTGTCGCGCGCGGACGTCATCACCGCCCCCAACGAGTTGTCGCTGTAACATCTGACAAGATCTACACGGGGCAACGGCAAATCTAGCTGAGCTGCGGCAAATCATGGCCGACGTCCCCTCACCGCGCGCCCGCGACATCGACAATGCGTTGGGATCCACACCCACCATGGCCAGGGTTATACCTATCGGTTTAGCCGATTTGATCGGTGCTCACGAAATGCCGGAAATTTTGGTCCGAAATTTCCAAAATTTTGAACAAAATTTAGTTGAATTTGAACAAATATTACCAAAATTTATGGAAAAATTTAAAAATTTCGGCCTAAATAATATTGTATCGGTAGGGTCCGAAATGACTGAAATTTCGCTCCCAAATTTCCAACCCTTGCCATGGCCGCCGCGGCGGCAACGAGGCAGAGGAAGGGAGGAGATTAATTGGTGGCTGAGGACCTGAGGTAGACGACGCGGGCGTACTGACTTGTGTTTTCTCTAAGTCCTGCTCTCTTTTTTTTTTGCGTCATTTTTTTTCCCATGATACAAATTATCATGCAAATCATCAAAAACATAATTCCAAGAAAATGCAACTCATGTTTGCATGCATACAAGCAAATTAATAAAACAACTGCATACAAATTAATCACGGGCACACGCTTCGTCGTGTATAACTATTTAGACGTACAGAAAATGATGTTGACGACACCTCACACCTTTTCCGTGCATTATCTGGGCAGTGTTTAGTTTTCTCCCTATTCTCAACTTTCCATCACATCATATCACATCAAAAACTTTCTTACACACATAAACTTTTAACTTTTTTTTCAATCTTTCAACTTTTTTTAAACTTTTAACTTTTTTTAAGGAGCTAAACACACCCCTGATGAGATCATTGCTCTCTTCTACGTGGAGTAATATCGGTCATCTTCTTCGCCGCCGTCTCCCTGGAGGAGTGCGGCCATGGCAAGCAGCAGGAACGGCGCCAGCCACGCCCGGGCCACGGCGCGCGCGATGCGGCAGCGGCGGGGGCGCCGCGCACGCACGCAGACGACGCTGAGGGTCACCATTGCGACGCCGTGCAGCAGCACCACCAACGCGAGGATCCTGCTACTACCGCCGCCGCCGCCGCCGCCATCGCCGTCGAGCACCGCGGCGGCGAATGCGGCGCTCCCAAGGCCGAGGTGTTGGATGACCCGCCGGAGCCTACGGATGGGAATGTACATGTCGTCGTCCCAAAGCTCCATATACAGGTTCATCAGCTGGCAAGCCTGGCATACATCCATCTTATATATAATTTGTGTGCACTCAATCCCTTCTAATTTTTAGTGAACTCCACTGCTCCAACAAAATAACTGACAGAGAAAACCTACTTCGGCATCGTGTAATTATCGTGTAACTAAAATGTAGCGTAAATGAACAACTTATATACTAGATGTGTCGTCGTGATTAATTAACCTCTGGCCATTTATTAGCTAAGATATGACCGCCTATATCGTTCATTCTGTGGCCTTGTTTTGGCATGCACGGCATGGTCGGTCGATGTATGCAAAGCTACCTCCGCACAGGGGAGCAAGAAAAACCGAAGCCGCGCTACGGACTAATTAATGGAGATGCGCAACGGACAGGGAAGCTAGCAGACAAAAGAATCGGGGATGAGAATTAATGCATAAATAAATTACTCCCCTATCCCATTTTAATTGCAGTTGTGGATTTCTTGTACAATGTTTGACCGTTCGTTTTATTTAATTTTTTTTATGATAGTATTTTATTGTTATTAGATGATAAAGTATGAATTGTATTTTATGCATGACTTATTTTTTTATTTTTTATAATTTTTTTTTAAATAAGACAGATGATCAAACGTTGAATAGAGAAACTTACGAGTGTATTTAAAATAGGACGGAGAGAGTAGAAATGCTGACTAGCAAAATGCCAAGAGTTGCCGGTGAATATCGAGACACAGCCCACCCGATCATTCCCTCGCTAGCAACCATACAAGTAACAAAATTACAATAATATTGGCTCTCTCGACTGTAGCTCGGTGCGAGGATTTTTTTTTTTGCTGGGACGACCAAAGGTAGGCCGGTCAATTTCATTATGATTGAAGGAAATAAAGTTTTAATTACAACGACATGAAGGATGTCGCGCCGGTCTCAAGCAAACTCAAGCCCGGAAAGAAAAGGAAAAAAAGGGGCAAGTCCCGCCTCTAATAGGGATTACTGGCTAGCCTGGGAAAAAATCCCTGCTGCCCTCCAAATTGCGATTTCCTCGTTAATGTCATCCGCTAGCCGGTCAACCGACTTGGCGATGTGTTGAAAGATCCTTGTATTTCGCTCTTTCCAGATAAGCCAACAAATTAGTATGAACAGACTATCGAAATCCGTCCTGTACGTATTCTGAAAACGCCGTCTTGTCGCGATCCACCAATCTGCAAGCGGCCTACCATCTTCCGCAGGGATTGCAATGTTAATGTTACACCCAACGTCTCAGCTTGCGCCAAACCGCCGCCGTATAATCACAGGACACAAGCAAATGATGGCAGTCTTCGTTCTCGCGTTGGCATAGGGAGCAAATGGCGTCATGCGGCCAGTTTCTCTTCGCCAGGTTGTCCGCCGTGAGACAGCGGCCCTTGAGTGCAATCCATATGAAGAAGCGAACACACGACGGCACCCTAGAGTGCCACAGCGTGTCCCCGTAGAAACAGTCCTCCGTCGCTATGAAAAATAAATCATACGCCGAGGCCACTGAGAAATTACCATCGGCAGTCAACTTCCATTTGATCGTGTCAGCCATCTGCTGCAGTGACACGTCGCGAACTTCATCCCAAAGTTGGAAGAATTCACCCAGAGCTTCATTGGACAAGGCACCTTGTAATCGGCGAATCCATCTATTCGCAATGGTGCGAGGATTTTGTCTAATCATCAGCACATGCACACTCACTGCTGACAAAGCATATATATATATATATCTGTGCTACCGCTTTCAGTAGTAAATATAAATATATTTATCAATATATATATGCTCGCGATTGGCAGGTTTATCTCTGTCATTTCATCATACATTTATAAATGGCAAACCGGCTACGCTTTCATAATGGCGATGATCTGCACCAAGGTGTACGGAATATATCTAATGGTGAGAAAATTCAGCTAAAATTATCCAAAGTGTAATTGATCTGCAGCTTTTTCTAGTTTTTTTCCCTAAATATATATTGAATCTGAAAGAAGAAATTGTAATGCCATTTTGTACTCCTAAAACGATGATTCCGGCCGGCTTGACAACAAGTGCAGCGACCTTACATAAAAAAAAAAAGAAAAAAAAAGAAAAGAAAAGTGCAGCGACCTCTACCAAGCAGATTGTACTACCTGACATATTAGAACAAAGCCTATGCTTCCCCTGCAGCACAAGCTCGGCTAGAATCTTTTTTAAAAATAATAATAATAATGAAAGTATAAAGTATTTTGTTACTTCCGGTCTCTGCATCAACTAAAATACACATATACTCGTGATGACGCACCACACAAATATAGTGATTCACGCCAAATGCTTCTCTAATTTTTGAGGGGTTTCCAGCTCTAGGATAACTAACGTAAGATCATTTTCTTTATTTCAGGATTAAATAAAAGTAATACGGACCATGTACAGGCAGAAATCCAATGCTCTCTCTCCCATTGTTGAGGGGTTTTCAGCTCTAGGATTACCAACTCAATGCAAGATCATTTTCCTTTTTCCAGGATTCAATCAAAGTAATAGTGGTGATGTACAGGCAGAAAATCATACAGGATATTAGGTTCCAGCCAATGTATTATACGGAGTATTGTTTTGGGTGAGGCCCTTAATTAGGGGAGCAGGAGCTACGGGCAAACATACCTACCGTTGATCACAATCACAATGATCACAATGATCTGATTGAGCAGTATAAAAGAGACATATCAAAAATTCAGCAAGCAAGATCACTATATTAATTTGATATTGTTCGCAACTAGGTTTAATTATTCATGACAGACTAATGGACTCCATTATCGCAAAGGGATTAAAAGGAGAGCCAACACCGCAAGCTCACAGACCACCACGGAGACGGAGCACAAGATGGAGGGTGGACTCCTTCTGAATGTTGTAGTCAGCAAGGGTGCGCCCTTCCTCGAGCTGCTTGCCGGCGAAGATGAGGCGCTGCTGGTCAGGAGGGATCCCCTCCTTGTCCTGGATCTTCGCCTTCACATTGTCGATGGTGTCTGATGACTCCACCTCAAGGGTGATGGACTTGCCGGTCAGGGTCTTCACAAAGATCTGCATCTGAAAAAAGAGATAACAGTGATGTCAAATGAATTTGAAGCATACGGAAACTATGCACAGCAAAGCACAATTAACAAATACATTCCAAATAAAAAATAGGTTGATGTAGAACATAGTTTCAGTCTGATATATCACATAGAAATACATTCATATTCCGAGTCACAGATATCATTAGTACTGATATGAATGCAGTTTTTCCTTGTACAACTAATTAACAAAAGGATCCAGTTATAGCTCTGAAACACCCCATATTTGGAATAGAAGCAGCAATAACAATTAGCTATGAAACCATGCACGCATTATTTGTAGTTCTGAATGTAAAACAGATAAGGCCAGGGTGAGAATAATCGATTTCCAATGACCATCTGGATTTCAATTTAATCAATACACATGTATCCTAGAACACATTGACAATCTCCTACAAAGACCAAATCAAACTTGTACAGCGAAACAGCAAACCACACACACCAAATCCCATGTTTAGCAAATTAATCTACTGAACCAGCACCAAAACAGAGTTCAAGCCGGACGATCCAATTCCGCGAGGCTATCAAGCGTAAACAGCCAGATCCAAACACACGATTCAAGTGCAACAGCCAACCTAATCTACAAATTAACACAGCATAAATCGTAGTTGAAACCATACACGGTGTGCAGAAGCAGAACTAAAACACGGTTACACACGGCCCTGCGACAGAGTACGCGAGAAACAACATATGACAGCAGCAGTGCAGTTCCAAAGACCGATCATCATCAGTGATTAATCGATCGATCAAAACTACGAGATTAGAAGGTGATTAGGGCACGGGAGGATTAGGTACGTACCATGCGAAGGCGAATGGATTGATCGATAAGGAAGAAGACGGCGTGGGGTGCTCGCTATTTATAGCTCGCATGCAGGTTACCTGTTCTGTTCAGATGCGCCGGAGATGGAAACGGCCGGGTCCAATCTATCCAGTTCTGATTTGTTTTTCTGTTTCCATTTTTTTTACGTGTTTCGAATTGGAAAAATTTGTTTTCTGTTTCCAAAGTTAATTTTCTCCGTGGTTCGAATTGGAAATGTCTTACAATTGTATTGTTCGATTAATAATAATTAATTGGTTGTTCATGGTTATACTACTAACAAGGCTCATATATGTGGAGCAATCTTTATTTGTAAAAGGAAATACACAGAATAATTTTATTTCTGGCTTTTATTATTGGCAACAGCTATATTATGCAAAGATACCGGCACACAGGAAAGGTAAACAATGATACGCTTTTTTTTTTTGATGAAACCGAACAATGATACACACTATAATATACTCCCTCCGTTTCGAAATGTTTGACGCCGTTGACTTTTTAGCACATGTTTGACCGTTCGTCTTATTCAAAAAATTTAAGTAATTATTAATTATTTTCCTATTATTTGATTCATTGTTAAATATATTTTTATGTAGGCATATAATTTTACATATTTCATGAAAGTTTTTGAATAAGACGAACGGTTAAATATATGCTAAAAAGTCAACGGTGTCAAACATTTCAAAACGGACGGAGTATATGGTAGTTTGAGATAGACTACAATGGAATCAATTATTTTTCGTTATATCTATATTTGTATTTACTCGTCATTAGATTTTTCTTCCTTATCTCCAACGTCGGCCGCGGCAGCATTGTCATTAGTCAGGCATTCCAAGCCCGGCTTCGTTGTCTTTCCTTGAAGAACTAGTTGGCCGCTGCATGCGGCCGGATGCGAAGATCCATCGTCCAGCGTACAAGTCATCAACTCTTCCACTTTGCTGTACTACACTTTTTTTACGAAAAAGTTCACTTTACGCATCTATAATCTAAGCTACGAGTTCCAATCACGTCCTTCAACGATAAATCGGGTGTAGCGCATATCTTAACTTAGACGACTAGTATAAATGCGATTCCAACATAGTAATATTTGAAAGAGATTTCAGCTAACGTTGCACATATGTGGCTTGTTTGACTTGGACTATGTCCATCGAAGCGCTCGAAGAAAACAATTATGTGAGGCCCATATACCATTGGGTGCCCTTTCTCCCCATATTCTCTCCTCTTTCTTCAATGTGTGGAGATGATTCCCTTGAAGTGACCATTGGTGGAACGGAGACACGGGGTTGATGGCAGCTAGAGCTCGAATGATATTGGTAGTCGAGGCAGAGTCGTTGGTGTACTTGGGAGTGGCGGACGTAGGAGACCTAGCGGCCAGCGAGAACAAGGAAGGATGGGAGGTGATGCCGTCGGTGCTAGACTCTGACGACCTAAGCGCGGCTTGGTAAAGATGGTCGGTACTGAAGAGCCAAGGTAGGACGGGCTCTCGAGGCGAGGGTGACACGGGAGGCGGTGGTAGAGGCTTGGGATCCACCGACCGCAAGGAGTCAGGGCCCATGAAGGAGGCAGAAGTGGCGGAGCCAGCCAGATGTGGCAAGGAGTCTAGGTGGCAGAAGGCAGGGATGAAGGAGCCGAAGGCGTAAGGGCTAGTGCCGATGTGGTTAAGAGGCCGAATTGCATGTTGGCATGTTGAGAAAACAAAGCCGCAGTTGCCTAGGATTAATATTACTTGGTTGCCACCACCTTGGTCCTCTTCTGCTGGGCGTTGCCCCTCTCTCCATCGGTTGCCTCCCTAGAGACCAGGAAGAGACGGGAAAGATGTGGGGAAGAAGACATAAACCCTTCACTTGTGGGTCCTACTATATTTTTATTTTTATTATTGTATTGTAAGTGCCATGTCAGAAAAAAAATAAACCCTCAATACTACTTTGGGACCATATTTGCACTGGTTTTGAAATATATATGAGGGATATATTATACCCGATTTTATGGTTGAGGGATGTGATTGGAAGTTTGAAACTCAACCCTTGAGGGATGCAAACTGGACTTTCTCCTTTGTTTAATCTAAGCTTCGGCTCTCCACGATGCCAAAATCCTAGCTCATGTAGATGGGCCGGCAAAGTAAATAAAAGGAAAAAAAGGTCATGCATTCTAATTCGTCTTGGCAGAGGGCCTTAGCGGAACAGGAAGTCTGCAAGCACGAGCAACAACGACAAGACGACAAGCCAACAAAGACCTTATTATTACATTACAGTCACATTTACTAATACCAAACGATTAAGAGAGATATGTCGAAAATCTCGGCAGCTAGTTTAATTCACAGCAGAGACGAGACGAACAGCCTCCATTGTCGTACGGACAGCGAGAGCACACAACCCAACCCTCCAAACCACACCGGCGAGGTTGGCAACGGAGAAGACTCCGGCCATCCTGCACACTCTAACCATCAACGACACGCTCTCCCTCAACCCGCTCGCACCCAGCGAAGTCGAGCCTCCTCCGCTGCCGATCGCCTCCACGTCGTCATCGTCGTCGTCGATGATGCCATCGGCGCCGAGGGTGACAATCTCGCCGTCGATGGTCTTGACGACGATCCGCACTTCACCGTGATCGCCGAGAAGGACTTGCACGAGGTGGAGCGTGGACTCGTCGTGGATGCCGTAGTCGGCGAGGGTGCTGCCGCCGTCGTCGAGCAGCTTGCTGCCGGCGGAGACGTCGACGAGGTGCTGCTGGTCGGAGCGGATGCCTACCTTGTCCTGGATCTTCGCCTTCACGTCGTCGATCGTGTCGGATGGTCTCACCTCGAGGGTGATGGTGATGCCGGTCAGAGTCTTCACGATGATCTGCATTTTCTGATTATGAGAGATTGTAGCAAACATGCCAATGTTAAAACTTGTAGACCCTCTCAAAAGTAAGCTATAAATAAGAGTATAGCGGTTAAATTGTACAGTGATAGCAAAATAGCTAGATCCTTCTTAAACAGCCATCTCTGGAGATATAACGGTAATTATAGTCAGAGATTTAAAATCTTAATACATGTTTGATCAATTAGAAACACGATCAAATCATATCTGCAGGCTATGTTATTTGCGACTTGACTAATTTCCAGTTATACCGATCGAGAAGCATAATACACATATGTTACAGATTACAAACATGTTGATAATAACCTGATTCAGACAGTATAATACACAATTAGCGGAGGATCAGTTACCTTGCGAGAAGTTGATTGATTAGATCGTGCGTGGATTCCGGCCGTTGGGGTGGTCGATCGATCGATGGGGAGAAGAAAGACGAGTTGGGGTTTCCCGCTATTAATTAATTTGTGTCGAGAGGTTAATTAGGTTCTGTTCCGATATGGCGTCGGAGTCGGAGATCGACGGCCGTGTCGGAGTCCACGTCGGCGGCGCCGGATTTTGCTCTTTTGTCCACGATTTGCCCCCAGACCCGCGTGCCAGTCGACTCGCGCTGGCCCACATTTCACCTCGTTCTTCTTGGCCCAAACCGCAGCCCATGACAGGCAACCATCCCAGATTTTTTATAAAAATTTTAATTTTTTTTAACTAGAAAAAATGCACGTGCGTTGCAATGGGTGAAGTTTATTTTAATCTTATTACTTTTATATATGGTTTAGTTAAGATGAAATTCACTGTAGGAGTTTGCTTAGATATATATATTTTAAAAAAAATCATGAGCTACAGTTAGGAGTCCGATCATCTCAAGTTATGTCAGGGTTATGGATAACACATACCTAATAGTAGTTGACTAAATATCGGCAGTATCCACCACATACTATGTCTTATACGGAAACAACTTTCGGATATAAGAGGAGTTCCGGATAAGGAAAGACAACTAAAGTTCTACATGGAAATGACAAGGACTACTTAGATTGTATCCATATTGGTTTTCCTAATTCTACTTGGACAAAAGAACATCTATGAGTATAAATACAAGGCCCCTAGGAGGAGAGGGGACACGGAACAATATATTAAGACACTGTCACGCCCTGAAGTTCCCCTCCTTTGCTTTAAATTCATAAAATAAATCGTCCGAAGAAATTGGTTCAAATTAACCTAGAGTTGAATCCTTAATTAATAAATACAAATAATAACCGGGACCGGTATGTGGAATTTTTCTTGGATTCTACATGTCAAAATATGCTAACAGGATTTTTAGTGGAATTTTCAGAGCTTTGGAAATAAATTTAACCAATTAAAAATGAGCATGTGCATTATTTAATTCCCAGGAAAATCTTTTTTCCTTTTCCCCTCTTTTCTTTTTCCTCTTTTCCTCCTTTGGGCCGTCCGCCCACTCATCCCGCGCCGCCCTCCTCCTTGCTGTGCCAGCCCACGTCCCCTCCCTCCTCCCTCCGGGTCACCGACAGGTGGGGCCCACCTGTCGGCCCCTTCTTCCTCCTCGAGCCGGCCAGCAACCGCCGCTGCCTACCCCGCGCACCACGCCGCCGCTTCCTCCACATCCGCGCCCCCACCCCGCGCCCACACGCCCCCCCACGTCGTCGCTCCCACGCCCCGCCTTCTCCCGCCCACACGCGCGCGCCCGCAAGGGCGGGATTCAATTCGAATCCCCCCTCTCTTTCTCCATCCCCCACATCGGCGAGAAATCCGGCCGCCTCCCGGCCTCGTCCGCCCCTTCCTCGCCCATAAAAAGCCTCCCCCGAGACTCCTCTCTCTTTTCCCCCACTCGCCGCCCTCTCGCGTGCTCTCCACTACGCCCGCGCCGCTCACCCCGCCGTCCGCCGCTCGCCGCCGAGCTCCGGCCACACACCGTCACTGCTAGGGCCGCCGCCACGCTGTGCATTCGCCGTCACTAGCTTCGCCGTCGTAGGAGCTATCCCGGCCGCCGCTCGGTTGCCCCACTCCGCCGCCACACCGCTCTCCCCACGCCAAGCCACACGCCGCCGCTAGCCGTCGCTAGTGCCATCACCGCGCCGCTCCGTTGCCGTCGTTGGCCTTGCGAGGTCGAGGGCCGCCTCGTCCACCCCGTGCACCCCGCCGCCCGCCGCTTGCTGCCGCCGTCCGCCGTCGTCTTCACCCACGCCGGCCGAATCCCCGGTGAGGACTCCCTCCCCATCTTTTTCTCCCCCTTCCCCGCTTGCGCCGCCGCCTTCCGCGCCGTCGCCTTCAGCCTACGCTGCCGCCTCCCACGCCGGTAGCCGCCGCCTCCCGCGCCGCCGGTCACCGCTGGTGACCGCGCGCGCCACCGCCGCTAGCCATGGCCGGCCGGCCGGCTTTGGAGCCAAGCCGAGCCCGGCGGCGTCTTCTCCCGTCACCGTCCGATCGGCTCAGGGCCGATCTAGGCCGTCGGTCCCGTGGACCGGCGGTGGACCACCTGCGTGATCCCGGTCCACGGTGGACCGGCCCCTTGAGCCGCTGCCGAGTGGGGCCCACATGCCGGCGCCGCCCCCCTTGCTGATGTCATCCGGGGTTATTTATTGCGCAATAAATCTATTAAGGCCTTTTCTTTATTAGTAAAAACACAGATAATGTTCTAAAATTCATATCTAATTCATCCGAGCTCTGATTAAGTCCATTCAAGTCTCAGTAAATTCATAAAAAATGCATAGAGTCCATTAAAAATGGTTTTGTTTCCTGTTTCAGTAGACTTATAGCATGTTTTACTTGTGTGCTTTGTTTGTCGCGTAGATTTCGGCCGTTTCGTCGATCTGCGGTTCCTCGAAGACGTTGCTGTGGTCTCATCAGTGCGAGAGCAAGGCAAGTCATGCATTAAAATTAATCATATTGTACCCAATTTATAAATGTCCCGCATTTCTATTAAATGTTGCATTGTTTTACAATATCATGTGGGATGGGTCCTACTACTCAGCCATATCTTGTTTACCTTATGCGATTGATAACTTGGGTATTAAAATGATTAGATGTTGGTTTAGGGAATGCTTAGCCATGCTTAGTTCAACTAGTACACAAAGGGGGAATCACATTAATGCATAGACTTTAATTATTGGCATAGCTTTGGAATAGAGCCACCACAATGGTGTTAGTTAATTAAAATACACTACATGGTGGGCTGTGGGTGCATGGTTTCGCTAGTCGTGCCCATGGCGATTAAGGACCGGTTCGCGGGAAACCCTGGAAGAATTTATCGTGCTTACCACAAGCCAGCGTGGGCAACGGCTGGGCTTGTAGTGTAGCTTTCCTCTAGCCGACGTACCCAGGTGAGGGTGGGCGTGATGGAGTTGGGTCGGCCGGGGTGTCCGGTTGATCGGCTTCCGGATTCACCGCGGCACGAGAGGGGGGCTGCCCGTTGCCTGCTGGGGACGGGGGCGAAACCTGAGGTGTGGTGCGATCGGTTAGAGGGGGTTATGCGAAGGGTCCTGTCACGGCCTCTTTCCGGTATGTCGTGGTGGCATGTCAGCGCACGGAAACGTGTCGTGGGGCTGTGTCTTGTGGGTACAATTGTACACCTCTGATCAGAGTAAAACTATTCGAATAGCCGTGCCCGCGGTTATGGGCGAGCGACCAAATTCACCGTGATTAGTCTCACCCCTAGTTAGCTAATGAACTAGTTAGTTCAGATGGTGGTTTGGGCCTGTCTCAACGTGGTGTAGCGTTGAGCAGTGATTGGTTAATATGGATTAATTACTACAACTGTTTTACTGCTTTCAACTACTGCTTTTTAAAGGCCTGCTTTGTGCAAATGAACCTTTAGCCTCCCTTGGATATATCCTGCATCATACTTTCTCTTCCGGTATGACTTACTGAGTACAGTGGGTAGTACTCAGTCTTGCTCTCTTTTCCCCTACACCAGAGTTGAAGTTCTTCTCAGTTGGAGATGTCTCGAAGAAGTTGGTTTCGTCGCTGCCGTCAATGATGCCTGTGGAGTGGAGTCGCCGCGCTGCAGGAGTCAAGTCTTCAGGCTTAGCTCGCTTTTACTTTTTCCGCTGTATTTGTAATCTTTTATATTTTTGTAAGACGTGGATCTGTATGTCAACAATTGTCGTTTGTGTACCCTGGCTGGTCCTGGACAAGGGTTTAATGCACATTCAGCTTAGAAATTCTGGTTCGTGAATTTCTGGGCGTGACAGACACGAAACAATAGATCAACATACAAGCCAACATACACCAAGATAAGACGCCGGATATCGACTTCAGAGATAAGCATGGCTAGTCCCCTACGGTGTCTACGGATACTGATAGGAGAGACATAGCGCTGTCTTTGATCTCGTGGGATGTGGATTCGAGGAGGAAGGCTACCCTATTGTCGACTACGAGTCAGCACTTCAGACCGCCAAGTCGATAACAGTTAGATAGGCTATTACAAATATTGTAATGGTATGATTATGGTGAATAAGAGTAACGACCGGCTTCGGCCAACAGGAGTAGGGTTATTACCTGATAATTCAGGGGCCCGAACCTGTATAAATATCATCGTCTCCATCTTTTTTACTACAATCTCGCATATATCCTAATACCAATGACCCCCATACTATGCAAATACCGGAATCACGACATCAAACGTCGATAAGTTAGCATGCGAGTTTTTTTAAACAGATTTCTTATATGATTCCTTCTGAACGATCTTAAAACCTGGATATGTATTTTCAAAAGCAAACTAACTTAAAAACCGATTTAAACACGGATGACGTACCAAAATACCGGCAAAAATATCCTCAATTTTTATAATGGTAGAGAAGAGATATAGATTAAAACCAAAACATAAAATTAAAACCGACTCAAACACGGATGATGAACTATGGAAACATCTTCAATTTTTATAATCGACTCAAACACGGATGACGGACCACGGAAACATCTTCAATTTTTATAATAGTAGAGATATATTTACTAAAATATATTTTTTAAAAAGTTTTACAAATCTTTTTTTTGCGGGGAAAGAGAGATATATTACTCAGCTAATAGAGTTAGCATCAACGAGATGCGAAACAAAATTACAAGAATTATTAGGCCAGAATTATCAAGTTTTACAAATCTACACCTAACGCCCTGTTTAAAAAATGCCCTCCCAAAGAGCGAGAGGCTGAACTATAGTGCAAAAGGTGTCCAGAAACTTAGTCAACTTAGCTATCTATTTTCACCATACCCTTCAATGCAAAAACTATTTTCACTGTATGTGCATCCCCTTCAATGCAAACTTAGACACTTGTATCAGCTTAAATTTGGTACAAATGAGAGTTAATTAAGTGTTGGTACCCACTTTCATTTCATTCTAACTCCACCCCCTACAAAGAACCTTTTTTATGACGTACTGCACATCCGTTGAAACATGCTAACGGGGTTGCGGAGGGAGGACGTTCATTTTGCAAGCCCCCTGACTGCCCTCCCAACTGTTAGTCATTAGACATTCTTCCCCTCACTCTGATCTCTCTTTCTCCCCTATCTCGACGCACTTGAGACAAGCGCTAGCACCGAAGTTCTCCCGAGCGGGATCTGCAAGCTCAAGCTCGAGGGACAAAGGGGGAAGTGGAACTTGACCTTGCTAGCACATCGAGGGGACGCTCGGTGAGGGGAGGGGGAGGTGGAGTGTTCTCGAGCTCACCGGCATGTCGGGGAGGAGGTGTAGGCTAAGCTGAAGCTCGTCTACCGGCCTGCGCATGGAGCATGTGCTTAGGGCATCGAGAAGGCGGAGCTCGACCATGCCAGCACATTGAGTAGGAGGAGGCGCTTGGGAGGGCGGCACAGGAGTCAAAGCTCTAGTTTGCAACGCTTGGGGGGGGGAGTTTCACGAGCTCACCGGCACCTAGAGGAGGAGGCACTCCAGGATGTGGCGAGGAGCAGGAGCTCAATTTCGTCGACACATGGAGGAAGGCGCTCGAGGAAACGGGGATGCTGCGGGAAGCCAAAGGTCGACCTCGCCAGCAGATGGAAGAGGCACTTGGGGAGAAGGAGTTTAACCTCGCCGGTTGGAAGGTGAAGGTGCTCAACGCCTCGTCGGTAAAGGCGGATGGAGCAAGCCTATCGGTGGAGGCGGATCAAGGAAATCTCAAGAAGAGGGAGAAAGTAGGTGAGAGATGAGGAAGAGGGTCTCAAACTCTCAATGCGATGTGGGGCCATTATTGCTTTTAATAATTTTGCTGACCCATATTGACATGTAGATGCCATATAAGTAGAAAAACCACCACGGTATGTTCTAGGGGTGTAAATTGAATGGTTTGATAGTTGGGGGTGTTAGATTCCTGATTTTAAAGTTAAGGGGTGAATTTTAAACAGTAAGAATTGAGGGGTGTATGATGGACTAATCCCTATAAAAGTAGCAAATAGTTAAATTTCCTCTTGTTGACAGCATTCCAATAAGGTTAGTATTCATTTAAGATTAAGATGAAGTTAAAAAAAAAGAAAGCCACTGGCGCATAATTAATTAAAATTTAATTATTAAAAACTTAAAAAATAAATTTATTTGATATTTTTAAAGCAACTTCTAGTTTTCGTACGAAACACATCATTTATCAGTTTGGAATACGTGTTAATGAAAATCGAGGTAAAATCTATACCACATGTATGAATACAACATTTTGGACTGCCACGATAGATAGCAGCCCAAATTGGGGGATCTTATTGCAAAGTTGTGGTGGACAGCTACAAATTCAGGGGGCTTTTCGCAAAATTAGATCAATACGGACCGTTGGATCTACTGAGCCATCTCCCTCTCGCCGGCCGGTCGCCGGAGCCGGGAGGGGAGACCTCGCCTCGCCGGCGGCGACCTCCCACATCCCTCCAAAATCTCCTCACAGCTTCCGCCGCGACGCGGCCCCCATTCCACCTTCCTCCCGATATAATCGAGGGCCTCGTCGCCACCACCTCCGATCTCCCGAAGCCATCTCACGCGCCGCCGCCGACGACGACGACCACCACCACGAGTTCATATGCGTGTTCATGATTCCAATTAACCATGTTTGATGAACCTTTCGGTATGTCACTCTCACAATTGATCTGTACTCCGTACTAACTAATGCAGGGCGAAGCGTTTTCAGATTATTCAGTTTCTTGATTTCAGTTTTTATTTTATTTTTTTTCATTTTGTACGCTGTAGCATCATCAAGGAAGACACCTGTGCACAGTAGGGTTTTAATTGAACTGTCTCATTTTGTGTGTTCACCTTCACCATCCAAGTCTATTTATTAATCAGCTAAAAGAAACACAGTACAGGATTCAGTGATGCTGATTACTGAACTTTCTTTAGGCACTACAAAAGAAATGGATTCAGAGAGTTCAGACAGTATCTTGTGGATCATCTTTTACATGGCTACTACTTGAGATATATTGCTGCTAAAAGATTCATTTGGCGGCCTCAAATTTTCAATCATCTGATGAACCACACACAAACTTTTGCATAGCTGAAGGGCAATGATGCCTCAAATACTCAATAGTGTAGTTCCATTAGAGCAAGGTGTACTTGGTGGTCCAATATGTACAAATTGCTCATGCATCCTGGAGAGGAGATTATTACGATATACATATATTGTACCATTAATACAGCCTTGCTGTACCACAGATTTACATTTAATTTCTGTCTTCTTATGTTTTATGTACCCTTTAACTTTTCCATGGCAACCCTTGGTAACGTACTGCCAATACACTTGCCACATAGTATAAAGTTGTCCAATGCAGGAAACACAGAGTAGCCATGTAATAATCTCTGACCTGCTATTTGTATCATGAGGATATATTGGAAGCAGAATTTTGATGTTTTCTTGTTTCAGTGCTAAGCTAGGATTATATCTGGATGTGAAAAGTGACAAGTACTAATTTTTATCTTGATTAGGCAGAGTCTGACATAGAGTTATCTGAATCTTTTCTGAACCTGTGCGTTGTTGCATGCAGAATGGTAGGCTGGCTGGCATACATGGTGATATATACGCCTCTCCCAGGGACCATATATGTGCTTCTCTGCGTAACTGGGCTCTGCCAATAGCTGACCCACTATTCAAGACAAGGTATAAAGCCAGTCCCTACACAAGAACCAAAGCCAAGTAAATACATATGGCCGCTGTGATTTTTCCCTGCAGATTTTACTCCTCCTTTGTTTGCCAACCGTGCTTGCAGTTTGCAGTTTGCAGAGGATGCATATGCTTTGGTTTTGCAATGGCGATGCATGCACAAATGGACATGCAGGCCAGAGATTGGAGTTGGTCTTTCTCTTTTCAAGTGGCTCTGATGAGTCTGATGACCCAGGGCAGGTTCACTTCAGTCCACCCTTTTCTTTTTATGAGATTGACTTTCTGTTTCTGGCATTGGATTGATGGATAGTATATTTGGATTACAAAAATGAGCCACTAGACAGAACATAATTTGGTGTTCTTTTTTAATTAAGATACAGATTTTATCTCGTTTTTTATTTTCATGCTTTTGAAACTGTCAAATGGTATGTTTCGTGCGAAAACTTTCTATATAGAAATTGCTTTAAAATATCAAATAAATTCATTTATCAAGTTTATCATAATTAAAACTCAATCAATCATAAGCTAATGGTTTTCCTGTGTTCTCAAGTTTCGTTGTATGACTGCGTTTTTCTTTATTTACTCTCTATCACGGCGTAGGCTTGTAGCACACATGAGTGATGAGTGATGAATTCATGAATATAATCATATACAACCAGTATATATATCTTAGACCTGAATACATGCATGCTCTCTTTGTATATGCAATATATGCATATCGATTTTTGCTGGAACATGATTCCTAGTTAGGAGTCTACTTGTCATTACATCGAAGTTTTCAGAGTACTTAATTATATATATAGAGAATATTTACTGGGATGCAGAAATGATTTTCAAATATATCCAAACACTGTCAGGTTAGCATATAAACATAATTTTCCTTTGAGCTTCCACCATACTTCTGCAAATTCCAGTGTCACCTACAGCTTGCTTGTGTGTGTATAAATGCAATATTTATGTCACTGGGCAATAAGTGAGGCTGTTGAAGTACCAAAAGGAACAATTTGCATCGTTAATGCTGCAATATTTAGTATCTCACGCACTGAGCAATAAGTGAGGATGGAGTATTAAAGTAGTAAAGGAACATTTGGAATTTCATGCTGATGATCATAAGCCTGAAAATTAATGACGGTTTATCTTTTTATGAGAGTTGAGATAAACCGCTCGTAATTATGGAGCAAACTTAATTCTAATGTACTGACAGTGGAAGAAAATGATGTCTAAGGTATGTTTATGACCAATATTTGTCGGCATTTAAGGGTAATTCTGGTCGTTGAACCTTAACACAAAGGAAATCAATGTTTCTTCCTCAACAAACATATCCTCACAGTTCTCAACTAGACATATCATGTTATAAATAATTGTAATCAAACTTAAAACTTTAGCCTCAAATATCCACAAAAATACACAGATTTAGCATGTGAGAATAATATCAGTACAGATTTATCATAAAAACTATCATCATATTATTATGATTTATTTATGAACACTTAAGAAACCGAAACCGAACAAAGAGAAGGGAACTAACTTTTAAAAACCGACACAAACACAAAGTGGTGCACAAAATGAGTGTCTAATGGCCTCCACTGGTTTCCGGAGAGTAATTATAACCCTGTTTTTTTTTAACCAAACGAAAGGTTGATCTTGGGAATAAATCGATTCAAGCAACCAAATAAAAGATAAATCAAGAGAGAATCGATCTACCCTTTAGAATCTGAAATGAGACGCAAAATCGTGCATAAATTGAGTTTCTATCGACCTCCAAAGGTTTTGGAATGAAAAAAAAAAAACATACCTCCCTTACCTCTAGCTCGAGAAGAATAACGAACCTCTTGAGCAGAGGAGTGTATGGCCTTTGCTAATAGCAATTGAGATCCACGTATCATTATCAGTTCAAGCGATGAACCAGTAGTTATGTACATACTTCGGACGGTCAGTCCATCGGAACAATAGTATCACTACCTCTTTGTGGCAAGAACCAGTAGTATTGTATCACCTATCAGTTCGTGCCGTGAACCGGCAATGACGGTATCACCGTCAATTCAGATCATGAGCTGGCAGTGATACCGAGTATCGCTGCCGGTTCATGTCGGGCAACGATAGGTGTTTATATAGTAGTGTTATTAGAAATGATAGTACTTAATATGTATATTGGTGACTATGTTGGTGTATAAAACAAGTATAAAAATTAATAAACTTAAATAAAGAGTACACACTTCACTGAATGACAAGGAGCCTTCCATCATAGCCTACTGATTCTACTCATGTAACTGTAAACCAAGGAAATTGTGTACACAAAGATTCTTAAGATACCAAAAATTGTTTAATTAATTAGCCTCTACAAAAATTGGGATGGCATCACACTGTAGACCATTAATGAATTATTTAATATAATTATGCATGTATATCTCTGTTAAATCTCTAGGGAACATGTTCATATCCCTATAATAAAAATCATGCTACCCAACATTTCTTTAAAAAAAACAAGATGTTATTAGTGGTAGTGCCTTAAATACAATGTTACAGGAGAGGAGGCTTGCTTTCACAAGTTGGTATTTCCACATCAACTAACACGACACAAGGACATGGAGGCCCACATGTCAATATCAATATGTATATCAATGTCAATGGGGCATTAGTGATGACCCTGACTCGTGTGATTTCGAATGATGCGTATAGGGTTTCAATATGTGCACTTTTTTCCAACCAATCCTTAGAACAGATAATCAAATTAAATATATAATCTTGACTTTACCAGATTTGGTATTATACAAGCAAGTTTGTATAATGAAATATAGTTAATATTTCAAAGCACATATGTAGTTTAGTTTATACAAAACTAAATTATATTTTATATTCATCATTAGTTTAGGTAATTATAAGGAAATTTATAATCTTTTGACACCAACATCATGGATTAATGTTTGTCTACCAAATTTCTTCTTAAGCTAGAGGTTTGTTATTCATCAATAATTGAAGTTGATAAGTCCATGTATTTTTTGTGGGGCTTGCCATGACAGTGAAGGGTGTACAGCCACATGTTTTGCAATTATTATACTTGTTTATCAGCGAGGGAAAATGATCGATGAACATATATATATACCAATAATTTGGGGTTAAAGATACTACTACTTGGCATGGACTACACCCACGTATACTTTTCACCATATGAACACACGATCGATGATCGTTCTCACCGTCGTTAGCCGGCCGGTGGCTGTACGTTTAGGCTTCTGATTCAGAATTAATCTCCCCTCCAAAATACTGGGGTAGTATTTAATTATAGTTGGTAGTAAGAATATTCAAGAGACTTTTACAATCTCATCTTTTCGCTTATACTTATGCATATCAGTCAAAATTTGAATTTTTAACTTTAAATTTGGAGTTGATTTTGGGTTTTTTCATCGTAGTTTATTTTTCAGTTTTTGCTTTTAGATCGTTAAGAACATGTATATAAAAATTTTATTCACAAATTATTTTTCATTTGCAAATATATCGTTTCGCTTTTTTCTCCAATATGCCAAATGATGGGGCTGTTAGTCACTGATAACACTAGCAATTTACTATATATGCTCAGATTATCTTGTGGAACAAAGGGATATCATTATTATCTATAAATTATAGTACGAAAACTGGACCGGTGACGAGTGACCCGGATGACCTCTCGGCTCACCAATTCGGCGGTCTAACCGATGGGCTAGATGGTCGAATCGCCATTTATTAAGTTTATCTACGTATGGTATGTTTCCACCCTTTCATAACTGATGCCAGGGGTGTTCCTATATGTAGTATTACCCGAGGTCATAGGTCCCCAGGTAAATTATTCAATCATAGCTTAATTTGTACTGTATTAATTAGTATATCAACTAATAACTTGATAATTACCATGTATTGGACCCCGGTAATTAATTTTTCTTATGTGTTTGCCACTGACTGATGCAATGTTAAGATGGTTAGCACAGATTGCTCCCAACCACAGCAAAGGGACCAGACATCTGGTTCTGGGTTTTTCGATTAAACAGTCAGGTCAGCCAGCTGGTTTTTTAAACTATGTCCCTGAACCAAGATATGAGTTGTTACTCCAGTGACGTTGATCAGAATATGAGATCGTGGCCGGGGAGATGGACTCCCTAAATTAAAAGTGTTGAAAGGTTGGACTAATTATTAATTGCCAAGTTCTTACATGATTTGCATATTGCTGCGCTATATATACCAAGATCATGAGGCGAATTCCCAATCATATTGCAGTACGCGCGCGGAACAAAAATATGCAATTGTTGCATGAGTTGAATTCATACATGCCGTATATATCTCGTCGAATATAATTCATTTATTATTAGGGGACAATCCAGTAAACAGTACTACTACTACTCCCAAGTCTCAACTAATTAAGATCATATACAACTGTATGAATTGACCTACTATACTTTCATATTCCGAGCAACAGTAATTATTTAATTCTAACATGAATCTAGCTAGTATAGTCGTGCTACAATTAGACTACTTCAAACTTCAAAGTTCAGATTACTTCTCTCTTGAGAAAGTCAAAAAAGAGGGAAACCAGCAAAGAGCCAAAGAACTTGCATGTAGTATCAGAAGTTGACATGTAGTAATGACCAAATTCAATGCAG
The DNA here is from genome assembly GCA_000338895.3 of Oryza meridionalis. Classification (NCBI taxonomy): domain Eukaryota; kingdom Viridiplantae; phylum Streptophyta; class Magnoliopsida; order Poales; family Poaceae; genus Oryza; species Oryza meridionalis. Next base: position 4,932,992 of record CM002531.2, read on the forward strand.
GTTATCTGGAGGTTTGTATACTCCACTATATTATACTCCTACATATATGTTGAGTCAACACATGAGGCGATTACTAGTAACGGTTGTCAGTTATTACTACTAGTACAGGTCACATACTCACATATGACCTGCATGCTAATTAATTATAGCACTACAGTAGAGTAAATATAATTTGTGCCTCTGTTGTTCATGGAAAAGGGTCCGTTTTACAACCTTAAACTTTTGTGTAAGTTTGAAAAGCAACCATAAAAATTTAAAAAAATACTAGATGCTAATACTCTTAATTTTCCAAACCAGACAAAAACGCCTCGGTACGATGCGATTTTGTTTCGTGATGCTGATATGGGAACGATTTTGCTGATGTCGGCGGTCTTAATTAGGAATGAAAACTGTTCGGGAAGTTTTCGGATTCCGGACGTGTTTTCGGAAACAAAACGTGTTTGTCGGAAATTTTTTTCAGAAACTTTTAGAAACGGAAACAAATTCGGAAAAAAAAAATTTTTGGAGATAGAAACAAATATGATAAGGCTACTATCCGTCGAAAATGGGAATCCGTTGGAAACTTTCCAGAAATGAATTCGGAAACTTTCCGGAAATGAATTCAGATTTTTTTTCTTGGAATTGGAAACAAAGCATTTCTCATATACAACTGATTAGCTTTAGTTTTCTCTACTCTAGATGTTTTGATTTATACATAATGATTAGCTTTAGTTTTCTCTACTCTAGATGTTTTGATTTATACTATGTATTGAGATGTTTAATTAAATAGAAATATTTTTCTAGTCCGGTACTTTAGATTTTTTTTCCTAATGATTTTCTCTAATTTTATTAGGCCATGTCATAGATGAATATAGTTCTTTTTTTCTAAGAAAGTAAAGTCTACAACTAGATGTATTATTATTATTGATAAAATATAAATATTGATTTATTGTTTTAGAAAAAAATATTTAGCTACATCTCTTCATTGATTTGAGAAGTTTAGTTTAAGGGATTTTTATATTCCAATAAATATCCATTACCGTATTCACTCCAATTCATATTCACTCCATTTTCATATCCGAGGTTTCCGATTCTGATTCCGAAAAATTTATGGAAACGAAAACGATAAAGGTGGTTTTCATCCGTTTTCGAACCGTTTTCATCCCTAGTCTCAATACTACTAAACAAAGAAAAAATAACAGGGCCCACATGTCTTCACCCCTTGTCTTTCTTCCAAAAGGGGAAATGTGACTTGTGAGATGTGTGAAGAGATTATAGTAGAGGGAAGAGAAAGAAAGATATGTGCAAGAACGTGAAGGAAGAAGAAAGAGATGAGAGAGCATAATATCCAAGTCCCACTAATCCTATTTATTTTACATTTCAAGTTTGTTAAGTTGCTGTGCCATGCAAACCTGGTTGTATTTGGCCGGTCTTAATTAAGGGACATATTGTTTTTCCAGTTTATAAAGTTCAGTGTTGATTAACGTTGTTTGAAATTTTAGGTTTTATTTTCAGGCTTCCACAGCTAAAATTACACTGAAATATCAAAATAACTGCTTTGTTCCTTTAAAGATTTTTTTATACACCATTAACAGTTAAAAAAAATCATGTTTACGAAGTATTTTTCATGTAAGAATGTAATGCTGTTTTCTTAACTATAGCTATATTTTTTTTACCAATTGATGGTTAAAAGTTATTTTAAAATGGGCAAAGACCTTAAAAGATAAACAAAAAAATGGTGGACATATATACATTGAACTATTAATTTATGCTTTTCAATGCTGATCGTAATAAATATATATTTACTCAAATTAATATAAATATATATAAGCAGGATACAAGCTAATAAAAAAGGTCAGCTTAAACGCAAGGGGAGAAATTAAAAGGGAGAAACGTATCGTGAAATTTTTGGATTTTCATTATTGAAGTCCCTTAGACTCATAAATATTGTCACCCACCAAAACAGATTGTCATACGTGATCTTTGAGTTGGGAGCATCCAATGATGATGAAATAGGGTCTCTCCTGCATCATCAATTCAGTTGGCGCTATATAGCTGCATGCCTGTTTCACCACAGCACAACAGTACTCATGCACATATACTACCAAGGAATTTAATACGGGAAATAATAATAATGGATGGGTGTACATCAATGTGTTGCGTTGGACGATATGGTGTACTATAGCTCTCGCTTTTCTCCGTAGTGGAAAACAAATTAAATAAACTGTAAATAACTACAACCTCGTTATATATAATATGGTTTGCTCTGTGCGGTTTCAAAAAGGGAAAAGTACGAATTACCAACCCCCCAACGGAACTATCGCAGTCGACCAAATTACCCCTCTTATTCCCGAAAACCAGAACATTCACCCTAAACTTTCAATACTGGACAAATTACTCCCCTCGACCCAATCTAGAGCGGTTTTGACCTACATGGCGTACGCATGGCAATCCAGTCAGCATTTTATTTACTAAAAAAAATATAGGACCTACTTGTCATACTCCTCTTCCCCTCTTCCTCTCTCTCTTCTCTCTCCTCTCGCATGGTGTGCACGGCGGCGTGGGCGGACGGCACAGACGGCGGAGCAGACAGTGCCGGCCAAGGGCAAGCCCGCCACGCCCGAACATGTCGGAGATGTCTGCCGGGGAGGACGCGCACGCCGTGGTGCAGACACAGCCGCAGCCGTCGGGGGTGGATGCGGCGCGACGCAATCGCAAGCGGCGGTGGTAGGAGTAGCTCAGCGTGTCGGCCTCCTTCTTCGAGCGCCTGGTACAATGGCTCATGGAGCACCAAGAGAGCCTCCACCGCCAGTTCCTTGACGCCATGGAGCGCAGGGAGCAGGAGCACGCCGCCCGCAACGAGGCGTGGCGCCACCAGGAGGCCGCCTCGCACACGCAGGACCGCGCTAGTGCCGCTGCACGCAAGTCCGCCGCCAACCCCGTGCCTGGCGCCGACAACATGAGCCTGCAGGTTGTCCATGACGCCCCGAGCGGCCTCTGCCACCACCCGCCGCCATCCTGCTGATGCGTCCACCCCCACCGCCCTCGTCCTCCAATCCCCTCCTCGACACCACACGTCGCCGCAAAGTCCTCCCCGCGCTTTGCCACCGCCCCTACACAGGCCTCGTCGCCATTGACACGAGCTCGAGAGGGCGCTGCCAGCCGCCGCCGCGTCCTCCCGCACTTTGCCACCGCCCCCTGTATAGTTGACACGGAGCTCGAGAGGGCGCCACCCGCCGTTGTCGCGTCCTCCCAGCGCGCCGCCGTCCACCGCGCATCCCCACGTGCCGCCGCCCACCGCTCGTCCATAGCCGCGTGCCCGAGCCCGTCCGCAACCGCCTGTCCGAGAGAGAGAGAGAGGGACTGGGCAGAGAGAGAGAGGGCACTCGGGAGAGAGAGAGAGACCAGGGAGAGAGAGGGAGGGGAGAGATATGACAAGTGGGCCCAATGAGTTTTTTTGCTGACTGGATTGCACGTTAGTGCTACTTGTGCAAGCTCAAGCCAAAACTGCTTAGAACAGTGTCGGGGGGGGTAATTCATCCGGTATTAAAAATTTAGGGTGAGCAATATCTGATTTTCGGGTTCAGGGGGTAATTTGTAATTTTTCCTTTCAAAAATGAATGAAGCAATAAAAATAATTTTGTTCTTGGTGGTTTGAGGCTAATTAACACAAAAATAAAATACTACAAAAAAAATCCCCTCGAAATCAACATAAAATTAACTTTTAAAATTCAAATTTCAGTTGTACTAGCTGATAAGGCAAAAGCCAAAATTCAAATCTAGTTAAAATTAAAGTTTCGATATACAAATGCACACGATGTGTTGTGTGCTGCTGCAAATTATCATATTGTTCATTCAGAACGCGAGATACAGCTAGCTAGCTGTTTATTGCCATCTACGAGCTTAAATACCCCCAGCAAGAAAACAGATATTTCGCCAGCCACTACACATATCACATATGTGTGCTGGAATAATATTAAATCAAATGCAACGCAAAACTAATTAAACACTACACATATTGACATATATCAAACCATATATACATAAACAAAGTTGACTGTTGCAATCAAAAAAGAAAAACAAAGTTGACCGTCTTGCAGTATAGTAGTAGTAGTATCCGTTTCTACCTCTACCTACACAGAATTCAGTAGTAGTATACGTTTCTACTGAAATGTTACTGTCTTTCTCTCTCTCTCTCTAGCTCTTGTGAGCCTGAGCAATAACGCTGCACCCTCTCTCAATAAATGCGATTGCATCCGCTCAACACTCGCCCCCCCTCTCGCAATAACTCCTCCTCCCCATCTCCACATTCCTCCCCCAAATCCCCTCTTCTTCTTCCTCCTCCTCCCATGGCGATCGGCGTCTGCTTCTAGCTGGAGAGATCTCGCTTCGTTTCGAGCTATCCACCGGTGGTTTTCTCGCATGCGATATCACACGCTTCTTGGAAGAAGCAGCAGGTAGAACAGGGCAGAGATCAAGGCGGATAGAACAGCTAGATCTCATATTGTTTGCTGTCGTCTCTAACACAGGTTTTGATGGGATTTTTGTTTTCTTTCAGAGTTCTTGGTGCTGGCTTTGCCCTAGATCTGCTTCTGACTGTTGCTGTTACGTGGCGTGCAAGCTAGCTATAGCCATTTCTGTGTGTGTAGTTGCACTGGTGGTGAAGAAGAAGATGCAAGCGAATGGGAGGAGGAGCTAGAGGCTTGGCTGGAGGAGGAAGAAGAAGGGGTACGTTGGTGGCTAGCTAGCTAGCTAGGGTGCGCGCTTGATTACCTGGCTTCGTTCATGACGCCGGCGAGGCGCATGCCGCCGGTGATCGGCCGGAACGGCGTGGCGTACGGATCGCCGTCGGCGCAGCTGCCCCTCACCCAGGTACGGTAGTTCTTCAGAGATGAACAAGAACCCACCGTATATATATTTGAAGATTAATTACTTTTGAAGTAAATTTTGAAAAAAAGTTGGTGTACTTTTTGTTTGCAGCTAGTTACTTTAATTTGCTTTTCGTTTTCTTTTTTCTTGTTGCGTTTGACTCTTGTACTATAATTTTGCTGTGCATCTGTTTTTCATTTTGTTTTGGAAACGGTTGCTAGCTGTGAATACGTGCATGCATTAATTGGCGTGCCATTCGAGGATACTGAGTTTACTGGCCAATTGATGAGCTCTTTTATTGGAAATCAGAAGTACTGGTTGGAGATATCATACACAGTACAGAGAAAGAGAAGTTGATCTTTTGTTCATACAACTTCATACATGAACATGAGTCAAGCAAGAACTGAAGAAAAATCATATGTAGTCTCTTCTCTTAGGTCTCTCAAGGTCTTGATCTCTTAATGTTCTAATGATCTATGGTTTTTCTTAAAGAAAAAAAATTTACAGACAGACAGGCACAACAGGCTAAGGGAAGGATTAGTTTATTTTTAGCATCATACTAAAAAGGAAAATAGCTAGCTATATCCATTTTTGACAATCACGTCTCGAAAATACACTATACTGAGCAGAAGCAAGTCAGCAATTTCCAACTTTGCGGCCGAAGTAACTACTCTATCCTATCTTTTTTAGAAAGAAAAAGAAATGGAAGCATGCAAAATTTCCCCTTTTTATGAGCGTTTCGTATAAGTTTTTCTTTGGTACATCTTAATTGCTTTCTCATTCGATTATTCCAAATTATAATCCTGAGCTAGCTATATATGGAACATATATATCTGATGAGTTGGTCTCCTCTCACAAAATTACTCTTAATTAATCTCCTGAAATTGCAGGCTGATATGCTGGACAGCCATCATCTGCAGCAAGCACTCCAGCAGCAATACTTCGATCAGATCCCGGTGACGACGACGGCGGCGGTGGCGGTGGCGGACAGCGGCGACAACATGCTGCACGGCCGCGCCGACGCCGGCGGGCTGGTTGACGAGTTCGAGAGCAAGTCGTGCAGCGAGAACGTCGACGGCGCCGGCGACGGCCTCTCCGGCGACGACCAGGACCCCAACCAGCGGCCGCGCAAGAAGCGTTACCACCGCCATACTCAGCACCAGATCCAAGAGATGGAAGCGTAAGATTATAATTTATCATTTCATCACCCTTAATTACATGTATGTTTTCAATTCTGAGATAATTTTCTTTCCCTTTGCAAATCGCTGTCAGATTGATTAAATGTTATGAATCCTATTCATCAGTTGATCTTTGTAGATTAAGTAAATGCTTGTGAATTTTGATCAGTTTCTTCAAGGAGTGCCCGCACCCAGATGACAAGCAGCGCAAGGAGCTGAGCAGGGAGCTGGGTCTTGAGCCTCTGCAGGTTAAATTCTGGTTTCAGAACAAGCGCACACAGATGAAGGCAAGTATAAAAACTCCTTGTACATATGTAGAGTGTTCTTTGGTTATTTAATTTGATGGCTTCAGACTAAAATGACTGGGAATTACTGAAAAGTAAAATTTTGGTTCACTAAATTCCAAAATCCAAGACTAGGAAAAAAACACGTTGGACACTGGAGAAGAACCCAATATCGAATTTATTAAGAAAGAGGGTCAACCGGCTGCACCATGCCATCGGTGCTACATGCAGTCACAAAATCCAAGACTAAGAAACGGATTATTGCAATCCATGTTCTTTTCAGTTCATTCATAATATTATTCAAATAGATTATTTATTCCATGCTTTAAAAATATGTTTTTCTCAAAAAAATACTGCCTATTTATTTCTTAAAACATTTAATATAGACCTTATAATTAAGTAGATGTTCCACGATAATAATCTAAATCAAATAGGGGTGAGTACTAAATCTAAATCAGCTAATAATTTGTCTTTTTTCACTAATTCTTCATACTAGTACAATAATGAGCAGTTCTCTACTTACTGGAGCATGTATAATATTTATATATTTAAGTTACAGTATCTATATGAATATTTAGATTGAACAACGAAGGATGTTTATATAACTATCTCCATATATCTTTCGTGATACTAGATGTTATACTATCTTTCAGAATTTATATATTCTAATACAAACTATAGTCATCAAAGTTGTGTTTTCTCTAAACCATATTCCAATGCACTTAATTGTTTGTGACCGGAGTTAATTAGTACTGCTATCAATTTTTGGCCAAAAAAGCAAATTAGGTTGTGCACACACAGATGAAGCTAAGCGGTATACTACTACGAAAGGACAATTTTTTTTTCTGGTACTCTTGAATTAAAATGTTTGGATAACACTGAGGAAAAGTTTTCTCAACTTGAAATCAAAGCAAGTGTTTAAACAATTGGCTTGCATTAACCAATTTTCCTGAGGACGCGCATGTTGCTCAGCAGCAAGACTAAAATATTTGGATAGTGTAATGGCAAAGAGTGTGTGGTTTTAACCCCGAAGTTCCGTGTTCAATTCTCAACGCGCTCACAGCTTCTTAAAAACTATTTGGGGGACGGCTCTCCCTCCAAATCTCTTTCTTTTTTTTTCTTTTTTTTTTTGCCTTGCACCACCGCAGCAGCTAGTGTTTGAATTGAACCTTGTTGTATCTCTTAACGGGACAGACTATATGGGACTCACCATTTAGTTCATGGTTAATTAGTTTGAAGAAATATGTTACTTCTTTCTTCACTTTTTTCTTTCATTTCTGATTCCATTTTATTTCACTTCTCCCTCTACTCCTGTTATACATGGTAGATACAGTGAAATCTCATAAATTACAGCACAGATGTATCTATATATGCAACTTTGTATATTGAACAGATGAAAAAACATTGTGTTTTCAGCCAGCTATATATATTGATCGACCATTACAAAACTACAAATATATCAGTAAAATTAATGTTGTAATATATACATAAATATGTGTGTTGAATAAATTCAGAACCAGCACGAGAGGCACGAGAACGCGCAGCTGCGGGCGGAGAACGACAAGCTGCGGGCGGAGAACATGCGATACAAGGAGGCCCTGAGCAGCGCGTCGTGCCCCAACTGCGGCGGCCCCGCCGCCCTCGGCGAGATGTCCTTCGACGAGCACCACCTCCGCGTCGAGAACGCCCGCCTCCGCGACGAGATCGACCGCATCTCCGGCATCGCCGCCAAGCACGTCGGCAAGCCCCCCATCGTCTCCTTCCCCGTCCTCTCCTCCCCGCTCGCCGTCGCCGCCGCCCGCTCCCCCCTCGACCTCGCCGGCGCCTACGGCGTCGTCACCCCCGGCCTCGACATGTTCGCCGGCGCCGGCGACCTCCTCCGCGGCGTGCACCCGCTCGACGCCGACAAGCCCATGATCGTGGAGCTCGCCGTCGCCGCCATGGACGAGCTCGTGCAGATGGCCCAGCTCGACGGGCCGCTCTGGTCGTCGTCGTCGGAGCCGGCGGCGATGCTGCTCGATGAGGAGGAGTACGCGCGCATGTTCCCGCGCGGCCTCGGCCCCAAGCAGTACGGCCTCAAGTCGGAGGCGTCCCGCCATGGCGCCGTCGTCATCATGACGCACAGCAACCTCGTCGAGATCCTCATGGATGTGGTCAGTGTCACAGCTCAAACCTAATTAGCTAATGCGTGGTGATAAAATGTAGGTCAAATTTCAGTTGAATTTCGTTTGAATTTTGCTGCAGAATCAATTCGCGACGGTTTTCTCGAGCATCGTGTCGAGAGCGTCCACGCACGAGGCGCTGTCCACCGGCGTGGCAGGCAACTACAATGGTGCACTGCAAGTGGTACGTACACGTCTTCTTCCTCACCGACTACTACTCAACTCTCCATGGAGTCTGGAATGTAATTCAGATAAGATGATCATGATCAAAACTGATTTTCTTGCAGATGTCAATGGAGTTTCAAGTGCCGTCGCCGCTGGTGCCGACGAGGGAGAGCTACTTCGTCAGGTACTGCAAGAACAACTCCGACGGGACATGGGCCGTCGTCGATGTCTCTCTCGACAGCCTCCGCCCTAGCCCTGTCCTCAAATGCCGGCGCAGGCCGTCTGGCTGCCTCATCCAAGAAATGCCCAATGGATACTCCAAGGTAATTAATTCAATCTCTCTACATATATCTACAATATTAAAGGATAGTACATACTGTTGTTCATATTTTGTCAGCAAAAGTTGAAATGGTTTGATTGTTCATATTCTTCTGGCAAAGTTAATTTGAAATGTATTGTTGTGTGTAGGTGACATGGGTGGAGCATGTGGAGGTGGACGACAGCTCGGTGCACAACATCTACAAGCCATTGGTGAACTCCGGCCTCGCATTCGGCGCGAAACGGTGGGTCGGCACGCTGGACCGGCAATGCGAGCGCCTCGCCAGCGCCATGGCCAGCAACATCCCCAATGGCGACCTTGGAGGTAGAAGACGAGACCATTCACCAGTCACATACTCACATTGTACTTCTTATGATTATTGATTACTAGTAATTACTAGCGTTTGTGTGTATGATATGTTATGTGTTGTGGTGGTGGCAGTGATCACTAGCGTGGAGGGGAGGAAGAGCATGCTGAAGCTGGCGGAGAGGATGGTGGCGAGCTTCTGCGGCGGCGTGACGGCGTCGGTGGCGCACCAGTGGACGACGCTGTCGGGAAGCGGCGCGGAGGACGTGCGCGTCATGACGAGGAAGAGCGTCGACGACCCCGGCAGGCCGCCGGGCATCGTGCTCAACGCCGCCACCTCCTTCTGGCTCCCCGTCCCTCCCGCCGCCGTCTTCGACTTCCTCCGCGACGAGACCTCTCGCAGCGAGGTGCCAACTCTACCTGTTTGCTGACCAAATTTTATATGTGATTAAATTCATTCCTGACTAGTTTGGATTTCCGCAGTGGGACATTCTGTCCAACGGCGGCGCCGTCCAAGAAATGGCTCACATTGCCAACGGCCGTGACCATGGCAACTCTGTCTCGCTTCTTCGTGTCAATGTAAGTGCCAATTAGTTACTACTCAAGATACTCCCTCCGTATTATAATGTATAACACCGTTGATTTTTTAATCAACGTTTGACCATTCGTTTTATTTAAATATTTTGTGCAAATATAAAAATATTTATGTCATACTTAAAGAACATTTGATGATGAATCAAGTCACAATAAAATAAATGATAATTATATAATTTTTTTGAATAAGACGAATGGTCAAACATTAGATAAAAAATCAACGGCGTCATACATTAAAATATGGAGGTAGTAATAAATAGCATATAGTGGATTAGTGTCTGATAGCGGCGGATTGCTGATAGAAAGACGCTAAGTTCCAATAGCAGAATTAAGAAAAATAACCATAAATTTAGATTGTATATCAATATTAACATCAAGTTTCACTTTGAAGTTTAAAATTTAGACTGCATGCTTAACTACTACTACATTTCATAACATAAATATATAAGATAAAGAAAACATAAAATGCTAAGTAATTCTATCCATACATGAAGAACACCTATAAGCATTATAGCAATCCAACAAAGTCAATAGCGGGCTGCTATAGCAGTTGCGAAGCATTATAGCAGTCTGCTACCTTGTAGTCGCAGCGGTAGAGCATCGCTACCGCTATATTGCGGCCACTGCGTGCTATTTATTACCTTCCTGCTCATGAATCTGATGATTACACTGTTTACACAGATGAAATCGGGTATCATCATTTCTATAAAATTAAGTAATGGTGTGTTTTTATATGTATGATTTGTCCATGTGTGTAGAGTGCAAACTCAAACCAGAGCAACATGCTGATCCTGCAAGAGAGCTGCACGGACGCGTCGGGGTCCTACGTGGTGTACGCGCCGGTGGACATCGTGGCGATGAACGTGGTGCTCAACGGCGGCGACCCGGACTACGTGGCGCTGCTGCCGTCGGGGTTCGCCATCCTTCCCGACGGGCCGTCGGGGAACGCGCAGGTTGCCGTCGGGGAGAACGGCACCGGCTCCGGCACCGGCTCCGGCGGGGGGTCCCTCCTCACGGTGGCGTTCCAGATCCTCGTCGACTCCGTGCCGACGGCAAAGCTCTCGCTGGGCTCCGTCGCGACGGTGAACAGCCTCATCGCCTGCACGGTGGAGCGCATCAAGGCCGCCGTCTGCAGGGACAGCAACCCTCAGTAGTAGCACCGGCTTCAACCAAATATGATCACGAACAATGTTTCAAGGTACATGCCTGGCCTCTGTTACAGCGTTGCTGCACGAATCTCAAAGCACCTACTGAAATGTTTTTTTTTTTTTGGCAGGAGCAGCAAAATTTTGGAGTTTGATTCAGCAGTAGGGAGTCAAGAACGCACCTCAAACTCTCCTTGCCATGTGGTGCCCTTGCTAGTGAAGAATTTGCGAGGAAACCGACGCGTTTGCGAGAAAATTTTCGCGAAGATACATAGTGTCACCACTATGCAAGGGGGGATGGTTCGGGCATTGACTTCCACCTTTTGATTTTCATCAAATGCATCGAAGAGTGGATGCTGCTACCTTGTTGTTTTCTGAATCTCTGTGTTAGGGCTTCTTTTACCATGTTTAAAAAGGGCTATGAAGCCTCAATTTCATCTGTACCGTGTGATGTGTTGTCTGTTTGTTCAGACTTCAGGTTCCTGTCCCTTAGCTAGGAGTTGAGAATAGAGAGATTCATGTCCCCCTTTTGGATTTTATCACATTTCCAATGATTTGTAGACTCGTGGTTGTTGCTTGTTGGTCATTACCATTCATGTCTCGTATGTGCCTGCTTTTGTGTGTGTGTGTGTGTGTGTGTTTACATGATATTTTAAATGTTTTGGTTTGAGAATTTTCACTTCAACCTATCGCTAGGGAAATGCATATGGCAGTATTCCTGCCAGTGCCAAGGTGCTGGAATGCTGAGAAAGAAATTGTTGCAACGGATGGCTTTACAACATAACCTAACCATTTCCACGAAACACACTTGGGGCAGTTTGAGCAAATTACTAGTTCTCCTGTTTTGAAATTTAACAAAACTCGGATTGTTCTTCACGAGAATCCTAATTCACGCGCACGCACTGGCAGCACGCACTCCCGGCCCACACGGCCCACGCGGCGCGCGCGCGCGATTTTTTTGCTAACCTACCACCGTTTTCTTTTTTTTTTCGCTCTCTTTTTTCCCGTGATTTTTTTTCGCTTTCCTTTTTTTTCGTTTTTTCCTGATTACTTTTTAATCTTCCAGCAGCAAGTGTTTTCATTTTTTTTTTGAAAGTTTTTAAATCTCGAGTTGAAAGTTTTCAAATTTCGAGTTGAAAGTTTTCAAATCCGAGTTGAAAGTTTTCAAAATCTCAAGTTGCTCTCGAGTTGAAAGTTTTCAAAATCCCGAGTTGAAAGTTTCCAAATCTCGAGTTGAAAACTTTCAAACCCTAGTTGAAAGTTTTTCAAATTTGGGATGCGAAGTTGAAAGTTTTTAAATTTTGACTTTAAAAATTCAAATTTCGAGTTGAAAAGTTTTTAAATCTAGATTGAAAGTTTTCAAAATTTGACTTCACGTGTAGATCTGTTTTCAATCTGTTACTTAAAAAAATAGGACACGGCAAATTACCAAGAAATCAAAACTAGTTATGGTGCTAATTACAATGTTAATCGTGGGCTGTCGCGCAAGGGTTGGACCGCGTGCGCGTTGCCAGCGCGTACGCGCCAACTAGGAATCCCCTGTTCTTCAAACACAGTTGCACCATAAATATTGGGGTAACATAGTACAATTACAATTATCCAATTAAGAAGTAGTCCATGACCGTGTGTCTGAAATTCCTGTTATATCATGACAGAATGCAGGGGGACAAATAATGAAGGTTGGCAACGGGGCGGGTCAGGGGCTGGTTGGGCTGGAACGACCCCGACCCTGACCCCGACCCCGAGTGGAGTTGCGGGGCTAAATCAACCCCCAGCCCCGGCCTCTGCGGGGCCCGCAACTCGATCAGGGCCCGCAGTGGGTTCAGCACAGAACATATAGAAAAAAATCATCAGCGAATCGACCGCTCGCATGAATATATCGAGAAATACCTCCTCAATGCGAGAATCGTCTGCCCGCGTGCGCCCCTCCCCTCCGTCGATCGCCGATCACCAATCGACGCTCGAGTGCCGCCCTACGTACCGTCCCACGCTCCGCCCGCCCGTGACTGCATGGAGACCAGAGGAAGAGGGAGACTGAGAGAGGGGAAGGCGAAGGTCGGAGGGGACTGGCCGACTGGGAAGACAGCGAGATGGAGAGGTAGGGGAGACCGGGAGAGGCGCACAGCGCTGGCATCGGCGCGTCACGCGTGCGCGCCGGCGTCGCAGGCTTGCAGCGGTGGCTGGGGATTGAGGAGAGAGAGAACGAGACTGTGCGGTGGGTAGTATTAGGTTTTAGGGTTTTCGTGGGCCTAATGGGCCGTGTGATGTTTTGTGGTGGCTGTGTGACGGTTCGCACAATATTTACTAGTCTAATATACCCTCCTCAGAGGCCCGCGGGTGAAACACCTCCCCCGCCCTCACCCGCCCAATTCGACTCCCCGCGGGGCATAAACTCACCCGGCCCCGGCCCCAGCCCCGCAGGGGACCCGACCCCGCGGGAGAAATTGCCACCCCTAAAGTATAATAATATTCTTGCTTCGAACACAAATGTACAAGAGTTCCAGAGATCAATTTAAACAGCATACTTAAAAACAATCTAGTCTGAACTTACATGTGCATTAAACATATCCAGCAAGATGAGTCATACACGCGACCAAAATGAACGGTTGTGTTAATACCAGAACGCCATGCCGTACAAAAGAGTATGAAAAAAGAAAAAAAAAATGACAAGAAGAAGAGAGCATCTCCTCCATTTTCTGGAAATTAAGCTGATTATTTTGCTTCCATCCTTGATCGCCTTACATGTCCTTTCGATTTTGAAAGTTACCAGCCAGGTAGCCGACTGATATTGTCCTGCACAAAAGGAAAGAAGGGAAACAAAGAAAGAAAGATATTGTTTCGCAAGTTCAGTGGAGTGATTGCACCGTTCTGAACTAGGCTGCCTATCACCTAGTAGACATGGGGATTTCAAAATATACTATTAATAATGGAAAAGCAGCACACTGCATGTGAGATGGTGGGACCAAACGATTGAACATGCACCATAGTGACTGTCGAGCAAAAATGCTCATGCTCAATCATTATATTACAAAAGGCATTTTACAGTTGTACACTATCATCACATGAACATTCTATGCAAACCCATGGTTGTCAATTGAGGATTAAATACTAAGCATACCAAAATCTGCTCTCTCTCCAGTAGTTTACATGTCTTGTCTACAGCCGCAGCCACGAAACAAATGAGGCAAGAGTACCTGCAATAAAATTGTGAAGTAGTTAACTCATGCAACGTATTGAAAATTTGTCTGTTTGAATGATGCACTTCTAGGGGTTTAAGCAGCAGATGCTGGCAAACTTCAAATTATGTGTAACAACATATACTTAATAGTGTGAATAAGCATAATTGTACTCAGTCTAAGTAAGTCCTCAACCCAGAGTAGCCCAAGAACCAAAAGGACCGATCATTCTATATAGGGCGAAGGAATTAACTTCCCATATAACATCCACACTGCTAACAGTTAGCTCCAAATGGTGATCAAAGTTGAGGCCATCACATTCTATTGATATTAAATGCAAAATTACACTGCTCAGTATCCCAATTCCCAGTATGTAATTGTCTGGGGTTTACATATTGCATGAACAATTACAAACACAATATTAGCATATATGACAAATCTTAAACAAAAAGGACCTGGCACACATAAAACATTGGCTGTAAATCAGTTAACAAGAAAAGCACAATGGAGCGCATAATTCCCGTTTTGGACAACAGAATACTACATTTCCAGTAGGAAAAAGGTACGAGCTGGTTCAACTAGTTTCGGGAATTGATGGACAACTCCCGCTAATTCTACGAGACTGACCGTCTTGGGTGTCCAAGCGTTAAAGACAAATCATTTGTTTGACAAAATGCTATTTTAGTGTGCTAGTAACATACAAGAAGAATATTGTTTCATAATACTACTAGAAGAGTATGCTCAAACCCAATCTTCCTTTGAAAATCATGAATCATACTAAAAAAGAGTATTCAGGTGTTCTAGAATAACTCAGATTTTTCAATTTTACTTTGCATGCAGGAAACACTTGATAACACTAAATTGTAGAACAATTGACCACTCATTCGACCTGTATGAAAAAAGCTCATTTCATTTAATTTTCATTTTTAAGAACCACAACTGTTTTATTTTTAGCAGTCCATTGCAGAACAACAAATGTTATCTTCACATCATCAGCAAACATGACAGTTCCACAGTAAGTGCAGTCATAATGACAATCATAGTAATCATAACCACACACATAGACTGAATTAGTTCATGGATTTTACTTGGTGGCCAAAACATGCCAAAGGTTCTGTCCACCCTACACACTGAAGGATCAGAAATCTTGTTACTTGTGGTAATTAGCAGATCTACAGAGAAATGATCAAACTATCAAACAAAAACGCATTTCCGTACTAAATGATCCAAAGGATCCCTGAGGTGAATAGATGGCATGTAGATACTACAGAATAGTGCTAAACAATTTAAGTACCACAGAACTGACAAAAAAAAGAGAATATACTAAAGTAGAATGAATAATCATATTAACGAGGTAAAATGCTGTCCCCAACCAATGAAGAAAGATGCCCTGTGAGATCACTGTTAAAGAAGTCTATCACATCCAAAATTATAATCTAGTCAGATAATATGATCACAGCAGCAGTTGAACACATGTGAGCATACGGCCATTAACATATACTAGCTATACTTTCATAGTGAGGTTGCAAGTAATGCATGGATACTCACCAGCAGCTAGGCCGGCCTAAGTATTGTTTGGCCCAGATAGACATTTAGCATGGACAATAGGTCCCAACTGCGACCTTTCTAGATCACCAACATTTCCATCTGGTGCATTCATATAAACTGCACCTTTGTACATCCACTCTTCAGTTTCATCACTGTAGAAATCTTCAAATGGCTCTTGACATAAAGCACATTTTGTTTGGTCCTCATCAGCAGGAACAGCCAATTCTTTCTCTTCCTTTGCGTCTGCAACTGGTTCGGCAGGCTCAAAAGAAGGAACACCATCGTTTCCTACTGTTTCTGCTGCTCTTAACCATTCACCCACAGTGACAAAATATTTACGTGAAGTTTGCTTACGATTCTTTGAATTTCTGTTTTTCGTAACATGCCAATCCATGTGAGCACGATGTTCTTCTTGGCATTTAAAACGAAGGCCACAAGTTTTGCATTGCCTCGGAAGATCCTGATACAGAGCATTAATGACGGACTCGTTCCGTACCTTGAGGTCAACATTGAAGTCAACACCCACAGAATCCTAAAAGAACAGATTACAGGTATAATGTAAGTCATAGAATCAACTGCATGCGTATCCATAGAACAATATCAGAGACTGGCAATGAGGTGCACATATGAGTACCTGAGGTTGGCTGGGTGGTTGCAATGAGATTATACCATGCTGCATAAGGTTACTTAACAATCCAGAGACAAGTGGAGGGCCCCCAACTTGCGATGATGATGGACCTATCTGCGATGGAGGAGGTGGTCCTGAAGGTAACGATGGCAAAGGAAATCCAGGCATAGACTGCAAGCCATAGGGTGGTACTGCAGGTGGTACAGGGAAAGAACTTGGCAGGAGTGCAGCTGCGCTACTTCCTTGTCCATGGAATATATTTTGTGGAGGTGCAACAGACATACTGGGGGCAAAGCTTCTAATTGTCTCTTGAAGGTGAGAATGAGGATGGGGATGAAATTGCGGCGGGTGATGAGGTTGACCTTGGTTTCCCAAAACTGTGCCCTGATTTTGTTGACTCAATGACAACAAATCTGGATGCTGATATGATGGTTGAGCTAAATCATCAGCATTTATTGTTCTCCGATCCAAGGCATGATGCTGTGGAACAAAAACAGAGGAACTGGACCCTTGGCTAATAAATGGTCTAGAATCTAGACCATCTGATGCGCCTCTAGGATGTTTGGTATCAGGTGGAATTGGTTGTATAGTTAGTGACTGTGTATTAAGAGGCCATTCCATTGGAGCATGAGCAGGTGAGGACCTTTGCTTCTCCAACAATGGAATATCTACATTCAGCGCATCATATGTACCACCAGTGGCCAACCTCTTGACTGGCACTTCACTATCAGTAGGCAGTGGCATTCTATTCAGAATTGATGCAGGCTGGGGCGCTTGTACCCGCAACGGCTGACCAATAGTCTGCTGCCAAGGTGGAACTGGCATGGTAGTTCTCCCAGGATCAAGAGTATGTTCAGAACTCTGGTAATCTAAAAAGGCTCCATTCTGAACACCAAAATTGCCTGGATATCTCCTGTTATTGGTTCTGTCAACGGGCTGCAAAAAAGGCAACGCTAATTAAAAGGTAATTAAAGTAAATTCAGATCAGTACAGCATTCGGCTCTTATAAGTTGAACTGTGCATGAATTTTGTTCATTGCAAGGACAAAATGTTGAACTTGTAGAGGCAGTTAAGTATTATGGTAATAAAATGGTAAAGGAATATCTAGTGTATATTCAAAATTAAAATTTCTGAAGAATGAAGGAGATATCATGTGCCAGCCAGCATGGCATATGACCACAAAATATACATTAGCAAACATTATCAAAAACTCTTGGTGAAAAATGGCATAAATTACTTTGCACCAAAGTTCTGAAAGGCCGAAATGCAAAGATATACATTACAGAAACAAAAATGTGTTAAATGCCTCCAATTAGTAGTATATGTAAGTAAACAGAGTAGCTTTGGGCAAGCATGTAATGTTAAGGAAGATAATCACCATAAACGGTGAAGCCAAGGAAGACCCAACATGAAATGCCGTGTTGTAATCTTTTAAGCTTTAATTAACTAAGTATATGCACAAAATCTATTGGAAGCCTTTTCTTATAAAAAACAGTTAATAGACTTGAAGAATAAAAAAACACCTCCTGAAAGCAAGAGATGGCATATTGATTGAAATTATTTCACTAAATATTATTAGTGCTAAGATACACAAAGTTCATTTCAACGTGAGTAACAATAATCATAACTAATAGAGTTCAGACAAGCATACCCCGTTAGTAGGAATTCTATCTTCGAGATTTAGTGGTGGCCCATCAATTGCTGGTCGAGGAGCCTGGCCTGGCCAACTGTGCCTCACAATATCAGATTCCAGTAGTCCACTGTTTGGCCCAAGAAATCCAGCTCTCAGGGTTCCAAGGGGAGGCAAAGAGGGCACGCTGGTTCTGTTTCGATCAGTTAAAGTAGGACTCATATCCTCCCAAGTATACTCTTCTTCCTCAGAAGTTAGCCATTTTTGTGCACTAGGTCTGCCTGCCATGCCATTTGAATCTAGACGTTGCATCTTGGGAAGCCTTTCATCGACATCTTTTCCTTGAGAATTTCCATAAGCATCAATAAGTTCCCTTGCACTTTGCTTTCTATATTCTTCATCAAGTATGCTCATCGAAGGCCGTTGTGCACCATCCTCAAAAGCCCACTTCCGTTCAAACCAACCATTTCGATCAGGCAATCTTCTGGGGTCAGGTCCTAGAACAGAATGCGACAGTGGTGGCCTCTCCAGAGCTCTCTTGGGGGATGCATTTCTAGGGAGCACATCAAGAGGTGGTGATCTTGACATGGTTCTTCTTGAATTGGCTAATGGTCCTTCTGTATTGAGTATGGAAGGATGTTTGCTTAAAAGATGTGGCGAACTTGGCCTTATCAACCCAGTATGTGAACGAAATGCCTCTTGTTGATCAAGATCGTCAGCATACAGCATAGTGGATTTCTGTCCATATGATTTCAAGACAGATTATAAACAAAACTTACATGTTACATTTTAGATAAACAAAACAACAAAGTAGCAACAGCATATCAAAACTTGAATTGAAATAAAATTACTGAGCAGGGAAAACTTCATAGGAAAAAATCCCATTTAATAATCTACACTCCTTATAAAAGGGAGTAGACAGGTGGTGGTTCTGCCACCACCCCCAATACAACTCGCATTTTTTTTACGGAAAAGATGACATGTGGCACTAGAGGGCCCACAAGTCAACTACTCCCACCAACTCTCATACTTTTTGTGGGAAGGAAAACAGATTAGTGTGGGACTAAAAAGGTGCACATGTGATTGAAAATATATATACAAAAATTAAGAGATGTTAATAAAATGTTCATGGTAATTTTCTTTAATTAAAATTCCGTTGCAACGCACATGCAATATGCTAGTGTCCAGAAATCAACCATAAACTTCATAACTGCACACAATTCAACCCTGAACTTTCAAAACCACACATTTTTCATTCTTCGCACAAATTTGAAGTGGTTTTAACAATTTGACTTTTGATAGACATGGAGTAAGCTTACATGGCAAAGTGGAAAGGCTGAAAAAAAATCGAATTTCAAAAATTTTAAAATAAAAATCTTAGAAATACTTAAAAATTGCCACTGCTCTATACGGTATTTTGCAACAACAAAAAGTTCATAGGAGTTGAATAAACTATAATCCCCACAGAAAATAGTTTTAAATCTAGATAAAACCATTTTTGTGCATCAAATAAACTTGATTTTGCTATGCTCATAAAGTCATAATTTATTTATGTTTCAATCCACCAATATGCAACTGAGAATCTTTACAGATTATTTTTTGTGAAGTGGTTTAAAAATTATAAAAATTCAAATACAATTTCATCCTTGGGTTACGTATTTGAATTTTACAAAATAGTAATTGAAGTATAAAAACAGTTGTACATTAGACCATCTAGAACCTATTTGTTCAGAGTGGAATAGAGTTTAATTATCTCCTAAAATATGGTTTTGTTCATATTTAAGCACTATTTTCTGCGTGGAAAACTGCAAATTGTACTATATTTTGCTCATATAGAAATATATCTATGTTATAAATACTCCATAGAAGTGATAATTTTGAAGAATTTTGAAGTCATTTACAAATTTTTAAAATTAGAAAATATTTAAAGTCTTATGCCACATCGCCATGTCACCCAAAACTAGGCTAAATTTGGGTAATGTTAAGACTTGAGAAGGGCAGAGTTCTGAAAGTGAAGTTTGGGGTTGTAAAAAGCATTTTCTCTTATTTAATATCGAGATGGATGGATTTTATTACACCTGGAGACAACGAAGGCGCCTTACATTGTCCCAAACAATGCAAATGTCATCACAAGAATTATAGGAACTCACTGAAGACTACAAACAGAGCCAGGGTTTACAAATGTGTTAAATCACATGGTTGTTGCTATCTCAAATAACCACTCCCAAAACAGAACAAAAGGGAGGTCCTCCTTTGTCAAGCTACAAAGAGAGCACCTTCAAAGCCCCTATTGATGAGTCAGTAATCAGTACATATATGAGAAAGAAAACAACAGAACTGCTTCTATGTTGTAAAAAAGCACAAATGCATTAAGGATCTGATTTGCAACTAGTAGATACTGTCTTCAGTGTTAGGATTTATGCAGTTTAATTTTCTGGTGATCACAGGAGAACCAGAATGAGTTGCGCAACAAACAGAACTCATTACTGTGTACTTATAAAAAGATAGGACTCCACAGTAGCATCTATCTGTATAGTATTGGCTTATACTCCCTCCGCCCCAAAAAAAGCTAACTTAGGTGGGGATTTGACACCATCTAGGACAACGAATCTGGACATGAGGTTGTCCAGATTCATTGTCCTAGGTGGTGTCAAATCCCCACCTAGGTTGGTTTTTTCTAGGACAGAGGGAGTAGGTCTCAAACCTGGCTGGTAATTCAGAGTGAAAGAATGACAAGAAGCAAAAAAAAGGAAGATGAAAGACCCAGTACCTGGAGCTTTGAATTAGTTGCAGGCCATCCTCGTGAACTTTTAGATGTTAAACCATTTATTTGATCCTCTTCCACATCATTCATTTGCCGATTTCCACGGGTTATTGGTTGATGCACCTAAAAAATATATGCACAAACTCCAATGTATAAAATTGATCTGAAACAGAAAGGCATCACATATATCTCAAGCTAGGCAATGAAATAAATAGACACCATGCTTAAATCACACAACAAATAGTCAAAACAACTAGCTGTAGCAAATAATCAAGTTGGTATTAACAAGAAGTAAAAAACACATACCGAAGTTGACTGCTTAAATTGTTGTTGTGCTTCTAAATATTTTGGATTTACATGAATGCCATGAGACAGTCTAGGAGATATCGACTCTGACTGTCGGATATCAGTCGTTGTGGCAGAGCGCTTATTCTCTAAGGGGGAAAACTGAAGCTCATCCTCAATTCCGCGTAGCACAGAGGAAGGGAACACTTGTGACCAGGTACCAAAGAGGTGTCTCATTGCAGCATGCTGATTGCGGTGAACTTTCCTATAGGCATCACAAAATACCTTCTGCAACCTAGCGGCAAAATGCCCTACATATTCTCGTCCTATGTTCTTCACAATACTGTCTAGCAGATACAAAGATGGTAATTTCTGGTCGGCAGACACCTGTAACAAAATTGAATAAGAAATCATGTAAAGGAACAGTTCGTTCATAGATAATTAATAGAAAGCATGCATATGATTAAAATTAAACCAAGCAGTCTCTTATGAAATGATGAACAGAATCTGTAAAGAAAGCTACATGGTGTTCTGTTAGTTTAGTTTATTAACTCATTTATCTTAGGATTGGTTACCATATTGTTGCCATTTAAAATTGCAGTTTTAATGTTCTCTTCAGAAAAGAAATCAAAACTAAATAACTAATAGACTATTAACAGACAATACAAAGCAAAACAATACTGCCCAAGAGTCCAACAATAACTCTAAATCGTTTTACTGATATTCCATTTCAGGCAGCAATTATGTTGTGCCAAAAAAACAGCTAAAAGAAAATTTTAGAAAAATTCCCAGCCATGTATATTCCGAGCAACCAATCACCATTATTTTTCCCTTTTTTTGGTTCAGTTTTAGAGACAAAAAAATTCTTCCAGAACCAAAGATCCTAGCAACTTCATTTGGAACAAGATAGCCTATGCATGGAGGCTGTGAATGCCATTACCACCTATACGCTTGATTATCTGAAACTCAATTCTAGTTATAGATACATCACTTAGATATCACAGACTGGTGCTAGGTGCCAATCGCATACACTCCGTTTCCATCACTTCACTTTAAAACTTGTTGAATCTCACTCTGATTACTGAACCCTAGCAACCAAATTTGCAACAATCGGAGCCACTACAAACAGGGATTGATCCGATTGTTCACTATATGTGCATTAAGTCAACAAAAATCCCACATCAAATGCAACGATTACAAAACCCTAGGAACAAAATGGGATCTACAAAGCGAACCAAACCGGAACTTTTACACTGGCTCCAAAAATTTAAAAACATGTATATATCTCAAATTTTCAGCAGAAGCACATCAACCACCAAACCCTAGCATTCACAACAATCAGGAAGCAAGCATATCCACTGGACGAGTAGTCTACGCAAGCCCACACATCCCCAAAACCTAGGCGATGTACATACAAGCGAAGAGCCCCCCGGATGAGTGGGGAGAGAGAGCAAACAGCAACCTCGGCGATGCGGGCGCAGATGGCGTCGGCGATCCCCCTCGCGGCGAGGGCCGCGTGCTGCCCGGCGATGATGGTGAGCTCGGTGATGATGGGCTTGCAGTTGAACGTGAGCTCCGAGAGCACCTCCACGTACACCCGCACCACCGCCGCCGCCGCCGCCGCCTCCCCTCCTCCCCCCTCCTCATCCCCCTCCTCCCGCAGCCTCGCCCTGAACCTCTCCACCACGTGCCCCACCGCGCCCGCCCCCGCAACCGCCGCCGCCGCCGCCATGTGGGACGGAGGAGATCCCGCCTTCCCGCCTACTCCCGCCGCTCCCGCAGCCGATGGGGTTCTCGCCTCGCCGGGCTAGGGTTTGGGGGCGCCGCGACGAGGCGGAGGCGGAGGCATATGCGTCGCGGAGGCGAAAGGGGGAAGAGAGGTTTCGATTCGGAGTTAAGCGAATTTGGGGGATTTTTCCTTTTTTTTTTCTTTTTTGAGGGAGATTTGGGATTCGCTGGGATTTAATTCCGGCGGTGAGTGATGGGCTCTCGGCCGTCCGATCCTGATCCGACGTGCCAGATCAAACTGGAGGAGTAAGTGTGAGACTGCTCTGCTGGACTCATTGGTTTCTCGCGGAGCTTTGATGCATGTTTGGTACTTTGGTTAGGGCTTCATGTCTTGTTTGTTTGTTGTCCTCCTCTGAGAGAAAAATGGTAGTGTTCCTCTTGTGTGGATTTATGGTCTCGTGGAGTTGTGGTAGATGAGATGTCAAAATGCATGATGGTATTATGTTTTCTGCAGAACTTGGGATTTCACGACGAAGTTACTTGAGATTTTTTTTTGACGGTTTGCTTGTTCAATACACGCATTATACCCATTCATGTTATTTGGATGGTAAAGACCGATATTTGAAAAGATTGTCATTGATGTGTTTGATATGCCTCGTCTTTGTTCTCGATAGGATGAGGTTATGGTGAATGTTGATGCATTTCTGTTGAGGTATGTTTTTTTTTTTGATGGTTTGCTTGGTTAGTACATGCATTACACCCCCATTCATGTTATATGGATGGTAAAGAACAAGATTTGAAAAGATTGCCGATGATGTTTTTGATATGCCTTGGCCTTGTTCTCAGTGAGATGAGGTTGTGGTCAATCTTGTTGCATTTGATGCATGTTTATGATATGCATTCGCATCCACGATTGAGCATGAAGTATGCATTACTTGTCAAAATCTCTTTACTTGTGGATCTTCCAGAAGACATCACCTTTTATTACTGGAAGATTCAGTCACCTTCAAAAAAGATTGAGTAGTAAATGCATTAGATATGCATATGCCATTTTTCCCGTTGTTTGAAAAAGAACTTTGTACCAGGGTTTAATCTATCAGTATGTTTATTGCTGTCAGGGGGACACCGATATGACCAGAATTCCAGAAATTACAATAATTTTTGGCACAAAATAATTTAAAATTTAAACAAAATTTGGTCAAGTTTGATTTTTTTTTTTTTTTGCTAAATTCACAAAGAATCGAAAATTTCAAAAAATAATTCTAGGTGAAATAGTTTGTTTGTTTGTGTATGTGTCCAATAGACCCGAAATTTCATAAATTTCATTCCAGAATTTATCCCCTTTGCAAATAGTTACCCCAAACATGCATGCTTGATGACTTGTCACTCAATGTTAGCTAACATATTAGAATTAAGACATGAGATGGAAATGCTTCAAAAAGTTTTTCAGTTTCAATGCTCTAGTGATTTTGGTAAGTAGGAAGGTTATTAAGAGAATTTGCACAATATGTTGGCCTTATTGTTTTTTCCTCCAATATTACGATATGAGTTTCGGTATGAAATTCCTAACATTACAATATAAGAACTAATCGTGCAGACAACCATAGCCATGTTGGGCTGTCAGGCCTAACTTTCAAGCTCATAGATCATAGCTAGCCAATTATGTAAGGTCCATGGCTAATCCTAGAACATGTCTCATTGTGCAAAGATGGACAGCAGTGTATGTATGTATGTATGGGCCCACTACACAATCCAATTAGTCATGTGAAGCCTGAAGATTAAAACAATTTATAAGACACACATGACTGCCCATTTGCATATTCTAAGTAGAAATCACTATCTTTGTTCAGCCCAAAAGATGGTTACGATTATAAAAATAACAAAGTGCTAGCTGGTGTATTATAACCATCTTTCTTGAGATATTCTCTCCACATGATACTTTAGTTTATGATAGTTCTGTTGATGATTAAGACACCAAGGTCAATATCTACATATATGTTAGGTGGATGCCATGTGAATGCTGTTGTCATGTGAATAGATGGAGAGAGAGAGAGAGAAAGAGAGAGAGAGAGAATATAGAGACATCACATTGTCATATATAGCTATTAATTTGGCATTTGTACTTTTTTTAGGTGGACTTCATTAGAGTGCAGACCCACATTGAACACCAAATTCAGCTCTCATGAATCTGCATAAAAATTGTTCAATTGAAATTTAATTCCATAAGTCTGGTGGCCATCTTGAATTGAAATTAATGCTTTCGTCACAATTCCAAAGGATCAAATTAGTACAATCCTGTCGAGGAGATGCTCTCTTTTACCCTATTATGTTTTAAACCAATGATACTTGAAGTTCCCCATGAATAATACTAATATTGGAGAGGGGAACTCCAAAGTTAAAATTAAAAATGTACAGGGACCAGATTTTGAATCTAATTCAATCCAGCTGCTAAAATCTGAATATTCCAAGAACAAAAAGAAAAACTAGGCAAGTATAAAAACAAATAGCCCAACTGTTGTTCATGTTCTTCTCAAGGACCTAGGTACTTGTGCTTCGGCATCTTCGATGTGCACGATTTTATACGATTATCAGAATATCGGACACATCGAAGAGTTCATTGACTCCATCCACAAATATCAATTTTCACAAGTCACAACCTGTCATCTACTCGTCTTCTTTCTCCTAATCATCCAAGTGAGATGATCTGATCCCTACAGCACAATGAGATTAACACTTACTGTACATACTAAACCAGCATTAAGCCAGCTATAATCTGAATATTTCAGATTAACACTTACTCGCTGACATTCAATTGTATGAATGTCAGCAAGTTCAATAGTATAGTCGACTGTTGGCTCTAAATTATCTATAGCCAATCTAATAGTCTATTCATATAATAGTTACCTATAAAAATATACTACATCATTAATATTCGGTCCTACCTCTCATACACTCATAACGTATTGGAGTCCGTGTTATAGCCGGCTACAAATCTGTAGCCCGCTTTCTTCTCTTTTTTTCTCGATATGTGGTTATAGCTGGCTTATAGCCTGCTATTGTATCTGCTCGTAGAAGGTGCAGAAATTATCAAATTAATTCGTCATCGAAAACGACGTCAGAGTTCGCAGGCGGCGTCAAATTTCATGCCACTCGGGGAAAGCGTGAGGATCAACGAAAAAGAAGAGTGATCAGTGCACAAGAAAGGGCTACGATGAAAGCTACGTCGACGAAGGAAGAAAAAAAGAGAGGAAAAAAAGGAATATCAGAAGTGATGTAGTACTATTTTTTTCTAAGTCGCTAACTAACCTGTCCATGAACAGATTAGCCAGCTAGCTTTCTGAAGCTTCAACGGCTGCTATGGGATATTTTCCCTTTTGTCTTTTTTTATTTGACATGTGTTGATTGATTATGCACAAAGTATGCTTTTAGTACTAAATTGTTGATTTTGAGCAGAGAAAGAGGTATAGGTCAGTAGTAGTTTTGAGTTATGAGTTACCCTGAAATCTGAATCCCTGAAGAGTTACCAGATGGAAGGAAGAACCACCGGTTTACAGTTGATCAGTCAGGTCCTTGTATATTTTAGCATGCAAACTTTCCTGAACTTTTGAAGGTTATGGACTATAGATTCAGTATATAGACTGAGATGCACATAGTTGCTTGACCATTTACCTGTTCTATCATTGTACAACCTAATTATTGACGTGGACTGTTTATTGGTTTAAGACAATAAATTTTAAAAATATAATTCGGAAATAGTTTAGAATATGTGGTCTAATCCATACAGAAAGAAAGTTTGTTGAGAAATCATATTTTAAGAATATGTGGCAGAAATCTGGAGAAAAAAAATGAAAAAAAAGGTCTCAAAGCAAATGGCTCCTAATCTGAAAAAGGATTACTGTTCACCTCAACCCATTGAAAAAAAAAACACAATCCCATATTTCAGTTCTTCTGCGAGGTTGATTGGTATGTACTTTGAACTTAGGAGGGCTACTCAATTACAGAGGTTAATTAATTCCTTTCTGAAAAAATTATGAGACAGAGACCAAATTGGCATAGCCTACTTAACAACATTTAGCTGCAGTATTGTTATGTGATGTCATCATCAAAGGGTTGTTTGACCTCTTGGATTAGCAGAGAGCCGCCAGAGTTCAAAGGACTCTCCAAGAGGTCAAAATTTTCCTGAAACCCCAAAGTGACCAAATTGTGATGCCCCAAGTCTTTGGGGCTCATTGCCCCCCGGGGAAAATTGGGGACAATCTGGGAATATGCTCCTCTCCTCTCCTACCAGCTACCAACTCTTTCTTTGGTCAGTGGTCATCTCCATTTTTTCATGCTTCCCTTATCAATATGTGAATATTGGGACAATATGGGGTTGTTGTGGAAAAGTGACATATGGTCTAACCTGAATGGATTATTATGTAATTAGTATAATTTTTAAATCTGTAGTACGGATGTGTGCTTGCACTATTATATTGGAGTACTCCTAGGGATGTTGTTGTGGTACAATGTGGATGCAAAATTGATGCTAACATACCGAGAAGCTTCTGCACTGAGTGGAGTTTGTGCTTTTGTAATTTATTCAGAGACAAGAAGATTAGATAAATAAATGGATAAGCAAAGGTAAAGATTCAAGAAAAAAACAAAGGCATTTAAAACATTTATGGACTATACAAAGATCATGCTAAATTATATTGATATTTGAGACTATAGATGCCTTTTTGCATGATTTTAGATGTTCAATTTTGAGGTGCTCAAACTTTTGGAGATCGATGTTTTTAAGTTTTGGTAGGATACTAGATGGCAATCAAGTTCCATTTACAGAAGATTTGGATTTTGAGTGGTTCTTTTAATGTAGTTTTATATAAAAAAATTATAGCAGTCTAGGAAAATAATAGATCATGCATCATCCTTCAAGGTTTAAATCAACAGGAAACTCTAGGAATATGTTGGCCTAAAAGACTCTATGTGATTTACTATTTAATTTAAACGGTGAAGTTTCTCGTCAAAAAATTTAAAAATAGTGAAACCATTTATTCCCTTGGCCCCTTCAACTATTACTTTAATCTAAATCCCAACCATATAGTTTTAATCTGTGTAGGTCACACATGGCAGAGTCTACTTTAGGTTACTGGGTCTACTTGCCAAATTTTATTTCTCATTTTCCTCCTTTTCACCCTCGCAACACGATAGTGCTCAAGCATGCAGTGTATAAGAGAAGAGAAAGGAATTAGCATGTAACCATTGTGGTTATTTGTGTTCACATGCTACGTGATTACGGTATATTTACCATCATGTCCTCCAACTCTGATTTCCTCTTTCTTCCTTGCCCTCATCATGTTCATGCACATCCTAAGATATGATCAGCAACATGTCTCCTTGCCAGGGTTTACGTTGACCGCGCGGTTACCGCGGTTACCGGGTTTATCACGGGGTACGGTAATATAAATACCGCGGTAACCTTCTTAAATTCAAATAAATTTAAAAAATAATTTGAATTTTTGATAAATTTTGCACAGTTTTTCATGGTAACCGCGCGGTAACCGTACTTACCGCCGGGGCGTGGTAACCCCGGCCCCAGCGGTTTGGGAAACCCTGCTCCTTGCTCCCCATCCCTCTTTGGCGATATTATGAAGGATTGAATAACTTTTGATACCTTCTTATCACCTATAACAATTGACTTAATTATAGTATAATGTGCCGCATTTCAAGCTATTGCGCACTGCTAGTGTTTGCGACAATTCATAAAGCCATAATGAGGTGGGCTAGACAAGAAACGAATAGGGGTCTTCTAGCTAGCTCCAAAAGGTGGTAGGCTAGACAACCTGGGTTCAAAGTCTTACCCCTTCTAATTATTTGATATTAGGTCGTTCGATAATATTCACGCTTTTTAAGCCATAACGAGGTGGAAGTCACTTCGTCCAATATAATAGTGTATCTCTCGCGACAATTCAAGATGTGGAGCATCTTTGTTCTGTGTTAATAGATCTTTATCTTAGGTTATTATAATAGGAGGGTTGCAAATTATTTACTTAATTCAAAATAATTTAATCTGTATCAGAGAAAAAAATATTGGTGATAGGGAGAGGGCGATGTCCATATACAATTATCTGATTTATTATTAAAAAGTTATCTGATTTATAAATTCATTCCAATGTGATACTACCTAACCCAGTATTTTCGATTTTACTACTACCAAGTTGCCGAAGTATTAAAATCTAAATATAAGGTGTGTTTAGTGTACGTTAAAATTAAAATTTTAGTTAAAATTAAAACGATGTGATAGAAAAATTGAAAATTTAAAGAAAAAGTTGTGAAGTACACCCGCCATATTTCACATGAACTACCTCAAAACTAAAGGAAAAAAAGATCTCTGCGTTCCTGCTCATCCTGACAGGCCACAGGCCCTCGTGTCGCCCAAATCCCAATGCCCATGGCGGGCCCACCATTTCAAGGGCAAATCGCCTCCGGTAGAGTACTAGTAATTATTTACTATTTTAAATTTATCGTTTAATTATTTGTCACCAATATATGTGTAATTCTAACAAATATCAATGGTATGTAAATTATTATATATTTATGACATATATAGGTTCAGATGATAAATTATTAATTGTCACGTTAAAAGGTAGCAAATAGTTAAATACTCCCTCCATCCCTAAATATTTGACACCGTTGATTTTTTAAACATGTTTGACCATTCGTCTTATTAAAAAATCTAAGTAATTATTATTTTTTCCTATCATTTAATTCATTATTAAATATACTTTTATATATACATATAGTTTTACATATTTCACAGAAGCTTTTAATAAGACGAACGGTTAAACATATTTAAAAAGTCAACAACGTCAATATTTAGGGATGGAGGGTGTATGTCTTTTTGACGAGTAGCGGTGGCGACGGTCAATCTGCACTTGGCTCGGCGGGTGGTACGGTAGATCTCAGTGGCAACAACGCCAGCGAACATATTATTGAATGATTAATTAAGTATTAAATATTTCTTTTGAAAAGTGAATTAATATGATTTTTAAAACAACTTTACAAAGTCATCATAGACGTCTTGCTCTACCACTAAAAAATAATTAGCCATAAATATTAGCACCGTATCAAGTCTAAGACTTCAATCTGGGTGGACTAATTCCACCCAAAGAATCTAGCCAATTGAGATATGCTCGCTTCGTAATCTCTTTGCTTTATCGGTAATACCTACTACTCTCTCTAAAAAACCATCCTAGGTTTGAATCTGGACGTGTTATCCAATACATGATTGTGTTTTTTTGATGGAGGGAGCAGGTAACTAATTTTAGTCCCTTATCTCATTGTATATAGTAAAAGATTTGTATAACTAAAGTGTAATTACACTATAATACTATAAATTCTGTATTTTATAATGTAATAAAAAATTATCGCTATTTTTGAAAAATATGATGTCATAAATATAACTAATCACCTTTTTTTAAAGCAACACTTTTACAGGAAATTTTAAAAAAGCACAACAACCGTTCGAAAAGTATGCACGTGAAAAAAAACGAGCAAATAGAAAGTAGGAAAATGCAGTATAGAACGCAACGTAAGTTATGCTCGCCTCCAAATCGCTTTTATAACCTTTTTTCTTGTTTACCTTCCCGGTGCTAATTTCTTTTGCTTTACATTTTCAACAAACTTTGCCTTCTGCATTATCCTATCTAGACAACAGAAAAAAAAACCAAACTTTATGTATTATAATTTTTTGGTTTTTGCTACACACAACAATTTCCTCCCAAACCAAAAAATCCAGAAAAATCAGAAATCCGTGTGCTCGATGACACAAATACTAGGGATGGTCTCCTTAAAAAGAACAAAATTTGCAATAAAACCCTCACACTTGTCCAACCTTACCAACAAGCCACCAAGAAAAGATACGCAAAAACAAAAAAAAACGCATTTTTTTTCACCTACCAGCCCAGCCGCCACCTTCTCCTCTCCTCTCCCCCTTTATACTCGCCGGAGCGGAGACTCCCCTTTGTGATCTCCGAATTCCCATCTCAGATTCCGAGGGCTTGGGGCTCTCCTTCGATCCCCCGCCTCCTCCTCCATACAGTATATCTCTCCGCGGCATCTCGAAATCCTCACCTGTTTCTGTTGTTGTTTCCGCGGGCGAGTTTGAGGGTGTGTGTGTGTGTGTTCTTGGAGAGGAAGAACCGTTCCCCGGTTTGATTCAGGGCACAGGAACTTGCTACAGTGTGATTGGTGGGGTGGATAAGGTGAGATCTTTTCTTCTCTTGATCCTGCAAAGTTGAGGATGTTTTTTTTTCTTAATTTTATTTTTAAATTTCTCTTTTCAATCTGCGGCGATGCCGCCGCCGCCGGTTGCGTACCGCGCCATGTGTGTTCCTCCCCTCGCCCCAAGGGCGCGAGGCTTGAGGCTAGCGTGTTCATTCATGCATCCATTTTTTTTTTGTGTGTGTTGTTGTTGGGTATTTTGATCCAAGAAAGAAGTCTTCACTCAATCTGGGTGGGGTGGTGTTGGTAAAGATGGGTGATTTGCATGCGAAATCTGCCGGACTAGATCACGGGAGTTGGAGAAGCTGGTATCTTTACGTGTAGATCACTCGGCGAAAACGATGTGATAATTTGTCCCCATCTATGATTTTGTAGGCTTGTAGTTTCTGTGATTTGGGGATTTATTTGGTGACGGTTCTGCCGTGCAGGTATTGTGTACTAGTACTTTACTTTCTGCTGAGTAATTTGGGAGGAAAACTAAAAAAAGATGGTTGTTGGGTCATACATACACGGTCGATTCATTCATTGGTTTGATCAGTTCAAGAGAAATATTTTTGGGAGCCATCTCAAAAGAATGATGTGTGTAAAATTTACTTAACCAGCTCATTGAGGAAAGTTGTTCCATGTCACTTTCTTTTCTGGTGCTGATAGATCAATTGCTCTACTGAGGTCCTCAAAGAAAGTTTTTGTTGAAAGGAAATGGCCTGTTTTGTTTTATTTGATGACAGATGATGCTTTAAATTGTTTCCTACCTGTTGTCATGTACAATTTTGTTCTTTGATTTGCAGAAGCCATGCTACCTGCTGTGAAGCTCTCTCCTGGCCCTGTGGCCTTCTCTGGCACCAATCTACGGTCCAGATCAGCTTCGGTTTCATCTGTCTCAAGTCTCAAACCATCCAAATTTGTGGTCTCTTCACTCAGACCACTCTACCTTGCACCACTAGATGGCCCAAGAGCCGCTGAGCAGAAGGCTCAGAGGCAGCCACTTGAGTTCAGGTGTGCTGCTTCCGCAGCTGATGACAAGGAGTCCAAGACCGAGGTGGTGCCCGTCCGCTCGGAAGCTACCCAGAAGCTGAAGATCTCCATCTATTTCGCGACATGGTGGGCGCTTAATGTGATCTTTAACATCTACAACAAGAAGGTTCTCAATGCTTTCCCATACCCCTGGCTCACTTCTACGCTCTCCCTTGCCTGCGGCTCTGCGATGATGCTTGTCTCATGGGCCACTCGCCTTGTTGAGGCCCCCAAGACTGACCTAGATTTCTGGAAAGTTCTTTTCCCGGTGAGTGGAATCTTTTATAGGCAATTATTTGAATATTTGTTCCCCTACTTGTGCAAGCATGAATAATTTTGGTTATTTCCACTGATGAAGGTTGCTGTGGCTCATACAATTGGTCATGTCGCTGCGACAGTGAGTATGTCGAAAGTAGCAGTGTCATTCACACACATTATCAAAAGTGCAGAGCCTGCATTCAGTGTTTTGGTATCAAGGTTCCTTCTTGGGGAGACGTTTCCGGTGCCTGTATATCTTTCTCTTCTCCCAATCATTGGTGGATGTGCTCTTGCTGCTGTCACAGAGCTGAACTTTAACATGGTTGGTAAGTATATATTTTCAAAATCGATGCATATTCTGTTATGAACCATTATAGTCGCAATGCTAATTTGTATAAATGATGAGTAGCCATTTTGGTCAAAAAAATGATGAGTAGCCATGAGCCAACTGAAGTGGTTGCTTTAGTAATCAATACTTTAATACTATGTTTTAATACAAAATGGTTTATTAGATGATTATTTTGCCCCATCTGGATGTATGTGTTTTTCAGGAATTGCAATGTTCTTCAGTTTAAAATTTACAGGAAGTAATAAACAGTAACAGATCATAGATACAACCTATTAACCTTATCTAATTTAATTGTTATGAAAACAAGTGCAAGTATATTCTCCTTTCTACCAGAAGATACATGCTTAGTTTTTTTTTTTTCACATTTCTTCCTGAAGTTCCATGCTTAGATTTATGTTTAAGAACAAGACAAAATAGGAGTCATAGGCTTTGTAATTGTTTCGAGTGGTCTGGTCTTGCTCAGGTTAGCTCAGGCAGGTCTTCTCCTGCTCTCTTTTTCTTGATGTTAACAGTTGTTGTTTCTCCTCATACCAGGATTCATGGGTGCCATGATATCAAACCTTGCATTTGTTTTCCGCAACATCTTCTCAAAGAGGGGCATGAAGGGGAAGTCTGTCAGTGGCATGAATTACTATGCCTGCCTGTCGATAATGTCCCTTGTCATACTCACACCATTTGCTATCGCTATGGAGGGCCCTCAAATGTGGGCTGCTGGTTGGCAAAAGGCTCTTGCGGAAGTTGGTCCCAATGTTGTCTGGTAAGCAATAAAATAAACCAAGCATGCTTTAATTTTTCTTCAGCAATTGCTATTTTGTAGCCTGTAGTTTTGTACTTGTGTTACATAGGACAACTCAGAATGAACATTATTTTCACCTTAGGAGATATCATTCATATGCTTACATATTTAACACACTTTTAAGGACCATTGGTTTCACTCTTGTGCTGGACTTAGTTTGGGATATTGGCCAGTCTTTGCTGGCATGTATTGATATATTGTGTTTGATGTAGTGGACATATTTTGGAATTTTACCCAGTCTTTGCTGGCATGGATTGATATATTGTATTTGATGATTTACAACATACTACAGCGTATGCAGCAACACTTGCGTATTTTATTGATATTACTTAAATTTTGGGGATGTTGAATATTGTAGGTGGGTTGCTGCACAGAGTGTTTTCTACCACTTATACAACCAGGTGTCTTACATGTCTCTGGACGAGATTTCTCCATTGACATTTAGCATTGGCAATACGATGAAGCGTATATCTGTGATTGTTTCGTCAATCATTATCTTCCACACACCTGTCCGCCCTGTCAATGCACTAGGAGCTGCCATTGCCATCCTTGGCACATTCCTGTATTCTCAGGTAAATTCTTGCTTTGATATTTTACTTTGGCTGTGCTTGCCCTGTGTATACTTCAAACAAACTTTCTTTTCCCTGCACGAGAAGGATGACATTTTGTATATAGTATTGTCCACGTGTGGTTTGACATAGATGTGGAAAAACAGGCAGCTACTTTGTGAATATGCTTAATTTTAAATCCTTTCCGCTCAATTATAAGCAGGATGGGTTGGTAAATGATATGTTACTATCAACTGTAATTAGACTGCAGAGTATTTTAGTTCATTCTTTTGCTATAGGAGGTAATATCACTTGAAAGAGGAAATCTGAAAACATGAGGGAGTAAATACTAAATACGACTGCATAAGCTTCTGCTGCACCTGACTTATTCCTCCAATGCCATATTTATCCTAAACATTTTCTTTTGGTTGTAGCTGACGTTTTCTTTTCTTTACTTACTTTTTAAATTTCTGTTTCAGGCAAAGCAGTGAGTTCAAAAAGATGGTAATGTTCAGGGCCATGGATGAAGAAGGGATCCAGATGAAGAATGTCTCTGCCAAACCAGTAGCAAGCACTGAGGCCAATTTTGCTTGTGCAACTTATCTTGTAGATATAGGGGGGTTAGGTTTTGATATGAGGTCAAAATAATAATGGTCTATGTTGCTCTTTTCTTGTTCCTTGTTAGTGCAAACTGAACTCCAGAGCTATGAACTGTGGTCGAGTGTAATCTTGAAATAATAACTTGAATGGGAATTTGTCGATGTTTCATTCTGGGCGTGGGAAGGTAACTACCATCCAAGTCCCAGGTTTCAATGGTTGTTACTACCTTTCTTACTGGCAAATAATGGAGGTCGCAAATATGTTGCAATTTCTCTTGAGCAACAAAGATATTGCAAGTTTTCTTGACCCCTTGATATTATACAGATTAAAATTTTTCTGAATGCTTTCAGGCACATAATTCTATTGGGATATAGCACCTCGCAGCCCCATCGTTTTGCTTTTCAGGAGAATAAGCCAAACGGTATATTTACATACGAAAAATAATTTGTGAAGAAAATTTTTATATTTGTATTCTAACAATTTAAAAGCAAAGGCTGAAAAATAAACTTCGATGAAAAAACCTCAAAATCAACTCCAAACTTAAGGTTAAAAAAATCAAATTTTGGCTGATAGTATAAGCATTAGCTTAATTTGCTAAGTATTGAATGATTCTGCTAAAGAAGTTCAGTCGAAGGACTTGATCACATGTCTTACATTATAACCAAAAAAAGGAAAATAAAGTCTTGAAGGATATGTTTGAGGACAATATAAGAACATATATGCTTGTTTTTATCTGGAATATATTATTAGTATTTAGGTAGTACTGTTAAATGAGATGCACGCATGAGTCCAAAGCCCGTGGGCCTCTGTGGCTGGGAATGAACATGCTGCAGCAGGAGGATCTAGTTGATGCCTCCGTTCCATTACGTGGCTACAGTAAAACCAACAAATCGTGTGCGTTCCGGAGACCACATGGTTGCTGTGTGGACTTGTTTTTTTGGCACCACGTGGCACAGTCCAATGCCAACATTTTGCTTCTTCCGTATTATTTTGGTTCTGCACCTCATCGAAACATACACTAAGACATTGTTTGGCTAATAGAAAAGAGAAATGATTTTTCACTCATGAAAAGATACTCCCTCCGTCGCTAAATATTTAACGCTGTTGACTTTTTTAAACATGTTTGACCGTTCGTATTGTTCAAAAACTTTTATAAAATATGTAAAACTATATGCATACATAAAAATATATTTAACAATGAATCAAATGATAGAAAAAGAATTAATAATTATTTAAATTTTTTGAATAAGACGAACGGTCTAATATATTTTAAAACCAACGGCGTCAAATATTTAGGGACAGAGGGAGTATCTTTTAAATTCTAACCATTCATTCTCCCTCTTCTATTTAATCCTAACCCTTCATTCATTTCTCAATCTCAATTCCACCCCTCATTTTCCATTATCCAAACACACCCTAAAGGCTCATTTGAAACAAAGAAAAATTAGAGAAATTTTGAAGGGATGAAATCCATTGGGAAGCTCTCTTACATGGTGGGTGGAAAAAGCTTGGTCGGCTTTTTATCAAGCTTTCTTCAAAATTACTTTTCTATAATTTCTTATATTTTTCCCTACTGATTCTCTGACTTGGCCAGCTCATTTGAAACAACTTTTATACACGTATTATTAGCGATCTAAAAGCAAAAGCTGAAAAATAAATTTTGATGAAAAACCCCAAAATCAGTTTCAAATTTAAGGTTAAAAAAAATCAAATTTTGGCTGATCAGCATAAGTATAAGCATAAGCATAAGCGAAATACGAGGTTATCAGCGAGCTAAACGAGTTTTTTTCATGGACATTCACTTAGGACAAGGTTCTAAAAACCATTTAGGACTGAAATATTTTTTTGACGCAAAAGACTGAAATATTTCAATGGGTACCTAACATGGTTGCCTTAGGTACACAGCTGGTATTTGAAAACTTGGTTTAAGGGGATGTGTTCGGATCAAACGGGTGGGGAGCTTCTCTTTCCCCTACGAAAAACGAGGTAGCTCATTAACGCATGATTAATAAAAACAGTAGCTAAAAGATCAATATAAGTTTCTAAAGCAACTTTTCTTATTATTAAAAGTTCAGTAAGCAAGTATGTGCATATAAAATGAGAGTAGCAGGTGAGAAAAGTGTAGTTTGGAGCACAGACCTGCTCCCAAATTGATGGAGAAGGAGAAGGTTTAACACACGCATCTTGATTCAACACAAATCACACATCCTGGTCTATCAGTATGCCCCACAACCATATGCTCCATCCATGTCCATCATGCTTATAAGATCTTCCTCTCATGCCTTCCTTCTCCCCCCCCCACGTACTCCCTTATCACACCACAAACAACACATTTGCACTCTTTTCTAAAGAGAGAAACCCATTCTATTCTAGAGAGAGAGAGAGAGTTGGTGTAGACATTGCCAAGAACTCGGGAAGAGCAAAGCGTAGAGCGTAGAGCGATCGAGCTCGCCATGTACGCCATGACGCCGCGCTGCCAGCTCCCGCCGCTCCGCCGGTCGCCGCCGTGCCGCGCGGCCTCCACGACGCCGGCGACGGCGACGGCGCTGAGCACGCCGCCGCCGTCATGCGCCGGCCCGGACGAGCTGCGCTCCACGTGGGCGCACCGCGCGTGGACGCTGGCCGGCTCCGCCGCCGTGCTCTCCTCCCTCTCCACCTCCGCCACCCTCGCCGCCGCCGACGCCGCCGCCGACGCCAACGGCGCGGCGGCCGCCTTCGCCGCGCCGCTCGCCGCCGCGCTGGCCGCCTACTCCCTCGCCGACCTCGCCACGGGCGTCTACCACTGGCTCGTCGACAACTACGGCGACGCCGACACACCGGTGTTCGGGCCCCAGATCGCCGCGTTCCAGGGCCACCACCGCCACCCCTCCACCATCACGCGGCGGGAGCCGTGCAACAACCTGCACGCCCTGGCGCGCGCCGTCGCGCTCGCCCTCCCGCCCGCCGGCGCCGCCCTCGCCGCCGCGGGCGCGCCCCCCGCGGCGCACGCCTTCGCCGCCGTGTTCGCGGCGTGCGTGGTGCTGAGCCAGCAGTTCCACGCGTGGGCGCACGGCAACCCGCGGCGGCTGCCCCCCGGCGTCGGGGCGATGCAGCGCGCCGGCGTGCTCGTGTCGCGCGCCCAGCACGGCGCGCACCACCGCGCGCCGTACGACAACAACTACTGCATCGTCAGCGGCATGTGGAACGCGACGCTGGACAGGCACCGCGTTTTCGAGGCGATGGAGATGGTCGTCTTCCTCCGCACCGGCGTCCGCCCGCGGTCGTGGGACGAGCCGGACGCCGCCTGGACGGAGGAGGACGCCGCCGACGCCGCCGCCGTCGCCGGCAGTGACACTTCGTTGGATACACAGTGAGCATTGATTCTGACTGATGGTATGTACATACAGAAACCATACTAAGATGATACAAATTACAGAAGAATATGTTCTACTCCTAATAAGAGACATTATCAAGAACTGATAGAGTCTCAGTAGAGGGAGAGAGGCATTGCTCAAAGGTTCAGAATTTTAGTCAGAGTGAAAAAAAGGAGACCAATTATTCATTTTTTTAAAGGTTATTTCAAATGAGCATTATTCTTGAGGGTTCTGTTGCCATTTGCAAGTCCATGGTGTAGACAAAAGAACAAGATAAATATTTGTGACAATGGAATTATGTTTTTTTTTCTCGTCTTTGAAGAATTTTCGTTGTCTATGATTTTCTTGTGGTGTATATGTTATTCTGGAGGCATGTTTTAGAATATTCCTTTTCTTTTGTCATCTTGGCAGAAAATTCAGAACCAGCCAAATTTCCAGTATAGACATGGCGAACGCTGAATAGTCAGATTCAGAGAAATACACCGATGCACTTCTCTTTCTCACATAAAGAGATCCCATCTCACTGCACCAAGTACTTTCTGAAATTGTTGCACATCAAGGAATCAACAATACATCAGCAACCATCTCATTTGAGGCCCTGGTGATCATCAAGTCCTGGTTCAAAATGCACATGTGTTCTACTACTACATGTTGTTACCACTCAGCTTTTGTATGTCCTAATCTAGAGCTTCGATCTCTGATCGAACAGCAAAAGCAGCAGGAACACTGAAACAGGCGCCATTTGATCCCTTGGCTGGAAGGGCTGTTGGTTGTAGCGGTAGTCATTTTTCCAGGCGAAAAAAATGATGCAATGTGAGTCTGTACTGTTCAATGTTCAACACTCAAATAGGGCAGGATCTTCGTTTCATGAACTTGCACATCTTCCAGACAACTCCAAACAGCTGCAGGGGTACAAGAAACTACAGATGAGCAATCTCATAACCAATCGATGCAGTTTCTAATATTTCCAGTAATCCAGCAATAGGTTGCCAGTAAATTCTTCTGATCACAACCCATGAAACTGATGGAAGTAATCCAAGCAGCAAGGCATGCTTCTAGCAACTCATGTATTACAGACACTTGCATCACGGTGGTTGAGAACTGCATTGAGATGAAATGGATTTCTCCTGATTCACATTTCCTCGCCAGAGAATAATCTGTTCGTCTTTAAATAATAGGGGAACGCATGGAACCAAATCCTGCGAAATGGATAGAGAAGGCTAAAACAGTTATTCATGCTGCAGCGATTGCAAGACATCAAAGAATTATGTGCTTTCTATCATGCAAACACTAAATTGTCCAGTGTCTCTTGGCATCTATGTTGAAATGACCACCACAGTTACTTAGCTATAATATCAAGATTCATAAAAATATATGGTGCTGCTCTTTTTCTTCGGTGACCTCACCTGAATAGCAAACAAATGCAAACAGCTAATACAGTCAATTCATCTAAGCAGCTCTTTCTTAACTCTTTGCAGTTGTCAATTTGAGAATATAACAGCAATTTTATTAGGGGCAATAAGAGTTAAAATGTAGTAAAATATAAGCATAAAGTATAATAAGGGAGCAGAAAATAAGAAATTAACACATGCAGAAGCAAAAGCCTAGGATCATATCAACATACCCTGAGCTTCACACCAATTTTCTTGCAATCACTGCTACCAACATGAGAGCAATCTAACCGCAGAACTTCGATAGTCTTGAAGGCCTCCCTCACTCTATCAACAACATTAACATAAACACCATTCCTTGCTGTACAACACAGAAGTTCACACGATCAGTTACAGAAAAGTACTCAACAACACAACTGTAGGAAACAAGGTTATACAATTGTATGGCGAACGTTTTGCTAGAAAATTCCAACTTACTTAATTTCATAAGAGGTGGAGAATTTAATCCCATATTCCTCAGTTCTTTAGTTTTCTCAAAAGTCAACCTATCAGCAACATTCTGCACAAGCCTAGGGTAAATAGGAGCCAGTGGCTTCCACAACATTAGTGGTATCTCAGGCCGCTGTTTTGGATCATAATTCCGACCACGGTATAGGATAAGGATGTTTATGTTACGATATATTATTTTCCCACCTGTTTTATCCTGCACAACAGTGCACTGACATGAGTCCTAACAAAACAGGAAGTAGAGAGTAATTTCTGGTATTGCATCAAGCATGTAGTACTGCTGTGACCTCAAGATGGAAGCATATATTGTCCATGTCAAGAGTTGGCACTCCCAGACATTTGATCCTAACAGCTTCTGCTCGTTTCCAGTGATTGTGGATGTCATCAATCATATTGTGTGTCACTCCACCTTTGCCTGAGAACATGAAAGAAACATTGTGTAACTTGGAATTGTTTTATTAAAAAGAATAACAAAATACTCTTGAGAAAGAGGACCAATCAGATAATGAAATGCCACAATTGAACCAGTACACTCTGCATAATGAGGTCAATAGATGCTAAGCGTTGATTTAAATTCTACAATCTGGACTTCACTGTAATACTTTCATGTTGACATGATATCTCAATTAATGAAGGGTCATAAAGCATCAAACTTTAGTTAATCCAAGAAATGCCATTGATAAGCATCCAAATCCAAGAAATGCTATCGTACAAACGATTTTGTCCCAAAAATGCCTTCGCCGTTAGTGTTAACGACGCGGGATGGACGGAACACTAACGGCGATGGCATTTTTGGGACAAATTCGTTTGTATGATGGTATTTCTTGAAACTCATACTTGTCGATAGCATTTCTTGGATTTGGACACTTGTCAGTGGCATTTCTTGGATTACAAAATCTGGCACTTGATACTGCAAAAGCAGTGCTTTCTAATAAAATTGCCTAATTAATTCGTCATGAACATACTACCAGTTAGTGCCCAATCAATAGAAAAAAGTGCAAAACAATGAAATTTTGTAAATTTAAAGCTTCTACGAGCTAAAACATTAGAAATGAATTCCACTTCCGAGCTCACCCAAATTGATCTGCCGGGAGCAGTCGCTGTGCCGGTACCTCTCCACGAGCTGCGCCACCTCCTCCTCCGCCAGCGGCTCGCCAAGAACCTCCTCCCTGCTCGTCGCCGCCGCACCCGTACCCTCCCCGCGCGCCGCCGCCGCGGCGACGCCGTCCCATGGCCGGTCGAGCCGGCCGGGCCCGAACGGCGAGAACCGGGTGGGCTCCCGGAACCCGATGGGCCTCCACGCCGGGTCCGTCTCCGAGTAGGAGTACCGGAAGTCGAACGGCAGGTCGGAGCTCGCCGGCTCCGGCGGCCTGATCCTGCCGCCCTGGTCCTCCTCCTTCTTCTTCTTCGAGGGAGCTCGAGGCGGGCGCTCCGCGAGCCGCGTGAACGGCGGGTCGTCGTCGGGATCGGAGAAGGGCGGCGCTCGGTGGTGGTTGAGGCGGCGGGCGATGGCCTCACCGGCGGCGGTGGCGCGCCGCCATGGGAGGAGGAGAAGGTCGCGAGGTAGAAGCATGGATGGGCCGGAGAGCGAGAAGAGGAGTGGTTGGGTGGGCTTTTGACGATGGAAGCCATGCACCGAAGTACGTGGGCCTAATGGGCCTATAGTTGATACAGAAAATTAGCTGATAGTCTATTTTCCCTCGCTCAATTATAGCCATGCAAAGTCTGATTTTCGTACCATCAATTCTTTTTTTTAAAAAAAAAACTCACAGATATCATGCGTTACGGCGGATTATTCGTTATAAAATTTCAATGGATGGACGAGATATATTATGGACATGTAAAAACACCTCAGATATAAAAATGAAATACATTTTAATGGTTTTTTTATAGCGTACTACATTAAGTGATCAATGAATGTTGAGTTACCTCATAATCAATGAAAAATGATAACTGTCAATATATAATGTCTATTCGATGGTTGTGATGAAGCATGGAAATAATCCAATGCCTCTTATTTTGTGGGTGATGTGGCTCAATGCCTGTCTGACATCACATGAAAAAAAATTAAATATCTTCATGGGACCCACATGACACTTTAGTCACCACCGACATCTTCTTCCCCCCAACTCTCCATCTCTATTCTCTCTCTTCCAGTCTTCCCTCTCTCTCATGTATCTGGCCAGTAGTGGCAATTAAGGGGTAGTAGCGTCTCCATAAATCTGTTGGAATTAATAGATGGGCTAAGGCCCATTCGAAGATTAATTATTTGGAAAATCACAAAGGTCCACCTCATGGGATGGCATGCATGTGGAGTTTAGTACCACCTTGCTTATTCTAGGAGAGGGGGACCTCCTTAAAAGGGAGGATGCTCTCCTAGCCACTTGAAGCATGTGTGGTGGAGAGAAGAGGGGAAACACGCGCGCGCGCTCGCTCGCCTCGCAGGGCAGGCGGCGCGCGTGCACGACGTACGCGTCCTTTTACGGTTTCTATATAAACCGAGCCGCCGTCGCTCGTAGTCTACTCCATCCCGCTCGCCGGCATCTGTGCTGCACCGGCGATCGGGAGCGCACGCAACCGCGAATAGTTCCTGCCAAGCAACCGGTCTTTCCGCCACCTCGGTACGTTTTCGACATGTTGCGCATATTTGATCTGTTCATGTTTTACTGCTTAGTTTATATATGTAGATCTAATGATGTGTTCATGCTAGTTTACATCTGCAATGTCATGATTTATTTATGGAATAAATTAAATCATTATGTGCTTATAATTTTAACAATCCAAAAACCTTATTATAGGCGTTGTGATTTTACTATGGCTGTTTTTGCCGATGCACTGAGGCCGGATAAATTCACCGGTGTGCACTTTAAGAGATGGCAGATCAGGGTCACTCTGTGGCTGACAGCTATGAAATGCTTCTGGGTGAGTACTGGCAAACCTGAAGGAATTCTTACTGCTGATCAGCAGAAGCAATTCGAGGAAGCCACTACTCTCTTTGTGGGATGCATTCTTAGCGTTCTTGGCGATCGTCTGGTCGAGGTGTATATGCACATGACCGACGCTAAGGAGTTGTGGGATGCACTGAATACTAAATTCGGTGCTATTGATGCTAGCAATGATCTATACATCATGGAGCAGTTTCATGACTATAGGATAGCTGACAACCGTTCTATAGTCGAACAGTCTCATGAGATACAATCCATGGTTAAGGAACTCGAACTCCTTAAGTTTGTCTTACCCGACAAATTTGTGGCCGGGTGCATTATTGCGAAACTACCTCCATCTTAGAGAAGTTTCAGTACTGCACTCAAACACAAGAGACAGGAATACTCCGTTGAGGGGTTGATAGCGTCTCTTGATGTTGAGGAGAAAGCTCGGGAAAAGGACGCCGCGTCTAAGGGCGATGGTGGGCAGTGCAGTGCTCTAATGTTGTGCACAAGGCCTAGAACAAGAGTAAGGGGAAATACAAAGCTCAACAGACCACCAACTTCAAGAAGCAGAAGAAGAACAACAACAATCCTAATCAGGATGAGAGGACTTGCTTTGTGTGTGGCCAACCTAGTCATCTGGCTAGGAAGTGTCCACAGCGCAAGGGGATGAAGGCACCTGCAGGGCAGACTTCTAAGTCTGCTAATGTGACCATTGGCAACACTGGAGATGGATGCAGGTATGATAATTTACCTACTGTTTTTTCAGTTAATCAGTCTACTAATTGATGGGTTGATACTGGGGCCAATGTACATGTTTGTGCTGACATCTCATTGTTTTCTTCTTATCAGGTCGCACGGGGTTCCACCGTCCTAATGGGGAATGGGTCACATGCTTCTGTTCATGGTGTTGGCACGGTAGATCTGAAGTTTACTTCGGGAAAGATCGTGCAGCTGAAGAACGTGCAGTATGTCCCTTCTATCGACAGGAATCTTGTTAGTGGCTCCCGTCTGACTAGAGATGGATTTAAGTTGGTTTTTGAGTCTAATAAAGTAGTCGTGTCTAAACATGGAAATTTTATTGGTAAAGGTTATGAGTGCGGAGGCTTGTTCCGCTTTTCCCTTTCTGATTTCTGCAATAAGTCTGTGAACCATATTTGTGGCAGTGTGGATGATGAGGCTAATGTTTGGCACTCACGTTTATGTCATATTAATTTTGGCTTGATGTCTCGGTTTTCCAGCATGTGTTTAATTCCTAAGTTTTCCATTGTCAATGGTTCTAAGTGCCATAGTTGTGTGCAATCGAAGCAACCTCGCAAGCCTCACAAGTCTGCCGAGGAGAGAAACTTGGCACCACTAGAACTCCTACATTCAGATCTTTGTGAAATGAATGGGGTGTTGACGAAGGGTGGAAAACGTTATTTTATGACATTGATTGATGATGCTACTAGATTTTGCTATGTGTACTTGTTGAAAACGAAAGACAAGGCTCTAGACTATTTTAAAATTTATAAGGCAGAAGTTGAAAATCAACTTGACAGAAAGATAAAAAGACTCAGGTCTGATCGCGGTGGAGAGTTTTTCTCAAACAAGTTTGACTTATTCTGTGAGGAACATGGCATCATACATGAGAGGACGCCTCCCTATTCTCCCAAGTCTAATGGGATTGCTGAAAGGAAGAATCACACACTGACTGACTAGATCTATAGCTGCAAAGATTATCTGTTCCATGGAGTCTTGAGTTGATTTCATGGATTAATTTGTCTCAAACTTTTGGTAGGTTATATTAGCGCTAGAGCTAACTGTAGGATCGAAACACAACAACTAAGCCAACCAGAGGGGGGTGGTGAATTGTTGGGATACCCAAAAAAACAAAACTTTAAAAGTTACCCTCAAATTCGACGGATCGCAGTCTGACCGAAGTAGTTGCGCCGGTCTGACCGCCTGGTTGCCGTCGG
The DNA here is from genome assembly GCA_000338895.3 of Oryza meridionalis. NCBI lineage: Eukaryota > Viridiplantae > Streptophyta > Magnoliopsida > Poales > Poaceae > Oryza > Oryza meridionalis. The sequence continues at coordinate 4,977,715 of CM002531.2, forward strand.
TCTGACCGATGAAGATCGATTGGCCGAACCGCCGAAATCGCCTGTAGCTCCCTGTCGCCGCCGCCGGTCTGACCGCTGGTGTGTCACCGGTTAGACCGCCGAAACCCGGTGAAATACAAATCGAAGAACTCTTAAAGTGGATGACGACTTTATTGATTCTCTCTGTGTTTACAAAGTGCACCAACAACACTCCTTACAAAAATTTCGACTAAACTCGAAACCCTAACTCAACTATCAACTCAATTGCTCTCAAAAGCAATACCGGGAAGCCTCACGCTCCCTCTCTATTTATACCCGAGGTAGGCAACCTAAAGCCACGAACCAAACTCATACTAGAAGTCCTAATCCCCATAGAAAACTCTCTAGTACAAGAAACAAACTTTACATAACCAATCATACCAAATTTGGACTCCTTCCAAATTCGAGTCCACATCCCATACGCACACAATACCTCCATCATATGCCATATGGAATCTTCATCAACCACGTGCATTGAACTCTAGCCTTAGTATCCCGCATGATCTCTGACCACCACGGACGTAGTCTTATCCCCAAGCCGACTCCCGATCCATCACCGCAAATACTCTCCCGGCATCTCGAGTCACCTACACATAGAACAAACAAAGAAACCATATTCCGAGACCAAGCTATCCCCAACTTGACTCATTAGTAGCAAACGACAGTATTACATACGCATAGTATCCATCTAGAAGCCATAATCATGAAATAATCACGGATATCCAAATAAACAACCCGAAACCGAAACCGATACAGAGTTGGCCGGTTAGACCGCGCGCGGGCTGCGCCGGTCTGACCGCGCAATACATGCCGGTCTGACCGGCAGCGCCTGCCTGGTCTGACCGAACCCAAATCCAGCAGTATTTGTAGATCACCTGTGAAATCCAATCATTTCCAAAACCACTTCGCAAATAAATTCCAAATAACAAAACCAATAATCTCCGATGCTAATTGTTCATCATAGAATAATAATAAAAAACATCTTGATTTTACACTAACCTTCATATATTTGTTCCAAGGTCTATTTTCATGGAGTCTTGAGTTGATTCCAGGATTTGTCTCAAACATTTTGTTCGGTGTAAATCAGTCGATCTTTCATTGCTTGGAAACGTGTACAGATCGCATATATTGTCCTGACCTGTTTTTTTTTTTGTTTCTATCCATTTCTTTGTTGATTTGAATGGTAGATTCATCTTCTTGTCTAGCTCGTTGTCCACATCTGTTGGAAGCAGTACGGGCTATTTTGTAGGAGTACTACTCTCAGTCGCCAGTAGATCTGCATAATATATATAGGGGAGCATGTAGGATCTGTGAATGAACTGTTTAATATATTAGGTCTGGGAAAGAACAGAAAGGATATGCCAATCCATCTAGGGTTTCTATCTATCTTTCATATGTAATACAACCCCGTTTTAAAATATAAATATTTCTAGCATAATATCTTGGTTCAAAATAAAGCTATTTTCCCCTACCATCTCTCAACTAATCACAATCATTATCCATTTAATTTCTTCACCTATTTTTTCTTCTCAACCAATCACAATCTTTTTTAATTATTTTTACATTCTCTCTTAATACTCGTGTCTATAAAAAATACTTACATTTTGTGATGTAGGTACCGTAGTAGCTAGCTAGGACAGGGCGAATTAATGAAATGCTGTGTCTTTAATTAGCATACAGTTTGCGTTTTTACTAATTTGTGGGTCACACACACATATTTTTATTACAGTTTATGTTTCCACTTTGTGTACGTAACACACACACACACACGGACACACTCGTGTGCATATGGAGTATATAGATACACCTAGCTAGCTCTCTCTGGTTCAGTCCACATACCCTCGAGTATATAGATACACTCGATATGTAAGCTTTTATTTCATAACAGCGAATTTTAATATATATGTCTGGCATGGTTTATATAAATTTTTACCCTTAGAAATTATGATATATATATGTGGCACATCTATTGCCTGAATTTGGTGCATATATACACACACACACATCATATTTTCATCATTGTTTACACTGAATGGGAACAAAAATGATTTTTCAGATGGCATCAATGAAGCAAGAGAAGGATGCTAGAATTATAGTTCTAGCATTAGCGGCACCTGGAACTAAATTCAAGCCTCCCCAAACGAGAAAAAGGAATAAAGCTTCTTCATCCAATCATGCCAAATCAAAAAGGGCATCGACTGAAGGACCTTCAGGTATGTGATCATGAATCTTTGTGATTGAATGTTTCATCCTTGCAAAAAGAAGGGGTAAAAACGAAAAAAAAAGGAGAGTTTTTGTTTTATGAAAACTACTGGGAATATATATGGATGTTGCATAATTTGGATAGTCCATATATATTGCTAGTAGTTTTCATAAAACAAAAACTCTTTTTTTCTTCTTTTTTTAAACAATATAGAGTGAAAACCGAAAACTACTAATTAAGTGGTACAATACTTTTTCTAGGTATCACCAAGCTGAAGGAATCAACAACATTTGCTCATGGCAAAGACCAAATTATAGAGGAAGCAACTGGTAATTTGTAAATTATAAACTAATTCTGTTTGAGATATTAGGAAGTAAATGAAGTTGAATAATAGCCAAAGTCTTCCATAAAAAAACTGTTATCTTTCTTTGGATTTTTGCAGACTTTGTGCACCAAATTGGCACTGTGAACAACATACAACAAAACCAGGAGGAGCCAGCAGGTGAGCAATTGTAACTCATCCATGCAGATTAATTTGGAGCATTTTAGCAAATGCGGGCAGCTTTAAATACAAAGTGGCATATTATATATATATATATATATGTATATATATATGTATACTAGAAAAAATAAGAGATGCTTCCATCGTCCGTCAAAAAACCGGGCAAAAAAACCAAGTTTGTCCGATAAAAAAAAACCGGGCGAAAAAAGTGCGAAAAAAACCAAATATATCAGATCCAGAAAAAAGGGGAAAAAAACCGGGCCAAAAAAACCCAAAATTGTCCAATCCAAAAAAAACCAGGCGAACAAAAATGTGCGAAAAAAGAAAAGAAAAAACAAAATAGCAATAAAAAAAAAGTCCGACTCGGTGTCGTAAAAAAATAGTGATAAAAATTAAAAAAAGTCCGACTCCTCGTTGCGATTCCCTCTCAGGAAAAAAAAAGATCCGACTCTAGATCCGAGTCCCACTCCTCTCGGTTTGAGTCCGATATACTAGGCACCACTTCTCTCGTTTCAATCTATACCGTGATATTTCATACATCTTGGTGAAAAAAAATTGATGTGCTGGATTGAAGATCTGTTTGCAAAGACGGAACCTACATGTCGAGAGCATTCTATTTTTATATGATTTTAATTTTTGGGTTTGTACATTTGCATTTGAGTCCCTGTAATTTTTATATTTACATTTGAGTCCTTATAATCTTGCAATAAGGTGCTTTTGGTCTTTTTTTTAAAAAATAAATAAATAAAAGGGATAGAACAAAGGCAGAAAGATGCATAAAAAGAAAAAGGAAAGCCACACAAAAAATAAAATAAACAAAAAACAACAACAATAAAAGTCTATTTCCCCTAAGTGGCGAAAAAAAACTGTAGATGCAAACGGAAAAAAAATCCGATTCCTATAAAAGGCAAAAAAATGTGGTGAATAAAAAAACGCTAGATCCGATTCCTTTAAAAAGGGAAAAAAAATCTGATTCCTGTAAAGGCGAAAAAAAAAATCCAAAAAAGCATCTAAAAAAGTTCGTAAGTTTCCCTAAGAAAGTGGCAAAAAAATGGTTCGTAAAAAATAAAAATCTGGTTCGTATAAAATAAAAAATGCACGCGAGAAAAAAAGGAAAGGGTGAAACAAAGTCTAATTTCTAATCAGTATAAATCTCTTCTCTATCTCTAATGTAATCTAACTATTTAAAAATAAAAAATGCACGAGAAAATAAAAAGGGTAAAAAAACGTGTGAGAAAAAAGTCAGAAAAAATCACAAAAAACACGATGAAATGGTTTTTCCATCTTCTTAAAAAAATAAAAAAAGCGTGAGAAAAATTATTTCCATTGTCGGCAAAAACTTTTTAAAAAAACATGCGAGAAAAAGACTGTTAGAAAAAATGCGCCATTTCTAAAAAAAATGATTTGAATAAACCACGCAAGAAAAAAACACTATCTATATAAAAAAAATCGCTCTGTAAAAACTGTCAGAAAAAAGCTAAATTGATGGACGCTTGTGTCGGATAGGTTCATCGATTTTTTACCATCTACTACACCGCTTTTATTTCATCATATATTCTCATGTATTGGAAAAAAGCAAAAAAATAACATTCAGAAAAAAAAGGCAAAAAAAAATCACGCGAGAAAGTAATTGTCAGAAAAAATAGGCAAAAAACACGCGAGAAAAGCAAAACAAAAAAGGGGAGAAAAATATGGTTTTCGTCATCAGTAAAAAAAGGAAAAAAAACATGCTAGGAAAAAACTGTTAGAAAGAAATGCGCTATTTCTGAAAAATGGTTTGAGAAAATCGCGCAAGAAAAAACACCGTTTATAAAAAAAAAGCCGCTCATTAAAATACAAACATTATAAAATTTCATACTCATTTGAATTGAGTATATACTCAATTTGAACCATGGAGCCCGGGCACCATGGAGCACTAAACAAATCTAATATATATATATATATATATATATATATATATATATATATATATATATATATATTATGACTGAATTTCTACACCCGGGTATAGAATAGTTATTCTATACCCCCTCCCTCCAACCCACCTCCTCTCCTTCTAAGGGCCCAAAACCCACCTTCCACCTCAGCCAAAGGCTAGTCAAAGGTCCCCCACATCGGTCAAATCTCGGTCAAACCCACAGTGACTTCCCCTACCACCCCCTCTCTTCTTAGCTCTCGTCCCGGAACGACGTAGTAACATCTTGTTCATCGTGAAGTAACACCGGTGTTTTACTTGCAGTAACAGAATTGAAATTTAGTCATAATATAGTCATGATGGATCTACTTTTGATAAGCACTTTTTTTCGAACATCATGGTGCAAACGGTTTAAAAAAATCATACATCACATGAGAGATATTGTTATTCGAAGCTTGGATTTTTTGGATCTTGACTCTCCACAAGTAATAATACTATAGTATTACTACTCGTTACTACTATCTGTAATGTGTTACTACAATCCCATAGCGACGTTACTGTAAGTGTGCAGTAAAGACCATAAGTTTTGTAGTAACAATGCGCCTTATTGCAATTTTTGAATAGTGTTACTGCATAAACTGTGGTAACGTGCACCTCCCATGTAGTAACACTTCTACTTTGTGCGGTAACAAATATATTTAGCATGTGAGACTTTTAACCCATATTTTTCTTTTGATTTCTGGTTTACTACAATTTCACCACGATGTTACTGCCAAAGGTGCAGTAACGTTCTATATGTTCTACGGTAACAAAGTGTTTTACTGCAGTTCTTAGATTGTGTTACTGCATAAACATGCGGTAATGTATAACTGTCAGGTGGTAACGTGGATCGGGAGGATATATATAACTTGTGATCCCCCTCTCTCTCTCGCTTCCCCTCCCCCTTCCGCCTCCTCCCGATCCCCCCTCTCTCTCTCTCTTCCCCTCCCCCTTCCGCCTTCTCTGTTGCCCCCCCTCTCTCTCTCTCTTCCCCTCCCCTTCCCCTTCCGCCTTCCCCTTCCGCCTCCTCCCGATCCCCCCCTCTCTCTCTCTCTTCCCCTCCCCTCCCCCTTCTGCCTTCTCTGTTGCCCCGATTTCTCTTTTTTCTTATTCCATTTTTTTTCTGTTTTTTCTCCCTAAAACATTTTTTCTCGGAAAATAAAAAATAAATTGTCAAATTCAAGACTTGAACCCATAACCTCATAGTTCAAAGCACATTCCTCTAACCAATTCATCTAATGATGCTATTTGTTTCAAGTATTTTGTGAGAAAGTAATATGATTATCAATTCTAATATCTTTCACTACCGAAACTCATAACATGTTATTATGCTCCAGTAGTAACATTGTTGTAAAAGTACAGTAACACGTGACGTTACTGTAGAACACATAGGACGTTACTGCACTTTTGGCAGTAACGTCGTAGTAAAATTGTAGTAGACCAGGAATCGAAACAAAAATATATGGGTTAAAGCCTCACATACTAACCATATACTTGTTACTGCACAAAAGTAGAAGTGTTACTACATAATAGGCGCATGTTACCACTTCCAAGTAGCTGTGTTACTGCACGATAATCGTAGTTTTACTATGTCATTTTTACGAAATGAAGATCGAATAGGTGGGCTATAGGTAAAGTCTGTAGGTGGCTTTGAGCGAGGTTTGATTGATGTACGAGTGTTTTGAACAATTTTATACATTTGGTAAAACCACGTTACTGCATGTATATACGCATGTTACTGCAAATTACATACTATGTTACTGCATATGGAGTGTTAAAGTTCAAAATGCCAATATTTGAAAAGCCATATCTCACAAGATATGTATTATTTTTTAAAACCGTTTTCACAATGATGCTATAGTGTTACTGCATGTGGAGGTTTAAACTTCAAAATGCATCTACGTACTCCCCTCCTCAAGAAACCGTTCTTCTTCCCTCTTTTCAAGAAAACCGGTCTCCTCCCTCCAATATAGTGTTACTGCATGCATGTATATGACATTACTGCAATTTTGACAGTAATATTATAGTGAATTGCAGTAAATCAGGAATTGAAACAAAAATATATGGGTTCAAAGTCTCAAATAGTAACTATATACTTGTTACTGCACAAAAGGAAAAGTCTCAAATGCTAACTATATATATACATATGTATATATATACATATGTATATATATACATATGTATATATATATACATATGTATATATATACATATGTATATATATACATATGTATATATATATATACATATGTATATATATATATACATATGTATATATATATATATATATATATGTATATATATGTATATATATATATATATGTATATATATATATATATATATATATATATATATATATATATATATATATATATATATATATATATATATATATATATATATATATATATATATATATATATATATATATAGCGGAGAAGCCATGGGAAATAGGCAAATAGCCAAAGATGGCATCACCGTAACTCGGCCATCTCATTAAATGTAACCCTTATTCAGAACACCACCACACCGTTCGGGATCACCGCGACTTCAGCACGCTACTCGACCCCTCTTCCCCCCGTTTCGGAGAAGATGTCTTAGGGAGGTTACGAGCACTTGGCTCTGATACCAGCTCTAACCCAGGGCAGTGACTAGGGGTCTAGTCACCAGATATGAGGATAGGAATGCAGTATCTATATGCAATCTTGGATGTGAGATTAGTATGTGACAATTGGATGGCAATCCAGGTTGTTAATTTTTTTTATTTTTTTATATTATTATGCAAACATAAATGCAGTACAGGAAGTAAAGACAAGCTGTAAATACGAATTATGTACAAGATATAAAATTAGATATTTAGAACATAGTAGGTTTATATAGAACGGTCCAGGTGTTTATTCATATACCTTGATAGGTTGAAGGTAGATCCTTCTGAAGATTACACTAAGGACTTGGTACAACACGTTCGTAATTATACAGGTACAGGACTCTCACAAGGACTCTTACATAGACTCTCACACTTAGACTCTCATGAGTCTTTTATTTAGGTTATACTATAGTACTAACACTTAGATGGAGTGGAGTGGAGTGTGATGGCTGGTGGAGAGGTGAGAGGAATGGTTGAGTGAGATGTGTTGTGTGTGAAATGCGATGCCCGTGAAATGTGATGGTGAGCCCTTTATATAGCGCTCGGTAGAGAATCTTCATGATATCTCTTCTTGACCTCAGAGAGTTTATGATACCCCTTTAGACTTCATGGAGAGAATCTTTGGTGATGACGCTTTAGACCTTTAATAAAGATGTCATAATATCGCCTTTTGACTATGGACTTATCTTATCTGGAATAGTGTAGATTCCTTATCTTGAATAGTGATCTTTGTCGGGGATGACAAGATCTTTATTCATTATCTTCGTTGATTATCGTGGGTGCTGATTGCTCCGTGTCGATCTCTGACGGCTTTGTTTTTTGAAACCACTGAGCCAGGCTTCTGTAGTAACTTTTCTTGGAGCATTCATTTCCAAAATCCGGTTTAATTATGCGCCCTGCTCCCTTGAAGTATTCATAACTTTGGTTGTAATATTTGCTGATAAAAATCCTTGTGATCTTGTTTTGGAAAACCAGCTGATATTCATAATCTGTGGTGATAGCTTCTTCAATTTCTGCAGCTTCAGAAAATAATCTCCAATTTTCATGATTAGCAATTGTTGTATATATTTCTTCCTCTTCATCCGATAGTTTGCTAGGACCGTCTTCTTGAAAATTAAATTGTCCATTCATGATATATATATAATGAATTGCTGGACGAACAGGTGGTGTGAATTTTGGTGGTATGGAGGAGAAGAGAATCCTGTATCTTCCATGTCCAAGTCTCCTGCAGACATCTTTCACAGCGCTTCCTAAATCAGATTGAAGGATCTGATCGAGGGTTGCATAGATGGAATTCACAAGACCATGATCTATAATGGTTTGGAGAGATATTTCTTCATGGTTGTATGTGGGTAGGTTCCGGAATCTTTGGAGATTTATCTCAGCTTTGAGAACCAGAAATCTATAGGATGGGTCAGAGATTGCCTGATCATCTAACCTTAAGAGAGGGAGCATATATATGATTACTCGTATGGCTGGGTTTCTTTCTCTTCTTTCTAAGAGATCAAAGAAATAATCTTGGAGTCCAAGGAATATTTTCATTTGTCTCTCCTTAAACTTTTGCCAAACAAGATCGAGGATGTCTTGCCCAAAGCAAGATAAAATTTGCTCCGTCTTGAAGCTTAATCTAGGTTGGAGATTTTCGTATGTGGTACTCATGGGATTTTGGCTTTTAAGTTTCTTTTGGCAAGAATCTTTGTAGGCACAAGATGTACATGGTGCTTTTGGCTGGGTCCAGAGTATATATTGTGGAAGGAATGAATTGGGATGATTATGCAGTATGTATGGTGTTTGGGGAATGGTATCATACTTTTTTGTGGATGATGATGGTTTATTATGTGGAAAAGATTGCAATAGGTTATTGATATTTATGTGGAAAGCAACCATGCTCGAAGCAGGATCTGTTGAGATCAAAATCTTATCTGAGAATACCTTGGTATTCTTATCTGTTGCCATAGATTGTTCAACTTCCATGGGAAGTTTATCTTAGCCATCACGGGATTTCTCCTCGCGATAATCTAGTAACCTCTCCTCATGATGAGGGATATCTTGTAGTTTAGCCCTTTTTTCTGTTATCTTTTGATCTGAGGGCACGAAATTTTTGAAATAATATGCCAGGCCATTTAAGGCATGAGCTTTTTCTTTTTTGTTTTTTGCCTGCCACAAGAGGTTTAATAACCCTTGTTGTAGCTCTGTTACTCTGAAATTGTGATTAAATCGTTATCCATGGCCTCTGGGCAGTTGGGGCAGTCTCCATGAACTCATATTCGTGAACCATTCAGACTTCTGTGAAGCCATTTCCCTGCATATATATTCAAAATTTTTAGTAGCTTTTAATAAATATCTATCTTCCCATGATGTCTTACCTGGCAAGTCCATAGATTTTGGGAAAGAATTGTCATGTAAATATATTGTATTCACAACTTGTTCTCTTTTGGTCTGAACAAGCTGGTCAAGAATCTCATCTGTGTTAGACGAAAATCTTAGGCTCACCTGTTTGCCCATTATCTCAAATTGAATATCTTCGTTTGTGACAAGGAAGGGACGAATGAGTGATAAAAACGGTGTTCCTAAAATAACATCTTGCTTAAGATTTTTAACGAGTAGAAAAGATTTTTCAATGCAAACTTCAGATATTCAAATATAGATTTCAGGGATTTGATATTCTACTGTTAAAAGTCCTCCATCTGCCCCACGAATTCTGTGGGCGGCTTTACAGAAATATTTATGAGGGATAATACCTTCTCGAATGCAATTGACATCAGCACCAGAATCAATTAAAGTGATATGCTGAAAGTAGGATCCGTCTATAAAACGATACATAACTTCTGTGTACCATTTTTGCTTCATATATTTTTGAATGGTTCCAACAACCTGATCATCTTCTTGAATTGGTTTGTCCTTTTCTTCCATATGGAATCCTTCTTTTAATTCTAACATGTATAGACGCTTTCTTATTTCTTCTAAATCTTGTTTCATAATTTTTTGGTCTTCGAATAGGCTGATCAAATCTGGTTTCTCATTCTTCTTTTTCTGTTCATCTAATCTTTTGAACACTTCATCAATAGAGAGGAATTTGCTCTTTTGAATATCCTTTTTTAGTTTATCCTTATCAATCTTGACTCTTGAAAGGAATTTTTCGAGAACTCTTCTTTTTTCTTCTGGATCTTGAATGGTTTCAAAAGTATCGAGAACAAATTCTTCTAAACTGGTTAAAACAAGTATATTTTCATCAGACTCTTCTTCTAAATTATCTGGCTCATAACAAGAGCAACCACTGTCTTGGCAACAATTAATCTCTGCATTTTTTTTCTTCATCTGAACTTGAGTCATTGTCTATATTATTTAGTATTGCTTCAAGTTTTTCTTTAACATCTTCTGATTCTGAATCTAACAAGGCTTGGATCTCTTTTTTAACTTTGGATTTGAAACATCTGTTAGCTATGTGTCCTTTCAAGTCACATTTGTAACAAATGGTTTCTTTGCTTTCAGTGTCGTGTGTTCTTATATTCTTATTATAAATTCTTTTTGGTTTTCTTTTGGTAGCTTGAAAGCTCATCTTGCTTTTATCATTTGGTTTTGTCAAAGGTTTGGGATGGGTTTTTCTTTTTCTATAGACATAAGGATCTTGAAAACCAAACTGATAGCAAAAATCTCCCATTTCTCTTTTACCAAGAATCCTTTGTTTTTTGAGTTGATCTTTGATTTTTAGGTCATTGCAAAGCTCAGCCCTTACTAATTGTATCTTTTGTGTGATTTTTTCAATATCTAGATAGTGATAATTTATACTCCCTCCCCCTTCTTTTCTTAAGGAATTTCTAACCTTTTCAGCAAATAAAGGAGGTAAACCAGAAATATATTTTTCTTTCCAAAAGTCTTGATTAGGTTTTGGTAGGGTATATAGTTTTGACAAGAAAGTATCTTTATACCATCTAAAATCTGACATTGTTTTATATTTTAAATTTATCAATTGCTCTCTATTTTTTTCATAGATATCATGATAGTTTCCGGCAAAGTGATAAATTATGTTATAGATTAAAGTGGCTAAGGCATCAGAAATGTTACCGATTGGATTCCCATTACCATCTCTATCGGGCAATGGCCTTCCTTGATCATCCTTTTTAACTGCGCAAAGAATCTCCTGTCTTTGAGTTTCATTTAAATAATTATTCCACCATCCTTTTAATTGACCAGAAAACCCAATGACAATCATATTGGCAGCTTCTCTTTCTTTGTTTCCATTAGCTATGCAGGCATTAGCATACATAATCATTTGATGACATAAAGTAAAGATTTGATATTCAGTAAAGCCATCTAAGTTCCATTCTACAATTTCTTTGCCATTGTAGTAAGTCATATTTTGAATCTGAGGCATTTCCTCAAACTGTAGGTCTGCACAAGTTGGTCGAGGGTAATAATTCCTAGTTGTGGAAGTAAGAGTAGAAGGTTTAAAAATCTTGTTGACCATATCATATTTTTCATTATCAGAAATCTCATTGATATTTTTATTTACTTTTAAATTATTTAGTTTTAAGGCTAGCTCACTGACTAGTTCTTCAGAAATTGCGGGTCCAAAAGCCTTTTGTTTTCCAAGTTTGATGTTAGGATCAATTGTTGGGACAAACATAGGACTAACAGACTGAGAACTAGAAGACTGAGAATTAGAGGGAATATTTATCTTTACCTTAGGTCTTCCTGTTTTGTAGCCTTCCATAAGGATTGTCTCTATTCGATCTGTTTGTTGACCAAGAGAACGTAGAGATATGTTTGCATAATTTTGTTGTTCTACCAAATGTCCTATGTGTTCAACCTTTGCTGTTTCTCCATATGTATTTTTAGAAATACTTTTTAGTGGACAAGCTTTTCCTCCATTATGAGATAATTGAATGGATTCAAATGGAGGATGAACAGAGTCTACCTTGTTTCCACTGGTTGTCTCCCATTCTGTAGAAACCTTCTTGATAACAGTTAAATCTTCTGCTTCGGATTTTTGCTCTTTTTTCATCATGTTTTTTCCTTTGAAGAATTCTTCGAAGTGTCTGACTTGGCTACTTTCATACCAATCAAAGAAAAAGATGTTCTTCCTTTGTTCTCTCATTTCTTTGTGCCAAAGTTCTCTTATCTTTAGTCTAAATGGTTCATCGACCCTTTCAAAGTATCTTTTCATCTTGGGTCGGTTCTTTTGAAGCCTGAGTTCTTTTTTAAGCAAATCTTTATCAATTTCAAACTCATCTTCTTCTATGGCAATAACAAAGCCAACATCAAGCTCGATAACATTGATATCGAAGTCTGAGATTGAAGGTTCGTTGGAGTTGTCTTCATAGGTAGCATAGACAACATTTTGAGGTTTTGTCCTAGGCCTAGAATCTAGACTGACAGAAGGTCTAGACTGGAGAAAGGCTTTTTGTTTTGAAGCAAATGTTATCTCAACATCTCCGTCTGGTGTTTCAATCAAGGATTCGACTTCTGATTGATCCATAGACTTAGGTTCAACAGCTTGAGATAAAACCCATTTCTCAGGCAGGGTGATCTCATCCCATTTCAGGGTTTTGGGGGTAGTATATCTGTTATTAGGATTGGTTTGAAGGAGAGTGGTTAGGCCTTTTGGTGTATAATGTTTGGCACAAGGTGCTAAAGTTGTCATGGCTTTGTAGTAAACTCTGTAGGTAACAGAGATGTTTTCACTCCATGGTTCTAGTTCATAACCAGATATTTGTAAGTTGAGAGTGAGAACTTTATGGATATTTGTGTCTGAGAGGGATACAGAAAAATCAGGAAAGGTATTAAAATAAACAGGGCCATTACTGAGGCTGGCTTCCACCATGCCAAGTAAGGAATCTTTGAACCTTTTATTTCTGCAATCTCTTAGACAAGCCAGAACAGAGACGTTCAAACCCTTTCTAGTCAAGGATCTGATAGCAACTTGTATAAGATCAAAGTGAAGGTAGTGATATTGATGTTTAGCTCTTATAGAATTGATTTCTCTTTCTGAAAGAAGATGCAGGGTTTCATGCAAAGAACTAATTGGAATAGTTTTTTCAATTGTTTTAATATAGTAGTCACTAAGTAACGAAAAAGTACCTACATGATATATTTCCTTAATATTAATCTTAGGAATCTTCCAGTTGGAAATACTTTTCTCAATATCCTCAAAAGATATAGATGAAGCATTCTTTACCGACAGTGTGCCAACAGACTTCTCGCTATTGCACGAGGCTACAGATCGATCATTGGCTCTTCGTGATCTAACCAACCAAGATATCTTATACGAAAGATAGGAAAATAGGTAGGTAGTTACCAGACAACGGCGGGGAATTCTCCCACAATTATGATCAACCTATTTGGATATGATGTGTTCCAGTCAACGGCAGGGAATATTTCCCACAATTAAGTTCAACCTTTGCCTTTGATAAGTGCCCAGTCAACGAATTACGCCGACAAACGCCTTCTACGGCTCAACAAGGCAACACGACTTCAGGCAACCGATCAAAGGTTCAGGAACTCCACGACTTCAGAACACCACCACACCGTTCGGGATCACCGCGACTTCAGCACACTACCCGACCCCTCTTCCCCCCCCCCCCCCCCCCATTCAGAGAAGATAGCTTGGGGAGGTTACGAGCACTTGGCTCTGATACCAGCTCTAACAGCAGCCTGCTTTCCTAGGCCTTGCACATGGTGGACCACAAATTCCACTGGAAGCAGCAGGTACATCTATTCTTAGAAATATATATGCTCCAAACAACAGTATGTTGGATTAATTAATTTAATATATAGAAACTGAATTTTTCTGCTAAGATAATTTTCTGTAGATATAGGTCTCACTCTGCAACAAAAAATATGAATCAGGCACAGAAAAATGCAGAGAAATCAATAAGTACAGTTTTTTTAACAGTATATATAGTGAAAACTGAAAACTACTAATTAAGTGGTATAATATTTTTCCTAGGTATCGCCATGCTGCAGGAATCAACAGCTGCAAATGGCATCGCTCAAATTATGGAGGAAGCAGCTGGTAATCTGTAAAATTATAAACTAGTGAATAGTCTTCCATTAAAAAAAACTAATAAATAGTCCATGGGAAGTTCTTTTCATATAACATATGCATCTTTCTTTGGCTTTGCGCACCAAACAGACACTGATCACAATGTACAACAAAACCAGAAGGAGCCAACAGGTGGACAATTGTAACTCATCCATGCATATTTGGAGCATTTAGCAAATGCAGTTTGAAATAAAGTTACATATATGTAGGATCGAATTACAATAACTAAGTCTACCAGAGGAGGGGTGAATGGTTGATATACCCAAAAACCAAAAACTTTTAGCAGAAATAAAAGTTACCCTCGAATTTGACGGATCGCGGTCTGACCGAAGTTGCCTTGCCGGTCTGACCTCCTGGTTGCCATCGGTCTGACCGAGATTAGATCTCCGGTCTGACCGCCGAGATCAGCTGCCGCTCGCTGTCGCCGCCGCCGGTCTGATCGCCTCGCCACTGCCGGTCTGACTGCCGGTATATCGCCGGTTAGACCGCCGAGACCTGGCGAAACACAAATCGAAAAACTCTTAAAGTAGATGACGACTTTATTGATTCTCTCTTTGTTTACAAAGTGCACCAACAGCACTCCTTACAAAAATTTCGACTAAACTCGAAACCCTAACTCAAAACTCAACTCAATTGCTCTCAAAAGCGATACCGGGAAGCCTCACGCTCCCCCTCTATTTATACCCGAGGTAGGCAGCCTAAAGCCACGAACCAAATTCATACTAGGAGTCCTAAACACCTTAGGAAACCCTCTAGTACAAGAAATAAACTTTACATAACCAATCACACCAAATTTGGACTCCTTCCAAATTCGACTCCGCATCCCACACGCACACAATACCTCTATCGCATGCCATATAGAATCTCCATCAACCACGTGCATCAACTCTAGCCTAAGTATCCCACATGATCTCTGACCACCACGGACGTCGTCTTATCCCCAAGCCGATTC
The DNA here is from genome assembly GCA_000338895.3 of Oryza meridionalis. Taxonomy (NCBI): domain Eukaryota; kingdom Viridiplantae; phylum Streptophyta; class Magnoliopsida; order Poales; family Poaceae; genus Oryza; species Oryza meridionalis. The sequence goes on from CM002531.2 coordinate 4,993,037, forward strand.
CCGGTCCATCACCGCAAATACTCTCCCGAGGCATCGAGTCACCTACACATGAAATAAACAAAGAAACCATATTCCGAGACCAAGCTATCTCCAACTTGACTCATTAGTAGCAAACAACAGTATTACATACGTATAGTATCCATCTAGAAGCCATAATCAAAAAATAATCACGGATATCCAAATAAACAACCCGAAACCAAAACAGACGCAGAATCAGCCGGCCAGACTGCGGGCTGGCTGGTCCAACCGCTCGATCACCGCCGGTCTGACCGGCATACACAGCCCGGTCTTACCGGTCACATAAAATGATAGAACATGCGATTCACCTGTAAATCCAATCATCTCCAAAACCACTTCGTGAATAAATATCAAATATCAAAACCAATAATCTCCAATGCCCAATTGTTCATCACAGAATAATAATAAAAAACACCTTTGATTTTACAATCTCCCCCTTGATGAACACATTGGCAAACCCATAAAAAATGTTTTGGTGTTTGGAAAAAATAAAAACATCTCTCCAAAAATTCACCTTGCTTCTCCCAAAAATCCAAAAATTCTCACATCACTTCTCCCCCTTTTGACAATGATTTCATCAAGCACAAGAATTATGTCCATTAATATTCAAAAGCTTTAGCATACATATAGCATATCATGTTTGGAAAAATAAAAACAAAAGTGGTAAAAAGCACACTTCGTACAAACGTACACATCGTGCTCAAAAATCCAAAAGAAAACTTCTCCCCCTTTTTAAAAAAAAAGAAATTCCCAATTGAACCCTCATGAACCAAAAAACATGCTCTTCTCCACAATTCCAAAAATTTCACCTTGCTTCTTCCAAAACTTATCTCTTCTCCCCCTTTTGACAATGATTTCATCAAGCATAGAAATTATGTTCATTAATGTTTAAGAGCTTAGCATACATATAGCATATCAAGTCATGTGTTGCAATAAAAGGAAGATGAACCCATCTATAATATAATAAGCATGCATTAAAGTATAACCATGAACCAAAGATTTTACAATTAAGCTTGAATCAACAATCAAAATTCATGATTTCATACGATTTATAATGCAACATCTTAACAAGCACATAGGTTGAAGAATAAACACTAAACATTTATACCTATTGCATTTATCACTCTTTCTCAAATAACCTTTAGCACAAAATAACCAAGAGAATTTTTGAACTATTTCTTTTCTTGAGCCTTTTTGCTCATATTTTTCTTTTTTATTCCGGGTACGTCCCTGTCGTCAAGACTGTTTCCAGGGATTCGGCACCCATTATTTTGCTCACATCGAATACGTCCTTGTCGTCAAAACTGTTTCCAAGGATTCGGTATTCATTTTTTTCATATTTTCATTCTCTTTTTCACAATGAGCAATTAAAGCTATTTGAGGAATAACAAATCAATAAAGCATATATATAAAGGATTTAGAAATCAAACCATATGGTAGCATCAACATTGCATATTTTCTTAATTCAAGTATAGAATTTAAGTGTCATGCATCATCTCTCTTAAAAGCAAAATCTAAATCTCATGAAAAGACTAGAATACATACAAGCTATGCTAGAGACAAATAAACCTTCAAAATATTGCTAGCATGCACAAGAAAATACCATATGCAAAAACAAAGCTCTCTTTTCTCAATTTTTCTCATTGTCATATTTTTGCTTGATAAAACCATGAGGTACAAACTCCCCCTCAAAATATGCTAAAAGGATGAATTATTCCCAATTCACCACGAAGAAAAGCAAATCGATTAGAATCCAAAGGTTTAGTGAAAATATTAGCAAGTTGCAACTTTGTATCCAAAAACTGCAATTCAACATCTCCTTTTTCAACATGATCTCTCAAAAAGTGAAAACGAATATCAATGTATTTTGTGCGTGAGTGTTGAACATGATTCTTAGCAATGTTAATAGCACTAGTATTATCACAAAAGAGAGGTACTTTCTCAAAAGTAAGACCATAATCTTTCAAAGTAGATAAAAGCCAACGAATCTGTGAACAACAACTAGCAGCAGCAACATATTCAGATTCAGCAGTTGATTGAGCAACATTAGATTATTTCCTAGAAGACCATGCAATCAATGATGTACCAAGAAAATGACATGTTCCACTAGTACTTTTCCTATCAATTCTACAACCACCAAAATCAGCATCGGAATATCCACTTAAGCATATAGAAGATGAAGTAGAATACCAAATTCCAAACTCAAGTGTATGATTCAAATACCTCATTATTCGCTTGACCGCTTGACGATGTGAAGCACGACGAGAAGCTTGAAAGCGTGCACACAAACACACAGCAAATTGTATGTCTGGCCTAGAAGCAGTTAGATACAACAAAGATCCAATCATACTTCTATATTCTTTTTGATCAACAGCTTCACCATCTTCACCAGGATCCAACACAGCTGTAGAACCAATTGGTGTTGAAATTGGCTTGCAATTCTCCATCTTGAACCGTCTCAAAAGATCCTTCGTATACTTCGTTTGATGCACAAATGTACCTTGAGGTGTTTGCTTAATTTGCAATCCCAAAAAGTACGATAACTCACCCATCATGCTCATCTCAAATTCCCTGCGCATAGTCTCAGCAAACTCTACAACCAAAGTGTGAGTTGAACAACCAAAGATGATATCATCCACATAAATCTGAACGAACAGTTGATTATCACCATGCTTAAGAACAAAAAGCGTTTTGTCAACCTTTCCCATTGTAAAACCTTTCGCAAGCAAAAAGTTCTTAAGCCTATCATACCATGCCCTAGGAGCTTGTTTCAGACCATACAAAGTTTTAGACAATTTAAAAACATGGTTGGGAAAAATCAGAATTTTCAAAACCTGGTGGTTGTTTGACATAAACTTCCTCCTGTATAAATCTATTTAGAAAATCACTTTTAACATCCATTTGATACAATTTAAAACCTTTTGAAGCAGCAAAAGCCAACAAAAGTCTAATTGCCTCAATTCTAGTAACAGGAGCAAAAGTTCCATCAAAATCCAAACCCTCCACCTGGGTAAAACCTTGAGCAACAAGTCTAGCTTTATTTCTCACAATCAAACCATCCTCATTTTGTTTATTTTTGAAAGCCCACTTTGTTCCAATAATATTATGTCCAGAAGGTGGTTTAACTAAAGTCCAAACTTTGTTTCTCTCAAAATTTTCAAGTTCTTCATGCATGGCGTTAATCCACGATTCATCAGTTAATGCATGTGACACATCTTTGGGTTCAAAAGAAGCAACAAATGCAGAATTTGCACAAACATCATGAGTCGTTACCTTAGACCTTGTAGTCTACTCACCTAGATTACCAATTATTTGTTCCGGCGGATGTCGTCGTTGAATGTGCAAAGGAGCAGCGACTTCTGAAGTTGATCCACGTTCTGTATCAGTACTGGTCGAAGTAGTAATCTCTGGAGGACCATCTCGATCAGCATCAACAGTACCCGATCCCGACGACGCTGGCCGGTCTGACCGCACGTCTTGTGTCGGTCTGACCGGAGGTGTGCCGGCGGTCTGACCGGCCTGGCGCCCGGTCTGACCAGCCGAGCCGACCTCGTCGTCGTTGTCGTTGTTGCTCTCGTCTTCAAAAATACGACCATCCTCCCCCTAAATCTGTGACAGTGTACCTGCAATATCGGGTCTAGTTCCTGGACTAGCCTCATCAAAAGAAACTTCGCAAGTCTCAACGATTTTGTTAGTCTCCAAAATAAGTACACGATAGCCACGAGTATGTGCAGGGTAACCAAGAAACAATCCATCGGTAGAACGTGCCTCAAACTTGTCCAAATTTCCAGATTTCAAGACAAAGCATTTGCAACAAAAAACACGCAAATGTGAAACTTTGGGTTGATGTCCAAATCGAAGTTCATAAGAAGTTTTTCCAAGTTTTGATCTCAAGAAAACTCGATTTGAAATATGACAAGCAGTGTTAATCGCCTCAGCCCAAAATTTTCTAGGAGTTTTATATTCATCCAACATCGTTCTAGCCATCTCAACCAAAACACGGTTTTTCCTTTCAACAACACCATTTTGTTGAGGAACACGAGGAGAAGAAAATTCATGTTCAAGACCTCTTTCGTTGCAAAATTGTTCAAAAGAAGCATTTTTAAACTCACCACCATTATCACTTCGAATTCTTTTCAAAGAACCAGGAAATTCAAGATCCAATTGAAGAAACAAACCACGAAAGTGTTGAAAAGCTTCGTCCTTAGTTGCCATAAAGAAAACCCAAGAATATCGAGAAAAATCGTCAACAATAACCAACACATACCACTTTCCTCCAACAGATTGCACTCTAGCTGGACCAACAGTGTCCATATGTAATAGCTGTCCCGGTGCATCCGTCATCACAGAAACAATAGGAGCATGTGAAGAAGCAACCATCTTAGCATGACGACACGGTGTACAAACCAAATCAAGCTCTTTCTTAAGTTTAGGCAAACCACGAACAAGATCCAAACCACTTAACCTAGTGAGATGATCAAAACCAACATGTCCAAGTCTACAATGCCAAAACATCACATCTTTATCAAACTTAGCAACCAAACATGTTATCACAGGTGAAACAGAATTTTCAAAATCAGCTTTAAACACTCTTCCATAGCGAGAAATATTCAACACAGAATCACCATAAGAATCAAAAACTTTACTTCCAGTTTTCTTAAAGTGAACCTCAAAATTTTCATCAACAATTTGTGAAACTGAAAGCAAATTGTACTTTAAATCCTCAACCAAAGCTACATTCTTCAATTCAAATTTTTCATTTACCTTAACCAAACCTGTAGCGAGAACAGCACTTGTAGAAGCATCACCAAAGATAATCAATTCAGTCTTGGATGCCTTTTTGAGGGAGGAGAACCAATTTTTATCACCGGTCATGTGCCGCGAACAACCGGAATCCATGATCCACACGTTCTCCTTCCTTGGCACCAAAGCCTACACACAAGCAGAAGTCGAAGCCTCAGTACTGGGGTTAGAAGATAATAAAAATTTTGGAATCCAGTACTGAGACACATGACCAGTAGATCTAATAGGCATATATCCACGTGCAAAATTAGTTTGAGAATTTTTCAAAAAATTCCTCTGAGGCTGGTCTGACCGAGGTATAGAGGCCAGTCTGACCGCCACTGCACCGCCGGTCTGACCGGTGTCCAGTCTGACCGAGGCTCTGCAGCCGGTCTGACCGGTCGTCGGTCTGACCGCGGGACCCACTGCGGTCTAACCGGTTTCCTCGAGGGAAAACCTGATTTTTGCCACTTTGATTTTGCAAAAACAATCTTTCTCTCCTTTTTCTGTTTATGAGCTAATCTGAAACAAAAACCAACAATATGTCCATCTTTTCCACAAAAAGAACAAGTATACTTTTCACGATGATTAGACACATTGGTAGCATTAGAAGATTTAGCAATACTAGCAACAACAGGAGATTTTGCATGCACAACATTGCATTTTGAAGAAGATGCATTCAAGGTAGACATGATACCAGCAGATTTAAACACAGTTTTATTAGTATCAGGTTTAACCAAAATCTCACCACCTCTAGCACCAACACCAGGAGGATGTCTAGAATTATGAGCATAAGGATTAAAACCTAAACCATGGCTATGTGTGCTAACCTTTGATTAATCCAAAATCATGTTGAGGTTCTTTTTACCATCAGAAAATCTTAGCAAAGAATTTTTCAAATAAGAAACCTCTTTTTCCAAATTAGCACAATTTTCACAATTTACCATGACACCTTTGTTTTTACAACATTTAGGGCAAGAAAGCACTTTATTATTTTTCACAACATCTTCCATGAACTCAACACGACCTAAAGCATCTTTCAATTTCAACTTATTCAAATTACATGTTGAGCTATCCAAAACATCATGAGGTTGTTTTAACTTCTTAGCAGAAATCATGTTAAACATCAAACTAGCATGAAAAGCAATTTGATATTTTTGCAACAACTTTTTAGTTAAAAACAACTCATCCAAAGTGCGTGTATGCAAGGCAAAACTACAAGCAAGAGAAGATCGATTTTTCAAATCATGTGCAGCATTAACATCTCTAATTTTTGAAATCTCGTTCATTAAAACCTCACAATTTAAGCAATCATCATCATTAGGAATAAGAGATTTTAACCTATCAATTTCAGATTTAAAAGATTCAATGATAAATTCCTGTTTTCTATACATCTTCTCACACTTCTTATTTTTTGCACTCAAAATATTAATAGCTTCCTCAAAAGCACTTACCTCATTATCTTCATACTCTGCGTCAGATTCACCACGTGCCATGAAGCAAACATCGGAGATGTTCTTTCCTTTATCATCATCTCCACTTTCACCATCTACATCACTTAGTGGCTCGAAGGCAGCGCAAACTTGTTGGAAAGCCTTCCTGAGATTCTCCAGCTTCCTCCCTTGGGATGAACCCTTCGGCTTGTTGTTGTTGGTCTTCTCACCATCTTTGTCTTCTCTTTTGCCTCTCCCAAGCTTAGGACAGTGCGAACGGAGATGATCAATTGAACCACATTCAAAGCAACGATTTGGACCACCTCTTTTCCTGTTCATGGCATTATTCATAGCTCGAGCAATTCTTAGCAACCAAAGCCAAATCCTCCTCCTCGATCTGTTCGAGTTGATCATCGGATGTGGCATTAAAAACAACAAGAAAAGAAGGCTTAGGTGAAGAAGCATCAACATCCAAAGAAGAAGAAGAAGAAACCAAAGCACTCGACTAAGAATCAACTTTCCGAGAAAGAACATTCATCTCATGTGTTTTCAATTTTATGTAAAGCGAATCCAAAGTCAAAGTAGACATGTTAACAGATTCCTGAATAGATGTAACTTTCATCTCCCAAATAGACATATTAAGACCATTCAAAAAGTGATGAGAAATTTCAGATTGTGGATAATTAGCATCATAATAAGAATCAACAGATCTAAGATCACTCAAAAAAATTTTATTAAACCTAGAAAGATAGTCATAAAAAGCTTCTCCAGGTTTCATCTCAAATTTAATGTACTCCTTTTTGAAAATATCACGACGAAATTCTTTAATGTTATTTGTTCCTTGATGAAAGTTACTCAAAGCATTCCAAATTTCATGAGCAGTTCGAAAATGCGCAACACGATCATAATCTGAACGAGAAATACCACTCAAAAGAATGTTGCGAGCTTTGCAATTTTGTTCAAAAGCAGTTTTTTTAGCAGTAGTATTAATAGCTTCAGGAATCACATAAGGATGAGAAACTTTTCTCCAAATATCATAATCTTCAGCCATAATGTAAGATTGCATCCCACTACACCAATGAGAAAAATCCGTTCCATCGAAACCATGAGGCTTAGTTGAAAACCTAACAGGAGTAGCCATGGCAAAAACTCTAGATCGATAAAAATCCAAAGAAGAAAATAAGGCTCTGATACCACTTTAGGATCGAATCACAATAACTAAGCCAACCAGGGGGGATGAATGGTTGATATACCTAAAAACCGAAAACTTTTAGCGGAAATAAAAGTTACCCTCGAATTCGACGGATCGCGGTCTGACCGAAGTTGCCTTGCCGGTCTGACCGCCTGGTTTCCGTCGGTCTGACCGAGATTAGATCTCCGGTCTGACCGCCGAGATCAGCTGCCGCTCGCTGTCGCCGCCGCCGGTCTGACCGCCTCGCCACCGCCAGTCTGACCGCCGCTTGCCGCCGGTCTGACCACCGGTATATCCCCGGTTAGACCGCCGAAACCCGGTGAAACACAAATATATCCCCGGTTAGACCGCCGAAACCCGGTGAAACACAAATTGAAGAACTCTTAAAGTAGATGACGACTTTATTGATTCTCTCTGTGTTTACAAAGTGCACCAACAACACTCCTTACAAAAATTTCAACTAAACTCGAAACCCTAACTCAAAACTCAACTCAATTGCTCTCAAAAGCGATACCGGGAAGCCTCACGCTCCCCCTCTATTTATACCCGAGGTAGGCAGCCTAATGCCACGAACCAAACTCATACTAGGAGTCCTAAACACCTTCGGAAACCTTCTAGTACAAGAAACAAACTTTACATAACCAATCATACCAAATTTGGACTCCTTCCAAATTCGACTCCACATCCCATACGCACACAATACCTCCATCTTATGCCATATGGAATCTCCATCAACCACGTGCATCAACTCTAGCCTAAGTATCCCGCATGATCTCTGACCACCACGGACGTCGTCTTATCCCCAAGCCGACTCCCGGTCCATCACCGCAAATACTCTCCCAAGGCATCAAGTCACCTACACATGAAATAAACAAAGAAACCATATTCCGAGACCAAGCTATCTCCAACTTGACTCATTAGTAGCAAACAACAGTATTACATATGTATAGTATCCATCTAGAAGCCATAATCACAAAATAATCATGGATATCCAAATAAACAACCCGAAACCGAAACCGACACAGAATCGGCCGGTCAGACCGCGGGCTGGCCGGTCCAACCGCTCGATCACCGCCAGTCTGACCGGCATACACAGCCTAGTCTGACCGGTCACATAAAATGATAGAACCTGCGATTCACCTGTAAATCCAATCATCTCCAAAACCACTTCGTGAATAAATATCAAATATCAAAACCAATAATCTCCAATGCCCAATTGTTCATCACAGAATAATAATCAAAAATACCTTTGATTTTACAATATAATGTTTCTCCAGGGTTAAATCAGCAACAACCTGACCATAGGCCTTTAACGGAACTCGATCACTTATTAGACCGATATATAGGCCTTGTAGATGGACCACAAATTCCAGAGGAAGCAGCTTCAGGTACTTCAATATGTGTTATTTGTTTAAAGATGAAGCCATTTAACTTGTTAGTCATAGATGATATCATACATTATTAGCTTCCACACTTTCCATGTACTTTTGAATTTTGATGGTTATGATAGTTAATTAAAACTAACATCGTAGGAAAATGTTTTCTACATTTTTCAGTAACATTATTTTTTTCATCATGAATATCCCCTATCAATTGTATGAACATTTATATATGTCATATTTATTAATAAGTTTTGTCAAATATATAGGTCCAGCTAATCCTAATGAAGATGTAAATGATGTGTCTAAGTTCGCCCTCAACAACAATATATTGGATCTGTAGTAGCTCAACAACAATGCTCTAGACCTATCCATCGTCCATCTGAAGCCGCGAACAAATATGAGCTATTTTTTTAGCAACAATTTTAGTGCATGGAGGACACGAGGTCGAGAGAAAAATTGTTGAACTTTGCCTGTCTGGATGCATAAATCTCTGTTATCCGAAGAAATTGTGCATGCTAATTACATCTTGAAACTTGTTCTAGTTTTTGTTAATTGTGAAAAAGTCTATTTGCAGATGATTTTGGATTAATTTAATTTATTATGTTCCTGCTGGCTACTCCCTCCATCCCATTTTAAGTGCAACCATAAGTTTCCGCGCCCAACTTTAATTGTTCGTCTTATTTGAAAATTTTTTATAATTAGTACACCCTCCATTCCTAATTGATCATTATATTACAAGATTGCACCAAGACCAAAAAAAATATAATAACTCTCTCATATTACATTTACTTTAGCAATAAACTTGATGCATGCACAATCCCCACTATTTTATAGCCAATAGCAAATCAAAACACTTGTGTGTATGGATGCATGCATCAATGCTCATTTACCCCAATGCACAAATAACGAATAGACTTAATGAATGAACACAAATACGATGATCATTTAGGAGTATTTTCAAAAAAAATTATATGATGATCAATTTGGAATAGAGGAAGTACTTTTGTTGCACTACAAGAGATCTTATGATAGATGACGCTTCACTTACGTCACGAACATTGAATTTTTCATCACGTTTCGTAATCTGTGACGCTCGCGTGACGAAAATTCATTCGTCACCTATCATGCGTCTCTAATGGCGTTCTATGACGAAACCTTATTTTTTCGTCATTAATCTAGTGACGATCCTTCCGTCGTCTTAGAGTCTATGACGCTCGTGTTCGTCATTATCTAAGCTTGAGAACGTCACAAAATATTGTGTGGCCTATCTAGGTCCATGTAGTGAGCAGCCTATTTATGGGCTGAGCCCAATTGCAAGCCGAATTAAATTAAGGCTTGGCCCAGTTGAGGTATAGCACTTTGCAAACACTTTTCGGCCCAATTGCATTATATCCATTTGCATTAAGATCAAATAATAAGTGGGCCAAGCCAATTTCTAAAGCCCATATAGGCCCAAGCATTATACGAAATAACGGCCTAGTAGGCCCACATATCACAAAGGTTATACAAGACCAGTTAACATCCAATATACCACAAGCCCAATAACATACATACATGCAGGTTCACCGACCAAAACTCAGTGACCAAAACAGGTTCTTATACAAGTGCATTGACAATACAAAATAAACAAGTTTGGTGCATCACAAAAACCGATCTTGTTGCGGCAAAGGCACTCCTTGAAAAGATCAATTGCAGTGGGTGGCACGTCTTCATACTTAATTTGCTTCTGAAATTACATGCAGACAGTTTGTAAATACAACATGACATCGTCTCCCAAAGTTTTTTCTAAATACATGCCATCGCTGTAAAGTTCTCCTATCCACAATATATCATCCAATGTGTCAATGACATATGGCTGCTAGGTGCACACCCATAATGACAGGACCATGACAAGGGATTATGTAGTTAAAATACACTTGGCTACATAAGAATAGAGGGTGATGGAACAAAAGTTTTACTAACTCCTCAAAAATGCATGCCTAGTTTTAGTGGCCAAACATAGCATTTAGGTACAGCTCATACTAGTAAAACAGATCAAAGAAACTTATGTACAAAGTGTATCGATAACAATTTTCTCATTTATCAAATAACAGTAAATAAAGGAACTAGCACATTTTTCTATCTTACCACGACTTGGGAATGCAGAATGTAGCTCCAAGAGTAAGTCCTTTGCTGGTATCAAACATTATCACGGTTAAGTTTGTTTTTCAGGCACTTGTCCTATAGGGAAGAAAACACTAGTAAGACAAGTAGCTTACTTCTATCACATATAGAAAAGACAGCCACACGTGATATTTGCAGATAGGGAGAAAAGACACATTCTATAATTTTTTTGGGTAGTAAACGATTTCAAATGAGAAAGTTGTCAACAACAAAGTTGTATAACTTATCAAGATAACTTTTGTTTTGGTCATTTTTATATATGACTTTGTTTGAACAGTTTAAATTTGAATTTCAAATTATGACAACTTCAAACAACATTTACAAGTACTAAATGATTTCAACTGAAAAACTCATCAATAACAAAATAGTATAACTCATCAAGATCTATAACTTTTATTTGGGTCATTTCTTCATCCGAGAAAGTGATTTGTAACATTGTTAATAAAATGTACATATCTCATATATAGTTTATAAACTATAAGAGAGATATGTAATTTTTGTGAACAATGTTACTATCAATTTGTTGGATGAAGAAATGACCAAAATAAAAGTTATAGATATTAATGAGTTATATAACTTTGTTGTTGATGACTTTTTCAGTTGAAATCATTTACTACATGTAAATGTTGTTTGAAGTTGTTATAATTTGAAATTCAAATTCAAATTATTGAAACAAAGTCATATAGCAAAATGACCAAAACAAAAGTTTTAGATATTGATGAGTTATACAATTTTGTTATTGATGACTTTTTCATTTGAAATCATTTAGTATTTAAAAATATTATTTGAAGGTGTCATAATTTGAAATTCAAATTTTATACAGGTCAATCAAACTGAGATGGAGAAATAACCAAAATAAAATAATTAGATATCAATAAGTTACACAACTTTTCTTTTGACAGCTTTTTTCACATAAGTTCATTTAGTATGATAAAATTCGAGTCGAAGTTTTAATATTTTGAAATTAATTGAAAGGAGGGAGATAGAATGGACTTCTCAGCGAGAGAAGAGCAAAAAGGCTGGCCCATAACAGGACTTCTTTCATCCCATCTCTTTTTAACCTTTCTTTTTTATTTTATTGTACCATTGTGAAGTAACACATGAAAACTCATACTAAATGAACTTATGTGAAAAAGTTATCAAAAACAAAGTTGTATATCTTATTGAGATTTACTAATTTTATTTTGATTATTTCTCCATCTGAGTTTGTTTGACCTATATAATATTTGAATTTAAAATTATGACAACTTCAAATAATATTTTCAAATAATAAATGATTCAAATGAAAAAGTCATCAAAAAAATTGTATAACTCATCAATATCTATAACTTTTATTTTGGTCATTTTGCTATATGACTTTGTTTCAATTATTTGAATTTGAATTTCAAATTATGACAACTTCAAACAACATTTTCAAATATTAAATGATTTCAACTGAAAAAGTCATCAACAACAAAGTTATATAACTCATCAATATCTACAACTTTAGTTTTGGTCATTTTGCTATGACTTTATTTCAATAATTTGAATTTGAATTTCAAATTGTGACATCTTCAAACAATATTTTCAAATACTGAAACAAAGTCATATAGCAAAATGACCAAAACAAAAGTTGTAGATCTTGATAAGTTATACAACTTTGTTGTTGGTAATTTTTTCATTTGAAATCATTTACTACCCGAAAAATTATTTGAATTGAGAGGAGGGAAGCAAAATAGACTTCTCGGTAAGGGAGGAACAAAAGAGCTGGGCCGGCAGCCCGAAGAGGGAGGAGGAGGGAGAGAGAGGCTGCAGGCTGAGAGAGGGAGAAAGTAATACTTGGGCCGAAAAAGGCCCAAGGACAGAGAGAGGAATTTTAATTTGTTTTTTATTTATTTTAATAGGTTAAATGAACTTTGTGGTATTAAAATTAGTTATTGAGCAACGAAAATTTACGGAAAATTTTAGAGAATTATTTAGACCACGTAGAATATTACAAAAATATTTTCGGCTATGATTTTTAAAGGAAAATTTTAGTTTCCTCGTTAATTCACTTGATTAAATTGCTTTAACTTTTGATATATTTTTCTAGAAATGCATTATATAAATTTATGACGTTTGCTTTGTGCCCCTTATGATAAATTAATATTCGTCACGATGTCCCATTGAAATACTTTATGACAATTTCTAGTTGGTATTAACGACGAACACCTTTTTTTGTCACTAAGCCACCCCATCTCATACTAATCGTTATAAAATGGAATGTGCTAGTGACGAATAGCTCCGTCGTCACGAGAAATTCGTCACAGAAGGTCATATTTCTTATAGTGTTGTTATGATATGATAAAACATGAATAGTAATTTATGCGTGACTTATGTTTTTAAATTTTTTTAAATAAGATGGACAATCAAAGTTAATCACGGAAACTCATGGTTACACTTAATATGGGACGGAGGGAGTATCATTTTGTAAGGGTGTCGTGGATATTCCAATAAGTAGATGTTATAATTGGCTAGCTACTAGGAAGATTTCATAGATTCATAGGGTGCCTTTCATGTCATTTCCATCATTGTAACTTTGTAAGTAAATCCATTGGCACATAACTACTGCATGTACTCAGCTAATAAGCCAGAATAATTTGTCATATGTTTATCTGAATCTGATGACGCAGCCAGCCAAACATCAATATCATGCTTGCATGACAGGCAATAAAATAATCTAATTAATTATTCGTCCACCCTATTTCTGGGAAGATAACTTGAATCCATCCACCCTATTTCTGAGGATTCGAAGAAATGGGCTTTTCTTGAAAGCTGATTACTTCTCACGGCAATTTTGCCGGCGTTTATATTAAAGAAGTACATCATTTTACAGAGAAGACGTGGTCAAAATTAATGTGGTGTGGTCAATCTACTCTGTTCTAACACTGTATCTTTATCATTAGTTTCTCTGCACCTGATAGCACAAGCAGCCAACCATCAACGTATCATGCACGGATGAGGTCACTAAATAACTATCCCTCCATTTTTAATGAATAACACTGTTAATATTTTTTAACTTTTAACCATTCGTCCTATTTAAATATCTTAAACATATATGATATAAATATTTATCTTTAAAGAATTTTTAGTGATAAATTAAATCACAACAAAATAAGTGATAATTATATAAACTTTTTAATAAGATAAATGATCCAACTTATAAAAAATTAACAATATTATATATTTAAAGATAAAGGTAGTAATAATTAATTAGTCGGCCACCCTGTTTCTGCCTTTCTGGGAAGACAACGTGTGAATCAATCCACTAGCCCATGCAATTAAATGTAGTATATGTTCAAGACCAGTTTGGAGGAGATGAACCAGTCGCTAGCTCACCATCTTATTATTGGCCACTTCAGAATCATCAAGTGCTCACACAATCACACGCTATACATATGCAAGCATTCCTTCCATGGCCAAAGCATCAGCTATTAGCTCCATCTAGATCTGCACAACAAGCATCTGACAACTACTCACTACAACTTCTGCCGATTCTGTAGATCAGTAGCAAAATTAATTCCATCAACCCGTAAGATGTCCTCCAACTCCTTTCTTCTCATTGCTTTTATCGCTTTGGTCGCTTCTCAGGGATTTTTTTTTAATTTTTGAACTTTTAAAATTTTTAATTTAGAAACAAACCCTTTCAAAACTTATTTTCATGTCCGACCCTTTTGGCCACGCTAGCCAAACGGACGTGGCAAAACAACACTGTCATGCCAATTTGTCTGGCATGACAACATTATTTAGCCATATCACCCTCGCTGGTATGGTAGGATAAAATGTCACGTCGGCTGTGTGTGGTGTGTCAGTGTTGTTTTACCACACTAGGTGAGCTGGTGTGGCCAAAAGGTTTAGATCTGAAAATAAGTTTTAGAAAGGTTTATTTTTAAAATTAGAAAAAGTTAAAAAAATAAAAAAAAATCCTTCTCACGCCATGACTTTCGATCCCCGCCCTCTCTAGGATTTTTGTGTTACCAACAAGGACTCGTCGGAACCCGATGGCCTCTACGTTGGGTCCGTCTCCGAGTAGGAGTACCGAAAGTTGAGCGGGAGGTCGGAGCACGCTGGCTCCGGCAGCCTGATACTGCCGCCCTGGTCCTTCTTCTTCGTCGCATGTGCAGTCTTCAAGGTAGCTCGAGGCGGGCACTCTGCGAGCCGCGTGAATGGAGGGTCGTCGTTGGGATCAGAGAAGGACGATGCTCGGTGATAGAGGTAGCGAGCGAGGGCTTTGAAGGGTGGTTTGATCCTATGCGGTTCATACGTGGCATTATTATACAAATAAAAGTGATGGTGATTTAGTCATATGTAATATTTCTATGTAGCATTACAAGAACGGAGAAAATAAAAACCTTAATGGGACCTACTTGACAGTCAGTCGCCACTCCGCCATCCTCATCTTCTTTCTCCAACTCCCCTTATCCTCTCTCTGTCCTATGTTCTGGTCTTCCCCTCTCTCCTACATTAGAACAACATCACAGTTGAGGGGCAACGATGTCTCTATAGATGTGCATGCGAGTGGTGGTGGATGAAGAGGCGCCATTGTCAGATCATGGCGTGAAGTGGGGGAGAGCGGGAGGGTGGCGAGCGTCATAGAGTGGAGCTTGAGGAGGTGTGGGGCAGCACGTGCAGGGTTCAAGCTCTAGATTGAGCGGCCTGCCAATGGAGACTGTCTAGAGGTAGCGATGGCGAAACCATGACCTGGGCAGTGCAAGCGGGTCGCCTTGTCACCGTCTCGTCTACGACCATTATCATTGGGCGTTCATCAATGCCTGTGCAGTCAGGTTTGGCCTGCTCGGGTGGTGACGAGGCGATGGAAGAGGCCGACAGTGCATAGGAATGGAGAGGCAGGCAGGTAAAGAGGAGGGGGGGAGGGGCAGTGAGAGGAAGGGTTAGAGGACCACATGATGGAGGGAACTATTGTAGATTCTAGTATCCTCTCTTCATTGACCTTTGCCAACCACTGTTTGCTCAACACATGCCGTCTGCTCAATACCTGCCTCTCTTCACACACATGCCAACCCCTGCGCTTCGCCCTTGCCGACCGCTGCCGCCGCTCGCTCAACACCTTTGTCGCCCATGGCATCTTCATGGGGGCTCGTATCCACTGACCAGATATGTGACACCAACACCCTCCCCTCCATGAACCCCGATGCGTTGCTTGACTCTAGTCGAATGCTCGTCTACTTCAACTTTGAGGTAGATATTGGGGAGAGAGGGGTTAGACTGCTAGAAGAGGAAGAAGAGGCTATGCCACTTACATGTAGGAAGAGCAGTTTATTTTTCATGTACTTGTAATGCCACATTGGCACCACGCATGACGAAACCACTGTCCTTTCTGATTGTAATGTCATATAAACATTATATAGGACGAAACCACCGTCTGAACCGTCTAGAGTACGAACCACTTCTAATAGTTGACTGGTTTTACGATTGAGGGAGCAAAATCAGACCAGGGTATAGTTGAGGGAGACAAAATATATACCTTTGGAATAAGTTCACCGGAGGTCCCTCAACTTAACAATGAGATTTTTTGAGGTCCCTTAACCACGAAACCGAAATGTGTACCCCTAAACTCACTCAAACCGTTCAAAGCAGGTCCCATGGCAGTATTTTTGCCCTGTTTTGCTGACGTGGCATCCTAGTCAGCAAAAAATAAAAAATAAATATATGGGGCCCATATGTATCTGAGAAAAAAAATGTGAGCTTTCTCTCTCTCTTTTTTTATCTTCTCTTCCCTTCAAATCCACAGCCGTGAGAGGTGGCAGCGGCGAGAGACGGCAGCGACAGCGGCGGTGTCGGCGGGCGAGCGTGGACGCCGTTGCTCCTCCCGGCGGTGCTCCTCATCACCGTCGCTGTCGGAGTCGATGTTGAGAGAGAAGGATTGTGCATCAGGAGCCTCATAACACTTCTGTTCCTCCCCTCCATTGCCGCCGTCGCCATCAGTGAGAGAGAAGGATGAAGTCTGGCAGAGGGGGGACTGACGGTGGGTGAGCGTGGCAGCGGGCGGAGCGGAGCGGCCGGAGTATGCCGTAGAGGGGGGACGGGGGCATACGATGCGGCAAAGGGGGCAGAGCGGCGATCGCCGCCACGCTTCTCGAGCTCCACCTCCCCGAGCTCTGGCCGTCGATCTCGTCCACCAGCTGCGGTGCCTCCACCGTCCTCCGCGGTTGTCCCTGCTCTGCCCGCCGCCGACCCCGCACCGGGCGCCTCATCCCCCATCGCCCTGTGCCCCGTCCCCCATCGCCTCGCCGTCCCCGTCTCTGCGCCGCGCCTCCCGTCCCCCGTCGCCGCACCTCTCCCCTCCCCCATCTACCGCCGGCCGCCTCCCCTTTCCCTCCTCCTGTCGAGGCGCTCGAGGCGACGCCGCACTCCAGCCGCACTCCAACGCTCGAGAAGAGGAGAAGAGAGAAAAGAGAAGAGAAGGAGAAGAAAAAAAAAGTGCAGCTGACATGTGGGCCCCATGTAATTCTTTTAATTTTTTGGGGCTGTCTATATATCATGTGATAGAAAATCCCACCTCCTATCATTTGAATTTTGGACCATTGGATATGCTTTAAGATTCGTGTAGCCCCTTAACCCTAACTCCTCCCCATTCAGTCGCCGCTTCCACTCCTCCCCCCGTCCTCTCGCGCCGCCACCACCGCCCCACCGCGCCGACGTCCGCCTCGTCGGCTCGCCGGAAAGAGTCAACGGCGCCGACGAGGCCCCCACCGGCGAGCCCCCTCCCCTTCCCCCTCTCTTTCTCCTCATGGCGGCGACGACGAGGTGCCCCCGCTCCGCCGTCTTCCCCATCTCCGGCGGCTGCCCGCCGCCGGATCTGCCACCACCGGCCACCGCCTCCTAATCTCACGCTTGCTTTGCCCCTTGCCGCCGACACCGGCCCACCGCCCTCCTCCATCCCCGCGGCTTCGGCGCCGCCGCCGCCGCCTCGCCGCGCGCCGGAGTCCACCGCCCACCGCCGGTCCTCCGCCGCCCACGGCCATCCCTCTAAGCCCCGAGAAAACCTCCCTATTCTCCCTCCCCCAACCCCCCTCCTACCCTCACACCAACCCCAAACCCTAACCCGCCGGAGTTAGGGTGTCGCTGGCGCCGGAGAAGAAGGGGAGCCGCTGGAGTTGGAGGAGAGAAGCCAATGCATGAATCTTGGCATGGATCCAATGGCCCAAAATCTGTAAGATTTCATCCCCAAATTTCATTCGAATGCTATATAGCAATCCTGTTTTTTTTTTGCTGACTAGGATGCCACGTCAGCAAAACCACCCATATATACTGCCATGGAACCTTGAGTGCACGGTTTGTGTGAGTTTAGGGTACACATGTCTGGTTTTGTAGTTAAGGGACCTAAAAATATCTCGCTGTTAAGTTGAGGGACTTCCGGTGAACTTATTCCTAGACCTTTTCCTACAGAAAATGGGCCAAACACATACTTTAGGCCCAATTAGCTAAAGGCTGAAGCCCAAGTTGGTTCTCTTCATGGGCCGAATAAAATGCATTGCATCAGGACGCGTTCACATGCTCCATGTTTGCATGCATGCGTCCAGAGAGGACGAACGTTACTATGTTGGAGCGAGGAAACAAAAGCTGTTAAATTCCACTTGAAATTTAGCTCGAATACTACCGTTGCTGAGTGATCTTTTCGCGAATTATTCTAATATGTGTTGGGCACTTTTTCAACAGATTTTTGTTCTTTACGAACGAGCAAATTAAAGATTAGTGCATTGATATATTAGAAGGAAGCAAAAAAAATTTAGCAGTGGCCAAACACAAGCTAAGAAATTCTACCAAACAACAAACTCCTAAAATGAACAGGAAGGAGGGTACTATTTTCAAATGATATATGGGCGTGGTTTTTACAGGAAATTAATTAATTGCGCTTAGCTAGCTATGGGCGTCCAAAGAAGGCAGGTAATTAACAAGGCGTTTGTGCCCTCAAACAAGTAAGCATAAATACCCCCATTTCTTGGTTTGCATATCCTCAAAATTCAAAAGCCAGAGAAGCTTTGAACCTCTAGCCCTCAAGAGAAGTCTCGATTCATCCGAGGATCAGAGGAGACGATGAAACGCGGCGGCCGCCAAGCAAGGGAGATCAGTACTCGATCTACAGAGTTATGTTACTTTTTTCTGAAATTCTTTCCTCGTCTAGGTTTGACTAGCTAGAGCTAGCTAGCCTTCATATATATGGTTTTTAGTTTTTTTACTAGATTTATAGTTGCAAAAAGATTATTTGTTCCAAGATCTATTTCTATGGGAGTCTTGAGAGATTTGATTTTCATGGTTTGTCTCAACCTTTTGGTAGGGTACTTACGGTGTAAATTGATTGATTTTTCATTCTTTGGAGACGTACAGATTCATATATATGCTACCAGTTCATTTGCTGTTTTTCTTATTAGTATCTCCATTTCTCTGTTGATTTGGATTAGTAGATTCATCTTAGTATCTAGTTCGTTGTGTAGATCTGTTGGACATAGTACGGGTTATTTTGTACTCTCAGCAGATCTGCATATATATAGGAGCTTGTAGGATTTCTGAATGAACAGAAGAAGGATATTCCTATCCATCTAGGGTTTTTGATCTATCTTTCGTATATCCTATAGCTAGGACTGATAAAGCGAATGAAATGCATTGTCTTTTAGAATACAGCTATATGCTAAAGACACAAACTATAGTTTGTGCTTTCACTAATTTGTGTGTCACACACACACACACACAGACACACTATAGTTTGTGTTTTTACTAATTTGTGTGTCACACACACTATAGTTTGTGCTTTCACTAATTTGTGTGTCACACACACACACACACACACACACACAGACACACACTATAGTTTGTGTTTTCACTAATTTGTGTGTCACACACCCACGGTTCAGTGCACATAAATAGTACAAGCAGTCTTTTATTTCATAACAATGAATTCTAATATGGTTAATATGATTTATTACATTATGATTTTCAGATGGCATCATCGTCATCAATGAAGCAAGATAAGGACAATACGATTATTGTTCTAGCATTAGCGGCACCTGGAAGTAATTTCAGGCCACCCCAAACGAGGAAACGGAACAGAGCTTCTTCATCCAAACCAAAGGGGCATCGACCGCTGGACCTTCAGGTATATATGTGATGCATGAATCTGTGTGATTGAGTTCTTGTTTCATCCTCGTCAAAAAAAAAGAGAGAGAGATAATTATCTGTTTTAAGAAAACTATTGGGAATATATATGAGTGTTGCATAATTTTTGGATCATTCATTCTCAATTTGAAATCATGAATGTATATTAATTACTGTAAT
Organism: Oryza meridionalis; assembly: GCA_000338895.3. Classification (NCBI taxonomy): domain Eukaryota; kingdom Viridiplantae; phylum Streptophyta; class Magnoliopsida; order Poales; family Poaceae; genus Oryza; species Oryza meridionalis. Next base: position 5,013,319 of record CM002531.2, read on the forward strand.
ATGTAGAAACTTAATTTTGCTGACTCGATAATTTTTTAGATGTAAGTCTTAATGCTGCAACAAAAAATATGAATGAGGCACCGAAAAATATAATCGAAATTGCATGTACTCTTTCATGCATATTTGTGGCACACATGACAGGTTTTTTTTACAATATGTTGGGAAATATGAAAACTACTAATTAAGTGGTACAATATTTTTTTAGGTACCACCAAGCTTCAGGAATCAACAACATTTGTTCATGGTAGGGAATTACAAATTATGGAAGAGGCAACTGGTAATTTCTACATTGTTGTATAAACTAATTCTGATTGAGATAAAAGAAAGTAAATGAAATTTAACCAATAGTCTTCTGCATCTTTCTTTGGCTTTTACAGACTTTGTGCACCAAACAGGCACTGTGAATACCACACAACAAAACCCAGGAGGACCCAACAGGTGAGCAATTGGAACCCATCCATGCATATTTGGTGCAAATGTCGTTTGAAATAATAAAGTGGCATAATGTTTCTCTAGGGTTAAATCAACAGCAGCCTGCTTACCTAGGCCTTGCACATGGTGGACAACAAATTCCACAGGAAGCAGCAGGTACCTCTATTCTTAATTTAGGCTCCAAACAACAGAATGTTCGATTAATTAATTTAATATGTAGAAACTGAATTTTTCTGAAACGATAATTTTCTGTAGATATAGGTTTTGGTCTAAAAAAATAGATAAAGAAAAATGCAGATAGTCAATAAGTAAAAGTTGAATGTACCTTTCCATGCATACATATTTGAGGCACATGACGGGTTTTTAACAGTATATAGTGAAAACTGAAAACTACTAATTAATTAAGTGCTATAACATTTTTTCCAGGTATCGCCATGCTGCAGGAATCAACTGTTGCAAATGGCGTAGAACAAATTATGGAGGAAGCAACTGGTAATTTGCAAAGATTAAACTAATTCTGATTGAGATATAAGAAAGTTAATCGATATTCTTCCATAAAAAAATCAATAGTCCATTTAAATTTTCTCTTCATATAACATATGCATCTTTCTTTGGCTTTTGCAGGCGTTGTACAAGACCAGGACACCGTAAACAATATACAACAAAACCAGGAGGAGCCAGTATAGGTGAGTAATTATATATAACTCAATTACAATGGATCTACGAAAAGATCGTGTATTTACAACTACATCGGAATGCATGTTTTGAGCATTTAGCAAATGCAGTTTGAAATAACAAAGTGGCATAATGTTTCTCCAGGGTTAAATCAGCAGCAGCCTGACCTAGGCGTTGCAAATGGACCACAAATTCCAGCGGAAGTAGCTGCAGGTACTTCAATATGTAGTGTTACACCTCTATTTTATTTTATCTTAACATCCTAAAATTCGTGCCATCAATAACCATTCTAAAGTTAAGATATTAATTAACAGTGCATGCTTGAAATGATCAACAATATCAAAATTAGATCATTAGCTTCATGGTTAGAAATAATTTTCATAATATTAATTATAATCTTATTATGTAATATATATTGATGCAAAGTTATAAAAACTAATAATAATAATCAGGGTCGCATATCGAGTAAATTAAAAACGTAAAGTGAAAAAGAACAGAGGAGCTCAGTAGTAACTTGTAACACATGTCCCGTTTTGATATACTTTGTTATTTGTTTAAACATGAAGCTATTTAACTTGTTAGGAATAGATGATATCATACATGCATGATTAGTTGCTTCCACACTTTACATGCACTTTGATGGTTATGATAGTTGATTAAAACTAACATTGTAGGGAAAATGTTCTCTACATTTTTCAGTAACATTATTATTTTTTCATCACGAATATCAATTGCATGCACATTTATATATGTCATATTTATTAATAAGTTTTTTCCAACATATAGGTCCAGCTAATCCTGAAGATATGAACGATGTATTTGAGTTCGCCCTCAACAACAGTATATTGGATCTGTAGTAGACTAGTAGCTCAACAGCAATGCTCTAGACCTGTCCATCCATCTGAAGCTGTGAACAAACATGAGCTATTTTATTAGCAACAATTTTAGTGTTTTAGTGCCTGGAGGACACATGGTCCAGAAAAAAAACAATGTTGAACTTTACCTGTTTGGATGCGCATAAGTCTGTTGTCTAAAGAAATTATGCATGTTATTTACCTTTTGAAACTTGTTCTAGTTTTTGTTAAATGTGAAGAACTCTCTTTGCAGATGAGTTTGGGTTAATTTATTGTGTTCCTGGTGGCTATCATTTTTTGAGGGTGTCATGGATATTCCAATAAGTATGTTGAGATGATGTGCAAGTTTCATCACAATTTACAGGGTGATATTTAAGCTGACCTAGCTAAACTAGCTATTTGAAGGTTAATTGGCTAGCTAGGAAGACTTCATAGATTCATAGATGCCTTTCTTGTCATTTCCCTTCTTGTAAGTAAATCCATTGGCACACAACTACATGTACTCAGCTAGTTAAGCCAGAAATTTATCATCCCAAATTTCTCAGCACACTCATATGCTACTTTCCCTTCATGTCTCACAATTTTGATGTTCTCTCTCTCTCTCTCTCTCTCTCTCTCTCTCTCTCTCTATATATATATATATATATATATATATATATATATATATATATATATGGAGTACTGGTTGTGCCTTTTGAGATTTATTGGAGACCTTTGAAATAATTGTATATTTAAAAGCAGAGGTGAAATGGGCAGAGAAGCGAAACTCAACTTATATTATTGTTTGTAGCAGTACATTGTGATATCCAACTATCTCGTGCTCAAGACCTAATATAAATAAAAGAGATTAGAAATTTGGTTTGGTGCCGCATCTCAATATCACGGTTTTAGTTCTATATCAATCACACCGAAGGAAACTTGTTGGTCTTGTTAGCATCAAAAGTTAACTCCGTTAGCATTCCATCAAAATCACCCATACAATGTACCATATTAGCTACATTCCTTTGCTCCCTTCCCTTCTTTCCTATGAAGTAACATGCACCGGAGCAGCGGTAGTTGAGCTCAAGGGTGGTGGTCAGAAGCTCATCGAGCCTATGGACACGTACACATGCTTGAGATATTGCCAACAACTGCTCTTGAGGATGTCAAAGGTAGCGGTTGAGCTCGAGGAAGGTGCCGACAGGTTTGAGCAAGATAAAGGAGAGGGGATCGCTGAGAGAAGAGGAATAAATTAAGAGAGTGTAGTGTTGGTATTCCACATCTTGTGTTTCAAGAAAAACAAAACAAAACAAAATCTAATAGATCGATGTTTGGATGCATTGATGGGATGTTAAATATAAGACCAGAATTAAACCTGGATGCTAATAAAACTATGTGTCGGTGCAATATAATAGACCTAAATTATGATATTGGAATTCTGCATAACCAATTTTTGCTAAAATTTAAAGCACAAAATATCATCCATATGGCAATGGAATTAGCTTAAAAGGGATCCATCAGCGTGGCATCTAATTAACGGAGAATTGGCTGTGTTCATGGAAGGCTAAGAACTGGGTCGATCTAATTTCAATTAACTGATGTCAAAATAGTCAAGATTAATACTATAACACACGCCTGACCATGTGTCAGAATATGTATATTAATTGTAGAATATCATGAACTATATATACGCACGTGCGTGTACATGTAATTGCTGCTTATCATGATATATGTCAATATCTGATTCCTCTATATATGTACAGGTACAAGAACTTGACAACATTCGTAGAATTAGTTAAGTATTAACCGGCCTCTGTCAATAAAATAAACGGTAAGCAGGCAAATTTATTATTGAAATTAACACTAAATTAAAGAGGCAAACGAAACGAGAAATATGGGATCAAGTGCTAGTTAGTTATTATGAGGTGCAAAAATTAATGATTCTGTGTTCTTTTGTTCATGAAACCAGATTCCGTTAGTATCTTTATCTCGCAAATCCTGTGACTTTAATTAATCATGCTACCCTGTTCACAGAAGACGAAGAAATATATATCCCTACTAATTAATTAGACTGGGAGGCCTGTTCTTGTTCTTTAATTTAGATAACAGATCATTTGATCTCTAAAGCCGGCCTGTATATGTTTCTCGTTTATTGATTTAGTCAGAGCATAGGACTTGGATTAGAACCAGAGAGCTTGGTCAGAAAAGATGATTAGATGAATACAAATAGTATACGATAGCAGCATTTCGACAAGAAACATTAATTAGATTAATACAAATATTTGGTGGCAGTAATTGGATATGAGTGTTTGGACATGTGTTGACCCAGAATTTGATGTCTCACCAAACAGCACGAGAACAAGATATTCGATCGAATTGTCATTTGTTGGCAGCGAATTAATGGTAGGTTATGCATATGAAAACTATTTGAAATCTTCCACACCTTGATAGACTTGGCATAAAAAATATTTTCAATTCAAGAATTACATACCGGATGTGGATGATTTGCTTCATTAGAAATAAGCTCGTAATTTGTATGGGTTGTAAATTGATTTCATGTAATTTCGTAAATTTTTGTATGTTAGAATAATTTCTTGTTCAATCAATTGAAAGTGTTAATCATTGTACCATTATCAAAGGGATGAATAATGTGACTAAATTTTTAGTGGCCTGATTATGTACAAATGTTAACTAATTTGCTATTACTAAGTCATCCAATATATACGTATGTGCAAATATATACAGTCAAATGAAGTTAGTGAATAGATAATCAGATATCCAGATATACGTTTTCTAAGAAAACATGAAAACCTGATACAACATACTTAATTAACACGTTATAGACAGCGTCTGCAAAACCATTTCAATCAGTTATGTTGGACGGTTTCACATGACTTGTTCTTGATCTGTTGCACACACAAGGTCAGACCTTGCAGGATCTCCCTCTATCGACGGCTATATAAACACATCCATCCCTTATGTCCAAAGCATCACTACACAAACAGGAAACACAAAGCATCTGATCAGGAAAACATAATGGCTTCTTTCATTTCCTTTCTGCTTCTTGCTGCTCTTATTGGGATGGCCTCATGGCAGGCCATTGCAGCAGAACCTAGCCCTCTCCAAGACTTCTGCGTCGCTGATCTGAATTCCGCAGGTACATATATATGTACATGTGCTTAGTTTCAGAGAGAATGTTTGTTTTACTAGTACGTACAAGCAGCACAGATGAAACTATATGTTGATTTATATATACTGGACAGAAACAAAACGGCGTACTATTTGGTACATATTATGCTAATTAAATTACTTTTTGTGTCAGCAGTGCGTGTCAATGGATTTGCTTGCAAGAACCCAACGAACGTGACTGCAGATGATTTCTTCAAGGCAGCCATGCTTGACAAGCCAAGAGATACGACGGTCAATAAGGTTGGATCCAACATCACCTTGATCAACGTCATAGAGATACCGGGTCTCAACACACTTGGCATCTCAATAGTACGCGTCGACTATGCACCCTTGGGTTTGAACCCACCACACACTCACCCTCGTGCAACTGAGATCTTTACGGTGCTCGAAGGGACACTTTACGTTGGATTTGTCACATCCAACCCAGACAACAAGCTCTTCTCCAAGGTGCTCAATAAGGATGATGTGTTTGTGTTCCCTAAGGGGCTCATTCACTTCCAATTCAACCTTGACCCCCATAAGCCTGCAGTTGCTACCTCAGCAATTAGTAGCCAAAATCCCGGGATTATTACTATTGCAAATACAGTGTTCAGATCAAACCCACCGATCTCGGATGATATTTTGGCCAAGGCATTTCAGGTGGATAAGGAGATTATAGATTTGCTCCAAGCTTAGTTCTAGATGGATAAGGAGATTATAGATTTGCTCCAAGCTTAGTTCTAGAGAGCAATTGATGATTATCCTATTCGTTGCAACACTATGGGACAATTACATGCTTGGACCTGATGATCTATGCCATATATAGTACGTAGAATGAATGGGCTTTCGTGCTGATTGATGTCATTATATTTGTTAATTTGTTTATCCTAATTAATTAATAATACATGGAATACATTGGACTATGGTGTCCTTTTTCCTCGTTACTTTAAAGGAAATTCCATCGAAGTTCATGAAAAAGAAGAATATGTGATTGTCCATATGCATGGTATTCAATTATGTACTCAGGTCTGAAGGAACATATTGACCCCTAGTGAGTTTTGGTTGACAGATGACAAGACAAATTAGGGGACTAATGTGCAAATTGAAGAACGATGCATAGCCTCCATGGTGTTCAAAACGATGAAAAAACACCCATCTAAATCAAGCAAACATAAAAAAACTAGAAGAAAATTTATACTTGCTTGCTGAGTTAATGTTGTACTATTAAGAAGGGTACGTGTCAAAGGCTCTAGTTGGTGGACCAATGCTCAATACTTTGCTTTGTTTTCTTAGTGAGAGACACTTTGCACTTCAATTACTTGGATTTGGGGGGCTTAGTTGCTTACCGGACATTTTGGTCAGCCTCCACTGTCTACGAGACAAACTAGACCAGAGACTCCGGTAGTTGAGATCAAAGGTTTTGATAGTTTTTGTCTGGTTGTTATAACAGGTGGATAGGATACTCTAGTCTTTGAGACAAGATTCTGTAGTTTTTGAATATGTGAGTGACAACTAGTTAATTTTGGGTGTGTGCGAGTATTTAACTCCCCAATCTTGCTCTTCTGGTTGGTGGTTGTCACATCTTTTAGACCTATGCTCCTAGGGTTTGTCTGCCTTCTCCTCTTGGGGTTTTAAACCATTCTTCCTGTGAGAGAGAGAGAGAGAGAGAGAGAGAGAGAGAGAGAGAGAGAGAGGGAGAGGGAGAGGGAGATAAGGGTTTGGATCTTGTGAGGCAAGGTTATGTTGAGCACTTGTGGATCAACGACTAGCCTTCTACATCATGCTTGTTACTCTGGATGGTTTTCCTTCTAGCCAGCTAGGCATTACATGTGAGTATTCAATCTTTGTGGGTAGTATAGAAAAGTTTGTGAAGGTTCATCCTCTCCTCCGTAAGGAAAGACGTATTGAAGTGGAAAACCAAGTTAGTTGCTAAAGTTGCTTGGTAGAGCAAATGCCATGGAACCTGTTGTCCAAAGTTAGGATCGTTGTGGTCACTTGGAAACAAGGAGAACCAAGGTGGTTCCTTAGAGGCTAAAGCTTCTTACTAGTTACTTGCTTGGTAAGGCTTGGGATCGAAAAAGATATGGATCCTTGAAGTTCCTCAATGGAGATTAGGATCGCAAGATCTAAACTTTGGGAAAAGAATCGTGTCCCTGTTTCCGCTGTGCCTTCTCTGTGTATTTCGCTTCTTGTGTTTCGTGCTAGTTCCCTTAGTTTTGCTGCTCGAACTACTCTTCCATGCTTCCTACTCGCAGGTAAAAAAAATAGGGAACAGAGTACCTAGTGTTAAGTGTTGGAGTATTTGGTAGGCCAACTCTACACGTGCAGAACTCACGGACCGTAGTCTTCGGCAATTAGGACAAGACATTTCGGTGACAATATTTGATATAGTTCGCTAAACGAATTTTAGGAATGCACATTCACCCCCCATGTGCGACATCAAGGTCCTTTTAGGGTGTACATATATGTACATGACGCTTAATTAGGGGGTGAAAAATGACATGTATTTCCCGCCCCACTACCCGACCCAAAGGTTTGTGGGAAAAATGAGGAAGAGAAAAAGGATACATGGTACTATACACGTCTGATTCCGAATCCGCTAAAAAATATAGGATAGGATATGGGAATAGTTGTATATGTCCAGCAATATGTCCCGTGTTATCAAACATATAACAAAATCTATTAGGAGTCTACTTATAAAATGATAAAAGTTTGGTCAATTACTATTTTATAAGCTCACAAATTATATTGCACATTTGTTTCTTGATATATCATTGCATAGTCAGGGATGTGCATGTATATATTAACAAGGTTGCACAATGCGCTAGGGCTAGACCTACCGTTTCACTTAATGCCAGGTATTTTATAATCCGTTGGAGATGGTTACCGGCCACCATATGGCCCTCTACTCAACATTCCACAACAGTGGGCATTGCTCTGCCTAACAACAAAAAATGGTGTCCTGATAAACTGATTTGATTTCTTGTTAGGGAAAGATGATACTATACATGATTAGTTGCTCCAACTCTTTCCACCTACTTTTGATTGTTAAGAGAAGCAATTAAAACTAGCATTGTATTAAAATTAATATATGTTGTTAACATTCATTTGTTTTGTTATAAATATCACAGTTAATGTATGCACATCTACTATTTTTTATCAAATATATGTTCCAGCTGATCATGATGAAGACGCGAACAACGTTGCATGTGGACTAGCTCCCACACTGTTGCATGTACTTCCTATACCCATCCATTTGAACTGATGCTGTGCTTGGCTAAGAACAAAACATAAGCTATATATTTTACTAGCCATAGTTTTAATTGATTAGTGCCTTGGGGGCACAAGGTAAAGAAGCGCAACTTAACCGGTAGCATCGGTTGGCTTAATTTGGAAGATTAATATGGGCGCATTTTATGTCATTTCCATCCTTAATTACAAATAAATCCATTAATGGCACTGACTGCATCACAGTCTCACTGATACATGCACAGATCATTAAGTCAGAAATTTATATCATCCCAAAATAATATAGCACATACTCCCTCTGTAAAAAATAAAAACAAACTTTTCGGGGTAAACCAGACAAGAACTTATTCAGATTCATCCTAAGAGTTGATTTTTTTTTGACGGAGGATATATATATAAGCTACACTCTACCGTGAGAATAATATATAAATGTTTTAGATCACTAATTAGATAATCTCAGAAATTTTATGTTGGTGGAAAATAACAAGGGTTAGAATACATGTCACTTAAAACTATACTTGTCAAGATGATGAATAAGTCCTGGAGAGGTCGGCTAGAGTCATACTCCCTCCATCTACTTTTAATAGTCATATTTTTAAATCAATTTATTTTTGATAGGCATATTTCAATCTAACAAGCTATCATCTTAATAACTTTCTCGGATTTAATGTATGACTCTCCGTTCTTCCATACATGATTGGCTATATGTTCATTGAGAAATGTAAATATTAATGAATCGCTTGTTTACGAGGAATGACTAGTAGAATGTTTAAATGGATGATAAGTAGTATTACTTATCCTTGGTCTATGTGCCAAGATGAAATATTACTATTAAAAGTAAGTAGATGGAGGGAGTATATAGCTCATATAAGCGAGATAGATATGCTCTTGATTGCCTGCCTGCAGAGAGAATATATAGATCAAATTAACACAGCTAGTAGAATGAAGAGCTAGGAGGCAGCCGATCGATTGAGTGAGCTTTCGAACTGAATTAATCAAACTACCATTAGGTTGAAACTGTCGCAGCACTACTACGAAATCCATTTTTCGTGGCGGCCATTTTAGGTTTACACTGGCGAAATTTGGTACCGCCACAAAGCAAAGGCCAGTGAAAGTCAAGATCTTCGCTAGCGGTTATTGACCGCCAGCGATAATTTAATTTTGCTGGCGGCCGTTCGCTGGCGGTTAGCTTAAGACGGCCGCCAGCGAAAATAAATTATCGCTGGCGGGATACACTGTGCCAGCCGCCAGTGAAAATACTGGTCAAGTTTAAAAAAAACGACGGACGGAGCGACACCGCTCCGTCCGCCTCCGTCAACGCTCGACCATTCAAAAATTTCACAGAAATTTACCCAAGCATTCAAAAATCCACAAAAATTTACATCAACAATTTACAGCCAAAATTTCAATTCACCCAAGCATTCAAGCATCACAAAAATCAACAAAAATTTGAAGTCATCGCGGCGCTGCCCCCGTTAGCGGCGGTGGCAGATCCGGCCACCCCCGTCGTCACGGCGGCGGATCCGGCCTCCCCCGTCGTCGCGGCGGCCAGATCCGGCCGGCCCCGAGCTCGCGGCGGTAGAGGCGACGGCAGCCCGCGGCGGGGGTGGCGACGGCAGCTGGCGCCGGTGGAGGAGGGAGAGGGAGAAGAGAGCCCGCCGCTGGAGGAGTCGCCCGCACCGTCGTCATCGCCAAGAGTAGACGCCGCCGAGCCCGCCGGATCCGTCGCCCGCATCGTCGTCGTTGCCGAGCCCGCCGGATGCGGCGCTGGATCCACCGCCGCGACACGAGCTCCGCCGCAGCTGTGCCCCGCCGGCGAGGACTTGTGGACGCCGTCACCCGCGGCCCGCCGGCGCGCACCGACGACTGAGGGAGAGGGAGGAAGGAGGAGACGGGAGGGAGGAAGTGAGGAGGGGAGTGCCAGATCTAAGGGAGTCACGCCTTTATTTTCGATGGAGAAAAGGAGACGAGATCTAGGGTTGGACGTGGGTGGTTAAATATGGCGAATTTATTTTCGCTGGCGTTCCACTTTACCGGCCGCATGTGAAAATAACCGCCAGCGATAATCTATTTTCGCTGGCTGCGAGTAATGTGGGCCGCCAGCGAAAATCGTATTTTCGAAGGCGGTTATTTAAGTGGGCCGCTATATTTTCGCTAGCAGCCCTCTTAATCCGACCGCTAGCAAAGATCTATTTTCGCTGGCGGTTCGTAGCCTCCCACCCCTCGTAGTATTTTCGCTGGCGGTTTCTACTTATAACCGCTAGAGAAAAAAATATGGTGGTGCCATGAAAAATCAATTTTGTAGCAGTGCAGGCAGCTGCAGGCAACAGATCAGCGTGTTGATTCAGCAATTAACGGATACATATGTTGCTATCAACTTTCCTTTAATTTTAATTGAGGTAAAAAATATATTCCCTTTTAATTAATTAGCATGTCATGCCCTTGACTAGTCAGGCATCTTGCCGTCACACACACATCGATGCCTGAACTAAAAGAGACGTGTATGGATCAAAGATACTACGAAAGGGACTTAAAAAGTGTACGTTACAGGAATAGACACTGTCAAAATTAAGGATATGATATTATCATTTAACGTGTTTGTGGTCAATCTAGTCGGTTCTAATACTACCTTTCTCACTTTTATCTAAACCTGATGACTCAGCCAGCCAAACATCAATATCATGCATGCAACGACAGGCACTACCATAATCTAATTACTTATTAATCGGCCAACCCTGCTGCAGGAAGATAACTTGAATCCATCCACTGAATCCACCTGCACCTGTTCAGAGGAACGAACCAGTCCCCTAGCTCAGCTTGTTATTTTTGACCACTTCATAATCATCCCATGCTCACAACAAAGCATCAGATATAGCTTCATATAGGCCGTGTTTAGTTTTCCCCTATTTCCAACTTACCATCACATCATATCACATTAAAAACTTTCCTACACACATAAGCTTTCAACTTTTTTTCCAAACTCTCAACTTTCTTCAAACTTCCAACTTTTTTCAGGAACTAAACACACCCATAGTACACAACAAGCATCGACCACTACTACTTCTGCAGAACTGTAGATCAGTAGGAAAATTGCATCAACTTAAGATGGACTTCTCCAAATTCTTTCTTCTCACAACTCTTACCACGTTTGTTGGAAATATAGTAATAATTCAACATGTTTTAATTCAGAAATATAGTATAATAAACATAACATATGGAATAGAGAATGATTCTTGCATGGTGGTAAATATGAATATATATGCTAACAGCAACGATAGCATCTAAAAATATGCATAACATCGAGATGAGAAGAACATACCTGGAGAACAATCCAAATCCAGATCAGATGCTGTTGTTGTTGTTGCTGCTGCTGCCTTTGTTGCCGTCGCCTTTCTCTCCTCCGTTGCCATCGTGGAAGGCCAGAGGCCCGGCTTTTGATTGAAAGCCAAAAAGCGGCAGAGTTCAGCTGGGGTTGCCAGCGTACAAAAGAGGATACAAGCTCCCGAGGGGAGAAAAAGGCCAAGATACAGGCGCTCAATGAGCCAGCCAACTTTTAGCGCAAAGGAGACCTAACATCTAATCACAAAATGAGTCCAATGACGAAATAGCAGCCTTTACCAACACAACTCTAAAACCACAACTCCTAGATTTCCTAGAAAACTAGCTAACAAAAACTACTAGCCCACTCCCACTCTCGAGGGTCTCGAATTCACCACCATTTGCTTCATCGTTTCCACCATCGCTTCCAACTTGATTCCTTCCTCAGGTCGAAATAGTTTCCTCCACTGCAAAAGATTAGAGGTAATTTGGAAAGGTATAGTTAGTGGAGAGTAAACCAATTTTCTTCTAAAAACCATATTATTCCGGGAAAGCCAAAGATTCCAACAAACAGCAGCCAATAAACTCAAAGTAACTCTAACAAAATTTGGTTAATATCACCCTTGCAAAGAAGAAAAAACTCCTCAAAATTCCTAGGGATGGTGTTCCAATGCAGAGTATTTCTACAATGCACCAAATCAGCCTAGCCATGTCTCAAAAGAAGAGAATGTGGTTAGTTGTTTCCAACATCCCACAAAGCCGACAGGATTCTGAGTCCACCCAACCCTTTTTTTTTCAGTTGCTCAGCAAACTAGATTATGTTCCTAAAAGCTAACCAAAGAAAATGTTTGAACTTCATGGGGCAGGAGCATCCCCACATCTCAATATTCACCTCTCTAACACCTCTAAAAGTCAGGGCCCTATAAAGAGACCTAGTAGTATATTGTTTGTTTGTTGTCAGCCCCCAAACTAGCTTATCATGTGAATCAGATATCTCAATGTCTTCAATGATATCTTTCAAGGCTCCCCATTCAGAGACTTCATCAGGACCAAAAGATCTCCTATAAAAGAGAAACATTATGCCCCCCCCCCCCCCGATTCACCTGTTTAACTGACAAATCTTCTTGGTTATACACTATATACTGTAGGGGGTTTTCAGAGGGCAGTTGCCACACCAGACATCGTTCCAGAAACTGATGCTTGTTCCATTGCCCAATATCCATTCAAAGCCGAGATCCATCCATCTTCTAATATTAAGTAAATCTCTCTAGAATTGGGACACATTTCTAGCTTTCTATTGGAAGATCCCTCCACCTTGCAGGTATTTTTTCCTCAATAGCTCTATACACAAGCTCTTATCCTCTGACTCAATTTTTACAATCCATTTGGCCAGAAGTGCAATGTCCATCCTCCTTGTTTCTATGAACCCTAGTCTTCCAAAGTCTTAGGAAAAAGCCACATCTTCCCACTTGATCATATGGTATTCCCGTTGCTGCCGTTCCCTCCCCTTCCGTTGTGATCGGTACTGGTCGATATTGCCGTAGAGAAAGAATAGCTTGACCTAGATAAAGCAGTGTCAAGAGCAGTTACTCAAAAACTTGATCGTCCCGTCTACCCGTGCAGGTACTTAGGTGGACAGAGTTTTGGAGGTTCACTTGTCACAAACACTACACACAGGTGTTCTGTACCGAGAAGTATCGAGGCTGTGACAGAAACAGAAGGAAGAGAAAGGTGTGCCGAGGAAGAACCAAGGAAACGAAAAAACACACAAACACCACCGCATACCAATGAAATCCTGCACACACTCTAACAAAAATTAAAATCTAGCATGCACCGACCCAGCTTAGCCGCCATACGTGACCGGACGTCACCACCAACCCTATGGCAGGAAGCTATAGGATGCTGTTAGGTATATGGATTAGTTGCAGTCCAGATTGCGTGCAGGTAATTAACACATCCAGGAGAAAACACTGGATAGTGCGTACTTAGTGATCAACCAAAAATATGCATGATATTGCAATCCAGCTAATTACGTTAGGTGCACATAAGCCAGATGTAGTATAAAGCTAAGCCAGCCGTTTTCCATACGACATATGCATTATGGATGCAATTATCCTGACGTACGCTTTATATAATTTGATGGGAGGCGTACATATTGATTCCTTGTCCTAAAATATACAAAAATCCCTGTCCATCAGGTGTGTTTTGGCTACACACGGCTATGTCTAATTGCGTGTTACAAATATTGACTAGAACTTGTTCGCAAAATGGATTTCATTAATTGGTTCCTTTTCAAAGTGACTTCAGTAGATTATAGGAAACGGTGAAGATGACCTCTATACCACCTAATTTAATCGACCTTGTGTTGTTAGGTGGCACATCAAATATCATTATCTATATCTCTACCCTTAAGTAACCCAGGGGAAAAAAATTGAACCCATGAATTGTGAGATCACAATTCAGAGATTAAAACAAGGTATGCCAAATATGAGTATATAGTATACGATATAAAATAACTCAAATTCGAATTAAGAATAAAAATGAAAAATAGCAATTGGCTTTGAAGATTAATTACGTACTCTGCTGAAAAAAAAATAACAAAAGAATCTGGAAAGAACGTAAGTGTGAAATTTCAGTATCTTCTCAACAGTACAGAAGAATTATTTATAGTATTAATCAGAGTGAGTACATTCAGACAGAACATAACCATATAGCCATACACCCGATGCTAACGGCCCACACTCGCCAAAGTATGGCTAGCTAAATTTTGATCCCATGAATTTTCTATACTCTAGCAGGCCTATCTTCTGCCAACATCTTTTTAATTTCTTCCCTAACCAGAAATTGGTCATCTAACGAGTCAATTTTTATTTTCTCTAAGTTCAAACAAACTTAGTATTTTTTTTGGGGGCGAATGTACATCTAACAGGATCCACAGGTAGACGTGATTTTTTTTTTAAAAAAAAGATGTTATAAAATTGCATCTTGTATCAAAATACTTTGACATACATTGCAAAGGGAGAATATGTTGCTAGACACTTGTAATTGATTGGTTCAGAAATTAATCACTAATTGTCCGTAAAGGGTTTAATCGTTAGTGGTTACAGTTGGATGATATATGCAAAAATGAACGGTGAATTTCGAATCTTTCTTGCATCTGGTGGCTATTAATTACTTTAGGAGTAAATTTAAAAAACTATATGTATGTTAATATCAAACTATCACAAACTACTTATTTGAGACGTTGTATTATAAACTACAGATTTCGCACCAAAAATATCACAAAACCACATATTTAAAGCCCAAACTCACAAAACTATGGTTTTGTTATATAAACGTTATATGTAAATATGTCAACCAAACGTCGTCGTCACATGGAGAAACCAGATAGAACAGACTGACAGTCTGGAGAACCATTAAAATCTTACAAGATCACACACTGCAAACTGCATGTTCTCTCTCCCTCTCAACGCCTATATAAGCAGCGCACATCCATCCCCCCTATGATCAAAGCATCACACAAACCATAAACACAGGCATCTGATTAGAGAAATCTAATGGCTTCTTCTTCCTTTTCCTTCCTGCTTGTTGCTGCTCTTCTTGGGTTGGCCTCATGGAAGGCCATTGCCTCAGACCCTAGCCCTCTCCAAGACTTTTGTGTCGCTGATCTGAATTCGCCAGGTACATTTGAATATGTTGTTAATTTCAGTGATACTCTAATTTCTTGCATATATGATAAGCAGCATATAGGAAATTACTATATGTATTCATCTCATAAATCTTAGAACTGAAAGAAATATATAGTTGGTTTGCCTGCTAATTATTTTTCCTAAACCTGATGCAGTGCGAGTAAATGGATTTGTTTGCAAGAACCCAATGAATGCGAGTGCTGACGACTTCTTCAAGGCAGCCATGCTCGATAAGCCTAGGGACACAAACAATAAGGTTGGGTCCAATGTCACTTTGGTCAATGTCTTGCAGCTTCCTGGTCTCAACACCCTTGGCATCTCGATAGCACGTCTTGACTTTGCACCCTTGGGTTTGAACCCACCACACACGCACCCTCGTGCAACCGAGATATTCACGGTGCTTGAAGGAACACTCTACGTCGGCTTTGTTACGTCCAACCCAGACAACAGGCTATTGTCCAAGGTGCTCAACAAGGGTGATGTGTTTGTGTTCCCTGAGGGGCTCATCCACTTCCAGTTCAATCCTAACCCACACAAGCCGGCAGTTGCCATTGCTGCACTGAGTAGCCAAAATCCTGGGGTTATTACTATTGCAAATGCGGTGTTTGGATCGAACCCACCTATCTCAGATGATATTTTGATGAAGGCGTTTCAGGTGGATAAGAAAATCATAGATTTGCTCCAAGCTCAATTCTAGAAGAACAGCTTCTGATTGTTCTGTTGGTTGCACCATTAAGGACAGTATACTACATGCACCTGATGCTCTGTACTGTCATCATATATAGTACGTAGAATAAATGGGATATTGTGTGCTGATATTGTTATCATGATATGCTAAAGCAGTATGTTTACTAATAGTACATGGAATATATTGGACTGTGGCGTTCTCCCTCGTAATTAAAATGGAAAGCAAACCTCTTGAAGTTCATGAAAAAAATATATATATGCATGTGTGTTACTATGGACTCGGAAAGACGCTATATGTTTTATATGCCTACTATATGTTCGTTGCAACCGAGAGATAATATATCAATTGAGACAAAAAAAAAAGTTTGCTTCGCTATAGGATATACGTTATGAGAAATATCAAGCAATTAACTTAATCAAAACGCAGCTACTGGTTTTAGCTTTTCCGGCAGCATACTTGAACCCTCAACCTTTCATGATCACTCTTTTCTTGAAAAGAAACCTTTCACCTTTTCCCTGAGCTATTCTCTGATCTATAGATAAATATGGCCAGGTTTCTTTCAGAGGACTTGTCCTTGAACCAAAAGATCAACTTCACCGGTTAGCCGTGTCAGCCTATGACCACGGATGGTTTAATTTGCATTGCAAAGAGGTTGTTATAAAAGCAACTGTAATTAATCGAAGTATGGTATATATCAAGCATGTGTTCTTTCACTTTGTGCAATATAGAAACATGTTGGTTTTTCTTATTTGGTTTTTTTTGCCTAATATAGGAGGCCCAATGTTTTCTTTTTGCATGCGCGCGGTTGTTTTGGGTCAGGTTGTCCAAACGTTAATTAATACACAATTCTTCTTAACTAATAACACATCCATATGTTGTAACTGGCCATTAGGCCCATATAATTAGAAACGGATTAGAAAATTGATTGAGCATAAACATTGAATCTGATGATTATGAACGTGGAGCGTACATATACATTGTGTGTGGTGGGAGGAGATAGAAGGAGGACTATGCTTTTATGGTAGTAGAGAAATACCCACTTGAATAAAACAACCAAAATGTAAGCCCATGTATAGAAAGTACCATCTTTTAGAAGGTATCTAAAGGTAGTATATTTTTTACTGTAAAATTTGGTATCTATAGGTACCAAGTACCTTAAGGTGCTAAATTTTTGTATCTCAAGATACTTTTTCAAGAACCATAAAATTCCTCGTACAGAAAAATGTAGTTTACAAAGTTTTTAAAGCCAAAAAATAAGGAAGGCCCATAAAGCCTGGAAACAAAACAAAACCCCAAAGTAGGCTTGGTATCCGTAACGGGCCTACTATATGAATCCAAGCTCCTGTTAGACATTTGAGCAGATCTATCACAGATCTAGTATCTCCTATTAATGGATGGCAAAATGGGACTGAAGTTTTGGAGAAGTTGAGGCAACTCAATTTTAGATAGTTCCAACGGAGAAAACACTCCGGAAACGACGCACGTACCCGGCCTCTAGGTGGTGCAGAGCTCGCCTGTGGACGAAGGGGACGAGCTAGCCTGCCAGAAGCCCTCTGCTACCGATGAGATCATGCCATGCCATCCCTTTTGCTGGCTTAACTAATTAACATGGGAGATGATAAACAAGAGAGAGGAAATGGATGGAGGAAGAAGGTGATCACAAAGTTATTTCAGTTAAATTCTTCTCTCAACTCTAATGAAAACAATATTTTAATGACCTTAGTATCCTATGGTAAATTAACGTACTTTAAGAGTATCCTCGGCTAAATTTATGTTTTTTGCGGTTGTCTACCAGCAACTATCACTGGAGTGCCAATTTGCAAATTTTACTTCGTCCGTCCTAGAATAATTTATATTTCTTGACTTTTTTGTTTGTTTTAAAATAAGTTTATTTTTAAATAATCATTGCATCGGAGTTTATGAAAATTGGAGATGAATGTATTAGGAGCAGATAAAGAGAGAAATAGCTGCATTTGGGATTTGATATAATGTAGGGATATTTTTTATTTTTTTTATTTTATATTGATGTGTGGGATAAGTGAAATTAAATTTATTTTGACGCGAAGGGAGTAACTAGAAGGAAAAAAAAAGAACATGTGAGAAAACCAATATGATAGGATGTATGATGACACGGTAGGCCGCAATGTCCAACCTCAAAATTACTATACTACTCCCTCGGTCTCATAATATAAGGGATTTTAATATTTTGCTTATACTATTTGACCACTCGCTTTATGCAAAAAATTGTGCAAATATAAAAAATAAAAAGTTGTACTTTGGATAATAAAGTAAGTAAAAAAATAAATAATAATTTCAAAATTTTTTGAATAAGACGAATGGTCAAACAATGTAAGCAAAATGTCAAAATCTCTTATATTATGGGACGGAGGGAGTACTGTTTATAATTTAATTCTTGTACTTGATAATAATATCATTATTTATGTAAGCTGTTGAAAAACAATATAATACAGAATTCCTCCGGACATACATGGCTAATGTTGACGGGATGGAACCAAAATTTGTGGGCCTGTACGCACGGTCGTCATTTTTCCCTGCCGTGCCGTGATGGTGTTGCTCAATGGCTCAATACCAACATGATCAGCATTAATTTATTATGTGATATATCATCTATCGTAAAATAAATATAATGTGCTAGAATTTAAATTTTATATCAAAATAGATGCACTTTAATTTAACTTATATTACTTTTCACTCCAACCACCTTTAATTTAATTTTCTTTTCATCTTATCTTCAACCATCCCCGTCTCAAAACCACCTTTCATTTAACAAGGGTGGCTAGGCCAATCTTTTCCCTCCTTATTTACCTTTTTAAAGATAAAATTGTGTTTATTATTCATACACGTACATTTAATAATATATGTTGATTTTAATGATATATACACGCTCCCCGCAAAAAAAATGATATACACACTTATCATTATAAATGATAGATATGCATGTTTCTTCCCCTGAAAAATTTTCGCCTCTGCATATGCAGGAAGCAAATATATGTTGATTTTAATGATAGTACGCTCAGGGTAGAGAGGACACTAAATATTTATTTGGTGGTAACATTCAGAATTTAGAATGCATAATTTCTTTAGAGTATAATTTCATCCATATTTTGTACCCATCTATTTCTTTAGAGTACCATACACAGTTTATTACCTCTATGCTGTAAAATAATATTATCTTATTCGATTATTGTTAGTTCAGATTTCTCGCAGGAGTTAGTGTTGAGATTGTTCTTTTGCATAAGAGCTGGCTCACTCATCCTCCCTCTCTCCTTCCATCCTCCATCCTCATCATCCGGACCATTCTATATTTCTCAGCATTACTTTTTTTGTTTTGTCAAATACATATGTTGTTACGTTCTAATGCATTGTTTTATTTCCTTCATTCCCTTTATCAACACAACCATAATAGTACTAGTACTTCATATATATAAGGGTGTTTATTGTTTGTCTTGAGAAAATTGATTAGGGTGTGGTCGGTTTAGGGAAATTTCAATTCATAGAAATATGAAAAGTGAAGAAATAACAAGGTATGCACACATGAGTGGATGAAAATTTTCCAATGTTTTCTCTCTACAATTTGGAGGAAATTAAAAGAAAAAATTCCTTTTGTCTTCCTATACCTCATATAAATTTTATTTGGAGATTTATCAAAAACTATTTATGTTCAGATTTGAACAAATCAATAATGGACATGGCTAGTCTATAGATATCTAGAAGAGTTCCGCTATACGTACGATTATTTTTATACGATGTTTGTACGTTGAAATGTCTCTCCTAACGTTTGTAGCGACGAAACGGATCCCTCCTTCACTGCAGAGCCCATATCCAAAGCCCAAGCTCCTCCTGACGTCCTGGCCTGCTTTCTCGTTGGTCTGGTTGCACATCCAACCAAAGCAATTTTCTTTCTAATCATATCTTAAGCAATATTCTTCCTAATAATATCTTATATAGTAATTGTACTTAGCGCTCATTTATCATGTGGTAGGTTAAGCAAATTACTCATATATATATATATATATGTTGCTTGCACCTTGGACAGAGGTAACATTAACCCTAGGAAGTAGATTCTAATGGCCATAATCAGAATTGAATGCGAAAAAAGTTCATGTACGAACTAATGTCAAATAAGGTTTGCATATGTCCTGAGATAGAAGGCCCAAAAACATCTTCTTTTCCCTTTAGAAAAGATAGTAAATTTAGTTAGATTGAATATTACTTGGTAGATTGTGTGCTAATATAATCTAAGTATAGATATAAAACCTGGAGAAGATCAACGTAGGATATAATATGAGATTGGGAGTCTAACTGATTTGTTTTCTAGAGAATTGCTGATGCGCTGAGAACATGGAATAGGGAAAGTTAGGTTTAGGGTTTATAGCAAATGAAGATGTAAAGTCGGATGCAAAGAGGCTAATTGGGTTTTAGGGCCCATGACGCTCTTGACTGCCGCGTGCGCATGCGCCGTGTGCTCGTGTTAGGTTCTCTGCCGTCCGTGTCGTTACGTTTGATCGTACCAATATCGTACGAAAAATTCGTATGCGTAGCATTTTCCTATCTAGAATTTGATAGATCATATGGTTGAACAGTTGAACTGGTGGTCCTTAATAGTCAATTAATTGATTTACACGTACGCAAGTTATGGTTTAAACTGCACGCGAGTGACGCGACAGACTTCTTCATGTTACATCTTCAGTTGTCTTGGTTTCGTGCAAGTTACCAACCAAACATATAACCAGATGATATAAATTACTCATATTTTTACATAATGGAAGTATATTAATTTGATCTTTGACAACATGTTTGCGGACATCAGAATTCAAATTTAAGTGGATAGAGTTATACATCCTCTCATCATACCGAAGATACTTCTCCTATACTTTTGCACGATATTGTAAGCCCCAGCTATATATACGCTATATCTACAGTTGAATAATGCAGTTCAATGCAACTATACCTATACTTTTGCACTGACCTTTCATTGTCTGCACTGTTTGATCTTCTCCGCTAGGAACGCTATAAAAACGATCTTTGATAGCTCCACCTATTTTTTTTCTGACGGTTACAATTCGTGTATGTGTGGTTTTGAAAAATAATTATTCATTGAACGGTGCGGCTTGGTTAATTATGAATATTGAAATTTATTTTTTGCAAAAATTGGAGAATTGAACTTTCATATTTAAAATATATGATGTTATCTTTTAAGAAACCATTGCAACACAAATATTTAGCAATTATACACAGTTATATGCCTTCTATATATCCCCACACTCGAATTAATAAACACTAGCAATTATATATGTACAGCATATACTCCCTCGGTACTCGTAAAGAAAGACGTTTATGACAATGTTTAAGTCAAACCTTGGGAATATAAATCATGAATAGTTAAGTTGTTGAGTTTGAAAATGTAAAAATTATATGAATAGATTTATCTTGAAAATACTTTCATAAAAGTATGCATATATCACTTTTCAATAAATATTTTTATAGAAACAAAAAGTCAAAGTTGTGTTTTGGAAACCGTGTCGCTGTACAAAACGACTTCTTTACGAGTACGGAGAGAGTTTACGCCTTTGATCACCACCCTCGAATTAACAATTTATAATTAAGTTGTCGGTGATTAATTAATGTCCATCGATCTTAGCGCCCTTTCTTTTCCACAAAAGTGCTGGTCTACATATAAAAAACAATAGTATATGCATAAAATAAATTAGCTGCAAATTAACTGTAGCAATATAGTAATACGATATCGATCTCTATTAGTCGGGAGAGGATAAAGACGCATGCTATATATCTATCCTCAAATAGTTTAATTGTGATCTCCTGTATGACATTTAATTTATACAATAAGATTCTTTGTTAGGTAAGCCTTAATTAATTTGTCACATTCCAGGATTTCTTCGAAGTGCAAGCAACCACGTGCATCCAGCAGAAATATGGTAGCCAAATGAACAATGGAAACTGTTATAGAGCTATAGTGATCAATAAAAAATATATGCGTCTGTCAGCTAGCTAGTTGGGTTAGGTGCACAAGCAAGATACAGTACTAATTGTAGTATAATTGAGTTGGACTGTAGTAGTATAATTGAGCATATATAGGAGTGTGTGTGTGTGCGCATATATATGTATGTATGTATGTATAAGCGCAAATGGATATATACAATGTATATATAGTACACTTTTATAGACTTCACTTTCACGAAAATTGAAAATGAATTCAACGATGATCTGCTTGTTTTCAGCGACTTGACTAACTTCATTTCACCAAACAATGTGGATAATATTGGTATTGATTTGTCTATGCCATTGAATGTCGTATTCCACTATTATTATTACTTGTTTGGTGTGGCAGTGGTACATCAAGATCAGTTTATACATATATTACTAGTAGTTAGATCTCCTTTAATCCCTATGTTAATATATCCCAGAAGAACTAGAAACGAGTTATAATAAAATAAAATGAAAGGAAAATTATATTAGCAGTACTTCGTCACAAATTATAAGGCATGCACCCTTATTTTTGGAAAAATCAAACTCAGTAACCTTTGACTAATAATTACAGTAACAATATCCAAGTCAAGTATTGTGTATGCTATATCATTATAATCATATTTAAAAATATTTTCATGTGATACTATTTTTATAGTTGTTGATGATATAATATAATATGAAATAATAGTCAAAGTATATCATTCAAGGCCATGTAAATAAATATAAGCCACATAGAAAATATACTCGCTTTGTTTCAGGTTATAAGACATTCAAACTATTTTAAGTTTGACTAAGTTTATAGATAAATATAGTAATATTTATACTACTAAATTAATTTCATCAAATAAATAATTGAATATATTTTCATAATAAATTTATCTTGGGATGAAAATATTACTACTTTTTTATACATACCTGGTCAAACTTAAAGCAGTTTGACTTTGAACAAAGTCAAAACGTCTTATAACCTAAAACAGATGGAGTATTTGTTTAGGTACATATTTGTTGATAAATTAATTTGGAACAGAGGGAGTATATATATTTCTAAAAAAAACTTAATTCCATCAAACAGAAAAATCAAAATATTTACCTAAACAAATTAATTTATCAACAAATTTTGTACAAAGAAGTCAATTCGATCTGTGTCATAGAAATAATTAATGAAATCTGGAATGAATGGAGATAACCTAGTTTACGGTTTTGTCATTTGTCAACACAAACATTGAGCGTTGGCAGCGCAAGTCGACCAGTTAGGGAAGATCGATGCGTGCTTCGTAATTTGTTGCGTACTTGTCACACGTTGTTGCTTCGTAAGGCTGGAGTCTCGTAAGGAAATTAAAATGTGGTCTAACAGATGTATGCTAATATAACCATCCCGGCCATGAAATTTAATATGTATATAATTAGCTAGATATTTTAGACATCGATCAACGTCTTTGACAGCCTTTTCTGCTCCTTCGCCGGGTAACACCGGTTTTATACCACGTAATAGAAATCGACCCTTGCTTGATTACTAACACAAATAGTAAAAGAAAAAGTTTATAAGTTTGAAACACATATGGTTGAATAGTGGAAGAAAAAAAAAACTTTAAGATAACATTTTTCGTTCCTCCACTCTTTGCTTGGTTTGGACACAAAGTAGGATTGGTTGAGGGCAATTCTTTTTTTTTTCTTTTTAGGATCATTACTACGAAAACACACAAGATGAGTGAAAGGCGGTGGTGCTATTGTGGCTATAGGAGCTAGCACAACTGATGAGATGACGCACACAACGGAAGCAGTAGGATGCTCACACTACTCCACACCTGGCCATTGTTATAGCCCTTGTCGTCATTGTCATAGCTATTGCCAAGCCGCAACTATGTCTCCTGAGCAATGGCGCTGTCGGATCATATATAGGTTCTCGAGCACCGCCGCCACCGGATGTAGTGCTAACGAGATGACTCCAGTTAATCAAAAGTTGCTGAGGTCCCCCTCCTCCACCGCCGCTCCCCTCCCCCTTTGATGTCCTCACAGGCTCTCCCCTTCACGGTTGTCGACATTACCCAACCCCTTTAGGTTAGACATAGAGCAACAAGGATCGCCGATAGAAAAGCAGCTAGGGGCATCAGATCTAAGATGAGGAGAAGAGATCGGTTCTAGATTTGAGGTTAGAGAGATCGATGGGATGTGATAGGAAGGAGAAGTATCTTAACGGGTACTCCACAATGCCTCCACATTTTCATAGGCAATTGTATTAGGAGGGTTACCCTGTTAAAATAGTATGATAGATTGCATGCAAAAGTTATGATATTCACATGCTGTCCTTTAAGATGGGTGGCTATAAAAATAATAACTATATTTTTAAAAGGGTCCTTATAAGATGACCACCAGTAAAAATTAATTATCACGTGACAAGGGACTACCGGTGCATTTTCACATGCCGGTATCACCTATAAAAACAAAGAGCTAGAGTGCCACCGATTTCTATACTGAATGGATGGAATGATTCCGTTTTTTCTAGATGAGACAGCGTGACCTGTATGTCGGTGAAATAGATGAAGTGAGATGATTGGTCCGAGGAGAGAAAGCGAGATGGCTTGGTCTGAGGTTTGAGAGGATCATCTTAGGGGAATACTTTTTGTTTGAAGATGTCCTATCTCGATTAAACTCGCGACCAAAGACCTCCCAAAAATGGGATAACCTCTTCCCTTCTCACTTCGTCCCTAGCTAGAACCAAACAATAATTAGCGACCAATAATAAGAAGTGAACGACGAAAATGAAAATGAAAATCACAAAACTACCTAATGAAACATGCATGCCGAGCCGTAACTACATGTACTAGCTAGTAAGCATAAGGTAGATTAGTAGTCTTTGAAATAAAACAGAGCTGACTACTGCAGGGCACTATATATGAAGAAGGATAATACTACTAGAACAGCTATATTTTTTCAGAGGAAACTTGTTCAAGCTGATAAACATGGATGAAATATTTAATGTGCAAGCAGGTCTAGCTAGCAGCCAGAGTACTTCTCAATCACTTTAATTTGGTCATCCTTCACGTATATGTACTTGACTTAATCTGTTTGTACGCAACCAATTATTTTTCTGTCGCCACGCACCACTGCATCTCTCCCTCTCGATAGACCTCTCCATGCGGCTATAAAATCACATGCATCCCCTCAATTGCAAAATCATCTCTCACCCAAATTTACGATAAACACAGGGAGAGAGAGAGAGAGAGAGATTCAATGGCCTCCTCTTCCTTATTTCTGCTAGCTTCTCTTCTTGTTCTGGCCTCATGGCAGCAGGCCATCGCCTTTGATCCTAGCCCACTCCAAGATTTCTGCGTCGCCGACATGGCCTCACCTGGTGTGCACACTTAATTTAAGTATTATTGAAAATGTTCGGTAGTATTTTATCACCGCTTATTGAAAATTGTATGTTTTGCATAGTGGCACTACACAAAAATATGGCTCTTGTGACTACTCAAAACTTTAATATGTTACCTTCTTTTTTCTATGCAAACAGTGCGAGTAAATGGGTTTCCTTGCAAGAACCCAATGAATGTGACCTCGGACGACTTCTTCAACGCGGCCAAGTTTGACATGCCAAGGAATACTATGAATAAAGTCGGGTCTAATGTCACCAACCTCAACGTCATCAATTTCCCGGGCCTCAACACCCTTGGCATCTCACTGGCTCGCATCGACTACGCGCCAATGGGTGTCAACCCACCACATGTGCATCCTCGTGCTACTGAGCTCCTCACCGTGCTTGAGGGAACACTTTATGTTGGCTTTGTTACATCCAACCCTAACAGGCTCTTCTCCAAGATGGTGCATAAGGGTGATGTGTTCGTGTTCCCTAAGGCAATGATTCACTTTCAAATGAACCTAGACCACAATAAGCCTGCGGTTGCCCAATCAGCACTCAGCAGTCAAAACCCAGGAGTTATTACTATTGCTAGTGCCATATTTGGATCAACGCCACCAATCTCTGATGATGTTTTAGTCAAGGCATTTCAAGTGGAGAAGAAGGTGATTGATTGGCTGAAGTCTCAATTCTCGGAGAATAACCACTACTGATTATATCATGTTTCTTGATTGTTTCTTTGTGCGTTATAATATGTATAATAAATGGGCTTTTGCCTAGTTGATGTCATGGTATGCTGAAACAGCATGTTTGATTGTCCATGTTTAATAAATGTAATGCAATATTGTAATATCCTGAAAATTCGACCAATAAAAACAAAACTCTAAAAATGCGGACCTTCGAAAACTTTTTAAATAAATTGCATCATGCCGATTTTATTCGCCTATTTTATTGGATTTTGATCTCGGAATTTATTAATCACGAATAATGAATAACTAACTAGGAATAAACCCTAAAAATCAAATTGGCTAAATAATAAAAATATAAATTAAAATAAAGATTAGGTGAGGTTGGAAATAAATAAAATATTATCGCGACCATATTAGCAACAATTAAATTTTAGTACGATGAAATAAGAATTAATTAAATTCAAGAAAATTAGATAGAAATAAAATATGGGTAACGTTAATCTAGAGTGAATCTTTTGGTTGAAATAACACAAATAGTATGTAAACTTCATTTGTGTAAAAATTTGGAATTAATGAATAAGATTTATATAGAGAATAGGTTAAATAAGGATTAAATGAAAACTAGCACTCTTCGTTGCACGGTAGGTGCTCGATGTGGTTCTGTAGCCCTGCCCCTCCTCCGTCGCCTGCCCCTAGCCGCCCCGAGCCCGCGGCGACGTCGCCATCGCTGCCTGCCGCCGCGCGCCGTCGCCCCGCGCCGCTGCCGCGCCGCGTCGCCGTCACCGCGCGCCGCGCGCCATCGCCGTCGCCGTCGCGCCGTCGCCGTCGCCGCCTTGAGCCCCGCGCGCCATTGCCGTCGCCGTCGCGTCGTCGCCTCGCGCCGCGCGCCCGTCCCATCTCCCCTGCCGTGCGCGCCTCGCGCCCCGAGCCGCCGCGCGCCGTCGCTTCGCCGCTGCCGCGCCGCGCCGCCATCCCGTCGCCCCGCGCGCCCACGCGCCCCGTCACCGCCCGTCGCGTCGCCCGCCCATCGCGTCGCCGCCCCGAGCCGCGCGCCGTCACTGTCGCCGTTCCGTCACCGCGCACGCGTCCCATCGCCGCCTCGCGTCCTGCCGTCTCGTCGCCCGTTCCGTCGCCGCGCCGCGTCGCCGTCCCCACCTCGCGCCCCGCGCCGCTGCCATGCCGTCGCGTCGCCGCTGCCGTCTGCCGCGCCGCACGCCGCTCGCCCGTCGCCATCGCCGCCTCGCGCCCTGCGCCCAGCTGCGCCACGTCGTCGTCCTGTCACCTATCGCCGTCGCCCCACGCGCCCCGCACCACGCCGCGTGCCGCTCGCCCGTCGCCGTCGCGTCTCGTACCCCGCGCCGCGCCGCTCACCATCGCGTCGCTATTAGGGCCGGCCGCCCCCTCTTCCGCGCCCTATAAAACCCCGGCCCCTCCCCTTCTCCACTCCACACCCATCCCCCTCCATCTTTTCCCCTATCTCCCCCTTCTCCATGCGTCGTCGTCGTCGTGCCGCCGCGCCGCCGCCTTCGAGCCGCCGCGCTGCCGCCACGAAGCCGCCGCGCCGCGCCGCGACTTGCGCCGCCGTCGCCATCGTCGCTGCCGCCGCCGCTGACGGTAAGCCACCCCCCCCCCCTTGCGTCCACCGCCGTCGCCGCCCGGGAGGGCAAGGAGCCGAGAGAGAGAGGGAGAAAGGAGCCGGGAGGGAGAGAAAAGAGAAAAAGAAAGAAAAGAAAAGAGAAAAAGGTAAATAGAATAGGGAGGTTAATAGTTTAGAAAATTTAAAATAATTAGAATTTAATTATAGATTAATTATAGTCGTAGAATTGCAAAATTTAATATAAATTATAGGTTATTTTTGGGTAATCTCTATAAGTAATCGATTCACGGTAGAAATTCGGACTTAATTACTAGGAATTTTAGCCGTGTATTATATTTAATCGTTTAGTCATAGACTAAATTAAATCGTACAATATTATAAGATAATTTTAGGACTTTATCTGATATTTAGCTCGCGATAGAAATTTCTAACCTATTATATGGATGTAATACCCGGGCGGATTAAATTAAAAACTTGTGATAATAATATTTATGCCACAAAATAGTTTGGGGATGGATAGAGTTAAACAAACGGAGTAGCTCTATTTCACGAACGAAAATAGATAATGTAAGAAACCGACTTCCGCGCTCGATATCTTCTTGGATTTATTTGGATCTTTATTTGAATTCTGACCGAATTCAAATCGTTTCTTCACACGTAATTTTAGAGCCCGAGGGAGTTGCGGATCCGAGCGAGGACCAAGACCTGCAAAGCTCCGAGCAAGGCAAGTCATCACTATTCCTTGAACATGTTGATCCCAATTGCGAAATTATTTTGTTTACAAATAAAATTGCATGCAATGATGAAATCCTACTTGTGATTATGCCATGCCTTGATTATTGTTTACCCTTATACCTTCGTAACCGTATTTACGTATGAGTCCCTAGTCAATTATGACAACTGCTTAGAAATGCTATTCTAGAATCATGCATACTCATATTTATCAAATGCTAAATGCTTGGGCAATTACCTTTGGGAAGGTAATTGAGATGCGGAATGTGGAGACATGAGCGCCACGTTGCCATGATATTGATGACATGATTTGTGAAAGGAAAATAAAGTGAAACAACTGTTTTCGACCGGGGCGGACGGAGGATTTAGGTGGTATCCGGAAAAGGCTAGTACCGTCCCCGGTCAATTAAGGACCGAGCCATGAAGTTAAGCATGAAACGACCCCCGTACAACCGCACTTCTCGTATGGGTATAGACCTAGCGGAGTAGATAGCTGAGCGGAGGCAGTATCCATGCATAGTGGTTTCTTGATGTGTGAGGCAGGGGCTCTACGGTGGGGCAGCCATTGGTAGGACCGCGAGGCGGGTGTCTACAGTGGTGTCGCCATCGGTAGGACTGCCATGTGAGAATCTAAACATAATTATAACTTAATGCATGTGTAAGTCTTCCCTTCCCGGGTGCGCCAGAACTCCTCTCACTGCTAGAAACCGTGTACGCCTAGAGTGCATGAGGATGTAAAGTTCATGGAGCGGGTACTGCCAATGCGAGGTTATCGAAAAGCTTTGCCGTGACGCGTCTCATGTGTTGGGACAAGACTCATGTGTTGGGCAGTCGCGGAGCGCGGGTAAAGTGTACATCCACTGCAGTATGAGTGAACCAATCTATTCGAATAGCCGTGCTCGCGGTTATTGAGCACCGGGACGTGTATTACACTTGGCTAGACTCTAAATTCTTAACTTGTATGGGATGGGATATTGCATGATGATTTTTTTATACTGTTGGAGTCACATCCTGAGAGGCGGGAAGGTGGACGTCCTCAGAAAACCATGACGACTCAATGGCGGGAAGCTATCCTTGGGATCGCAATGGATGGTGGACAGAACCGTCATTGTTTAAAATGAACACTGGTACTAAAATTTGATCAGTCTGTGCTAGGTCTTAGGCTTGTGAAAAGAATTACAAAACTTGCTTTGCGCAAAAGAACCAAAGCCATCCTTTGAATACCCCTGTCATTTGCATTATTGCTGTGGTGGCTTGCTGAGTACGGTTGGTACTCACCCTTGCAAAATACAAACTTAATCAGAGGTCGGAGATGAAGCTTCGGAGGATCCCTACGCTTGCTACCAGGAGGGTGATGAAGACGATGGCGCTCAATAGGTCTTAGTTACGGTCGTTGCCTGTGGCAATGGCGTGCCGCTGCCTTAACTCCGCTGCCTTATCTACTTCTGCTTTTGGAATGTATTCCGGACCGCTCGGTCCGATGATTTAAGACTATGCCTGCGGGCTTTTGATGTAATAATTCGCACTAGACTTTCGTGTATGTGCATTTGGTATTTCAGCTATAAACTCGTGTGTACCAGACTACTTGATCCAGGGAAATGGTACTGTTTACACGATTGATTCCTGTTATAAAAACGGGGGTCCACAGAGCTGGTATCAGAGCCATACGACTGTAGGAAAAGACCAAAAGGCGCCCCACCCCTTTTTTCTAAGATTGGCCAAGGGAGAAATTCCCATTTAGTAATACTTTCAAAAATAAAAACGCTATGTTTACAAAACTCTGTACGATTTTCATCTTACTCTTAACTACTTTCTTCACAAAACAAGTTTTACTCTTAGCTGACTTTGGGTTTTTTCTTAAAATTAGATGGCAGATCAGGATTCACCCACCACCTGGGAGATGGGCGTACCCCGCTCAAAGGGATACGTCATAGAGCTACATCGGCTGATGAGGCGCCTACGGTACCCCAGATTTCCGATCTACCGAGTGAGACAGTGTGGACCCTTTTGGGAGGCCCGGATTGAGGTTCATCTGCGAGTCCCTTCAGAGTCAGACTATAGCTTTCCGACACGCCACCGTCGCGACTTACCGGAGACCGCGATGCAGGATGCAGCCCGGGAGGCCTTCCTCCGACTTAGTTCTATTCACCGGGCAGAGTTGGCGAGTACCGAGTTTGCTCACCATCCGTTTCGAGAGGAGAGCAACTCTGTCTGCTCACCGTCCGTCTTATTTGAAAAAATTATGAAAAAAATTAAAAAGATAAGTCACGCATAAAGTATTAATCATGTTTTATCATCTAACAACAATGAAAATACTAATTACAAAAAAAATTTATATAAGACGGACAGTCAAACGTTGACATGGAAACCAGGGTTTGCATTTTTTTGTGACAGAGGGAGTATGTGATTTGTTCGTTAGAAACCAAGAGAGAATTAAAACAGGTTAAGGGTCTGTTCGGAGTAGTATGTTGTTGACGAAAAAATCGAACACACTGGCCTGGGAGATCTGCTTAGCTCCTGTGCAGGTCTAAAGATTAATAAGATGTGGGCGTGCTAGTCAGTTTGATCCTGCAACTGACAAGATTTGCAAATAATAGATCAAACAGCCGATCGGCTGACAAGCCGATGGAGTAGTTCCAGCCGATAGTCGATAATAGCTGATGCCAATACCAGCCGATAGCGATAGGGTTTAAGCAATCGGCTATATGTCCAATGTAGATAATGATATAAAGGCAATCGGCTGATGATAATATAATATAGCAATATAATCCAGTAGAAACCAATCAGCTAACAATATGAAATAGTAGAACAAATATTGATCCGAAGGTTAAAGAGCACATCGGCTGGAGGTCCGATGTCATAAGATCTACAAGATTAGATTAAACAGTGAAACCTTTGTTGCCATCGGCTAAATCCAACTTATATGTATATGCAATCCCTACAAGCCGATGCAACGTTCAGATAACTTATCGGCTAGCACCCCGATAAAACATTAGCATGAACCTATCGGCTTAACAAGACTTATATTATCAACAACAATCTAGTAGATCGAACCTAACCGATGCAGCACGAGATTGTATATGAGAATCTAATACTCGATGAGCCGATAGATCTGTCTAATGTGATGGATATAACAAATCTATTTAGAACAGCATTATGATTATAGAGATATATCGGCTAAGACAGGAGATCAGACCTAACCGAGACAGTCCCAACTAAACCGATGCGTCTCTAAACACAATGCAATTAGAGATAGAATTGAGATATCAGGTAGGCAAATATATCAACCAAACCAGAGCGATCCAAGAGATCGAATCGATGCAGCCTTGAACAACACCAACGTAGCCGACAGATTCACCAGGGCCTGACAGAACGTAGGACTTACCCCTTCGCTGGAGATCGAAAGCCGATGCAGCCCTGCGTCAGGTGCCCAAGTTCCGCCGGAAAATAAGTAAAAACCTCATGGAAGAGGGTGGCGATGCGCCGAGAGTATTATTGATCGATAGATTGATAGATTACAATGACTCCGGGTGCACATATTTATACCCATAGGGAGATACTAGTCCTTGTCGGACAAGAAAGAAACTAAAAAGGAAAAGATAAAGCCCTTATCGGACACTAAACACACTTTCCTAAAGATAAAAGGAAACTAACAAACTATACCTAATTAATAGATAACTGTCATGTCGCATCCTTCTTGAACTCGAACTCTTCTAGATAAGCTTCCTTTGATTGATCCGACTCTACCAAGAACACGACATCGTGGCGACTTGATTCCCATCGACTGATTCTAGAACTTTGAAGCCGATACTGACTCTAAGCTTATGGTAACTTTGGGCTTACCAAATTTCACTATTAACACATGTTCCCAGCCTGCACAGTAAACACGGAAAACGGAGCGTTCCATTAGCGCGTGATTAATTAAGTATTAGCTATTTTTTTAAAATAGATCAATATGATTTTTTTAAGCAACTTTCGTATAGAAACTTTTTATAAAAAACGCACCGTTTAGTAGTTTGAAAAGCGTGCGCGTGGAATACGATAGAGAAGGGGTTGGGAACCTAGCTAGGGTTCCAAACACACCAGTCCAGCTAGTTCCGTATTGATGGAACTTCTTTATTGAAATAAACAGAATTAATTGATGATAAATCAGAATATTTGGCGCTGTACTTTAGTGCATTTTTGCCGCAGAGCCCAGGTGAATTCTTCGGCTTAATTAACATGCATGGTAATCAATAATACGCGTGGCTCTTGACGATGATCCATGCGCATCCTACGATGAACTAGTAATCAACACCTTATGCGCTTCTCCATCCAATAAATAGTAATCATCTGATCCCTTCTTCTTAGGAAAATGTATTATTTTGATCAATATATTTTAGGTTAAATTTGGAAAAAAAATTACATTGGTCTCATCAGAAAAAAATAATCATCTGCATCGTTTTAAAATTTTAGATTGGATGTATTGATATCATATTTACATATATTGTCTCAAAAATCACCTTCATAATATTATAATTTTAGAGAACTACTATATATATGGAGCGCAACTCGCTGTTTATGGTAAATAACTCACCTTATATATATTGCCACTCACCCGTTCTCGCTTCCCTTCACTCTCCCAAACTGATATAAAAGAAATTACCTAAGCATTGGTTTGGCCACAAGTCTCTCACCCGTCCCCCAACTCTCGCTACATCCATCTCTCCTATATTGACTAGATATTTTCTTTATGTCTTGATAGGGTTGTGCATTTGGAGGATAAGAAATGCTAATTTATTTACACAAATATTGATAATTATCCGGATACGTGAGTAGAGAAGGGGAGTTACCTAGATAATCTTTTTTCACTAGAAGGGGTGGGTGTAATTCTTTTTACATCAAGGGGCAATATAGTGCGGGAAGGGAGAGGAATGAGGGGATGGGTGAAGAGCTTAGCGAGTAATTTCGGTGGCTATATATGAAGGGCGTGCTAGTTAATATAAGTAGCGCACAATAACCTTATTAAGCACCACCGATAATTTTATCTCGTTTTTCAAATAGTTTTCAACGGGAATAATTAATATTGTAGGCAATGTTTTATTACAAAAAAGCCTTCTTTGATTTATGAAGGAAAAAAGTATAATTCAACACCAAAACGTTCGCTATTTATTAAGAATATAAAAATGATCTGCATAAGCTGATCACTCTCCCCTTTATACTTATAATTAATCCTAGTGGCAATCAAGGAGGGTATGGATTAATTTTGATGACCTCATAAAGAAAAAAAAATCTGGTGTGCCATGCATGCATGCTTTACTTACTAGCTAGCTATGTAACCAATATAATTAAACTGGTATAAGGATAAACGTCGACGACTAGAACATACTGTTCAACAGTAGTTGAACAGGCCAGTTCTTAATCGGTCGGTTGATTAACTCGCAAGCAATGGTACATTACTAGATTGAACGTGATAAACTTGTATACCACCACCAGTTACCGTGTGTTTTCTAATAATGTTTCGTGCAAAGTTACCGTAGATTTACTAAATTATGACGCGCAAATCTAGCAATATACAACTACCCCCAATACAAAAAATGGTGACAGAGTCATGACAGATCATCAGATGAACGACAAGTATATATGATATTGCTGATTAGTCGTATTAGGTGCAGATTAAAGGGGAGTTTCCCTATTTATATATGTAGATTGCGATGACCTTAATTAGCATTATAATTGCAATGACCGACCAATCAATGTGCCCTGACGCATTATTTTCTTGTTCATCATCCTCTAGCAGCCACATCGCGTTTTCTTTACTTTATATCCGTAACTAATTAATTAACTTATATACTTTAATTTAGTATGCGACCCGAAAGGAATTAAAATTACTTCCACGTATACAATATATTATCCTTTTCAATTAAACAATTAATTTAGTCTGTGATAGCTCTAAACTGTAGCAACAGAACAAATAGCTAGGTCCGGAAATTAGGATGCTGAGGACGTTGCCTATATATCTCCTCCAACAGTTTGTGATTGCCTCGATTATTATTTAATTTGTCCATAAAATTATTGGTTAGGTATACATTAGTTAATTATATTTCACTCCTGGATTACGTGCAAGCAACAGCTAGAGGACCCTCTTCAAAGAGAGAAACAGTTAAACACAGAAACTAGATAGCAGGGGAAAATATTATATGTGTAACCAAAGCAAGTGATCAATGTTGGAAAACGTTAGAGCTAGTGATCAATTAATCAGAAAATGATCATGACATATTGCATATACCTGCAGCGATTGGTTCGGTTAGGTGCAGGCACAAGCAAGATATAATTAGAATTAATCTCAATGACGTGGTCAACTATTATACGTATATGCATGGATATGCATATGCATAAATGTGCACGCATTGAAGTGATGGGTGCCCTTCATTTCTTCATATATAACATCATACAAAAAATAAAATCCTCATATTTCTACATATATATTATCGTCATTGAGTCCATTTTCCGAAAAGAAAATGATCAATTCAGTGATCTATACGTAGGTCTTTTGAGAATTCACTAAATTAATAATATGGACAATATTGGGTACGTGGAGCATGTACTTCGTTGCCATGTAACATATACTACGTAACTCTGTCCTAATTTAAGTGCGGTTGTGGGTTTTCATGTCCAACGTTTGACCGTATGTTTTATTTAAAAAATTTATAAAAATAAAAAAAATAGTCACACATAAGGTACTATTTATTCTTTATCAACGAATAACAATAAAAATAATAATTATATTTTTTTAAAAATAAGAAGGACGGTCAAACGTTGGACATGAACCATGCATAAATGCACTCTTTCTGTGACGGATGCAGTAGTATTCTAATTGATGCGTGCTATAGTTTGTTGGAGAAATAATAGACAATAGTTTTTTTCAGTCAAGAACTAAAATATGTTATTTTTAACATGGACGTCTTTGACAGGTCTTTTCAGTTCCTTCACTAAATAATACTCCGGATAATGGATCGATATGACGACGACCTTTTCTGTACCTGCAGCCAGATGCAGCATGCAATCCAACTATAGTTTTGATGTGCATGGCACAAGATATACATAAATCTAAATTGCTGTTCAGTGTATATATACGTTGTCCACGGTCAAGCACGATGCAAATTAATTAGTTATTGGAGAGACATGTATATTTAAACAGAAACCGCTTAATTAAAACAGAGACGAAATATTTAATCATCAGCAATTAATTAATTAAAGTACTAGCAGCAAGTACTTTTCAATCGGTGAGTTCGCGTGGTTAGCTACACGTACTTGACTTGTTCTGTTACTCACAGCTAAGCAATTTAATTGTGTCACCACAATTTGGCGCTCCTTTGAACCAACCTTGCAGCTATAAAATCACATCCGATGCCTCCGTCGCCAAAGCATCTCACACACAGCAGGAGAAACCAAAGTCATAGCTAATTAAGCTAACACGATGGCCTCCTCTTCTTCCTTGTATCTCCTAGCTGCTCTGCTTGCGCTGGCCTCATGGCAGGCCATCGCTTTTGATCCTAGCCCACTCCAAGATTTCTGTGTTGCTGACATGAAATCACCTGGTAAGTATACATGTGTGTGTGTAAGTGTGTGATCACTTGATTTAAATATGGTATTAATTCTAATGTTGTGAAGAAATTCACTGCTCTCATCTGAAATTGTGCATGCATCATGGCACTAAAAGAATTTGTACTACTTCTGATTATGAAAAGTATAACATGTATATTTACAATCAATGAAGCTTAGGCCATATTTAGTTGGAGAAAATTTTTGAGTTTGGTTGTCACATCGGATATACAAACATACATTTGAAGTATTAAACATAGTCTAATAACAAAATAAATTACAGATTCCACCAGAAAACTGCGAGACGAATTTATTAAGCATAATTAATTCATCATTAGCAAATGTTTACTGTAGCACCACAATATCAAATCATGGCGCAATTAGGCTTAAAAGATTTGTCTTGCAATTTACACGCAAACTGTGTAATTGGTTTTTTTATCCACATTTAATACTCCATACATGTGCATGTGTCCAAACATTCGATATGATGGGTGAAAAGTTTTTGTTTTGGGAACTAAACCAGGCCTTAGTATATATGTACTAACTTGTTCTATGTGAGCAGTGGGGGTAAATGGATTCCCTTGCAAGAACCCAATGGAGGTGAACTCGGACGACTTTTTCAACGCTGCCAAGTTTGACATGCCTAGGAGTACCATGAACAAGGTTGGGTCCAACGTCACCAACCTCAACGTTCTAAATTTCCCGGGGCTCAACACCCTCGGAATCTCGCTGGCCCGCATCGACTATGCGCCTTTAGGCGTGAACCCACCACACATTCACCCACGTGCTACTGAGCTCCTCACTGTGCTTGAGGGAACACTCTATGTCGGCTTCGTCACGTCTAACCCAAATAGGCTCTTCTCTAAGGTGGTTCATAAGGGTGACACATTTGTGTTCCCTAAGGCAATGATCCACTTTCAAATGAACTTAGACCATAATAAGCCAGCAGTTGCCCAGTCATCACTTAACAGTCAAAACCCTGGAGTTATTACAATTGCTAGTGCGGTGTTTGGATCAAAGCCACCAATCTCTGATGATGTTCTGACCAAGGCATTTCAGGTGGAAAAGAAGGTGATTGATTGGCTCAAATCTCAGTTCTGGGAGAGCAACTACTGATTATCTCATACTGATTCTCCCTAATCAATTGATGCAAGTATGATATATATGAAACCTGTACTTCATTGTCGTATGTAGAATAAATGGGCTTTTGTCCTATCAAAAATGTCATAATATGTTGTACGTGTGCTTTCTTGCTCATGTTTAATAAATGTTATACAATGGAAGTGGTGCCCTTTTCTCTTCGTTACTACAACAGAAATGTACCAATTAACCAAGGCGATAATATGATCATTAATTTTGCTACGTATTTTCTGTCCTTAATTATTCATAAGAATGTAGTTTCTCTATATGTGTACATAACATGTCTACGTATCAGTGACTTCACCGACTAATTTGGATAACGAAAATGGAATTTATATATATACCACCTAATTAAGTAATGTTCTAAGTTCTAACTGAGGGATAAGTCCGTTTGATCCCTAACTCTCCGCTACGTCTAAAACACTCCCTCGAATACTGAAACCAAACATTTAGCACCTTCAAGTCTCAATACTGGGTAATTGCAGTAAATTTGACAAATTAGCTCTTTTCAAAAACTTATCTTGAAAGTGAACCGTAAAAAACTTCGATAAAAAATGGACCAAATGGATCAAGAACTCAGCACCATGTTCCTAGGCGTCGAAGCCTAACAGCTTAGCACCGAGGCCCATGACGCTGACCATGCATGCAGCGGGAAAAAGTTAAAAACTAACATGGCCAACTTTGGATCATACCCAAGTATATGGTGTAGTGGTAGGACATGTCTAGCGATTTGGGTTCAAACCCCATCAATTTCTAAGTTTTTATTCACCTGAAGAAAAAGGTGAAGAGAAAATAATCGTTTCTATTTTTTTATTCGCCGCCTTCTTTTATTCGCTAAAAAAATGGCCAAGGGAAAAAAGTGCGCTCTTCTATCTTCGCCTCGACACGAAGGGGGTGGGAGGTGCGAGTGGGATTCAATCTCAAATCACTGGGTTGGAAGAGGAGTCAATTTACCATTAGTCCACACAATACTTGTACAGAGGTGGAACTCTAAACTTTTTGAAGGGTATAGAACTCAGCGTTATAAGCCTTGGCGCTGAGGGTACGAGGTCATCACCAAGACCCGTCACACTAATATGTTGTGGGCTTTAGTGTCAAGATCCATCACGTTGAGGATTCGGCTTAATTTTGTAATAAATTTTTGACATGATCTATTCTCTAGATAAATTTTTCAAAAGATCAAATTATCCAAAATTTCGGGGGTACTTGACCCGTTGAGCTGCTTCCAACGCCGAGATCCCAAAATGGTTCTAGTCCCTCAGTTGAGTTGGGCCTATGAACCATTTTCATCCTCTGGAGTCTGGACATTACAACTGTCGGTCACCTGCAGAGAGCTCGCTGTGTGAGGAGGCAACGACGGCGATGAACGCCGGCCATCGCCGCAGGAGCAGAGGCCAAGATGGCCTCCCTGGTGCACCGACATGCTCGCCGGCGAGATGCAAACCTGCATTGGATTTTTCAGTTCAGCTCACTGCCAACGATCGATAGAAAATGATTTCAGTTCAGCTTCACTGCACAGCTGAAGCTCGGTTGTTGCCAACGTAGCAATGTACTGCCGCGGTCGACGCAGCAGAAGCTCCGGTGGCTCGCCGTCGTCGGCGCCGGATCAAATAGGAGTATTTATACACGGTTATAATGGGCTTTATTTGTGACGTGCCAAATTGAAGAGGCCCGTGCGTACAGGAAAGCAGATCAGCTCCTGAAAAGAAAAACGGTGGATGGGCCGAGCCCGAGAAGGGAATGATAAATGGGCCTAAAACGGGAGGAGCTAGGTCAAGGGTACGCGGCATTTCTCCCATTCATCTTCTCAAATCTCAACCGTATATCTAGTATTGGGATTCGGGGATATGTTTCAGATAAACAAAAAGTCTCGGAGTTAAATTGATTTGTGGCTTAATCGAAAGGCGTGATGTATCATATTTATCTCTATCTATGTACATATATGCCCTATAAGTAAAGGCGACTTGTTAGAAACTTTTTATGTCAATGAAAGAGATTTGGGAATCCATGAATTGTGAGACAACGACTCAAAATTAATGTCTAGATTCAAAAGAAATAAAAAGATTAAAAACTAAAGTTGTTAATGGAGGCACACTGATCAGCTCGGGGAGTGGTGAAGGCGGATATGAGTACAAGAAGAAGAGAGAGAGAGGGGCCAACATTGGGTGTGCCATGCATACCAGATAAAGCAGTATGAGCATCACCAACATTTCCCTTATTCCATCCACAATCCTTCGTTCTCTTCATTTGAGAGAGAGTGACGACGTGTCTGTCATCCCCAATCTCTCATTCGCGTGAGATTTTCCCCGGGGAGAGCGTCACGTCGTGGGGAGGGAGCGTCAGGAGCGAGAGAGAGAGGGAGGAAAACGGGAGATTAGTTTTTTTTAGGAAACCAAAAACAATTTTTTTGGGGGAGATTATACTTATTCTCCTGGTGATGCTCCAAGAAACAACTCATAGAGAATCCCTAATGCATAATTTTGTAGCCAAATTTTGCACACAAAGGATTTCCATCATGTCGTTGGTGTTGTGGCATGAGGAGCTAGCCTGCTTGTGACAAAGCTAGCACTTTGCAGCTAGCCATGTAGTGAGCACCTACTATTGTTAGGGATAATTATATCGACTATCGAGGTGTGCTAGATGTTTGCATTATATTGTATACCAGACTAAGAAAATGGTCGGTTAAAAAGATTACCTTTACAGAAAAAGCAATGGTCTGATATTTAATTTTGAAAGAAATCAACAATATATATTCCATTTTTTAGAAAATGGATTAAAACCCGGCCTCTAGACCCAAAAGTAGAGAGCTTTTCAAAAAAGGTGCTAGCAAGTCTAACACAATAATATATTTCTGTATGTAATTTATGTGTGTGAGTATGTGATGGCCATTTATGTTGTGAACAAGCCAATTAAGCTAACTAGCTAGCTCGATATATAGATTGTTGAACTTGTCTGGACGTACTAGCCGCTCACAAGAAAGCGTTTTTTTTGTAATCCAGATCGTGCCAGTTCCCCTATTATTTGTCATCCAGATTTATATACATTGCATCCAATGTTTCGTGAGGGATAACAATTAGATTCGGTGCCATGACAATGGTGAGACCAAGTAATTAAAAGGCAAAATTTGCTATAGGACATCAAAAAGACATGTAATTAGCTAGAAGATATCGTAAGAACGTGTTTTTGCTGTAGGGCAACACAAAAAACTGGTAATTAGCTGCTGGACACTCGTGTGATTATTTTATTATATCCGGGAGAATTGGAGAGAGAAATAGCTGTGTAAGTACATTTTTACCCTTTGATTTTTTTCTTTTCCTTTTTTCTTCATTATCTCTTTCCCCTCTCTCATTCTCTCTCTTTCTCTCTCTACTCTCAACCACCGCCACGCTCAACCACCGCCATGTTCTCTCCTTCCCGGAGGACGAGGTCAGGCGCCTCATCTGCTCCATCTCCGCCGAGAGCGGCGGCGACACCGCCGCCTTCAACCTTGCCCGCTGTCGTCGCCGGGCTCCAAATCCACCTGTGTAGCTCAAAATGACGCACAGGCAGAGCAGCTAGCAACCAAAGCAAAGCAAACAATGGAGCTGCCACTGTGAGCAAGACGGGACATGACGCGGTGTAGCCGCCGTCCTCTGCAGCCTATTCCTTGCTGCCGCGGTGCTGTGCGGCGTCGTGCCGTGGCGTCGTGTCGGCCACGGCGACGACACGGCGCACGACTGGGACATCAGCTACCAGTTCACGTCCCCGGACTGTGTCCGCAAGCTGGCCGTCACCATCAACAGCCACACGCCGGGCCCCACCATCCACGCCGTCCAGGGGGACACCATCGTCATCAACCTCAAGAACTCGCTGCTGATGGAGAACGTCACCATCCACTGGCATAGCATCCGGCAGACCGGCACGCCATGGGCGGACGGCACGGAGGGCATCACCCAGTGCCCCATCCTCCCCGACGACACCTTCACCTACACCTTCGTCGTCGACCGCCCCGGGACGTACATCTACGCCCACTACGGGATGCAGTGCTCGGCAGGTCTCAACGGCATGGTCGTCGTCGAGGTCGCCCCCGGCGGCGGCGGCGGCGGCGACGGGCGGCGAGCGGGAGCCGTTCAGGTGCGACGGGGAGCACACCGTGCTGCTCAACGACTGGTGGCACCGGAGCACGTACGAGCAGGCGGCGGGGCTCGCCTCCGTGCCCATGGTATGGGTCGGCGAGCCACAGTCGCTGCTATCAACTGGCGCGGTTGGTTCGTGAACTGCTCGTCCTCGCCGGCGATGGCGGCGGCGTCGTGCAACGTGACGCACCCAGACCGCGTGCCGGCGGTGTTCGCCGTGGTGCCCGGTTAGACGTACCGCTTCCGCATCGCCAGCGTCACCTCCCTTTTCGTGGTCCGTTCGCGCCCGTC
Source organism: Oryza meridionalis (assembly GCA_000338895.3). Taxonomy (NCBI): domain Eukaryota; kingdom Viridiplantae; phylum Streptophyta; class Magnoliopsida; order Poales; family Poaceae; genus Oryza; species Oryza meridionalis. Next base: position 5,054,883 of record CM002531.2, read on the forward strand.
AGGCTCATCGACATGTTCAACGCCGGCGATGCCATCGAGGAGTGCGCCGTGGACGCCACCGCAGCCGCCGTGCCGCTCAGGGTGCTCGGTTGCGGCCGTTTCGGCGCCTACTTCTCGCGGAGGCCGGCGAGGTGCGTGCTCGACGGCGCCGACGTGGGGTTCACCTACGACGGCGACACGAGGAGGACATGCTTACAGTGGAGCCCACGTTGGATTAATTTGAGCCAAGGGCAAACTGGTCTTTAATGATTGTTTCTCTCTCCTATTCCTCCGAAAATAATAAAATAATCCTACCAGTGTCTAACAACTAATTACCAGTTTTTTGTGATGCTCTATAGCAAATACACGTTATTACGTTGTCCCCTAGCTACTTATATGTTTTCCGGATGTCCTGTAGCAAATTTTACCTAATTAAAAAGGATGGACACGATGGTTTGACGACTTGGCAATGCTGGTCATTGATTAAAGATGTACACAAATTGCCCCCTTTAATTTGCAGAACGCACATTAATTAACCACTACGTCTTCTTTTTTGGAAAAAGCAAACAAAAAAAACCCTACGTACTATGGATGGCATTCTCAAATGTATAAACACAATTTTGACCACGTAGTTAATTAGTAGAGCAGGAAGATATTTTAAGCTGAAGAGTTCAACCTGTTGCCTGCAGGCTGCAGACCATTTCAATCTAGCTGACATCATCACTTCATCTTATTTGACTTGCTCTGTTCTTCACAATTAAGTTCACCAAAGCCACACCCTGCAGCTATATAAGGCCTCTCACAGTAGTGCTCCTAGATGGAGCGTTCCCTAATAGTGCCACGGAGGATTTTCGTCGACGTGGAGCGAGCAACCGTGCCTTAGCTAGGTTTCTTGGCACCTGACTGAGCAACGCAGAACCTCGCCAGGACCAAGGCACGCAGCAAGGAGAAGACGTGGGACGCGCGCGCTGTGGGCGGCGTAGCCTTGCGCTTGCGTGCCCCTAGCACCCAAAATCCCCAATTCGCCCTCCCAAAATCCCCTCCCGCCATCAGATTCAACAAGATGAAAAAGAAAACGAAAGCAAAATCATCACAGCAAAATCATCACAACAAGATTCAACAGATCGGACTCCTCCTGCAACACCACCCCCGCGTGTTCCGATTCCGACGACGAGGACGACGACGACGAGGTGGGGTGCGACGCTGACGGCGGAGAACTCAAGGACTCGCCACTCCCGCCGCCGGCGGAGGACTCGAGGAGGACTCGCCGCTTCTACCACACCGCCTCCGACGTGCCTCTTCTTGGGGAGGGGAACCGTTGCGCCGGCGCCTCCCTGGGGACTCCTCTCCTCCTCCTCGCCACCGCCAAGAACCCGTCGCCAAGAACTCGCTGCCGCCCGCCAAGAACCGGCACGGGAGGCGCAGAGGCGAGGAGGCGCAGCGGCACGGGAGGCGAGGAGGAGGATCAGCTCACCGGTGCTCCAGATCCGGCCGCCATCGCCAAGAACCGCCTGCCGCCTGCTAGCCGCCGCAAAGAACCGCGAGATCCGGCCATCGGAGTAGCAGCAACCGGAGAAGGAGGCACAGCGAGGGAGGCAAGGAGGACGACGGGAGGCGATGAGGACGCCGGAGAAGCAGCTTTTCCCCTCCTCCTCCGCCGCTCCCGCCGCTTCCACCGTTGGGAAAGGCACGGCGGCGGACCGGGAGGAGGCGCGGCAGCGGACCCGGAGAGGAGCAGCGTGGGAGGCGACAGTGGGAGGCGAGGAGACGAGGAACGGCATGGGAGAGGAGAGGAGCGGCGTGGGATGCGAGGAGGCCGATGGGAGGCGAGGGTAGGTGAAGGAAATAAATTTCCTTCACTCGCCCGTGTCTTCGAAACCGGGTCACGCGCGTTGTGGGGTTTGTTCCCTTACACAGTATCTCTATCCAATTAGGTCACGCAAAATAGGATACTTGCACTGTGGGAATGAGTGTCTTTAGAGGTTTTTTTTGGACTAAGCTTCGGGGACCGGTGCTTACACTGTGAATGCCCTAAGCACATCAAAACTCCATTGCTAAACCCATCACCCAACAAGCAGTAACTAATTCTAGCTAGCTGAGCTTGCCAGCAGCTAGAGAAACAGCAAATAATTCAGCAAGAGGAAGAGCAGAAATATAGGTTTACTTAAACACCGTGGGAATGGCTTAAGATTAGCGTGCCACCTCAGCTGTCTTTTACAAAATAAACCCCATGCTTTTGGTTAATTACGTGCCGATCCTCGCTATGTCCACCGTTCGATCTTGAGATAGGGTCGATCTGGCCGTCCACGTTCCCCCTGTGGCGGCCCTTCCACATCGTTGGATATCTAATGGACGGTGTGGATTTCGCCAACATGTACAAACCCTAGCCGCCCACCCGCCCGTCCTCTCATCCCCCACGCGCGCCGCCTTGCCCTCCTCCCATCGCGCCGCATCCTCGCCCTCCTCCTTCCTCGCGTGCGTCGTCGCCGCCGCAACTCCCTCCTCCTCCACTCCCTCAACCCCTCCACTCCCTCAGCCATCTCGCCGTGCCGCCATTGCCGCCTCCACTCCCTCAACCAGCCATCTCGCCGTGGCGCCATCGCCGCTCCCTCCCAGCCGGATCTCCCAGTGAGGAGGCTGGGGCCGCCGGATCCGGTGACCCCATTCTCCTCGCCGGCGGATCCGGCACCCTAGAGAGGAACGAGAGCCGCCGCTGCCGCCCTTTCTTCTCTTTCATCCCTGCCACGGCATTGCCTCCCTCGCCCTCTTCGACCATTTGATTCATCGGCCTTGGCCGCCCCCTCCAATGGATCCAATCACCGGCCGGATGGAGTCAGCAGGCTGCCGCCACACCCTCTTCTCCTCTCCCTCTCCATGAGCAGGCTCAGTGCCATGAGAAGGGAAGGGAGAGCGTAGGCTCGGCCACGACCGCAACGAAGACAACCGCGGCTCGGCGACGATGGTTGCCTGCCTGCCTGGTCGTTCGTTCTCTCTCTTTTCCTTTGTTGTTCTACCTCAGTGCCATGAGAAGGAACGAAGTGATTGGACATTAGTTCTTGATGATTACAGCTTTGATTTGCTTCTAACGTGTAGGGCTTGATTTAGTTGCAGCGTGTATGTTATGTAGAAAAAATCCCCTCTGCATGTACCTCAACACTGTCATGTGTGATCAAACTTTTTTAGCTTGAAGCAATGCACACTGCTACTAAAATTTCTCTATGCTATGATTATTTATTCAGTTAGGAATTGCATATACAGATATGGGGGGCAAAACGATAATGTTGATAGGTTTATTTGTTCCCATTTGTGTTGCAGGGCGTATTTTCATATTCAGACAGTTTTGGAAGCTGCAAGTACACATGGCTTACCTCTTGAATGTACATCAAAAGAGTTTTTCATATGCTGCTGTACTGTGTTCCTCATTTTCAGTGATGTATGCTATATGCTCGAAGCACATTCATTACAGGTATGCTCCACACCAATTTCCATATGGTTTATTTTTGTTCATCTACTATATTTCCTAAAATTTCCATGCATAAATATTTATGTTAGCTCCAAAGAAATCTGTACCGTTATTTGCCATTACCTTTGTACAGTTCATTCATTCTGTAATCTTATCTTCTCGATTGGTATTGATGTGTTGTTTGCATCTGCTCAGGTTTTTTGTTCCAACTATATAAATGCCTAGATGGTGAAAGGAATTTCTCTGTACAAAAGAGAATGCTCATTTATTTAAGTAGTAAGGCATCATTTTTTTTAGATTTTATAGAATATCTTAGCAAATTTTAGAGAGATTAGAGCCAATCTTTCATGTCATATTTCTGTACAAAATACGAAGGGCGCCAAAGGAATGTTATCAGTCGATTATGGCTATACACGCTGTTAGGATATGTCTTGGACTTAAATCATTTTCCTTAAAAGAAAGATGATTCCATTTTTGTGTGATGAAAACATCATCAGTCTCTAGAATGACCTTTATTTATTCATGCTTCATGACATGCCTCTATATTCTTTTTTTCTTAGGTCGCAAAAAGAAATGGATGGATTGGATCCATCATGGAAAGATGATTTCCTGTTCATATCTGAAACAGACACAAATTTCTTTTGAAGGTACATTTCAATTTAGTTTGTGCATCAACTGGTTCAATGGGAATGTTTTCCTAGACATATCCTAACCGTTACGATGCAAAGGTAAAGCAATATCATGAGTCAATCTTTTTAATATTCTGTCTTTCAGTTGGTTTGCTTTTACATGTCTATGCTCAGAGAGATTATTTCACTGTTTAGTTCGCCGGTCTTTTTTACACATGTTTTTTTTCATTAATTGTAAAACCACACTTTTAAATCCTAAAAGTTGTGGAGCCGATCTGTTTTGTCAAACTATAGTGTAACCTGCTGCTGCTGTGCTCTACAAAGCTCATTGTTTCCATATTTTATATTTTGCCAGCTACTTACAAAAGGGCTAGAGAAGAAAAAAATGGGACATACCTGAAGAATTATGCAATGTAGAACTATAAGGCTTATGTTATTGCATCCATACTTTGGTTAAGTGATCATGCATGCTTTCGCTCATAAACTTTGCCATGTGGTAGTAGCACTTTGTACTACCTCTGCTTCAAAAATAGATAGAACTTCTGGTAGAAAGTTGGTTTCATGTGTTTAGAACTGTGATGCCAGGCTGAAAATATTCTCTCTATACTATACTATTTTAGCTGTACTAACGTTATTAAAACTTTCTACTACTTTTGTCTCAAAATGTAATAACTTCTGGCCCTATATCTTGAAAGGAATATTTACGTACACAGCTCAAAATTGTAATATATTTTGGGACGGAGGTAGTATACTTTTTTTCAGGTGTACTGATGTCATTAACCGCAAATAACGGAGGATTGTTGTTGACTAGGGCATCTGCATGTTACACTTGAAAAAAGGTCGTTTTCTATCTGTTCATTTTAGCTTTGCATGCATTTAATATGAACCACCAGTTGGCATGGTCTTTTGTTTTTAGCATCCAATAGTCCAGTTTGATTCTAGCGTATAGAGAAAAAGGGGTACCATGAAACCTCTGTAAACTCATTGTAATTGACATGTAATTTGCCTTTTTTTTTCTATTTATTTAAACTTCCTATACTTTTGATTTTCTCCTTTAGTCTAGACACTATATTTTAGCCTAGACACTATATTTTTGTGTGTTCCAGTTTTTTTATAAGGGTGGTTTATGGGATATAGATGAAAACATGAACCAATGCTGTGGGTGAATATAGATACATATTATTCCTTGAACATATTAGACTTCAATTGATTCGGGCGGCGCGGCGTAGCGCGCTTCTATTGCTAGTTAATCCAAAGCCAAATGGCCTCACCCTCTTCCTTGTGTCTCCTCGCTGCTCTCCTCGCGTTGATCTCATGGCAGGCCATGGCCTCTGATCCTAGTCCTCTGCAAGACTTCTGCGTTGCCGATATGCACTCACCTGGTATATATATTATATTTGCTCTTTCAGAAATTTTATTTCCTGCTTTGTACCTATCTTTTAGGATAACGGAAAGCTTCTTTTTTCACTCATCCAATTACATCAAGCTTTGTATCTATTGCCCAAATTGAAACTCTATTAGTCACTCCTATATATGTGAGATTATTGTTCTAGCAAAGTAAAATGTATATCTACGTTGAAATATCACTTTATAAGCCTTGAGCTCACAAGTTAGTTCTTTGATGTATGCAGTGCGTGTCAATGGATTTGCTTGCTTGAACCCAATGTAAGTGAATGCAGACCATTTTTTCAAGGCAGCCAAGCTTGACACCCCTAGAAAAACAAACAAGGTTAGGTCCAACATCACCCTAATCAACGTAACGCAGATTCCTGGTCTCAACACATTCGGCATCTCAATTGCGCGCATTGACTATGCACCCTTGGGACAGAACCCACCACACACACATCCCCGTGCCACTGAGATCCTCACGGTGGTTGAGGGAACACTATACGTCGGCTTCATCACATCTAACCCAAACAACATGTTATTTTCTAAGGTACTCAACAAGGGTGATGTGTTCATGTTTCCTCAAGGGCTCATCCACTTTCAATTCAACCCTAACCCACATCAGCCTGCTGTTGCAATTGCTGCACTTAGCAGCCAAAACCCCGGTGCCATTACGATTGCAAATGCAGTGTTTGGATCAAAGCCACCGATCTCGGATGAAGTTTTGGCGAAGGCATTTCAAGTTGAGAAGGGTACTATAGACTGGCTCCAGGCTCAGTTCTGGGAGAACAACCACTACTAATTAAATTTGAATATTTATTTGTATACCATGTATTAGCTTTTGTGTTAAAATATAAAAAATAAATTTGTATTTCTGGACCAATTAATTATGTGGGCTTGCAAGCGTTCCAAATTCTTCCTTTGAGTCACGAATAAACAAAATTTTCATTTGGAAAATGCTATGTGTATTCATCTCGTACATTATTTCCTCTAATAAAATAAAATATTGATATTTAAATTATTTTTTCCCTTGTTTGGAGAAAATATTGCGTAAAGCTCTCATAAAAGTTGGCAATGATGATGTATCTCCCAAAATTCATTTTCCAAACCTTTTATATGAATGCTTCCTAATTGACCAAAACATCCTGTAAATATTATATCATAAATTCCAAACTAATTAACTATTGTAGAATTTTGATTTTCCCCAAACATTAAGTTCACAAAGGACTAGCATTTGTTCGTTCATTCTCACTCCATACCTATTCCTTTCGCTAATTGTTGGTGGTGTCTTGCCTAGGTGATGCCATATCCATACGCGTAGTGCCCTTCGATTCTGGCATGGTTTAATTCCTAAAAAACTTTTCCCAAAAATATCGCATCGAATCTTTGGACAAATGCAAGGAGCATTAAATATAGATTTAAAAAAACTAATTGCACAATTAGTGGGGAAATCGTGAGACGAATCTTTTGAATCTAATTAGTCCATGATTAGCCATAAGTGCTACAGTAACCCACATGTGTTAATGATGGATTAATTAGGCTCAAAAGATTCGTCCCGCTGTTAATTTCCAGGCAAGTTATGAAATTAGTTTTTTCATTCATATCCGAAAACCCCTTCTGATATCCGGTCAAATATCCGATGTGAAACCCAAAAATTTTCTTTTCGCGAACTAAACATGCCCTCTATCTTGCTGCATGCTTTCTCTCAATCTGTAGCTAGGCTTACCGAATAAGCTTAAAGATCACTTTGTTGATGACAGGTGGGCACACAGAGAGAGGAGAGAGAGTATGCTAGGCAAGGTCTGGACAGATCGAGTGGTAGGAAGAGCCACAAACTTTAAGACGCGAGTAGTGAGTAGGATCAACGGTAGGGACATATATATGGCGATGAGATCGATTTACGGTGAGGACGAGGGCCTTATACATGGTGAGGCCAATAGTCAACTTCTCACTAGCTTCACCAGAGGAGTGGAAATGGCTGATGGGGCGATGGGTGGCCTTGGCACCGACAACGTATTGCCTGGTTACATTACTTGAGTCTTGATATGTTCCAAGGTTGACTGCAATGAGGTAGGCTAGGTCCAATATTTAGGATGGCAGTGATGGAGGCACATATATAGAGCCTGGAGGAGAGGTGGAGATGGAGAGTAGAGAGGGTGGTTAATATGAAGTAGAAATCAACCAGATCTCAATTTTTTACAAGCACAATGTTTCCCCTTTTTTATAGTTGCTCAGGAAAGACGAGCGGCAGTTGCAGGTAGCAGGCCTCATGTCCTGGGGACAATTTCCAATTTTAGTTTTTTTTAGCAATTTGGTTGATTTTTGTAATTCAACTTCAAATTTATACAAGTAGATAAACTTTGAATCTTTCTACTCAAAATTTAAAACATTCAACTAATTATTTTCTAAAACTTTTAATTTTAATTTGTGAAACTTTCAATTTAAATTTTGAAACCTTAGATATACTTAAAGTTTTATTAACACTACCTGAAACTTTCTTTTTTTTTCTCTCTCTCTCCTTTTTTTAAAAACAAGCCACTTCGAATTGAAATGAGGAGCACGATCACATATAAAAACGTACAAGCAATTAACGTCACAAATGGAAGTCCAAGTCCGCACATGCCGCCGGAAGTAACCACTCCCAATAAAAGTGTGTGACCAAGTAAATATTGGAAAACTCTCGCAGTAATTGGTACGAAAATGTTTATTTATGATACTATCTGTGTATTATGGAGTACTAGGTACTAAAGTAAGTACTTCCTCCGTCCCGGAAAAGTTGTCGTTTCACCGCCCCTGGCTTGTCCCAGAAAAAATGTCGTTCGTTCAGAGAAGTGGTGGGACCCACTACTCCCTATGCGTGGAAGTGGACCAGAAAATACGAAGCGTTTTTTTTTCACGACCGATCTTATCCTCTCGCGGTCTCGCCCCCATCGCTCCATCCTCTCGCCCCCAACTCGAGTTCTCGACTGGTTCGCCGCTTGCCCGGAGCCACCGCGCCGATCCCCAATCTCCGTCGCCCTCCATCGCCGCCCCCCACACAATCCCCAATCTTCCCCATCCTGATCCGGTTCCTCTGTCACTCCCAACCCTAATCCCCACTCTCTCCCACCTCGATCCGGTCCCTATATCCCCAATCCCTAGCCTCCTCACCTCGCCTCTCCTCTCCCCTCCACAGCCGGCGTGGGCATGTGGCAATGGTGCGGCGGGCAGGCGCCGATTCACTGCTCATTGCGGCTTTGGAGGTCACGGCTCGACTGGCTAGAAGGGCTGCACCCAAGCGGAGGGTGGCGGAACTGGACGTCGAATCACAGCAGGCAAGTGGAGGAAGGCGAGGTAGATGTAGGCGCCGTGATGGTTGGTTGCTCGGCGCCAACAACGTCCAGGTACTCACCGACAAGCACCGTGGTGGCGGGGTGCTCGGTGCTGACGGCTTCCAGTTACTCACCGAGGAGCAGCATGCATGTGGATACTTTTCTGATGCGGAGCGGCATTCAGTATGTGGTTGATTCATTTTTTTACTGCAATAGTTGTAATTGTGTGGAACATTCTGGGCTGTATTCAAATGGGAGCTGAATCTAATAATTGAGGGTAATTTAGTCATTTGTACTTAACACAAATTTATGTGTGATTCCTTAAAACGAAATCTTTTCTGGGACGGAGGAAGTATTCACTACTAGAAATCCTCAGGTTCCCTAGGAAGAATTATACTAGGGAAAGGGCATTAAACCGTAGGGAGCTTGTTCCCCTAGAGAGATTCGTAGGGAACAATTCCAAGGGAAAACAATGTGAGGAAATAGAAAGTGCCCTACGTTTTCTCTTGTAAAATCCTAGGGATACAAAGGTTCCTAGGAATTGGGATGGTAGGGAACACTGTGCACATGGCATGGCCATCCTACATGTAAAGGTAGTATCCCTAGGTTACATACAATTCACTTCTCTAGGGAAATAAACCTACACCACCCTGCAATTTTCAATATAAATGGTCGGATTAATTTTGAATTAAAATTGTAAACATCGATTTATTTTTTTCTCTATTATTTATACGCAAATATTCCATTCCATATCATTTAGCCATACTAGCTAGTTACATTAACCAGAATAAGCTTAAACATATATAATTAAGATTGCTCATTTTTTTTCGTGAAAGGAGCTATAAGTAATCATGCATCCATCACATAGTTACAGTTCAAATGTTCCTAGAATTTGCTTTTGACAACAAAATTCCACAAAAGCTATTGAACCTTAAAGTGATGTTCATCCATCACTGCCACCAAAATACAGCAGAAACTATCCAGCCATAAATCAAGGTCAATTCCCTAGCTAACATGACTTAGGTTCATTAGTCACAAAATAGCACTTCTAACATTTTTGCCATTAAAAAGGGCCCAGATCATCAACAGGAGGTGAATGGTTCCTAGCATCGCTGCTGGATGCATTGACATAGCCTCCAAACATTCAATGAGCAATCCTAGCTAGTGTATCATCAGGATTCTCTCCATTAACTGATCTGTTCAAAGGAGCCTATATATAGAAGATAGTAAAGTGATGTTAAAGTAAATATACTATAAAAACAAATGTAATAACAAGACTAAGCAGAATAAACTATGAAATGCTCTAGAAACAGTACATGGACACAAACAGATTAGTGTCATACATTCTCATGAGATGGAGAGGATGAAGCTCCATATGTTGGAGGATGTGGCGGTGGCGGAGGTGGAACTGCAGTACGCGCCATTCCAGTTGGAATATCCACATTCTACAATCGAAAGGCACAAGGCACAATATTGAATTTGTGTATTTATGTAATAACAGGACTGAGCTCAATAGACTATAAAATGCTCTAAATGCAATATATTTTAATAAGAACATGGACACAAACAAATCAGTGACATACATTCTCACAAGATGGAGAGGATGAAGCGCCATATGTTGGAGGTGGAGGCGGCGGTGGTGGTGGAGGAGGAACTGCAGTCCACACCATTCCAGTATGAGCAGCCACATCCTACAATTAAAAGGCACAACACACAACATTGAGTATATGGATTTTATTGAAAATAGATACACATTCACTAGTTGCCTTGCTATATGATAAAATATGCACCTCCATGAATTTATGGCTGATGGTATTGTAGTGATGCACACTTCTACCCCACTCTAACATGTTTTGTGAATATTCCTTAGCTCGCCGAGCATCCTCAATCAACCTTTGTTTTTCACGTTCCTCCTCTTCTTGGCGTTGACGTTTAGCAGCAGTTTTAGATGCACGATTTCTTTTAGTATCATTTTAATATCCCTGAAAGCCTCTCTATCGTTAATAATCCCATTGAACGTAGCCCATTTACCATGTGGCCTACCGCATGAGCAGTCATAAAGGGCTCTTACATCCACAGGAGAATTCAACCAATCAAAACTCTCTCCATTTAACTCAATAGCCCTCCTTTTATATCTCTCCTGTTCAATAAAACAAGAAATACGAGTAACATTGCAAATGTAAGTATCCACACTACATATTTTCGATGCAATTTAAGCTGACAATGGATTTACCAAGCATGCAGTGGCTTCTGCCGTATTCAGGGAATTGGGATCTAGAGTGTTTGACCCTCTATGTGTATATATCCATGCCTCAATTGCAGATACTTGTCGTCCTTCTTTCTTAGACTACATTGGAAAGAAATCTAACTGAAAACACACACAGAAAGACAATAATATGAAAGAAGATAAGCTTAAGAACTCACCAGCTTTTGGCACACTGTTGCAATAGAATTAGATCCTCCTCTGTGGTTTATATCCAGGGGTGTAGCGATTGGCACGGTTTGTCTCTGATTTTTGCACCCATTCTGGATTGCTCGATTTATCAGCAAAGAATCTCCAAGCATCTTCATCACACCATTTAGGCTTCTGTGCTACATACTGCTCCCTAGTCAGATACCTTCTTCCAGCCACCTTGTCGCATATATTTACTTTTTCAACATTTCAGCAGTGATCCAATATGGCCTGAAAGATAATAGCAACTAATCTCTGGTTCAAATTTCAGAATGTAAATGGCTTTGCATTTAGTGTCAAATAGAGGCACTACTATACTAATTTCTAGTACCGTAAAGTTTCAATAATTAACTGATAATTTATCGACAAATCCTCGAATCATAACAGGAAGCAATCTCTCCATGAATATGTGATAGTTATGGCTCTTTAGTCCATGTATCTTGAGTTGTTTCATATTAACACCTCGCTTTATGTTTGCTGCATATCCATCTGGAAATTTGATCTCACCAAACCACTTCATAACTTCCTTTTTTTGGGCTCTTGACAAGCAGAAAGGTGCCCTTGGCTTCTCCCACCTATTATTTGGCTTTTCTACAAGGTTCAGATGGGGTCTATTACATATCATAGCTTGGTCAAGACGAGCCTTCACATTATCCTTTGTCTTGTCACTAATATCAAGACATGTGTTAAAAATAGCTTTAGCTACATTTTTCTCATTGTGCATTACATCAATATAATGTCGAAGCAAAATCTCTCGAAAATATGGCAACTCCCACCAAATGGGAATGTGGGTCCAATTGTGTGTTATGCCATAATCCTCAAAAGAATTAGCTTTAACATTATTCATGTATTGCTGGACCTCTAGTCCTGTTAATTGAGGTGGAGGCATGTCATGCAGTACTGTCCCTTTCGTAAATGCATTTATCTGATTTCTAAATATGTGGTCAGCGGGTAAAAATCTTCTATGGCAGTCAAACCAACTATACTTGTGTCCATTAGGTAGCCAAGTAGTACTAATATTTGCCATACATTCTGGACAAGCTAGTCCACCATGGGTGGACCATCCGGAGAACATGCCAAGTGCAGGAAGATCATGAATTGAATACTGGTAGGCCACTCTCATATTGAAATTTTGCTTCAAATTACTATCATAGGTCTGTACTCCTTCCCATGCTTGCTTAAACTCATCAACTAGAGGACGCATAAACACATTCATGTTCTTGCCAGGATGATTTGGTCCAGGAATAATAAGGCTAAGAAATATATTTTCGTCTTTCATGCAAAGAGCTGGAGGTAAGTTTAGAGGTATCACAAACACCGGCCAACAAGAATATTGTGCTCCAAAGTTAAAAGGGTTGAAACCATCAGTAGCTAATGCAACACGGACATTCCTTGCATCTGCTGCAAAAGTTGGGAAACACATATCAAAGTGTTTCCATGCTTGGGCATCAGATGGGTGCACCATTTGTTCTGGATTAGAACGGATGCCCTCCTTGTGCCACCGCATATGCTTTGCAGTTCTTGGTTCCATATACATCCTTTGCAACCTTGGTATAAATGGGAGGTAACGCATTACTTTACGTGGTACCGGTTTTCTTTTTCGCCCTGGCGTTTCCACTTTAGTTACATAGCGATTTTCATTACAAATATCACATTTTTCTTTCTGATCATCCTCTTTGTAGTATATCATGCAATTATTTATACACACATCTATCTTGACATATGGCATTTTTAGTCCACTTAGAAGGCACTTGCATTCATACAAGTTGGATGGCATCTTGTGACCCTCTGGTAGTATATCACCAAATAGCTTAAGCAAACTGTCTATGCATTCTGCAGAGAGACTATATTGTGATTTAATACCCATTAAGCGTGTGACGGCTGTTAAACGTGAGACTTGAGTGGAACTGTGGAGGGGTTCTTTTGATGCATCCAACATAGAATAAAATGCCTTAGCATCTTCAGTTGGCTCATCTTCTGTCTGCATTGCATCCCCTATGTCACCCAACATGTCATCTAATGAATCACTTGTGTTAAAAGTCTGCTCTGGTGTAGGCAAACTAATGGGCTGCTCTCCATGTTCAGTCCATCTAGTATAACCTGGCATAAATCCTCTCTGACAGAGATGCATGCTCATTACATTCTTCCTCTGTCTAATTCTATTACGACAAGTTGAACAGGGGCAAACAACTCCATATTTATCAGAACTCGGTATACTTTCAAAAGCATGATCCAAGAAAGCATCTGTGTTGCGTACCCACTCATGGGAATGACATCCATTATTATTCCACCCATTGTACATCCAACTACGTTCTTCTATTGACATGCTTGCCTACATATGCCATGTAAAACACAATTTTAATGAAATGTTCCCTATAGTTACTCTATGGGCATAGTGCTATTCTACTATAATTTACTCAGTTGTCTCTAAATAACCTTGTTTACCTACCCCATCAAAACCCTTCTAGAAACCATATGTCATATGACAAATCAAAGATACAGAGTAAAAAAATTGGTTTGCATGCAAACTTACTTAGCTAGGGCTGTTGGTGCAGAGAAGATGTCGACCTTTCAACTTTACTGGATAGGGGAACTTCACCACTGTATATTGTTCAAGCTAGCGAGGAGTGATTTGATTCCAAGGATGGATCAAGGGACTGCTTCACTTTCTTTTTCTACAAAACAGCAATAGGTAGCACAAAAAACATTAGTACACCATATAAAGAGTTATGGAACAGGGCGGAGTTTTTTCATCTATAGACACTAAATCTATTCTAGTAGTAACAATTAGCAGTATGAAACAAGTAAAATCCAAATACTAACGGATGAACTCATGTCTAAACATTTTATTGTGAAGTAGTACTAGAATAAACAAACCTGAAAAAAATTAAAGAAAACCTTAACATTTACACAGCATACTGCCCACTGACTCTAAACAAAATCCCCTTCCCTCCCCCCCACCCCCCACCCCCAAAAAAAATAGCTTACTAAACAATAATTCCTATGTAACTCAGATCCACCATGGAATTTCTCATGCAAGCAGGAGTAATCACACATGCAAGAGGGGAGAGAATAGGATGGGAGAAATTGCATACATATTGACCAAAGTTGGGGTAGAAATCAGTGCCTCCCGTTGCGACCAACCAAGAGTAATCGAGAAAGGGGTGAACACCTCACGATCTGAGACAGACTAGCACAAATTTGGTGCAGCTAGTTGGGGATGACGAAATTAGGGTTCAAGAGAGATGAATCGGGGGAGGAGATGAGGGGGAATCATGACGCTTCATGCGGGTGAGGAAGAGGAGTGGCGCCAGGAAGGGAGGAGGTCGGCTGGAATCATCTTGGTGGAGAAGCTTGGCCGGAGCTGATGATTCTGAGGTGATGCAGTAGAGCAGAGACCAAACTTGAGGAGGGGAGGCAAAAGGAGGAGGAAAGAAATGGGTTGGGGAAGAGAGCAGGAGTACTTAGAAAAAAATTGGGGATGGGAGGGAAAGGGTGAAAATTTTAGCGCCAAACAAAAAAAATGGAGGGAACGAAGTGGGGTATTCCCTATGGTCTATCTCAGAATGGTTTGTTTCCTTGGGAAACAATTCCACGTTGCCACCTTTTTCCACACTTTCCATGCTGGCATTGGCTTATTTGGGTCCTGTGCAATAGCTCCCTAGGAATTAGATTTGGATCAGGTGCAGTTGGTACTGTGACTGTAACTTATACAGTCCATTGCCACCTGTTAGATCTGAATCTAACGGTCTACATACACCCGGATACTGTAGATCACTGTAGCAAAAATATTTAGTATTTTGCGTCGACACTGTAACTGATGATCCGGTCCATTCATCACCAAAATGAATGGCTGTAATTACGTGCAGTAGTAAACTTGCAGTCATTGTTCATACTGCAGGCGATCCCAATCCCTAGGAATTGGATGGAACTGTAGGGGACATTTTTATTTCCCTTGGAATTTAGAATACATGCTTAAGGAACAAACTATCCCTTGGAATACTAATTCACTATAAGGGAACAAATTTTTACCCTAGGGAACCTGGGGATTTCTAGTAGTGATTAATTATAATCTCTTGGTCATGTCATTCTCATGATCGGTTTGTCAGTGTCCGTACGAATGGATCATGCATGCATTGACCGAACGATCAGTCCACAGACCATTGCTATCACATACACAGTATCACCATCGAATAGGTGTATGGCCTATTAACTATTAGTACTATATGATTAATTAATGCAGTGTAAACTCTAACTACTCGGAAATTAATTAGGTGCCTTATTTCATTAACAAAATGTCGTTTAATTTCTGGAACACTGAATAAATATTAAGGTAGGTTATCGTATCCTTAGAACTTTGAAACAAAGTTTATATATAACTTTGGAAATAATTTAAAAATAATGTATTCAAATAAATATGTACATTTTAATATTTATAATATTAATAATATTTGCATGTGTAATATAAATATGGGTTGGCACCTAGTATATGTAAATATACTAGCGAGATGAGCGCTTATTAATTTGTACCAGGCTTGAAAACAATAGAAAATTAACCTCCACTAATTTATAACCTTTACATAGAAAACATATATATGGGTCTTACATTTTGAACAAAATTAACAATAACGATTAATTCTGTATATGCAAATATGTTTTTAAGGAACAATTATTTGCTATCTAGTTAGGATCAATTAATAATATATAATGCTGTATATTTTTACATATGATGGTTATGTTATGAACAAGTCAATAAAATAGCAAAGTAGCAATATAAGATTATTGAACTTGTCCTGACTAACCGCTCAAAAGAAAGCGTTCAATTTTCTAAGCCAGATTGTGACAGTAAACCTCCTAATAATTTTTGTCATGCATGACAATTAACCAAGATTTCGTGAGAGGTGACAATAATTTTATGTCGACGGCAAGAAAATATTAACCAAAGCGATTAAAAAGGTTGGAACAAACGATCGATGACGATGCAGGCATCAAATTGGCCCCTTCAAAGTGCAGATCAGATCACAACTACTACTACTATACTATGGTCTTAGAAAGGAAACAGGCAAAAAAAAAAAAACTAGTCTTACAATGTCGCCGTCAAGATGTATCTACAGCATCGACCACGTCAGATTAGTTAGTAGGAGTATTTTGAAGCCAGATTGTGACAGTTCTCCTAATATTGTTTGTCCTGCATGACAATCGAAGTTTCGTGAGGGGTAACAGTTTCATTTGTTGGACGCCAAGAAAATGGCAACCAAGTAGTTAAAAAGGTTACAAGGATAGTATGACAACTTGGCATCAAGGTCATTGATCGATGATTCAGTCATGCAGGCATCAAATTGGCCCTTCAAATTAAAGTGCAGATCGATCAGATCACAACTACTATACTACATGAATGGTCTTAGTAAAGAAAAAAGAACTTTTACAATGTCACCGTCCAAATGTATCTACACCATCGACCACTTCAGATTAGTTAATTAGTAGTGCAGATACATACTTTTGAGCTGAGAAGTTCAACCTGCAACCTGCAGGCTGCAGAACATTTCAGGGTGTGTTTAGTTCGCGAAAAGAAAATTTTTGGATCCCACATCGGATATTTGACCGGATGTCAGAAGGGGTTTTCAGACACGAACGAATCTTTTGAGCCTAACTAAGCCATCATTAGCACATGTGGATTACTGTAGCACTTATAGGTAATCATGGACTAATTAGACTTAAAAAATTAGTCTCGCAATTTCCATACAAACTATGCAATTAGTTTTTAATTTCATCTATATTTAATGCCCCATACAATGTCCAAAGATTTGATGTGATGTTTTTAGAAAAAAAAATTTAGGAACTAAACAAGCTCATCTATATTTGAGGCCTCAGTCGCTGACATCAGTTCAGCCTGACTTATTCCAATATTCACAAGTTCACGCTGCCGCGTGCCCCGGCTATATAAACACATCAATCCTCCATAACCAAACCATTACCCCAAGAGAAACACAAGCAATATTAGTTAGCTTCCCAGCAGAGAAAGATAGCAGAAATCCAAAGCCAAATGGCTTCACCCTCTTCCCTCTGTCTCCTCGCTGCTCTTCTTGCGTTGGTATCATGGCAGGCCATTGCATCTGACCCTAGCCCTCTGTAGGACTTCTGTGTTGCTGATGAACACTCACCTGGTATATTATATCTGCCCTTTGAGACATTTTCTAGCTTTGTATCTATGATCTGAAATGCTATGGAACATATGCGAGATTATTCAACTTAATTAACATATAGTAATTGAAACATGTATAGATGTGTTCAAATAACACACACACACACATATATATATAAGCCTGATAGTTATAACTAATATTTCTATGCATGCGCAGTGCTTGTCAATGGATTTGCTTGCCTGGACCCAAAGCACGTGAACGCAGATCACTTCTTTAAAGCAGCCATGCTTGACACTCCTAAGAAAACAAACAAGGTTGGATCCAACATCACACTGATCAATGTCATGCAGATCCCTGGTCTCAACACGCTCGGCATCTCAATTGCACGCATTGATTATGCGCCTTTGGGACAAAACCCACCGCATACTCACCCCCGTGCCACCGAGATCCTCACGGTGCTTGAGGGAACACTCTACGTCGGCTTCGTCACATCCAACCCAAACAACACGCTATTCTCAAAGGTCCTTAGGAAAGGTGATGTCTTTGTATTCCCCGTGGGGCTCATCCACTTCCAATTTAACCCTAACCCCCACCAGCCCGCGGTTGCAATTGCTGCTCTTAGCAGCCAAAACCCTGGTGCCATCACTATTGCAAATGCGGTTTTCGGGTCAAAGCCACCAATCTCAGATGAAGTTTTGGCTAAGGCATTTTAGGTTGAGAAGGGCACCATAGACTGGCTCCAGCCTCAGTTCTGGGAGAACAATCACTACTAAATATAAACTGAGTATGTTTGTTGGCATACCGTGGATCAGTTATGTGCTATAACATATAAAATAAATTTGTATTTCTAGACAACTTAATTATGTGTGCTTGCAAACAATCCAGCAACACGGTTTTTTGTTGGGAAATGGCTAACTTCTCATGTGGTATTCCCTCTAATAAAGTAAAGCATTGGTATTATTTTGCCTTTGTTTTGATGAAATGTTGCGTAAAATCCTCGCAAAAGTATAACATTGATGATGTGTCCCAAAGATAATCCTACAGATATTTGTAAGAATGCTTCTTGACCCAAAACATTTATACATATACTATCATAATTTGCAATGTAAAAATCTATGCGCTGTATATTCATAAATTCCAATATAATATCATAAATTCCAATGTAAAATTATATGCTTCTTAACCAAAACGTTTATAAATTTGATTTTCGACGATAAAGAACATGTGTCTGTTTATTCATGCAAAAGCCTTCTGTATTTGACTAACTATGGGACATACGCGTTGGAGAACAAAATGAATACCTGACAATATCCAAGGAAGGACGAGTAGTATCTGTTTATATGTACCGTACTATCGAACATTTAACAAAATCTATTACGACTCCACTTGGAAACATGATAAAATATAGAGTAACCATCATTTATTTATGGGCCCATTAATAATATTGATTCTTTTTCTAGATATATTGTTAATAGTTCTTTTTACACTCCAATTACATCCCTAGATAGGCTTAATATCTTAATATTAGAGATAAGAATAGATATACGTTCCTGATTCAATTCCGAGGGAAAAAAAAAGGGTATGATACATAATAAGTGATGGGATATCCGGCGCTACCTTTCCCCAATTCCGACTCTAAAGAAAAATGTTGGACATAAAACAGAGCTATCTAATCGTATCCGTTCCGATTACACTTCTAGTGTTGTTTTCCCTTAGTGGCACCACATCCACAATGCCCTTCCACCTTGCTGCATGGCTTCTTTTCTTGGCAATGGCAGCCTTGCCAAATGAAATTGAAGGCTGGTGGTGTGGCATCTTTGGACAGATGCGGTGGGAGCAGGAGCCACAAGCTTGGCAAGTGATGAGCAGAGTGAACAGTTGGGACAAGCGACAATAAGATTTAGGGAAGATAGGGAGGGTGACGCAGTGAGCCAGTGAATCGACATCCCATTGCTCCATTGGACATGGGTGATGGCAAAGGCCGATAAAGAAGAGGTGGCAAGGGGAGCACAAGGAGAGAGGGTGGCAACAAAGCCCCACAAATAAAGAGTGCCACGGTTGCTTCCAAGATAGTACGTCATCTAAAATCCCTCGTATGAATAACTAAAATTTGCACACTAATTCCACTCTCTATAATTACAAAGGTGTTCCTTCATGCCGGGGTGGTACGGTAGCACTTTTCATGCGGTTGGGTACATATACCGTTGTTAGGGTTTATTAGCAAGATGCATGAGAGAACTGTCTGTATATATACATACATAAAACAGTGGTCGATTTACCTGCATGGATGGATATATAACTTTTACACAGAAAAAGTATATAAGGGTATGGTGTTATTTTTAAACGAAATCAACAATTAATATATATTCCATAATCCATATATATGCAGATTTTTTTTTTAAAAAAAAACAAATAGCTAGCTAATGTGGCACAATAACATATTGCTACACAATGTTACAAGTAATGGTTATATCGTGAACAAATCTTGACTAAACGCTCACAAGAAAGCGATTTCTTAAGCCAGATTGTGACGGTTCTCCTAATATTGTTTGTCATGCATGCGTGGCAACCACATGGTTACGTGAGGGGTGACCATCACTAATTCACTACTCCCTCCGTTTCAGGGTACACATTTTGACTTTAGTCAAAGTCAAACTACTCTAAGTTTAATTAGTTTTGTAGAAAAAAATAGTAATATTTACAACACCAGTATAGTTTCATTAAATCTATAATTGAATAAATTTTCATAATATATTTGTCTTGGGTTAAAAATATTACTATTTTTTTTCTATAAAATTAGTCAAACTTAGAGATGTTTGACTTTGAACAAAATCAAAATATTTTATAACCTGTAACGGAGGGAGTACTAGAAAAATGATTTCGCAGGCAACCAAATGCCCAGAGGCCTTTGTAAGACCAAGTAATCAAAAAGGTTGGAAATGATATATATAGTGTTTGACAGACTTGGCATACAGTAGGTCATTGATCAATCGATGATGCACACAAATTGGACCTTTCAATAATGTGCTGATCAGATCATAACAACTACAGTGACTTCTTCCAAATATACGTGGACTATCGTCCATCGGCATGCTATTACGCGTCGTCCTCAAAATGTGTGTAAACATGATCGACCACGTCTGCAGACATATAATTTCTAAGCTGAAAAGTTCAACCTGCAGGCAGCAAATTGCAGACCATTTCAGTCTACTAGCTGACACCAGTCCAGCTCAATATTGACTTGTTCAGTTGTTCACAAGTTCACGCTGCCGCGCCCCTACGGCTATATAAGCACATCAATCCTCCACAGCCAAAGCATCACCCAACGATAAACACAAGCAGTTAGCTAGCTAGCTAGCTTCTCAGCCACCAGAGAAACAGCAAATAATTCAGTAGAGAAGAGAACAGAGAAAACCAAAGCCAAATGGCTTCACCATCTTCCATCTGCCTCCTCGCTGTTCTTCTTGCGTTGGTCTCGTGGCAGGCCATCGCTTCTGATCCTAGCCCTCTGCAGGATTTCTGCGTTGCTGATAAGCACTCACCTGGTATATATACATATTCTTTTAGACATTTTTTCAAGCTTTATATCTACGATATGAAATTCTATGTTTTAATTTCACCGATATGCATATGGGTGAGAATATATATTGAACTTAACTAACATCTAGTAATTCAAACACACGTATATGTAAAACTTGTTTCTAAAAGTTAACTTTTGCATGACACAGTGCTTGTTAATGGATTTGCTTGCCTGGACCCAAAGTACGTGAATGCGGACCACTTCTTCAAGGCAGCCATGCTTGACACTCCTAGAAAAACAAACAAGGTTGGATCAAATGTCACACTGATCAACGTCATGCAGATCCCTGGCCTCAACACACTTGGCATCTCAATTGCACGCATCGACTACGCACCCTTGGGTGAGAACCCACCGCACACGCACCCCCGTGCCACTGAGATCCTCACTGTCCTTGAGGGAACCCTCTACGTTGGCTTCGTGACCTCTAACCCAAACAACACACTATTCTCCAAGGTGCTTAACAAGGGTGATGTGTTCGTTTTCCCTGAGGGGCTCATCCACTTCCAGTTCAACCCTAACCCCCATCAGCCCGCGGTTGCACTTGCTGCACTTAGCAGCCAAAACCCTGGTGCCATCACCATTGCAAATGCAGTGTTTGGATCAAAGCCACCGATCTCAGACGATATTTTGGCAAAGGCATTCCAGGTTGAGAAGGGCACCATTGATTGGCTCCAGGCTCAGTTTTGGGAGAACAACCACTACTAAATCTAAACAAAGTATATTTGTTGTTATACTATGTATAAGTTTCTATTCTACAATATATAAAATAAATTTGTATTTCTAGTCAGTTTAATTATGTGTGCTTGCAAGCACATCAAAAATACAACATTTTGTTGGGAAAAGGCAATGTATGTTGTTCTAGTGTGGTATCCTCTCTTATAAAGGTAATAAAGGAAAACACTGGTATTACTTCGCCCTTGTTTGGAGAAATGTTGCATAAAGTTCACGTCAATGTTTGATGGTGATAGTGCATCTCAAAGTTAACTGTCTAGACATTTTAATGAAAGAAATGCTTCCTAAACTTAAAATGTTAGTTGTGGTGGTGTCCGTTTTTTCACACCACCACTACCACTGATATTTAGGTATCAAAATCCATACTATTACACCACCATCCAACGACTCATCTCCCATTTCGCTGCTGGCTCTACTTAAATTTTTCAAATCACCTACCCGTTCAATAAGGAAAATATATTAATACTACTTAGACTAAATATGTGCTTAATTGAATTAA
This sequence comes from Oryza meridionalis, assembly GCA_000338895.3. Taxonomy (NCBI): domain Eukaryota; kingdom Viridiplantae; phylum Streptophyta; class Magnoliopsida; order Poales; family Poaceae; genus Oryza; species Oryza meridionalis. The sequence continues at coordinate 5,077,057 of CM002531.2, forward strand.
TAAACTAAAAACTTAATTTGTTTTCCATTGCAGCGTATGGGCCCTTGGCTAGTGCTTCCTAAATTCTCCAAAACATTTATAATTATAGTATCATAAATTCTAATATAAGAAACTATTGTAGGTTGTTTTGTAATTGCATATGGGCCCTTTAGCTAGCTTTTTAAGCTCGTTAGGCTTGTTAACACATTTATATCATCTTCTTAATTTCATATTTACTAGTTTATCATACATTAACATTATAATAAAAGCTAACAAATTAATAAAGAACTCACTAAATACAAATAGATAGTTTGGACGTAAATTAACTAAAGACTAAGTGCTAGTTAAGAAACAGTAAGTATAAAGATATGGCATTATTTGTTGTACTAACGAGCAAAACCAACAGCTCACACTAGCTCATGATTAAGCTCACGAGCTAAGAATGTAACTCGACTGAACTCATTGTGACTACGAGTACGAGCCGCGACCCAAACTAGTAGCACTTGTTTTTTTTACCAGTATCAGTTGCCTCCTAGATAAGAGCAATTCTACGGTTCTTAAGGAGGTACCATGAGGTACTAAAAATTTAATGTAAAATTTAGTAGCTCATAGTATCTAGGTACCAAGTGGTACCAAATTTACAATAGAAAAAGTGGTACCCCATGGTGCCTCCTTAAGGACCGTAAAATTGCTCCCTAGATAAAGTAGTATAACACTGTGTCGAATCCCTAATGCATATATAGCTAAATTAAAGTTTGCACATAAATTCTAGTCCTGAAAAAAATGTCGATTAACCTACATGAATGGATAACTATTACATAGAAAACATGGTTCTTATATTTTGAATGAAATCAACAATGTTTATTCCATATATATGCCGATTTTAGAAAAAAAATACTAGTACCTAGTGTGGCACAACAATATATTGTTGTATTTATTTACATGTGGTAATGTGCTGAACAAGTCTATAAAGCAAACTAGCTAGCTTGCAATTAATATATCTCTCGCAGGAAACCCTTTTCTCTTTAAAATCCAGATTGTGACAGTTCTCCTAATATTGTTCGTCATGCATTGCATCCGATGTTTCGTGAGGAGTGACAATTTGATTTGATCCAAAGACAATGGTGACCAAGTAATTGGAAAGGTTGGAAACGTGGATGGATTGATGATTCATAACTACTACCATGCATGCCTTCTTCCAAAAAGAGAGAAAAAACTACTAGTACGTCGTCGATCGTCAAAATATGTGAAAACACAATCGACCACGTCAGGTTAGTTAGTAGTGCGGATACATATTTTAAGCTGAAAAGATCGCAGCAAATTGCAGACCATTTCAGTCGTCTACTAGCTGACATCAGTTCAGTTTAATTGACTAGTTCAGTTGTTCACTAGTTCACGCTGCCGCGCCCTGAGGCTATATAAGCACATCAATTCCTCCACAGCCAAAGCATCACCCAACGATCAACACAAGCAGTTAGCTAGCTAATTCCTCACCCAAATAATTCAGTAGAGCAGAGAGAAGATGGCTTCACAATCTTCCTTCTTCCTCCTCGTTGCTCTTCTTGCTTTGGTCTCATGGAAGGCCATTGCCTCTGATCCTAGCCCTCTACAAGACTTTTGCGTTGCCGATGAGCACTCGCCTGGTATATTATACATGCACTTGATTTGAAACATTTTGTAGCTTCGTTTCTATAATATGACATTCTGTGTTTTTCACATATACACAACTGCAATATTATTCAACTTAATTAACATCTCGTAATTGAAACATGTATATATGTGTAAAATCATATATAAGTCTTATGTTTAAAAGTTAACTTTTGTATGATGCAGTGCTTGTCAATGGATTTACTTGTCTGAACCCAAAGGATGTGAATGCGGATCACTTCTTCAAGGCAGCCATGCTCGACACTCCGAGGAAAACAAACAAGGTTGGGTCCAATGTCACACTGATCAACGTCATGCAGATCCCTGGCCTCAACACGCTCGGTATCTCAATGGCACGCATCGACTATGCACCCTTGGGTCAGAACCCACCGCATACTCACCCCCGTGCTACTGAGATCCTCACCGTGCTCGAGGGAACACTCTACGTCGGCTTCGTCACATCAAACCCAAACAACACGCTATTCTCTAAGGAGCTTAACAAGGGTGATGTGTTCGTGTTCCCCGAGGGTCTCATCCACTTCCAGTTCAATCCGAACCCCCACCAGCCCGCGGTTGCAATTGCTGCACTTAGCAGCCAAAACCCTGGTGCTATCACTATTGCAAATGCAGTATTTGGATCGAAGCCACCAATCTCTGACAAAATTTTGGCAAAGGCATTTCAAGTTGAAAAGGGAACCATAGATTGGCTCCAGGCTCAGTTCTGGGAGAACAACCACTACTAATTATTAAAAAAAAATATCGGCTTATGAACTATGTTTTAGTTTTATATATAACATAAATAAGTGGTATGTATTTTGTACTTCTTATACATGCTTGCAAGCTATGATTTTTTTTCCCTAATGTACTACCAATAGACATGTATGTTTTTCCCCTTTAATAAATGTAATACACTATGGTGTTTGTTAAAAACTAAATGTCACAAAGTTTGTGCAAAACACTTACTGTCAATTAATTATTTGGCGTGGATGATATATGCAATAGTTCCCAAGTAAATTATTAATGGAATGCAACATATATAGTAGTAATATATATGGGGGATGCGGCAAATATAAGTTGATGGCTTCGTGAGTTTCAACACGAGTTTTTTAACAGAACTCTAGCAGGAGAGAGGTTGATCATAGGCACCGCTGACTAAGAATTTGTTTGCGCATCTCCTTAATTTACATAATGCTGGAGATCCTAGAAAACTTTTTAAAGGAGAAATAATATTAAGGAAGAGCAGTGTGGCCTTAGAAGTATAAATGTCTCCGATGGCCTAACCAGGGCACCGATAATGAAATAGAAAAACGTCCCACTCTTCTAATTGTCATGAAAATTCTAGAACATAAGGAAACATTAATACAACATGGAGATGGTTGCAAGACTTTGCTGAGTGGTGGTTTCTCAAGGTTAGACATTGGTACAGAACATCAAATATATATACTAGGTAAAACCCCGCATGTTACTGCGGTAGTTTTGTATTTATGATATTAGTAGAAATATCGTGTAAGATAGGTAGACTATATAAGCTTACATAATTTGCATCTTCAACCAATCATTTAGAAAGGTAACCATTAAGTTGATGTAGTTCATGATAATTAAAATAGTAATAGATTAATAATCCAATTTGAAAAAAAATCCAAATGCAAAAGGAAGATAATGTACTTTTATGTGAGAAGAATAGGAGAGAGATAATTTGGACCATAAATTAATCAATTGAGGGTTTAAAACAATTAATGTGATATGACTTAATGAGAGAAGAGAGAAATAAAATTAAATAAATGAGGTTAAACTATATAGGTATATAGGATATTGTAAAAATGCTGGATGATGATTATGTAAATTCGGTATATATTGATCATATAGATTTTGTAGGATGATGATTTAGTGTGCTTGCATTTAAAGCTTTAAAATATAATAAATGATAGATAATTTAGCATGTTTGCATCAGGTTTAAGATGTAATAGTTGTTAGTGGATGACATATATTACCTCATCAGTGTCGATTCATTAAAAAAAAGCATTGATAGCGTCAATGCTGGTTCATTTTTTTTAGGAAAAAAAAACAGCACTGATATATGGGATATCAGTATTGCTTTCTTGAAATGAACTGGCACTAGTGGGTATCGATCAAAGCTAATAGAGCAGACCGATTGACCGATGATTGTTTAAGTCTTGTTTAATTCTCTTTCACTCTCATTCCCTCCTCTCTACCTCCGTAAGTCTCCTCCTCGTTGTCGCCACCACCACTAGTGTCCTCCTCTCTTAGCTCCCCCCCCCCAAAGAAAAGAAAGAAATCAAGATTGTGTGAACCGAAATAATTAGGAGGCCGGTAAGGGATATCGAGCTTGACAATTGCTAGATCTGGCCAACTGGAGCTCAAGAGCCACCAAATCTGGTTTGCCATGAGCTTGATCAGGGGGCGCTGGATCCAACTAGTACATCGTTCTTAACAGCGGCACCCTCCCCAATTCAGTGTTACCTCTCTCCTCATCGTGCCCTGGCCACCTCATTCTTGATGTGATGACGATGGTTGGGCTACTCCACCATGGCAACCACGAGTAGGAGTAGTGACAACTACATATCCATTGAAGGTGCCCTCGAGCATGGCGCCGTCAGGAGGGATCGGAGAGCTAGCTATCTCCACCATTTTCCCCTTGGCTGTGATGGCAGGTGGCAGCCCTCCTTGGAGGATGGATGAGTGTTGAGGCCTCTGCCTCTTCCCCAGGCCCTAAGTACCTCATCATGTTCCCCTCCCCTTTCCCTGTCACTACCGCCGATCATGTCAACAAGGAGAAGTTCAGTATGTTAGAGCTATGATGTGGTCTGGTTCTTTTCTTTTTGTTGGATTTGTGATTCACATCTTTTTCTTTGACTTGATGCATGTACAGATTTTGGTATGTGAATGATTTTGGGATTTTTGGGATTTAGTTTCTATAATCCTCTAGTTAGGAGCCGGCTCACTTCTTTTTTACTGGTCGAAATCCATCAGTGCCGGTTCTCACATCCATCATTGATCATATTCCCTCATCAGTGCCAGATCAGCCATGCTAATTCCAAATCCAGCACTGTTGTGCCCTTTGGAACCGGCACTAATGTGTTGTTTTGTACTTAGTGATATGATGTGCGCAAGGGCCTGCCTAAGAGGTAGAAGAAGGTTTTTGATGCAAGTAGTGTGCATGATCCTAGTTTTATCATTTCATGTATAGTTTGGAAAGAACAGAATGCCTGCGTCTTCCATGCGTGTTTCGCCTCTTCAGTGGAGAGTACTTGGCATTGTAAAAACCATTGAAACTTAATGCGGCAACCCGTGTGACCTCTTCTCTAGAAACCAAAGGGTTAGAATGCTATACGTACACCCCTGGTGATAGTGGGTGCAGTTGTAGACCTCTTGGGTGCTCCCTCCGGTTTCATATTAATTGACGTTTTGGACAAGATTGAGATCAAACTTTTATAACTTTGACCATCAATAACTTTAAAAATATTTAGTTTAAAGAAACTAGAACAACATATATAGATTTGTCTTTTAAAGCACTATAATAAAAGTAAACATGCATTTATTTATTATATATATTATAATAAAAAAATAAGGTCAAAGATATATCTTGTAGATCGTGTCATTGTCTAAAACGTCAATTAAAATGAAACCGGAGTACCCTTCTAGTCAGGATGGTTATCCCTCAACAACCATGTTTGTTGAAAAATATTATGTGTTTCCATCAATCTCAATCAAAGTTTGCACGTCTTCTGCCAGCCCAGCGAAAAAGATATAGCTATATAGAATCGGTCTTATTAATTAATAATAACTACTATTATTAAGCTAATCGTGAAAGCTAGCCGGCCTGCATGCATGCTCGTACCAGTATGGTTCACAATGACTTGGGAAAACCGGCACTATTAATTAGACTGTATTTATTCCCGATAAAAAACTGTAGTCTTTGTTATACTCATGTAATATTGCTGGTGAAAGTAATTAACCACTCCCAAGAAAAATGCATGGCCTGACCAAGTAAATATTTGACAAGTCTCTGCAGAGTTATCATCAGTGACAAATTAAGTTCACGATGCTAAAGGATAGTAAAAGCTCTTGGTAAAATGTCGACCTTGTCATGACCAGTTCACGACCAGTCTCCTTACTAATGGATTCACATGTGTTTTTGACGTAGGTAGAATGTATCTATATGTGCATGCATTGACCGATCTCGCGCTAGTAAAAAAAAAAAAAGTGGCAGTGATGGCTGACAGGCTGCATATATATGTGGCAGTGATGGCCTCAGAGTATCACTGACGGTTTTAAATCGGGAGTGATAGGCATGCCTAGTTACATCACACAAAAAATATTAATTAATTGTTACAATACATTTTGGTTGTCATCAACCACAAAATAATCACCACAAGTTATCAAGAGTTCATACAAATCACCAACAATCACATCAAAATCAACCAAAGTCATCCACAATCACGGCAATGTCAACCTAGATTTGGCAACATCGACATTACACAGCAACATCACTGAGAGAGAGTGAGGAAGAAGAGATCCAAACTTAGCTCATCGCCGTAGCTCTGCTATCCTTGAACCGTTGTCGTACTTAGTGGAGAGATGGCCGCCATAGTCGCTCAGTATAGAGGGGGTTGTCACCACTGCTCGGTGTAGAGGGGGTTGCTGCTATCGCTCGAATGCTCGGTGGAAAGGGTACATCGCCATCGTCATTCCCATGTAGCTGACAGCGTTGTCATCTTCTAGAGTTGCGGTTGTGATCGTCAACGTCCCTTGAGTTGTTGCCACTGCCATCGTCGTCGTACATCGCCGTCGAGGAAGACCCTCATCGTTGAACCCCTAGATAGCATCATCAAGCCGCTGCCAAGTCTGCCCTGAACTCCCGTCCCTTCCCCGATGGGTTGGAAGCGGCGAGGCAGGGGCCAGATCTAGTGGCTCCAGGCCTATTGGATCTGCTGTGGATTACCCCACCCCCACCCCCATCCCCCACCCCCTCTCCCCTCCCTCCCTCTCTGCTCTCCTCGCATCAGATCTAAGGGGCAAGCTCGCTACTCTGCTCCCACCAGATCTAGGAGACACCGATCTTGCTCCTTGGGGGATGGAAGGGAGTGGTGTGTGCTATGGTAGAGAAGAGAGAATGGGTAGGGAAGAAGGAGTTGTGTCCTTTGAGAGAGAAGCCTGATAATAGGGCAGCCAAAAAGGCCCGAGGCTCACGAGCCACTCGAGCTCCAAACGAGCTGAGCCTGAGCCTAATCTAAAGTTCGTGAGCTTTATCGAGCGGGGCATGAGCTTCTCACGAGCCTGAATGTATAGGAGTTTTGTTATTGTTTATTTGATACTTAAGCTAATAGATTAAATATGCATTAGTATGTGTCTACACAATGAACCGAGCCTGCATGAAAGCTCGAAGGTGGAATCAGCTCAGCTCATGCTTGTGTCAAGCTCGAGCCTTACCAGACAAGCTCGGGTAGCGCACTACCGTTAAGGATCAGGGTGGGTGTCTTTGGGGAGGGGCTTGTGGGCTAGCTTGGGATTTTGTTTGGCTCATCTCAGTTCACTCCCTGTTCATGTTAAAAAACCACAGTGATAACAGTGTCGGTTTTGTACATCAACCGACGGTGATGTTTAATATCCCTATCATTTTTCATGGTGGGTTCAGGGAGAGAACCCATCCAACCACCATGAACCGCAAAGCCAGCTCGAGTAGAGAACCGGTAGTGATGAGCCGATATCGATTGCCCTTTCTATATATTGTAGTTAGTCAACACCTAACCATAGATTGCTCTCAGATTGCATCCGATGTTTCGTGAGGGGTGACAAATTGATTTGATCCCAAGATAATGGTGACCAAGAAATTGAAAAGGTTGGAAACGATAGTGCAAAGACTTAGCACGCAGGCTGTTGCTTGATGATGCACGCTGATTGACCGTTCTATGCAGATCCCATCAAAAAGAGAGAGAAAAAAACTACTCTACGTCATCGTCAAAATGTGTATAAACACAATCGACCACGTCAGATTAGTAAGTAGGGCCAAAACGTATTTTTAAGCTGAAAAGTTCAACCTGCAGGCAACAAATTGCAGACCATTTCACTCTACTATAGCTGACATCAGTTCAGCTTAATTGACTTGTTCTCGATCACAAGTTCACGCTGCGCCCTGTGGCTATATAAACACATCAATCCTCCGTAGCCAAAGCATCACCCGACGATAAACACAAGCAGTTAGCTAGAAGCTAGCTAATTAACCTTCTCAGCCACCAGAGAAAGAACAAATAATTCAGTGGAAAAGAGAGCAGAAAAAAAGTAACCACAAAGCCAAATGGCTTCACCATCCTTCTGCCTACTGGCAGCTCTCCTTGCATTGGTCTCTTGGCAGGCCATCGCATCTGATCCTAACCCTCTGCAGGATTTCTGTGTTGCCGACAAGCACTCGCCTGGTACGTTATACATGCATTCAGCCATTTTCAATCTTTATATCTATGGTTTGTAAATTCTATGTTTTTCACACATATATACATACGAGATTATTCAATATAACTAACATCTCTATAATTGAAACACGTATAGGTGTTTTAAAATAGTATATATGCCATGTATTTAAAAGTTAACTTTGTATTGTACAGTGCTTGTCAATGGATTTGCTTGCTTGGACCCAAAGTACGTGACTGCAGACCACTTCTTCAAGGCAGCCATGCTCGACACTCCTAGAAAGACAAACAAGGTTGGATCCAACGTCACGCTGATCAATGCCAAGCAGATCCCTGGCCTCAATACGCTCGGCATCTCAATTGCACGCATCGACTACACACCATTGGGTGAGAACCCACCGCACACGCACCCCCGTGCCACTGAGATACTCACCGTCCTTGAGGGAACCCTCTATGTCGGCTTCGTCACATCTAACTCAAACAACACATTATTCTCCAAGGTGCTCAACAAGGGTGATGTATTCGTATTCCCCGAGGGGCTCATCCACTTCCAATTCAACCCTAACCCCCATCAACCCGCGGTTGCAATTGCTGCACTAAGCAGCCAAAACCCCGGTGCCATCACCATTGCAAATGCAGTGTTCGGATCAAAGCCACCGATTTCAGACAAAGTTTTGGCAAAGGCGTTCCAAGTTGAGAAGGGCACCATTGATTGGCTGCAAGCTCAGTTCTGGGAGAACAACCACTATTAATTGTCCTAAATAATGTCCGCTTACGGACTCTATGTTTTAATTTTACATACAAATAAATAAATGGTATGTATTTTGTTCTTCCTATAAATGCGCAAGGTGTTGGTTTTTTTTAAAGAAATGATGTACATGTATTGTTTTACCGTTCAATAAATTTAATGCAATATATGGCGTTTGTTACAAAAATTTAACGTCCCAAAGCTATGCAAGATTGGGTACTATCAATTATTTGGCGTGCATCATATATACGATAAAGAAATAGAAAATCCACTCTTCTAACTGTCATGAAAATTCTAACATGAGGAAACATTAATTCAACATGGACATGGTTGTAAGACGGACCTTGATGAGCGGTGGTCTCGAGGATAGCTAGATCTGGTTCACAGGAGTTTGAGGGCCACTAAATCCGACAGCCACGAGCTCGAGGGCCACCGGATCCAACCGGTGCAGACAGCTCAAGAGCAGCACCCTCCCCTAGTCCTCGGCGTGGGGTAAGTTGTCCCTCCCCCTCCCTCGGTGCATGGGGCAACTTGTCCCTCCCCCTCCCTCCGTGCAGTGGCAGCTTGATCTCCTCCTCCCCCGGCTGCCTTGAGCTCGATGTGATGACTATGGTTAGGATGCTCCACCATGGTGACCATGAGTAGGAGTAGCCACAATGACGACTACAGAACCATGGAAAGTACCTTCGAGCATGGTGCCATCACGAGGGATTGGAGATTTATCTCCACCATTTTCCCCTCGGCAATGATGGCGGCCCTCTCCTTGGAGAATGGATGAGCGCCACGGCCTCCGCCCCACCCCGAGGCCCTAGGTACCTCACCATGTTCCCCTCTCCTTTCCCAGTTATCGCTGCCGAACCTGTCGATAATGAGAAGAAGTACAAGAAGTTCGGCATGTTGGATTTGTGATGAGAGATCCAGTTCTTTTTTCCTTTTGGATTTGTGATTCATATATTTTTCTTTTTACCTGAACCATGTACAGATTCTGGTATGTGGATGATTTTGTAATTCTGGGATTTAGTTTCTATAATCCTCTAGCTAGAAGAGTCAGCTCAGTACTTTTCTTTTTACTCGGTGAAAGCCATCAGTGTCAGTTCTCATATGTGGCATTAATGATCCTCCCTCATCTTTGCCAGATAAGCGGTGCCGGTTCTAAATCCAACACTGTTGGATCCTTTGGAACCTACACAAATGTGCTCTTCCGTACTAGTGAGATGATGTGCACAATGGCATCTCTAAGAGGTAGAAGAAAATTTTTGATGCGAATGTATGTGATCCTAGTTTCATCATTTCATGGATGGTATAGAAAGAACAGGATGCCCACGTCTTCCATGTGTGTTTGGCCTCCGTAGTGGAGACTAAGGGTTGTTCAGATTGATGTCATTTTCAACCATACTATTTTTTGGGGAAGTTGTCAAAAAAAAGTGATTATGTTTAGTTTGTTGCCAAACATTGGTAAATACATAAATCCTGCCGAAATTTTTGTAATATTGCCAACTTACCAAAAATTTGGTATTGCCAAAATTTGGTAAGGTTTATTTTGGCTACAATCTGAACAGCACCTGCGGAAGCCATCTAGGACAAGTGGCAAACTTGGAAGGAAACTAGCCTACTTGGCATTGTAAAAACCATTTGAAACTTAATCTGTCAACTGGGGGCTTATGGGGTGCTACACCCCTAGTGCGTGCAGTAGCTGACCCCTTGCCCTTCTAGTCACCATGTGGATATCCCTCAACAACCATGTTTGTTGAAAAATCTACTGTTAGACTGTTAGACTTTGCGGCCTTGAGTGACTTAGGAAAACCATTACTATTGGAGTAGTGCAAAATCACTCTAAACATATGGGTCAAATATCAACTTTCTCTCGACATGGCTAGCTCTTGGGAATGAGAGTACATCTAGGCATGGACAAATGAAAGCCTGGAGCAGGTAGGGCATGAGCCTAACTTTCCTCTCTAATCATGTTTAGTCTTAGTTGAGCTCTATTGGTTATTAACTTGCTAAAGTAATAGAAAAAAAAGCCTCCGTGTTCGCTCTCATGATAAAAAAATCATATTAATCATAGAAAATTTAAAAATAGAGTGCATATATAAATACAATTTAAAATAGCTAAGAATAGGAATCACTCCATACATTGGAGTAAAAAATAAGAAACATTGGAAGAGAAGACCAGAGTCCATACCGATATACAATATAGAATTGATTGAAATTAAGAATTACAAATAAGAAAATTAAAAGTATAGGTTAAAATCCATATAAAAATACAATTTATAATTAACATTTGGAATTAAAAATAAGGAATATTGAAAGAAGAGTTTAGAGTCCACATAGAAATACAATTTAGAAATAATAGAAATTTAAAATTAAAAATAATTAATATTGGTTGAAGAGTCTAGAATCCATATAGGAATTTAGAACTAATTAAAATTCATAATAAACATAATAAAATTAAGAGTAGAGTTTAGAGTCTATATAAAAATACAAATATAAATAACTAAAATTCAGAATTAAAAAATAAAAAATATTGAAATATGAGTTTAGAGACCATATAGAAATATAATTAGAATAATGAAAATTCAGAATTAAAAATAAATAATATTGTAAGAAGAGTATAGACTCTAGTCCATATAGGAATTTATAACTATTGAAAGTCCAAATTAAAAATAAGAATGTTAAAGTAGAGTTTAGATTCCATATAGAAAAATAATTTAGAAATAACTAAAATTCAAAATTTAAAAAAAGAAACAAGATTGGGAGAAGAATCTAGAGTCCATATAGGAATACAATTTAGAAATAATTAAATTTCGGAATTAAAAATACTAAATATTAGAAGAAGAGTCTAAGTCTATGTAGCAGTGCAATTTAGAAATAATAAATTTTGGAATTAAAAAGTAGGGAATATTGAAAGAAGAGTCTAGAGTCCTTACATAAATACAAATACAGTTCACAAATAACGTAAATTTGGATATTGACAATGATGGCATCAGAGCATTCACGACTTAAAAAGCCCTAATAGGGCATGCCCTCTTATGTGCCGGTTCATCAAAAACTGGCACATATGAGGATTTTTTTTCGTCCTACTAACCCCTCGAAGTGGGTCTGAAATTAAAATATGGTACCTATAACACTTATAGGTGCTAGTTTATTTAAAAAAACAGTACTAATCATAAAAGTGTTGGTTTATTTAATAAAGCAGCACCTCTACGTAGGATAAAAGTGTTGGTTTTATTTTTTTTTTAAAAAAAGACACTTCAATTGAGCTAAACTGAGCTGAGTGCATGTGAAGTGTGGACTGTGGAGTGTGGGATAAGTCCCACACTCAATCTCTCCCGTCTGTCATCTCTCATCTCTCATCTCTCATTCCCTCTGCACTCAATCTCTCCCGTCTCCATCTATCATGTCCCTCTGCTCGGTTGGCGAGTGGCAATTGGACGCCTCTCATGGGCACGGCAGCCACCAGCATAGAGGCGCAGCGGCGCCGCATCTCTGTTTTTTGTCGATGCAACAGTGTAGAGGTGGTCGCATCTTCCTCCACCATCGTGCTCGCCCCTCCCTCTCCTCTCCTCTCCTCTCCTATCATGTCCCGTGATGTGGAAGAGGAGGCACGGGGACCAGATCCAGTGGCCCCCGAACATAGGACCTCCACAGCGGTGAGGAGCAACAGTGGCCTTCTCTTCCTCTCCATAATGCTGCAGCCACCGGATGCGACAAGAGAGAGCTTAATCTGGCTCTCCCGCTCATCCCACCCTCTCCTCTCCTCTCCTATCCCTATCCCATGAGGTTGAGGAGGAGGGCTATATCCGGTGGCCCCCGAGCTCGGGACCACCACGGTGGCGAGGAGGAGGACTGACAAAGAGTGTCGGCGACGGCGGGCTTGGCTTCCAGTGAGCAGCTGCGGCGGCTATGATTTGTGATGGTTATGATTGGATATGGATTTAGTTTTTCTTTTTGGTTGATTGGATTGGGATTAAATTCTTAGCTCAAAGTATAGGCTCGATTCGAGCCGATGCATGGAGTTGCCCTTTTTGCCATTTATAAAATATCAAAGGTGTCGGTTCCTAAACTGGTACTTTTGGTTCTCTACATCGGTACTGCTAATTGGGTACCAGTTGAAAAGTTCAGCACCTACGTGGGGTTCCCAACCGACACCCATAATGTATTTTGTACTAGTGATCACTGCCGGTTTTAAACAGGAAGTGATAACTAGGCATGCCTATTTACAGATCACAATATAGTTGTTGCGATATGTTTTGTTGTCATCAACAACAAATTGATCACCCAGCCATCAAGGATTCGTACAAATCACCAACAATCACATCAACATCAATCTAAATCACCAACAATCACAACAACATCAACCTGGATATGACGTCGACATCACAGCAACATCACACAGAGAGAGGAGGAAGAGGAGATCGATCTAGATCGACTTAGCTCATCGCCGTAGCTCTACTTTTATCGTTACCCAGTGGATTAAGCAGACACCCATCCAACCACCATGAACCAGCAGCGATGCTTAATCTCTAATGCAAATTTGAATTGATCTCAGATTGCATCCGAGGTTTCGTGAGAGGTCACAATTTGATTTGGTCCCAAGATAATGGTGACCAAGTAATTGGAAATTAATTAAAAGGTCGGAAACGAGAATTCCATGACTTAGCATGCAGATCATTGATTGATGCTAATGCACGCTGATTGGCTCTTCTGTACAGATCCGATCATAACTAATGTCATCGTTAAAATAGCTAGTGTGCGTCATCGTCAAAATGTGTGTAAACAGAATCGACCACGGAAGATTAGTTATTAGTGCTGATACATATTTTTAAGCTGAAAAGATCAACCTGCAAGCAGCAAATTCAGACCATTTCAGTCTACTAGCTGACATCAGTCCAGCTTAATTGACTTGTTCAGTTGTTCACAAGCTCACGCTGGCGTGCCCAGCGGCTATATAAACACGTAAATCCTGCACAGCCAAAGCATCACCCAGCGATAAACACAAGCAGTTAGCTAGCTTTCTCAGCCACAAGCTAAGAGAAACAGCAAATAATTCAGTAGAGAAGATAGCAGAAACCCAAAGCCAAAAATGGCTTCACCGTCCTTCTGCCTCTTCACTGCTCTTCTTGCTTTGGTCTCATGGCAGGCCATCGCTTCTGACCCTAGCCCTCTGCAGGACTTTTGCGTTGCCGATAAGCACTCGCCTGGTATATCACATATGCTCTTAATTTTAGATGTTTTCTAGCTTTACATTTATGATGAGAAATACTATGTTTTTCACATATAAACACTTTCCATATTATTCAACTTAACTAACCGTAGTAATTGAAACACGTATAGATGTGTTCAAATATAATATATGCCATGTGTTTAAAAGTTAACTTTTTTATGATACAGTGCTTGTCAATGGATTTGCTTGCTTGGACCCAAAGTATGTGACCGCAGACCACTTCTTCAAGGCAGCCATGCTTCACACTCCTAGGAAGACAAACAAGATTGGATCCAACGTCACACTGATCAACGTCATGCAGATCCCTGGACTCAACACGCTCGGCATCTCAATTGCTCGCATTGACTATGCGCCTTTGGGTCAGAACCCACCGCATACGCACCCTCGTGCCACTGAGATCCTCACAGTGCTTGAGGGAACACTTCACGTCGGCTTCGTCACATCTAACCCAAACAACACACTATTCTCCAAGGTGCTCAACAAGGGTGATGTCTTTGTGTTCCCCGTGGGACTCATCCACTTTCAATTCAACCCTAACCCCCACCAGCCCGCAGTTGCAATTGCTGCTCTTAGCAGTCAAAACCCTGGTGTCATCACTATTGCAAATGCAGTTTTTGGATCGAAGCCACCAATCTCAGATGAAGTTTTGGCAAAGGCGTTCCAAGTTGGAAAGGGAACCATAGATTGGCTCCAGGCTCAGTTCTGGGAGAACAACCACTACTAATTATCCTAAAAAATTATCGGCTTACGGACTATGTTTTAATTTTATATACAACATAAATAAGTGGTATGGAGTTTGTACTTCTTATGCATACTTGCAAACTGTGAGTTTTTTTTCTACTGTACTAATGTACTACTACCAATATACATGTATGGTTTTCCCATTTAATAAATGGAATACAGTATGGTGTTCGTCAGAAAAACTGAATGTCACAAAGTTTGTGCAAGAGCACTTACAGTCAATTATTTGGCACGCGTGATATATGCGATATACACTCTCCATTCCTAAATATTTGACGGCGTTGACTTTTTTAAAAATGTTTGACCGTTCGTCTTATTCAAAAACTTTTGTGAATATTATTCAAAAACTTGAGTACTAGTAGTATATTTAACAATGAATCAAATGATAGGAAAAGAATTAATTTATTACTTTTTTTTAATAAGACGAACGATCAAACATGTTTAAAAAAATCGACGGTGTCAATTTAGGTACGGAGGGAGTAGTTCCCAAGTAAATTGCTGATGGAATGCAGCATATATAGCAGTGACATATGGGGATGTGGCGTGGAGAAAAAGGGTCCACAAGGCCGATTTTCTAAGCTATACAGCACGTTTGGGTAGCTTTACGTACTCTGAGAACTAAATCGATTTTAAATGTGTTTAAACGCATTTCTATAAAAGTCTGTGTTGGGTTTAGTCCCATATCGGTAATTGATGATGGGGAGCACGACTTAAAAGGTGGGACAGTCCTTATCCATCTGACTAGTCTTTTGGGTTGTGTAGGTCTAGGACCTTAAGTCGTGGCTCCGATTGGGTCTGTGGTGGAGCAATTCTAATGTGACCTTGGTGACCCACGGTTAGTGGGCCGTGTTGGTGTATATTTGTATGCAGATGATAAACCCAGAAGTTCTCTCTCTCTCCTCCATCGCATCCTGCTCAACAGCGGCACCCTCCCTGGCATGGCGGTGAGTCCCTCCCCATCCCCTAGTGCAGTGGCAGCTCTCCCTCTCTCTCCCCTCCATCCTCCTCATCCCCTAGTGTGGTGGCAGCTCTCTCTCTCCTCCATTTCTGGTTGCCTCGAGCTCCGATGTGTTGATAGTGTTGGTGTATATTTGTATGCAGATGATAAACCCAGAAGTTCTCTCTCTCCTCCATCGCTGAATCCGGCCGCCATCGGATCCGACCATTGCATCCTGCTCAACAGCGGCACCCTCCCTAGCATGGTGGTGTCCCTCCCCATCCCCTAGTGCGGTGGCAGCTCTCTCTCTCTCTCTCTCTCTCCTCTATCGCTGGTTCCCTCAGACCAGTGCATCCTGCTCAACAGCGACACCCACCATGGCATGGCAGTGAGTCGCTCCCCATCCCCTAGTGCGGTGGCAGCTCTCTCTCTCTCCTCCATCGCTGGTTGCCTCGAGCTCCGATGTGTTGATAGTGTTGGTGTATATTTGTATGCAGATGATAAACCCAGAATTTCTCTCTCTCCCCTCCATCGCTAGTTGCTGTTGGCAGTTATTAAATGCTAATTCCATACCGCCAACATTTGCATAAAGTCCAGATAATAAAACATCCAACATAGTGATAGGTGTCAAATCTCACATATTCCACACCTCCCTGGCATGGCGGTGAGTCCCTCCCCATCCCCTAGTGCGGTGGCAGCTCTCTCTCTCTCTCCCCTCCATTGCTGGTTGCCTCAAGCTCCGATGTGTTGATAGTGTTAGTGTATATTTGTATGCAGATGATAAACCCAGAAGTTCTCTCTCTCTCTCCTCCATCGCTGGTTGCTATTGGCAATTATTAAATGACAATTCCATACTGCTAATATTTGCATAAAGTCCAGATAATAAAACATCCAACATAGTGATAGGTGTCAAATCTCACATATTCCACAAGTGTTGATATATATTTATATGCAGATGATAAACCCAGAAGTTGGGAGGAAAATCAGACTAAAGTGGAGGAAGAAACATATCCATACAAGGATGGGCTTTGAACTTTATCAAAACATTGAAGAATCAGCCCAAAACTCCGAGAAATGGATAGAGTAGAACCAGGGGAGGAGATGGGCCAAAGGCCAGGCCAGGAGGGCCCAGCCCAGGTTTAGCCGAATCCTGGTGATCACCGTTGATCCTGGGGTTTGGCAGAGACGCTCCAGATCTTCTCCTGATGACGGTTGCGGGGTAATTCAGACATTTCCCCTTCTCACAACCGTCATAACTATCCTATTTAAGGAGCTTCACTCCTTCACTTCTTCACACACTACCAAGCTTGAGCTAAATTACAAGAGGCTCTATTGTACTATTTGTATACTAGAATTAGGAGAAGAGAGTAGAGTAGAAAAGGTCGGAAGAATTCCGGAGCTGTCGGTAATCTTCTCTTATTTCTTTTATTCTGTTTATTACTCTGGTATCAATAGAATATCTTCCTGAGTACTCCCTTCGTTTCATAATGTAAGACTTTCTAGCATTACCCACGTTCATATAGATGTTAATGAATCTAGACACATATATATGCCTAGATTCATTAACATATATATGAATATGGACAATGCTAGAAAGTCTTACATTGTGAAACAGAGGAAGTAATTTAGATTTATCTTGTGAGAATTATCTCTTGGTTAGTTCCTAAATAGCATACGGGATTATTGTTCACTATAATCAACTAAAATATAGTGATTGCTTTGGTGAGTTATAAACACTAAAGTAGATATTAATTGCTTAGACATGGTGTTTAGGTAATTGTTATCCAGTAATTGATGTGTATCCCACAGTACGTTTGAGACAGGTGTAGAGGTGGTGATAGCCCTCAAGGTCACTTAAGTCCTCCCTATCCAGGTACTAGTAGAGCGACATCTGGGAACAGCGGGTTGCCAGTGTCTGAAGTATCGTGTTAGGATTAAACTTAAGCTTTCCCTACACACAGCGGGTTGCCAATGTCTGAAGTATCGTGTTAGGATTAAACTTAAGCTTTCCCTACACACTGTTTCTCACTAGTAAATCCTCTTTATCCTAGTCTAATTTTTGCTTGGTGTCCTCGGATGAACCGGAGGAAGATCTAATCACACACGTTCCCTTGGATTCGATACCCTTGGAATACTCCGTAGGGGAAGTGCTACATCGGTATATCCGTGCGCTTGCGGCTTTTATCTGTGACCATAAGAATTACCAACAGTTGCCTCGAGCTCCGATGTGTTGATGACGGTTGGGCTGCTCCACCATGGGGATCACACATAGGAGTATCGACAACGATAACTATGGATCCATGGAAAGTGCCCTCGAGCATGGTGTTGTCAGCAGAGAGGCGGATGGTGGATGGATGTACGAGCACCGCGGCCTCTGCCTCAACCCCCCCTCCCCCCCTCTCCCCCTTGGCCCCCCACCCACACCTTGCCCACCCTAGGTGCCTCGCCGTATTCCCCTCTCCATTCCCTGTCACCACCACCGATCCTATCGACAATGAGAAGTACATGGAGATGTTCATCATGTTGGATCTGTGATGTGTGCTCCAGTTTTTTTTTGTTAGATCTGTGATTCAGATCTTTTCCTTTTAACTTAAAGAGTGTAAAAGATTCTGTATGCGAGTGATTTTGTCATTCTAGGATTTAGTTTCTAAAATCCTCTAGCTAGAACAATGGGCTCCTAGTGCCTTTTTTACTCGTCAAAAGACATCTATGTCGGTTTGAACATCCGGCAATGATGATCCTCCCTCGTCAGTGCCAATTCAGAAGTGTCGGTTCCAAATCCAGCATTGTTGGGTCCTTTGAAATATGTGATGTGTTCTGTACTGATGCTATAGCAAGGGCATGTCTAAGAGGTAGGAGAAGGTTTTCGACATGGGTGTATGTAATCCTTGTTTCATCATTTCATGGATGGTTTGGAAAGCATGGAATGCTCGCGTCTTCTATGTGTGTTTCGCCTTTGCAGTTTATTAGACCGCGGCAACCATCCAGGACAAGTGGCAAACTTAGCCTGGAAAGAAGCTGGTCTACTTGGCATTGTAGAAACCATTGAAACTTAACCTGCCAACCTATGTGACCTCTTCCTTTTAGAAACTTGGCTTACGATGCTACATCCTAGTGGATGCAGTTGCTTACCTCTTACCCTTCTGGTCAGACTGGTTATCCTTCAACATGTTAGCTGAAAAAAGTACTACGTTGCATGCCATCAATCTCAATAAAAGTTTTGATGACTTCCACCGACCCGGCAAGAAAAAAACAGATATATAGAATTGGTCTTATTAATAATGTCTAATTAAGCTAATAGATCAACAGGATTAGCGTTCGTGACAGCCTGCATAAGTGTCCGTACCAGTACGGTCAGAGTGACATGTGGGAAAACCAGTACAGTTAAACTGTATTTATTCCCCCAGAAAAAAAAATGGTAGTCTTTGTTATACGCATGTAATATTGCCGATGAAAGTAATTAACCACTCCCAAGAAAAATGCATGGCGTGTGACCAAGTAAATTTTTGACTAGTCTGCAGAGTCATCAGTGACAAAATTAATGATATATGCTAAAAGATAGTAAAAGCAGCTCGTAATGTCCTTCTCATGATCAGACGTAGGATGTATCTACATGTGTGTGCATTGACCGATCTTCAGCTAACCAAAAAAAAAAAGGTTAATCCTTAATTACCGGCCGGTTCGAAACAATTTGATTTGATCCCAAGACAATGGCGACCAAGTAAATGAAAAAGGTTGGAAACAATAGCTCTTTCGATCGATGACTTAGCATGCAGGTCATTGATATTGATGATGCACGCTCGTTGGCCCTTCTGCAGATCCGAACATAACTACTGTTATCCTTTCATTCAAAAAGAGATAAAAGATAACTACTCTATGCCATCGTCAAAATGTGTGAAAACACAATCGACCACGTCAGGTTAGTTAGTAGTGCCGATAAATATTTTTAAGCTGAAAAGTTCAACCTGCAGGAAGCAAATTGCAGACCATTTCAGTCTACTAGCTGACACCAGTTCAGAATAATTGACTTGTTCAGTTGTTCACAAGTTCACGCTGCCGCGCCCCTGCGGCTATATAAGCACATTAATCCTCCACAGCCAAAGCATCACCCAACGATAAACACAAGCTGTTAGCTAGCTAGCTAGCTTCTCAGCCACCAGAGAAACAGAAAATAATTCAGCAGAGAAGAGAGCAGAAAACCAAAGCCAAATAAATGGCTCCACCATCCATCTGCCTCCTCGCTGCTCTTCTTGTGTTGGTCTCATGGCAGGCCATCGCTTCTGATCCTAGCCCCCTGCAGGATTTCTGCGTTGCAGATATGCACTCACCTGGTATACCATTTATGCTCTTAATTTTAGACAATTTATATATCTTTATATTTACGATCTGAAATACTCGGTTTTTCATACATAAAACATTTGTGAGATTATTCTACTTAATTTACTAACATCAAGTAATTGAAACAAGTATATATGTGTTGAAACAGTACATAAGACTTGCGTTTACGAGTTAACTTTTATATGATATAGTGCTTGTCAATGGATTCGCTTGCTTGGACCCAAAGTACGTGAATGCAGACCATTTCTTCAAGGCAGCCATGCTCGACACTCCTAGGAAGACAAACAAGGTTGGATCCAACGTCACACTGATCAATGTCATGCAGATCCCTGGCCTCAACACGCTCGGCATCTCAATTGCACGCATCGACTATGCACCATTGGGTGAGAACCCACCGCACACACACCCTCGAGCCACCGAGATCCTCACTGTTCTCGAGGGAACCCTCTACGTCGGCTTCGTCACATCTAACCCAAACACATTGTTCTCCAAGGTGCTCAACAAGGGTGATGTGTTCGTGTTCCCTGAGGGGCTCATCCACTTCCAATTCAACCCTAACCCCCATCAACCCGCGGTTGCAATTGCTGCACTAAGCAGCCAAAACCCCGGTGCCATCACCATTGCAAATGCAGTGTTCGGATCGAAGTCACCGATTTCAGACATAGTTTTGGCAAAAGCGTTCCAAGTTGAAAAGGGCACCATTGATTGGCTCCAGGCTCAGTTCTGGGAGAACAACCACTATTAATTGCCTTAAAATAAATTATGCTTACAGGACCTATGTTGTAATTTCATATATAACATAAATAAGTTGTATGTGTTTTTCTACTTCTTATCCATGCTTCCAAGGTGTTAGTTGTTCTTTACATTTATGCACCAATGTAATGCGAGGACAATACATGTAAGGTTTCCCGTCGAATAAATTAAATGGAATACAATA
This sequence comes from Oryza meridionalis, assembly GCA_000338895.3. NCBI lineage: Eukaryota > Viridiplantae > Streptophyta > Magnoliopsida > Poales > Poaceae > Oryza > Oryza meridionalis. The sequence continues at coordinate 5,098,033 of CM002531.2, forward strand.
TGGTGTCCGTTGCAAAAATTGAATGTGCCAAAACTCTGGGAGAATATGTACTCTGAATTATTAGCAGGCATATATGTTATACTAGATGATACCCCGCACGTTGCTGCGGTATATATGAGCGGAAAATAAGATGAATAACAATATATGAAACACAGATAAAGAAATAATATGAACAATAACTATTATTCGTATAACTTTTAAATACTATCTATGTCTATACATGATTTTAGATCACAAAGCACTGTAGTACTTTTACACCAAATTGATGTTAGTGTTGGCAGTAAAAAGAATATCTGTTAATTGGAAAGTCAAATAAAAAATCAAATAGAAAATTCATGAGGGAAAATGCAGAAGTTAAAATCAATAATTCTACCGTTATCTAAGCTCGTATGTGGAGGAGCAGACAGTCGATCAACAGTGCAAAATATTAGCCAGAGTAAAAACTAAACTTCCAATTAAGACTAATACGTGGTCTTGCACTGCAACGGAGATTAGCTTCAAGACTTGTGTACAGCCATCCTGGGCACGCTGCTCAGCATAAATAACAGATGAATGTGGTGAGACACCAAGCAGCCAAACATGATCCCATTAGGATTAAAATTTAGCAACCTACCAAGATATTTAGAAATTGAGATCAAAAAATAAATGTTCATGAAAAAGGTGGTGAATGAAAGGGATATGGATTAGTTTTGCTGCAGGTAGATGCAACTTTGATAATTGCCTACACCGTCTAAAACGAATAATAAGGCAATAATTAAGGCATCATCTACCTGTTCTTGTTCCCGCGTCTGCATTTTTTGTTTTATCTCTTAGTTCTTCTCATGTATTTCTTCAGCTCCATCCTAATAGCCTAACCAAAGAAAAAATCCAAGGAAGATGTGCATATAACTTCAGATTGTTCGAGTTTATCAAGATTGAAGGATAATAGGAGCTTAGTTATGGAAGCACCTCCCTGTTGCCCTCCTAATGTGGGCTGTACCTTTCTCCCACCAATCATTAAGTATTTGCAGGATTGCCAAGTGACCTGCATATAGCAGAATAAAATTCGGTTGAAGGTGCACATGGAGGCCAGGAAATTCAAAAACAAAAGAAGGTGCATTTCATGCACATAATATTAACATGTAAAAAAAGGGAACATATGCAAGACTAAGTGGATGCGAAGTAGGCCATTTTGATATTTGCATCAATTGCTTACTAAAACACAAATACCTTATTGTCTCATGTGGAGTCAAATAAACCCATCCAATCAACCTTGTAGGATATATAAGAGAACGGAAATTGTGAATGGTGGCCGGATCCATGAACTGGGGATATATGCATTTATCTCTAGCGAGGCCACAAAGCAAAGCAATTAGAAAAAAAATCAATTAGCCGGTGCAACGTTGATTACTCCAAGCAATCAAAACAAACTAACATCTGAAAGAAGATTTAAGTGATCAAACGAAAAGCATATCCTCACAAAAGATATATAAAAGTAATTTGGTCGGATTAGTTAGGGATCAAATCCTATCGGTTCCTCATGTCACAACATCAGTACTGTGTTGCCGTGGATGGCTTGCCATCGCTCTTTATGGATTGGTCTGGCAGTCGAATCAGATTCTAAGACGCAGTTCAGGAAGTCCATCGGCGGTTGCATGAAGGGCCGGGGAAACGCAGCGACAGAAGAAGGGGATGTGAACAGGCGGTGGTGGATTGATGTTGCTACCGGCGGCGCTCATACGCACTAATGAGAATGGGGAACGTGCGACGGGAGACTCGCTGAATAGATGGGCTGGGAAAGAAATATATATATGCACAAATGGAATAATTAATGGGAAGTATAAATTGGTATTGAAGGAAATTATAAATTATTGGGATTTATTATGTACGATCTCAAAATATGGAAATCAATTACGTTCATTCAAATCACGTTCGTATTATTTGGAAAGTACGTGTATGCATGCTTACATGGAAACATTATCAGCATCACTGCATGCAATCACGCAGGCATATTAAAAATTTGAGTAAATTTCATAAAACTACATGTTTTATACTTCAAGTTACAGAAAACTACACACATTTTGACACTTGACACTTAAATATATATATTTTGGTAGTTTCGTTTCACAAAACCACACTATCGATGAATGGATTCACCCATGAGATAACGTGGTTGTTCCATCAAGGATGAGAACGTGGCATCCTATTAATTTCGTGCGATGGCTGGTAATAGGATGACATGTCCTCATCTTAGGTGAAACAACGTCATCTCGTGGGTGAATCCATTCATTGATAGTGTGGTATTATGAAACTACACTACCAAAAAAAATGTACTTAAGTGCCAAGTGTCAAAGTGTGTGTAGTTTTCTGCAACTTGGATTATAAAACGTGTAGTTTTATGAAATTTACTCTAAAAATAAATATATTATCTATCTCTTATCGGGTTAAACCCGCTAATGCATATCTAATACCCTGGTTTTAGTAGCACAAATCTTAAAGCAGCTAAACGGTAGATGACGTTGGAGCATGGGCTCCATGGAGCACCACATATATATATATATATATATATATATATATATATATATATATATAGATATATATATATATATATATATATATATATATATATATATATATATATATATATATATATATATATATATATATATATATATATGTATGTATGTATATATATATATATGTATATATATATGTATATATATATATGTATGTATATATATATATGCAGAGAGAGAGAGAGAGAGTACTAATATATGTGGAGTTAATTCAACCTGTCTGTCACTCTGTCCACGCACTCACCCATGTTCAAAACTTCAAAATGATTCCTATTTCGTAGGATATATATTAGGTTGTGGATTTTCTTCTGAACAGAATAGTGGAGCTCCTGGCTAATTTTTCAAAAGAAAAAATAATGCAGTACTCATAAAGAGGGGTGTGGCCTAACAAGCATGTCTGTCTGTGATGCCTGGCCAGGGCAACGATAATAAAATAGAAAAAAATCATTACTAAATGTCACGAAAAATTATAAGAACATACGAAAACATTAACATAATATGCATGTCATGTCACAAAATCTCCATTTCAATAATATACTAGCTACCTCCTTTCTTTAATATATGATGTTGGTTAGTTCAACGTACATAACAGAATGGAAGGCCAGAGTAATACGAAATTGACAGTATTCATGGATAGCAGAATATTTGCTACTACTATTCACAACAAGGTAGAGAGCCAGCACCCCCAAGGTAAGATTAGGTTATATGTTATCAACAAAACACAAAAGCCTATCTGACCAACTAGATAGATGCTCCCTCTATCTCAAAATACATGATGTCAAACGTGGTATATAAAAAGAAACGGAGGAAGTATATTGACAAGACACTATTCCTCTGTTTGGGCATACTCAAGGCCCTAGGGAGCTCGATGCAATGTTCTTCGTGTGTCTTGTGATACGTGGGGCTTATCTTGCAGCGGGCAACCTGGAGCGCAGGGGATGGCCATATGAGGTGACACGTCCAATCTACTTGGCTTCACATAGCACCATACTAGCTCAATTAGGGATGTAAGTGGACAAGCCCACTACCTGCATAAAAACCAGCTAGATTAATTGCTGATCTCTCACATGGTAGTATAAATTTTAGAAGAAAAAATAAATTAGAAGTGGGATAAGCGGGCAGAAAAATCCCGTTGGCCCATCCCACTTGCATCCCTACACTAAATGCCCATTCACTAGGAACTTATTTGGGGGAAAGTCATTCAGTCCCTCAAGTGAATATATGCACTCGGTTCTTACATGACATCTCTAATTAAATAGTTCAAAGTTTTGAAGAAAAATGGAGCAAGTGCAATCCTAGTTTCAGTGGCATTCTAGAAAGAAGACAACGCCTGGATCTTTCATGTGTGCTTCGCCTCAACAGAGGAGACTGTGCTGGCTAGCCATCAAGAACAAGTGGCAAACTTGGAAAGAGGCTGGTCTACCTGGCAATGTAGAAACCGTCAAACCTAAGGGTGCAAGTGGGTGGGTCGACGAACCCACTTATAGATCAAATACGTGGGTTTACAGTCCCACACACTTACTGTTGAATAGTCTCATATTAGTTGTGGAAGGGCAAGAGGCCTAATATATGAGGGGGAGCCCCTCACCTCATTGGCAAGTATTTGGGGCGGGAAAGGCCATTTACGATCCTACACTTACACCCTTAGTTAAGAGGATATATCCAGTAAAAACGAGCTAAGTGTTAGAAACTCGTGAAAATCATACCTAAAAGTTTTGTAAATTCATGAAAAAAGTACTAGAGATAGGTATTGATATGAAATACATTCTCACCAAATATCAAGTTTAAACTCAACTTCATTTAGGAGTAACAAAAAAAGATAAATTTTAGGTGAATAGTAATAGGACACTATTCACCCGAAATTTGTCTTTTTTTTCTCTTAAATGAAGTTGAGTTTGGATTTGAAATTTGGTGAAAATGTATTTCATATCTATACCCATATCTAGTAATTTTTTCGTGAATTTATGAAACTTTTAGGTATGATTTCACAAGTTTCCAACACTTAGCTCATTTTCAGTGGATATACCCCCCCCCCCCCTAAGTTAAGAAGAACCTATAAAACTTGAAAACATTTGATGGGTGCAGTGACTTCACTGTACAACCACCTATTAAATGTTATTCGATTCTATGTGGGTGCAGTGATTTGAACAATATTGTGGTTGTACAATGTACTTTTCTATGTTTCTCACGTTGGTTAATTAGTTCAAATTTGCATTGCACTAATCAACATTAAATAAATGAAAAATGCAGGGAGCAATATTAGTGAAGTTTTGGACGGCTTCAGCAGTTCCGCTGGACCAACGAAAAGATTGAACAAGTCTTATTACTAATAAATCTTACTAAGCTAATTAATCCACAGTGTGTTAGTGTTTGTCACAGCCTGCAGCATGCGTGTCCATATGACTCCGTACCAGTAAGTAGCTAGTCTCTATACTGACTACTAGCAAATCCAATATTAGACTATATTAATTTGTTCCCTAGCAAAAGAAAGGATAATAAAAAGGTACGTAGTACTGGTCTTTGTTACGCATGTATTGCTGGTGGAAGTAACCACTCCCAAGAAAACAATGCAGGGTGACCAAGTAAAGTGTTGGAAAAGTATATTTGCAGATTGATCATTCACAAAAGTGTTGGAGTAGTATTACAGGTGATGCTAAAGGGGGAAAATATGTAAAACAGACCTAAAACTATCGTAGAATTAATAATAGATGTCTGAGATTTATCTACGTTATCATTAGTAAGACTGTACATTACTCCCATATTTAACTTATTAATTAGTAGTAGTGTTACTTATGATAACATGAACAAATGCCGAACATTAATTTTATATTATACAATATATTTCAGGTTTTTGCGTTATATATTATACGCTAGTACTTAAATAATGCTAGCTCTTGGTGATATCCTTCCCATGATCATCCGACGGCCGGCCCGGTCTCCGTACGGATGGGATTGACATGTGTTTCTGACGTAGGATCAATGTAACTACTCTCATAGATATATATATACAGGTGCATGCATTGGCCGATCTCGATTGACAGTCACTTACCGTTGTCCGTTGCTATCATAGATCAACATCATTACTTGGTTCCTGAGAAATCTCCTCAGTGATTAAGCTATACTTATAATTAATATGTATATATAGTGGACGATGAACACATGTGAATAATGATCTCGACTGCGTCTTTCCATACAGTTGCAAGTAAATTATACACGGTCAGCGACACACGTCAGATTAGTTAGTACAGCAGATAAACATTTCAAAAGAACACAAACAAGAGTTGATATATACAGATTACAGTGATAGTTAACATTAATGAAGTTCAGCACGTTTCTTCTTTCTACCCTAGCAGCCATGCATGCCAGAGACCATTTCAATCCAGAATCCTTTAATTGGTCACAGCTTAGCTGACTCTAGCTCCACTTGACTTGTTCTTAGGTTGCTCACATGCAAGCTTATGCAAGTTCAGACAGAAACATGTTCTATCTGTTCCTATATAAGCACATCCCCTCCATGGACAAAAGCATCTCATTTTAAACAAACCACCTGGACAAGAAAACACAAGCATCTATAAGCTACTGGAAGCATCTACAAGCATATCATTTGAGTATATCCGTTTAAAGCGGTCTTTGACAGGAAGACACCACATTACAAACTGCGGGATTTTTCTCTTAGTTCCCTCGGCTGTGTCAGACGATTCTGGGCCAGTATTGTTATTCGATTTGTACCGGCTAGCACCCCATGTTGGACATTCTTCCAAAGAAGCGTACTCTTTCCTTTACAGTATACAGTGATTAACGCATGCATGAATCTTTTCCACACCAAGTGAAAAGGGACATATAAGTTTCTTCACTTGATACGTGCTGGATGGTAGTGAGTTAGGCCTCAGAAGCATATTCTTCAGAAGTTCAAGCAGACTGTCGAAACTACTATCAGACCATCCATGTCTCGCCTTTAACCTCCTAAGTTCAAGAAATGACCGTAGTGTTGTGAACTCACTGTCACAGCTCTTTGACTCATCGTACAAAACTTCATTAGATGTCTTTTGTAAAGCTTCAAAGTTATTTAAACCTCTAGCCGACCCAATCATCACCTTGGGTTCTGCATGACGTAACATTAATTTTCTCTAGATCAATTTTGTCCCCACCAGAACCATCATCATCGTACACCATGTCTTCAACTTCTGTTGGAACTACATTTTCTGGCCCGTCCACTTGTTCTTCGCCATGACGTGTCCATATTTCGTACTACTCCATAAATCCACGAGTTACTAAGTGCTCCATCACTGTAGAAGCATCTGTCCAGGCTATTTCATTCTTACAATCAGCACATGGACAAAGTATCTCCCTCATATTGTTCTGTTCAGCGTGTGGCTTAGCAATACTAATAAATTTAGACACGTCATCCCTATATGGAGCCAAAAACCTTAGCGAATGATACATCCATTGCCGCCTGTTCATATCTCTAAAAAAATGAACAACAAATATTTGCACTATTAATACGAAATTTGTAGGGTTCATTAACAATAACATATCACTATTCAAAACTAAGTGAAGGTGATTTATAAATTAATGAAAAACAAAGTTTATTTCAATTTGGTTTATACAAACATACCAAATTAGTATAATAGGAAAATCTAACAATATCATACCATCGGCATACTAAAAATAATACATTTTTTTAATAAACCAAATAAATAGACATAAATAATTTTCTTCTCTCTCTCATATATATGTCTAGATCTAGATCTAAATCTAGGAGGTGGATGTGATACCAAAATAAAAAAATTTGGGAATTTATGTTACCACAAACCACTACAATAAGAGGCATCAAGTATTACACATACATCTAACATCAACATATCAAAAGAAAGTAAATAAAAAAACATGGAGCTTTTCCTTCACAATTTTGCATGCATAGATCCATCACAAATTGAGGTCTAAAAGCTTAAAAAATTACATACCTAGGGTGGAAAGGAGTAGATCTAACCACCGTAGAAAAATCCCCCGAAGATTTGAAATTCAAAACCTCCCCCCCCCCCCTATATTTAAGTCACTTTAGGAGAGAAAAACACCGGATAGAATGAACAGGGCTCGGCAAGGAAGATGACTATATAGTGCCATTATCGCAGATGGACTACATAAGCGACGCCTGCGAAGATCGCAGGCACACGTTCCTTGCCGCCTGCGAAGATCGATCTTCGTAGGCGTCGCTTATGTGGTCCGCCTGCGATAATCGATCTTCGCAGGCGGACCGCCAACTCCTCCCCGGTTATCATCTTTGCAGGCGGGGTTTTCGCTCCGAAGGCCACGCCCACCTGCGAAAATGGAACCCCTACATCGCCGAAAATGGATTTTCTAGTAGTGACAGTCTTCATGCATCCATCACCAATCTTGTCGACAATGAGAAGTACGTACATCGAGATGTTCAGCATGTTGGATCTGTGATGTGTGCTCCAATTTTTGTTTTGTTAGATTTGTGATTCAGATCTTTTCCTTTTAACTTGAAGAGTGTAAAGATTTTGTATGTGAGTGATTTTGTCATTCTGGGATTTAGTTTCTAAAATCCTCTAGCTGGAAGAGCGTGCTCCTAGTGCCTTTTTTACTCATCAAAAGACATCTATGTCGATTTGTACATCCGACAATGATGATCCTAGCTCCCTCATCAGTGCCAATTCTGAAGTGTCGGATCCAAATCCAACATTGTTGCGTCCTTTGAAATATGTGATGTGTTTTGTACTGATGCTAGCAAGGGCATGGCTAAGAGGTAGGAGAAGGTTTTCGACACGGGTGTACGTAATCCTAGTTTCATCATTTCATGGATGGTTTAGAAAGCATGGAATGCTCGCGTCTTCCATGCGTGTTTCGCCTTTGCAGCTTAGACCGCGGCAACCATCCAGGACGTACAAGTGGCAAACTTGGCATTGTAGAAACCATTGAAACTTAATCTGCCAACCTATGTGACCTCTTCCTATAGAAACTTGACTTAGGGTGCTAATACATCCTTAGTGGGTGCAGTTGCATACCTCTTGCCCTTCTGGTCAGACTGGTTATCTTTCAACCTGCAGCTGTTTGCTGAAAAATGTACTATGTTGCATGCCATCAATCACGATAAAAGTTTTGACGGCTTCCGCCGACCCGGCCAAAAAGACAGATAAAATAGAATTGGTCTTATTAATAATAAGTCTTATTAAGCTAATCGATCGACAGGATTAGCGTTCGCGACGGCCTGCATATGTGTCCGTACCAGTACGGTCAGGGTGACATATGGGAAAACCAGTACAGTTAAACTGTATTTATTCCCCAGAAAAAAAAATGGTAGTCTTTGTTAGGCCATTCCCAACCCAAGACACTAGACATAGTTTCCATAACCATAAATTCCACATCATCAAGAAACTAGTACTAGACATTACTCTTCCAATGCAAACACCATATTCCACACTTAAATTTAATGCTACTTACTCCCTCCTTCCCTAAATGTTTGACACCGTTGACTTTTTTAAATATGTTTGACCGTTCGTTTTATTCAAAAACTTTTGTGATATGTGTAAAACTATATGTATACATAAAAGTATATTTCACAATAAATCAAATGATAGAAAAAGAATTAACAATTACTTAAATTTTTTGAATAAGACGAACAGTCAAACATTTTTAAAAAAGTCAACGGCGTCAAACATTTTGGGATGGAGGTAGTATCTCACATGATACCTTGGATGTTGTGTAGAAATCATATCTCATGCAAGACATAGTTTCCTTCTCTTTTCTCATTTATTCACTTGCCACATTATTTTTTATCCTATGTGGCAGCTTATTTAATGCTATGAACACCATTCTAGTCATTGGATTGGGAATGGCTTTATACCATGTAATATTGCCAGTGGAAGTAATTAACCACTCCCAAGAAAAATGCATGGCGTGACCAAGTAAATCTTTGACAAGTCTGCAGAGTGATCAGTGACAAAGTTAATGACGTGAAAGCTCCTCATAATTAATGTCCTTCTCATGATCAGTAGGCCGGTCTCCTTACGAATGGGTTCACATGTGTTTCTGCCGTAGGCGATGTATCTATATTGTGTGTTAATCCTTAATTACCGGTTCGAAATTAACTGGCATAAATGCCAGATTTCGAACCTGTTGCAGTGATGATCCTGGAGCACTGGCGGTTATAAATCAGGAGTCTCATAATTTGGAATCACTGCCGGTCCATGGGACAAGCTGACAGTGATACCTATTTACAGAAAAAATAATAATACGTTTTGTTGCCCTCAACAACAAATTAATCACTCGGTTATCAAGAGCTCATACAAATCACCAACAATCACATCACATCAACTTAAATCACCGAAAATCACATCATCATCAACATAGATTTTGTTGGCGGTAAATCTTGTATTCTGTTAGTTAGTTAAATTTCCTGTTTTTGTGCATGGTCAGTGCATGAGCTCCAACGTGTGGAAGCCGTGCATGTAGTGGCATCCAAGAGCGAGATTAGATTGTGATGGATCCGAGCTTTGGGGCATTAGCGCATGTCATTCGGTCGTGAGGATGGACGCGGCAAACTCGTGCGGCGTGTGCAGTGATCCGGAAGTTTTGCATGTTGCATGTTTACAATTCGCACAATAAAAGGAGAAGAAAAAACAGAAAACGCTGCAGCTTCATCACAGCACAAACACTTGTGTCCACTTGTTCTTCCACCTCTCGCGTGTGTTTGAGTTTTGCTCGAGTTCTTGTTTCGGTTGTCCAGGGAAACCTGACAATTGGTATCAGAGCACGGTTCCAGACTTGGACTCGAGACCGTGTGCTTGAGGGCGTCCTGATGCTGCGACGGAGGTCATCATCCCTGATCCAACGCACTTCTAAGGGTTCCGGCAGCCGCGCCTCGGGCAGCGGCGGGAACGACCGCGGGCTGGTTGTACACCGCGTGGTCAAGGAGGCAGGCGGCTCGGCGAACTACCCCGTGCTCACCAAGACGAACTACAACGAGTGGTCTCTGCTGATGAAGATCAAACTGCAAGCTTGTTGCCTGTGGAGTGCCATCGACCCGGGCGGCAACGTCGAACTCTATGAAGACCGGATGGCTCTGGATGCCATCTGCAGCGCCGTCCCCGTCGAGATGATCTCGACACTGGCGACCAAGGCGACAGCGAAGGAGGCATGGGACTGCATCAGGACCATGCGAGTCGGCAACGACCGCATCCGCAAAGCAAGCGCACAGAAGCTGCGCGCGGAGTACGAGGCTCTCGCGTTTCACGACGGGGAGTCCGTGGAGGATTTCGCCATGCGGCTCACCGGCATCGTCACCCAGCTGGCCACGCTCGGGGATCCTGAATCGTCGAAGAAGGTCGTCGAGAAGTACTTGCGTGCCGCAAGGCCCAGGTTCTCCCAACTCGTCCTCTCCATAGAAACCCTACTTGATATTTCCACACTATCTCTGGAAGAAGTAACAGGAAGGCTCAAGTCGGCAGAAGATTCCGGCCAGTCCTCGTCATCGACCACGACTGGCACAGCCGGCGAGCTCTACCTCACCGAGGAGGAGTGGCTGGAACGCTACAAGAAAAAGGAGCAGGAGGCAAAGCGCAACGGTGGCGGAAACAACCGTGGCAAGCGCCGTGGCGGGCAGAGTCGCACTGGCAGCGGCGGCGACGTTGGCAGCATGGAGGGCTCAAACTCTGGGCCGGCCTGTAAAACTGACAAGTGCAGGAACTGTGGCAAACTCAGCCATTGGGCCAAAGATTGCAGGAGCAAGCCCAAGCGGGATGAACAGGCACACGTGGCCCAGGAGGATGACGAGCCCACACTGATGTTGTTGACGGGCGGCTGCGTCGACGTTGTCGATGGTGGCACGCCGCCGGCACCAGAGGTGACGCGCTCGCGACCCGGCCATGTCGAGCTCGAGGAGAAGAAGGTGTTCGCAGTACTGGACGACGCTGCGGACCACGACCATGGGCACTGGATTCTGGACACAGGCGCGTCGAACCACATGACCGGCTCCCGGACGGCGTTCGCCGACCTTGACACCAAGATCCGGGCAACGTCCGGCTCGGCGATGGCTCCATCGTCCGCATCGAGGGCCGCGGCACGGTGTTATTCGCCTGCAAGAATGGGAACACTGCACGCTCACCAACACCTACTACCTCCCGCGGCTCGCCGCCAACATCATCAGTGTCGGCCAATTGGATGAAAACGGCTTCAAGGTGGAGGTCGAGGACGGCGTCATGCGTGTCTGGGACGAGCAGCGGCGACTGCTTGCCTGGATTACTCGGAGCCCAGGGCGACTCTATGTGCTTGAAGCTGATCTTGCACGACCTGTGTGTCTGACGGCGCGCGCGGGCGAGGACGCATGGAGGTGGCATGCTCGTTATGGGCACATCAACTTTGCCGCACTACGTAAGATGGGAAGAGAAGAGCTGGTACGTGGTCTGCCACTGTTGTCGCAGGTGGATCAAGTGTGTGATGCTTGTCTCGCCGGCAAGCACCGGAGGGCGCCGTTCCCCTGACAGGCGCTAAACCGCTCCACCGAGCCACTCGCGCTGATGCACGGCGACCTCTGCGGACCGATCACGCCTGCGACGCCTAGAGGAAACCGCTACTTCCTCCTTGTTTATGACTACAGTCGCTACATGTGGCTGTCGTTGCTCTCCACCAAAGATGCTGCACCGGTCGCCATCAAACGTGTTCAAGCGGCGGCTGAGAGAAAAAGCGGCCGCAAGCTCCGTGCACTGTGGACGGACAAAGGAGGAGAATTCACTGCCGGCCACTTCACCGAGTACTGTGCTGAGCTCGGCCTACGGCGAGAACTTACGGCGCCATACTCCCCTCAACAAAACGGCGTTGTCGAGCGTCGGAATCAATCCGTGGTGGGCACGGCGAGGAGCATGCTCAAAGCTAAAGGTCTCCCAGGTATGTTTTGGGGGGAGGCGGTGAATACGGCTGTGTATTTGCTGAACAGGTCTTCGTCCAAAAGCATCGGCGGCAAAACTCCATACGAGCTGTGGAATGGAGTGCCGCCGGCCGTGCACCACCTGTGCACATTCGGGTGTGTGGCGCATGTCAAGGTGACAGCCCCGAACGTGAAGAAGCTTGACGACAGGAGCCGCCCCATGATTTTTGCTGGCTACGAGCCTGGCTCCAAGGCATACCGGGTGTATGATCCGGTCACGCGGCGCGTCCACATTTCCCGTGACGTCATCTTCGATGAAGAAGCACAGTGGGATTGGGACGACATGACTGCCACCGACGCCGGCGACTTCACCATCGAGTATACTTCGGTCTATCATCCTACGCCGGCAACCTCGGATCAACCGAGGATGCAGGACACGGGGGAGCCGTCATCGCCACGCACGCCTGCATCGAGCCCATCATCGCCACCAACTCCGCCAACGGTGGAGTTCGTGTCGCCTCCACCGGCAGCCGAGCAGGACCTCGACGCCGATCATGATGACGCGCCGCTTCGATTTCGCCACATCGACAATGTGTTCGGACCTGCGTCGCCGCCGGGACTGGCCGCACGGGAGGTGAGCGAGGAACTGCTGGCTGTCACAGCAGAGGAACCGGCATCGTTCGCTGAAGCAAAGCAGCACAGCTGCTGGCGACAAGCAATGATCGATGAGATGCAGTCCATTGAGGCGAACAAGACTTGGCAGCTCATCGATCCGCCGCCACGACAACGCCCAATCGGGCTCAAGTGGGTCTACAAGACCAAGAAGGATGCTGCCGGGAACATCACCAAGCACAAGGCTCGTCTGGTGGCGAAGGGATATGTGCAGCGTCAAGGGATCGACTATGACGAGGTGTTTGCACCGGTGGCGAGGCTCGAGTCTGTCCGGCTGCTGCTGGCGCACGCGGCGAGCGAAGGTTGGGCCGTCCATCACATGGATGTAAAGTCCGCGTTCCTTAATGGCGAACTTCAAGAGGAGGTCTACGTCGTGCAGCCGCCGGGGTTCATCGTCGACAGCCAAGAACACAAGGTGCTGCGTCTCGTGAAGGCACTGTATGGTCTTCGTCAAACACCTCGTGCGTGGTATGCCAAGCTTGACATGTCGTTGCTTTCGCTTGGCTTCCACCGCAGCGCGTCGGAACACGCTATCTATATGCCTGGCGCGGGGGAGCATCGTCTGGTGGTTGGCGTGTACGTCGACGATCTCATCATCACCGGCGGCAACTCCAGTGAGCTCAAGCAGTTCAAGGAGGAAATGAAGGGGACATTCCAAATGAGCGACCTCGGCTTGTTGAACTATTATCTTGGTTTGGAGGTGAATCAGACAGATAGGCATCACCGTGAGTCAAGGTGCTTATGCACAGAAGATTTTGGAGATGGCCGGCATGGCTGGCTGCAATTCAAGTCTCACTCCAATGGAATCACGCCTGAAACTCAGTAAGTCTAGTACTGCTCCCTCTGTTGATGCTACTGAGTACAGACGCATTGTTGGATCCTTGCGTTATCTGGTAAATTCAAGACCGGATTTGGCGTTCTCGGTGGGATATGTCAATAGGTTCATGGAAAACCCCACCACTGAGCACCTAGCAGCTGTCAAACGCGTGCTGAGGTATGTTGCAGGCACCATCAACCATGGCTGCCATTACAGGAGAAAGGAAGAAGCGGCTTGTCTGACGGGCTACAGTGACAGTGACCTTGCTGGCGACATCGATACTCGGAAAAGTACCTCTGGTGTCTTCTTCTTTCTCGGAAATAATCTAGTTACTTGGCAGTCGCAGAAGCAAAAGGTTGTGGCACTATCATCCTGCGAGGCAGAGTACATTGCCGCAACGACTGCTGCATGCCAGGGAGTGTGGCTGGCGCGTCTTCTTGCTGAGCTCAGAGGAGAGGAGGCCGGGACTGTCACATTGAAGATTGACAATCAATCCGCAATTCAGTTGAGTAAGAACCCTGTCTTTCATGATCGCAGTAAGCATATAGATACAAGGTACCACTTCATCAGAGAATGCATCAAGAAGGGCAGGGTGAAGATCGAGTTCATTGGGACCGATGATCAGCTGGCGGACATATTGACGAAGGCGCTAGGATGTGACAGATTCAGTGAACTGTGCTCCAAGATTGGCCTCGTCGAAATCAAACCTGAATGCAAGATTTAGGGGGAGTTTTGTTGGCGGTAAATCTTGTATTCTGTTAGTTAGTTAAATTTCCTGTTTTTGTGCATGGTTAGTGCATGAGCTCCAACGTGTGGAAGCCGTGCATGTAGTGGCATCCAAGAGCGAGATTAGCTTGTGATGGATTCGAGCTTTGGGGCATTAGCGCACATCGTTCGGTCGTGGGGATGGACGTGGCAAACTCGCGCGGCGTGTGCAGTGATCCGGAAGTTTTGTATGTTGCATGTTTACAATTCGCACAATAAAAGGAGAAGAAAAAACAGAAAATGCTGCAGCTTCATCGCAGCACAAACACTTGTGTCCACTTGTTCTTCCACCTCTCACGTGTGTTTGAGTTTTGCTCGAGTTCTTGTTTCAGTTGTCCAGGGAAACCTGACAGATTTGGCAACATCAACATCATAGCAACGTCACAGAGAAAGAAGGAAGAGATCTATCTAGACTTACTTTGTCACCATAGTTCGATTGTCCTCGAACTGTCATCGTCGTACCTAGTGGAGAGATGGTCACCGCCATCGCATGGTGTAGAGGAAGGTGCAGCCAACAGGGGGCCGCCACCTTCTTCTTTCTCGTGGAGCCACCACTATTGTCATCTTCTCGAGCTGTGGCCATCATCATTGACCTCCCTCGAGCTGTTGCCACCTCTACTATCGTCGCCTATGGCCATTGAGGAAGGCCCTCATCGTTAGACCCTGGCAAACGTCATTGAGATGCCGCCAAGTCTGCCCCGACCTCCCCTCTCCTCCCATCCCTTCTCCTCCCTGATGGCTAGGATGCTAGCGATGGACAGATACGGCATCCCTCGAGCTTGGGCCCGACGGATTTAGCCAATTGGCCCCCACACCGTCAGATCTACTACCCATCCCCTCCCCCTCTGCTCTCCTCTCATGGGATCTAAGGTGTTACAGGAAAGCTCATTGCTCTCCTCTCGACGGATCTAGGGGACACCGGGCTCTCTTCTATATACGTGCAAGGGAGTGGTGCGTGCCATCGAATAGAAGAGAGAAGGAAGAGAAGTGAGAATGGGTGGGGAAGGAGGATGTGTGTCCTTCAAGACAGAAGAGAGAAGCCTGACAAGGGGGATTGGTAACTAGGTGGAGGGCTAAGTGGGTTGTTATTTTGTTTGGCTCAACTCGATTCACTTATTGTTCATGTTAAAAATCCGCAATGAACTAACACTGTAGGATTTTAACATCAACCGGCAGTGATGTTTAATATCCCTCTCAATAAAAAGCGAGTTCAGCTCATAAAACCATCCAACCACTCTGAACCGGCAGTGATGCTTAATCCCATTCGGTTCAAGCCAAACCTGTAGTGATGAGATAGCAGGGATAGATTGCCGTTTCTGTACTAATCAGTCGACATCTACCTAGCTACCATACATTGCTCTAAGATTGCATCCGATGTTTTCTTAGGCATTACAATTTGATTTGATCCCAAGACAATGGCGACCAAGTAAATGAAAAAAGGTTGGAAACAAATAGTTCTTCGATGACTTAGCATGCAGGTCATTGATTGATGATGCACGCTTGTTGGCCCTTCTGTGAAGATCCGATCATAACTACTGTTAACCTTTCCTTCAAAAAGAGAAAAAAGATTACTACTCTATGCCATCGTCAAATACGTCAGATTAGTTAGTAGTGCCGATACATATTAATTTTCAAGCTGAAAAGATCAACCTGCAGGCAGCAAATTGCAGACCATTTCAGTCTACTAGCTGACACCAGTTCAGATTAATTGACTTGTTCAGTTGTTCACAAGTTCACGCTGCCGCGCCCCTGCGGCTATATAAGCACAACAATCCGCCACAGCCAAAGCATCAACCAACAATAAACACAAGCAGTTAGATAGCTAGCTAGCTTCTCAGCCACCAGAGAAAAAAGAGCAAATAATTCAGCAGAGAAAGAGAGCAGCAAACCAAAGACAAATGGCTTCACCATCCATCTGCCTCCTCGCTGCTCTTCTTGCGTTGGTCGCATGGCAGGCCATCGCCTCGGATCCTAGCCCTCTGCAGGATTTCTGCGTTGCCGATATGCATTCACCTGGTATACCATTTATGCGCTTAATTTTAGTCATTTTTTTACTTTATATATATGATCTGAAATAATCGTTTTTTCACATATAAACACTTGTGAGATTATTCTACTTTACTAACATCTAGTAATTGAAACATGTATAGATGTGTTAAAACAGTACATAATCCTTGAGTTTACGAGTTGACTTTTATATGATACAGTTCTTGTCAATGGATTCGCTTGCTTGGACCCCAAGTATGTGAACGCAGACCACTTCTTCAAGGCAGCAATGCTCGACACTCCTAGAAAGACAAACAAAATTGGATCTAACGTCACACTGGTCAACGTCATGCAGATCCCTGGTCTCAACACGCTCGGCATCTCAATTGCACGCATTGATTATGCGCCTTTGGGACAGAACCCACCGCATACTCACCCCCGTGCCACCGAGATCCTTACGGTGCTTGAGGGGACGCTATATGTCGGCTTTGTCACATCTAACCCAAACAACACGTTATTTTCCAAGGTACTCAATAAGGGTGATGTGTTCGTGTTCCCTCAAGGGCTCATCCACTTCCAATTCAACCCTAACCCACATCAGCCTGCTGTTGCAATTGCTGCACTTAGCAGCCAAAACCCCGGTGCCATCACTATTGCAAATGCAGTATTTGGATCAAAGCCACCGATTTCAGACATAGTTTTGGCAAAGGCGTTCCAAGTTGAAAAGGGCACCATTGATTGGCTCCAGGCTCAATTTTGGGAGAACAACCACTATTAGTTGCCTTAAAAAATTATGCTTACAGAATCTATGTTGTAATTTCATATATAGCATAAATAAGTGTTATGTATTTTGTACTTCTTATCCATGCTTCCAAGGTGTTAGTTCTTTACATTTATGTACTAATGTAAGGCAGCCAGTACAATACATGTATGGTTTCCCGTCGAATAAATGGAATACATTATGGTGTCCGTTACAAAAATTGAATGTGCCAAAACTCTGGAAGAATATGTATTCTGAATTATTTGGCATGCATGTTATATACGATGGTTCCCATGTTATTAATAGAATTCATGCAGCTCATATATATTGTACTAATATATATGGAGTTAATTCAACCCGTCCGTCCACGCACTCACCCAGGTTCAAATGATTCATATTTCATAGGATATATATTAGGTTGTGAATATTGTTCTGAACAGAATACTGGAGCTCATGGATAATTTTTGAAAATAAAAAATAATAGTATTGTGATGGTTATGGATACCATATACCCAATAGTAATCCACTAAACTCGGCGGAGAACACCATATACAAAGTATTATGCGGAATCATATCTCGTATATAGAAGTAGTTCCGGATAAGGAAGGACAAGTAGAGTTCTATATAGAAACTATAAGGACTACTCGGATTGTATACATATTGGTCTCCCTAGTTTTACTTGGACAAGGGGACATCTATGGGTATAAATACAAACCTCCCTAGGAGGAGAGGGGACACACAGACAAGACACAATAGACCAACACAAGTCAGGATAGACACCAACACACGCCGCCAAACATCGACATCAGAGATAAGCCTAGACAGACCCAATATGGTGCCTGCGGGGGCCGACAAGAGGGAACAGATCCAATATGGTGCCTGCGGAGGCTGACAAGAGGGATCTAACGCCATCTCTGATCTCGATGAGTTCGTACTTGAGGAGGAAGACTACCTTGTCGTCGACTGCGTGTTAGTTATCTATGCTGCCAAGTCGATGACAGCTAGATAGGTTATCCCAAATATTTTACTTGTGTGATTCTAATGAATATAGAGCAACACTGGCTTCGGCCAACAGAAGTAGGGTTGTTACCTTTCTATGAAGGGGCCCGAACCTGTATAAAATCCTTGTCTCCATCTCTTTTATCTCAATCTCGTGTATACCCTGGTACCGATGATCTCCATACCATGCAAATACCGTAGTCGTGACCTCAAACGTCGACAAGTACTAACAAAGTGGGGCGTGGCCTAACAAGCATGTCTATCTGTGGTGCCTGGCCAGGGCAACGATAATAAAATAGAAAAATAAAACCTTATTCCGAAATGTCACGAAAAATTCTAAAAAGAATGGAAACATTAACATAATATGCATACTATGTCGCAAAATTTTCATTCTAATAATATATACAAGCTACCTCCTTCCTTTAATATATGACATTGGTTAGTTCAACGTACATAAGAGAACGAGGGCAGGAGTAACATGAAATTGACAGTGTTCATGGACAGAAGAATATTTGGTACTACTATTCACAACAAGGTAGAAAGCCAGCACCCTCAAGGTAAGATGAGGTTATATGTTATCAACAAAACGCAAAAGCCTATCTGACCAACTAGATATATATAGATTCTCCCTCTACGTCATATAAAAAGAAACAAGAGGAAGTATATTGACAAGGCACTCTTGCTCTGTTCGGGCAGACTCAAGGCCCTAGGGAGATCAATGTGATGTTCTTCGTGCGTCTTGCGAATTGATACGTGTGGGGCTTGTCTTGCAGTAGGCAACCTGGACCGTAGGGTATGGCCATATGAGGTGACACGTCAGCTTCACATAGCACATGCATGTTCGCTCATTAGGGATGTTAGTGGGCAAGCCTACTACCCGCATAAAAGACCGCTTGCTTGTTTATTTCTCACATGCATGGAAGTATAAATTTTAGAAGAAAAAATGAAATAGAAGTGATAAGCGAGCAAATAAAATCCGCTTACCCATCCCACTTGCATCCCTACTCTCAATGCCCGTTCACCAGGAATTATTAGGGGGAAAGTCATTATGTCCCTCAAGTGAATATATACACTCGTTTTTTACATGAGATCACTAAATAGTTCAAGGTTTTGAAGGAAAATTATGCGAGTGCAATCATAGTTTCAAGGGCATTCTAGAAAGAACAGAACCCCACATCTTTCATGCATGCTTCGCCTCGACAATGGAGACTGTGCTGGCTAGCCATCAAGGACAAGTGGAAAACCTAGAAAGAGGCTGATCTACTTGGCAATGTAGAAACCATCAAACCTAAGGGTGCAAGTGGGTGGGTCTGTGAATCCATTTATAGATCAAATAAGTGATTATTTGATCTATAGTGGGCTCATGAACCCAACCATTAATGTCGTTAGTTAAATCTATATAACTTGAAAAAATTTGATAGGTGCAGTGACTTCACTGTACAACCACCTATCAAATATTAGTTGATCCTATGTGGGTGCAGTGATATCAAAGACATTGTGGTTGTACAATGTACTTTCTATATTTTTTATGTTGGTTAGTTCAAATTTGCTTTGCACTAATCAACGTCAAATAAATGAAAAATGGAGGGAGCAATATTGAAGTTTGGACGGCTTCAGCAGTTCCTGTGGACCAGCGAAAAGATCGAACAAGTCTAAATACTATCTAATTACTAATAAATCTTACTAAGCTAATCCACAGTGTGTTAGTGCTTGTCACAGCCTGCATGCGTGTCAATAGGACTCCGTGCCAGTAATTAGTCCATATACTGACTACTAGCAAATTCAATAGTAGACTATATTTGTTCCCTAGCAAAACAAAAGAAAATCAAAAGGTAGTACTGGTCTTAGTTTGTTACGCATGTATTGCTGGTGGAAGTAACCACTCCCAAGAAAATAATGCAGGCTGACCAAGTATAAAGTGTTGGCAAAGTATATTTGCATATTGATCATTCACGAAAGTGTTGGAAGTATTACAGGTGATGCTAAATGGAAAAAATATGTAACACAGACCTAAAACTATCGTAGAATTAAAAATAGATGTCTCTGATATTTATCTATGTTACCATTAGTAAAACTTTTACTCCCAGATTTAACTATTAATTAGTAGAAGTGTTATTTATGATGACATGAACAAATCTCGAACATTAATTTTATATTATACAATATCTTCCAGGTTTACACTACTCTCTTCGGGCTAATAATACTTGTCGTTTTAGATAAGGGTGAAGTCAAACTTTACAATCTTTGATTATCAATCATTTTTAAAATATTTGTCTTTCAAATATGGTGGCTACATGTATAGATTAGTCTTAAAAAGTACTTTAATATGATCATATATTTGTTATCAATTTTATACATATTATAATAAAAAATAATGGTCAAAGTTGTTTTTTTGGTGACCGTGCCCTTGTCCAAAACGATAAGTATTATTAACCCGGAGTGAGTATATATGTGTGTTGATTATATATTGTACACTAGTATTAAATAATGCTAGCTCTTGGTGATATCCTTCCCATGATCATCCGACGGCCGGTCCGGTCTCCGTACGGATGGGATTGACATGTGTTTCTGACGTAGGATCAATGTAACTACTCTCGTAGATATATATATACAGGTGCATGCATTGGCCGATCTCGATTGACAGTCACTTACCGTTGTCCGTTGCTATCATAGATCAACATCATTACTTGGTTCCTGAGAAATCTCCTCAGTGATTAAGTTATACTTATAATTAATATGTATATATAGTGGACGATGAACACATGTGAATAATATTGATCTCGACTGCGTCTTCCCATGCAGTTGCAAAGTTACTATAAAAGGTGTCAGCGACACACGTCAGATTAGTTAGTAGAGCAGATAAACATTTTAAAAGAACACACACAAGAGTTGATATATACAGATTACAGTGATATATGGTTAATATTAATGAAGTTCAGCACGTTTCTTTCTACCCTAGCAGCCTGCATATGCCAGAGACCATTTCAATCCTTTAATTGGTCACAGCTAGCTGACTCTAGCTCCACTTGACTTGTTCTTAGGTTGCTCGCATGTATGCTTATGCAAGTTCAGACAGCAACATGTTCTATCTGCTCCTATATAAGCACATCCCCTCCATGGACAAAAGCATCTCAAATTATACACACCAACCTGAAGTACAAGAAAACACAACCATCTAGCTATAAGCTACTAGCTAAGAGGGGAATTAGAATGGCTTCGTCTTCCTTCTTGCTCCTCGCAATTCTTCTTGCCTTGGCCTCATGGCAAGGCATGGCTTCAGATCCCAGCCCTCTCCAGGACTTCTGCGTTGCCGACATGCACTCACCTGGTATACAAACTCTCAGTTTCATTTCCGAGTTGTTTTAATTTGCTTGTAGAACAATATAACATGGCTAGAATTCCATCTCTCATTTACTTGATTTATTGAAAACATATGAATATAGTGCAAAATTCTGAGCTTTCTCTGTCCGTTTACTTTGTATGCAAGCAGTGCTTCTCAATGGATTTGCTTGCCTGAACCCGATGGACGTGAACGCAGACCACTTCTTCAAGGCAGCAATGCTGGACACTCCTAGGAAAACAAACAAGGTTGGCTCCAACGTCACCCTGATCAACGTCATGCATATCCCTGGCCTCAACACACTCGGCATCTCAATTGCACGCATTGACTATGCACCGTTGGGTCAGAACCCTCCCCACACACATCCTCGTGCCACCGAGATCCTCACGGTGCTTGAGGGAACACTCTATGTCGGCTTCGTCACGTCTAACCCAGACAACAAGTTCTTCTCCAAGGTGCTCAACAAAGGTGATGTGTTTGTATTCCCTGTGGGGCTCATCCACTTCCAATTTAACCCTAACCCCTACAAGCCCACGGTCGCAATTGCCGCACTTAGCAGCCAAAACCCTGGTGCCATCACCATTGCAAATGCGGTGTTTGGGTCGAAGCTACCAATCTCCGATGATGTTTTGGCCAAGGCATTCCAGGTCGAAAAGGGGACAATAGATTGGCTCCAAGCCCAGTTCTGGGAGAACAACCATTACTGATCATCTTACTGATTGCATCTAAGAAAAAGTTATGTGCAGTTACAGAGATCCTGCATAATTAACTTTATATACTACAATAAAATGACTTCTATTTCGTGTACCAATACATGTGTATGGTTTTCCTGTTTAATTAATGAAATACAGTGTTCTTTGTGACAAAAAAAAATATAGTGTCCTGAAGTTCAATATGAAATCATTATCAGTGATAGTGTGTGCATGAGATATTCACATATAAGGTGGATCCAAGAAAAAAAATGGAGGGGGGGCTTATTTCCCTCTCCCTCCCTCCCCCCCCCCCCCCCCCCCACCCCAAAAAAAAAACACACACACACACACTCTTCTTCCCCTTCCTCAGTCCCCTTCTCACAATAGTGATCATGTGGGGCACCCACGTTGGATCCGCCCCTGCATATATACGAGATATAATTCTTGAAAGTAGTAATTAATTTGGATGGCATTTAGATGATCTGCCGGCCTAGCTCTTGTTGAAATTATAAGCACATAATAATTTAATTTATTCCATAAATAAATCATGACATTGCAGATGTAAACTAGATTAAATGCATCATTAGATCTACACATGTAAACTAAGCAGTAAAACATGAATAGATCAAATATGCGCAACATGTCGAACACGTACCGAGGTGGCAGAAAGACCGGTTGCTCGGCAGGAACTACTCGCGTTTGCGAGCGTCGACGAAGGCGCGAAGCACGCGAGCGGAGAGGAAGGCGAGCCGTCGCGGACGAACAGGGAGCAGTCGCGCGAAGCGCTTCCCAAAAACCTTATTGCCGCCTTCTCCTGGTGCAGGACGTCGAAGGCAGAGGTTCCGGAGACCTGCTCTCCCGATCGCCGGTGCACGCCGGCGAGCGGGATGGAGTAGCCTATGAGCGACGGCGCAATACAGAGTAGGAGGCAAACCCTAGATTGATTTTGCGTGAAGGCGGCGGCTCGGTTTATATAGAGATAGGTCGCTTGATCAGGGCGCCCGCATGATCTCCACTTCGCATAACCGAACCGGATAAGTCACGCGTAACTTATTCGGACTCCACGCCGTTTTCACGCACCAGATTTTTCGGAATGTTTCCAACAACAAAACAAATCCAAATTTTCTTGTAGCAAAACAAAACTGCTGCAAAAGGAGGCTGCATCTGCGCAAGGGTGAGGTGCCAATTTTTCGGACCATTCGACGCGTACGTCGTGCACGCCCGCCGCCTGCCCTGCCAGGCCAGGCGAGCGAGCGCGCACGTGTGTTCCCCCTCTTCTCTCCACCACACATGCTTCAAGTGGCTAGAAGGGCATCCTCCCTTTTAAGGAGGTCCCCCTCTCCTAGAATAAGCAAGGTGGTACTAAACTCCACGTGCATGCCATCCCATGAGGTGGGCTTTTGTGATTTTCCAAAGAATTAATCTTCGAATGGGCCTTAGCCCATCTATTAATTCCAACAATCCCCCACCAAATATCAAAATCCCACTGAGATTTGCCTTTTCCAATGTACTGTTTATATACCAGCGGTTTGATGGAGACCGATTAAGGTTGAACATCCATCTAGAACTCCAAGCTACACTTACTCACAACTTGAACAATGGACTACGCCTTGAATTGCAAGTCTTGTGCAAGCAAGTTTCACTTAGAGTCTTATCTGCTACTAGACCATCTGTAACTACCCCTCGGGTGGAGCGTATAAATCATACTCCTAGGTCTTTAGTAAGCTTCCTAGAAGATTCACCCAAAATCTCCATAGACTGCGACCAACAGTCAAGCTTACAAAGGTGAGTTCTTTCAAGAATGCTCTGCAGGACAGCATCTTCGCTAATTAAAGCCAACAGAACTCAATAAGGCATAGCCAACCTGCCTTGCAGCTCACGAGAGTACATGCATCTTCACTTAGAGATGGTATATATTGGTACTCTCCTCTAGTTTACTAATGGTTTGTTCTTCCCAGGTTCTAATTCACGGGATCTCCGATCACATAGACTGGGTTACCACCATAGTATAACTCACATGGGTCTCAAACCCATCTCCTTTGATGCATTGTCTATCACATTTCGTGATAGTCCCTTTGTGAAGGGATCTACCAGATTTCTAGTTGTTTGGATGTAATCCAACGTTATAACTCCGGAGTTTCTCAATTTCCTGACAGACATCAATCGTCTTTTCACATGTCTAGAAGATTTCATATTATCATTAGAACTATTCACTTTGACAATTACCGTTTGATTGTCACAGTTCATAAGGATAGCCGGCACCGGTTTTTCAACAATAGGCAGATCCATTAATAGATCACGCAGCCATTCTGCCTCAACAGTAGCAGTATCCAGTGCCGTCAGCTCTGCTTCCATGGTTGACCTCGTCAAAATGGTCTGTTTGCAAGACCTCCACGAAACAGCACCACCACCCAGTGTGAAAACATATCCACTAGTGGCTTTGATCTCATCCACATCAGAGATCCAGTTAGAATCACTATATCCCTCCAGTACCGCAGGATACCCAGAATAGTGAAGCCCCAATTCCATAGTACCTTTCAGATAGCGCATTACTCGCTCAAGCGCACGCCAGTGATCATCTTCTGGATTAGAGGTAAACCGGCTCAACTTGCTCACAGCAAAGGAGATATCAGGCCTAGTTGCACTAGCCAGGTACATCAGCGAGCCAATGATTTAGGAGTATTCCAGTTGATTCCTAGCAATTCTCTTGTTCTTGCAAAGCAACAAGCTAGGATCATAAGGTGTTGGAGAAGGCTTACTATCAATGTAGCCAAAGCGATTCAAGATCTTCTCCACATAATGGGACTGCAAGAGTGTAATCCCATTCTCACCTCTAATTAGCTTAATGTTTAAGATAACGTCAGCTACTCCCAAATCCTTCATATCAAAATTTTGAGACAAAAATGATTTAACCTCATTTATCACCTCAAGGTTTGTCCCAAATATCAGTATGCCATCAACATGCAAGCACAGAATAACTCCCTCACCCCCACCATGGCGATAGTACACACATTTATCTGCCTCATTGACTGCAAAGCCTGCAGATGTCAATGTTTTGTCAAATTTCTCATGCCATTGCTTAGGAGCTTGTTTCAGACCATACAAAGACTTCAACAATTTGCACACTTTGCCTTCTTGACCTTCAACTACAAACCCATCAGGTTGATCCATATAGATCTCCTCATCCAGCTCTCCATTAAGAAAAGCTGTCTTAACGTCCATTTGATGAACGAGAAGACCATGTGAGGCTGCTAGGGAAAGTAGCACACGAATTGTGGTCAATCTAGCAACAGGTGAGTAAGTGTCAAAGAAATCTTCGCCTTCTTTCTGAGTATAGCCCTTAGCAACAAGCCGAGCCTTGTACTTTTCAATAGTACCGTCAGGCCTGAGCTTCTTCTTGAACACCCACTTGCACCCCACAGCTTTACACCCATAGGGTCGCTCTGTCACCTCCCAAGTTCAGTTAGCGATAATGGAATCCATTTCACTACGGACAGCCTCCTTCCAGTAGTCTGCATCAGGAGATGCGTATGCTTCTGAAATTGACTTAGGAGTATCGTCCACGAGGTACACAGTGAAATCATCACCAAAAGACTTAGCCGTCCTTTGTCTTTTGCTCCTTCGAGGAGCTTCACTGTCATCCTCCTCAGTGACATGTTCATGTGCATGTTCAGTTTGTTCTGGTGGTGTGATTGAACCGGGAATTATTTCAGAGGATTGGCTAGAACTACTATGTGTATGCTTCATTGGAAAAAAGCTCTCAAAGAAGGTAGCATCACGAGACTCCATAATTGTACCAACATACATGTCAGGTACCTCAGATTTAACTATTAAAAATCTATAGGCAATGCTGTGGTGAGCATATCCTAGAAAGACACAGTCCACAGTCTTAGGTCCAAGTTTACGCTTCTTTGTTATTGGTACATTGACTTTCGCCAAGCACCCCCATGTGCGCAAGTAAGAAAATGATGGTTTTCTCCCAATCCATATCTCATATGGTGTTTTGTCCTTATTTCTGTTAGGAACTCTATTTAACACATGATTCGAGGTCAACAATGCCTCCCCCCACCATGCCTTAGGTAGTCCCGCGGTGTCCAACATGGCATTCACCAAGTCAGTCAGTGTGCGGTTCTTCCTTTCAGCAATCCCATTAGACTCGGGAGAATAGGGAGGCGTCCTCTCACGTATGATGCCATGTTCCTCACAAAATAAGTCAAACTCGTTCGAGAAAAACTCTCCACCATGATCAGACCTAAGCCTTTTTATCTTTCTGTCAAGTTGATTTTCAACTTCTGCCTTATAAATTTTAAAATAGTCTAGAGCCTCGTCTTTCGTTTTCAACAAGTACACATAGCAAAATCTAGTAGCATCATCAATCAACGTCATGAAATATCGTTTTCCACCCTTCGTCAACACCCCATTCATTTCACAAAGATCTGAATGTAGGAGTTCTAGTGGTGCCAAGTTTCTCTCCTCAGCAGCCTTGTGAGGCTTGCGAGGTTGCTTCGATTGCACACAACTATGGCACTTAGAACCTTTGACAATGGAAAACTTAGGAATTAAACACATGCTGGAAAGCCGAGACATCAAGCCAAAATTAATATGACATAAACGTGAGTGCCAAACATTAGCCCCATCATCCACACTGCCACAAATATGGTTCACAGACTTATTGCAGAAATCAGAAAGGGAAAAGCGGAACAGGCCTCCTCACTCATAACCTTTACCAACAAAATATCCATGTTTAGACACGACTACTTTATTAGACTCAAAAACCAACTTAAATCCGTCTCTAGTCAGACGGGAGCCACTAACAAGATTCCTGTCGATAGAAGGGACATGCTGCACGTTCTTCAGCTGCACGATCTTTCCCAAAGTAAACTTCAGATCTACCGTGTCAACACCATGAACAGAAGCATGTGACCCATTCCCCATAAGGACAGTGGAACCCCGTGCGTCCTGATAAGAAGAAAACAATGAGATGTCAGCACAAACATGTACATTGGCCCCAGTATCAACCCACCAATTAGTAGACTGATTAACTGAAAAAACAGTAGGTAAATTACCATACCTGCTTCCATCTCCAATGTTGCCAATGGTCACATTAGCAGACTTAGAAGTCTGCCCTACAGGTGCCTTCATCCCCTTGCGCTGTGGACACTTCCTAGCCAGATGACCAGGTTGCCCACACACAAAGCAAGTCCTCTCATCCTGGTTAGGATTGTTGTTGTTCTTCTTCTGCTTCTTGAAGTTGGTGGTCTGTTGAGCTTTGTATTTCCCCTTGCTCTTGTTCTGGGCCTTGTGCACAACATTGGCACTGGACTGCCCACCATCGCCCTTAGACGCGGCATCTTTTTCCCGAGCTTTCTCCTCAACATCAAGAGACGCTATCAACCCCTCATAGGAGTATTCCTGTCTCTTGTGTTTGAGTGTAGTACCGAAACCTCTCCAAGATGGAGGTAGTTTAGCAATAATGCACCCAGCCACAAATTTGTCGGGTAAAACACACTTAAAGAGTTCGAGTTCCTTAGCCATGGTTTGTATCTCATGAGCCTATTCGACTACAGAATGGTTGTCAGCCATCTTGTAGTCATGAAACTGCTCCATGATATACAGATCATTGCTAGCATCAGTAGCACCGAATTTAGTATTCAGTGCATCCCACAACTCCTTAGCGTCGGTCATATGCATATACACCTCGACCAGACGATCGCCAAGCACGCTAAGAATGCATCCCACAAAGAGAGTAGTGGCCTCATCGAAATCTTTCTGCTGATCAGCATTAAGAACGTCCATAGGCTTGCCAGTACTCACCCAGAAGTATTTCATAGCCGTCAGCCACAGAGTGACCCTGATCTGCCATCTCTTAAAGTGCACACCGGTGAATTTATCCGGCCTTAGTGCATCGGCAAAACCAGCCATAGTAAAATCACAGCGCCTATAATAAGGTTTTTGGATTGTTGAAATTATAAGCACATAATGATTTAATTTATTCCATAAATAAATCATGACATTGCATATGTAAACTAGATTGAACGCATCATTAGATCTACACATGTAAACTAAGCAGTAAAACATGAACAGATCAAATATACGCAACATGTCGAACACGTACCGAGGTGGCGGAAAGACCGGTTGCTCGGCAGGAACTACTCGTGTTTGCGAGCGTCGACGAAGGCGCGAAGCACGCGAGCGGAGAGGAAGGCGAGCCGTCGCGGACGAACATGGAGCAGTCGCGCGAAGCGCTTCCCAAAAACCTTATTGCCGCCTTCTCCCGGTGCAGGACGTCGAAGGCAGAGGTTCCGGAGACCTGCTCTCTCGATCGCCGGTGCACGCCGGCGAGCGGGATGGAGTAGTCTATGAGCGACAGCGCAATACAGAGTAGGAGGCAAACCCTAGATTGATTTTGCATGAAGGCGGCAGCTCGGTTTATATAGAGATAGGTCGCTTGATCAGGGCACCCGCACAGCAAAACAAAACTGCAAAAGGAGGCTGCATCTGCACAAGGGTGAGGAGCCAATTTTTCGAACCATTCAACGCGTACGTCGTGCACACGCGCTGCCTGCCCGGCTAGGCGAGCGAGCAAGCGCATGTGTTCCCCCTCTTCTCTCCACCACACATGCTTCAAGTGGCTAGGATAGCATCCTCCCTTTTAAGGAGGTCCCCCTCTCCTAAAATAAGTAAGGTGGTACTAAACTCCACATGCATGCCATCCTATGAGGTGGGCTTTTGTGATTTTCCAAAAAATTAATATTTGAATGGGCCTTAGCCTATCTATTAATTCCAACAGCTCTTGTCCATGCATAGTGTTTGTCCAAATATAATGCATAGAAACAATTATTTCAGATATATATACTAGATCCGAACGATTGGAAAGTTGGAAGCGATTTAAAAGGGAATTGAAAAGGATCAACCCTGGAACCAGTAAACATGATGGTCGTATATATGTGCTTTACACCTTCCCCAGATCTCGTCAGAACAATATGGCTTCTTACGCAGAAGGGGGGAAACAGTAACTGTCAATGAATCTATGTGCAGTCCATAGTGTAATTTTTTGATGCCCCGGCAATTAACCACAGGCTAATTAAGGTAGAATTACCCGTCAGTTAGCTTGTATGTACTGTGCTTTTAGATTATTTGACTTTTTAAAAGCACCAGTAATATGTTCATACATTATATCGGGCCAAGCCCATAGAAGTGAGGAGTGGGTTGGGAGTATACATCTGAGCATACTAATCTGAGCATACTAGGTGAAACCCCGCGCGTTGCTGTAGAAGTTTAGTGTGATAATAATAAGTAAAAATAATGTATAAAATAGCTAGATAACATAAGATTACATAAGTTAACGTGGTTTATTATTATTTTAATTTAAATAGTATATAGAATAATGGTTCAAATATAAAAGTAAGGTGATAAGACTTTATGAGAGAAGAAAAGTAGAGAGATAGTTTGGACCGTATCATTTAAAGGCTAAAACAATTGATGTGATATGGCTTAATAAGAGCTCCCACATGCCGTTGGCGTGGCGCCGGCGCTACGGTTGGACGACGTTCTGTGGCCCCACTGGCACGCACGGCTAGCCCTCCTGCGGCCGTTGCCTCCTAGTACATGCTCCCTCCATAAAAAAAAACTTAACCTAGGAGATGTTACCCCTCCTAAAACAACGAATCTAGATAAAGAGTAATTCAGATTCTTTGTCCTAGGAGGGATGCCTCCTAGGTTGAGTTTTTTTTTTTTACGGAGGGAGTATGCGCCACGACGAGGACTGCTTAGGCATCAGCGTCAAACATTTTCGCATGCATGCGTGAGGCTGCAGTGTTGGTTCTGTGTAGATGACGAACATAAATGACGGTAGGGTTAGGGGCGAGCGCAGCTACGGAGGCGGACGAGGTTGACATGGAGAAGAGAGGGGAGAAGGGGAGAGAGGAGGAAAGTGGTGACCACTGACATGTGGGACCCGCATGCTTATTCAACTTGTCACGTCAGCTAAAATTAGGCATAATATTGGCTAAGACTTCAGATGATCCGGTTTTATAAATCAAGGAACATGTTATATCATTTAAGGAACCCGTTATATATGGTATTTTGGTTTACAGATGAATTTTAAACTTGGCGCCAAATTGAAGGACCTAAAGTAACATATTTCTCAAGGCATCCATTCTCGACACCCTTATGAACAGTATGGCCTGCAATGCAAGCCCACCTCCCTCCTTTCCTCTCCTCCTAAAGACCTACGGATCGATCAGCTAGATTATTATTACCCTTATAATGAAGTGATTACTAGTTTTCCAATCGCTCGACGTCTTGCAAATACATAATCTAGGACAGAGAAAAGATCTGCAATATTTGCCAGGACGATCCACAAGAATATGTGATGAAACATTACACCGCAATGGAGGTACAAAGGTAACAGTATAAACGTGGATACATGTCTTCAAAATATAATAATAACCTTGTTCAGTTAAACAAGGATTTCATTGCAGCACGACATACCAACAGTTCTACTATGCAGCGGGTTTGCAACAAGTGGCTGTTATATATGGCCATGTCTCAACTCAAATCATTCGATTCTCTAGAAGGCAAAACATATTAATAATACTAAGTTTGAATAAGGCTCAGCATACGACTCCGGTACCTATCCACGTGTAGGTCAAAAAATCGAACAGAATTCCCCAGCTTATACGAATATATAGGGCAGGATTGAGGTCCATCAAAGTGGCCCAAGTGGTTTTATACACCTTGATTAGGTACACTACTAACTGTTAATTCATAAGATTCATAATTTCAACCAGTCGATGCTAGGTCAAAATCGAATGGCATATGACATCCATCTGGGTAACAAGCAGTGCAGAACACATAACAACAAAGCAATGATAATTTTAAGGCAGAAAACAAACCACGAAAGATTTTTTTTACTACATGCAGTTCACATGTACGACAGAATCACAATGTGCACCAGCCCAGGCTCACAGAAGTACAGAACATGTCGCTTAATCAAAACACCTCATAAGCAGTCAAAATCTGGAGAACTACAAATCACAATCTCTATTGACATAACCCAGACATGCTCCGGAATGCAGAAGCATCACCTCATTCGACGGCTCTGATCAGTCTCGAAAACCAAATCTTCCATTGGATCTCACTGCAAAGGAAGAAGATTCTTAAGATATGTGATTGTTATATCTACAATGTACCAACATGGTCAGAAAATTTAACTAAACCAAGGAGAGAGATTGTCTTGTGCCAAATTTTATAAATGAGAAGGTAAGAAATTCAGCAAGAAACGTGTGGAATAATATCTTGACAGTAGCTGCTAACCCTTGTTTTAAGACTACTTAACTGGAGCAGAAAACAAATACCTTACACCTCTTTTTCTGGAGAACAAATTACTCTTACTAGCCACAGAGTATAGAACAAAAGGGTTAGCCAGTCTAGGCTTGACAACATCTTTTGTCAACCAAGCTCCACAATGTTCACTCAATAAAAGAATTTTCAGAAGAGAGTTTCTTTCATGTAGGGCACCAATAGAAATAACTGTGAATTGACACTACGACCTTTATTACCAAACTAGCATACAGTTTACAAATTCATTTCTCATCATGTCAACAATTATTACCTACCATTTCCTATCACAAAAAATATTAAATGAATGCTATGAGGTGTTGCAAACTAACAAGGTAATCTGGCTTAAATCAGTTAACAGGACCATCAGTTAAAAAGCACAGCTCTCACCTGTTGCTGCTGCGGCTGCTGAGCTAGGGGTTGTTGGTAGTTGGGATAACCAGCATAAGCTCCATACCCATACATATTAGGGTCCTGAGGTTGTGCATACCCATAACCCTCATATCCTTGCCCATAACCGTAGTATCCAGCATTAGCACCACCCCACTGGTTGGAATCCTGTTGAGGCTGGAAATGTATATGTTAGTTTTGGTTGACTGGGCAAAGAAATTCAGTTCATGTAAAAGATTGATCAGTATATCACCTGAGCTTGTCTATTTGAAGGGCTGCGGCCCCATGAAAGCCTCACATTCTGTCCTCCAATCAAGGTACCTTGTAGAAGTACCAAAGCTTCATCTGCAGAAGCTCTGAATGCATCGAACATATGGTTAAGATAAAAGTACATATGGAGTGCATACATCATACACACAAACGAGGGATATCTAGGGTGCAAAATTACCCAACCTGTTAGCAAATTGAACAAAACCACATCTTTTTCCAACTGGGATCTTAACATGGACCACATCTCCATAGGGAGTGAAAACTTGTTTCAACATATCGTCAGTGACACTGGGATCAAGGCCACCAACAAATATCTGTGCTCAACAACAAAGATGGTCATCAGTTAAATTGATATGTGAAACTACGTTTACCAAGAAATTAGAACAAAGAACGCACAGTGGTATTGCTAGGATCACTGTCAGACTGAACTCCTTGAGCACTCGGTACTGTAAATAAAACACAAATGAAGAAAAATATAATGTAAGACTTGTTAAATCCAGATGCATATCATGCAAATCATGATCTTCACTTAGTCGCAAGAGACTGTATAGTTAAAAAGATGTTGCAAGCAAACAGCATGCTTCATGGCTCAAGACATACAAACCTCCTCAGCAACAAGCATAAGATATCATTGAAATCTGATACACGGAACAAATGCAGCAATCAAAACAGTCTTACGAAATTGAAATCATCCATATCATATATCAGTCTTTGCTTGCAAAATCTCTGGTGCTAATGACAACAGAAGAGAACATGTCCATGATGAAGCTTTAATAAATTAATTTTAATTCTTGCAAATAACAAGTATTTTCTTCTGGTCATTATTGAAACTGATTCTGTAGCTCCATGTAAGAGATTGTGTAAGCGATTAGACCCAAAACATGTTAATATCTAATGATGCAACTTAATATGAAGAACCTTGAAAAGGAA
The DNA here is from genome assembly GCA_000338895.3 of Oryza meridionalis. Lineage (NCBI taxonomy): Eukaryota > Viridiplantae > Streptophyta > Magnoliopsida > Poales > Poaceae > Oryza > Oryza meridionalis. The sequence continues at coordinate 5,131,434 of CM002531.2, forward strand.
ATTGTGAGTAAATAATTATAGTTTGCTAGTGAAAATTAATAGGGTCAACTAGACAGATCACATAAAGACACGGAGGATGTCTTTATAGTCAGAAATCAAGGGCAGAAAAAGGCATCCCGTATGTTGAACTTGTTGCACGTCAATTCAAATAGTGCCCAGTAGTTCAGTATTCTAGTATTCCTGGTTGTCAACTCAATTATATGCAAACAGCTAAAACATGCTATCTTAGAGTAACTCAATAAACTCAAAGCAAACAAGGAACAAGTACGCCCTGCAGCATTTGCTTGTCAAATATAATCTTCATGCAGTGCCAATGAGCTAACAGGTACCAAGATCATATAAGAAGCCAAGAAACACTATTCAACAAATGCAACTAGATGTCTTGCTGTTCCTAACCTATCTTTGGGCTTTGGCAGAACACATCAAATCCCTCAAGAAAGAAGTTTATCCTTAACAGGAATACTTTCACAAAGAACTGTGAACGCATAGATCACAGCAGGTGGTAATGGTATGCTTCTGAAGCAAGTCTAACGGTACAAGTCATAACTATTACTCCCTCCGTTTCACAATGTAAGTCATTCTAGCAATTCCCACATTCATATTGATGTTAATGAATCTAGACATATATATTTATCTAGATTCATTAACATCACTAGGAATATGAGAAACGCTAGAATGACTTACATTGTGAAACGGAGGAAGTAGGTATTAAAAACATAACAGCTTACAGAGCTACAAAGGTGCCAGTAGCTTTTTTTTGTTACTATTATTGAAAGATCAAAGAAGTGGAAGTTACAACAGAGAGAAGATAAAGGAATAGAAATGGAATTGATCAACAGGTTAGGCTTGGCACTAAGATCATACAATACTTCCAGCATAGAAGTGGATGTTACAACAAACAGAAGATAAAGGAATAGCAAATGGAATTGGTACTGAGAGCATACGATATTTCCATCATAGCATCCTTCTAAAAGAAAGTAACAGAGGAATAACAAGGGCAGAAGTATGGGCTACTTATAAGGAAGCTTATAAACAAGCTAATGTCCATTCTACATGAAACCTATTGAGTTGAGGAAGATCTTAATTTCAAGTAAAGCTTTAACGGAAGATACCAGAAGAACAAAAGGATTATTACGTGGCAGGAAGGAAAAAATTTAACAAAATTAAGTACTTGGTACCGAAAGAACTGACTTCAAATTTAGGACATAAACAATTAACACTGACCTAACAGAGGCCACGAATTACAAGACATGCATTGCAGCTCAAGTCAGTTCCAAGGCTCCTATATGAAGAGAGCCTGTTGGTATCCTGCTTCCAGACAACAGGAGCTTTATGAGTATTTCAGAATCCTAGTGTATTAAATTATCCGAATTCACGAAGGAAATGCGTGGAGCTACTAAGTTATTGTAGAAGGATTTCAGCCAATCTTCAATACATATGGAAGTATGGAACAAGCCAACCAACGGGGAAAAAAAAAGAAAATAATATAACAAGTTGTTGTTAACTGCACAACATGTAAGTAACAATGATAGAATCCAGCTACAAGCCAAAAACAGATAAAACTAGATGAACTCAACCAGCATTCAGTTAGTGATTACCTTTCTCTTGAACTCCAGTTGCTTTCTTATTTGCAGCTGGGCCGATACGCATAGGTCTTGAAGAACAAACCATCCCATTCATTTCTGTCATTGCACGAGCTTGCTCGGAAGGATCACCAAATTTGACGAAGCCATAGCCCTTTGAACGCATTGTCATTTTATCTGTCACAACCTTTGCACCCTTCACAGATGGGTAATGTACCCTGAACGTCTCTTGCAATATGTAGTCTGTAACATCAGCAGCCAAATCACCAACAAAAATTGTGTAATCAGGGGTGTCATCACGTTTTTCACCAGCAGAGGCCCAATTCAACCGGTATGTCTGCTCAACATTTGGCATCATTGCCCCATTGTATGTTTGAAGAACTCTTTCAGCACCAGCACGGGATGTGAATTCAATAAAGCCATAACCCTGAAGTTGTCCAGTCTGCTTGTCACGAATTAGCTTCACAGATTGTAGCTGCCAAATGATGGACACAAAATAAAAGATTAGCTAAACATGATTACAGAAAAGCAATAGATCTTGAGGAGAAACTGCAATGATGAAAACATACGTCGTAAATAAACCAACACACTAGCTACCACAGAAATGTCACCATCAACTTCACACAACATCATCGCTCCTAAACTCGTAAAGATTTGTCTTTTCTTTTTGGAAACACAAAAAACAAACGTTGCAACATCCAAACAAGCCTGTTTGGAACAGCAGAAACCATCTAGCTTTTCCCCCCTAACATATCTTAAAGCATTGCTAACATAAAAACATTCGAGCATGCCCAAAACATGGAGAAAAATAAAAATGCCACCACCCCAACGCGCCAAGCCAATCAATAAAATTATATTTCAAAAATTCTAATACTTAACCAGTCCCACATCATATGAGAGACCTAAATCATCCAAGTCTTCACATTTACACTCCTACATAAACATACAAACAGCATGTGCCGCCTTAAAACTGTATCATACCCTAATTACCCATCAACCAGTAGGCCAAATACACAACTATAGCATGAACGTACTCCACATCAACAGATGACAGGGGAAAAAAAGCTATTTTTATGGCACAGATTCGGAGACAGACGAACGGAGAGAAGCATATACCTCGCCGGTGGGCGCAAAGCAGGCGGAGATGTAGTTCTCATCCATCCAGTACTGGAGATCCCCGATCCAGAGCGTCCTGACCTCGTTGGGCCCCGCGGGGACGGCCGGGGCCGCCTGCGGCGGCGCCCCGTAGTACCCCGCCTGGGCCGGCGGCGGCTGGCCGTACGCGGGCTGCGGCGGCGGGGGAGCCTGGCCCCACATCTGCGGCGGTGGCGGCGCCTGATGCTGATGCTGGGGCGGCCCGTACTGCTGCTGCGGCACCGGGGGAGGGATGGCGCCCCACTGCGGCGGCGCGCCGCCGCCTCCGGCGGCCCCCGCCTGCGGGGGCGGCGGCGGCGGGGCCATCCCTGGCTGCGGCTGCGGCATCATGGCGGCGGCGGCGGGAGGGGGATGGGGGTGGCGCCGCGACGCGAACCCTAGACGGCGAGGAGGAGGAGGGATTAGGATTGGGATGGGTGTGCGCGTGAGCGCGTCAGATATTTTTTTTATGCCTCGTCTGTGACTGCGGGTGAGGTAGGGTAGGGTGAGGTGGGCTGGGCTGGCTGGGCTCACACCAGTGTGTGCCCGTGTGTGGGCCGATAGAGATATAGCATTAAATTATGCTTAATAATACTCTTTTATTTTCTTTATTGAGGGATATGCTTTACCAAGTTCTGTGTCAAGGTCCGGGTTTCAATTATTTTGCATCACGGCGTCATGAAAATAGAATAATTTACCCGAGAATGCTCCTTCTTGGTCACGCGGGTGTAGGGAAAAAAATCAAAAATACTTTTAATCGGTCGTCCGATCCAAATATAAAAATCGGATGGCTCTTAGCTATCTTCTCTTACACTCATGACCCTACATTAGCATATGCGTTGCATGCCACCTGCCAGTGACTTGCTACTGCATACATGTTGGCTCTTTTCTCTCTCCACTCCATGCTTGCATGCATTTATTTAACAATATTCAAAACGATTTTTCTCTTAAATTATTTATCCAATATACAATCCAATCACACCATTATATTCGTTTTAATTAAATCTTTACAACAAAATGTCACATGATTATATTCTAATAAAAAATAGTTATATGTTTCAATCTGTTAACATTCTTTGTTTCATACGTAATAGCGATATGTTTTAATGTGTCTTCAACATGTTTCACAAAATTTCCAAAACTAACTACACTACTCTCTATCCACCTCATCCATGCATGCATGCATGCATTTTAACAAGTTTCAAAATATTTTTTTCTCCTAAACTAATTATCCAATCTACGATCCGATCACACCGTTGTATTCTTTGTAATTAAATCTTTACAACAAGATATCACATGATTATATTTTGATGAAAAAAACATATGTTTCAATCCATCAACAATGGTTGTTTCATATGTGATAGCGATATGTTTCAACGTGTATCTTCATCATGTTTCATAAACTTTATAAATGTTTTAGTTGCTGATTTTTTTGTTTCACATTAAATAACTTAATGTTTCACTTGTTAGTTAACTGGAACATTTGACTGACTGATTTTTTTTTTTTGCATGCTGCATACGCAGGTGGTGTGATGACGCGCAGCGTCTGATATTTGGTGGAATATCGGGCGTCTGACGCGGAGTCTTCTCCGAAAAAAATCGGTCACTCCCCACCCTCCCCCCATCACGTGCGCAGCAGCAGCCCTCTAGGTCCCCACCATATGTCCCCTGTCCCCACCTGCCACTTATCCACACACACAACTCCATTGCAACAAATCACCCACATATTTTAGAAACCCTCTATTAAGGAAATTTGGTTTATTTTTTATTCCATCAAAAATATTTCACCTAGTGTACTCACAATGTTTCACTATGTATAAATCTAATGTTCCAGTGAACTGAAATATTCCATTGCAACAAAAAACCCACATATTTTAAAAACCCCTATTAAGGGAATTTGTTTTATTTTTTGTTCCACAAAAAAATGTTTCACCTAGTGTACTTATAATGTTTCACTATGTATGGATCAAATGTTGTAGTGAACTAAAACATTCTTTCACTATTTGCTGAAACATTGTTTTTATATAAGGTGAAACAACACCCGATTTAAACGAGTGAAACATTTTCGATCTACTTAGTGAAACAATTCCGATATACCTGGCGGAACATCGTGCAACATTTAAAAATAATACAATAATAAGCTATTAAAAATTTTTTGTCGGAATATATCCATGTGTGGTCTTGTTTTGAAGGTTTAACTGCAATGAACTTAATGGTGCAATTGAATCGATTTGGATAAGTAATTTAAGAGAAAAATCAGTTTAAAATAGTTTTGCACGTAAATCGGGCGTAGACGTCAGCATCCGATTTTTCTCCAAACAGATCGGACGTCTGGCCCGTAGACTTGTCCTAATTTACCTGGTGTTACATAAAATAAACCGTTTTGAAGAAATTAGTTGGTATCCAGACCTGGAAACAAAATTGCATTCTCACGTGACATGAAGTATATCCTATTAATACGGTTGGATCCCAAAAGTTGCACACTGTTAAATAAATTTACCGGTGCCAAGTGAAATAGATTGTTTTGAACAAATTACATGGTATCTAGACTTTGATAAGAGATTGTGCTCATGCTCGATATAAAGAATATTTTCTAAATGTGCTTGGGTCACGAAAGATGAACACCATTAAAGTGTTTATCATAATTTAAGTTTCCCGTAGCAACATACTGACATTTTTTTAGTGAAGTAAAAGATAAGGAAAAAGGTCTATTTTGTCTCAAAAATAGCTAGAGTCAGCTTTTTTTTCTCCCTTAACTGTAAAATCAGGTACACCATCTCTCTTAATTCATCAATATATAATGGTGTGTTCTGCCTTCCCGAGCAATTCCGATGATGGTTTTTGTCCTATATGGCGCTACGAATTATTATGGTGGTTATCTAGTAAGTAGAAAATAAATAAAAATTTGGTGGGAGCTACCTGTCATGAACACCTCACCTTCCCCTCCACGCCCTCTCTCATCTCTTCCTCCATAGGGACGACGGGCTCAAGCAATTGGCAATAGGGCAGCAGTGGGATGAAGACGAGCTCGATGGGTGGTGTGACCAAGGCAACGTTGGGCTTCTCTCCTCGCCCTAGCTGAGCTCAGTTGCGAGTAGCATCCACCCCGTGAACATGTCGAAGACGATGGACATGACGCGGTGGCACTATGCCTTGCATCGAGCAAACATCGACTAACTTTATTGCGCCCAACATCAGATTCAATGGGTGCTCGGGTACCGGAAGCAAGCGGCAATGAGCAGCGAATGGGGAGAGAGGTCAGCCGCTGTCATTCCCATCCTCCGCGACGAAAGGAGGTCAACTGTCGTTGTGAAGCTCAGAGGCGCTGCCAATACCGCCAATAGGAGCTCGAGAAAGGGAGGACTAGGAAATGGTTGATATGATCGGGGCGACCGACAATGGTTCCTCGAGTATGTGGCGATAGGTGGGTGTGGTGGGTGGTGGGCCCCTCCACTGAGCACCATTACTCCTTTGCAAGCGTCAACGTTGCCTTCTCCACGAAATCTCCAGTGAGCTTTGCTTCCGCCTCTAATGATTGGAACCTCAGATTCGGCAAGCAAGCGGTCAGAGAAGGGATGGGAGAGCAAAGAAGACAACCCCGATGATGGCGAGGAGAGAAGGAGGAATACATATAATGATGGTGATGACGACAACGACCATCGAGCGGGTAGATCTGGCGACCCCTTCTATTTTCTTCCTCCTAGTGCTCTTTCCGTCAAGACCACGCTAGCCATCTATTCTGCTCTCATCAACGGTCACTGCAGGCCCGCAAATGCGATGAGGGGGTAAAACCTTGTTCTATTTTTTTTCCTCCCCGTGCTCCTGCCATCAAGACCTAGCTAGAGAGCGGAGCTCTCCCTTGATGTGATGAGGCTGCCGGAGCTGTTGGAGAAAGAGTACGGTGGATGGAAGGTGAAGGTATTCTAGACAGATGTGTCCCACCAAATTTATTACTATTTTTGTTGACTAGACATCCACCGTTGATTGCCACGTAGCATACTAATGTTAGGTTGCCAGCCACAACTAATGTTAGGCAATTTGTGGCAGTCACAAAAGTGTGGTGGACAAATTGTTAGCCACAAAGTGTGGTAAAATTAGCAAGAAAATTGAGTCTATGACATGCGGGATATGCTATTGAAAAAGTGTGGCAAGCCACAGCTGTGGCAGTGAACCAAACATTTGCCTAACAAACTATGGCAGCCAAAAGTGTGGTGTGGCAAAGTGTGGCTATGAACCAAACACCCCCTACATAAACGTCACATCAGAGAAAACCGTCGTCAAAACCACTCAGGGAGGCAAAATATAATGGTACTGATAGTTGAGGGTTGTGTTGTAACCAATTTTACAGTAAAAGAAGTAAATTTAGAATACTGTTAGTGAGGCAAATTGGATTTTTTTTTCAAAAAAGATGTTGACCTATGTTGTTATATTCAAGGCCTATTTAGACGGGACAAATATAGGTAGAAATTTTACGTGATTTATGTGAAAAATCTTGTCAGTCCTTATGTTTTAAATTGCCTTTAGCAAAGTACTTTATATAGCAAAATAAAATAAGGTGGTAGGCACGGAGAAGGAGAGACAGTATATGTGCGAATCGTCACGATGCGTATCGTTTACCGAACGGCACGTACCGTTGAGGCATTGAGATATGGGGCATATATGTCACTGCTTCAACGGCACTTATACTATTATGGTTGAGGGGTGGTTGCTTTCAAGTCGTTGGAGAAGAACATTTGTGGGGAGTGAGATGATAGAGAAGACATATATTGGAAGTGAATTTTTGTCCCTCGAGGAGATATTCTATCGTTTTGTGCATGGTATTTAAAAAGTTATCAAAATATTTGTCAAGATAGATCAATATATGATATATCTTTTCGTAAAAATATGAGTTAAAATTCGACTTATACAATTCGAAACAAAAATAACAAATTTGATCGTGAATTACGCGTTCTATTCATAGTCAAATTTGTTATTTTTGTTTCTATTTGTATAAGTTGAATTTGAATTTGCATGTTTGTGAAATGACATATCACATATTGATCTATCCTACTAATTTTTTTTAATTTTTTTATGGCTTTTTAAGTGACATGCAAAAATAAGAGGATATCCCTTAAGGGATGATTTGAGTTTTCTACATATATTCAAAACAATCATATATCACTCTATATAGAGTACCATACATATACATGTATATAGTACAACCGTATATACTCGCAGGGAGCATATTACTGTACATGATAACTGCACCCGTGTACAAATTAAGCAATTAACAGTCCACAAAGACGCTCAAACATGCAATCTACACATTATCAATCGTACAATGAATACTGCAGATAGCTACATACATAATATTGGGAAACAAATTTTAATTAATCAGCGATATCTGCTCGTATATTATTTTCTCTCAAATTCAATACAAATAGTTATAAAAAATTGAAAAAAAAACGAATAGTCCATCGTGTAATTTTTTCCAAATTCAATAGAAATAGTAATAAAAAAATGGAAAAAAAGAATAGTGACATTATAGTCCAAAAATTAAAGTTTAAATTCGACATACCCATTGAGAAAAAAATACAAATTCTATTAACACTGTCAATTTTTTTTTGAAACTTTTCATAATTATTTAGATGATTTTAAATAAATAAGGGAGGTTCCCGCAAGATATCAAACTAGTTTCCCTACCAACGTTTATATATAATATCCTTATATTGTTTTTAATTTTCAGTACCCCATGTATTACCATCAGCATGATACAGTACGACGGTCATGTAAGATACCATGCTGACGTCACCCATTTTTTTCATTTTAAACCCAAGCAATACTTTATTATTGTACTTGCTCTGATTTTAGTACTCCCTCTATTTGGGGGCAGTCATCACTCTCCTCTTGGACATCTTGCCATGCACCACGTGGATGTGTTCGTTGTCTTGGTTGTCCATGAAATTCTTCAACTCCTCCGAATCATGGATGGTGAGGAGCTCCAGCTTCGGCGCCATCTTCACCGGGAACGTGTTCAGCTTCCCGCAGTGGAAGACGGACACGTGCCGGAGCTGCGGCAGCGCGCCGCCGCCGTCTCCGACGACGTCTCCGGCCGCCGCCGCGGTGCACTCTGTCAGCTTGTCTAGGCTGGTGAGCTGCAGCTTCCTCAGCTTGGGGAACCCGGCGGCGGGGAACCTCATGTAGGGCTTGACGTAGGACGCCTCGTCGAGCACGAGCTCGGCGAGGTTGGGGAGCTTGGCAATGGCGTCGATGAGGGGTTGGTCGCACTCTGATCTGTGCAGCTCGAGCTTGGCGAGGTTTGGGAGGAGGTAATGGTGGTGGTGGTGGTGGTGGCCTTGCAATGGCGTCGTCGTCGTCGTCTCCGGTGGTGGCGGGTTCCATGGCGCCACCCTGCCTCGTAGCGTGAGGTACTCGAGCTGTCTCAGGCCAAGCATGGTGAGGAGGTCCCAAAGCGGGAGCGTCGTCACGGCGTCGTGCGCCGCCTCGAGGTCCAGCGACCGCAGGCACTCCAGCCCGGCCAGAGCTGACGACAGCCGCTCGCCGCCGCCGCCGCCGCCGGCGGCGGCGGAGACGTTCCACGCCATGAGCGACCGCAGGCTGGTCATCTTCCCGATGGCGCCGCCGCCGCCGCCGCTCCGAGCCCACCGGCCCCACGGCACGCCGTGGAGCGTCTGCAGGTCCGGGAGCACGGCGCGCTCGTCCGGCGCGGACCACGCGGCGAGCCGCCTCGCCATGACGTGGCGGAGCGAGGGGTTGCGCCAGAGCCGCCACGGCAGCGCCTCGACGTACGTGCGCGACACGTCCAGCGTCTGCAGGTTCCGGAGCCTCTTGACGGAGCTCGGGAGGTGCCTCATGGCGGTGTGCGAGAGGCCCAGGTACCTGAGGTGGATCAGCCACCCGATCTCCTCCGGCAGCGACTCCCGGTGCGGCAGCCGCACGCCCTTGAGATCCATCACGCGGAGGAACCTCGAGCCGTGGACGGAGAAGGTGGGGGCGCGGCCATTGATGAGCTCGAGCGCTCTCTGCCACGCCGCGGCGCCGGCGGCGTCGGCGGCGCGCTCCGGGATGTCGCAGAGGAGGGTGTGGAGCTTGGGCGCCTCGAGCATGACGGCGAGGTCGGTGTCGTAGGTGTTGCGGAGCGCGAGGCGGCGGGCGGCGCCGTTGGAGAGGCCCGCGGCGCCGCTGTGGACGTGGAGGAAGTTGGTGTCGCGCGCCTCCGCCTGGGCGAAGTCGAGCACCGCCTGGTGGACGCTGACGGCGGCGACCCTGCCGCCGGCGGCGTCCGTCTCGACGAGCTGGACGAGGCACCGGGAGATGAGCTCCTTGAGGCACTCCTCGCCGTGCTCCTCCACCGTCTGCCCGTTCTTCGCCTGCATGAACCCCTCGGCGACCCACAGCCGGACCAGCTTCCCGGCGCAGATCGGCGTCTGCGCGGTGAACCCGGCGAAGTAGAGGAAGCACGGCTTCAGATGCGTCGGCAGGTCGTCCATGCACACCGTCAATATCTTGTCCATCGACGTCGCCATCTGCTTCCCCTTCATCTTCTTCTTCGTCGTTTGTTCCGTCGATGTCGGCGCCGTCTCGCTGGCGGCAGCAGGCGCGATATCATCGAGGCTATCCTTCTCCGGCGGCATCTGCTCCGGCGATGTCGGCGGCGGCGGCGTATCATCGAGGCTATGGATCACGGCATCCCATTCATCCTCCTTCTTGGACCTCAAGAGTCCGGCGAGCATGACGATGTTGAGCGGCAGGTTGGATCCCTTCGTCATGGAGTCCACGACTTTCTTGAGCTGCTCCATCTTCTTCGGGTCCGGCTCGCCGTGGCCGTACACCCTCCGGCGGAACAGCTCGGCGGCCTGCTCCGGCCGCAGCTTCCCGAGCTCCCTGGTGCGCACGACGCCGCCGGATTGCTCCGCCGCCGACTCCTCGCTGATCTTGACCTGCGTCGTGACGAGCACGCAGCTGCCGGCGAGGCCGGCGGGGAGCGCGGCGAGGAAGAAGGCCCACTCCTCCCTGCTCCGGACGTCGTCGAGCACCACGAGGTACCTCCTCCCCTGGAGCGCGGCGGCGAGGCGCGCCTTGACGAGCCTCTCCGCCTCCATCCCACCCCGGCGCCGCACGTCGTCGTCGGCGGCGGCGGCGGCGAGCTCATCGTCGTCGTGGCCGGAGGAGGCGTTGGCCTGGCGGATGACGTCGTGGAGGAGGTCGGCGAAGCGGAACTTGCGGGGGACGTGGACCCACGCCGTGCAGGCGAAGTGCTTCCGGATGCTGCTCCGCCGGTAGAGGTAGCTCGCCAGCGTCGTCTTGCCGATGCCGCTCTTGCCGGTGAGGTTGATCACCGTCCTTTGCCGGCTCTGGTCGAGGACCAGCCTCTTGATTTCGTCGTAGTCGCCGATCTTGACCAGGTTGTCTTCGATCTCCAGCTCAGTCAGCGATGACCTGTATGAATGTACAATAGTCAAAGAAAGTCAATTTACAGCTTGTATCGTTATAAGTGGTGGATCACTCGTATACTCGAAAACTCAGTTCATCCTTAGAAGATATTCCTTCATTTTTACATGTCATTTAAAAAATCATTACTTTTTTTTAAAAAAAAATTAATATGATAGATCAATATGTAATATGTCACTTCATAAACATGCAAATTTAAATTCAAGAAATAAAAATAACAAATTTGACTATGAATATAACATGTAATTCACGGTTAAATTTGTTATTTTTATTTCAAATTGTATAGGTCGAATTTCATCTCAGTGAAAAGATATATTATATATTGATCTATCTTAACAATTTTTTATAGCTTTTTAAATGATATGCACAAAACGCGGGATGTCCCTCGAGGGAAAAAATCCACTTCCGTATAGTCTATGTTATTTTCTAAGTAAGATACGTAAGATACATGTTTTACTTTACTATTTTTTATTATCACGAAAACTAGATTGCTTTGTTTTATGTGCCCGTAAATCCGTAATTAATCTTATCTATCTTGAATGGTACGCTAATTGGATAGACTGGTCCAGCACAGTATGGGTCCAATGACAGCACAATACATATAGCGGTCCATTTCATGCCCACTGATGTGCTGAGGCCTCGGCCCAAGCATTTCTAAGACTAGCATAGCTGAATACTTTTACATGTAGTAGTTATACTTTTAATATTTAACATTAATATTTTATTGTAAAATAAAATGTATAAAATGTTAAAGGCTGTCAGTATTCTAAGCAACAAGCTAGTGCAAAACAATTTTAGTATAAATCTTGAACAAGTTCTATAATTTTGAAAAAACATTAATTATTGCAGGTAAAAGATTTGATCGAAATATATTTTTAATTTATGTTTCATTTTGAAATTTATGTTTGAATTTAAAGATTCCCTTTTTTCTGTTTGAATTTAAATTTCGGTCCGATACATCTGTCTTTGGAATTTCCAAAGTTTGGTAAGTCGTCTGAAAGTCCAAAGAAAAAGAACTACTTCATCTGTTCAATATTATAAGTTGTTTTGATTTTTTTTCTAGTCAAACCCTTTTTTAGTTTGATCAAATTTATAATAAAATTTATCAATATCTGCAACACTAAATTAGTTGTATTAAATATAACATTGAATATGTTATCTACATTTTGATAATATGTTTGTTTTGAGTTGAAAACGTTACTATATTTTTCTAAAACTTAATCAAACTCAAAAAGTTTGAATTGAAGAAAAAAAAGTCAAAACGATTTATAGAAATCTTTATATCAGTTTTATTTAATTATATATGAGCATATATTTAACTATATACCAGTCAGTGTACTTCTTGCGGTGAGGTTTGGAGGCACAGGGCAGCTTCTCGAGGTTGCACTCCTTGCGCTGCTGCTTCATCTGCTCGATCCGCTTGTTGATGTCCTCGATGCCGTCGAAGATGGCGTGGCGGGCGAAGACGCCGGCGGCGGAGTGGCGGAGCCAGCGGAGGAAGGAGGGGAGGTCGAAGCAGCCATGGCAGTGGAGCTCCCCCCGGTGGACGAACTCCTCCAGGAGGTCCTCCGCGTCGTGCGCCAGCTCCCGCGTCTGCCGCACCCAAACCTCGATCAGCTCGTCGTACGCGGCGGCGGCGGCGGCGCCGGAGGAGGTGGAGGAGGAGCCGCGGCGCTTGCGGTCGGCGTCGCGGAGGAAGGTGCGGAGCCACTCGAGCTCGTGGCGAAGGTCGAGCACCTTCTTCCCGACCTCCGTCTGCAGCTTCAGCTCCTGCGTCGCCATCGACTCCAGCTTGTCCACGGCGAACTTCACCACGCCCTCCGTCATCTCCGGCGATCTCGATCTAGTGTGTATCTAGTGCTTGATCAAGTTCTTCGATCTTGATGTGAGGAAGGGCAGAGGCCATTGTTGCATTCCACATTTATATAGAGGAAGGGGAAGACGCTAGGGTTAGCTAAGCTAGCTAGCTGGTGTGGAAACACATCATAGCTAGATAGCTGCTTCTGGGTTTGGCTTTAATTTGAAGACGGAATATTATTGCATGCAACACGTTGTTGCATTTTTCTCCTCAGAAAAAAATAATTAACAACATTATCTATTCTGGCCAAATATGCGAATCCATGGCTCAGCTATTTTTAAATTTTTAATATATATTTACTGTAGCTATCATGGGAATGGGGCGCGCGTATCCGGTAGCTCTGTGCATGTTGTGTGAATATGTAGGTATTAGGTCATTACCAACGCTCCACCTTGTACTGTGGTCTCAAACCTCCATATCGGAGCCAAGCACCCGTGGCAGCGAGGATCGTGGCTCCATAAACCCTTGCCATGCCTGCAGATGTCATAGTTGCCTCGGCGTGCTTTGGCTTGGGAGGTTCGAAACCACTACTTGGGGTCATGTAATATTGGGGAGAACTGGAGCCTCGTGACGCGCTTGGGGAAAAGGAGAGATCGAGGAGGACTTGTCGTGGTCGTCCTCGCCGCTCATCGCTGTCGTTGTGGTGGCGTCGCCGCTCGCCAAATCCGCCGCCACCGCTGCTCCCCGCTGCCGCCAGATCCAGCGAGCGAGCTTGTGGCCAGATCCGGTGAGCTCATGGCCGGATCTGCCACCACCGGTGGTCCCTCACCGTCGCAAGAAGGGGGGTGGGAAGGGAGAGGCCATCCGATGTGGTTAGATTGGCAGATCCAGCACCGAGATCCTCCGCCGCCACCGCTCACAGAGAAGGGAGGGGGAGACAGGTGATGTTGTCCCTTCCACCGTCACCGCTCGCAAAGAAGATGCGGGGAAGAGGCCGGAGGTGGATAGGAAGTAGGGGGACCGGCACCTCTATGACGGAAGAGGAGGTGGCGATGTCGAGAGGACTAAGATCAGAAGTTTTATAGTGTAGAGACACTTCATAGAGGCATTTAAAAAATTGCCTAGAAAACTTTTACTCTAGAGACATTTCAGCTCGGTTTATTAGATATTATCTTGTACGTCGAGGCATTCTTTCGGCATTGTAAAATGCGCTAAAGGTATTTTCTTGAGACATTGTAAACTATGTAGGGACCCTTTTTAGAATAATAGTGTGTACTAAAAGACTAAATATAAATTATTAAAGGCACAAACTACAAGTAATGACATGGAGTTGAGTTGATTAGTGCATTGAAGATAAAATGATTTGTTCAAGAGATCCTGAGTTCAAGGCATGACAAAAGTAAGGAAATTATTTTATTCTCCTTTTTTGGACTGGTTTTATATGTTTATGATATAATTTAATGTCTCTGGAAAATACCTCTACCATCTTATAGACATTTTGTAAAATGTCCCTTCGTTTGTAGAGACAATTCACCGTAAGACACTTATCAGACAATTTTTAAAATGCCTATAAAAATGTCTCTACTAAGTATTTTTTTCTTGTAGTATTCTTGTCGTTATACCATACTTATGGCTCGGATTATATATGGTGAATAAATGCTTGTGGTGGTCTCATCAAAGGTAGACACAAAAATATTGGTATGATGATTATTTACTCCATATGTCCAAAAAAAAAATTTAGGAGGGAATGTGGTCCCTCCTAATACAACGAATATGATAGAAGGGGTCACATCTCCGTTTAGGTTTTTTTTTTCTTTGACGAATGAAGTATGGTACTTGATAGGAAATATTTATTTCCTGATAAGGTTAAAATTAGCTTACCCCCATCCGCTGTTTTGGAAGACACAATCTCCCAAACATATATTTTATTGTGATTTTTATTATATATAATGAATAAATATTTATTTTTATTGTAGTATTTTTTTTAAAAGACTAATCTATATATGTTGTTATAGTGCATACAAACTTACTATTTTTAAAGTTACTGATAGTCAAAGTTCTAACAATTTAACCTCAACATTGAGTAAAACATCAAGAATTATTATGGTACGAGTATATTACAAATGTTGACATTCTTGAAGGCTACATAAGGCATGTTCGGTTGGCAGTTACCGCGCGGCTGTTCCGCAAGTAGCTGCAGCCGCGCATAACGAGCGCAGCAGCTGCAGGCCCGCAGCGCTTTCGCATAAATGGCTTCTTAACGTACCAATAGACTCCTAATTAAGGGAATCGAATGAAATCGATCCCTCTCGAAGGGCCCCTTGTTGCATCCAGTATTATCTAGTGAGATAAAATAATATATAGAATTATTTTTATTCAAATGTTGTTTAGATTGACCTATATATGTATCATATTCATTATTTTCTAACAAAATTAATTTAAAAGGCATTATCCCACAAGTGGAATAAATTTGTTTTGCCTATCAATTGAAATTAATTACCAACAGACCAAATGTTTAACAACAGATATATGTAATATGCGACATACAAAAATGTTTTCTTTTCGCACACGTGTGCATATATATCTCCTAGCAACGTGTTGATTAAGATTTCTAAGTGAACAATAATTTAGATTTAGACCTTATAGCTAGCCACATAATTAGATGCTAGCTTCTGCATGCGTATATATGCTGGGCATATTGCGTTAATTTCATGTCTAGCTAGTGATTAGTCCCATCCATGCATTATGATCGTATAGATGCTGTTCCTTGTACTAATGTGGAGAGGTGATTTGTAGCAGAAGCTAGCTAGCTAGTAGCAAAGTAGTACTCCTACGGAGTACTCCCTCCGTCCAAAAAAAAGACAAACCCTGGTTTCTATATTCAGCGTTTGACCGTCTGTCTTATTTGAAAAAATTATAAAAAAAAATTAAGAAGACAAGCCACGCATAAAATGTTAATCATATTTTATCATCTAACAACAATGAAAATACAAATTATAAAAAAATTTCATATAAGACGGACAGTCAAAGTTAAACACGGAAACCCAGAGTTTACCTCTTTTTGGGACGGAGGGAGTATCTCTGATTAGTGATTACACTTGTGTGTTGTGTGGCTGTCCTGCGGCACCAGAGATCACAAATAACATGCCTGTAGGTCCCATCATCCCATGCACCAACGACCTACAGCTGCTGCGGACATAGCTATCCCACCAACACCAATTATTATTCCATCTTTAATTCGGTTTATGTCACTTTTCAAAGGCTCCTTTCAAACGCAATATTTTTTTTTTAAAAAAATATAGCAACAAGAAAAGCGTAGGAATAAAATATCATACTCCCTCGGTTCTCAATCGATGCATCATCCCTACTATTTTTTAAGTCAATAACAAACCAAAACATTGTATTTTGGTTGCAAAGAGTTATGTGTATGAATGCATGCAACAATATCCATTTACTCATATACACAAATAATAAATAAACTTAGGAAATTGTGTCAATGGGCGATACCCACATATGGTATTTGTAGAGTATAGGGATCATCGAAACCAAGGTGTATGTGAGATTGTATCAGAAAACAAGGAACAATGGTTTATACTAGTTCGGGCTTTTAAGATGAGTAATAACCCTACTCTAGTTTATATGTATATTTGGATGAGAATACCACAGAACAACAAATAGGGAAATAAGATGGCTGCTCTAATCTGCCAACTAGAACCTATCGAGAACAAACCGATAAGATGTATCCTACGACTAGGGTTTAGGCTTCCTCCAAATTGTATCTTGATGTGGCTTTAGCTACAGCTTGTAATTCGATGCCTCTCCTCCACGAGGGGGCCTTATAATTATAGCGATGATCACCTTCTTCTCAAAGTAGAACTCGGAGAACTTGAACCGGATACGGGCTAAGGATACCTTATCCTCCCCGACTATAGAATTCTAACACCTTCTATTTCTAGAAGATAATTTTCTTCTAGATAGCCATACTTTCCTAATCAAAGGATACATTCTCATATATCATTAGGTATATGGTATTTCCGTATAGCGTAAACCTATGTATAGGAGGTATGCCTTATCCTTGACACTAATATGGTAATTGTTTAGGAATAACATAAAAAAAGTTATATGATGATTAATTGGGAATGGAGGGAGTACCTAATACAGTACTATATGATTCTAAAACACAGTAATATTTAAGATGCAACCATACACAATTTGAAGGAATTAGAGAGAGCGTAGAATGATAAAGAGAGACAAAGTGCACTAGACTTACAGAAAATAAAAACATGAAAAAGTATTCAAGTTAGGATCTCATGTGTTATTATTTCCCTTTGTAATCAGGATGTAGAAGACGAATTCATAGTATTTTGGCATTTCTAAAAGTCCTCATAAGAAATGATTTCCAAGAATCAAATCCTCCAAATTTGATATGAAATTCTCTCAATCCAAGGGAGCCCTCAAATATAATGCCCGCTAGCTTACAACACATATCTTAATTGTACCTTGATATAGATTGTTGTAAGTAAGTAGCTAGCATTAATTTTTGGCTACATATTACCTCTGTTTTTAATAGATGACATTGTTGTCTTTTAGAATAACATTATTTGACCATTTATTTTATTAAAAAATAGTGTGAATATGATAAAATATAAGTTGTACTTAAAGTTTCTTCAGTGGTAAAACGTGTCACAAGAAAATAAATAATATTTATATAGATTTTTAATAGAATAAATGATCGAACTTCACATAAAAAGTCACACTATCATCTATTAAAAAAGAAAGAAGTATTATTGGGGAGCTCTCGACCCTCCTAATTTGAAAATTAAAAATAGTTAAAACAAAAAGGTTTTGAGGTAATCCCTTCGGGAATGACAATATTCAATACATTTATATGTTTAAGGTTACAACGAAAAATAAATTAAAATATATATTATAAAGAGGTTGCATTGAACATATTGTTTTTAAGTACATCAACATAGGCTAACCAATGGGCACACATGTATGCTGAAAAATTGGTGGCAACTATAAATTGGATGTCCGATTTTTTTTTCAAAAATCAAGCACTGTCTCACCGCTGCGAGAAAAATATTTCACCATGAAAAAAAATTAAAAAGTATAATATTTTTATCAATTTTAAAAGAATATACACGTTTAAAATTAACAAAAAAAATGACGTTAATTAGTTAATTACTCCCTCTGTTCCATACGGATCATCCTAAGTTTTTTCACCAAGACCAAGAAAACCTTAACTTTCCTATACTTCATTTAATGTGAGTATGTGGTGGAAATTGGAAGAGGCAGCAAGTTACAGTTTTGATGATTTGGTAGACCGGAGCTTCTTTCGGAATGATGGGCAGCAATTCATTGTGCGTGATCAATTATACATGATATAGCAGGAGAAGTCTCAGTTCATGAATGCCTTGCTATCGATCGATGGCTTGAATCCTGACCAGAAGGTATTTCAATCCACACTCGCCATGTTGGCATTTGGACTGAGTAAGTTTACAAGCAGGAGATAACATGGCGCGTAGTCAAACATTTGAAGAAAAGTTGGATAAGATTCAAAATAGTGGCATGACATTAATCCTGGAGGGTTTAATGCTTGTAATCATGTACGATGCATGACAACTTCTCTGAAAAAATTGCAAAGATCCTGGAGAAAACACATTATGTCAGGCTACTCAGCTATCAGTAATGTCCTTCAATGCTGACAGTTTAATTGTTATCCAGTATCAGAAATTTCATCAATCTTCGCTATCTAGAACTGAGATCTACTCCTGAAATAAGAGTATATATGACAGCTCTACCACCTAGCAATCTTCTTCCATTATATTTAATTTCAAAGCGATAAGTTGTTGCTGCAATTCGGTAAGAACATTTTAGCATTTGTTTGAAAAGACGTCAACCCGTGCATTGCACTTGCACGGCTATATTTGTTGATATTTAAAAATATTTTTATGATTTAATATTTTGAAATCTGTAATTAATAAATATTTAGTTTGGAGTCTCAAGTTGTAGCTTTTCCATGTTTAAATAAAAGCTTAGTCGAATTCAATTTAGAGTCTCAATTATAGAGTTGGCATAATTTAATAAATTTCAAAAATCATAATTAACAACATCGTGTAGTATTCTGTTTGAGGTATCAAATAATTCATACTAGTTGAAATTCTGCATTTTGTTGCGGAATACATGGATGATTGCATGTTATATATTATAGAAATGATGGATATATATGTTAAAATCTTGACATGATTTAACATGCTTGGAGTAATAAATTATAGACGATGTGTCATGGTTGCATGAGCTTTTAGATATTTTAGATAATAATTACTAGTGGATGATTATGTGTCACACTTACATCTTTAGCTTTAGAAGTAGTAGTGGATACCAACTATACCTACATAACTACATTACATGGCTTCTAATGGGTCCGCAACACGCTGAATAGATGGGGTTAATTTGGCCCACAACGTTAATGCAGATCTAGGTCATGGTGACACAATTCATCTTAATGGTCAAATATTTCTGATTAATATGGAAGCTCATAGGAAGTGTCTCACTACACTGGTCAAGGTCACCTGTGACGGGCCCAAACCCTCACCTTTGACGGTTTTGGGCTTGGTCAGTGATCAGTGGTCACTGATAAGTCCAGTCACCTTTGACGGGTGGCCGGCCGTCAGTGGTGACATCCACCTCTGACGGGCAAGTTAATAGAAGGCCGTCAGAGATGTTGGTCTAAGCTAGACTAGGGCTTGTTAGGACCCATCACAGGTGTCTCATCTCTGACGAGCCCCTAAATAAAGGCCCGTCAGAGGTGATGATCTCCGGTATATAGTAGCCGTCACAGGGTGACCCACCTGTGACGGGCTCGAAAGTAAAGGCCCGTCACAGGTGGGTCACCTGTGACGGTCCGACGTTTGCGAGTCCGTCACAGGTGAGGTTACCTGTGACGGATGTTTCTTCCGAACCGTCACTGATGAGTTAATTCCAGAAAAAAAATAAATGCTAAATATTGGCTAACCTCAGGAATTGCTAGCCATGCCCTCTGAAAAACAAAAACATCACAGGTGCCAGTCACCCCCCTCCATATCACATATTCCCCAACTGCCCAACATCACAGATGCATCACATATCATAGATCCATCACAAAGCAACAATTTACAACATCACATATGCAACAATTTAATTTATTATAGCACACAATTCATACCCCATGAAAGTCCTCAAATGATTACCAAAATTTCTTGTATTCTGTTCGTTGTGAACCTCCACAACCTGTCAATAAGGGAAAAAAAAAGGAGAAAACAGATGAATAGTACAACGTAAATCGTAGTTGATCAAATGTGATGACAATTTAGTAAAGTACCATAAATATTGCACATATGAAAGTAAATTACATTGCACTCTATAAAAACATAATTTTTTACATCGCCAGAAATTATAAAAACATCTTTTTTACATCACAATAAATTATCTAGCCAAGTTCATGAGTCTATTTGGCATGAAAACGTCCTTTCTTGTTCATTATTTCTGCAAGAATAAAGGCGCACACTACGCCTCTGATAGCGGGGGGGTTGATGGGTGAGATCTTGAAGCCAGCTCTACCTTTCTGTTTAATAAATAAGAGGTTAATTAGCACGTTTTGAATAGCAATGTAGATATTGAAATGAGCTTATTCGCCATTAGCAACAACCTCAGGGTCGAAATCTTTCACCTCTCTTAGAAGTGTTGACATGTTGTGGCACACGTGGAAACCACATTGATCTCCGATCTGTTGTGCGCATGCAAACTTGGTGTCATGATAAAGTTCGTTCTTGCCCTCCTTGTGCCTACCACCCTTTTCCACATATGGGCCCCAAGCCATATTTAAGGCCTTGGTGATTTCACTGAAATCATAATCTTTGGACTTATTGGAGTTAAGGTAGGTAACCCTACTCCACTTAGGTACGATGACTAGGAGAATCCAATGTCGCCTGCGCAGTGGTTATGTAGCGTTAGTACTAAGAACCTTAACTTCAAAAACAATATACACGAAGGGTATTGTCCTCTTACTCTTGGTTGTGTACGCACATGATGTACTCCTTGTCTTGATGGGCCCATAAACACCGGTTGACATAGTCAACCACCTCAGTGAAGCTCTGTCGTAAATTAACCTCATTCACCATGGATGGATCAAGGAACCCAACCTGATTACCATGGCGACGACTCTCGATCCAACACAACCTTAAAATATTTACGTATTAGAACTAATTTAATTAGGAGATATAGTCCAGTTATATCACAAGTATAGAAGGTATGCACTTACAAGGAGTAGCATTTTAGAAGACCAGTGTCCAACTTCCGGATCCTGAAAAGGTCGAAGAGGTCATCAAAGCCTATAGTTATATAGGCAGGCGACGATAGGAACGGCTGGTGGTCGTGATGTCCAACTATGGATGACTCCCTCATTTTCCGCTTGGCATTGCTTAGCTCCATGTATTGCTTATGTAGCTCTCGGCAAACAATACCCATCACAGCTAACACATTGTCCTCCACCAATGGCATGCCTAGCTCAAATTGGGCTGGTGCCCTCACGACCTTCCCCGATTTGCTCACCGGCATCGACGTCGCAGCCTTGCCCCTTTTTGGCTCCGGCGCCAACTCCCCGACCTTCCCCTTGCCACGTTCACGCTTCTGGCACTTGACAAGTGGTGGGGAGCTATCGGCCTTTCTTGTGGTCTTTATTGGAGCCAAGTTTTGAGCTATATCTGCCAAGTCCATATCAGCTCCACCGGGAGAATGAGGTACTGACAATGCCGGTCCACGGGAAGCTTCAATTGATAGCTTAGACTTGGGAGGTGTAAGCTCCGTCGGTCGACTTGGACGAGGAGTCATCTTCACAACTATGTCTTCTTTGGGCCATTGTATGAACGTCTTGCGCGCATCGCCCAAAGTCATGATTTCATCATTTGGGGGCACGGGCAGCGGATAGCCTGACCAGGTGTCCTTTACTGTATCGATGGACACCTTGGCATACCCAGCTAGCAGGTCTGCGCCGTGGACCTTGTCTGTAACCGAGGGCTTGAAAGCCATGCCCTCAGCGACTTCAGGAGCGAAAGTTGGGTGGACTCTCGCTAGTAGGACACACTGTGCTGCGCCCTGCATAAGGTGAAAGTTTGAATTTAATATTGGAATGTGTAAATGTCTTTTATTAGATATGGATCGGATAACAACAATTACCTCGATGTGGTCCACTGCAGCTAGTGGTGCGATCGGGAGACCAGGGGCCGGCACCTCTGTGGATGCACAACTACTCCTATGCTGTGACGGACTCGCGTCGTGTTGTACACGAGGAGTTGGTTGCACAGCAGGTGTTGTGACTCGAGGTATATTCATGTCGGCGAGGACCTTGTTAACCCTTTCTTCCACCCTTGCATTCATGCTAGCTTCTAGTTCTTGAATGACCTCAACCTTAAGTTCGGCCTTCAAACGAGCGTCCCTCTCTTCCTTGGAGACTTTCCGTTTCCTGTATTGGGAGCTGTACTGAGGGAGTCCATGCTTCCAGGGCACATCGCTACCAATTCCCCGAGTTCGGCCAGGATGTTCTTTGGTTCCGAGCGCCTTTGTGAGGATGTCATCTTCGCGCCTCTTCGGCGCGAACTCAACCTCGCTTTGTGAAGCTTGTTCAGCAACCAAGCCCAACTAGAAAAGAAGATAGTCGTTTATACGAACTTGTACTTTATACGAACGGAAATTAGTTAGGTTAAGTAGTGAACTCACCAGTTCCTGATAGACGACGGCATCACTTTTGTTCTCAAATGTGACAGAGCCGTCCAGGTTGACCTTACCCCTTGCCCGCGCCCAGTTGCGAGCTCTTTGTTCAGGGATGTCTGAAAACGGGGCAGGGACATTCGCTGCTGCAGCGGCTTCATCTTCTTGGGCCCATATTGCCTCCTTGCCGATGTACCCTGCGGTGCCCAGCCGATGCGAGTGCTCATTCCGCTGTTGCAGTACGCGATGTGCCTCGCTTGATTCCCTAAACTCTTGGGTGGTCTTGAGAGAGCAGAATTCCTCCCACACCGCTTCGGTTATTTGAGGGTATTCATCGAACGGCGTATGATTGCCAGGCGGGTTGACAAACTCGGTGAAGAGCTTCGACTTCCAATTCTTCCAAGCTTTGCCCATCTTTTGGAATGCCTTCCGCTTGAGCCTATCCTTTGCTTCGGCTGGAAATGTGAACCATTTCTCCATTGCCGTCCAAGCTTGCTCTTTCTCGGCTTCTGTGACCTTCCCGATATCTTTATGGAGGATCCCGAAGTTCTCACGTGCCACTAGCCCGCAGTAGTTAGACCATCTTCCAATGACAGTCCTGGGCGCCGTGGGCCTACCACTAGCGTCAACCTCTCTTATAACTTGCACTGTGGTCGGCCATATATTTTGTGACCGCGGATTTCTACTAGACCTACTTGCACTTGTCCCGCCCGACATCGACGTATGTTGTTCCTGCGGCAATTCTGCAGCACAAACAAAAGGCAATATTTGCTAAGGGGTGCTAGCTAAAATTTATGTGGTCATGTGGTGAAAATTTATCCTATAAATTACCATGAATTTCGGGTTGTTGGACCGCCGTTGTCGCGGGATGACCTTCGGCAACTGCCTCTGTGGCTGGGTTTGCTTCTTCCTGGATCCTCGCAGGTGTTGGGGAGGGCTGGTTTGCGCCGGGCGTTGACATGGTTTAACTTTCGCGAAAAAGATTATAAATTTCCTACCATTAGACTAAATAGCATTAGATCCAATGTAATACGGGGTATACTATGAAAGATATGGCCTCAGTTTTGCTGAGAAATATGCATCAATTACAATCATTTGCATGAAGGGATAAAAAGAGGAAATCATAACATCAAAAGAGCAAGTGCAGAAAATCTGTTCTTATGCATAAAAAAAAGAACAAGTGTAGAGGTATATAACCACTGAATCAATCATGCAAATTTAAAAAACAGCAGCAGCAAGGGTACAGAATTTGCATGATTGACATAAAACAGCAGCAGGAGGAGTATATATGCCACAGGGGTAGCAACAGCAGGGGCAAATTAACTAAAACAACATGTCTAGATATACTCCTCTTATCAATCCAGAAGAAAAGAGCAAGTGCAGAAAATCTGTTCTTATGCATAAAAAAAGAGCAAGTGCAGAAAATCTATTCTTATGCATAAAAAAAGAACAAGTGTAGAGGTATATAACCACTGAATCAATCATGCAAATTTAAAAAACAGCAGCAGCAAGGGTACAGAATTTGCATGATTGACATAAAACAGCAGCAGGAGGAGTATATATGCCACAGGGGTAGCAACAGCAGGGGCAAATTAACTAAAACAACATGTCTAGATATACTCCTCTTATCAATCCAGAAGAAAAGAGCAAGTGCAGAAAATCTGTTCTTATGCATAAAAAAAGAGCAAGTGTAGAAAATCTGTTCTTATGCATAAAAAAAGAACAAGTGTAGAGGTATATAACCACTGAATCAATCATGCAAATTTAAAAAACAGCAGCAGCAAGGGTACAGAATTTGCATGATTGACATAAAACAGCAGCAGGAGGAGTATATATGCCACAGGGTAGCAACAGCAGGGGCAAATTAACTAAAACAACATGTCTAGATATACTCCTCTTATCAATCCAGAAGAAAAGAGCAAGTGCAGAAAATCTGTTCTTATGCATAAAAAAAGAGCAAGTGCAGAAAATCTGTTCTTATGCATAAAAAAAGAACAAGTGTAGAGGTATATAACCACTGAATCAATCATGCAAATTTAAAAAACAGCAGCAGCAAGGGTACAAAATTTGCATGATTGACATAAAACAGCAGCAGGAGGAGTATATATGCCACAGGGGTAGCAACAGCAGGGGCAAATTAACTAAAACAACATGTCTAGATATACTCCTCTTATCAATCCAGAAGAAAAGAGCAAGTGCAGAAAATCTGTTCTTATGCATAAAAAAAGAGCAAGTGCAGAAAATCTGTTCTTATGCATAAAAAAAGAACAAGTGTAGAGGTATATAACCACTCTACACTGGCCATTTAATAAGGAACAAGTGAACAAGTGTAGGGGCAAAAAAATGAACAAGTGTAGATAATCTGTTCTTATTGAGCAATTCATCACTGGCCATTTAATAAGGAACACATTGGGTCGGTTCCGTCCATGGACTACACTGACCTATCCTTTTTCAGCTAAATGTAAACATGATCCACAAAATTCAATAGGTCTAGCAACATATATAGTAGTACACACTCCATGAATGGTTATATGTCCAAATGGCACTTAAATCCACATTCAAGTTGCACTTAACTAACAGTTGCAACCATAGGCAGCAGCATGGGCAAACATAGACAGCAAGGACAAACATAGACAGCAGCAGTTGCACTTAAATCCACATTCAAGATTCACTGCACCAAAATCATGTATATAAAATCTAGCCCCTACATTCATCCAAAACATCCACAGACAACAAATCACATTTAATTCATCTATATAGCAGCACCAATAATCGAAACAACAAATCACATTTCATTCATCTAAACAATGCAATTCATCCATCGAAAAAAAGGAGGAATGGGGGAGGGTGGCGGCATACTTGGAGAAGCGGCGTACTTGGAGACGGCGGCGCAGGCCGTAGTCGTCCTGGATCCTGGTGGCGGCGGCGGAGAGGCAGTGGCGAAGAGGTCGAGGCGGTCGGCGGTGGTCGGGGATCCCGGCGTCGGGGAGGTCGGGGTCGGGGAGGTTGGGGAAGTCGATGGACGGACGGCGGAGAGGACGACCGGCGGCGAGGGCGGCGGTAGAGGCGGCGGCGGAGAGGGCGGAGATGGCGGCAGAGAGGGCAGCGGAGATGGCGGCGGAGAGGGAGGAGGAGAGGTTGAGGCGGCGACGGTGGAGATGGCGGTGGAGAGGACGGCGGAGATGGCGGCAGAGAGGGCAGCGGAGATGGCGGCGGAGAGGGCGGAGGAGAGGTTGAGGCGGCGACGATGGAGATGGCGGTGGAGAGGACGGCGGCGGTCGAGAGAGTGAGTGAGGAGGCGGCGGTGGAGAGGGAGGCGGCGAGGGCGGCGGAGAGGGCGGAGATGGCGGCAGAGAGGGCGGCGGCGAGGAGGGCGGTGGAGAGGGCGGTGGCAATGAGGGTGGTGGAGAGGTCGAGGCGGCGGCGAGGAGGGCGGTGGAGAGGTCGAGGCGGCGGCGAGGAGGGTGGCGGATCTGGATCGAGAGAGAGAGAGAGGCGAGGCGGCGGTCGAGAGAGTGAGTGAGTGAGAGTGGGTGCCGGATCTGGATCGATCTAGAAGATGTCCAACCCTAGGTCAACCCTAGTCAAACTCACCTGTGACGGGCGCCAACTATGTGGCCGTCACAGGTGGCCTCACCTGTGATGGGCGCCAACCGTGGAGCCGTCAAAGGTAAGACCACCTGTGACGGGCCCAACACTCTGGGCCGTCACAGGTGAGGTCACCTGTGACGGCCCTACAGAGCCCGTCACAGGTGAGTTTGCCTAGAGCAATTTTATTTTATTTTATTTCACTTAGTTCTTTTATTTTCCTTAACATATTTTCACATACACTACATATTTTTTTATACTTAATTATTTTATTTCACTAACAGTAGTAATTGCACTTCATTATTATACTACTTTAATTATTTTATTTCCAATGCTTATACTTGCTTAATTATTTTATTTCACTTCTAGTGGGTGCTTCACTTAATTATTTTATTTGACTATTTCATAAGCAATATACTATTGATCATTGCGAACATATTAGAGTCATACAGATAACAGACATGTAGACATAAACTACGTACATAAATTACAAAAATAATCCTTCCTCATGGTCGACACGTGCATATTGAACTTCATCTTCTTCTTCCTCCTCTTCTAGAGGTATTTCTTGACCTATGCCGTGGACGTGCTGGTTGTAATCATCCTCGTCTGCAATGTTGTCCAATCCAACAATTCTCCTTTTCCCTTCACGAACAACATGTAGTTTCTTGTTACACGGGTCAACTATGTCGAACACTTGAACAACTTGTTTGGCGAGAACGAACGGTTCATCCTTGTACGCGTTGTTAGCCAAGTTGACAGTGGTGAAACCTTCATTGTCAACTTTTACATTGCGAAGATCGACCCATCGACAACGAAACAACGGGACTTTGAACTTCAAGTAATCTAGCTCCAATATTTGCTCAACTTTACCATAGTATTGATCACGACGACCACCGTCACTAGCAGCCTCGATGCGTAACCCACTGTTCTGCACTGTGCATTTGCTGTCTTGCTTTACCGTGTGAAAGGTGTATCCATTTATGTCATATCCTTGCCAGGTGGTGGCACTCCATTCAGGACCCTGTGACAACCACTGAAGTGTTTCACTAGACAAGTTCTGCAACCTGGCAATTCGGTTCTTCAGCCACTCGTTGAAAGAAGACATGTGCTTATTCCTGACCCAACTCTCTGATCGGCCTGGGTTCTCTTGTCGGATAACTGCAAGGTGTTCGTCAACGTACGGCACCACCTCAGTCATATGCTGTAGTACCGTGAAATGAGCTTTATCGTACACCTTCCGATCCAACCTAATAGTCTTTCTTCCAACAGTACCAACACCGTCAAGCCTCCCTTCGTGATGAGATCGTGGTAATCCAATTGAAGATGTTTCTGACATGTAGTCCACACAAAATTCGATGGCCTCTTCGGTGGTGTAACTCTCGATGATACTCCCCTCGGGGTGTGAACGGTTCCGTACATAACCCTTAAGGATCCCCAGGTACCTTTCGCAAGGATACATCTGCGTCATGAATGCTGGACCACAGCACTTTGTTTGCCTCACAAGGTGCACCGGAAGATGTTCCATTATGTCAAAGAAAGTTGGAGGAAAGTACATCTCAAGATGACATAGGGTTCTCACAAGTTCTGCCTGTAGTTCATCTAGTCCCTCGGGATCAATGATCTTCTGGCCGATTGAATGGAAGAAGGAACACAACCGCTGGATCGTGTGTCGCACCTTAGGAGGCAAAATATTCCTTATTGCAACGGGCAACAGCTGTGTGATAAGAACGTGGCAATCATGCGACTTCATTCCAACCAACTTAAGATCTTGCAGTGAAACGAGCCTACTAATTCTTGATGAGTAACCAGATGGAACCTTTATACCACTCAAACATGTTAGCAAATCAATCTTCTCTTCTTTCGAGAGAGTGTAGCAGGCTGGAGGAAGGTAAACCCTGCCGGATTCTGTGGTTATGGGATGTAGCTCCGACCGAACACCCATATCTTCCAGATCTCGTCGGGCGTTGAGACCATCCTTTGTAGTACCTGGGTTAAGCAGTAATCCCATTAAACTCTCGCATACATTCTTCTCGACATGCATCAAATCTATGCAGTGGCGAACTTCAAGATCCTTCCAGTATGGTAGTCTCCAAAATATTGACTTCTTTTTCCACATGCTCCTCTCTTTTGTCTTTTGTTTTTCCACATGCTCCTCTGTTTTTTTCTTCGATGTGCTCTTCTCTTTTCCCTTTCCAACTTTCCTCTTTTTTCCAAACTCGTTGGTTATTCCCATCACTAAGTTGTGCACCTCTGTCCCTGTTAGCTCTGTCGGGGGTCCGGCTGTATCTCTGTGTCCATTGAAATTCTTTCTCATATTCCTATACGGGTGATACCTTGGGAGAAATCTCCTGTGACCCATGTAGACCGTCTTGTGTGAATGCTTCAACCATTTGCTTCTTGTTTCCTCCATACACTCCGAACACGCCCATTTCCCTTTCACAGTTTGGCCAGAAAGGTTGCCAAGGGCCGGATAATCGTTGATGGTACAAAACAGCATCGCATGGAGGTTGAAATACTCTTGTGCATATGCGTCCCATGTTCGTGTGCCCTCATTCCATAGCCTTTCGAAGTCATCGATTATCGGTTCAAGGAACACATCGATATCGTTGCCAGGTTGTCTCGGTCCTTGAATGAGCATGGCAAGCATAATGTACTTTCTTTTGAAACACAACCAGGGAGGAAGGTTATAGTTAACAAGCAGAACTGGCCATGTACTGTGATGACTGCTCAAATCACCAAAAGGATTAATGCCGTCCGTACACATTGCGAAACGCATGTTTCTTGGGTCATTTGAGAATTCCTGGTAAATCCTATCGATTGTCCTCCACTGTACTGAATCTGCTGGGTGCCTCAGCATAGTATCGACTTTCCGTTCTTCGGCATGCCAGCGCACAAGCTTAGCTTGTTCCTTGTTCGCAAACATTCTCTTCATGCGCTCCGCAATTGGGAGATACCACACCACCTTTGCTAGGCCTCCCCTCTTTGACTTACTTCCTTCACCTTCACTCTTTGCTCGTTTGTATCTTGATGCCCCACAGATAGGGCAGACATCCAAGTCAGCGTATTCCTTGTAATACAAAATGCAGTCGTTCGGACATGCATGAATTCTTCTGACCTCCAGGCCCAACGGACATAATACTTGCTTCGCTTCATATGTCGTCTGAGGTAAATTGTTCCCCTCTGGCAACAGATCCTTTAACAGCTCAAGGAGTTCTGTAAAACTCTTGTCTGACCAGCCATTACTAGCCTTAAGCTTCATGAGTTCCAACACGCATGACAACTTGCTGTGCTTCGACTTGCATCCATCATACAACGGCATCTGGCAATCTTCCACCATCTTACTAAACTTCTCATAATTTCTGTCGTTGTCCTCTGCGTCTTCAATGTCATGCAACATTGTAGATAGACATTGAGTGTCCAAATCTATGGTCTCTCCACCTAAAGGAGAAGGTACGAACATGCCTTCTCGAGCTGCGGCGGTGTTCTCTACATCCTGATCCAACACTTCTTCAGCTGCGACATCAGGCGCCTCTTGCTCTCCATGCTTGGTCCAGCAGGTATATTTCTTCATGAATCCATTCATTATCAAATGAGCATGCACTTCATCCTTGTCTTCGATCATCTGTTCATTCTTACAGTCCCTACATGGGCACAACATGTGCATGCTCATCCTACTTTTTCTGTCATTATCCGCAAATGTGACAAATTCAGTGACCCCCTCTCTATACTCGGTAGACGAACGATGCGCATAGTACATCCATCTACGATCCATCTGAAATCAACAACATACGAAGAAAAATAAATGATGATCGATATGTTGAGAATGAATGGAGAATAATGTGTTTTTTACCTTGAATTTTAGCAAAAAATCGCCCCCCTTGCCCTCCCAACCGATTTGTGAACAGTACAATGGTCGGGATGGAAAGCAGTTGGCAGTTTGGGGGTATTTATAGACCCAACACACCTCAAACGGGTTAGATAAAAAAAGCCCGTCAAAGGTATTGCTCATACCTTTGACGGGCTTCTATTCAACGGCCCGTCACTGGTATCCGCTCACCTGTGACGGGCCAGAAATGAAAGCCGTCACAGGTGGCGGCCCATCACCTCTGACGGCTTCTAATGTATCGGCCCGTCACAGGTGAGGGGATACCAGTGACGGGTTGGAAGCAAAACTCGTCACTGGTATACCTCTGACGGGTTTTCCTTTCGGCCCGTCACAGGTGAGGGGATGTCACGCCCTAAAAATCGACTAAATTAAAAATGCATATTTTAAATCATTTTTAGAAATTATTTTAAAAGCCTACAAGCTAAACCCTAATTTTCTAGGAAAATTTTCAACATAAAAATGAGCTAGATAAAATTTTATTAAATACTATGCTTGCTCCTCTATTTTCTAGATTTTTCTGGGAATTATTTGAGCAAGGGAAGTATTTTTAATAATTGAAACAACATTTCACAAATTATTTTATTTAAAAAAAAACCCCTCCTCTCTAGGCACTGACATGTGGGGCCCACATGTCATGCCTTTCTTCAACCTCCAGCCGGCCTCAGGCCGAGCCCAAGCCGGCCGACCGCGCCCCCTTCTCCTCTCAAATCCGCTCCAATCCGACCCCGTTTCTTCCGGATTTTTGAGGGGTTTTGATCCTCTCGTTCTCCTCTATCTTTTCCCCCAAGAATCGGAGCAATCCGTTGAGTATCCTCTCCGAATCAAATTCGTTTTCGAGTTTATCTCCAAAACCGAGTTTTGATTTTCTCGGATCGATTTCTTGCGGGAGGAGTTCGATCTCTTCAATCCAATGCTATAAATAGGACCACCTCGTCGTCCTCTTTCGTTTGCCCCCTCTCCCGAGCTCTCCCGTGCCTCCTAGTCGCCGCGCCGCCGCCTTTTAGCCCGCCGCCGCCGCCGGCCGTCTTCGGCTGCGCCGCCGCACCGCCTCCGCCGTGGCCGCCGCTTGCCGCCATCGCCAAGAGGTGCGTCAAGGGGTGGAGAAGCCCGGCCGCCCGTCCCCCTTCGTCGCCGGCCGCCGTAGCTCGCCGTCGCCGCGCAAGCCGAGCCGCCGCCGTTGCCCTCTCGTCGCTGGCCGTCGTCGTTCGCCGTTAGGCTCGAGGGTGAGTACCGTTGGGTTCGTCTCGTCGTCCTCTACGTGTACATGTCCTCCAAAGCCCCGGCCGACCGTCCTAGCTCCGGCGAGGTCGCCAACCCTAGCCGGCCGGCCATTGCTGACGTCAGCATGACGTCATCTTTATCTTTTTCCCGATTTTCTAATAGATTAAATCTTCGGAAAATCATAACTAAATAACCGTAGATCCGTTTCAGGTGGTTCAAGTTGCTAAATTTTTCTAAAATCAAGATCTACATGTTAAAAATATTCACATGTACTGTTTATGCTTGATTTTGTACTGTTTTGTTGATTTTTGTTTAATTGCTTTAGTTTCCGACGTTCCGGAGGAGAGCGTTTCCGTTGAGGAAGGTTCCGAAGCGTTTGCGGAAGCCCAAGGCAAGTCACACAGATCCCAAACAACCCTTTGAGCATGTTGAACCCGTTTAAAGCTATTATTTTATTTCAACTATGCATTGTTTTCGAATGTCATCGGGTGGTGAACCTTTCCCAATTAATTAATGGCCGAAGATGATCTTATTTTCCTATGGGTTATAATTTGATTAGCATGAACCTTATATATTGGATTGGTTCAGCTAAATGCTATATGTAAGTTTGCTTAGCCATGCTTAGAAACATTAGCTAACTAAAGGGATTAATTATAAACTATGTTACATTATTATTATTAATGATGGTTACATCAAATGGTAGCTCACGATGGTTAATCGTGTGATTTTAATTAATTGATAATTAAAACCTGGTTAAGGTGGGTTGTGAGCATATGGTTTTGATGGTTGTGCTCATGACAATTAAGGACCGGTTCGCGAGCTACTGTTGTGAAACATTTATCGTGCCAGCCACAAGCCAGCGTGGGCAACGGCTTTATCTTTTGTATAGCGTGATTCATCATAGTGCGCCAGACTGAGAAGTGGCGAGAAGTCCACGGGGGTCGCTGGGGAGTCCATGCCTTGTTTATAAGGGGGTGATTATGATCCAGGAAAGGTGCGCTGTAATGGGTTATGTTGTGCAAGGGGTATTGTCACAACTCCTTTCCGAGGTACCGTGGTGGTATTGAGGCACATGGTGACATGATGTGGGGTTGTGTCTTGTGGGTACAGTGGTACACCTCTGATCAGAGTTTAATCTATTCGAATAGCCGTACCCGCGGTTATGGGTGAGTTGAGCAATGTTTTTCGTGATTAGTTCTCACACTACTTATTAATGGTGATAATGTGTTAACTAATTTGACTCCTGGTTTGGAATGGATAATTCCTGGTTTGGAGGTTTAATTTGTTCAACTGGGGTTGGTTGTTCAAATGTGGTTGGGCCTGTACAACATGGGTGTGTTGTATGGTGTTTATTTAATATTGATTAATTATTCAACAGTTTTTACTGTTCTCTTAAATATTTCTTAAATGCTGTTTCTGCAAATGAGCTATATTATGCCATCCTTTGTTATCCTGTGCACTTGCATATTTACTGTGTGGCTTGTTGAGTATGTCATATGCTCATTCTTGCAATATTCATTCATCAGAAGAGGAGTATCTCAGTGAAGGTGATGATCTGGAGGATTAGGCTTGTTCTTGGTTAAGTTGCCTGTGGAGTGGAGTCGCCATAGCTGTTCCGTAGTTTGTTATAGTTTTATTTTCCGCTGCGTAGAATGTTATTCTTTGAGAGGAACTATCTACCTCTGTAATCTTTTATTAATTGCGAATATTAAATAGTTATTTATTTGTACTCTATTATTAATTTGTCATTGTGTGCCTTGGTTGATTCCTGGACGAGGGTTTAACACACATGTAAGCGTTTGGAATTTTGGATAGAAATTCCGGGCGTGACAAGTTGGTATCAGAGCCACCTTGACCGTAGGATAAGCCAAATGGTAAACCTTAAGTAGCCTTCAAAATGTTGAAAAAAATAGAACTGCTCTTCTCTATTCTCTTACAAATTAATTAAGTTGGCAGCACATGCAAGGTTATGCACAAAATTTATTTAATTCAATTTCTTTTCTTTTAAAAGCAAAAAGTTGTTCTTCTCAAAATGTTCCTTATTCCGCTTTAGTAAACTTCATTGATTGGTCGGCACTGTACATCTATTATGGTATCGATTTAATCATGTTGGCACTAGTACTACTCATCCCTTTTAATGGTGACATTGTACCGTGCTTATAGTAGGTCTTAAGTATTTTGGTTTTATTTTATTCACTTGTTCAAACTGATTTGTCTCTGTTCAAAAGTTAAATTCAAAAAGAAAAATATATAAAATAGCTTTGTATGTGTCTTTTCTTTTATTTTCTTCCTTTTTGGTCAAAATCAATTAAGTCTAGTTGGTGCAGTTAACTTAAAAATATGCATTAATACTTCTCTTCTATGTTTCTTTAGATGCCGCCCCATTCACCGAGAAATTTGATCAAGGTGTTAGGATTCGTCAGGGAGCTGAGGTTGATGGCTTTTGAGGTAGGTTATGAAGTTGCTCCCGAGTATCGCCAGATTTCCCATGACCCCAACGAGGAGAAGTGTCGTGTTCGTGTGACGTTGGCTAGTGATCGTGAAGACCTTCCGTCCATTAAGTTCGAAGCTGGAGGAAGATCGTACAGCCATGCTTGTCAAGAAGCAGCTTTGGTGGCCATTGGAGAGTTGCGTCAACGCTTTGAAGAAGAGTTGGATTCATCAGCTTTCCAGTATCATCCTCACAAGCCTTATGGTCAAGACTATGGAACCTATACCTGTCCTGATGGTGAAGAGAGTGCCACTCTGATGCATGCGGTGCATATGCTTAGTGCTATGGATGCAGTAAGTGTGGAGCGAGATAAAGCAGCTCATGACAGGGAAAACTGGAATCGAGGCAAGATTTGCAAGTTGGAGAGCAAGGTGTACCGTCTACAGAAGGAATTAGCTGAACTTAAAGGAGAAACGCCGCCGCCAACACCCAAGCTTCGCCTCATCGCAAGAAAGAGAACCTGTCCGCCACCTCGTCTCCAGTTAGCTTCGAAGATTCGCGTGATGGGTGAAGCTGTGCCCGATCGTGCTGAACCTGTCATCGACATCATAAGTGATGAGGAAGAAGAGGAAGACCCTGAAGAAAGAGAGCCAGCTACTCCAGAGGAAGAAGATCCATCGCTTCGTTCCGACGCAAGGCGGGATTAGTCGCTTAGTTAGATCGTTGCCATAGTTCGCTGTGTTAGATTGCTTGTTTAAGTTTGCTTGTGAGTGTGTGGGTTTTAGTTGTTGCTTACATCATTGGTGGGATGTAACAGCATGAGTCTAGTTCTTTGCTTGTCAGAGTGTAAGATAGTTGGTGAGATAGTGTTAATGCAACTTAAATGTAATCATACACAGTTAAGAGCAATATAGAATTTAAATTAATTAAATAACTCCGTTCTAAGGGTGTCTCTCTGTCGTTCTTTCCTGTTGTCTCTGCTTATCGTCAGATGGTGAACACGCGCACTGGAAGTGGAAGTGGAAGTGGAAGTGGAGCTACTAACAATGGAGGAGATCCCACGCTAGCTCAGATTCTGGCCCAACAAACACAACTGATCAATCTGTTAGTGCAGCAGGCAAATAATCAGAACCAGAATCCACCCCCACCTCCCCAAAACAAGCTGGCAGATTTCTTACGTGTGAGACCCCCTACCTTTTCAAGCACTACCAATCCAGTAGAAGCAGGAGATTGGTTGCATGCGGTAGAGAAGAAGTTGGATTTGATCCAGTGTACTGAGCAGGAGAAAGTTTCTTTTGCTTCGCATCAATTGCATGGTCCTGCTGCTGAATGGTGGGATCATTTTCGCCAAGGCAGGGCTGAAGGAGAGCCTATTACGTGGCAGGAATTCACGGCCGCTTTCAAGAAGACTCATATACCAACGGGTGTTGTAGCTCTAAAGAAGAGAGAATTTAGAGCACTCAACCAGGGATCTCGTTCGGTCACCGAGTACCTCCATGATTTCAACCGTTTAGCTCGTTATGCTCCGGAGGATGTTCGCACCGATGAAGAACGTCATGAGAAGTTCTTGGAGGGACTGAATGATGAGTTGTCTTATGCCTTGATGTCTACAGATTTCCGGGATTTCCAGCAGTTGGTGGACAAGGCGATTCGTCAAGAAGACAAGTATAACCGGATGGAGCAGAAGAAGCGCAGGGCTGCCCAATTCAAGGCACAACAGGGCAGTAACCAGAGGCCGCGTCTCGTTACTGGACCTCAAGCTCCATCGTACCCTCCAGGAGGATCTTCATCAGTTATCCGCCCCCAACGCCAGTTCTACAACAACAATACTGGTAATCGTGGTAATGACAACCGCAACATGGTTGCTCGTCCTGCAGCAACTTCAGCTCAGAACCAGCCCGTCAGGAAGGAACAGGGAAGCAAGCCAGTGGTGTGCTTCAATTGTGGTGATCCAGGACATTATGCTGATAAGTGTCCTAAGCCCCGGCGCGTGAAGAACGCTCCAGCCCCGAACAACTCCAATGTTCCAGCACCGAAGGCACGTGTTAATCATGTTGCAGCAGCAGAAGCTCAGAATGCACCAGATGTGGTTTTGGGTACGTTTCCTGTTAACTCTATACCCGCAACTGTGCTTTTTGATTCCGGTGCTACACATTCCTTTTTGTCTAAAAGTTTCGCGAGCAATCATGGGATGGAAGTTGTTAGTCTTGGGAGACCTTTACTAGTTAATACCCCAGGCAATCAAGTAAGTTCGACACAGTATTGTCCTTCCGCTACTATAGAAATAGAAGAAGTTCCTTTCCCATCCTCGCTTATCTTGCTAGAATCCAAAGATCTAGATGTTATCTTAGGGATGGACTGGTTATCTCGTCACAGAGGAGTTATAGATTGTGCCAACCGTAAGGTGACTTTAACCAGTAGCAATGGGGAAACCGTTTCTTTCTTTGCGTCCTCTCCTAAATCTCATGGTGTGATCTTAAACCAAGTTGCTCTACAAGAGATCCCCATAGTACAAGACTACCCAGACGTGTTTCCCGAGGATTTGCCAGGTATGCCACCTAAGAGAGACATAGAGTTTTGGATAGACTTGGTACCGGGAACCAACCCTATCCATAAGAGACCATACAGAATGGCAGCTAATGAGTTAGCTGAAGTGAAGAGACAGGTGGATGATTTGCTTCAGAAAGGATACATCAGACCCAGTACTTCGCCATGGGGAGCCCCAGTCATCTTTGTGGAGAAGAAAGATCATACTCAGAGAATGTGCGTGGATTATCGAGCGTTGAATGAGGTTACTATCAAGAATAAGTATCCTCTACCCAGAATTGATGACCTGTTTGATCAACTGGAAGGTGCTACAGTTTTCTCCAAGATAGATCTCCGTTCTGGATATCATCAACTTCGAATCCGTGAGGAAGATATACCAAAGACCGCCTTCACAACTCGGTATGGTTTGTTCGAATGTACCGTTATGTCATTTGGACTCACTAATGCCCCAGCCTTTTTCATGAATCTGATGAACAAGGTGTTTATGGAATATCTGGATAAGTTTGTTGTGGTGTTTATTGATGACATTCTTATTTACTCTAAGACGAAGGAAGAACATGAAGAGCATCTTCGTCTAGCTTTAGAGAAACTACGTGAGCATCAGCTTTATGCCAAGTTCAGTAAATGTGAATTTTGGTTGTCCGAAGTAAAGTTTCTTGGTCATGTCATCTCGTCTGGAGGAGTGGCAGTAGATCCAAGCAATGTGGAGTCAGTGTTAAGTTGGAAGCAACCCAAGACGGTTTCAGAAATTCGTAGTTTCCTTGGACTTGCTGGGTATTACCGCAGGTTTATTGAGAACTTTTCAAAGATCGCCAGACCAATGACTCGTCTGCTTCAGAAGG
This sequence comes from Oryza meridionalis, assembly GCA_000338895.3. Taxonomy (NCBI): domain Eukaryota; kingdom Viridiplantae; phylum Streptophyta; class Magnoliopsida; order Poales; family Poaceae; genus Oryza; species Oryza meridionalis. Next base: position 5,168,665 of record CM002531.2, read on the forward strand.
AAGTGAAGTACAAGTGGACGGAGGATTGTGAACAAAGTTTCCAAGAACTGAAGAAAAGGCTAGTGACTGCGCCTGTGTTAATTTTGCCTGATTCGAGGAAAGGTTTCCAAGTGTATTGTGATGCATCCCGACTTGGTTTGGGTTGTGTGTTGATGCAAGAAGGAAAGGTGGTTGCCTATGCATCTAGGCAATTACGTCCTCATGAGAATAACTACCCAACGCATGACCTAGAGTTGGCAGCTGTGGTGCATGCATTGAAGATTTGGCGTCATTATCTTTTCGGTAACCGTACAGAGATATATACGGATCATAAAAGTTTGAAGTACATTTTCACTCAACCTGATTTGAACATGCGTCAGCGAAGATGGTTAGAGTTGATTAAAGATTATGATATGGAGATCCACTATCACCCGGGAAAAGCAAATGTTGTAGCCGATGCTCTTAGCAGGAAAAGCTACTGTAATATGTCAGAAGGTCGACGTTTACCTTGGGAGTTATGCCAATGTCACACCCTGATTTTCGTCTTAGGATTTATAAATTATTTAATAAATTATTAATAGAATTTATATTAAATGTTCATTAATTTACAAGTGAAGTTAAATGTGGGAAATAAAATTTCTTAAATATAAAGCATGGATGGATTTAATTTTTATTAAATTCTCCATGGTTAATTATACTCTCTGGAATTTTCTCGGATTTTTCGGAGCTAAATTATTAATTTTTTAATCATACAAAGAAAAGTTCAGCAATTATTTAAAAATTAAAATAATCATATAATGAGCTAATTACAATTGTTAAGTGCTTTTCTTGTTTAAAATCCTTAAATTATAAATTGTTGTTTAAAAAGGAATTACTAGAAACAATTTTAAAAGTTTAAAAGAGAAGATCTTTTTTTTAATTTGCTAAATCTCAATATAAAAATGAGCTAGATAAAATTTTAATAAATACTTTGCTTGTTCTTCTATTTTCTAGAATTTTCTGGGAATTATTTGAGCAAGGGAAGTATTTTTAATAAATGAAACATCATTTCACGAATTATTTTAATTGGAAAAAGTTTTTAAATCCCCTCCTGGGCCGTTGGGCCGATTTCGGCCCAACTCCTCTCTCTCTCCCCGCGCGCGGCCCAAGCCGGCCCAGCCAAGCCGAGCCGCCGCCGCCTCTCCTCTCTCCAGCCGCTGACATGTGGGGCCTACATGTCAGGGTCGTCCCCTACCTCCGGCCGCCGCCGCGCAAGCCGCCCGACCGCGCCGTTTTCCCCCTCCAAATCCACCTCAATCCGACCCCGATTCCTCCGGGTTTTTGAGGGGTTTTGTTCCTCTCGTTCTCCTCTTTCTTTTCCCCCAAGAATCAAAGCGAATCGTTGAGTATTCTCTCCGAATCGAATTCGTTTTGATTTTATCCCTAAAACCGAGTTTGATTTCTTCCCGAATCGATTCCTCTCGTTTGGAGCTCGATCTCTCCGATCCAATGCTATATAAAGCATCCCCTCGTCGTCCTCTTTCGTTTGCCCCATCTCCCGTCCTCTCTCGTGCCCCGTAGCGCCGCCGCGACGTGCTCCAAGTCCGCCGCCGCCGCCGGTCGTCTTCGGCAACGTCGCCGCGCCGTCTCCGCCGTCGCCGCCGCTTGCCGTCATCGCCAAAAGGTGCGCCGTGGTGAGAGGAACCTTGGCCGCCCCTCCTTTTTCGCCGCGGACCACCGGAGCTCGCCGCCGCCGTCCAACCCGAGCCGCCGCGCCGCTTCTTCTTGTCGCCGGCCGCCGTCGTGCACCGTTTGTTGTCGTGGTGAGTACCATCGGGTTCGTCTCGTTGTCCTCTACGCGAAGGTGTCCTCCGTTTCCGCGGCCGACCTCCCTAGCTCCGGCGAGCTCTCCAACCTGAGCCGGCCGCTGTTGCCGACGTCAGCATGACGTCATCTCTAGAGCTGACGTCATCAGGGCTGACGTCATCGTCCCTTTTTCCTTTTCCTTTTTCCTTTTTTCTAATAGTTTAAATCTTTGGAAAATCATAACTAAATAACCGTAGATCCGTTTTAGGTGGTTCAAGTTTCTAAATTCTTCTAAAATAAAGATCTACATATTAAAATTGTCCATAAATTGAATTAAATTTATTTAATTCTTTTTAAATGGGCTTTAATTAGATTTGATCTTGTAAAATTCATAATAAATTCATTTGAAGTCAGAATGAGGTCGTTCAAGTCTCATAATTCATCTAAAATTATGATCTACATGTTTGTTTACTTTTTATGTACTGTTTATTTGGTTTTTATTAGTCTTTTTCTTCGTTTTGCGTGTTAGCTTGTCGTTTCCGTCGTTGCGAAGGTTTGTGAGTGCGTCGGAAGTGATCAAGAAGATTAATTGAAGACCGATTATTGCAAGGCAAGTCACACAGATCCTAAACACAATCCTTTGAGCATGTTGATCCTATATTTAAATTCTCTATTTATTTCAACTGTGCATTTATTTTCGAATGTCACCGGGTGGTGTGAACCTATTCCTTTGTTATGGCCAATTTGCATTGAATGCTCTATTCCTTGATACCTTGGGTAATAAATTGATTAGCTTGAACCTTATATATTGGATTGGTTCAGCTAAATGCTATATGTAAGTTTGCTTAGCTATGCTTAGAAACATTAGCTAACTAAAGGGGTTAATTATAAACTATGTTATATTATTATTAATTAGGGTTACATTTAATGGTAGCTCACGATGGTTAATCGTGTGATGTTAATTAATTGATAATTAAAACCTGGTTAAGGTGGGTTGTGAGCACATGGTTTTGAAGGTCGTGCTCATGGCAATTAAGGACCGGTTCGCGAGCTACTGTTGTGAAACATTTACCGTGCCAACCACAAGCCAGCGTGGGCAACGGCTTTATCTTTTGTATAGCATGATTCATTATGGTGTGCCAGACTGAGAAGTGGCGAGAAGTCCATGGGGGTCGCTGGGGAGTCCATGCCTTGTTTTATAAGGGGGTGATTATGATCCAGGAATGGTGCACTGTGGTGAGTTGTGTTGTGCAGAGGGTATTGTCACAGCCTCTATTCGGGTACTTTCCAGTATCGCGACGCATGGTAGACATGATGTTGAGGCTGTGTCTTGTGGGTACAGTGGTACACCTTTGGCCAGAGTAAAACTATTCGAATAGCCGTGCCCGCGGTTATGGGCGAGTTGAGCAATGTTTTTCGTGATTAGTCTCACACCTCTCACAATAATTATTGATGCTATAATTGGTAATATTTGCTTAGCTCCTGGTTTGGAGTTAGGTCTGTACAGCCGGGTATGGTTGTTCAGGATGGTTGGGCCTGTGCAGCATGGGTGTGCTGTTCAGTGTTGATTAAAATTTCTGATTAATTACTCTACTGTTTTATTTCTCTTAAATGTTTTGCTAAATGCTGCTTTTGCAAATGAGCCTATATTATGCCATCCTTTGGTATCCTTGTGCACTTGCATATTTGCTGTGTGGCTTGTTGAGTATGTCATATGCTCATTCTTGCAATAATCAATCAACCTCAGTTGAAGAAAAAGGATCCAGAAGGAGAAGACGTTTGGCTTATACCCCAGTTGAGCTGCCTGTGGGAGTGGAGTTGAAGCCATCGTTAGACCGTTATTCCCCTGCTGTTTTCTTTTCTTTTGTAAGTGTGTAACGTTATTATTATGATGGATTTGTATATTAAATTGTCTGTTTGTGTACCTCGGCTGATTCCTGGACGAGGATTTTATGCACAAATAAGTTCGGAAATTACTAGTGAATTTCTGGGCGTGACAAGTTGGTATCAGAGCCATCTTGACTGTAGGATAAGCCAAATGGTCAAACCTTAAGGACAAATTTTCTGAAAACATGATTTGTGAAAATTTTCCTTTCTTCCTTCTCTAGAATTCTTTGAAAATCATTTTATTGTTCTCTCCCCTCCTGCTTTCAACTTGAAGTAGTTGTTAAACTTGATGGAGAAACTCGAAGACGTCTATATGGTTCACTTATGGAGGTTAAGTCAAGTGGAGCGACGAATAAGAAGGTGATGGTTGCACCGAAGTGTTCAGCTGTCAAGATAGAGTGAAGTTTGGAACCTATTTTAGCACCTATACCACCAAAGTGACTTTGAAGAATAGTTAGTAGGGTAGAACGCTGTTGTTTGCTTTGTGTGTAGGTATGGTTGCATTCCCGTCATTGGAGTAGTCCAATGATGAGCGTGTAACTGTACTAGGTTGCTTGCTTAATCAACTTGAACAATATAATGGTTTACACACATCAGATCAGTGTTAAACTGGTTAAGGTCTTGTCTTTAGTGTAACCTCTCTCTCTCTATCTTCTCTAATATGCAACAGATGGTGAACACTCGCGCTAGTGGAAGTGGAAACAATAACAATGAAGAGAACCCAACTCTTGCTCAAGTGCTGGCTCAACAGACCCAATTGATCAACCTGTTAGTGCAGCAAATGCAGAACCAGCAAGGGAACAACAATGTCAATGCTCCACCGCCGCAGAACAAGTTAGCTGATTTTCTTCGTGTGAGGCCGCCTACCTTCTCTAGCACTACCAACCCAGTAGAAGCAGGTGATTGGCTACACGCTGTTGAGAAGAAGTTGGAACTGCTCCAGTGCACAGATCAGGAGAAAGTTGTTTTCGCCTCACATCAGTTGCAAGGATCTGCATCAGAATGGTGGGATCATTTCCGGATGAATAGAGCAGAAGGACAACCAATCACTTGGGCGGAGTTCACTGAGGCATTCAAGAAGACACACATACCTGCAGGTGTTGTTGCTTTGAAGAAGCGTGAGTTCCGGGCGCTTAAGCAAAAGGATCGTACCGTGACGGAATATCTTCATGAGTTTAATCGTCTAGCACGCTATGCTCCAGAAGATGTGCGCACTGACGAGGAAAGGCAGGAAAAGTTTTTGGAAGGCTTAAAGGATGAGCTGTCAGTTATGTTAATCTCTCATGACTATGAGGATTTTCAGGAGTTGGTTGACAAAGCAATTCGACTGGAAGATAAGAAGAACAAGATGGACAATCGAAAGAGAGGAAGGATTGTTTTCCAGGAGACACAGGGTAGTAGCCAGAGGCAGTGTATCAAGCCACTCCAAATTGGTGAATCTTTTTCCGCTGGTCAAGGACAGTCGCAACAGTTGAACATCGGTGGTGAGAACAAATCAGAGACTAATGAAAGCAATGAAGTTAACAACGAGCAAGCTAATCAGTCGGTGCCAGTTCAGCAGGACCAGTCTCAAGAAAATAACGGTAATGGAAGTAAGCAGCAGGTGTGTTTCAACTGTTATGAACCAGGTCACTTTGCAAGAAAGTGTCCGAAGCCAAAGCCTCAGCAGCCGCAAGGTCAAGTCAACAACATTGTCGTCACAGGAGCCAATGCAGTGCCAGTTGCGTCTTCAAGGGTTGCGTCTTCAAGTGTTACTGCTCAGCCACCAGTCTCAAAGCAGCAGTAGTTTTCCTTAATGCCTTAGAATAATTATTGGAGTTATGGAATAAGATAGACTGCAGTTTACCTGTGCCCTTGTTTCTTTCTAGCCGTTCCGAATCTCGGGACGAGATTCTTTGTAAGGGGGGTAGATTTGTCACACCCTGATTTTCGTCTTAGGATTTATAAATTATTTAATAAATTATTAATAGAATTTATATTAAATGTTCATTAATTTACAAGTGAAGTTAAATGTGGGAAATAAAATTTCTTAAATATAAAGCATGGATGGATTTAATTTTTATTAAATTCTCCATGGTTAATTATACTCTCTGGAATTTTCTCGGATTTTTCGGAGCTAAATTATTAATTTTTTAATCATACAAAGAAAAGTTCAGCAATTATTTAAATATTAAAATAATCATATAATGAGCTAATTATAATTGTTAAGTGCTTTTCTTGTTTAAAATCCTTAAATTATAAATTGTTGTTTAAAAAGGAATTACTAGAAACAATTTTAAAAGTTTAAAAGAGAAGATCTTTTTTTTAATTTGCTAAATCTCAATATAAAAATGAGCTAGATAAAATTTTAATAAATACTTTGCTTGTTCTTCTATTTTCTAGAATTTTCTGGGAATTATTTGAGCAAGGGAAGTATTTTTAATAAATGAAACATCATTTCACGAATTATTTTAATTGGAAAAAGTTTTTAAATCCCCTCCTGGGCCGTTAGGCCGATTTCGGCCCAACTCCTCTCTCTCTCCCCGCGCGCGGCCCAAGCCGGCCCAGCCAAGCCGAGCCGCCGCCGCCTCTCCTCTCTCCAGCCGCTGACATGTGGGGCCCACATGTCAGGGTCGTCCCCTACCTCCGGCCGCCGCCGCGCAAGCCGCCCGACCGCGCCGTTTTCCCCCTCCAAATCCACCTCAATCCGACCCCGATTCCTCCGAGTTTTTGAGGGGTTTTGTTCCTCTCGTTCTCCTCTTTCTTTTCCCCTAAGAATCAAAGCGAATCGTTGAGTATTCTCTCCGAATCGAATTCGTTTTGATTTTATCCCTAAAACCGAGTTTGATTTCTTCCCGAATCGATTCCTCTCGTTTGGAGCTCGATCTCTTCGATCCAATGCTATATAAAGCATCCCCTCGTCGTCCTCTTTCGTTTGCCCCATCTCCCGTCCTCTCTCGTGCCCCGTAGCGCCGCCGCGACGTGCTCCAAGTCCGCCGCCGCCGCCGGTCGTCTTCGGCAACGTCGCCGCGCCGTCTCCGCCGTCGCCGCCGCTTGCCGTCATCGCCAAAAGGTGCGCCGTGGTGAGAGGAACCTCGGCCGCCCCTCCTTTTTCGCCGCCGACCACCGGAGCTCGCCGCCGCCGTCCAACCCGAGCCGCCGCGCCGCTTCTTCTCGTCGCCGGCCGCCGTCGTGCACCGTTTGTTGTCGTGGTGAGTACCATCGGGTTCGTCTCGTTGTCCTCTACGCGAAGGTGTCCTCCGTTTCCGCGGCCGACCTCCCTAGCTCCGGCGAGCTCTCCAACCCGAGCCGGCCGCCGTTGCCGACGTCAGCATGACGTCAGCATGACGTCATCTCTAGAGCTGACGTCATCAGGGCTGACGTCATCGTCCCTTTTTCCTTTTCCTTTTTCCTTTTTTCTAATAGTTTAAATCTTTGGAAAATCATAACTAAATAACTGTAGATCCGTTTTAGGTGGTTCAAGTTTCTAAATTCTTCTAAAATAAAGATCTACATATTAAAATTGTCCATAAATTGAATTAAATTTATTTAATTCTTTTTAAATGGGCTTTAATTAGATTTGATCTTGTAAAATTCATAATAAATTCATTTGAAGTCAGAATGAGGTCGTTCAAGTCTCATAATTCATCTAAAATTATGATCTACATGTTTGTTTACTTTTTATGTACTGTTTATTTGGTTTTTATTAGTCTTTTTCTTCGTTTTGCGTGTTAGCTTGTCGTTTCCGTCGTTGCGAAGGTTTGTGAGTGCGTCGGAAGTGATCAAGAAGATTAATTGAAGACCGATTATTGCAAGGCAAGTCACACAGATCCTAAACACAATCCTTTGAGCATGTTGATCCTATATTTAAATTCTCTATTTATTTCAACTGTGCATTTATTTTCGAATGTCACCGGGTGGTGTGAACCTATTCCTTTGTTATGGCCAATTTGCATTGAATGCTCTATTCCTTGATACCTTGGGTAATAAATTGATTAGCTTGAACCTTATATATTGGATTGGTTCAGCTAAATGCTATATGTAAGTTTGCTTAGCTATGCTTAGAAACATTAGCTAACTAAAGGGGTTAATTATAAACTATGTTATATTATTATTAATTAGGGTTACATTTAATGGTAGCTCACGATGGTTAATCGTGTGATGTTAATTAATTGATAATTAAAACCTGGTTAAGGTGGGTTGTGAGCACATGGTTTTGAAGGTCGTGCTCATGGCAATTAAGGACCGGTTCGCGAGCTACTGTTGTGAAACATTTACCGTGCCAACCACAAGCCAGCGTGGGCAACGGCTTTATCTTTTGTATAGCATGATTCATTATGGTGTGCCAGACTGAGAAGTGGCGAGAAGTCCATGGGGGTCGCTGGGGAGTCCATGCCTTGTTTTATAAGGGGGTGATTATGATCCAGGAATGGTGCACTGTGGTGAGTTGTGTTGTGCAGAGGGTATTGTCACAGCCTCTATTCGGGTACTTTCCAGTATCGCGACGCATGGTAGACATGATGTTGAGGCTGTGTCTTGTGGGTACAGTGGTACACCTTTGGCCAGAGTAAAACTATTCGAATAGCCGTGCCCGCGGTTATGGGCGAGTTGAGCAATGTTTTTCGTGATTAGTCTCACACCTCTCACAATAATTATTGATGCTATAATTGGTAATATTTGCTTAGCTCCTGGTTTGGAGTTAGGTCTGTACAGCCGGGTATGGTTGTTCAGGATGGTTGGGCCTGTGCAGCATGGGTGTGCTGTTCAGTGTTGATTAAAATTTCTGATTAATTACTCTACTGTTTTATTTCTCTTAAATGTTTTGCTAAATGCTGCTTTTGCAAATGAGCCTATATTATGCCATCCTTTGGTATCCTTGTGCACTTGCATATTTGCTGTGTGGCTTGTTGAGTATGTCATATGCTCATTCTTGCAATAATCAATCAACCTCAGTTGAAGAAAAAGGATCCAGAAGGAGAAGACGTTTGGCTTATACCCCAGTTGAGCTGCCTGTGGGAGTGGAGTTGAAGCCATCGTTAGACCGTTATTCCGCTGCTGTTTTCTTTTCTTTTGTAAGTGTGTAACGTTATTATTATGATGGATTTGTATATTAAATTGTCTGTTTGTGTACCTCGGCTGATTCCTGGACGAGGATTTTATGCACAAATAAGTTCGGAAATTACTAGTGAATTTCTGGGCGTGACAGCCAAGAATTTGAAAAATTGAACTTGGGAATAGTCAGCAATGGTTTTGTGGCCGCTTTAGAAGCTAAACCTACTCTGTTTGATCAAGTTAGAGAAGCTCAAGTGAATGATCCTGATATCCAAGAAATAAAGAAGAACATGAGAAGAGGTAAAGCCATCGGTTATGTAGAAGATGAGCAAGGAACTGTGTGGTTAGGAGAAAGAATTTGCGTCCCAGAAAATAAGGAGTTGAAGGATACTATCATGAAAGAAGCTCATGAAACTTTGTATTCCATTCACCCTGGAAGCACTAAGATGTACCAAGACTTAAAGCAACAATTCTGGTGGGCCAGTATGCGACGTGAGATAGCAGAATATGTGGCTCTATGTGATGTATGTCAGCGGGTCAAGGCAGAACATCAGAAGCCAGCCGGTCTGTTACAACCGTTGAAGATTCCAGAGTGGAAGTGGGAAGAAATAGGAATGGATTTTATAACCGGTCTACCCAGAACGTCGGCAGGACATGATTCTATTTGGGTAGTGGTTGATAGGTTGACAAAAGTCGCTCACTTTATACCGGTCAAGACAACCTACACGGGGAATAAGCTTGCGGAGTTATACATGGCCAGAGTGGTATGTTTGCATGGCGTTCCTAAGAACATAGTGTCAGATAGAGGTAGCCAGTTTACTTCGAAGTTTTGGCAGAAATTACAAGTTGAGATGGGTACCCGTTTGAATTTCAGTACTGCTTATCATCCTCAAACAGATGGTCAGACGGAAAGAGTAAACCAAATTTTAGAAGATATGTTGAGAGCCTGTGTTCTAGATTTTGGTGGAAGTTGGGATAAGAATTTGCCGTACGCGGAATTCTCATATAACAATAGTTATCAAGCTAGTCTGCAAATGGCTCCGTATGAAGCATTATATGGTCGAAAGTGCCGTACGCCGCTTCTTTGGGATCAAACCGGTGAACGTCAAGTTTTTGGGACAGACATATTGCGAGAGGCGGAAGAAAAAGTGAAGATTATCCAAGAAAGGTTGCGCGTTGCTCAGTCACGTCAGAAGAGCTATGCCGACAATCGTCGCAGAGATTTGGCTTTCGAAGAAGGAGATTATGTATACCTTCGGGTTACGCCGTTACGAGGTGTTCATCGTTTCCAGACCAAAGGGAAATTGGCACCGCGTTTTGTGGGACCTTTTAAGATTGTGAGTCGAAGAGGTGAAGTAGCTTATCAGTTAGAGTTGCCTCCGTCAATGGCGGGAATACATGACGTGTTCCATGTGTCTCAGTTGAAGAAATGTTTACGTGTACCTACGGAGGAAGCAGATCCTGATCGTATAGAGCTTCAAGAAGATTTAACTTATGTTGAGAAGCCAGTCAGAATCTTGGAAGTAAGCGAGAGAAATACCAGGAATCGCGTTATACGGTTCTGTAAGGTTCAGTGGAGTAATCATTCAGAAGAAGAAGCCACTTGGGAGCGAGAAGATGAATTAAAGTCAGCTCATCCTCATCTGTTCGCCAGTTCTTCAGAATCTCGAGGACGAAATTCCGTTTAAGGGGGGTAGGTTTGTCACGCCCTAAAAATCGACTAAATTAAAAATGCATATTTTAAATCATTTTTAGAAATTATTTTAAAAGCCTACAAGCTAAACCCTAATTTTCTAGGAAAATTTTCAACATAAAAATGAGCTAGATAAAATTTTATTAAATACTATGCTTGCTCCTCTATTTTCTAGATTTTTCTGGGAATTATTTGAGCAAGGGAAGTATTTTTAATAATTGAAACAACATTTCACAAATTATTTTATTTAAAAAAAAACCCCTCCTCTCTAGGCACTGACATGTAGGGCCCACATGTCATGCCTTTCTTCGACCTCCGGCCGGCCTCAGGCCGAGCCCAAGCCGGCCGACCGCGCCCCCTTCTCCTCTCAAATCCGCTCCAATCCAACCCCGTTTCTTCCGGATTTTTGAGGGGTTTTGATCCTCTCGTTCTCCTCTATCTTTTCCCCCAAGAATCGGAGCAATCCATTGAGTATCCTCTCCGAATCAAATTCGTTTTCGAGTTTATCTCCAAAACCGAGTTTTGATTTTCTCGGATCGATTTCTTGCGGGAGGAGTTCGATCTCTTCAATCCAATGCTATAAATAGGACCACCTCGTCGTCCTCTTTCGTTTGCCCCCTCTCCCGAGCTCTCCCGTGCCTCCTAGTCGCCGCGCCGCCGCCTTTTAGCCCGCCGCCGCCGCCGGCCGTCTTCGGCTGCGCCGCCACACCGCCTCCGCCGTCGCCGCCGCTTGCCGCCATCGCCAAGAGGTGCGTCAAGGGGTGGAGAAGCCCGGCCGCCCGTCCCCCTTCGTCGCCGGCCGCCGTAGCTCGCCGTCGCCGCGCAAGCCGAGCCGCCGCCGTTGCCCTCTCGTCGCCGGCCGTCGTCGTTCGCCGTTAGGCTCAAGGGTGAGTACCGTTGGGTTCGTCTCGTCGTCCTCTACGTGTACATGTCCTCCAAAGCCCCGGCCGACCGTCCTAGCTCCGGCGAGGTCGCCAACCCTAGCCAGCCGGCCATTGCTGACGTCAGCATGACGTCATCTTTATCTTTTTCCCGATTTTCTAATAGATTAAATCTTCGGAAAATCATAACTAAATAACCGTAGATCCGTTTCAGGTGGTTCAAGTTGCTAAATTTTTCTAAAATCAAGATCTACATGTTAAAAATATTCACATGTACTGTTTATGCTTGATTTTGTACTGTTTTGTTGATTTTTGTTTAATTGCTTTAGTTTCCGACGTTCCGGAGGAGAGCGTTTCCATTGAGGAAGGTTCCGAAGCGTTTGCGGAAGCCCAAGGTAAGTCACACAGATCCCAAACAACCCTTTGAGCATGTTGAACCCGTTTAAAGCTATTATTTTATTTCAACTATGCATTGTTTTCGAATGTCATCGGGTGGTGAACCTTTCCCAATTAATTAATGGCCGAAGATGATCTTATTTTCCTATGGGTTATAATTTGATTAGCATGAACCTTATATATTGGATTGGTTCAGCTAAATGCTATATGTAAGTTTGCTTAGCCATGCTTAGAAACATTAGCTAACTAAAGGGATTAATTATAAACTATGTTACATTATTATTATTAATGATGGTTACATCAAATGGTAGCTCACGATGGTTAATCGTGTGATTTTAATTAATTGATAATTAAAACCTGGTTAAGGTGGGTTGTGAGCATATGGTTTTGATGGTTGTGCTCATGACAATTAAGGACCGGTTCGCGAGCTACTGTTGTGAAACATTTATCGTGCCAGCCACAAGCCAGCGTGGGCAACGGCTTTATCTTTTGTATAGCGTGATTCATCATAGTGCACCAGACTGAGAAGTGGCGAGAAGTCCACGGGGGTCGCTGGGGAGTCCATGCCTTGTTTATAAGGGGGTGATTATGATCCAGGAAAGGTGCGCTGTAATGGGTTATGTTGTGCAAGGGGTATTGTCACAACTCCTTTCCGAGGTACCGTGGTGGTATTGAGGCACATGGTGACATGATGTGGGGTTGTATCTTGTGGGTACAGTGGTACACCTCTGATCAGAGTTTAATCTATTCGAATAGCCGTACCCGCGGTTATGGGTGAGTTGAGCAATGTTTTTCGTGATTAGTTCTCACACTACTTATTAATGGTGATAATGTGTTAACTAATTTGACTCCTGGTTTGGAATGGATAATTCCTGGTTTGGAGGTTTAATTTGTTCAACTGGGGTTGGTTGTTCAAATGTGGTTGGGCCTGTGCAACAAGGGTGTGTTGTATGGTGTTTATTTAATATTGATTAATTATTCAACAGTTTTTACTGTTCTCTTAAATATTTCTTAAATGTTGTTTCTGCAAATGAGCTATATTATGCCATCCTTTGTTATCCTGTGCACTTGCATATTTGCTGTGTGGCTTGTTGAGTATGTCATATGCTCATTCTTGCAATATTCATTCATCAGAAGAGGAGTATCTCAGTGAAGGTGATGATCTGGAGGATTAGGCTTGTTCTTGGTTAAGTTGCCTGTGGAGTGGAGTCGCCATAGCTGTTCCGTAGTTTGTTATAGTTTTATTTTCCGCTGCGTAGAATGTTATTCTTTGAGAGGAACTATCTACCTCTGTAATCTTTTATTAATTGCGAATATTAAATAGTTATTTATTTGTACTCTATTATTAATTTGTCATTGTGTGCCTCGGTTGATTCCTGGACGAGGGTTTAACACACATGTAAGCGTTTGGAATTTTGGATAGAAATTCCGGGCGTGACAGGGGATACCTGTGACGGTCCGCGGCCGGATGGCTCACCGGTGACGTTATCCCGTCTAACCCGTCAGAGGTAATGGTCACTAGTGACCAAATCGTTTGCCCATCACAGGTATCCCGTCAGAGGTGTGAGGATCTGGCGTAGTGTCTCATTAATATGGGTATAGATATGTTACTGTATATGAAAGATTTTGAATAAATAAAGAATAAAACAACCTTTATTTCCTTTATTTGTGTTGTTTACATATGTAGTTTGGTAGTCTAAACCAAACAATTTAACCAACCTGTATCCAGTTTGAGTTATAATCCAAAGCGATTTTCATATTTTTAATTTGATTTTTAAGAATTCTTAGCCACCACAAAAGGAGTGCTTGGCAACAGAAGTAATGAAACTAGATGATACCCCGCGCGTTGCCGCGGATCCTTATAAAGCAATAAGTAAAATTTTGTTATGCATTAAGATGTAGATTTTATGTTACACCCACGAGAACTTAAAAAAAGTTTATATAATACCTAATTACACACTAATCGATATAGAGTATAGCACCTTTATGCTTTCAAAAAGGAGTATGATAGTAGATTATATTGGCACTTCATAGACAAAACCCTAAAAGACCACATTTAATCTAGGCAACTAATGAAAAAAAAAAGACAATGGAAGCTTACCCATACCTTAAGGGAAAAAAAAGCGAATGCATCTAAATAAACTGGTGCAAAACAACAAACCAAGATATCACATCGAATGTTTGATCGAGAAACTTCACAGTTCATCGTATTGAACCGTGAGTATTAAATTGGTCAATAATCTTAACTCATTTAATAGTGGTACAAACAAAAATGTAGATAAGATAATGTTTAGATGAAATGGGAAGGAATTAAATTTGTTAAAAAAAACTAAAGAATCTAGCAATGTCCTGTCTAGAACTGCAGATGAAAGGCATATATAGACGGTGGAGAACTCAGAAATAGGGATGCGCTTCAAGATGTAAGACACCATACCAGCAATGGAAGAGGAGCTCGCAACCACAATCATAAGCGCTGGAAAATTCCAATTGGCCAATCCAATATGTGGTGCTGCAGAGGAAGCAAAACTGTTGAAAGGGCAAACAATGTTATCATATGCTACCCCTCATGACTGCCAGAACCGGACGTGGTCATACTGGCGCCGGAGAAATGCTGGCCGGTGGCGGCCCTGCTAGCTGCCGTGCCTTGATCGAGAGTCTCCGGCCGTCAGGCATCATCTCGTTGTGGAGAAAACAATGCTTTGAATACTTGAATGTGGGATAGGAGGGGATATTCAAGGGTCATTGTTGGTGACGCTTTTTAGTGCCTTGTTTAAATGAGATAATAAATGATTTCAGTTTCCCAGGAGATAATTAAAGAAGCAGTGAGACGTCCCAGTGAACGGGTGAAGAAGAGTGTGTGCGTTGCAATTAGTTGGGCTCAGCATGCATGAATAATAGGCCTTCAGTTGCAGAATAAAAATTGAAAATATACATTTTTTCCTAACTTTTTGCAATTATATACGTGTTTTCGAAAGAATTGTCAAAATATACGCGTACCGCGGTATGAACGTGCGGGACCGACTTGTTGGCGCGGAGCGGATGCGCAGGACCGCCTATCCTGCGGCTTGGCTGCGTGCGACCGCGCCGTCCAGCAGGCCGGCGCTGTGCCACCACGCGGTTCCGCAGCAGGGACATGCGCCACCCGTTACAACCAACTGAAATCTGCACTGATTTGATTACATGCGCACGTATATATGCAGTGCATGCAGCGTGTATGCGGTGTTCCTGGGTTCGGTCGCGCGCAGCCATCCTGCGGAACCGCGCGGTGGCGCGGCGCCGGCCTGCGGGACCGTGCGGTCGCGCGCAGCCAAGCCGCGGGACCGGCGGTCCCGCGCATCCCTGCCGCGCTGACGAATCGGTCACGCATGTCCATACCGCAGTACGCGTATATTTTTACAAATCTTTCGAAAACACGTATATAATTACAAAAAGTTAGGAAAGAACGTATAATTTCAATTTTTATTCTTCAGTTGCATGGCAAAAGGCTGCTCAACGTCTAATCCAACGCATGATATTTCGTGATACTGAATGATCCAATGGCTCTAATTAGCTGATGACGTGGCTGCAGGAGAGGGCAGGAAATTAACATTAATTATAGTAAGTGGGGATCAACTGTATAGTTATATAGGATAAGCTGATTTGTACTTTTAAAATCTGATTCGGATTATAATCTAAGGATTAGCCAAGCACATATAAGTAGTATGTTAATTTGTTTCATGTAAAATTAAAATTCTGTAGTAATTTTATTTTTTCTGAGAAATAAATCGTAGCAAGTAGGTGGTATTAATTCTGTATTTGATTATAGCACAAACCATTTTGGTGTAACTGATGATTGATAAATTTCATCGACGGTTCTGTTTGATGTTTTCCACGTTCTATTTACTCCAAAGTCAAATAGCACAATCTCGTGTTAATTCCATTCAAAAATTTACTCCAAAATTCAAACTTACGTCCTTACAGTTTTTCCGTCCACCAAACAAAATGTTCTCCTTGTTCACTCTGTCCTGAAAATTCACTGTCTTTCTTCATAATTCCAACACACTTTTTTTCCTTTGTTATTGATATTAAGATCTGGTTTCAGAATAAAGAAGAGGGGAACCATTTGGAATGATGTGAATTGTGAATTTGTGATACCTGGATGTGGACAAGCTTGGCTCTGCTTAAAAATTATGTTGGCACTTCTGTCACTGGAGGCAGCTTGGACGCAGTTGATGCTGGATCGTTGTGGTTTAATTTGCTGTTCTGTTCACTGTTATTTTAGTAGAGATTTTTTAGTGTCCTTGACCCTGTGCGGTACCGAATCATGGCCGTCCATCTAGCCCCATCGAACGGCTCATACAGCCTCTGTACCGCGTGGTACCGCAGGAAGGATTCATGCGGTACCATGTGTGGGAGAGTATTTTTGTCTTTTCGTGTTCTCTTCCGCACAGACGCACACATCTCTTTCTTCTCTCGCACACATCTCTTCAGCATCGCAGGCAGGACGAGAGAGAGCACCATGGATGCGACGGCGGTGGCAGTGACAGCGGGGTGGATGCGATAACGGCCGCGGCGGGGGTGGATGAGACAAAAAAGGTACTTATAGTTTTCTCAATTATTGGCAAAACATAATTTATGATAAGCGGATTTGTGAATCTGATTAAACAAATTGTCCTAATTTATTAGACTTACCACTAGTTATTAGAGCACCCGCAATGGTAAAGTAAGGTGCTCTCTATAAAACATGTACATCTCAGCAATAGACTAGATTAATAGTAAACCACCTCAATAGTATGTCTACATGGGTATTTATAGCTCTCTCATGCATTACCTCGTTTTTCTCTATAGACTATCTCTAAGTTAGTAGATAACTTTACTCTCTCTCTTCATTTAATATCTTCCATATAGGAAAATATGCTGACATGGATCCTATAGATAACCATTGTGGGTGCCCTTAGCATGCTCCTAGTTACTTCGAGCGTCTAAACGAGTCCACGTGGCGCACGTCCTTTTTACTACTCGACTTTATCTTATTCATACACACACACCATCCATCATCCCAATCAGTTGTGTTCCCATTATTTACGGATCTACCAACCTCCCCAATCCGCTGCACAACGACATCGCACCAATGAGGAGGTTGCTTTGTCACTGTCATCGCCAGCCGGTGGAACAAGGAGGGGGCATGGGCGTTCTGCAGGACAGATCCCATGCGAGGGTGGTCAGATCGGGCCATGGCGCGGCACACTATAGGTTCAGGGTGGTGTTTGGCGATGCCCTCCAACGAGGGAGGAGGTCATCGCGGAGGCCGTGGAGGAGAGCTGGTGGTGACGACGATGTTTCAGCAAGGGCGGCGGTAGCCCTACGGGTAGGTGAGGAGGAGGACAGCCACGAGCCCAAGCTTCCCGATCTACGATCGCTGTGTGCTTCCTCCACTAGGCGGTCGCTGTCATCATCTGGACCGGCCACAGCAGATTTGAGCCAGCGTGGTTGAGAACAAACGCGCCGTGACGTAGGAGGATGGCGGTAACATCGCCATCAGTGGTTTGTGCTGTTTATGGATGGTTTGGGCCTGTACACCACGAGGGTGCTGTTCAGTGTTGATTTTTTTTTCCTTTGCATTTTTCTTCGTAACGAGGACTAAGTGTTTCTTATGGAAGTATTTATTATTTTAGTTATGTTGGTATTGTATATTCAAATTGTCAATTTATATATCTCGGCTAATTTTTGGATGAGAATTTAATGCACAAATTAGTTTGAAAATTACCGATGAAATTAATTTCGGGCGTGACAAGAGCCCCGACTGGTGCAGAACGACGGCCCAATTGCTGATGAAGAACCTCCACTTGACGATCAGTTCAAACCATCGGGAGATGATAGCGGCAGCCAGGAGCCCAGGAGCCGACGGAAAACCAGTCGGCTCAAGCTGAAAAAACATCCGGAGCCCCCGAGACCCCGACTAGAGAACAACCTGCTGGAGCCGATGAAGAAACAAGAGAAAACCTCCTTCTGGCGCTGCCCCATCAATGGACCAATCAGAAGAGACCGAAAGAGCTCCTCGGCTCGCAAGAAGCCGGAGATAATAACTACTAGTAATTACTCCCTCCGTATGAAAAAAAAAAAAGACAAATCCTGATTTCCGTGTCCAATGTTTGACCGTCCGTCTTATTTAAAAAAATTATAAAAAAATAAAAAGATAAGTCACGCATAAAGTATTCATCATGTTTTATCATCTAACAACAATAAAAATACTAATTATAAAAAATTTCATATAAGACGGATAGTCAAACGTTGGCACGCAAATCCGCAGTTTGAACCTTTTTTTTTTTTTTTTTGTTGACGGGGGGAGTATCTCGTAATCCTTATCTTTCCTGACACGTTCTGCCCAGGTAGCTCATTATGTTATTGCATAGAACCTCTGACTGGCGAGGGAGGAAAATATCTTGCGGATCAAATCTACCGGAGGTCAAGATATCTTAGCGCGATGCAGATGGATGGGATCGCCCACGGCATTGTCCTAAACAAGCAGCGAGAATAAGAGGGGCGCGACATAAGCTTCTGGTTAAAGAGCTCGCGCGCGCGAGGTGTTCGATGTTATGCCTAGGTGGGATTCCTTCTTCATTCCTGTTTTTTTTTTCTAGTTTGGCCTGTGTTTAATTATTGGATGCCTGACCTTCTCGGTTGTTTCTGTGCTTGCTTGTCGTGAACCTGCAGAGATCTGCACATGGTTTTCGATTGCTTGCTCTTTTGTTTCTCCTAGTTAATCACAAAGTCAACTAATATAATGGCGATTTGTTTAGAGTTTGGATGGCTAAGCATGTCTCGCCAAGTTCTTAGTCAACTCTTCACAGCAGGTGATTTGTTTTTTTCTTCTGTTTTTATTTCATCAAGACATGTTCTTTTGTTTCATATGCAAATGCATTACATCTATAAGATAATAGTGCAAATTTCTGCAGTCTGCAATCACTACATCTCTTTGAATCTATATATATATCCAGCACATCTCGCTATTTGCATATCTTACCTTTCTTCTCTTCTGTTTCTTGCGGTCCTCTGTAAATGGCTCTTGTACCCTCCATGGAAGCGAGCAGCAATGAGCTGCAGGTGTTTGCATCCTCTGTTGGCCTCGGGGACTGTGTCGATGCCCTTGAGAAGAAGCTGAGGAATGCCAGCCATGTAATGTATGATGCCCGTGAGATTGAGATCAAGAACGAGGCCCTGGTGGAATCATTGCCGGAACTGCAGCACTTGATGCATGACGCCGAGGAGGTGCTAGATGAGATCGACTACTTCCGCATGCGAGCTGAGCTTGATGGTGCTGATGAGGAGATGCTTGATGTGATTCACAAGTGTCCGCAAGACAGCGAGATTGATGGAGGTAGTGATGATACAACTACTAATAATTAGTATGATGTTTCCTGATAATTATGATAATCATGGTCTTGTTATTCCTGCAGATGTATCCGAGCAAGGAAGCAGCAATTTGTTGGTCCCTGAAATTGGACACGCCATCGTGCGTGCTGTGCCAAGAGCTGAGCTTGACATGGGTGAGATATCATCTCAAATATGGGAAATCAGTAGGCCGTTGGATGGTTTAGCTGACGCCATACAGAAGGCACTCAAGCTGGAACCAGATTGCATTGTATTGGCAAAGCAGGATGAAGACCAGAAAAGACCCTTGACAACACCTTATCTTACAGAAGCTAAGATATTTGGCAGGGATGATGAAAGGGACAAAATCATAGAAGTGCTGACAGGTGATGCATGTCGCAACCTGACCCTCTCAGTTCTCCCTATTTTTGGCAAAGGTGGCATTGGCAAGACTACATTGGTGCAATATGTGTGCAGTGATTCCAGGATTCAAACCTATTTTGACATAACGATTTGGATATGTGTGTCCCTGAATTTTGATATTGCCAGAATTACCAAACAAATGTTAGAGTGTGTCACAGGAACAGACCAAGGAGGTGGTGCAAATTTGGATCATCTTCAGGAGATGCTTCAAGGTGAACTCAAAGACAGCAGAGTCTTACTAGTTTTAGATGACATGTGGGATGTCAAGGAAAAAAATGAGTGGGCCAGGCTTATTGCTCCATTGAGTGCTGACAAGAAAGGGAAAGGTAGTGTGGTCTTAGTAACTACTAGAAACAGACTTGTGGCAGATACCATCTACACATTACCACAAATTGAATTGAATCCTCTCAAGGAGGAAGATTTCTGGAATTGCTTCAGATCATATGCATTTGGTAAAGAAAAGGGTGACAAGAAGCTGCACGATATTGGGAGGGAAATTGCTAAAAGGCTAAAGGGTTTTCCACTGGCAGCAAAAAGTGTAGGGGGGCTACTGCGGAAAAATGTAAGTTCTGAACGCTGGAAAAGAATCTTGGATAACAAAGCATGGGTGTCACACCAAGATGAGGACGGCATAGTAGCAATTCTGAAGATTAGCTACGACTATTTGCCGTTACATCTGCGGCGATGCTTCTCATATTGTTCATTATTTCCCAAGGGTTATCTTATTTATGCAGAGGACTTGGTCTATCTTTGGATTTCACAAGGGTTTGTATATTCTGCAAGTGATAATAGAAGGCTTGAAGAAGTTGGGTCTGAATATTTGGATGATTTAGTGAATTTGGGCTTCTTTGATAAAGTAGCAAAAGAAAGAACTGACATCCACTACTTGATTCATGGCTTGATGCATGATCTAGCACGGGATGTTTCATCAAAAGACTGCTTTACTATGGATTGTCCTCAGTTGCAACCAGTGCCATCAACTATTCGTCACTTGTCTATAATCGCCACAGCTCAATATTCAGAATTTGAGAAAGATATGATTGAGCTGAACAGATGGCAAACTAAGAAGCTCAAGTCTTTAATGATTTTTGGAAGTCTTGGCACTACATTTGTTACATGCTTTCAGTCCGTGTCTGATATGTTACGCAATTTGCGAACTCTGCGCTTATCAGGAGTTGAAGATGATGGAGACATTTTATCCAGCTTTGGGCATTGTATTCATCTTCGCTATCTACGAGCAACCAAACAAGAGTACGACAAACAAAATCCTTGGCTTGTGAGATATGATCGGCACTTCCCTAAAGAATTATGCAGACTTTATCGCTTGCAATTCCTGAATGTAGGAGTGAACTGTTATCTTTCTAACTTGGCAAAAAGCTTCTCTAACCTTGTCAATCTACGCCATTTCATTTGTCATGAAGAAAACCATTCACAGATATCTGAGGTTGGTAAGTTGGCCTCTCTTCAAGAACTACATCAGTTCAAGGTCAGAAATGACCCTAATTTTCATATCACACAACTGGGGAGCCTGTTTGAGCTTGATTCACTATGTATTTTTGGTTTAGAGAACCTAGAAACCAAGGAAGAGGCAAACAGTGCTAGGCTCCTCGATAGAGAACAGTTAAGGATCTTGCGCTTGAGTTGGGATGCTAGTGGGATGTCGGACAATACTGACATTGATAAGGAGATACTTGAGGGACTTCAACCACATGTTTCTCTAAATCATCTCCGTATCAGTGGATATAGGAGTGTTGCACCTCCAGCATGGTTAGGAGAAGCCTCGGCACTAATCCATTTGCAATCTATTTATTTAGAAGATTGCAAGCATTTGAGAACTCTACCACCTTTTGTGCTCTTGAAGTGTCTGAAGAAACTACATTTATCTAGAATTTGCGGTACAGCAGAGGTGTTAACTCATTCCTTGGAGGAGCTGGTTATAAATGAAGTTGATGATATAGAAAGATGGGTGGTTAGCGATGAGCACTTTTTACTAGCTTCTGAGCTGCAGGTGCTTGAAATTAAAGGTTGCCCCAAACTAAAGGATCATCCTCTTCCATGTAACTTATCTGCCCAGACAGTGTTTCCTCTTCTGAACCATTTCATCATACATAATTGTCCCCTGCTAATGCCGTTACCTCCCCTCCCTCTTGGACCCAAGGTAATGAGAATGGCAATCATAAATGTTGGGTCACCGTCATATCAATGTTTGCAATATAATCAGTTTAAAAGTGTACCATATTATAAGACATTGCTCCTGGATGGGAAGGGCAAACTGAGAACTCCAGATGGTCTATTGGCTTTGCAAAATCTAGGAGCCTTATATGAAGTCTCTTTTGTAGGCTGCTCAAACCTCACTTGGTTCTCATGGGTAGAAGCATTTCAGCAACTTAAGATGTTGAAGAAATTGAACTTCGAGGATTGCAGTAACCTCCTCTCGATACCTGCAGCACCAGAAGATCAAGACTACAGGAATAGTCATCAGTTGCCATGTGTTGAGAAACTCGCTATTGTGTCATGCTGCATTAGAGGGAATCAGCTTGCTCATCTGTTATCACTTCTACCCTCTCTATCCTGCTTGGAGCTGGAAGACTGCCCAAGGGCAGAAGATGATGAGTGCATGCTGCTTATTCCACCAGGTCCATTGACGTCCTTGAAAGAGATATGCATCGAAAACTGCGTAAATTTATCTTGTGGACTTAAACAGCTCATCTCCCTTGAGAAATTAAGGATTGGTTTCAAGTTCATATCCTCTTTGATGCCTGACGAGATGGAGGAAGATGGTCATAGCTTGGGCCAAAGCATCCTCCTTCCATCATCATTGAAAGAACTGGTGCTTGACAGTGTTAATCACAAGTTGTTGTCTCTCTCAAGCCTCACCTCTTTGAAGAACCTGGGCATAACCGACAGCCCAGATCTAGAAACTCTTGATTTGCAATCATGCACAGAATTGGAAGAAATAGATCTCCATGAGTGTGGAGCGTTGTCTTCAGTACAAGGTCTGCACACATGCATCCACCTAAGATCTATTGAAGTTTTTGACAGCCTTCTATTTTGGAGCGCTTGGAGTCATGCATTGCAGGAGCTGGAGAGGGTAGATCATGACTTATTCCCACAGCTGGAGAGGATATGGACGGATGATCTGTCTTTACTAACAACTGCTAGTTGTAAATATCTCATGTCACTTAAGCGGCTAGGTTTTTATGCTTGTGAAGATGATGGGCATGACAACTCAACAATAGATGAACCAAATGTGGATGAGCCAAATGAAGCTTTCCTATTCCTTACCTCACTTGAGGAGCTGGAGTTCAACTCCTATAACAAATTCGATTCCTTACCAGCGGCACTCCATCTACCTTCCGTGAAGAAGCTAGCCATCAAATCATGTAAGAGTATCAAGTCATTGGAGAAATTGGGCCTACCACCTTCCTTGGAAGAACTGCACATCAGTGGTTGTGGGAGTCTGCAATCTCTACCGTCAAAACTGAATTATCTCCCCTCCTTGAAGAAGTTAGAGATCATCTCTTGTCCATGCATCCTTTCGCTACAAGAGCAGCGCTTGCCTGCTTCCCTGGAAGAATTGGTGATCGAGTCCTGTCAGAATCTCTTGTCTCTCCCGGATGAAACGCATCATCTAAGCTCTCTCAACAAGTTAGAGATCAAGTCCTGTCCGGGCATTAAGTCGCTGCCAGAAAGTGGCCTGCCACCTGCCCTGAGAGAATTTTGGGTCTGGGACTGCAGTGAGGAGTTAAAAAGGCAATGCAAAAATATTAGAAACATCAGAAGGATGTCACAGATGACAGAATTGTTTCCAACTGAGATGGAAATCGAGAATGCTTGAGCTGGAAGCCATTTCAGACATCTCTGATCTGCGTGAGGTTTAATTTATACTACTGCTCCAGGCAGAACACATGGCAAATCGGCAATGCAAAAGGTTAGACTTTTGTCTAGAACTAGATTTTCTTTAAGATGAGAGTCAAGGGATTTCACAATGACAAAGTAAATGATGATATATTGTTTTTTATGTGCTTAAAAATTTTCTTGTCAAATATCTTCTGTAGTTGTTTGCTCCCGATCAGTTTATCTCTTTCATTTCAAAATTCACCTTAACGTGTTGTTCTTCCATATCTACATATATATAATTCTTATGTTTATGGCTTTATGCATTCTCCTGTTGAACCTCAGGTTGAATTCTCCTATTGAACCACACAGGCTGGATCCGATCACTGTGTTGTTGATTTGCCACTCCAGTGATAAAGAATTTTTATGGTTATTCTTACAATCAACCCAACACATCTCTATCTTGTTGAAGGTTTTGCATTGCAATGTCGGTGTGAATATGTTCTAAAGGTAATGATCCCATTTTGAACAAAGGCATTTTACCAGATTACTGCAGTAATTGAACTTATTCCGCAAAAAACCTACATTCCGAACTAGTAGTATTAGATTATGCGTTTCAAATTGTCTTACATTGCCTTCACTTTTTTCTTTGAGAGAGAGATAGGTCTTTATTTGCCCCGCAAGAAAGATAAGCCTTTATTTGTTTTCGTATGTTGTATTTGATGATTTACTGCAATTAAAAATATTCAGCTGCATTTATAGAAGATTTATATTTTCACCATAAAGGTGACGAAAGATTTTCAGCCCACTTCTCTCTGCTTTATTTGAGACCTTTTGTGTTTGATACTCAAGCTGCATTTCCTCAATATACTCAAGTTTCTTTCGTAAGCTGCATTTCCTGTTAAACTGCAAAACATCTCCATACAAAATCTCTGTTCTATATCATATATTGTTAAGGTCCCTAAGCTAACTCGGATTTCAAGACACAGGTGATGCAAAGGATGTGCAAACATTCTCTTTTCTAGTCATAATTATACTAGCCTACTAAAGTCATGTGTTCACACGACTATAATCTCTCTATCTATTAAATGTGTTTATATGTTGTTTGTGTTAACAGACGTAAATGTTTAATGACAACCAACAATAAATACATTCTCAAACATATTTGTAAGAAGTGTTACTATAAGATTAACAAATTCATATATCTTGATTTCTGATTAAGAATAGTATCGTAACAACAAATAATTTGTATATTACCGCGACCATTACCTCCTTCAATGTCTAAATACGTTATTGATTTGTAGTAATAATGTAGATAGCCATATAAGTTATGTCGCAATTCTATCATGACCAATTGAGAAGTTTTTGTACATTTTATTCGTCGTAAATCTTATAATTATATGATTTAAATCAACATACAATTTACTATGTCTTTCATGCCACGTGATTTTTTTATTTAAAGATCTAGTGAAGTAATCAATAATATCAAGAGTTAAATGGCCAATCATATGTACACTGTTACTTATACTTGTTATTATCGATACAACAGAAACTACTATTGAATTCTCATTGGTGATTTATTTATGTGGTCAACTTTTAAGGTATATTTTTTCATTCTCATATCTTTCTTACCACTCATCTTACGCGGGAGGTGCTTGAAAGATCTAGAACACCCAGTCCATGATACAGTTTGCATTTTTCTTTTTACTGATTTTTCTCTCTATTAATCCAACAATCCTCTTCATCCAAATGTATCCAACGGTTCATATTTGTTTGATGATGTGGCTCGTCCTGGTGGGATCTTGGATCCCCTTTTTATGCATGTTCCGTTCCTCCACTGCACTCAACTCCATTGTTATTTTCTTTATGTAATTTTAATAGAACTAGTCTTCGTTAGGTCATCATCATTGGGATGTGCATGGACATAAATTGATATGAATTGCAAATAACATTTCCACTCCAATGTATCAGGTCAGACTGCGAGTTTTGCATGGCTGCATTAAATGTGCACCATCACACTCAAGAAATGCGGATTCGGAGAAATCTCCAGAGATGAGGGCGGATTTGCGCGAGATTCATGGAGATGGCACGTCCGGCTCGAGCAGGACAACGGCTAGAGGTTGGGGACGACGGCCGACAGCCTGGCCCACCTGGCAGTGACTTTGGGGTGGCCTAGGCGAGGCTCGGCGCAAGCTGGGTCGCCTTGCTGGTCCACGCGGAGAATGCCAGCCGGCGGGCGCTGCTGCTATCAGGGCCCACCACGCCGTCCACTGTGCCGCCCACGTCTCTCCCACGCGCGTCCTCGTGCTGCCACGTGTCCCCACCACATATTCCATCGTAATAAATCACCCATATATTTTGAAAAACCTATATTTTAAAAACCCTCTATTAAGGGAAACAGTTTCATTCTGTTCCACTAAAAATGTTTCACCTAGTATACTCACAATGTTTCACTATGTATAGATCTAATGATCTAATGTTGCAGTGAATTGAAACATTCTTTTGCAACAAATTACTCATATACTATGAAAACCCTCTATTAAGGGAATTCGTTTCATTTTTTTCCACCAAAAATGTTTCACCTGGTGTACTTATAATGTTTCACTTTATATGGATCAAATGTTGCAGTGACTTGAAACATTCGTTCGTTATTTGCTAAAACATTGTTTTTATATAAGGTGAAACATCGCCCGATTTAAGCGATTGAAATATTTTTGATCTACCTAGTGAAACGATTCTGATATACTTGGTGGAACAGCGTGCAATATTTAAAAATAATTCAATAATAAGCTAAATTTTTTTCATCGGATTATATCCATATGTGGTCTTGTTTTAAAATTTAGTTGCAACGAATTTAATGGTGCAACCAGATCATGATTTGGACAAATAATTTAAGAGAAAAATTAGTTTAAAATAGTTTGGTATGCATCTATGCTTGATGACGTAATGTTGACGTGGGCGTCCGATTTTTCTCCCAGAAATCGAGCGTCCGATTCCTAGTCGCCTCCGGTCCACACGCACACGGGAGGGAAAACTAGAGGAAGGGAGCGAGCAGGCTGGGCCAGTGATAAGATATATGGACTAGAATTGGCCTAGATTAGGGGGGGAAGGGGGCGGAGTGTAGGATCAAGGAGGCCAACTAGAGGGGGGTGAATAGGTGGTTTTAAAACTTAATGGCACTTCAACAAAACTAACCTAAGTTGCTAGGCAAGGTGAGGTGCAAGGTTAACTAAGCAACTAAGTTAAGTTTTGTAAACCTAGGTGATATGGGCTCAAATATGTCTCTATGAATGTAAATTGCACAAATATAAATGCAACAAATAAATAAAACAAGAGACAAGGAATTTTTCACCGAGGTTCGAAAACTCGCCGGTTTCCTAATCCCCATTGAGGCGAGCCCAACTCTACCGTTCAACCACGAAGCCACCATACGCCCCCTTCGTCAAGGGGTGGGTGACGGAGCGTGGGGCTCCTCACCGGGAGACCGCGCAGGTCCCCCTTTGCCGATTCGGCCGGGGGCTCTGGGTGAGGTTCTAAGCTCCTAGTCTGTGGAAGGTTCGCGAAAGTGGAAACACACAAGACACGGGCGATGTATACAGGTTCGGGCCGCTGAGAAGCGTAATACCCTACTCCTGTGTTCTGGTGGATCTGTGTATGAAGAAGCTACAAAGAGCTGGAGAGCCAGAGAGCTCTTACTCTAGAAACCCTCTTCTCCCTTTTTTTCCTCTCGTGGGATCTACTCTCCAGTTCCTCTCTCCTTTCTTCTTTTCGTCCTCTTTTTTTCAGTCCCCTTTTCCAGTGGGCAAGGTCCTCCTTTTATATCTCAAGGGGATACCACATGCACCACCTCTACCTCTCTCTTTTTTGTGTGGGGACTTATCCTATCTTCACTCAAACTTTACTTTCCTTCTCTTCATAAATGGACGGAGATTTGTAATGGTTGCCGTCCGAATGACCTTCTGATGGGACGGCCCATACCTACCTCCACTCCGCCGGAAGCAGGTGCAACGTGGGAACATGGTTGTCTGCCGACGACATGACCAGTGTCAGACCGGTCACAAATCGGTCATTCTTGCCCACCACGTGTCAGTCTAGCAATCTGCATGCTCGCCCTTCTTCATACAATATCTTGCTTGTAATGGTTAGGATGAAGCCTGGCATATATCTGACCGGGACCAACGTGCCATCTCCAGGAGCTAACACGCCGGTTCCGGCTAGGGACGAGTGCTTGGAGGCTCTCATCCTGACGGGATGGGGCGAGGCGTGCGTCAGACCGCCTGTCGCCACCTAACCCACGATCTGATCGGTCTGTGACCAGTCACAGACCGGATAAACGAGCGCGCTGCACTGCGTTACATGCGGCGTGACGCGCTCGTCTAAACCGCAATAAATGCGGTTAGGTGAGCCCCGTTGTGCTCACCTAACCCATACACGCGGCGCCAAACCCACAAGGGGTCGGGGCGCCTCAGCCCTCGGGGCCGAAACGGGAGCGGTCCGACCCCTCGGGGAGACAAAGAGGGGGGCGGTCACATCACCCTCGGGCCCGACCCCCCCGAGGGGGTCAGGCCACGTGGGTGATTGCTCCTGCCCAAACCTCTAGTCATGAGACTCCCGGTCCCATGTCACCGACAGTAGCCCCCGGCGTTATGCCAGGGCGATCGCCCTCCTTGAGGGAAGCGGTCGGGCGTGACGCCACTTACTTAGGCCTGGTGACAAGTGGGGCTGGTCTCTACAGTTGGGCAGAAACCCAACGGTCGCAAATCACACACATCGGCAATTGTAACTCGGCTGTCAATAATGAGCGGTCTCTTCAAGACTGCCACATTACTCGAGTAGCACGCGAATTGGGACGAGCCGGTTCGTTTTGCCTGGAGATATGGTGATGGCGCTTCGGTCGGCGAGCGTAATTAACACGCGCACGATATGTTCCATCTCGACCGCCACAGCCGCATATCCACCTCATGCGCCGCAAGCGGGCGAATGGGATTAGTGGAAGCGTGGGCGCGAGAAACGAGGGAGCGAGATAGTGGGCGCGAGAAGCGAGGAGCCGGGCACAGCGTTGGCAAGGGTATAAAGACACCGAGGAAGGGATTTACTTCCTTCCTCTCGCCATTATTCCCCTTGTCTTCGCCGCTTGCGCCCTAACTCCTTGTTTCCTGTGCCCTACCTTCGCCACACGCGCTCGCTCTCAAACATCTCTTCTTCTGGCGTCATGGCACGGGGCTCCGCTCTGCTTGATGGTAGCGTGCTGCCGCCTTCCCGCATCGTGAGCGAGAGGCAAGCCGGGCTGCCGCTCCGCTTCATGCCGGAATCTGCCACCGGCCGGGAGATAGTCACGCTGGGCGAGGGACGCCCGGCGCCACGCTACCCGGGGCGGTCCGTCTTCTTCCTCCCTTTTGCAATGGCAGGGCTGGTTCCGCCATTTTCTTCTTTCTTCATGGATGTTCTGGAGTTTTACGATCTCCAGATGGCGCACCTCACCCCCAACGCGGTAATGACATTGGCCCGCGCCGAGAGGGCCGCACTGAACCAGCGGGCCGCTGAACTTGAGGCGCAGGCAAGGAAGCTGGATGCAAGGGCGCGTAGTGGCGGGGCGGCCACGGGCGACAGCGACTTAGCCGCCCGCCTCGCAGCTGCCGAACACACCATCGCGGATCTGCAAGGCGCGCTGAATTCGTCCACCGGGGAGGTCGAGGCCCTTCGTCTGGCAGGCGAGATAGGGCCCAGCATGCTTCGCGACGCCGTGTCGCGTTTAGACCGCGCCGGACGGCAGGCGGGTCTCTGGGGCGGGCGGACTGCGAAGTACGCCGCCAACCAGGGGGGCCTCGCCCAGCGCCTCTCGGAGATGGCCGGGACTCTCCAACGGCTCCCCGAGGAGCTCGAGAGGACGATTAAGTCATCCTCGAGGGACCTCGCCCGGGGGGCAGTGGAGCTTGTACTGGCAAGCTACCAGGCCAGGGACCCGGACTTCTCCCCGTGGGCGGCGCTAGACGAGTTCCCTCCCGGAACCGAGGACGACGCGCGCGCGCAGGTCCGGGACGCCGCCGACCACATCGTCCACAGCTTCGAGGGTACGGCCCCTCGACTTGCGTTCGCCCTCGACTCCGATGAGGAGGGCGGTGACGGTGATGTGGGCGACAGCGACGACTAGGCCAGCGACCCGGGCGCCTCAAAGTGAGCCCCCAGGCCCCCGCCAATCTTAAATAGTTTCTTCTTTCTTCTTCCGAGGCCTTCGGGCCCCTTCTTGTATAGACTAATTTAATCTGCAATCAAATAAAGAGGAAATTTTTGTGTCAATTCTATTTGTTGTGTGTATGAGACGAGGATGGTCTGTGCCGCGGTCCTTTTGTCTCTTGGCTTGAACAAGGGCTCGTGCCCAGGTCCCAGTCCTCAAATGGCTCGAGTCGGGGCTAGTGCCTAGGGAGATCCACATGTCGAGACTGGCCAGGCCGGGAGCGTGGTGACCGAGGGTTATGGGTGACCCGATTGTGGGTTTTTGCCGATTCCCCCCCGGAGTTCACCACGCCCCGGGGCACGGCTCGGTTCTGGGCCCCTTTTGGCGATTTTAGCCGACCCGAGCCCCCGAGGGCAGGATTGAGCACGAGTGACCTATTTCAAATCAAGATTCTTCAAAAGGAAATAACAGCACAGATACAGCCTTTAGGAAATTGAAAATGCTTTTATTGAAATACAGATCGAAGAGAAATAAGAATATGCATGTGTGGTCGCGCCAGATGACGGAGCGTGGGGCTCCTCACCGGGAGACCGCGCAGGTCCCCCTTTGCCGATTCGGCCGGGAGCTCTGGGTGAGGTTCTAAGCTCCTAGTCTGTGGAAGGTTCGCGAAAGTGGAAACACACAAGACACGGGCGATGTATACAGGTTCAGGCCGCTGAGAAGCGTAATACCCTACTCCTGTGTTCTGGTGGATCTGTGTATGAAGAAGCTACAAAGAGCTGGAGAGCCAGAGAGCTCTTACTCTAGAAACCTCTTCTCCCTTTTTTCCTCTCGTGGGATCTACTCTCCAGTTCCTCTCTCCTTTCTTCTTTTCGTCCTCTTTTTTTCAGTCCCCTTTTCCAGTGGGCAAGGTCCTCCTTTTATATCTCAAGGGGATACCACATGCACCACCTCTACCTCTCTCTTTTTTGTGTGGGGACTTATCCTATCTTCACTCAAACTTTACTTTCCTTCTCTTCATAAATGGACGGAGATTTGTAATGGTTGCCGTCCGAATGACCTTCTGATGGGACGGCCCATACCTACCTCCACTCCACCGGAAGCAGGTGCAACGTGGGAACATGGTTGTCTGCCGACGACATGACCAGTGTCAGACCGGTCACAAATCGGTCATTCTTGCCCACCACGTGTCAGTCTAGCAATCTGCATGCTCGCCCTTCTTCATACAATATCTTGCTTGTAATGGTTAGGATGAAGCCTGGCATATATCTGACCGGGACCAACGTGCCATCTCCAGGAGCTAACACGCCGGTTCCGGCTAGGGACGAGTGCTTGGAGGCTCTCATCCTGACGGGATGGGGCGAGGCGTGCGTCAGACCGCCTGTCGCCACCTAACCCACGATCTGATCGGTCTGTGACCAGTCACAGACCGGATAAACGAGCGCGCTGCACTGCGTTACATGCGGCGTGACGCGCTCGTCTAAACCGCAATAAATGCGGTTAGGTGAGCCCCGTTGTGCTCACCTAACCCATACACGCGGCGCCAAACCCACAAGGGGTCGGGGCGCCTCAGCCCTCGGGGCCGAAACGGGAGCGGTCCGACCCCTCGGGGAGACAAAGAGGGGGGCGGCCACATCACCCTCGGGCCCGACCCCCCCGAGGGGGTCAGGCCACGTGGGTGATTGCTCCTGCCCAAACCTCTAGTCATGATACTCCCGGTCCCATGTCACCGACAGTGGGCAAGGTGGGAGCTGGCCCACGGAGAGGACTACCCAAGCCTCGATCACTAGGGTAGTTCTTCCTTCACTCCGAAGGTGGTGAACTCCAAACCACTCACAAACGGCGCCGGGCCTCCTCCACAATCTCCTCGGAGAGGTCACGGGCAACACCTCCACAAGCCATCTAGGAGGTGGCAACCTCCAAGAGTAACAAGTCTAGGATGCTTGTCGAGGATGATCAAGTGCCACACTAGCTCTAACAATGAAGCAATGCACTTGGATTGGCTTAACTCACTCTCCAACACATCACTAGATAAACTAAGTGTACAAGGATGTGAGAGCTCTTGCAAGGGTTCAAGATAATACAATGGAGTGCCAAAACCTTACCCTTGCTGCTGGGGAGTGGGTATACATACCCCCAACCACCAAAACTAGCCGTTGGAACCGAAATCCCCAACTCTGCGCTCTGCCGGTCAGACCGCCGTTGTGAGGCCGGTCAGACCGGACTACTTTGTAACGGCTAAAAAACTAGCCGTTACAGGGCAATCATTGAGCCCACTCAACCTAGTCGGTCTGACCGCAGTGTAGTGGCCGGTCAGACCATCCACGGCTCGGACAGACCGCCGTCGGCTCGGTCTGACCGGTTGCGCCTCTGGCGGCTCTGTATCGCCACAAAAAACTAGACAAGTGCAACAGACCAGTGGGGCCGGTCAGACCGGCCTTACCACGACGGTCAGACTGGCTAACAGGCCTGGTCAGACCGGCCTAGGGCCCACGGTCAGACCGCAGGACACTTTTCAGCTCAACCGACCGTTAGTAAAACAGCGATATCTCTTGACTCGGGTCTCGGAATTTGGTGTTCTTGGACTCTATGGAAAGCTTATTCAAAGGGCCATCTAACCCATGAAAAAACCATCCAAGAAACTGTTAACAACCAAATTTGGTAAGTATTCGTATCAGGAAAGGGGATCTGGTTGAAGAAGAGTTGGAGGCAGAGATCGAGTTCTGGAACAGAGCAGGAATCGGCTGGAGTCTGGATCGGCTAGAGTTGGGGATCAGTTGTTTTTTCTTTTGAAATATAATGTAATTTAATACTTTGTATTCAAAATTTAAAACTTTCAAAACTCATTTATAAACTTTCAAATCTAAATTTAAATTTTTAACTCAAAATGAAACTTTTCAAATTAAAATTTGAAAAAAAAAATCAAATCAAAATTTAAAACTTCCAACACAAATTTAAAAACTTTCAGCTCAAAATTTGAAAACTTTCAACTCAAATTTGAAAACTTTCAACTCAAAATTTGAAAACTTTCAACTCAAATTTAAAAACTTTCATCTCAAATTTTGAAAACTTTCAACTCAAATTTTAAAGCTCTTAACTAAAAATTTGAAAACTTTCAATTCAAATTTGAAAACGTTCAATTCAAATTTGAAAACTTTCATTTCAAAATTCAAAAACTTTCTATTCAAAATTCAAAAACTTTCAACTCAAATTTAAAATTTTCAATTATTATTTTAAAACTTTTAACTAAATATTTATGTTTTAAAATATTTAATGCTAATTACTATAATTAGCCCTGATTTACTATAATTAGTGTTGATTAGGTAATTAGCGCTATCAACATGATGGACTTAGAAGGGGGCGCCTGCGTGCGCGCTGCTTCTGTAGCCAGCGTGCACGCGCCGAGTAGGAACACCCCTGCTTATGTGCCTCTCAGGCATGCAAATTTGTCAGGCTTGTTGCTCAGCGCACAAACCAAACAAGCCCTTAGGGCATCCACAATATAGTCCAAAAATGGTCTATAAGCAATATAATATTTCATTCAACCACCTAGTAACATTGTGGAACTAGTCCCAAAGAAATAACAAAAGCTACCCATAAGCATATGGGCTGCCCATAGAGGATAAAATATATTATTTGTCTCTACTTCTCTCTTCCTATATACTATTTGCTATCTATATACATTGTGAAGGTTACAATAGTTAAAGTCCATATATGTGGGTCCTATCAATATGGACTACTTTTGCTATATATATTGTTGTTGTGCTCCTCAATTGAGTTCCATTTTTTTCTTCAAAGTGACAATTAAAGGCATGGGCCATAATCGAGTTCCATTCTATTTTTTTTCTATATGGATCACTTTGCCATATACATTGGTGATGCCCTTATATCGTGGTGACAATAGCCGTCACCGTGGCTTACGGGGAGAGCAAGATATCCGGGAGTTTGGCTAGGCTTATCTCAACAAACTCTACCATGATAGGCTTATCTAGTTAGCTGCTTTTCAAATTGTTAAATTGATAGCGAAGTGAGTGTAGTTCAACTTGTTAGCTTTCTTATGGTGGAACCAGCCCACCCAGGTTCAAATCCTAGATTTGACACGTATGCTTATATTTACGACTATTTATTCTTTCAGTGGTAGGCGACGTACCCATCGACAGCGAGTCACCCGTGGTGACTTCGCCAATCTCAACATATGCTGGCCCAGCGTCTGCATTGTACTGTGTTTCTAAAAAAATTATTAAATAGATATGCTTTTGTATAGAAGTTTTTTAAAATAAAAAATAAATATTTTTTTCTAAGGGAGTATCTAAAAAACTGCCATAAGTTTTTTAGTCAAAAACTTTCAGATGTAATTATAGTATAATTGAAGTGTGATTACATTATAATTGTAATATAAGTACTATATAACTTATATAATACTTTATGGGTGAAATTGGAACTAGGGTACCCCATTCCCCCTATAAATTGGTGATTAACTCACAATTAAGATAAATGGCATGCTTAAACCTAGGGATGAAAACGGTCGAAGAAACCCTATACCATTTTCATTTTCATTTTTTTCTTGAAAACGGACTCGGAACGGTAGACCCGGAAACAATAACTATATCGGTAATATCGGTATTATCAGAAACAGGGACCGTCGGAACGAAATATACCGATATTGGTCGGAAATCGAAAATTCATGTCGGAATCAGTGGAGTGTGGCATAGCACACATTTAACTATGCACGTAGATGACTTTTTAACTTTTTTCTTGCATCATCAGACTCTACATAACACCGTTAGATGATGATTAATGATATGATGATAACTTTTTAACCTTTTCGGGGAGGGGTCTGCACTTCCCCGTTGCCGGAGAATCGCTCCTCCGACATACTTGCATTCAACTATTGTTTGTTTGGTTAGCTAGCACTAGAATCTTAAGCGTGACATATGTGAAAATTTCTTTCTAGCAATTATTTCTTCATGCACAAATCTTGAGGTGATTCTATGGTCATAAATCTAAAAGTTTTGGGGGACAAAAAACTTGCAGAAGTTTTCTAGCAAATATGTTTTTCAAATAATACTCTCTCCGGTTTTTAATAGATCACGCTGTTGACTTTTAAACATATGTTTGACCATTCGTTTTATTCAAAAATTTTATGCAAATGTATACTACCTCTGTCCCGATATAAGTGCAGTTGTGGGTTTCCGTGTCCAACGTTTGACCGTCCGTCTTATTTGAGAAATTTATGAAAAAAATTTAAAAAAAATAGTCACAACTATTCATGTTTTATCATGTAATAACAATAAAAGAACTAATCATAATTTTTTTCAGATAATACAAATAGTCAAACGTTAGACACGGGAACCCACAACTGTACTTATATTGGGACGAATGTAGTAATATATAAATAATGATTAAAGTACTGTGAGTGTTAAAACAACAAAACAAATTGTAATTACATAATTTTTTAATAAAATAAATGGTCAAACGTGTGATAAAAAAATCAATGGTGTCATCTATTAAAAAGGTGAGGTAGTACTCCCTCCGTCCCAAAAGGCTAACCTATCAATCCTAGGACAAGATTTTATCCAGATTCATTATCTTAGACAAGCCTTTATACATATATTCATTGTTCTATAAGAGCATCTCTAACAGCCTATCTAAATCGGACTCTCCAAACAGCCATATAGCCAACTCTCCATCTGATTTAGCAGTCTAATTAATTCTTCGCTCCAACAGCCTCTCCATCTATCCACTCTATTTTAAGTTTATGACACAGGGTCCCACATGTCAATCACTTCCTCCTCCTCAGCTCCTCTCCCCTTCCTCCTCCTTCTTCCTCCTCTTCCCACATGTCAATCACGCGAGGGATCCAGCCGTTGATGGCGTCGCCGGCGACGATGGAGAGCCAGGCGGGCCAGCCGGCGGCGACCTGCTCGCCCCGCGCCTTGTTCGCGAAGCCCCGATGCGCACCTCCGCGTGCGCGTGCGCCGCCGCCGACCTCGACGACCACGAACGCCTCTCCCTCTTCACCGCGGCGACAGCGACGGCCAACTGCTCGCCCTTGTCGGCAGCCTTGCCCGCAGCCTCCGCCTCCGCAGAAGCATCCGCCCCCTACTTATGCGCCTCCGCAAGAACAGCAGGAGGCGGGTGCTCGCGGCGATGTGAGGCGTTCGCGGCGGCGGGGCTGGAGGTGGAGGGGTGGCTGTGCACGCAGCCCATGGCGTCACCGGCGGCGGGTCGTCAGCATGAGGTCGGGGCAGGGTGGGGGAGGAGGGCGATCCGGAGGCGGCGGTGCGGGCAGAGGCCACGCCGCTTAGCATCGACGTGGCGCCGGAGGACGACGGCGGCGGCGTCGGTAGGACGACGGCGGTGACGCCGGGAGGATGACTGCGGCAGCGCCGGGAGGACGACGGCAGCGGCGCTTGGCGGATGAGGCGGCACGCAGGGAGGGAGCCGGGACGGGATGGGGAAAGGGGGGAGAGAGAGAGAGAGGAGAGAGAGGGGGTGGGACCCACACCGGATGGCAAGCCATCCTGGCTAGCCAACTTTGGCTTAGTGAGGTGGAGAATTTAGCCAGCCAGATGGCTTGGAGAGTTATTTGGCTAGTCTGTTGGAGTAGATTTTTTATCCAAGTTAGCTTAGAGAGCCATTTGGCTAGTCTATTGGAAATGCTATAATAGATCAGATTCTATATTAGGTTTTTTTTTTACGGAGTAAGTACTCCATAAACTATATTCTAGACACCCGCTTCGTTTCTCGTGCCACCATATAGCTCTAGCCAAACTTCCAATATGGAACGCCGACCAAAAGCAAAACCATGTACGGCAAAAGGGAAGGAGCAACTGGCGTGGGCTGGCACGGGGCGATGATTGCGGGTAAGGTTGTCAGGATCGGGATACTAGGTAGTATCGTTTTGCTCAAAGCAATGTCGTATCGTAGGATCGTATCGTAGTATCGGGATACTATGAGATTTTCTTTTTTAAGTTTAATTAATATTTATATTAATTATATGTAGCCATTCTATATAAAAAAATGTAGTAATGATATATGTCATGCAAATAGAGGCATTTATTAAGAGAAACCACGTTGATTTTGATATATTTAACTGATTTTTATATATATTTGAGCATATTTATTTATATTATTTTAAATAATATTTTGTAGTATCGTAGGGATCGTAGAATCGGGATACCACCTAAGATTTCGTAGGATCGTGTACTAATGAATAGTAGGATCGAGATACTATGAAAATTAGGATACTAGGTGGGATCGGTATCGTTTCGGTTTGGTAGGATGATAGTATCGTAAGATACTAGGATACGTATCGGGATACTGACAACCTTGCTTGCGGGCACGACGGAAATCGGGTGAGTAGATCACGACTAGACAGAGAGGGGTGCCTACGTAGTGAGTCGTGTGTTGGATGGCAACTCACACAAGGATCTTTTCAATCTTGAATCATTTGATGGGATGATCGCGCGCACGGCAAGAAACAGATGGGAATGATCTTTTTTTGTTTTTTGTTTTGGTTGATTCGTGTATTGAATGGTTTGTTAATACATGTTCTAGCAGTTCATTGGCCTTGGCCCACGGGTTACTCACCTGGAAACCCTCTGGACGACGGTCAGGTTTGTGTAATTAATTATCCCCTTGTGCTTGTTTGACTTTACTTGCATTGCACCCGTATTATTCTGTATATATATAAGTGTACAACTGATCAACTTGCACTCACCTTAATTATTTGAAGTACTCAAAATAAACAACGAAATTAAGGACAAGAGAATCGTCTGTTCTTCCGTCGATCGAGCACTGTCTATTTAAGAAGGAAGGAAGAGCTAGCAGTTATCTCCCTAGCTCATAGTCCATACAAACACCGTACCACACGTACAATGCCCGATCCATTGATCATTGTCGCCTCTTCGGCGGCGACATGGGTGGTGAAGAAGCTCCTGGACCAGCTCGCCCTCCCTGCCATCAAAGCGCTGCTACGCTCCAAGGGCCTAGATGATAAGGAGGTCTGGCGCCTCGAGGACGCTCTGCAGAACGCTAAGCTCGTCCTCGGCGCCGTGCCCGTCGGAGTGAGAGCAGCTGGGATCAAGATTGAAAACGTGAACCTCGGTGAGCCCATCCTGCAGGTGCAGCAGCTGGCGGCCGAACTGGCAAAGTACCTTGACGAGCTGGAGTACTACGACATCAGGGAAAAGGTGACCTCCTGCATAGGAGTATATATAACGGATTTTCGCTTCGCTTTTGCTATATTCATTCCGCATGTCTTTTCTTCCTCCAAAACTTTCGATTTACGGACCGTCCTTATTAGATCGCATCAAGATTCATGCTTCTTGGAAGATTAGATCGCATCAAGATTCATGCATCTTGGAAGATTAGATCGCATCAAGATTCGTGCGTGTAAGGAGGACGTACTCACAACCTAAGTAATCAAGCACGCGCCGTTAGCTATCAACGTTCGCGTAAAATTTCTGAATAGTTACACATTTTCTCGCATCCCTTGCCGCACGCAACAATCGGGCCCACGCCTAAGTCCGTTTTCCACACGTGCCGCCACGATTAGGTTGGCAATGCCTTCGCACGCGCCATTTTTCGCATGCCGGATTGGGCCCGCGACACCCTCACGCACGTGATTTGTCCTTGCTGTATGTCTGATTGGTACTGTGTCGCCCTCACCCGCGGTTTAAAAATTGAAAGATGTTTTTTTTGTCAAAACTATAATACGCTGTCCGAATCCAATTCCCATCACGCGTTAAATTCATTGCAAAGTCACAACTCGCAAGCAAACTGCGAAAGAGAGTCCGTGCGATGTGGATACTAAGCGAATGAAACTCACAGAGTCCGTGTGGATATTATGTACATCGTTGCCCAGATCATCCAATTCTATTCGTATTGCACAGCATGATTCCTGAGACACATTAGCATGATTTCAAGTCAATCTCTACACATGCTCGTACTTACTACTAGGGATACCGTTACAATAATCCATAAGAATCAGATTTACTTTCGGAAAGAACATGCCAACCAAAATAAATGATGATCCAAGTTGCTGATTTCGTCCGTCATCATTTCCTACCCAACTTGAGGTAAAGTTTGACGACAAATAGAGCTCGTGTTTAAAGGCTTCATTGTTTGTCTTATGCTTATTTTTATAAGCCAAAATTTAAATTTTAGAACTTAATTTAGAATTCGACTTTTTGGTTTTTTATCGTACTTTATTTTACAACATTTGTTTTTGAGTCGCTAAGAACATGTATATAAAATATTTGCATACAAATAGTCTTTTATTTGGTAATAAATGATTCGGATAAGCACATGAATAAACGAAACAGTGGGTTGTGATTATTTATCCACCGGCACATATCTACAAATTAAATTGGCTCTACCCGTT
Source organism: Oryza meridionalis (assembly GCA_000338895.3). Taxonomy (NCBI): domain Eukaryota; kingdom Viridiplantae; phylum Streptophyta; class Magnoliopsida; order Poales; family Poaceae; genus Oryza; species Oryza meridionalis. The sequence goes on from CM002531.2 coordinate 5,207,490, forward strand.
GCAACGCACGGGCATATTTTCGTATGTGTGTGTAGTAAACTTAACTAGGGCTTCATGGTGCCCGGGCACCAAGTTTCAAATTGAGTATATACCCAATTCAATTGAGTATGAAATTTTTTTAAAATGTTTAGGTATGAACATTAAGTTATTTACTAACTAGTTCAAACAAGTTTGAACGTTTGAACTGAATTTGAACATCTTTTTGTTAGATTTTGATTCTAGGTATATAGCATCCAAACATATAATTAGTTAGGTATGTAATAATGGAATGTGAAATAAAGTTGAATTTGAGTTGTTTTTGTTGCTAGGTATAGGTCTGAATCAATTTCTTATGTCTAAATATATACTCACAATTTGAAAATTTTGAAAAATTTTGAGTGGATTTGTGTATTTCATACCTTGTGTGTGTGTGTATTGATAATGCATCTGTTAGTTATTGTATTGTAGAAGTTGGTACATTTCTCTATAAACTCGCTTAAAATTAGACAAGTTTGATTTAAGACAAAACTAATATACTTATATATAATATGAAACGGAGGAGTAGTTGAGAATGACTAACATCAGATTAAAGTGCCCTTTCAAATTGATGAATGGGCAAAACTACCTTAAGAAAGTTTCAAACAAAATATTTCAAATACCCATGAAGATCTATTGTTAGATAGTTATATATTAACATTCACCACCTACCACCGTAAGTGTAAAGTACCGTAAAAGTGTCTGTTTGGACCCGGAGTGAAATTTCTATTTTTTCTGATGAAATATCAAATACTAAAGAACTCTACAATTAATATATATGTTTTTTGTATGCAATGATTGTCTCGCTTACATCTGCAACAATTGTTTGGAAGACATGGATTTAATTGTTGTGTTTCCGTTCGCGATATTCAACAGGTGACGCAAAATATTCCGAGGGACAGCTGGAACTCATTTACATACACAGTGAGATCTATTACTCATGTTGGACATTCATCGAAACCGGCAGTCACTAGCTCTGAAATATCGCGTGTAATGTCTATAGTTGACAGGCTGAATAATATTTGTGCAAATGTTTACGATGCTCTGAAGATAGATAAACTTGGTGCAATTATCCAGTCGATTAGAACCCCGAGCACAGACACACGAGAAACAACATATATCAGAACAGAAAGCAAAAAGGTTTTCGAAAGAGGAGAGAAGAAAAAAATCGTGGATCTAATTTGTAATGCTGCATCAAGTGGCAATGAACTTTCAGTTGTTCCAATAATTGGTGATGGAGGTGTTGGAAAGACAACACTGGCTCGAGAAGTGTACCGTGACCAAGAAGTAAAAGATAACTTCGACATCATGATCTGGATCTACGTATCAGCTAATTTCAACGAAGTAAAGATAACACAAGGGATTCTGGAGCAAATACCAGGATGTGAGTACAAAAGCACTAACAATCTCACCGTGCTTCACCGTGGTATCCAACAACATTTGAACAAAAGATTTCTACTAGTTCTTGATGACGTGTGGGAAGAAAGAGAGAGTAGCTGGGATAGGTTATTGGCTCCACTAAGATGTACACAGGTTAAGGGCAATGTGATTTTATTGACTACTCGGAGTCTATCTGTTGCCGATAAAACAAGCAAAGAGGAGATGTACATCAAATTGGATGGTATGAAGAAGGATGTATTTTGGAGCTTCTTCAAACAATGCATATTTGGTGATGAGAAATATGAAGACAAAGGGAGGCTTCAGGACATTGCCAAGAAAATAGCCATCAAGCTGAATGGAAATCCGTTAGCGGCTAAAACTGTCGGAACACTCCTGAGAAGACATGTTCATGAGGTTCACTGGAGAAAAATCTTGGATATCAAAGAATGGATAAAACCAGAAGGGATGGGTGATCTTGAGCCAGCGCTAATGCTCAGTTTCAATCACCTTTCCTACCACCTTCAGCTTCTCTTCTCATATTGTGCTGTGTTTCCTAAGGGATACAGATTTGACAAGGAACAGTTGATCCGGATGTGGATTACGCTTGGCTTCGTCGTAGACCAGTGGAGGAATTTGGAAGACGCGGCAAGTTACAGTTTTGATGATTTGGTAGACCGGAGCTTCTTTCAGAACGATGGGCAGCAATTCATTGTGCATGATCTATTACATGATGTAGCACAACAAGTCTCAGTTCATGAATGCCTTGCTATCGATGGCTTGAATCCTGGTCAGAAGTTCTTTCAATCCACTCGTCATGTTGGCATTTGGACTGAGTCAGTTTACAAGGAAGATAACATGGTACGTAATCAAAAATTTGAAGAAAAGTTGGATAAGATCCAGAATAGTGGCATGCTGACATTCCTGGAGAGTTTAATGCTTGTAGGCATGTATGATGAGAACTTCTCTAAAAAGTTTTCAAACATCCTGGAGAAAACACATTATGTCAGGCTGCTTCAGCTATCAGTAATGCCCTTCAATGCTGACAGTTTGTTATCCCGTATCAGAAACTTCATCCATCTCCGCTATCTAGAACTGAGATCCACTCCTGAAATGAGCATGCCTTTGCCTACGAGTATATGCCAGCTCTACCACCTACAGCTACTAGATGTCACACACTGGAGTGGTCTATATGATTTGCCGAAGGGCATGAGCAATCTTGTGAACCTACGGTATCTGTTTGTTCCGGGGTCAGGATCATTGCACTCGAAGATATCAAGGGTTGGAGAGCTCAAGCTTCTGCAAGAACTGAAGCAATTTCAGGTTCAAAAAGAGGATGGCTTTGACATTTCGCAGCTCGGAAGATTAAACGAAATCAGCGGGTCACTTAGTATCCTCGGCCTTGAGAATGTCACAAAGAAGGAAGAGGCAACTCAAGCAAGGATTGGAGATAAGATGGATCTGAGGACACTTTCACTGACATGGGGGAGTGTAAGCGGAAGTTGCACCGTCCAGAGAGAAGTGATGGAGGGTCTTAAACCGCATGAAGATCTTGCCAGTCTTCTCGTCTTCAATTATGCTGGCTCTACTCCATCATGGTGGCTACGAGACGATTTCTCGCTCCGCAATCTAGAAAGCTTCCATCTCCAGGACTGCGCAGCGGTGAAGATCCTACCACCATTCGAGGAGATGCCATACCTGAAGAAACTGTCCTTGGTTGGTATGCCATCTCTGAAAAATGTCAGGATCGACTTCAACTCTGCTGACCAGATGGATCTCGATTTAAGTGAAATTGAAATATCTCAGTGTTCAGGTTTAACATCCATAAGACTACATTCCTGCAATGCTTTGACTAAGCTAAGCATCAACGATTGTGAGAAACTAGCTTCCTTAGAGGGCTTGCCGTCTTCTGAACAACTGCGGCAGTTTGTTGTCCAGGGATGCCCTCAACTTCCATCAGGTTCCTCCATCCCAACCTGATAATTTGGTGGCAAATTAGCACTAGCAAACTACCTGTAAGTATGGCTTCACTAAACTATGTCATGCTCGTTCGACTTTATGGAAGAATTACTAGACATTGCATTAATTAAAACTTCATCGTAATTCATAACGACTCAATGTTATAAACTGATCGGTGTACTGATTACCTATTAATTCTAAAAGTTCATAGGAAGTGTCTCATTAATATGGTATAGATATATTACTGTATATGAAGATTTTGAATAAATAGAGAATAAAACAACCTTGATTTTCTTTATTTACGCTGTTTACATATGTAGTTTTGTAGTCTAAACCAAGCAAATTTTCATACTTTTAATTTTATTTTTAAGAATTCTTAGCCACCACAAAATGAGTGCTTGGCAACAGGAGTAATGAAATTATCTGATTTGTTACTTTAAAAATCTGATTCGGATTATAATCTACTTCCTCTGGTTCCATATTAATTGACGTTTTAGACAAGGTTGAGGTCAAACTTTTATAACTTTAAAAATCAATAATTTTAAAAATATTAAGTTTAAAGGAACTAGAACAACATATACAGATTTGTCTTTCAAAGCACTATAATAAAAGTAAACATATATTTATTTATCATATATATTATAATAGAAAAATAAGGTCAAAGATATATTTTTGTAGACCGTGTCATTGTCCAAAACGTCAATCAAAATTAAACCGGAGGGAGTAAGGATTAGCCAAACACATATAAGTAGTATATTAATTTGATTCTTGTAAAATTAAAAATCTGTACTATTTTTTTTTCTGAGAAATACATCGTAGCAAGTAGGTGGTGTTAATTCTGTTTTTGATTATAGCATAAACCATTTTGGTGTAACTGATGATTGATACATTTTATCGACATCTTTGTTTGATGTTTTCCACATTCCATTTACTCCTAAGTCAAATAGCACAATCTCGAGCTGATTCCATTCAAAAATTTACTCCATGAGTCCAAACTTACATCCTTACAGTTTTCCCATCCATCAAACAAGATGTTCTCCTTGTTCACTCTGTCCTGAAAAATCACTGTTTTTCTTCATAATTCCAACACACTTTTTTTCCTTTGTTATTGATAGTAAGATCTGGTTTCAGAATAAAGAAGAGGGGAACCATCTGGGACGATGTGAATTGTGAATTTGTGATACCTGGATCTGGATGTGGACAAGCTTGGATCTGCTGAAAATTATATTGGCACTTCTGTCACTGGACGCAGTTGATGCTGGATCGGTGTGGTTTTGCTGTTCTGTTCACTATTATGTTAGTATACTTTGTTGTCATCTTATTCACGCTACAAATAAATATGGAGATGTTATGCCTAATGTGTAATAAATCGAAAGGCAGACCAACTAAACAGTTAAATGGTCTGATCGTGAGGATTTGTGCCATTTTGTGTTACCTAAGTACAATTTGTGCGTTTTGTGAATTTTCGAGGGCGCAAGGAAGATTGATGCTATTCTGGTCAAAAGTAGGGGAAAAAAGGTCTCACCTTGAGTGGTTTCTCTTTTAAACTAAGTTTATTACCTTCCAAGAAATATTTAACGTGATTAAACAAATTGTCCAAAGTTATAGTTAGTATAACCCAAAATTATATACTCTATCCGTCCCAAAATATAAGCATTTTTAGAATAATACCAAGTCAAACTTTTAAAAATTTGACTATTAATAGCAAAAAAATAAAAAAGATCAATTATGTTAATTTGATGTTACTAGATTTATCATTAAACAAATTATCATAATATACAACTTTTTTTATTTAAAACATCTTACTTTTGTAGATATTGTTAGTCAAAATAGCATATCGAATACTGTGTTAAAGCTAAAAAATGCTTATACTTTGGGACGGAGGGAGTATATGTTATGATCATGGGATACAAACTAAGTAGTTGTTCCATGTCACCAAATTTTATCTTTCGTTGGAGAGAAGGAATTATTTTTAGTTGTATTAGATCACAAAAGCCTTTGACTACTTGCGAGATGCAAGTGGGTGGGGGTGGGATGGCTCCTAGTCTGATGCACGTCAACATGGGGGCTTTTAACTATTTGCCATTCTTACGGATGTTGCTTAACGATTTGTCACTAGGCCCACATGTCATAGACACATGAGGGCCCACATGTCATTGACAGGGTGTGCCAAATCGTTAATTGCCATGTCAGAAGAGTGGCAAATAGTTAAATTTCGGTATCTGGCTATCTGGGTACCTTTTTGGTTTATAATTATTGATGTTTTGAATAAGGTTATAGTTAAACTTTTAAAACTTTAACTAATATAATAAAAACAAATATTTATTTATTGCATATATAAAACTATAAAGTCGTAGTTAAAGATATGCTTTGAAGATCATGAGATTGTAAGAGTATTAAAATTTAGTACATACGGATATCAGGTTGGATCTAGTACCATGCTGTTAACACGTACTCCGTTTGTAAAAAAAAAAAAAATCTGGGTGGGGATTTTAATACTCTCTCCATCTACTTTTTATTATATTTTTAAATCTGAAAAATTTATTTTTGATAGGCATATTTCAATCCAACAACCTATCATTTTAATGAATTTCTCGGATTTAATGCGTGACTCTCCATTCTTCCACACAAGATTGGCTACATGGGCATTGAGAAATGTAAATATTAATGAATCGCTTGTTTACGAGGAATGACTAGCAGCATACTATTTAAATGGATGATAAGTAGAATTACTTATCCTTGGTTTGTGTGCCAAGATGAAATATGACTATCAAAAGTAGATGGAGGGAGTACCACCTAGAACAACGAATCTGGATAATCTCATTGTATTAGGTGGGGTTAGGCTGAGTTTTTTTTTTTACGAAGGGAGAATAATAAGTACGGTGGTTGAACATTACACAATTCTCAATCCAGCACAGTAATTACCAAATCACTCCAGTTAGTAAAAACATTATCTCTCATTTCCCCCCTTAATAAAACGGTAAAACGGTCATTCCTGTACACAACGCATTAAATGCTCCCTTTCCTTACAATTCCCCAAAAAAACCGCAACACCCCTTCCCTCCCATCATCACTCCCCTACTCCCACTCTTCCCCTCCCCACCCCCACCTCACTCCGCCGCCACCGCCGCCGCCGGAGACCTAGCCAGCCAGCCATCCAGCAAACTGCGAACCCCAACAATGCCGCGCTCGTCGACCACCCGCCCCGCCGCCCCCGTCCGCCTCCGCCGCAGGCCGCTGAAAACCCCCCTCGTCGTCGCCCCCGTCGCCGCCACGGGGCTGCCCCGCGGGGTGGGCCCGGGCACGCCGCACCTGCGGTGGGGCGCCGGGGAGCGGGAGGAGGAGGAGAACGGCGGGGAGAAGGGGAATGCGGTGGGGCCGCCCGGCCGCCGCTCCGTGAGGCGGCTCGCCGCGGCGGTGTGGCGGCTGCGGCCGGCGGAGGAGGCGCCTCCTCCGCCTTCCCGCCACGCCGCGGATCGTGCCTGCCTCGAGGTAACAACGCCTCTTCCTCCGTTCGAACACCCTCCAATTTAGCCCGCATTTCGCTCGAATTTGCGCCGATTTGGGACGAACGGGTGCGCGTCGCGGGCGGCCGCATTGAATCCCGCACCACCACCTCGTGTACCGCCGCCGTTCATGCCCGTGGCGGCAGGGCGGCAGTAGAGGGCGTTTAGCCGTTGCGGCAGCTGTACGGCGCTCTCCAGATCGAAGCACAGATCCCGCCATTAATGGCATTTGGTGCTCCATCTTGATCGTTGGGAGTGGCATTTATTGACAACCCCATCGCCATGGGCGCGTTTCTTGTGATCCGCTAATCTTTTGCTCATGTGATCCATCCACTCCTACTCCTCTTTACGTGGGGACCCGGCTCTGGCATTGAATCTTCGGCGCGCAGAGAGAGCAATCAGTGTGTACTTCTGTACCCTGCTTGGTTCTTGATATGGAAGTAATCCGCCTGTCCCCTGCTGCTACTGTTGCTGCTGCTTCTAGTTCTTTGGATGCTGGACTTTACTGGTACCTTGTCAGCTTCTTGCTGTAATGGGAATGTTTCTACTGCGGTTATTATAGGTGTCAGCTCTGTGCATCTGACAATTTGGTTCCAAGAACAAACAAATGCATTGTTTGTGTGAGCTGGGTTCAGAGATGTCTCGCAGTAACTTTGTGGAGGCTGGGGGGTTGCTCTGGTGTTTCATGGTGGAAAGATACGACCAATCGAAAAGCAGTATAACTGCTAGAGTTTTATAGACATGGATTTTCATCTTGGGTTATCTGCGCAATAGTTTTGTTTGTGACTTGTGAGCTTTGCTTGTTTTGATGTGAGAGTTATTTTAAAATGTAACAACATGAATCAGCAGATCTGACTCTGGATGTCTAAATTTGTTACCTTCATAGTAACAGAGTGAGTCATATGCTTCTGGGAGGAGATGAAAATGAAAACATTTTTAGTTTCTGGTTATTGACATTCTGTTGGTCGTATGTTAACTTGTTGGTTACATTTACTTATGACAGCATATACGAAGGCATCTACAAGTCCAACTACTTAGGAAGGATCATGTTAGCACTCGATATGGCCTGAAGAATGAGACTTCAAGCCCCATATCTGTCTTGGAACGACATAGTGGAGAGCTCCACAAGGTAATGCTAGAAACTGCTTGCTTCAAACTTGCTGGTATTTCTTCTGTACTGTATAGTTAATTTGGCGGATTTAATTGTGTAGGGCCAACTTCATCTTGCTTCAGACGTGTTGCCTATAACCAGCTTGGAGAATGTAACAAAGTGGGAGCCTGACGGCATAGAGGGGATAGAATCAGATGGTGCCTATGTGATCGCCAGCCAACTAAATCTCATTGAAGAACAGAAAGGGGAAAATTATGTATCGAACCTCCAGGTGGAGCTTCAACAGACACGGGATAGGGTCGGCAAGCTAGAAGCTGAGCGGATTTCAGCCAAGAAGCAACTTGACCACTTGTTCAAGAAACTGACAGAGGAGAAAGCAGCTTGGCGGAAGAGAGAGCACAAGAAGGTTCAAGCCATTCTTGAAGATATGAAGGCAGACCTTGAACATGAGAAGAAGAACCGTAGGCAACTAGAGAAGATTAACATAAAGCTTGTTGATGAGTTGAAGGAGGTCAAAATGGCAGCAAACAATCTGTTGCAGGAGTATGACAACGAGAGGAAGACACGTGAACTCACTGAGGAGGTGTGCACCAAGCTGGTGAGGGAGTTAGAGGAACACAAGGCCGAGATTGAAGGCCTGAAGCAAGACTCTCTGAAACTGCGTGCAGAGGTGGATGAGGACAGAAAATTGCTGCAGATGGCTGAGGTGTGGCGTGAAGAGCGTGTGCAGATGAAACTTGTTGATGCTAAACTCACCCTTGAAGCCAAATACGAAGAGTTGAGCAAACTGCAACTAGATGTTGAGGCAATCATCGCCTCTTTCAGTGACACCAAGGGAGACGATACCATAGTACAAACAGCAAAAAACATCTTACAGTCAATTGAATCAACCAGGGAACAGGAGATCAAATTCACGTATGAACCACCACCAGCATCGGATGATATACTAGCAATCATTGAAGAGTTACGCCCTAGTGAAGAGCTCGAGACAAGGGAAACTGAACCATGCCATAAGCACAACTCTCCAGTACACGAATCAGAAAACCAGCAAGATTCCCCAATGACTGACATATTCCTGGAGAACCCAACCAAACTGTACTCAAATAGAAGCCATTACAATGAGAGTGACATGGGTGATTCCAGCAGCTGGGAAACCATAAGCAATGAAGAGATGCAGGGGTCGAGCTCTTCAAGGAATGGAAGCGAACCTTCAGTCAACAAGATATGTGACAAGATTTCCTGGACCAGTGGGGATGATTCTGAGGCTGGGCAGAATGACAACCTGAGTGGTGAGTTGAGCAAGGCCTACTTCGCAGACAGAAAACCATCCAAGAAGAAAGAGTCAGCCATATCAAAGCTCTGGAAGTCATCCCCTCTGAAAAACTGCGAAATCTTCAAGATAGATGTCGTGGAGATGATGAACAGGAGATCATCGAACGAAAGGCTGTCAAATGGCATGCATTCTTCGAACGAAGGCGCCAATCAAGATGCAGGACTCAGCTCGCCAAGTATAGGGCAATGGAGCTCACCTGACTCGATGAACAGCCAACTCAACCGCGGGTTCAGAGGCTGCATGGAGCTGGTTCAGAAGCAGAGCTTAAAGGCGAAGCTTCTAGAAGCTCGGATGGAGAGCCAGAAGATCCAGCTCCGCCATGTGCTCAACCAGAAAACCTAGAACTGCAAGAATTGAAGAGCGACAGGCACTTTTAACCCTGCAATTTACAGCAAGAAATAAGGCCAGGCACACGATTTACTCCATTTTCTCTTGTGCATTGTAGCATGTAGCCTAGTCTCCTGTACTTTTAGTCTTTTTACTCCATAGAAATGAATAGCTAGCTGGTTGTAGCCTTGTAGTGGTAGGCAGCCTGGCAGTAGTTGATGTTGTCGTATTGTTGTAGTACTGAATTCTGCTTGGATGCGTAACGTAGCAACATAATACAAGCAGCATTTTTCAGACAAAGTTCAGCATTGTCAATGAAAATTTGTAATCTCGATCTCTCCCCATTGTTAAAGCTCTAATTCAGATCGGCTTTCGTGTTTTGAAGGTTTGTCATATCCTAGGTTAATTACGAGCTTGCTGTATTTGATTCAGTGATATTTGAATTTTCTGAACATATTTTAAAAGAATGAAATAAACTCAAGCAGGAAAATATCTCAGTTAGATCCAGTCTTTTTTTCAAGCAAAGGAGGGTCTATGTTTGATTTCTTAAAAATAATTCCAAACAATTCATATAAAGGTTTATTTGGCATTATAGTTCACAAGAGACGAAATTTGAACAAGGAGTTTCATTTCAGTTGTATATGCTACTTCCTCCGTTTCACAATGCAAGTCATTCTAGCATTTCCCACATTCATATTGATTAATCAATATGAATGTGGGAAATGCTAGAATGACTTATATTGTGAAACGGAGGGAGTACGTAAATATATGTAACATCGACAAATGGAAATTTTTCCATTTGCTCATGCGGTCATGCCTCGAAGCATGTATGAAATCTCTCTAAAAACACACAAATTATAGCCAGATGCAATGCAACAAAGACTTGAGAAATCAGTGCAAGCAATTCCAGTAACTCGTTCAGCAGCAGCCTTGTGCACCAAACATTTGCAGAAAGCACAACCAAGCCACACTGGAGTAGCATAGATTTGCGGTAAGTAGACAGTTTGGAGATATCTAGAATGGTTAGCCAGGTACATAGTTCTTGAACACATGTCACTATTTTTCAACCGCTAGATTCCAAGTACAATATCTCATTGACACGGCATTACAAGATTATCATGGATGGCACAGGAGTTGACATTACACATTGCTTTGCTTATACAGCTTCGTGTCCAGCACTTGCTTCCCGCACATTGCACATACACCTGAAACAAGTCAATATTATGGTCAGAAATCAGAATTAGTAAATAATAATGGATAGTTCTCATAATACTGAGCATGTCTCAGATAATATTCACTTGGACTGCAAGAATGCACATGTATCAGGTTAAAAAAGAAACAGCATTGTTCTTGTAAGTCAATGATGCCAATTAGGAACAGGGTGTTCCTGACGGAGCGAGTTCCTTACCTTTTGAATATGCACAGGTGTGGCAGTACTTGGCGTCCTGGTGGACCTGCTGCTTGCAGATTACACATTTAGTGTTTCCATATGGAGTCCACCTGATATTAAAATGTCGTACATATTATTAGCTTACATTCACAACAAAATATCTTTTGAATACAATTTAAAAACTTAAGATTTACAGGTAGTAGAAAAGGCACAAAATACTTTACTGAAAGGAAACAAGATGGCTTTTTCAGGGAAACGTGCAGTAATTGTTCAGGATTGGCTAAAACAGTTGGCTATGTTCAATCCGGTTTTGGAAGGGGTTGGGCAACATGTGCGCTACATGCGAAGTGCTTTTTATTCCTTGCTGGTACGCCTCCTTCTAGCCAGTACAAGTGTGAAATATGATTTCAAATGATTTGTCCAACCTGTTTTTGAACAAAGCTACCAGCATAATATATACTATGAAAAATTCAAGAGTATGCAGGATCAACACAGCAATTTTGAATTTTAAGTTGAAGGCACCGAAAGAAAAGGACTGAACATCTGGCTATCTTCATCATATATCAATATGAAAGCCCGTACCTCTTCTCCCACTCCACAAAACCCTTTACTCTTGGCTCCCCTTCTCTCTAAAAGGCTCAGCGGTTTTGATGGGTTGTTTTCCTTTTTGCTATGTGCAATTGAATAATGCTATTTGTAAACATTCCTCCAGTAATGGAGGATAAGCTACCGTGGTCCCAAACAGTTGGATGGGTCTTTATAAACATTCCTCCACATGGATTGAGGAAACAAGAGCAAAAGAACCTTGCAGCCTTGCCCCATCTAAGTATTGGCGGTCGTGTTGATGGAGAAATGAGTTTGTAGTTACAGGATGATGGCGAAAAATGACCGTGGCATGATTTTTTTTTAAAAAAAAAAAACCAGCATTGTTGAACTTCAAGTTCACCAACATCATTCAATCAAAATAACAGTTATAACTATTATGGATCTTAATTAAAGGGTGATATTCATTTTCTTGGAAGAATTATGATCCCCAATCAGTGACTTCTATAGCTATTGTTTGAATCACACACATGATCTACCCATTCCTTAGTTAACACACTTGAAATTTCCCCCAAAAGCGATATAATCCAGGAACATAAGGCACACAAGATTGGGCACAAAACGAACAACCGTCAACGATTTCTAACCTAATCAACCAATCAATCTCTGGGGGATTCGCACCATCGAAATCAAACCTACGCTATCTGAATCCCCGATCGCTGCTGCTACGGATGGGGACACGGAATCAAAAGAAAGATCGGGGAGTAAAGGGATCGACCTGTTCTTCTTGGAGAGGAGTTTGTTCTCGTTGATCTTGCGGCCGCCGCTCTCGTTGGTGTTGCTGGCCCCCTCCTTCCACTTGTCCGGCACGATCACCTTCCCCAGCTTCTTCTCGCCTGCACAAGCCCAAAACCACAACCCGGTTCAGCCGCGCACGCAAGAGAAAAAACCTAGGGCATGATCTTTCCAACCCAAAAAAAAAAAAGAGAAAAAAAATCTAGGGCGAAACAGAAGAAAATGAGCGCGCGAACAGCTGATCCGGCGGCGGATCGAGGCGGGGGTAGAGATCCTTACACTTAGCGCACACCATCGCCGCCGCCGCCGCCGCCGCAGTTGGGGTTGTGGTCGAGGAGAGAGAGAGAGAAGAGGGGAAGAGGAGAGAGAGAGGTGGTGAGGAGTTCGGTTCGGGTCTGGACGATGGACCCGTTTATTAGCGGGTGGCCCACCCGGCCCGATTTCGTTTAGTGTTCGGATTTGTTTTATCAGACTCATAATAATAATTTTATTATACAGACTAAATTACTCCCACGGTACAACAGCTTGGCAGGTGGGTGCGATGTAGTGCAAGAACTTGAGAATTAAACGTTCGAGTGCAACAAATTGACAAGTGGGTACATTTTAGTACAAAAACTTGACAATTTAGTATTTTATTGCATCAACTTAGCTAAACATATGCTAGGTGAGTTTTTTTTGGCACGATGTTAATATGCCATTACACGGCAATCCTATGGATATTACTTTATAATATTTAATTTAATCTTTAAGAATTATACTGCACATTCAATTTACATCTAATTACCTCTAACAATTTTTGTTTTCTTCACATTCCCAAATCTCAACCGAAATATAATAATTTCTATATCCAGTTTGATTAACTTTCAATTATTGTTATTAGGATAAAAATATAAATATGCTTATATACAAATCCACACGAGTATATTGTCAAAAGAAGTGCTTAACAATTGAATATATATAAAAAAGTGCTCCAAATAATTAAGTTGTCGCATAACTTCTTAACTTATTGTATCAAAATCGTGCATACCTTATAAGTTGTTGCATTTATGCGATCACTTATAAAGTTTTTATACTAAATTGCACCACCTACTATGTTGTTGCACTAGAACACTAATTTCTCAAGTTTTTGCACCAAATTGCACCCACCTACCAAGTTGATACACCGTAGGTGCAATTTACTCTTTATTATACTTACTCCCTCCATCCCAAAATATAACAACTTTTAGGCCTAAAGAGTTGTCCTAAAATATAGCAACTTCTCCATCAACATTCTCTTCCAACCAATCACAACTCTTCACCATTCACTTTTCTCACTTACCTTACTTCCACTACCTATCCAACCACATAGTCTACACTAATTAACAATGACATCTAAATATTCTGTTGTATAATCTGAACTTTAAAAGACCCTTCTTTCAAACTAAAAAATTTCACATGAATTTGAGGGGAAAATTTTCTTCTTTCTCAATAAAAACCTCAAATGCGAAGACATAGTTGCCACTTCACTATCATATTATAAACACATTTTTTGACTAAAGTATAGAAACAATCAAACAAACAATTTCCCAATTGTACTATGATAGCACCGGAAACTTTACCAATTCGACAGTTCGATTCATGATTTCTTATTTTCTTTACTTATTTTTTCATTTAGTAGCATCTTATAATATCTTAAACATTAATAGTGAGTTCCAAAATGCATATATTGCGAAGTGTTGTAGACTTGACACGAGTGTTTTTGTTTACAGCTAATTATTTTTTAAGTGGTATGTGACGTATACCGAAATGTCCGTGGTGCTTTTCATAGGAGTGAGCGTATATGTTTGTACTGTGTTTTTTTAAATAAAAATAAGGTACTCCATCGTTTCATATTATATAAATCATTTGATTCTTTTTATAGTCAAACTTTATTAAGTCTAATCAAATTTATAGTAAAAATTAGCAACATATAAAATATCAAATTAGTTTTATTAAATCTACTATATTTTGATAATATGTTTGTTTTGCGTTGAAAATATTACTATATTTTTTATAAATTTAATTAAACTAAAAAGAATTGACAAGAAAAAAAATCAAACGACTTAGGAAACAAATAGAGTATATACAATTAAAAATGCTAATCACTCCACCTCTCCTGATTTCGACTGAAAACGGAATTTTAGTGGCGCGGGTAATCTCAAAGAAAAAAGAAATACTATCTGAGAAAACGGCGAAATGATCATAATAATATCTCCCCTTTCCTCCTATCCTAGTCACCTCCTGCTCCGTCTCACTCTTGCTTGCCTCTCTGCGTGATCCCGATCTGCAGAGCTCGCCGCCGGGCGAGCTAAGCCCCGGAGGCGCGCGCGTGGACGCCCCCCCCCCCCCCCCCCTTCTCCTCCGAGCAGCGGCCACCGGTGGCCGCCGCCGCCATCTCGGTCTCGAATCGAGGTGGAAAGGTATTCGTTCTCGTCTCCTTCCTCTTCCCCGCGCCGCTTGATGAGTCGTTATTAGATTGGAGATCCATCAGGGATGGCTGGGTTGATTTGTTTCCCTCAGAATTACGCATGAGTTTTTTTCTTACTGCGGTGGTAGTGGGTTAGTCAGCGACAGCCGTTTGTTACCAAGGAAAATATTTTTGGGGGTGTTGGTTTGGCTTTTGTTCTTGTTTGGTTTGTTTTGATCAGCAAAATTTTTCACTTTTGCATCATCAGCAGATCTGTCTGTCCATTATAACCACACTATTGATGCTCTTATCCATCAATTCCTGAATCATATCCTTTCTCTTTTTTTGCAGAAAAAAGTCATCAGCTTTCTGCATGCGATTTGGTAGATACTGACACGTCTTGATTCTGCTCAAGGAAGGCAGCTGATTGATTGGTTGGGAGGGCAAACTAAAAGGGGTGTAATCTTGGCCAATTCGATAGAAAAACACAGAGATTTAGTGGCGAGAATGGATTGGCTGTCCGCGAACCTGCAGGTGAACCCTCAGGTGACTGTTGGGGACTGGGTGTCAGCAGTCATGCCGCTGATGAAGCTGCTGTGCTTGACGGTCATCGGCCTTGTGCTGTCCAACCCGAGGACGCAGATCATCCCCAAGGCCACCTTCAAGCTCCTGAGCAAGCTCGTCTTCGCGCTGTTCCTGCCATGCCTGATCTTTGTCCACCTTGGCCAGTCGGTCACAATTCAGAACATCCTCGACTGGTGGTTCATCCCGGTCAACGTGCTCATCAGCACGGCCATCGGGTGCATTCTTGGGTACATCGTCGCGCTGATCTGTCGCCCGCCGCCGCAGTTTTTCAGGTTCACGGTGATCATGACCGGATTTGGCAACACGGGTAACCTCCCAATCGCGATCATCGGGTCGGTTTGCCATACCACGGATCACCCCTTTGGTCCTGGATGCCACCGCAAGGGTGTCGCTTATGTTTCGTTTGCTCAATGGGTCGCTGTTATTCTTGTCTACACCTTGGTTTACCATATGATGGAGCCACCGATGCAATTCTACGAGATTGTAGGCGAAGGGAACGAGATTGTGGAAGAGCCTGCACAGATCAGCAACTACAGTAGATCTCTGCTTCATGAAGCGGAATGGCCAGGGATGGCTGACAAAGAAACGGAGCACTCAAAGACGCCATTCATTGCACGGGTTTTCATGAGTATTTCAGGCTCTTCACAGAATACATTTCCTGATATTGATTTTGCAGAAGAGGGCACTTCTGGTGCTGGACCTAGCAGTCCAAAATCGCTAAGGTGTTTGGCGGAGCCAAAGGTTGTAAGGAGGATCAGGGTTGTAGCTGAGAAGACTCCAATTCAGCATGTTCTCCAGCCACCAACCATCGCCTCCTTGCTCGCCATTGTCATCGGCATGGTTCCTTTGTTCAAAGATTTTGTGTTTGTGCCTGATGCACCACTGTCGTTCTTTACAGACAGTTTGGAGATTCTAGCTCAAGCCGTTGTACCCTCGGTGATGTTAATTCTAGGGGGCATGCTTGCAGAAGGACCCAAGGATAATGCCTTGGGTATCCGGACTATCACTGGTATAATTGTTGCAAGGCTCCTGATTCTCCCGTGCATTGGCATCGGTGTCGTCCTGCTGGCAGATCGGTTGCATCTGCTTGTCGAGGAAGACCACATGTACCGCTTTGTGCTGTCGCTACAGTACTCCACCCCTAGTGCCATCCTGCTTGGAGCGATTGCGAGCCTCAGAGGTTATGCTGTCAAGGAAGCATCGGCACTTCTATTCTGGCAGCACATTTGTGCGGTGCTATCTCTCTCCATCTACCTGATCGTATATTTCAGGTTGCTTACCATTTGAAAGATGATGGCCGGCCGCCTTCCAAAATTGGTTTGTAGCATTCATCCTCGGAAGTGATTTCTAGGGAGATGGGTACTTGAATGGATTTTCAACCACGTCTCCTTATGGTACTTGAATGGATTTTCAACCACGTCTCCTTATGGTCAAGTGTATTTATAGTATATTTAATTTTTTTTTAGCGATTTATATTTCAGATACATGTAGAACTTGAGAACATGAGATATGTTCTTGTCGTTCATTAGTGTCAATATATTGCTGTTCGCTTGCACATTTCTTGATCCGATTACAGCATTACAGTTGCTGCTCAAAAGTTGTACAAGTACTGCTACATTAGAAGTCAATATATTGCTGTTTGATGCAGTGATGCTTAAATATACATGCTCTTATGGATTAAATGTATGTAATTTGTTAGTGATTTGTATTTCAGTTACATGTAGAACTTGAGAACAGGATATATATGCTCTTGTTGTTCATTAGTGTCAATATATATTGCTGTTCACTTGTGCATTTCTTGATTCGATTGCAGCATTACAGTTGCTACCCCAAGTTGTCCTTTTCTAACAGCTTCATTAGAAGTAATATATTTGTTATATGATGTTTAAAATACTAGATGATGTCCCGCGCTTTGCGGGATATATGTTAGATATTGGAGAAATGATGAAATGATTTGGATCGAAATATTATAAAAATGATTTGAGAATGTTGATTTAGCATATGTATGTTTAGCTTTAGAATAAAATAAATTGTAGATATAATTACTATATGCTTGCATTTTGAGCTTTGTGTGCTTAATGGGTTGATGTGGCATTCTTGCATGTAGGTTTTAGAAGTGCTAATAAATACTATGCTTGTATGTTGAGCTTTAGGTGTTTAGTGGATATTAGCTTTATAGAAAGAAGGGATAAGTGTCAGTGATAGATTTGAACGGCATTTAACAGTATTTTTTCACTCATTGATCGTCTTCTAATGGTCAGAAGACACTGCCTTTTAAGATGATGAAAGACAGCATTTATTTTTATTTTTCTTCAAGTTGAAGACTAAAGCAATGAACTTAAAATTAGCATCCATTTGATCAATTCCCAAGCATAGAATTCAAACTTGGAGATCCATCCTTCTGAACTGACAACAATAATAATAATGCATTTTGAAGTAAACTGAGGGAGTGATGATTAAGGTTATTGTAATTTGTTCAAGGCGCTGACAAGTGGGGTCGTCTCTACTATTTTATTTCTTGGACTGGAATCCTGAACATGGTTTTGGTCTAGGAATCTTCTGCTTAGCTTTAACATGAACATTTAATGTTTAGATCGGATCAGAGAGGCTAATGATCTTGTTAACCCTTCTATTCTTAGCACTACAAAGCACATGGCATAATAATGTATCTTTATTGTCACTCCCACTGGGAAATGCGAAGGGGGCTCTGGTCTTATGGACATTCATTTTGATCAGTGCACAGATTGTCTTAGATGGATGCACATCATCAGGACAGTGCTAGACAGATCAAGGATCAAATATTGTTTAATGTAATCCTGCAGGAATCATCCATTGTTTATTAATGGCTTCAGATTTGATCTTGGTGTCGCTACATGTCATTGTTTAATGGCTTAATGCCGTGAGATCTGTCAGATACTCAGATGATGCACCAATAGTATTTGCTGTCCTGTTTTATTCCTCAGTTGCTAGATATTTCATCTGTTCTTGAAGAACTGACATGGTTAACTATGACCGTCACTCTAACCACAAATATTTGTTATATGATTATATTACGAGAAACGTAAGTTGTATAGTTACATTTCTGATGCTATACATTTTGATAATATAAACTATTTTGAAGTATTTATAATTTTTTCCTCTCATGACATATTTTGAAGCATTTATACATTTTCCAAAAGGGATGAGCAATGTTAAAGTTCTGTAACCATGCCGTACGACTAGCATCCAATCGTGCCAAAGTTGACTGTCCGTCTTATATGAAATTTTTTTATAATTCGTATTTTCATTGTTATTAGATGATAAACCATGATTAATATTTTATGTGTGACTTATCTTTTTAATTTTCTTCATAATTTTTTCAAATAAGACGAACGGTCAAATGTTGGACACGGAAACCAGGGTTTGTCTTTTTTTGAGACGGAGGGAGTACTAGATAATAGCACTCCATCCGTCCCATAAAAAACAAACTAGTATTGGATATGACACATCATAATCCTACGAATCTAGACAGAGATATATCTAGATTTGTTATACTAGAATGTACGAATCTAGACATAGACATGTCTAGATTCGTTGTACCAAAATGATTGTCCCATAAAAAAACAACCTAATACTATACATGACACATCCTAATATAATGAATCTGGACATACCTAGGATGTGGTACTAGATTCTTTTTTTTCGTTTTTTTGAACCGAGGGAATACATCTCTAGGTGGTTATAGAAAAAACATTAGTTATATCTATACATTAGTTGAGTCAAAACCTAGGTGGTATATATAGCCATTTCGTTAATTGTAACCTTAAAACGGACAGAGTACACAGTACACACCACGTAGTAATTCTAACTTTCTCGTACTTGCCGAATGCCTGAATGCATCTGTTTATTCGATCGATGTTGCTCAGTCCACAGCTCCGTAGGCCGATTTCAACCTTATTAATTCCTACCATCACTCTGATCAGATCAATTGAATTTAGCGACCACTTGTTCTCTATTTTCACGACGAACGCTGCCTGGATGGACTAATCTGTATATACGATGAAACAACCATCCAGCCGATGCAAAACAATGTAAACCGGGCTAGACCTTCGACTGGCCAATGGCAAGTGAAAACGGTAGTAGAAAAGGTAGAAAAGCAGTAAGAACTCTAGATGTACGCAAGTCGCACCATACCATGTACACCTCGTGACCTCGCCCTGCCTATCAACAGGGCACCCGACCAAACTAACTCAATCCATGAATAAAAGGCCCTTTTCTCTGCACACAAGCTAGTAGGGTTCATCATCAACACAAGCTAGTAGGGTTCAACATCACAACTAAACGCAGCAGGCAAAATTGTTTGTTCCTCACACCAAGATCTCCAGGTGTGGCTCCTTGTCTCCTGCGGCTTTATTTTCGGTTTTTTTTTTATTTATATGGTGAACAAAGGGAGGCTGATTGTCCCAGGCGAACTCTCGATGTCGGTGCAGGCTGATCACAACAGAGGGGAGGGGAAGGAGAGGAGCCTGCAATGTTGTTGTCATGGTTGAAAACTTGAAATGGTGTGCATTTTCTCCTAGTTCTGCGCCAGGTTGCGGATGACGTATGGGAGGATGCCTCCATGGTTGAAGTATGCCAGTTCCACCTATATAGCACAACAAAGAACGACGTAATATGTAAGCAAACCGGTTGAGGACCTAACCAGCTGTAATGAATTCTCCATACGGAACTGGCCTGGTAAGTTTATCCAACGAGTATTTGGAAAGTATGTACCTCTGTGTCAAAGCGAAGAGTACAAGTGAAGGATTTCCCGTTGTCGGTTGTGACGGTAATGTCCTGCCCGGGACGGATCTCGCTGACGTTGGTCGGGAGGTCAATGGTGTACCGCTCGTGTCCAGTAAGGCCAAGTGAGTCGGCATCCTCACCAGCCTTGAAGCAGAGAGGAATGATTCCCATACCCACCAGGTTGCTTCGGTGGATACGCTCAAAGCTCTTAGCGATCACAGCTTTAACACCCTGAAAACAGCATGTACTTAATAATGCTATACTTCCCCAAACATGAGTATCAAAACAAGATGATGAATCTAGATATGGGGAGTTACCAGGAGCATCGGTCCCTTGGCAGCCCAGTCACGAGAACTGCCACTTCCATACTCAGCACCAGCAAGAACAACAGTGTCATGACCCTCAGACTTGTATTTCTGCATTAATGTACCAGACAAAACCAAGGATGTTAGTCAATACAACAACAGTATCACATCGTCTGTCTACATACTAGCAACATACCAAGGCAGCATCAAATACATAGAGCTTCTCCCCTGTAGGGACATGAACGGTCTTGGGTCCAACTTCTCCATTCAAAAACTTGTTCACAATCCTGATGTTCGCAAATGTTCCTCTTGCCATTACTTCATCATTACCACGACGGCTACCATATGAATTGAAGTCCTTACGGTCCACACCACGCTCAAGCAAGTACTTGGCAGCAGGGCTGTCTTTGTGAATGCTACCTGCTGGTGAAATATGGTCTGTCGTAATGCTGTCCCCAAAGTTCAGTAAGCAGTAGGCATTCTTCACCCCATGGGGGCCAGGTGGGGACATGGTCATGTCCTTAAAGTATGGAGGCTCATGGATGTAGGTGGAGTTTGGATCCCACGAATAGAGCGATGCTTCGGGCACGGTCAGCTGATTCCACATCGGGTTGCCTTTTGTAATAGCCTCGTATGTACTTTTAAACATATCAGGCAGTACGCTAGATTGGACCACCTGTCAAGTAGCATTTTATTGCCAATAATTAAGCGAGACTAGAGAGATAAATATCTCCAATAAATGAAACTCACACTTACAGATGAAAACCTGAAACATATTAAAATAACATCACAGAACACATACTTCTGCAATTTCTTCAGTTGAGGGCCATATTTCCCTGAAGAAGACTTCTTTACCATCCTTTCCAACTCCAATCGGCTCTTTCTCAAAATCAATGTCAACCTGAAAAGTACAAGTTCTAATGTTAGCAGGCTCCCTGAAACAAAAGCAAAGATAGGCAAAATTTTAATACCATGCCAACCCTTCCAACAGAATCGAGTTAATATGAGTATCAAGGAGGAGAAAACAACACAAACTTACAGTGCCAGCAAGTGCATATGCAACCACAAGAGGCGGTGAAGCAAGGTAATTAGCCCGGGTCAATGGGTGCACACGACCCTCGAAGTTACGGTTGCCCGACAAAACAGCAGCAGCAACAACATCTATAAAAAAGAAAACCATAAGTTGTCAATAGAGAAACTCATTGGCTCGTTGCAGCTAAATATTCAACATTCATAGAATCTAGATGTACCATTTTCTGAAATGGCAGCTGATACAGATTCATCTAGATCACCAGAGTTGCCAATGCAAGTGGTACAACCATATCCAACAACATGGAAACCTTGCTTGTTCAAGTATTCTTGAAGGCCACTGCACAGAGAAATTACCATGTTTGGTTGAGATTGGTCCAGATATGACACTGGAATTTCATCTTTACTAAAATTAGTTATTCAGTGACATGAAGGTACCTCTGTAACAAGTATTTAGTGACAACCCCAGATCCAGGGGCAAGGCTTGTCTTTACCCATGGTTTCACCTGAAGAGAAATGGCATTGCACAGTCAACAGAGAGCAGATAAAAGAAGGCAATGCAACAATCTGTGAAAACATGACGAAGATCAAACCTCAAGACCCAGTTCACAGGCTTTCTTTGCCACAAGGGCAGCACCAAGCATAACACTAGGATTTGATGTGTTTGTGCAGCTAGTAATTGCTGCTATGACAACACTGCCATGTTTGAGTTCAGCAGGTTGTCCATGGAAGTCAAATTTCACAACTTTATCTTGTTGTTCCTTTGGTACAGCAAAACCCTGTAATATTCCACGTGCATTGTATTAGTAAGTTAGAATGTCAGATACAGAACAGTAGTGCAAAAAGATATATCCTACAAAACTTTGCGCTTACCTTGAAACCAACTCTGTTATCCAGGCAAGAATGCCAGTCAGATTTCATTTCCTTCAAAGGGACACGGTCATGAGGCCTGCAATTTAAAAAAATCAAACAGGTAAATATTATGCACCTCTCCATTAGCTGAACAATCCAACAAGAACATAATCAAGATCATATAATTGTACCTCTTTGGGCCTGAAATGCAAGGTTCCACCTCATTAAGATCCAACTCAAGATACGAAGAGTAAACCCTTTCTGTTTGAGGCTGCCATCATGAATTCAAATATGTTTGTATTACGTTTAACAAATAATTAAAATCAAGTGCTATAACAAGAAACAAAAAAGGCATACCTCATTGTAGTCTACAAACATTTTGTTAGCTCGCAGATATGCTTCAATCATTGCCACCTAAATTAAAAAGCAATATTTAGTTTACAGAACGCTGAGAAGGTGAAACCCATCAGCATACAATATTTTACAAGTGAATAAGCCATTATATGTGTAATCAATACAATACCAAGGGGTGCTAAAAAAAACTGCAAGGCCACATTACTTGTTCAGTTAATCCCGATCATAAGGGGATTGGAGGGATTTGGAATTCCACACCTCTTGAGGTGTGGAATTAATCCCCCTCCAATCCCTCCCCATGGGGATTAACCAAACTAGGCCTTAGGGAAATGAAATCCCATGGATATTTTTACCATCGCAAACAAGTGCATGTCCCAGGATTGTTCACAAAATTTCCAATTCAACCTCCTATTTCATGCTTATTCTGTCTATCAAAGCAATATAATGGAGAGAAGAGTGTGCAGATAACAAAACGTACAGTTTCATCACTCCGGCCAGTCAATTTAAGATAATCTAGTGTCACGTGGTCTACAGGGAAGAAACCCATTGTGGCTCCATATTCAGGTGACATGTTTGCGATTGTGGCCCTGTCAGCCAAAGAAAGCTTTCCCATGCCTTCGCCTGGATAGAACAGAGAAAGGGGAAATATCAACAAGATGCAACTATATCAAGGCAACTTTGTTCCCTTGCAAACATGAATACTGACCATAGAATTCAACAAATTTGCCAACAACGCCGTGCTTCCTTAACATTTGGGTGACAGTAAGAACAAGGTCGGTAGCAGTGACACCATTCTGTAACTTCCCAGTCAACTTGAACCCAACAACACCAGGCAAAACCATGCTCATTGGCTGTATAAAATAATAATGTGGGTTAAATGGAGATACATCAAATGGTGATAAAACAATACATAAAGATCAATACCACACTTCGTTGTTGAACCATATAAGAATAGTATTTAATGTGCCATTTCCACAATATGTATTTGTAGATAATAGAATGAAAGAAATAGCACTGCATTTTCAACTATAGGGAAAGATTAAAGCAAAATATTTATGTTCCTATTAAATTAGGATCAGTACATTTTCAACTATTCTCGGTGCAAGATTTCAATAGATGTCATTAGAGGTGAGGCTCCACCGAGATTTACCTGACCAAGCATTGTGGCCTCTGCTTCAATTCCACCAACTCCCCAACCAGCAACACCCAAACCATCAATCATAGTGGTGTGTGAATCGGTACCAACCACACTGTCAGGATACATAATTCCATCTGTGTTGAAAACAACTCGACCAAGATACTCAAGATTGACCTGAAATATGAACAAAATGAAGAGTTGTCCAGATAATAAACATGATCAACACAAGATTTCCTTCGAACCAGAGCATTACCTGGTGCACAATTCCTGAACCAGGGGGTACAACCAACATATTGTGGAAAGCAGTAGAACCCCATTTAAGGAAACCAAATCTTTCATTGTTACGCTTAAACTCCAACTCCATGTTTGATTGCACAGCATTTGGTGACCTTGCAACATCCACCTGCACTGAGTGGTCAATTACAAGATCCACTGGAACCTGCAGTCCAAATGGGAACATGGAATTTTAGATAGAAAAGAAGTACGCCAAGGAGGATGATCAATGTTGGTCAGATGTATTAGGGCCTAAGTTCTGGCCAACCTTAAAATGTTCTTCAGTGAAAACTTAAGATGGCCAGAACAAACTGATGGAAAATTTCAGATAAAAGAAATGATGTAGGTACCAGTGGATTGATCTTGTTGGCATCACTGCCCAACTTGGCCATCGCGTCACGCATAGCTGCAAGATCTACGACAGCTGGAACTCCAGTGAAGTCCTAGAGAGTAGCACCACTCATAAGCAAAATAGGCATTTAGAAACAGAAAAAAAATCGTATGTGACATTTCAGTATCAAACCTGAAGAAGAACTCGTGCTGGCTTGAAAGGTATTTCAGCCAGCTTGGGAGATGTATTCTCCCAATCAATAATTTTCTCAACATCATTCTGGTTGACTTGGAAGTTATCACAGTTGCGGATAGCTGACTCTAGAAGAATACGGATAGAGTAGGGCAGCTTATCTGATAGAACAAAAAAGAGAATCATTGTTAGGTAACAAATACCAAATTTAATGTGCAGACGTAATGTTGCAAACTATAGCATTGCAGTTACTAGAACACACAAAGAGTATGTGTACAGGTCTAAGTGGATTTTACATGGTACATATTCTAATGCAAAATCAAATAATAAGACAAAATTTAAAGTGAAAATCTAGCTTTCCAAAGATAAAACATTAAATTGCTTTGTTTCAAAAACATGATGAGCTAAGTAGTGCAAAAACACTAAAAACTTACAGGTCCACCCTATTTTTCAAGTGAAAATCATGCTCAATGTACACAGCCCAGATAAGAATTGAAAATATAATATAAAAACAACGAAAGGAGGATAAAATTTAGAACTCCAAGAGCAAGCAGAGCAATTACCAATCCTGGGATCATTTAGTGCAGGAAGGCTGTAGAATTTCCCATATTCACCACCCCCAGGCTTAGGGAGGGTGGTCAAAATGTTCTTGAAGGGATGCTCAGCAGCTGTAGGCAAAGACAAGCAATAGGATTAATTATTAGCATAATCGAAAGGGTAACACAAACAAACCATTACATCATTGCCAAAGCTGAATATGCATAGCAAGTCCACAAGACGCTTAAATGTCAAGGAGAAATAATAGTTAAGGAAGAAACGTCTACAGAGTCAACCAGGTAAGTCCGTCGTCATAACTTAATAGTGACTGCTGATCACTCACGTTTTGGGAACTCTAACCAAGAAGAATACGGGCAACCAAATATTGTAGTTTGGTGTGAGTGACAGGAATTCTTGTGGGCAGGTATTATTGTCCAATACTACATAAAAATTGACTATTCGTCGACAGCACATTGTACTCTACGCACTTAAACACTTAACATATGCCTTTTTTGTATTTAATGCTTACACTCGGGGTTCAACCATCGAAGATAGCATACAGATAGAGTTTCCAAAGGGCACCAATTCTAAGTTGGCGGCTCAGGAAACACACCAAGGAGCCAGAATGACATCACCATCAAACTACCAGGAGATACTTTTAAGAAAGAAAAAAAAAAATCTTCCAGCGAAAAAAGTGGCCAGTGATCAACTGCGAGCATTAGCACGAGTTCCTCCAGCTCCATCAAATCTGGACATGGAGCTCTGCTTCTAGATTGCCGAGGGAATCGTTCCACCCAGACAGAGAGAAAAGCTGCAGCATCCATGTCGAATCTCATGGGGAAGATGAGCGTGGTACTAGGAATATATTCCTGCCGATCCCTAAACCCCTAGGCCCTAAAATTCCAACCGAATCCATCCGACTTGTAAAGATCCTTGCGGCGCTCCAACACGAGCTCACTTTGAATTTGTCGAAGTCTAATCTGCCGATGCGAACGCAACTACAAATGGATCGTGCTCCCGATCGCGAGCGAGCGCATCAGCTTAAACCTCCTCCCCAAACGCATCCACACCAAAATCCAAAAATAAAAAAATAAAAGGCATATCCGCCGCATAATTC
The DNA here is from genome assembly GCA_000338895.3 of Oryza meridionalis. NCBI lineage: Eukaryota > Viridiplantae > Streptophyta > Magnoliopsida > Poales > Poaceae > Oryza > Oryza meridionalis. The sequence continues at coordinate 5,233,748 of CM002531.2, forward strand.
CAAATTCCGTTTCTCGCAAAAGACGAGAACTCCAAACCATACAGATGCATCTCGAAACCCACACGAGAGATCGAGAGATAGCACGAGAGCAGTAGCCGCAGCTAGCACACCGTGATTCGAATCTCACGCGACCACCACCACCCTCCCAAATCACGGTGGCTCACCTGCGGTGGCGGCCATCCTGCGGTGGACGCGCTCGACGGCAGGCGCGACGGCTCCGATCTGCGCCCTGCAGGCGCCGCACCCGACGACCGGCGACGACGCCGCCCTCCCGGACCAACCGCCCGCCGCAGCCCACGCGCCGCGCGACGGCCGCGAGAAGGCGCGGGCCCTGAGGGAGAGGAGGCGCGACGGCGAGGAGGAGGGAGCGGGAGAGGGGAGGGATCTGAAGCGGAGGAGGGAGGAGGAGGAGAGGCGGGCGGAGGCGGAGGAGTAGGCCGCTTTATACATGGGTCGCGAGCTCGGTGGGTCTCGCGGAGGAGGAGGGGGAGGAGGAGGACGGGGTTGGTGAGGAGGAGATGGAAGAACTGCGAAAATTCACTCAGAAAATAATAATAATAATAACATTTGTACAAAAATAATTGTACTCCGCTTGGTTGGGTGGGGGTTAGTGTTAAGTTTATTAACCATAGTTGGGATGGAGAGGGCGTGGCGGCCACGCGGTCGCTGGGGTTGGGTCAATGGCAGGTGGGGCCGGATCGGGGTTTAGGTTTGGGTTTGGGGACACTTGGCTCGTGAGGTTTGGTTACTTTAGGTTAGGTGCGGCCTCCCGGACCGGAAAGGTCAGGTTCATGTGCGCTGGTTCGGTCCCGTAATGTGTGATTTAAGGGTAGTTTGATTTGCTGGAAAAATATAAAGAATTTGGAGGATTTTAATTTTATAGGGAAAATTGATATGAAAACTTTTGAATTAGAGGATTGAATCCTACTATTTCTTTTGAAATTTCTGTGGAATGCATAATCCTACAAAAGTTTTGGTGGAAAGTTACCAAGAGGTCTAACCTTTTGAAATTTTTCTTTGAGTCTAGATATCTATCTCATCTAATTTATATGTTTTTCTTTCTGCTTAATCAAACTCCTGTGTTTTTTCCTACTCTGGATTTTTTTTTCAATATTGTGTTTCAAAGGGCCCTAAGATTTTACTTGGTTATACTTTTTCAAATTGGTAAAAAAGTATATTTTATGTAAAAAAATTCCATCTAAAAATTGATTTAAAATATTAGGTGAATTATTTTTAAGTTTGAAATAAATAAAACTTAATTATTTTTTTATTTCTCATTTTACATATTTGTATTTAATTTTGGTCCACATGGCCAAAAGTGGATGATGCTATGATAGAAGCAGGAGATATTCGACTCGCAGAAAATGATTTGTTTGATTTGGACGGGCCACTTTATGTATGTGCGTCGTAGCAAGCTGGTGATGGGATCTTTTTTAAAGAAAACCATTTTACTCCCCCAAACTAATTTATGGATCACTTAATCCTTTGAACTATTTTTGGCTCATTTTACCCTCCCAAAAAAAACTATTAAAAATGATTCACTTTCCTTCTTAATAACATTTCTCTTTCCATTACTTTCCATGCAAGTTGTATTTTAAGTTGAAATTTGTTAGAGCCATAGATGACACCATTATCAAAATTTAAAATATTTTGAATTATTTTCACGGTATTCACTTGAACCTTAACTTTTTTATGTTTAAATTAGTTTGAAGTGTTTTCAACCTATGTAAACAACGAGAAGAAAATCAAAAAAAGAATGTTGAGATGTAAGTTGTGGATGCACATCTATATTTTACCAAATTTCCAGTGCAAAATATGGTTTTTACGGGTTTTCACTTGTTTGATGATTTTCACTACATATGTCCCTTTAAAGTCATTGTAAAAATAAACTATGAATAAAAATATTAAAATCAAATAAGATTAAGTATCCAAAATTTTGTAGTTGATAGACAAAAAGCAAGGCCCTCATTATTTAGCCAAATACGAATAATACGTCTTACAAGTATTTAGAAAAAATAAGAATTTGTGGCTTGGCGACTTAAATATCAATTTAAAAAATAAATTTCTATGAAAAAAATTTAAAATCAATTTGAAAATTAAATTGTAAAATTTAAATTTTAGTATCGGCTAACGTTGTACCAAGGAAACAATGGGAACCAAATGGTGGTGCTTTACATGCAGTTGAATTTAGACTGGGACGTAGCCACCGCCTTGCGCGAGCCCATCAGCAAAAATTCCATTAAATTTTAATATTATTAAATAAATTGATGTGAAAATTTTATAGTGAATTATAGTTACAATGAAGTTTTAGCCAGATAAAAAAAAATCTGTCTAGCTTCTAAATTCTAAGTAGTCAAACTGTTTCAGCTCCATCTAAAATTGAAGCGGAGCTGAGTAGAGCTCCCCCATAAAATAAACATAGAGAGAGGTGAAGCTGAGTTTAGGCAGCTTCACAACTTCAAATACAGACAACTTCTTAGGAGTCCAAGGTTACCAAACAGATCCACAATACCGATCCAGAAGCTTCCTAGCTATGCGTAGCAACTCCGTTCCGTCACGTCATCGTCCGTATAGAGGTAGGCCGTGCGTGCGCGAAACTACTGCTACGGAGTGAGGCCGAACTCGCTATCCCCGGCCGGATAAGACCGACCGACTCGACTGACTGGTATACACGCACGCATGCCCATTATGGAAGCGCTACGCACGTAGTAGTAGGAGTACTATACGTAAGTATACTCCACGCTTTGCAGCCGGTATTCCTGTAAGATCGATCGAATCCTAACGGCAAACCCCGCCCATCACGATCGATCATGCACCAAAACTGCATGCTCGTCTTTTTCCGATCTTTCTAACTGAATGGCGCTTGCAACTGAAGTTTAAAAGAGAACCCATCGTATACATATATTTTAAAGTCTTGGAAACTAAAATATAATTATTCACATTGCAAAATCTTCATGTCGTAATTTATCACTATTTTGGTTCCTCTCTTTCAAATAAATTTTACTTGTTTGATGATTGAGGCTAAGGAAGTCCACAATTCTTATTGTTTGAGACCCATGTATCACTGGTGGTGGGTGGTGGCATACACCACCATGTAGGTCTTTTCAAATAGAAAATGTGTATGTTTGTCACACATATAAATTGGTTTTTGCTAGAATGTCAACGTTAAAATAGGATTAGATCAAATATCACTCACTACTACAATACCCATTTCTCCGGACGGTTAGAACGATTATCCCGTGCGGTTGCCCAGCCCGCCTGCAGCCCCTCGTCTAGGAAAATCATTATTTTCGCGTACGGACGAGCCGACCACACGGGATAATCATTTTTCCGTGCGGTCGGGGTAAGTGGACCGCGCGGGATAATTACCACCACACGGAAAAAAAACCAAAAATAAAAAAAAAGCGAAAATCGCCACCGGCCCGTATCCGGCCGTCGCCACCGCAAGCTGACGAGCCCGCCCGCCTCCCCCGAGCTCGCCGGCGACGGATCCACTTCTACCGCGCCCACCGACGACGGATCCGTCTCCCCCGAGTCCGTCATCGTTGTCGCGAGCTCGCCGAGGTCCACCGTCGAGGTCGTCGTCGTCGTCGTTGAGGCGGGCCTCCCGAGGCAGCGGCGAGGGCGAGCGGCCGCCGCGCCTCCGCCAGTAGCCGCCGCCTAGCCCGGCTCGCCGCCGCGCCCGGCCGTCGCCTCGCCCGGCCACCGCCTCGCCCGCTCGCCGCGCCGGCCCGCCGCCTCGCCCGGCCGTCGCTGCGCCCGGCTCGCCGCCGCGACCAACCGCCGCCTCGCCAGCTCACCGCGTCGACCTGCCGCCGGGGAGGAGGGGAGGGGGAGGAGTGGAAGGTGTGGAGGGAACCACAGGGGGAAGAGATAAGGGAGAGAGAGTGGGGGTAGTTAAGAGATAATAAAAGGGAAGAAAGTAAGAGAGAGAGGGGATGTGAAAAATTTGAAGTGGATGGGAGGGAAAGGAGGGAGGTATTTTCCTGTGCGGTTCACTTTAAATGCCCGCACGGGAAAATTGATTTTTCCGTGCTGTCCACTTAAATCGACCGCACGGGATAATGATGATTATCCCGTGCGGTCGGATTAGGAGGCCCGCATGGAGAAATCGATTTTCCCGTGCGGGCGATAGTCCCACGCCGGTACTCTTATTTTTCTATGCGGTTTCACTTACGAACCGCTTGAAAACAAAAGGGGGTGGCGTCCAGGATAATCTATCATGTAGTAGTGACTCTTAAGTCGTGGGTATTCGCTACAATGTCACTTTGATTGTTTTCTGCACTCAAAATAATTTTTATTCAATTTCATTTTTCTCTAACGTTTATACCCTGGCTTAATAGGTTGGATGAGACTGTGTGGTTTTAGATTAAGCTAGTTAACACACAGCCGTGTGAGAAAAAAAATATACTACACGAATTTGTGTAACTAGTTGACACCCCGCGCCTTGCCGTGGGATTTACTAGTTTTATCATTGAATAAAATCAATGTTTTAAATAATTAGATGCAACTCTTTGTATATATCAAATTGATGATAACGTGGCTTCATATATAGCTGCTGTAATTACAATACATTCATGTTTTATTTTTTTAAACGTCATCGTATATTGTTATGATATATGAAAATTATTTTCATGCACAAGTCTGGATATCGTCACAATTAGGTGGTGTAGCACTTCTCTGCTTCATCTGAAACATGTTTCAAAAATAAATTTGGATTAATGATACCTAATTATTGTATGTTATCCAATTGTCTATAACAAAACAAAAACAAAGCTCACATCTTATGTAATAATTGAAGTTGTATTTAGAAAAAAAGATTAGTATTATCTTTGAGGATTTGGATGTGTAGAATAAATAACAATATTACATGTGATTATGAGCTAAAGGGATGTGAATGGATGAATAATCAATGATTAAATTGATTAAATTAGATGGATGAGTAGCTAGCTTCTTGATCCAACGGCTGATAACTTTATACTAATGCAATCCAATGGCCCAAAATTGTTGATGATGAGGCTTCTTGCATGTCTTGCTTTATAGGAGTAAATGCTTCTTAGTGGGTGCCAACTATATAGGAAGATACGATTTTGCAGCTGCGTATACAAATGTTACGCTGATAATTAAGCAAAATCTGTCGGTCACCTAGAAATCAAGGCTGTGTTTAAATCCCACCTTTCTCAACTCTATTCTCTCGTTTTCACGCATACGCTTATCAAACTACTTAATTGTCTGTTTTTTTTGAAAAGTTTATATACGAAAGTTGTTTTAGAAAATCATATAGACCAATCTATAATTTTTTTAAGTTAATACTCCCTCTGTCCTAAAATATAACAACTTCTAGCCTAGAATATAACGATTTCTACACCAACATTCTCTTCTCAGCCAATCACAACTATGCACCATTCAATTTTACCACATACATTCACTTCTCATTCAATTACAACCCTTCTCTATTTAATTCTACCTACTTTCTTAATAATCGTATCTAATTCTAAAAATGCTTATATTCTAAAACGGATGGAGTACATAATTAATTATTCGCTAATAAATTATCGCATTTTCGTGCAAGAGGAAAGATTTCGGGCATGTTTAGATTGTAGCCAAAATAAACCTTCCCATTCCTAAAATTTTGGTAATTTGGTAATATTGTCAAAATTTTGCTAGGATTTCTTATGTATTTATCAAAGTTTGACAACAAACTAAACGTAGGCTCTTTTTTGTAATTTTATCAAAAAAATAGATACGGTTGAAATTGCATCGATCTGAACAGCCCCTTTTTAAGTCTTGTTGCTTTCTAACTCAGCCTAATAAAACACTTGTTTTTCAGGAGATGATGTTTCTAGGGCGTCCCTTGAGCCTTTTTCGGTTTCCAGAATTCCTGCGCAGTAGCTGCCTGCGTACGATGGGCAAAGGAAGGCGTACGTGGATGCGTGGTGCGATGATGTGGGCGCACAACGGAAAGAATTGGACCGATTTGCAAGAGCTCCGATGTGTATGATGGGGGAGGATTAAATTGGGGCGTGCCAGTAAGGCTTCTCCAGCGGTATGAGCCGGCTGCTAGCTCATACGTGCTCGGCACAGTGCCGGCCACTGTGTGGGCAAGCGTGCCTGTGAGAGCAAGGTCAATAGGTCAATAGTATAGCCAACTACTGGCTCCAAAACATCTATAGCCAATCTAATAGCTCATTCATATAATAGTTAACTATAAAAATATACTACACATTAATACCCGGTCCCACCTCTCATACACACATAACATCTTGAAATCCGTGTTACAGCCGACTACAAATCTATAGCCCGCTTTCTTCTCTCTCTTCTCTTTTCTTCTCGATATATGGTTATAGCCGGCTTATAGCCTATTATTGTATTTGCTCTGAGAAGGCACTGCCTCGGTGAGCGTGTGAGCTAGCGCTTGAAGAAGAGCTAGCGCGTCCTGTTCATCGCTTAAAAAACTCTATGAGGGCAGTCCCAACCCATAGTGTCCATAAGTAGTGTCTATGGTGCCATGTCAATAAGACATCACAATAGAAACTACACTCTATAACCCATGGTTTCTTAAAGTGGGCCATTAATAAATACATCATCTCTCTTCTCTACCAATCATATTTATTCTTCATTTATTATGGAGACACTATTCTCTCCCAATGCAAAACTTCATAGTGTCTAATGCATAGGTTCTCGTGTTAAAGCTGTGTCTTGCATGAGACCCAATTTCTTCCTCTCTTCACTTTCTCTCTTAATTAATATAGTGCCATGTAAGCTAAAAGTTCTACATGGCAATGTAGTTAATGACATAGACACTATTCTAGGTGGAGGGTTGGGATTGCCCTGAGCTAGCTAAGAACTGCCCATTGGAGACGGCCTAATGTGACGGCAGCATGGCACCTGGCTTGGCTGGGAAATGGCGTGCCGCGTGCGATATTCCTCTCGTTTTCTACTAGACCAAAGCCTGAAAGCCACCAGGTACGTGTTCACATATCAGTGTTCTTTAAATTTCTAGTACCAACATCTCGAAGAGCTTTCTTTGTCACAGGAAAGAGGAAGAAATGTCCTTTCCGACTACAAAACGGTTTTGATGTGGATTTGCCAACCGGGAAGATATTTTGTAGTACTAGCACTAGTATTATAAATAGATAGTCCATTTGTCTTAAAACAGTTGTATTTTTACTTCAATCATTGTTCAATCGAATTCTCCTTACTCTACCCCTAACAATCTCTCTCTTCCATTTAAATGAAAAGCATTGCATTCCTTCTTCTCAAGTCTTAATACATATAACTAAACAACTTAAAAATAAGTATCGTGAAAAGTAGGGAATATTGTTCTATAAAGGAAAAAAACAGGTGACCGACCCTTAGATCTATAAATTTGTAAAATATATATCTGTTTAATGTACCGCCCGAGATCCAAACTAGAGATAGCACAACTCTGACTCTGACACAAACCATCTATGGCGGTGAGAAACTGAGAACCGGCTGTGTTTAGTTCCACCGATAAAAAAAACTCATTTTTCACGCACATGTTTTCCGAATTGCTAAATAGTCTATTTTTGAAAAAAAACATTGTATTGGAAAGTTGCTTTAAAATTCAGTAATCTATTTTTAAATTTATAATAATTAATATTTAATTAATTATACACTAATAACTCATATTGTTTTGCGTATCTTTTCGCACCTCACTTTTCTTCCGTATCAAACATACCGAGGCATATTATAGCGGAGGGGTTTAAATGCAAAGTTATCCCATTTACTAGCCAACCAGTCACGCTTCGCGCGACTCTGAGTGCTAGCTTAACTTGTCGATACTAGTAGGCCAATCCGTATCTAGGCTTTGATTAGTTCCTAAATTTTTTTTCTTAAAGTCGTTACATCGAATCTATCACACGTGCACGTAGTATTAAATATAGATAAAATAAAAAATTAATTGCACAATTTGCATAGAAATCACGAGACGAATCTTTTGAGTCTAATTAGTTATAAGTGCAATAGTAACCCACATGTACTAATGATAAATTAATTAAACTTAATAAATTCGTCTCACGATTTCCACAAAGAGTTATGAAATTAGTAGTTTTTTTATTCGTATCCGAAAACTATTTCCGACATCCGATCAAACGTCCAATGTGACACCTAATTTTTTTTCGCGAGCCTTATATACAGTATGTCATCCTATGCAGATAGGAAATACACGGAGTATGAAATTGCAGATGAGGAGCAAGATATATGTCGTCTCCGCCCGTGTTTAGTTCCATAGCAATTTTTTTTAAGTATACAGATACACATTTAAAATTTAAAGTATTAAACGTAAACTAATAACAAAACAAATTACAGATTCCACCTGTAAACTGCGAGACGAATCTATTAATGTAGCACTATATTGTCAAATCATGGTGTAACTAGGTTCAAAAGATGCATGCAAATTGTTCGTCAACATTTAATACTTTATACATGTGTCCAAATATTTTGATGGAATTTTCGAAAGTTTAAAGGAACTAAACACAACGGCTGTTACCTTCCTGAATCCCGATACTTCTTTTTTTTTTCTTTGACTAGACTTGTTTTGACTACCATACGAAACTGGAGTATCTGCATACTCCTATGCACCAATGCACGGGATCTATGTATTCATCTGGAACTCTCCTGAAGATCTGATGTGATTGGTATACATACAAATGGATCCAACGGTCAAAATTTATTCCTATTATCATCCTAAGGCTATTATTATTCAGATGATGTGGCTTATTAGTTTTTGAGAAACCTTGCTGCTTTCACATATATAGATTTGTGAGAGGGAAAGTTATCTATCCTCCTTTGTGGATGGCCACTCCAGGTGGGCCATGTTGTGGTATTTGGGCCTTCACTGAACAACCCGGCCCAGCCCATCGCTGCTTTTACTTCCCCATCAACGCCGCTCGCTCCCTACTCGCGCCGCCGCCACCGCCGCCGCCGCTCAGCTCCAGTCGCGCCGGCTTCCCGCCTCCTCGCCGGCGAGCCGTGCCTCGACGCTCTCCCTCTGTTGCTCCTCCGACCAGCAGCATGCCGCGCTGCTGCTCCCACTAGCTCCCGCCACCGTGAGGCGGTGGTGTGCACCAGTCCGGCAGTTTTCCCCCCTCCTCCTCCCAATCCGGCCGCCGCTTCATCACCGCCGGCGAGGCTCCGGGTCTCCTCCTAGGTCGCGCCTCTTCGTATCACAGAGAGAGGTGAGCCCCTTGCAACTTGTTGCCAGAAGCACAAAAGATTGATGTTCTTGGACTGAGTCGATTGTTTCTTGGTAGGTCAGCTCGGTCTCCGGATAAGCTAGAACCATGGCGTCTGCTGCTGCCGCTTACGGAGTCGGGGCTCCTCTCAAGCTCGCCGCAACGCGGCATGGGGCACTCGCGCTGGCCAGTAGCCATCGCTGCAGTGGATGGAAGTCTTCAGTGTCTTACCCTGTTCCTCAGGTTTGGATGGGCAGTTGTTCTTCTGTCGCAATGCGCCGTGTCGCCTCTGGTTCTCGATTGATTGTTCAGGCTTCTAAGAGTGAGGGCTCAAGCTTGAAGGCATCGTTGGCTGATGCTAGCCTGCTTACCGGTAAAGAAGTATTGGATTAGCTCAGCTTATTTTGTTCTTTCATCAGGTGGTTTATGTTTATGGAAAAGAAAGATCCAAAGTCCCAATGCGCTATAAGATGAAACTTTGTCGTTGAGTTAGTCGAGAGAACTTGGGCCGTGTTTAGTTCACACCAAAATTGGAAGTTTGGTTGAAATTGGAACGATGTGACGGAAAAGTTGGAAGTTTGTGTGTGTAGGAAAGTTTTGATGTGATGGAAAAGTTGGAAGTTTGAAGAAAAATTTTGTAACTAAACACAGCCTTGTTATTAGATGCAAAGTCTGGGGCAATGGTTTAATTTCCTGTTTCCTGTTTCATTTCAGAAGAGAGGATAACTGTTTTGGTCATTGGAGGTGGAGGAAGGGAGCACGCTCTCTGTTATGCCTTGAATCGCTCTCCATCTTGTGATGCAGTCCTATGCGCCCCTGGGAACGCAGGTATTGCTCAGTCTGGAGATGCGACCTGTATATCGGACTTAGACGTCTCCGACAGCGATGCCGTTATCGCGTTCTGCCACAAGAGGGGAGTGGGAATGGTTGTAGTAGGTCCTGAAGCTCCTCTTGTTGCCGGTCTTGTGAATGACCTTGTGAAAGCTGAGATACCAGCATTTGGTCCTTCCTCAGAAGCTGCGGCTTTAGAAGGATCGAAGGACTTTATGAAGAAATTATGCGATAAGTACAATATCCCTACAGCTAAGGTACCTTCTTTTTACATTAGTTTTCAGCCCTATAAGTGTAATCTTTCTGGGACAATGAACATTTGCTCCTATGAGAGTACGGGGTGCCTAAATTTGGTTGATGTGATATCCATGTTTAAGAAAGAACCAAAGATGCATCATTTCAGGCATAATCGTACTGATATTTCCTTTGTATTGTTACAAGGTTGCTAACCAAGTTCATATTTGACTTGCTTGATAGTATATCAGTTATAGAAAATATAAGTAATCATCTCAGAGTTAATGGATACATCTTCAGCTTTCTAGGTGAACTGTACTTAAGCATTGCCCATATGTCCTGAAATTTCCCTTGGGATTGCCTGAGTTTTGAAATAAAGTCATTGTGTTGTACAGTAAACGTGCTAGAAAATATGGGGAAAAAGAGAGCTCCTCTACATAAGTCTATATGTATAATTTGAGATGTTAATAATAATGGTAACATAAGTGCTTATATTTCTTTTATAGTATCGCACATTCACAGATCCTGCAGAAGCTAAACAATACGCCAAAGATCAAGGCGCCCCTATTGTTGTCAAAGCTGATGGATTGGCAGCAGGAAAAGGCGTGGTTGTTGCTATGACTTTGGATGAGGCATTTGAAGCCATAGACTCTATGCTGGTTCAAGGGTCATTTGGTTCTGCTGGTTCACGGGTTATCATTGAAGAATATCTGGAGGGTGAAGAAGCCTCTTTCTTTGCATTAGTGGATGGTGAAAATGCATTGCCACTTGAATCGGCACAAGATCACAAAAGAGTTGGTGATGGTGATGTAGGCCCAAATACTGGTGGTATGGGTGCATATTCCCCTGCACCAATAGTGACAGAAGAGCTCAAGCACACAATTATGGAGAGTATAATAATCCCAACAGTTCAAGGTATGGCAGCTGAAGGATGCAAGTTTGTTGGTGTATTATATGCTGGACTTATGATTGAGAAGAAATCTGGTCTGCCTAAGCTTATCGAGTACAACGTACGATTCGGTGACCCAGAATGCCAGGTTAGTGATTCTCTATCTATAAACTCTAACCTTCAATGATGCACTATCTATTAGGAAACTATGTATATCTATTAAAATTAAGATTTTGGTTTATCTGATCATGCTTGGGCCAAGGTGTTCTTGTTGGACATTATAATAAAACAAAATTTCATGACTAATTTGGATTCTGGTTCCTCTGATTACACTATGGCTAAGATGTTCTTGTTGGGCAATAGAATGAAACAAACATGCATGTCTTATCATCAGAATTTTTCTCGTTCTACAGTTTTGACACCCTGGTCTGCATCTAGCAGGTCATACTCTACAGGGGGTCTAGTAAGAAGCTGGGTAGATTTCATTCCTGTAGTGCAATGAGTGGTGCATTTTTGTGTCACTTTAGTGATGGTCAAATATTTCAAAATTTATCTACTTTTGCATGTTTGTTAGTGATGGCCAACCGTTCGATGTATGTGCTCTAGAAATTTTCGAATCTATACCAGTGCAGATTAAACAATTCTGACTGGCTACTAAAATGCTTATCTTTGAAGTAAAATTGCTTTCAGAGTATATACTTTCAAAATTATACTAGCATATTATTGGCAAATAACAAAGGTAAAATGTTAAAATCATGAAGATTGTCAATTGAAAAGGTATATTATATTTTTATGGCCAGAGGTAGTAGTTGTTTACCTCAGCCTGAATTGTTCATCCAGCATCTGGCCCAATTATCCAAGATTCCCTTGTGGGCTGCATTTTCATGAATAGATTGATAGTCCTGTGGCATATTCGTTCTGCTTGTCTGTTACATATCCCAACCATAGTATACAATTTTCCAGATAAGATCGGGTGTTTGTTCTTTTGCTGTCTAAGCTATCTAGTTGAACTGCTCGCTATTTTTACCATCAAATTTCGATTATACTTTTGTCTATTGATATATTTTCCTTTCTTGCCCCTCAGGTTCTTATGATGCGATTAGAATCAGACCTAGCACAGGTTCTGATGTCTGCGTGCAGAGGGGAACTGGGTGATGTTTCGCTAACCTGGTCACCTGAAATGGCAATGGTGGTTGTGATGGCAAGCGAAGGATACCCCGGATCTTATAAGAAGGGGACTGTAATAAGAAATCTCGAGAAGGCCGAGCAGGTCTCGCCCGGGGTAAAAATATTCCATGCTGGAACAGCATTGGATGGGGATGGAAATCTTGTCGCTGTCGGAGGCCGGGTGCTTGGGATCACGGCTAAGGGCAAAGACATTGAGGAAGCAAGGGCAAGAGCATATGATGCAGTAGATGTTGTTGACTGGCCTGAAGGATTCTTCAGGCGTGATATTGGTTGGAGAGCACTGAAGCACAAGCAAGTGGCCAATTACTGATGCGGATTTTCCTAAGCACACCACAACTATGGTGAGCATGTAATGTTAAGAGCAATAAAGAGAATTTGTCACTTCTGTGGTTGAGGAAAGGCAAAACCATAGCTCAAATTTGAGTATTTTTTTTATACCAACTGTTAAATTTGAGTTGGGCTTGCATTTTGAGGAACAACCAGATGAACAATGACCGAGTTTTGAGCAGCTTTCGGTGCTTGAATATCTACTTCCATTGGTTAGGTATTAAGGGATTCCAAATGTAAGTTGTTTCAGACTTGTGCACAAGAATTAAGATAACAATCTCAATGATTTTGTTACCCTTCATTTAAACTACATCAGAAAAAGATTACTCATTTATTGAAAAGCATCTAATAGTTGTAAAATGATTTGCATTTAGGAAAGAGTGGAGGAAGAGTAAAATGACTTTCATTTAGGGCAGTCAAGAAATGTAGAGGTCTTGTGTTTTGGTTTGAGACCTTACCAAATTTTGATGTGTGAGTAGAAGATTTCGGAATTACCAAAATTTGGTATGCTTTGGTCGAGTTGCGATTTCAAGAGTTTGTTTTGTTTGTCACATTACTAAAAATGGGTATTATAAAATTAATAAGTTTTTTTTTGAGACAAAATCATTTGTACAATGCCATTTCTTGGAACTCATACTTGTCGATGGCATTTTCTGGATTTAGATGCTTATCAATGGCATTTCTTATATTATCTCTAATTGAATATATCTATATCAAAGTTAAGATTTTCGATTTCAGATGCAACCTGCACTTTGCACATAAAAAAGCTTTAGATATAGTAGTGTACTACTAGCAGCGATTAGCGAATAACACTGTAGCTGAGCTTAATTGGGCCTAATACTTCTCAGGTGGCCCAATCTGGGCCGTAGTACTTCCGGTTGGGCCGGCGGTCGCGAGACGGTCGCCGGACTTCCACCGGCGCAGTCTCCGGCTGGTCGTCATCGGCGGCCGCGACGCAGGGGTGAAGCGTCAGCTCCTTGACGCCGCCGCACTTGGCGCGCAGGGCGGCGACGTCGACGGCGGCGAGGCCGGGGCACTCGCTTACGTGGAGGACCTCTAGGTGAGGACAGCCGCCGTCCACGATCGCCGCCAGCTCGTCGTCGCCGACGCCGGCGATGCCGACGAGCGTCAGGTGGCGCAGCTCGCGCATCGCGGCGATCCCGAGCGGGCGGCGGCGGTGGTGGTCGCCGCCGTCGTCGTCGTCACGCCACGCGGGGTCTCTGCGAACCTCGAGCCGCCTCAGCCGCGGGCACGCCTCAGCGACGGCGGCGTAGACGCCACCGCCGCCGCCGCCGCCGCGGACCTTGCGGCAGTAGCTGATCACGAGCTCCTCGAGGAGATGAGCCATGGCGATCATCTGGGTGAATCCATCGCTGGTCACCTATGAGCACGACTCGAGCCAAAGCCTCTTAGAGAGTGGGCGAGCTGCATAGGAACACGGAAAAGTTTTGGCGCATTACATCGGATATTATATAAAATGTCGCATGGAATGTTCGGGCACTATTATAAAATCCGTCAGTAAACCGCGAGACGAATTTATTAAACCTAATTAATATATCATTAGTAAATATTTACTGTAGCACCACATTGTTAAATCATGGAGCAATTAGGCTTAGAAGATTCATTTCGCAAATTAGACGTAAACTGTGCAATTAATTATTTTTTAGTTCAAACGTTCAATGTGATAGAGTGAAAAATTTTGGGTGGGATCTAAACATGACCGTAAATTCAAAATTCGATCCAAATTAATCGTGCGAATTTGAGAGAAAACTTGGTGATATACATATACCTGTCCCCTACATGTTTGAGGAGCTTGTTGGTGACGAACGCTCTCGCCATGAACGCCTCGAGCTGGCCGTCGCCGCGCTTGACGGCCTCCTCGGCCATGGCGCACAGGACGGTTCTCTTCTTCTTCGAGGCGATACGCCGGTGGTGGTGGTGGTGGTGCGCCGCCATGTCGACGCATCGCCATAGGTGAGGCAGCTTGGCGGTGTCGAGCCATGGGCGGCACACGAGGCCGGCGCCCATGAGGATCTCGACGGCGCTGAGCTTGGCGAAGACCACGGAGGGCGCGTCCACCGGCAGCTCCGACCAGTCCCTCTTCGTCGTCGTCGTCTCAGGCGACGGCGCCGGCGCCGGCAAGGCGTCCATTTCACGGGGAGGCAAAGAGGCAAGGCGATCGATGCTGAGATGAAGGCTGAAATTATGGCGTTGGTGAAGGTTGATTTAGGCCTCCATTTATAGGCCGGCAAGATCGATCGATTGATTGGTAAATTTGAATGCAATCCTGTTTCCATTCACACTCATTAATTTTTTAAGTAACTTTTTACAGAACTACTGGTAGTTCAACTACTCTACTACTAGTAATTTTTTTAAAAGTAAATATAAGGCTTAGTTCGTTTTTCAACTTCAAACTACAAATTCCTTGTTTTTCGTTAGCACGATTTCCAAACTGTTAAATAATGTGTTTTTTAAAAAAGGTTTCTATATAAAATTTGTTTAAAGAAGCAATTCAATCCATTTTAAGTTTTTAATAGTTAATACTTAATTAATTATATGTTAATAAGGTTTCTCGTTTCGCGTGCGCGAAAATTTTTATCCTCTTGAAAGCATCGAACGGGTCCTAAAGTATAAGAAAATTATATATTTAAAAGATTATATCATAAAACTATAAAACTATAAATTTAAGACTAATTATTATAAACTATATATTTAATGTTAAAGTTATCACAAAACTATAAATTTTGAAACTTAAATCCCTAGTATAACCGTTATATTTGGGCTATAAACTTTGTACTTTTGTGATTATTATATTGGCTGTAAGATAAATTTACAATCTAATCAATAATATTATATATTTTATCTTAAATCTTATGTATTTTATCTTAAATCTATATTTTTATGATAAATTAAATTTATAGTTTGTGATACAATAATTTAAATTTATAATTTTACGACAGTTTGATAAAAAATATTAGTTTTTTTAAAAAAATTAAGATCAATATCCCATAACTCAAGAGGCCGAAGCACCAACCAGTCAACCACATCTTCTCGTTTTCTTCTCTTCGATCGATTGGTCACGGGCAGCATTCTTCCTGCATGCATGCATGCATATGCCGGCGCGGGAAGCGAAAGGTTCTCATCTCTCACAGCTCAAGGAGGACAAGATATTCCGACTAACCTTTCCAATTCTCCTGGCCTCTTCACTCATCCACTAATATAGGGGGTTGGACGATAAGATTGATTTGGTAGTACATTGAAAAAAATGCATATTAACGCCTACTCCATTCGTTCTAAATTAAGTTTACTTTTCTATATATGAATATGAACATAGGTGTTAAAACTTTTGGTTATCTCATTTATATACAAAAGTTTAATTTAGGACGGAGGAAATATTATTTTTTTTTTCGGGGGGACAGGCGGGGAGCTCTTGCAATTCACTATAGAAGAAGAGAGTTGATCCAGTTTATAAGGGAAACCAGACTCAAAAACCTTACAACAGCACAGTTAATTAAATGAAAACCGGCAAAAACCCCGACATTACAGCTGTCCAACAAGAGATAAACTCCTAAAACGAAGCCTTCAAGAAGGTCACAGGTCACGCCGACATAACGACGACATCGTCCGATCCTAACGAATCTAGATTTTCACCCGGAGAAAACTCTTGAAGTGGAGTTGAACGAGGACTCCAGTAGCAACGCCTTCAAGAAGGTAAACGGCGCCCAAGGGCGTCGCCGTTGCTAGCACCGAGAGCGGAGCAAGACTTTCGCCTTGGAGCACCCATCAACCATAGCATCCACGATGGGAGCCACCAAATGTCACCTGCACACCGAGGGTACCTGCAATATTCACACCACCTGCATGATGGCCGGACGCCAAACCACCCCGTCCCCACCCGAGGACGCGCCGGATCTGGGCAAGGGAGCCAGATCCGGCCGTCCCCATCACCACCAACGCTGGCTGACGCCTAGAGGGGTGCCGGAGGACGCCAGTGGCCGCCGCGGGATGCCTGCGTGCTCACGCCACCGCCGGCCGCCGCGCCGCCGCCGGATCCGCGGCCTCCACCACTGCCGCCCCAATGCCGTTGCCATCCCCGCCGCCAACACCCACAACACCACCCGGCGCACTCACCTCAGCCGCCACCGTTGCCCGTCCCCGCCGCCGTCGTCGACCCCGCCGCCGACGCCTACCCGCCGCCAGCCTATCCCCGGGCGGCTTCCCAGGCCGTCCGAGCGCGAGGAGACGAGGAGCGCCCCACCGCCGCCGTCCTTGCGGCCGCACGGCTTCGCCGGCGGCCGCTTGGGCGACATCGAGGTGGAGAAGGGGGGTGGGGTGGGGGGAAGAGGGGCGGCCGGGTCGCCTCCCGAGCCGCCCCTGGGGAGAGCTGACTCGGGGGAAAAAAACGAACTCCCGAAGGAAATATTATGCGGGATGCAAAATACAGTTTATATTCACACACATTTGAAATGAGCATCGAGAGGCCGAAGGTAATCACTCTCTCAATGTACTGATGGACGGTCAATGGAAAAGGTTTTGTTATCGAATGACAACTGTGTTAGTCCAATAGCGTGGTTCACTCTTGGTGGAAGAGTAAAACAATATATATTAATATTGATTTTTTTTGGAAATCCCCCGTTACGTATATACCCCTTGGGGTCTCCCTAAGGCTTAATAAGTACAAGGGGATTTATATGGATACCCTTATAATATAGATATTTAGAAAGGTAACTATAGACAATTTAACCATGGGTTTCTTTATAAGTCGCAACATGGGTCTCTTTTGGCGAATCGGCCCCTTTGGGCCCCGGGTTCTTTAGCCTTGAGACGAAGGCACCTGGCCTAGTGGTAAAGGCTTCTAGCTTCGCCTAGCAGCTTCGCCGAAGCCACTGTCTATGCGCGAATCGACGCCTTGCCCTGGCCGGCGATCGTTGGCCCGTTTCGACAGGCTCAGTCGAAGGCCCTTGTGACATGCCTCCAAAAATGTTTCATCTCGGCTTAAGGGCTTATTTGGTTTTGGAAGAATTTTAATTCACAGAAATAGAAAAGTTAAAAACAACACACCAATCTATATGGATTTTTTCACGAGATTTGAATGGATGAAAAATTTTCTATCTACATCTTGTAGGATTCAAAATTTTTTTGGTTCCTGTACTTACATTCCTACAAACCGAATGTCACTCATAGTAATTAATATTTGGAAATCCAATTAATTTGTTTTCCAAAACGAACAAGTCCTAATTAATTTGGCCTTTGTGTTAATTCAGCTTCGGCAGATGATGTATTGATGTCAGAAACTAATTTCTCGTGCCCATAAAAAAGAGCGATTTATTAGCACGTGATTAATTAAGTACAAGATAGGTACCCCGCGCATTGCTGCGGAAGAATTACGTGATAATATAATAGACATGAGTTCTAAAATTTTCTTTCTTAATATCGAAAAAATATTGATATGGCTCGTACCCTAAAATATTAGGGTTTCTATCCTCTAAGGCGACGCTCGGGGCGACGCCGTGGAGTCTCATCACCGCATCTAATCTAGATGTCTGGCCTTGGCTGAGGGCGTTTGAGACCTTGATCGCTGGAGATTTGTGATTCTTGGAAGAAACAGATGGTATCTGCGTCGTCTGGAAAGCGATCTGATCCTGTAAAGCCGAAGGAATCCGGAGAAGAGCATGATGGTGGAAAGGAGACAATTGATGAGCTGCTGAAAGGATTGGACCTTAGGGACGATGAAGGTGAGGACATTGTCCTGGAAGAAGATATTGGAGAACTTGAAAAGGACGCCCGATGGCTATCCCTATCTAGGGTTCATACTGAGAAGGCTTTCAGTCATGGTGCCTTCTATGGCAATATGCGATCTGTATGGAATTGTGCAAAGGAGATTGATTTTAGGGCAATTCAAGATAATCTGTTCTCGATCCAATTCAATTGCCTTGCTGATTGGGAGAGGGTTATGGGAGAAGGACCGTGGATTTTCCGCGGCTGCCCGGTTCTCCTAGTTTCATATGATGGATGGTTAGATATTGAGTCTATCAAATTGGAGACCTATCCTGCCTGGATCCAAGTTCATGATCTCAAAGAGAAGATCAGGACGGGTAGTATTGCAACTCAATTGGCAAAGAAGGCTGGGAGTGTGTCCATGTTGGATGAAGCATCTGTGAAAGGAAGTGGAGATGGGGTTAGAGTCAAGGTAATGTTGAATGCATACAAGCCATTAACTAGGGTGGTGAGCACCACCTTAAATAAGAAGAAGATGTTCTTCAGATTAATGTATGAAAAGATGCCAGTATTTTATGGTGTTTGTGGTTTGGTTGGACATGTGACCAAAGAACATGGGGATGGTGTTCATCCTCCAGAGAGGATACAATATCCTGAAACTTTGATTGCGCCGGAATATCAGAGAGGAAACTTTCGGGTTGGAGGAACTGGAAGAGGAAGAGGAGGTGGTCGTATAGGTAGAGGAAGAGGAGGCAGAAATTGGACACCTTCGGAGTACCGACGGGAGAAAGAAGACGATCTGATGGACACTGCATCTAGTCCATCAAAAGCTATTATACAACCAACCAGATCATCATCTTCCGGCAAGAGAAGATTGGACTTAGAAGATATTGATGAACAAAACACCAATCTACTTCTACTGGAATCTGCTGACATGGTCCAAAGCAAAGCTGATGGGTTGGAGGGAAGCATTGAGAAACCCTAGGATGGGGAAGATAGATCAGCCTCTAGAGATTTGAAGAAATATAAGAAGGATGAAAATGGTAACACCACTGAATTGGCAACATCGGTGGGCTCCTTCAAGGAGCACCGCCGGGCCTAATGTGTATCCTCAGTTGGAACCGCCGGGGATTGGGTCGACCTCGGACAGTTCAAGAGCTAGTCTGCCTTGTGCAGTCATATAGACCGAAGTTGGTTTTCCTATCGGAAACCAGACAGAGTAAGGAGTATGTACAAAGTATCAAATGGAGGATTGGTATGCGTGGCTGCTTTGCTGTTAATGGCACTGGAAAGGGAGGAGGAATTGCTTTATTTTGGGATGAGAGCGTTAATGTAACCCTTAAGTCCTACAACATGAGACATATTGATGCTATCATCAAAGAGCAGAGTAGTGCATCTTGGCGAATCACCTTCGTGTATGGAGAGCCGAAATCTCAAGATAGGCATTTGATGTGGACTTTGCTAAGAAGAATCAAATCAAATGCAGGGAACCATGGTTAATGATAGGTGACTTCAATGAAGCAATGTGGCAATCAGAGCATATGTCTCAAACGAAGAGATCGGAGCAGCAAATGAGAGATTTCAGAGAAGCTCTATCTGATTGTGATCTTCATGATCTGGGTTTTCAGGGAGTGCCATGGACGTATGATAATCTGCAAAGGGGGGAACGCAGTGTAAGAGTTCGTCTTGATAGAGCCGTCGGCTCTCCTGAATGGAAGATGCGTTTTAACCTTGCGACTGTTACACACTTAGTTTCTCCATGTTCTGATCATGTGCCTTTGCTGCTGCGTAAGGAGGAAGAGACAAAGGTCAGAGGACAGAAAATAGTGAGATATGAGGAGATGTGGGAGAGGGAACCTTCCCTCCCGGAGGCTATACAAGAAGCTTGGGCTGATGGGGCTGAAACTGTAAACCTTGGTGACATTAATGCCAAGATGAGAAATACTATGTGCAAGCTTGTTAAGTGGAGTAAAGAAAAGATTGGTAACGTGAAGAAGAAAATTGTGGAGCTACGAGATAAATTAGGGGAATATAGAAGCCTTGGCCTTTTGGATTCTGATCCACAAGTATCGGAAATAAAAAAGGAGTTAGAAGAGCTTTTACATCGGGAGGAAATCTGGTGGAAACAAAGATCAAGAATATCTTGGCTAAAGGAGGGTGATCGCAACACCAGATACTTCCACTTGAAAGCATCATGGAGAGCAAGGAAGAATAAGATCAGGAAACTAAAGAGGGGTGATGGTACAGTAACTACTGATATGGAGGAGATGGAAGGCATAGCCCGCAATTTCTTCCAACAACTGTACACGAAGGATGATAGTCTGAACCCAAAAGGGGTGCTGAGCTTCTTTGAAGCGAAGATAACGGAATATATGAATAAATTGCTGACGAAATCATTCACGGATGATGAGATTGGTGATGCTTTATTCCAAATAGGCCCATTAAAAGCCCCAGGGCCTGATGGAGTTCCGGCCAAGTTCCTCCAAAGAAATTGGGGACTTGTTAAGAAGGAGGTGATAAGAGCGGTTAGATGGTTCTTTGAAGATGAACATATGCAGGAGGGTGTGAACGATATGGTCATCGTTATGATCCCGAAGAAAAGTCTAGCGGAAGAGATGAAAGATTTTCGCCCAATAAGCCTTTGCAATGTGGTATACAAGGTTGTAGCGAAATGCCTAGTTAACCGCTTGCGACCTTTGCTACAGGAAATTATCTCTGAAGCACAAAGTGCTTTTGTTCCGGGACGCATAATTACTGATAATGCGTTGATTGCATTTGAATGCTTCCATTATATCCAGAAGTGTTCGAGGGAGAATCAAAACTTTTGTGCTTTGAAACTCGATTTGTCTAAAGCATATGATTGGGTTAATTGGAAATTCTTGGAGGGTGTGATGGAGAGGCTTGGTTTCTCCAGTAAATGGCGAAGATGGATTATGGCTTGTGTGACATCAGTAAGATACAGTGTGCGCTTTAATGGAAATTTGCTAGAACCCTTCTCTCCTACAAGGGGTCTACGTCAAGGGGGTCCGTTAAGCCCATATTTGTTTCTTCTTGTTGCGGATAGACTATCAAATGTCATTGAGAAATATAGATCAGATGGACTTATTCAGCCGTTGAAGGTTTGCCGGAGAGCACCAGGAATTTCTCATCTACTGTTTGCTGATGACAGTCTTCTGTTCTTTAAAGCTGAACCTGAGCAAGCCGTCAGAATCAAGGAAATCCTTCATTTATATGAAAGTAGCACTGGGCAATTGATCAATCCTGATAAATGTTCACTGTTGGTTAGCAAGTTTTGTTCTGCGGAACGTGTGGAAGACTTAAAACAAGCGTTGCAGGTTGGGAACACAGCCTTTGAAGAGAAATACATGGGGTTACTGACTCCAGAGGGAAGAATGAAGGGAGGGCAATTTCTGCCAATGAAAGACAAATTAGCAAAAAGGATGTCGGACTGGAACGAAAAGTATATGTCGTCCGGAGCCAAAGAGGTGCTGATTAAAAGTGTCGCCCAGTCCTTGCCAACATACATGATGGGAGTGTTTAAGATGTCAGATAAATTCTGTGAGGATGTTACACAAATGATTCAAAATTTTTGGTGGGGACATGAGAAAGGAGAGAAGAAGGTCCATTGGATAGCATGGGAGAAGATTACTAGTCCGAAAAGTCATGGAGGATTGGGATTTAGGGATATGAAATGTTTCAACCAAGCCTTACTAGCTCGTTAGGCATGGAGATTGATTGCTACGCCAAAGAGTCTATGTGCAAGGGTTTTGAAAGCCAAATACTTTCCAAATGGATGCTTGCTTGACACTGCCTTCCCGTCAGTCTCATCGCCGACCTGGAAAGGCATTGAACACGGCTTGGAACTGGTAAAGCAAGGAATAATTTGGAGGGTTGGAAATGGTGATAACATCAAGATCTGGAGACACAAATGGGTGGCATATGATGACCGGCTTATAACTCTGAAAAAGAGGGTGAGGAATAGATTAATGTATGTTAAAGATCTAATGGATGCAGGCTCCAGAAGCTGGAATGAGAATTTGATCCGCCATGTAATGCACAAGGAAGATGCTAACGAGGTTTTAAAGATTAGGCTGTCCAATCAACAACCTGAAGATTTCCCTGCTTGGCATCTGGAAAAAACAGGGTTATTTACTGTGAAGAGTGCTTACAGGTTGGCCTGGAACCTATCTAAAAATGCTGTGGAGGCATCTTCAAGCACAGCAACATCAGGGGAAAGGAAACTATGGTTGGCTCTATGGAAGACAAAGGTACAGGCTAAAATCAGGATTTTTGCCTGGAAGTTAGCACTTAACAGGTTACCAACATGGGTAAACAAGTGCAGGAGAAAAATTGAAAGACAAAGTATCTGCCAAATTTGCGGATCAGCTGAGGAGGATGGTTTTCATGCAACGGTTGAATGCACAAAAGTAAAAGCACTTAGAGAGGCTATCAGAGAGGTTTGGCGATTACCTCCTGAAAACAAGTTTGCTAGAACTGGACCGGATTGGCTACTGTTGCTCTTGGATGGAGCTAATGAAGTTGAGAGGGTGCACACGTTATATATGCTTTGGCGTGCATGGCATCTTCGAAATGAGATGGTACATGGTGCTGATTCCAGTCCTATAGCTGTCTCTATCAACTTCTTGGTTAACTAAGCATGTCTGTTGCCAGTCCGACAACAGATTGACGACAAGAAGGGCAAGCGACCAATGTTTGAGGAACTGACAGAAAAAGTGCATGCCAGTGCTGTGCAAATTGCTAAATGGGAACCTCCACCGGAAGGTGTGGCTAAGGTAAACATTGATGCTGGATTCAGGAAGGAGACAGGTGATGCTTGTGCTGGAATACTTGTTAGAGATTGCAGGGGCCTGGTTCTTCTTGTAGCTTGTAAGAAGCTTCCAAGATGCAGCTCTGCTACCCAGGCTGAAGCTTTGGCTTGCCTGGAGGGTGTTCGGTTGGCGATGAACTAGATACATATGCCAATAATACTTGAATCTGACAATGCCAATGTCGTTGCTGAACTGAATATAACACAAGCGTCAAGAGCAGAATGGGGAGGTATAATTGTCGAGATAAGAGTGGCAATGCAATGCTTGCTGCAGGTGCAAGTGCACAAAGTGAAGAGAGATTCAAATATGATAGCTCATATGTTAGCTCAGATGGTTATGAACTCAGGAGTTGAAGCGGAGTGGAGGTTATGCGCTCCGGCTGAAATTCTAGAGCTGTTAAATCAGGAATGTAATGCTATGTTTTGTCATTAATAAAATCTCTCTTTACGGTCAAAATTTTTTTTCTTTCTTATCTACTATACGATTTTTTTCATGTATACGCTTAGTGGGGATAAACTTTATAGATATATAGGAATATAGGGTTACTATTTTTTAAAATAAAAAAGCTTAAATTAATATGATATTTTAAAATAAATTTACTATGAAATTTTTTTCTGTGGCGGTGAGCCGGTGAGATAGCTCGGTCTTACAGCAAAGCTCGGTGCCATGGATCCAGCCATTGATATACTACACAAGGAATAAGTTCATCTGAGGTCCCTTAACTTGTCAACGAATCCGATTTTCGTCCTGTAACCAGAAAACCAGATACAACAGGTCCCTCAACTATCAAAACCGGTGCAGATGAGGTCCATCGGCGGTTTTGGATGACGTGGCGTCTACGTGGCTAATTTGACTCGGTATTCGTTCCACGTGACATTGACGTGGTGCTTACGTGGCAATTCTATCCCGAAAAAATAATAAAAACCATGGGCCCACACATCAGTTGCAAAAAAAAAAGGTGGACACCACATGTCAGCTCTCTCTCTCTCCTCATCTGGACCCTCGCCGTCGACTTCATCTCCGAGGCATTCGGGCTGCCGCCGCTCGTCCCGGCCTACCTCGACCCGGCCGTCAACATAAGCAGCCTCGCCGCCGGCTACACTTTCATGGTGTTCTTTTGGTGACATCAGACATGACATCCATGGAGTAATTTTGTGAGGTCGCGTTGTGCAGTCGGTGCTGCCGCTGTGGAAGGAGCTGGACTACTTCAAGGAGTACGCGGCGAGGCTTCGGAGCTTCCGGGGGGACGACGACGCGGCGGCGGCGACGGCGACGCTGTCGGAGGTGCTCTACATCGTCAGCATGGGCACCAACGACTTCCTCGTGAACTACTACGCCGTGGCGCGCGGCCAAGCGGCAGAGTACTCCACGGCGGCGGCGTACGGCGACTACCTCCTCGGCGTCGCCGAGTCGTTCGTCCGCGAGCTGCACGCGCTCGGCGCCCGCAAGGTCGAACCCAACGGCCTCCCGCCCATGGGCTGCCTCCCACTGGAGCGCGCCACGGGGAGCGGCGGCGTGTGCACCGACGAGTACAACGTCGTCGCCGAGCGCTTCAACGCCGGCCTCCAGCACCGTGGAGAACGTCGGCAACAGCACCGTGCCCACGCGGGTCAACCGGCAGTGGCTCACATGCGCCATCTGCTTCAACATGTTCGGCCCCGGCGGGATGAGGTCGGCGGGGTGCTCCCACTACAACTGCGTCGCTCCGGTGCCCGGACCCGTCCTGCTCGGTCGCCGGCGGAGGCGAGCGCGGCGACCGTTCCTGAGGAGGGCGCGGGGGCGGAAGGCGGTGCTAGAGAACGGCCACCGGAGGCCAAGGCAAGGGGGAAGCGGCGGCGGAGGCAGGCGCGGCGGGCGACGAGGAGAGGGCAGCGGCCACCGGCGGTAGGCCCATGGGGGCAGGAGTGGAGGAGGCCGCGCCTCGACGCCGTCCGCATCTCTGCCGGTGAGAGGAGAGAGGAAAGGGGAGAGATGTGAAGATAGGTGGCGTGGGGACTGGGGAGGGAGGAGGAAGAGGAGGGGATTGAGACGAGAAGAGAGAGAGAGAGCTGACATGTGGGGCCCACTTGGGGCCCCACCATTTTTTAAAGCTGACATGTGGGCCCATGGTTTTTATTGTTTTTTTTATAGAATTGCTACGTAAGCGCCACGTCAATGCCACATGAGACGAATACTGAGTCAAATTAGCCACGTAGACGCCACGTCAGCTAAAACTGCCATCAAAACCGCCGAGGGAACTTATTTACACCGGTTTTAATAGTTGAGGAACCTTCTGTATCTAGTTTTGCAATTGAAGGACGAATATCAGATTAGTTGACAAGTTAAGGGATCTCAGTTGAACTTATTCCACTACACAACAACCCATTTCCGGCTAGAATTGGGCTACATAGCCCACGAAAGCCCAGCTAAATCCAGGCCCACCATGACTAGGCCGGCCACCTTAGGCAAAGTCAGCCCACCACCAAATCGACACGCACATCCCGGATCCTCGCCGGCCACCGTCCCCCTCGCTCCTTCACCGCCGCCGTCCACCGCCGACGCCGACCACCGTGCGCCGCGATCTTCACCGCCGCCCGCTACCGGCTTCCCCCCACCGCCTTCCTTCCTGCTACTTCATCCCCATCGCCCGGCGCCACCTCCACTCCCGCCGCATGCTTCACCGCCGCTCGTCTCCCCGCGAGCCCTTCACCGCCGCCGACACCGATATGCGCCTGTGCGTTGATGTCGGGCGCCAGATTCTCGGCGTTACCACTGACTGCGGTTAATTTTGTTGGCTACATTGGTAATCTATTCATGACACGAGGAATTTTGTTATTACTTATTACTGGATTTGGGGCTTTGTGGATGTGAATGAACAGTTCAGGAAAAAAAATGACGAAAAGCAAAATTTATTTTCTTGCTTTTTTTGTTGAGTGCCTGATGTAGTGAATTATTGATGCATGTTGACACGCGGCAAACGGAGATGACTGGAGCTCTTGGAGTTGGGAGGACCCTTCAAACTGGAGCTGCCCATCATGGTTTACCAGTTTGGTATGGTTTCCATTGATTCCAATGATCTCATTCACGTTTCATTGCGTTGGCAAGTCTATGAGATCTTCTGAAAGTTGTATTGATTCTGGGTGCTTCGATTAATATCGCAAACAACTATCGAACTGTCATATGTTAACGTCAGAGTGTTGATGCATTTCTGGTGATAGCCATTCAGGACTGAAAACATGAAATTTGTGAAGAAACTGCTCTAAGGGGTTTCATCATGCTACTCTTCAAGATAAGCTATGAAAGTATTTCTGTACTTTGATGCCTTATTTCCACATTTTGATGTCTCATTAAGACACTACACGTTTACTAAACCTACACGAGAATTGGTTCTCTTTACACATGTCTAGAAATTTGAAGACCCGGATAATTACATTCCCGGTCTCGTACGCTTACGCACGGGCTTGTGTGTGCACATAAATGGCTAAAACATGACTCCGCCACCCACCAAAATGGCTTCTAGCTATATTTTGTTTGACAACTTGATTTCTGGAAAATTAAACGTAACGGCATCTCCTTCTGTGCTGGAATCAAACAGCCAAGGCTACTGTTGGAAGTCACGCAACCAATTATAACTTGCCTCTCTTGTCGTGTGTAAATGGTACTACGAGCATGACCACACTAGAGATTATGTAAGCTAACCATGCTTAGGGGTTAAATATACTTTTTCAAAAATAGAACACAAAAGAATAAGTAAAAATATGATTTTCGTTGCTTCACATGAAAATTAAGAAGGTGAGGGCCTGGGCGTGCCTACGAATTCTCAATGGAAAACATTTGTGAAATAGGAGATTTCTAGAAGAACTATGAGATACATTCCAAAAAAGACCACATAGGAAACTTTTTATCAGGTTTGAATCCTTTATAGTCCCTACTTTATTTTTGCATTGTTCTAAATGAGGTTCAAATGACAAATTGATCAGAATACATGTAATAAAGAAAAATCATGCAGGCAAAGTCAAAATAAAGGAGAGTAATGTTAACGCACCTGGCAATGTGACAACAATCTCCACTTACATCTTGATTATGTATCTACAAATGTGAACTACCTAGACAGAAAAATAAATACTCAATTAGGTTTAACTCAACATTCACATAAGGGTAAATGGTTTTCCAAAATAGGTTCGGCGGTTTTGAAACATGTCCATAATTTTACGTATAACTTCAGTGATAAGTTGCTTGACTTTTTGGCATGAGGCACATGGAATGTTCCAGAACAGCACACAATTCACAAGAACACTACTGTCCACACTCCTCATGCCTCTCATGAGCAACCAGGTGGCCCACGGGGCCCACAGTATGCCACTTACATATTCCTTGTGTGCACACAAAAAAACAAACAGCAGAGGAAAACTAACTACAGGGTAGAAGCCAAGACGGAAAGGAAGGATCATAATTAGTTTAATAAAAAAAGATAAGAAAAAAAACAAGGTTCTCAGTGTGGTGTTTGTCAGGACAGTGCAAAACTCCACTAAAGATGTGCTCATGTGCTGTACCTGTGTTCTATATTTAGTTCTTCTTGAGAGATAGAGATCAAGCAGAGGAGGCACCGCTAGGTGGTGTGTTCAGCGGGCTTTAGGAGGTTTTGGCAATGGAGATGGCTCTCCGGCCTCAAAGCCTTCTATGCCCTCGGAGCAGGCTGAAGGTCGTCATCCGGCCAGCTAGCAGTGCCAGCGGTGGTGGCCTCGCGCAGGTATGATTCAGTTTCAAGAAGTTCATGATTCCGGCTGCTCTTGCTTTTCTTGATTTGCTTGATCCACCAAGTGTTCGTCCTTCTGAAGGGGCATGCAAGATTATTTACTCAGCTACATGATCTCAAATATTAATATTTTGGTTGTGTTTCCTGTGGTTTTGATTCATTTCATCTTGGGAACATACTCTGGTGATGAAGGGGAAATTCATGTTATGGGGAGTTCTTTCCTGGACTTTCGTACGGTTGTTGATAGATTTGATTGAAATATTTTGGGAAATATTTCTGTGGTCAATGATCTTAATTCTCAAATTTAGATTAGGTTAAAACAACGGGACTGAAAGTTCCTTCTGGAGATCGAAAGGTAGTTAATTCTACTCCATTTGTTAAAATTTCCCCCCAAGTACTTGTATATTTAGGTCTGCATAATCATTGAAAGATTTCCTCATCTGGGCTAATTCTGTTCAGTTTTGAAGTGAAGCCTAAAAGACCTTGTCCTCTTGTTTTGATTTGTTGGGTTCTTGGTTTGTAAGGAAAAATACCGCTCATTATGCACCCCCTTTTTTATCTACAGTTGAACATTATGCATTTACATTAATGTGAGAGGGTATCATCCATTCTAAACCGACATGCTAAGAAATATGGTTTCGGAGTGCAATTCAGTATAATTTTTTAAATATTTTTCTGACAGGAATTCTTTTAATAATTTTATATTGAGGATCTGAGAGGCATAGATTTTTTATAGTAAAATAACCTACATATTTCAAAACAGCAATATCGATTCAAATAATTCAATAAGTTCTTTTTATTGAAACATCTCGAGCTACAATATTTACTTTCTTTTCTTTTTTCCAGTATTTCTTAATGACCAGGAGATATACTGGAAGCAGAATTGTTCGATGCATGGTTTCAAGTTCAGGTTTGTGTAGGATAGCTTCGTAAAAGCTTTATTAATTTTCTTATTTGCTATGCTAAGGTCATGTTTGTTAAAATTATATCATGCAGACTGTCCTAATAGGAAAGCAAAGAGGACGATTTCCCTTCATACGGAAGTCGCTTCTTCTAGGGGATATGCTCCGAGAATTGCTGCTGAATCAAGTATTCAGGAGCGAGAACATATTAATAGTGATGAAGAAACATTTGATACGTACAACAGATTACTACATAATGAGTCAACAGAGTGGAAAAAGTTAGATACTACTGAAGTGGATTTGTCACAAGATGTTTCAAGCAGCTCAATGAGGAAACTGGATGCGACGGATGAAGCTAAGCTAGATATACTTGAGGATGATTTGCCCAGAAATTTGTTGAACGGTGTAACAATGGGGGAAGTAGATATGTTGGATGAAGCTGGGGCAGAAGATGATGTATTTGAGGTGGACTTGTCAGCCTTGCATAATTCCACAGTGGGGAAAATGGATGCGGTAAATGAAGTTGGGACTGAAAATGACTTATTTGAGGTGGATCTGTCAGCATTGCATAGTGCTGCAGTGGGGAAGGTGGATGTAGTAGATGGAGCTAAAGCTAAAGAAGATTTGTTTGAGATGGATTCATTAGCATTGCACAGTGTTACAATGGGGAAGGTGGATGCAATAGATGCAGCTGGAGCTGAAGGAGACAAATTTGAGGTGGATCTGTCTGCGCTCGCGTCGAACAATTCAATGATAGAGGCAGTTAATGTGATGGATGAAGCTAAGGCTATAGAAGACACACTCGAGGTGGATTTGTCAGGAAATGCTACAAGCAGTTCTACATATGGGGAAGTTAAATTTGAGGTGGATTCATTAGGAAATACTTCAAGCACTGTAATGTATGGGCCAGCAGGTGGAGTGTATGAACCTCAGTCCGATGAAGTCACTTTTAAGGTGGATTCATCAGAAAATGCGTCAAACAATGTAATATATGGGAGAGCAGATGTGGTGGATGAATCTTGGGCTGATGAAGGCATATTTGAGGTGGATTTTTTTACAAATGCTTCAAGCGGTGCAGAATATGGGAAAGTGGATGTGGTGGATGAAGCTCAAACTGATGATTTCACATTTGAGGTTGATTCATTAGAAAAAGATTCAAACAATAAAATGCACGGGAAAGCTCATATGGTGGATGAAGCTTGGGACGATGAAGCCATATTTGAGGTTGATTTGTTTGGAAATGCTTCAAGCATTCCGATATATGGGGAGGTGAATGTGTTGGATGAAGCTCGGGCCGATGATGCAAAATTTGAGGTTGACTTATTAGGGAATACTTCTAGCAATTCAACACATGAGGAAGTGGATGTAGTAGATGAAGCTCAAACAGGTGAAGCCACATTTGAGGTGGATTTGCTTGGAAATGCTTTAAGCAGTGCAATATATAAAGAAGTGCCTGTCATGGGTGGAGCTCAGGATGATGAAGTTGATGTAGATTTCTCAATAAATGCTTCAATTACAGAAACAGAAAAGGAAGCAGATGCAGTTGATGAAGCTAGAGTTGAAGATGAGACATTTGATATGGATTTAGTAGGTAAACAGATATCAATCGATTCTATGAATGATGATGTAGTTGAAGAAGGGACTAAACATCACAAATATCCAATGTTGTCTTCAGCATTCATAGAAGTCAAGACCATTCATGAAACACCTGTAAGTTTAAAGCCTGAACTTATGTCAGTTGTCATGGATCAGGAACAAGACAAACCAATTTCCAGCGTTTATCAACAAGAAGGATCAATTTTTAATTTGCATGCAGAAAACCAATCAACGGTAGATTTTCATGAACGGGAGCAAATGGCTATTACTTTTGATAAACAAAAGGAATCAGTTGATAAACTCTCTAAAGAAGACCAACAGACTGCTGGTTTACCTGAGCAAAACCAACAGACTGCTGGTTTACCTGAGCAAAACATGTCCTTTGATGGTGTCCATAGGAAAAGCCAGTCAATTATTGGGCTCCCATTTCAACACCAATCAATTGTTAGTTCCCCTGAAAAAGACCGATCAATTGTGGGTTTTCATGGACAAAATCAATCAATCATCAGCTCTCATAAACAAGACAAATCAATTGTTGGTGTTCCTAAAAAAATTCAATCCATTGTTGGTTCCACTAAGCATGATGATTCAGTTGTTGGTTTCCACAAACAAGACAGATCAATTGTTAGTGTGCCTGAGCAAAAACAATCAATAGTTGGTTTTCATAAACAAGATCTATCAATTGTTGCTGTCAGCGAACAAAATCTATCAATTGTTGCTATACCTAGAGAGAGTCAATCAAAGCAAATTTCTATTGTTCGGAGACATGATTCACTACATTTGAAGGAAGTGGAAACAAAGGATAGAGATGGCATATCTAAAAAATCTGGTGGTGACGATGATTTGCCACATATGCTCTTCGAAGAAGAGCTTTCACAGGTTGAAGATGAAGCAAGGGCAATCGCCTATAAAAAGCAGCATGAAGTTGATGTAATCTCTTTGACTCCAGATATCCAGGAGTCACCACAGGACAATATCGACCCACAAGAACTCCGAAGGATGCTCCAAGAACTTGCTGACCAGAATTGTTCAATGGGTAACAAGCTTTTCGTTTTTCCAGAGGCAGTGAAGGCTAATTCGACAATTGATGTATATTTGAATCGTAACCTATCGGCTTTGGCGAATGAGCCTGATGTCCACATCAAAGGAGCATTCAATAGTTGGAGATGGAGGCCTTTCACCGAAAGACTGCACAAGAGTGAATTGAGTGGGGATTGGTGGTCTTGCAAACTGCACATACCCAAGGAAGCTTATAGATTAGACTTTGTGTTCTTCAATGGTCGTTTAGTCTATGATAACAATGATAGTAATGATTTTGTGCTGCAAGTAGAAAGTACAATGGATGAAGATTCCTTTGAGGAGTTCTTGGTTGAAGAAAAGAAAAGAGAACTTGAGAGAGTTGCCACTGAAGAAGCTGAAAGGAGGAGGCATGCTGAAGAGCAGCAGCGAATGGGAGAACAAAGGGCTGCAGAACAAGCTGCCAGGGAACAGGCTAAGAAGGAGATAGAGTTGAAGAAGAACAAATTGCAAAATCTGTTGAGTTCAGCCAGAACACATGTTGATAATTTGTGGCACATAGAGCCTAGCACATATAGACAAGGGGACACTGTCAGATTGTACTATAACAGAAACTCAAGGCCGCTTATGCATAGTACTGAGATCTGGATGCATGGTGGTTGCAATAGTTGGACTGATGGACTCTCTATTGTTGAAAGACTTGTCGAATGTGATGACGAAAATGGTGATTGGTGGTATGCTAATGGTATGATATTACACATTTTTCTCTTACTTGGGTAGGAGTATATTAGAGCATCGTAAGATACTTTGCCACATTAGCGTAGGGCTTCTAGAAAAAAAAATCCTTGTTCTATATCTTGCACTCTTATTTTTTTGGTTTACTTGGGTAAGAATATATGTAAAACATTGCTTTTCGTTTTAAACAGTTCATATACCTGAAAAGGCCTTTGTATTGGACTGGGTTTTTGCTGACGGGCCACCTGGAAATGCAAGGAATTATGACAACAATGGTCGACAAGATTTTCATGCTATTCTTCCAAATGCCATGACTAACGAAGAATATTGGGTTGAAGAGGAAAACTGTATCTATACAAGGCTTCTCCACGAGATCAGAGAACGGGAGGAAGCTATTAAAATAAAGGTCAGTCAAAATAGAATCTTTAAATATAGACTTGGTTATTTGATCCAGAGTTTTACAACATGGTTCTGATGTATTTTGTTGGCTGACGAATTCTCTAGCAATTGTTCTATTTGTAATTAACTTGCGTAGAGCTAATGAACTTCACATGTGAAATCAAGTTTTTTACCAACCGATTACCTTCTTTTTTTTTTGCGGGGATGTTTTTGACCAAATAAGTTACTATTTCACATCCTAAGACATGTTATAAAATTCATCCAAACTCAGTATTCTTTCAAATATACCATAATTAATTTGACCAGTTAGATCATTCTTCACTTTGAACTTGTGCCTTAAGCTGACTGTTTTGACCAAACGAATTGATGGCCCACCCAGTTAGCACTATTTATTGGAACTTCTGTTATACCATATTATATTATTCAAGGAAAAATGTAGTTGTTCACTGTCATGGATATATCTTGATGTTTTGAACATCAGATATATGTTGTGAAGTCCTTCGGCTTACTATTCCCACTTTTTTGCTTGTACAGGTTGAGAAAAGAGCAAAAATGAAATCTGAGATGAAGGAAAAGACTATGAGAATGTTTCTACTTTCTCAGAAACACATTGTTTATACTGAACCACTTGAAATACGTGCTGGAACAACTGTGGATGTTCTATATAATCCTTCTAATAC
The DNA here is from genome assembly GCA_000338895.3 of Oryza meridionalis. Classification (NCBI taxonomy): domain Eukaryota; kingdom Viridiplantae; phylum Streptophyta; class Magnoliopsida; order Poales; family Poaceae; genus Oryza; species Oryza meridionalis. Next base: position 5,267,025 of record CM002531.2, read on the forward strand.
AGTGCTAAATGGAAAGCCAGAGGTTTGGTTTAGGTGGTCCTTTAACCGATGGATGCATCCAAGTGGTGTTTTACCACCCAAGAAGATGGTGAAAACAGAAGATGGTTGTCACTTAAAAGCGACAGGTTTGAGCTTGACTTGTTACGTTGTTCCTTTTAATGCTGATAGATTTATATGATACATGTGCTGATGTGCACTTTTATCCATTAATATATATTATTAAGTGCTACTGGACCATTAATTGATCAAGCACTGTTGAAGTATATGTCTAGCAATGTTCCAACTTTGATCCATAAATGGTATCTAGTACCAATTTTGAAACCTGAATCACAAGGTGACATAATTATACTATTCTGAAGAGCTAGCTAGTTTAGTGCCTAAATGAGCTACGGCAATTCTGTAACTGGAGTTTTCTAGATGTTATAACTGCAAAAATCTAGCTGGTTTACTGTAGACATAATTCATTATAATATCTAGTATGTCGCAGTCTAACCCAGAAGAGCTCAAAATTTCAAACTACTTTGGATTATTACTCAACTCTTGGTAAAAGGTGGCAATTTGGTGATTAAACTCAATAATGTCCTGTCAAAATTTACCTTTTATGTTTAACTTATTTTGGAACTTTGGTTGGTATATCGTTCAGTTTACTCAATATTACAGTGTAATACATTTTTTCCCTTCCATATTCATTAGTCCCTGTTATGTTCCTTCTCCAGTTAGTGTTCCATCGGACGCTTATATGATGGACTTTGTTTTCTCTGAGTCGGAAGAAGGTGGAATCTATGACAACAGGAATGGGACAGACTATCATATTCCTGTTTCTGGTTCCAATGCAAAGGAGCCTCCCATTCATATTGTCCATATAGCGGTTGAGATGGCACCCATTGCAAAGGTAAGCCATATTTCCATGTAAAATTTTCTGTGGCTAGCAACAGTGCTAGACATCAACACTTGCCAAGTTATCTGTTATTTCTATGTGCATAAAGTAATGCCATACTCTGTAATCTCCAATTACAGGTTGGAGGCCTTGCTGACGTTGTCACAAGTCTTTCACGTGCAATTCAAGAGTTAGGCCATCATGTTGAGGTTATTCTCCCGAAATATAATTTTATGAATCAAAGCAATGTAAGTTCAAGTAGCACAACAGCCTATGTTTCTCCTATTATATAATATATTATTTATTTATTTTCGGTTTCTGTGGTGGTTTTGTCGCTAAGAAACTCAAATCGAAGAGCTCTCTATTTTAAGAGAGTCTATCACGATACTGTATATGGATGTGCTCCGTGTTGTCCTTCCTTTCTCAGTTAGTTAGGATTTGTGTTAGATATGTGGATTGCTGTCAAATATTTGAAATGTACCTTAGTATATCATATACAGTTCTAGTTTTAAATTTTGTATTATTTGAAAAAAAATAACCTTTTCATGTCTTGTCCTTGATGCACAAGAACTATGGAGGCAAAGAGGACTTGTCAAGTGTAGCAGAGAACTCAAGAATATAGAAAAGTGGATTTTATATCTTGTATGAACCATGTTTCATCCATTTCAATGCAGGTGAAGAATTTGCATGTACATCAAAGCTTTTCTTTGGGTGGTACAGAAATTAAAGTGTGGTTTGGACTAGTTGAAGACCTGTCTGTTTACTTCTTGGAACCTCAAAATGGGTATGTTGCATCTCATTCTTCACACAAACATAGCTATTAGTCTATTACTCTTGTTTCACGAAAACCATCATCCCTAATCCTTATACTAGCTAATGCACAGTTCACTAAGCCTAAGATGCAGGGTATGATATCCTTCTAAAAACCAATTGTTGGTTCCTGCCGAGTACAAGAGCTAACTTAGTACCAGTTATTCAAACCTTGGCCTGTTTAGGCCCTTACTTCTTTTGATCCCTCCTTCCACTGCAGTATGCATATTTTTTTTTTCAAGTATGTGATACAAATCTGAAATCTAAATTTAAGAATTAAAGGTACAATCACCAAATGCAACCCACCAGAAGTATGGTGATTTCGATTTTTTTTTCATTTTTAGTCTTCAATATCAGTCTCTTTCTTTGTTTCCATGTTTTGCCTCAGCTGGTAGTCTGAGCAGAATAGTTCTGTTCTAAGCTTAGATTGCAAAATTGTTTTTGAGAGTCCATGTAATGTGTTTTGCCTGCTCCTTAGCATGGATGGTGGTTTAAATCTTTTCCCTTAATACGAAGATATGCAAATCTTTTTCTTAGTTTGGGTCACAAAATTGTTTGTGATTTTTTTGAGAATGTTATGCACTGATCATGATTCTACTTCAGTTATTAGAATTGGTATCTTTAGTCCTCTAACCTTGACCAAACAATTGTGACCTATTCAGCTCTTTGACTAGGCATAAGGACCTAACCAGGGTTAAAGAGTTTGCTGGTTCGAGCTCAAATCAGGAGATCTGAGAACAACCTGGCCTTGCCCTTTCTCAGCCTATATTGGCCTTTACTGGGAACACAAATTGCTTGGGTAGCATTAGTATTTAGCTAGTTTATATTTATTTCGATTTTTGCTCTACCATATCCATGAACTGCAAGTTCTCTACACAACTTCATGGCGCTGAATTGACAGAAGAACATTTGTAAGATGCACCAGGGCTTAGGTGACTACACCACACTGTACTATAATTCATACACATGCTAGTATAATTATTTACTCCTGACTGGTTCAGTTCCTGTATGATGATTTCAGTTATCGCAGGAACTGTTTTGGAGATTGTTTCCTTGTAGGAGGCTTCACAGAATAATCAATTTGACATATCTTGTGGCAGGATGTTTGGGGGTGGATGGGTATATGGAGGGAACGATGCTGGCAGATTTGGCTTGTTCTGTCAGTCTGCTCTAGAGTTCCTCCTTCAGAGTGGATCTTCTCCAGTAAGTATTTCTCTAATTGAAAACTTCCAAGTCCAAAATCAGTGATAAAAGATAATTTTTTACCTTTAGTAATAAATATATTGTTTTTTCCTCATGATATTTTCTTCACGTTCTTGTTTTCCATGCTTGCATTTCATTATGTCCAAACATGTTTAAGTCACCGACTTATTTGCTACATTAGCCTCTTCTTTCCCAGTCACTTTTTCACCTTACATTCACTTTACTCCTCTTTTCAAAAAGAGTGACATTTTATCATCCTGACAGCATATAATACACTGCCATGATTGGTCAAGTGCACCAGTTGCCTGGCTATACAAGGAACACTATGCAGAATCCAGGTTGGCAACTGCCCGGATTATATTTACCATCCATAATCTTGAGTTTGGAGCACATTTTATTGGAAAAGCAATGACATACTGCGACAAAGCCACAACTGTGAGTGCCTGATTGTCTTGAAGAGTTTTATCATCTAGTTTGTTTGGTGCATTCTCATGTTATATCAAAAATAAAATTATTTTCATATGCTCAAACATCTTCATGTCTGTCTTGCCATACCTTGCAGGTTTCTCACACGTATTCAAAGGAAGTCGCAGGTCACGGTGCCATAGCTCCTCATCGTGGAAAATTCTATGGAATTCTCAATGGAATTGATCCAGATATCTGGGATCCATATACTGATAACTTCATCCCGGTATAGTCATGATAGTCGAATACATTTTTATACAACTACCAGTCCATATGTATTTGATCTTGGTAAACTAAAACAAAGTTTGCTTGGGTTGCCAATTATGCACACTCATAAGATTATCACTTTAACTAATACTTTTGTGATAGTTGCCCTATTATGTAATTATTGAAAGTGCAAATGCACACTGATGCCACAGTATCACCCCAAACATTTTTCATGTTTTGCTTATTTCATCCTATGTCAGATGCATTATACTTCTGAAAATGTGGTTGAAGGCAAGAATGCTGCCAAGAGAGCATTGCAGCAGAGGTTTGGACTGCAGCAGACTGATGTCCCCATTGTTGGAATCATCACTCGTCTGACAGCCCAGAAGGGTATCCACCTCATTAAACATGCACTTCATCGGACACTTGAACGCAATGGCCAGGTTAATCATTTGATGACAATCATCTAGTGTCTCCCTAGAACTTGCTTTTCCCTTTCGCAATTATTTTTGCCGACCTATCTGAAACAAGTGATGTGTTTGCTTTTTAGGTGGTTTTGCTTGGTTCAGCTCCAGATCCTCGGATACAGAGTGATTTCTGCAGATTGGCTGATAGTCTTCATGGTGAAAACCATGGCAGGGTTAGACTGTGTTTAACTTATGACGAGCCTCTCTCACACCTGGTCAGTTCCAATATCCTACACCATCAAATTGGTCTAAAAAAATTGTTGCTGGCTAATAATTTCAGTGATTCTGCTACAGATATATGCTGGCTCTGACTTCATCCTTGTTCCATCCATCTTTGAACCTTGCGGTTTGACTCAACTTGTTGCCATGCGCTATGGATCCATCCCTATTGTTCGGAAAACTGGAGGTGAGTGTACATAATAACATGTACATATATGAGCTTTCTTACTGACCTCCTCAAGGACCATAAAAATGCTTTACATACATAGATAGCTTACTGGTACTCCTATGATTCATTATCTCCTTTCTTTGCACATCGTGAGCTGAATGCGAATCCTATTTTCTTCACACGCAGGACTTTACGACACTGTTTTCGATGTAGACCATGACAAAGACCGGGCTCGAGTTCTAGGCCTTGAACCAAATGGGTTCAGCTTTGATGGAGCTGACTGTAATGGTGTGGATTACGCCCTGAACAGGCAAGTACCTCCACACCTCACAATTGTGTGAATGCACAATTGAGCTGAACATAATCGTACAGAACCCCGAGCCAAATTCATCATGTGACATCCGTGTGGTTTGCGTGCTTGATGGTCTATTGTTTATGTCTCTTCCATGTAATCGCAAACAAAAAAAGAAGAAGAATTATCTTCCCTAATTCAATCATATATTATCTTATTCATGCAATGTTTACTACCCTTTTGCAGAGCAATCTCTTCATGGTTTGAAGCCCGCGGTTGGTTCCACTCCCTCTGCAAAAGGGTCATGGAGCAAGACTGGTCCTGGAACCGGCCTGCCCTGGACTACATTGAACTGTACCATTCAGCTCACAAATTTTGAGGCCCCCATCCAACGTTGGCAAGAGAAAGCAAGCATTGGCAGATACTACAAATTAAATGAAACATGGCTCAAAGTTAAAATATTTTATCTGAGCTGCAGATACAAATTAACTCAAACATGGTTCAAAGTTAAGATCTTTTATCTGAGCTACACATATATATATGCAGAATAAAGACTCTTTACAGCATGCATAAACAATTGTGGGAGTATGTATCAGCAATGTTTCCTATTCTCAGTTTTAATTATGAATACTTGATTTAGTACCAGAACCGTGTACATATGTTTGCAAAATTGCAAGTAAAATGAAGGTGTAGAACTATAATGTTGTTCTATGGTTTCTTTTGCGCTACATCTGGACTATGGCTATGGCGTGGCTGTGTATGCCTTGCAAGAGAAATATTCCCAATGACAATATATGGCTGCTCAATTGGCTTCCAGGTCATCCTGGCCAGAATTTGCATATATTTTTAGACAATTTGGTAATACGGTACATCCATGTGTGACCAATGCATTTTAAAGAGAGAAATTTCGCAAGTTTTTTTTTTCCGAAATAACCCAAGGAGGTTATTTAATGTAATTAAGATAGGAAGAAATTTGCGAGAGAGAGTACGGTGACCGAAAGAATTCTGGCTTGCAAGTGCGTAGTTGACCTAAATGATGCGGCTTTGCTTGCGTGAGATGCTGCTGAATCACTTGGCTGATTTAGGTCACAAGCCGTGTTCCAGAATTCTTTCAAACGCATGAAGTATTTGTTCGGTTTCCGTAAAATTCCTCAAAGAAATCCTCGGTTCCAAAAGTCTTCTTCATATTCTACTTCAAACTGCAATACCATCACGGTTCATAAAGCCAGTGTCTCCTTGTAATTCACGTTAAACAGCATCGACTCTCTCTCCCCCCAAAACTCAAAAACTAATACTAGCACTAATCAAAATTAAATTCCTGCTACTAATTAACCATCAATCAAGTCGGATAGATTTGGGAATCGAGAAGTACTCCTGCAACTACTACCCCTCCGCTCCAAAATAAATACAGGTTTACACTATTTATGTTCTACATCTGACCAAAATTTTTTAATGATTAGTAACTATTGTAACATGAATAACACTTTATGTGTAACTAATTTTTTTAATTTCTTTATAATTTTTTTAAATAAGACGGACGGTCAAACGTTAGTCACGGCTGTACTTATTTTAGAACGGAGATAGTACATTAGTAGTTATTAATTAATTAATTAATCAAATCAAATAGAATTGGAATTTGGAAGGTGAGAAGTTAGCTTGCTTGGGGCAACCCAAGAAGAGAGGTAGAGTAGACTCAGACCTGGTTTTTGCTTTTTATTTAAGTTTCCGAGTGCAATACGTTGCGTGCGCGTAGCAATTTAACCAACCCCCTCAACTCCTTTCCCTCCTCCCTATCCCTATCTCTTCCTTCCTCCGCTTCACGCCGCAAACAACCAACCAACCACTTCCTCCTCCTCCTCCGCCGCCGCGATCCCCAATCCGATCTCGTAAGTCTTCTCCGCCCCTAGGTTTCGATCGATCGATCGATCGATTATTCGATTATACGATTGTCGAATTTGGTGGTGTTTTTTTTTTTGGGTCTACTCGTCGATCTGAGCCGTGAGGGTTTTGTTGCGAGATTGGCGTGCTGTGTTGTGGGGTGGTGTTGATTTTTTGTGTTGGTTTGCAGGAAAGGTAGTAAAGAAAGCAAAGGCAGGGCGCGCGTGATGGCGAGGAGCTCGTTCAAGCTGGAGCACCCACTCGGTTCGTCTCACCTCTTCTCCTCCTTTCTTTTTTTTTCCTTTTTCTTTTTCTTTTCTTTTTGTCGATATCGATGCATCTGTGTGCTGTTTGATGGATTGTTGTAGTTGTTTTGCGTGAATACTTACGACTTGGGAGGAGTGCCGATATGGTGTTGCGATTGTTTAGTTTTGTAGCTAGATGATGCTCAGTTTGCTTGTTAGGTTTTGGTGTCACTTTTATTTGTGTAATCTAAATCTATCCCCTTCTATATGGTTGATCTGTGGTTGATTGATGGCTAATTTATTGAATGATGCCGCCTTTTATTAGTTCTTAGCGCATAATATCTTACCATGATCTGTTTATTTTACCCTGCCCATTGGCAAAATTTATTGAATGATACCGCCTTTTATCAACTCTTAGCGCATAATATCTTACCATGATCTGTTTATTTTACCCTGCCTGCTGTCAATGGAGCACACATTTTTCATTTGTTCAACTGAATTACTTGGTTTACTTGTGGTATAATTGAAAATCTCATTATGTTTATGCCATGTGTTGTGTCGCAGAAAGGAGGCAGGCCGAGGCCAACCGCATCAGGGAGAAGTATCCTGATAGAATTCCTGTATGTTGGATGAATTCTTGTTGCTTGTGGAGTTTGCTCACTTTGTCATGATTATTTTGTTCTTATGTGAAGCAACTTCCTGTGATTAAATATAGGTCATTGTTGAGAAGGCTGAGAGGAGTGACATTCCTGACATTGACAAAAAGAAGTCAGTTCTCAACCATTTTACTTTTAAGAATATATCTAGTGCCACTTTATCTCTATTTGTTTTGGCAAGTTATGTTGACACTTTATTTTTTATGCTGCTGAAAATAGTTTTAGCAAATTATACCAGGTGACAAAATTTTGTATTTACCAATAGGTTGATTGCTTTGGTTTTCAATTATTCCATTGCCAATCATGCCCTCCAGTCCTATTGCTTCAAGTTTTCAAAGACTAAAAAAAGTCTTAAATCAAGATTATTTTTTCTTTTGGTGTGTGTGCAAGTTCTCAATGAAAGATAATTATTTACTCCACTTGGGCATATTCTTTTCTTGTACCAGTACCCAAATTCCAATACTGATGAGAAATGATTTTAGTCCTGTCTATCATACTTGATAAACTCTTGCATCCTGTAATGGCAGCAAAACCACTGTTGACCAACCACCATATGTTCTTTTTTATCTATATGCAGGTACCTTGTTCCAGCTGACCTCACGGTTGGACAGTTTGTGTATGTTGTTCGGAAGCGGATCAAGCTCAGTGCTGAGAAGGCAATCTTCATCTTCGTAAAGAACACGCTTCCACCAACAGGTATGGCAATATGAGCTCTTGGAGCACTCAGTTCAACATCAACATAAGAAAAAAAATCATTATGGTGTGATCCCTAAAATGCCTTTTTGCATTGCTCCTACAGCTGCCCTGATGTCCGCTATCTATGAGGAGAACAAGGATGAGGACGGCTTCCTCTACATGACCTACAGCGGGGAGAACACCTTCGGCCTGTTCGTCTGAGTGGCAGCAATCATCAATTCAACAATGCCTCGTGTAAATAGGCATCTAAAAAAAACCTCTGTATATAATCTGGTCTAGCAGCATGTTCCAAATCCCTTAGCATCTTATTGTCAAAAACCTATCCTGTAATCATCAAAGCACACGGTGCTCTTAGTACATTAACAACTGTCTGGTCTGTTCTTTCTGTTCAACAAGTTGCATAATTGCATTGCTTCAGTGTTCTCTCTGAAGCTGCTATTCTAACAAACTGAAATCCATACTCTGTCCCTGAAAAATCAACTCTTAACTACGAACCTAAACATAGGAAAAAAAAACAATTTCTCGCTATTCAACTCTTTAACTTCTTGATATGCCCCCTATTGTCTAGTGGTTCAGGACATCTCTCTTTTAAGGAGGCAGCGGGGATTCGACTTCTCGTGGGGTAGGGACCACCTTACAACAATTTCTATTCATGTTCATAACCAGACGATGATTTTCAGGACATCTCTATGAAAGAGGAGGCAGTGGGGATTCGACTTTCCCTGGGAATAGGGACCACCTTAATTACAACAATTTCTATTCAGGTTCATAACCAGACGTTCATTTTTTGATTCCGGTTGAGATGCTTGATTCCGGTGACGATTTCAACGGAGAACCTGGAGTTCTGGACTAGAGGTCAGGAAACTTGTCCAGGGCCCTGTGATGGCGTTCAAGCCTTTAGCTCCACATGTTGGATCGAATCTACTACTCCGTAATTGGGAATTTGGCATCATCAAATCAGTGCATTGCATTGCAACATTCTCCCAGGCATTGTGATGTCTGACATGACACCAGATGATACGTTTGAGCTGGCATAGGATGACTACTACTGACCCCATTGTTTCACTTATTCATATGTTTATTTAAAACGCTTATTGATAATTAAAAAAATATTTGTGAGTAAAATTTTTATATACATGTCCTTAGTGACTCAAAAGCAAATGTTGTAAAATAAACTACGATGAGAAAAAAATTTCAAAATTAAGTTCTAAAATTAAAATTTAGCTTATAAGCATAAGCATAAGCCAAACAATAAGATCCTACTATATTTGAGTAGGCATAGGATGGCTACTATGTATTACCTCCATTGTAAAATATAGTAACTCAAGACGAGATTAGATACCATGAAAATATATTCTTAACTCTATATATATTAGGTTGTTATATTTTTAACAGAGAGTAGTATCAATTAAAAGTGGGTTAATTACTCTTTCGGTCTTAAAATATAATAACTTCTAATATTCAAAATTTATCTCCAAACATAAAAATTTTTCACCTACATTTCATTCTCAATAAACTACAATCTTCCACTCCACATATTTTATTTTCTCAACCAATCACATCCTTTTCTATTTAACTTCACATACTCTCTTAAAACTTATTATATTTTGATACGGAGGTAGTACAAAATTTCTGATCGCTTAATGTGTAGTGGCAAAAGAGCTCATCAGATGGACCACTGCACAGACAATCTGGGCTTTCTTACATGGACCAGCACAATCTAACATATTCCAAGCTAGGCCTAGGTGGAGCTCAACCCGCGAATCCACTTATATACAAAATAAGTGGGTATTCACATATTACCTTACTAACTTGGCATATAAATGGGTTTATGAGTCGACCCACTTATATTTCTAGATGTGATAAGTCAGGTCATGACGTGGAAACGGGTTACCACTTATTTAACATATAAGTAGATTCGTGGGAGTCAACAGTCAACTTGCATCCCTAGGTTGGCGCCCCGACGGAGAGCAGCGCCAGCGAGAAGGACGGAGAGTCGGAGACGGCGGCGCACCGGCCATCCATCCTCCATTTCGACGCCGCCGCGGACCGGATCGAGCTCGCCAGCAATGGCGTTCATCTGTGGATCAGTAATTAATCACCTTCTGACTAAACAAGAAAAAACACCTCGTTTACAGAGGTAATCAAACTGAAAGAGACGATCGAAATTGCAGGTATATTTTTTAAACAAATCTTTTTATTTTCAGGATAAATATTTGCTTTTATTTGCATCATCATGTCGCAATGCGATGAAGAGAGCTACAGTAGCATGCAGTTACGGGTGTCAAATGAACAAAGCAGTTATGATTAAAGCATATTCTTATATTATCTGAAGAATCATCAGCCCAAATTATAATTAATCAGATAGGATAACTTAGCTTATTAGTTTACTATGGCAGTGTGTTACTGAGTTATTACTGCAGCTCCAGAACAACACTGCAGGGTACACAGTTCACTGCTGATCTGAAATTCTGAATAGGGAGAGCAAACATCCCATGCTGTACCCGCAGACTGTAAATGCAGTGCATTGATTCACACAAGCATCCACACTGCATTCGCATTAACACTGCTGCTCACATTATCACGCACTCTCTCACTCACTCGAGGCATCTCATATTATTATCATCACCATCTCTTTCTTGAATGCTCTCTCTCTCTCCTCCTCCAACGAGAGTGAGTTAGCTAGCTCATAAATCTCCACATCACCTTTTGTATAATGTGGAAGAGAGAGAAGATAAGGAAAGAGAATGCACTATCTTTTCTTCAAGAGCTAAGCTCCTAAAAAAATATGAGAGAGATTGTGAAACCCAAAACATTTTGAACAATATGCTATGAGATAATCTATTAAAAAGGTAGACTTTTTACTATCTCTTATATGAGGTGGACAAGCATGAGCCAGTGCACTAGCTCAACTATTAAAGGATCTCTGAACTCTGATCAAGAACAGCAGTCTCCTTTTTCCTTGAATGTCGCCAATAAATATCCCAACCCCCTCTTTGTTCGGTTGTTGGCTCATTCACTCCATCACCCTTTGCATTTCCATTGCATTTCACCATGCTCTTTTCCTCCCTCCCTCTCCTCTCTCTCTCTAATTCTAAGGAGCTATATTAAAGAAGGCTAGCTATGCTTCACTCAAACCAGTTGCTCATCCATCTTCTCTTTTCCTTCTCCTTCTACTTCTTCCATCTCCTCCTGCATTCTACAAAAGAGTGGCTCGATCTTCATATATATAGCTCTTTTATTTGTTCTTGGTGTCCATGTTCGAGGGAGGGTGCAGTCGTTGCAACATTGCAGTTGCATGTTTTGTGTTTTTTTATTTTTTATTTTGGTGATATTAAGGTTGGTCCATTAGACGGCCTTGCGACGACGGGATATTGGGGCGGTTCAATCAGAAAGCTTGTGCTCCGGAGGCGAGGAGCTCTACTCTTTTGATTGAGCCGTGCCAATATCACGTTGCATCGATCACTTTGTGCCAATATCATGATTCCCTTGCTTTTCGCCAGCATTGTAGGTTTATTTGTTACTGTATTTCTGTGTTTAGCTACGATTAATGATAATCTGGATTTGTATATATATATACAGTGAGGCTGATCTGTTTCACTTGTAGCTTGTATTTATTTTACATGTCTGTATCTGTTTAGCAAGCATGGAATTTTATATGTTATTAATTTGCTCTTTGGAGTGACAATGCTACCTGTTATTATTGATACCATTACTTGAAGTTGCACTGATACGTACGAATGTTTTCTTTATATCTGAATAAGACTGACATGCACACAGTGAGATCCTTCAAGTCTTCAAGTTTATCAGCTGTTTTCAATTTTTACAATGTGGATGTGTTCAAAGGTATATATTTCATTACATTCTAGTAAGATCTAAGTTGGAGACAATAGATGGTTCAGTATCTAAGTCCTTAGAATGCAGAAATCGGTACTTAGTACTAATTAGTTGTTTTCCGACGGTGTCAAGTATCATTAATAGAATAACTGGGTGACATTCAGCAATATATCTAGGTTCAACCTGGAACACAGGTAATATGGTTTCACTATCTGCAACAGAATTATGAAACAAGAGCTAATTAATTAAGTTTCTTCATTAATTCCTTACTCCTTCATCCATTCAGTTCTTGGAAGATGCAACGGATCTGCCATATTCAAATAGAGTATGCATGGAGAAGGTAATGCCAGCAGCAGGAATCTAAGTCAAGATCTGAAAAATTTTTTCAGGTTACAGAAGATGACTCCCATGGGTGCAGCACTATGCGGCGACGTCGAAAAAAAAAGAAACTGAAAAATTGTAGTAGAGACAAAGGAGTCAGTCACAATGCCGTGGCTGAAAACACAGTAAAAGCTTGATCATGAAATGTTCATGATAGGGCCAACTGATGGAAATTTGAAAGCTTTGAGTGATTAACTATATGATCCTCCCTTGAGAAAGAATATATATGCAAAAGGATAATTGGGATAGGTTCTGTTCAGTCTATTGTTCCTTCTTTTCAATGCCTTTTTATTTTGATGCAAAAGCTAATATTGCTTCATGACTACATTCTGTTTCTTACTGTCACCTCTTTCAGTAAATTTGCTGCTACTGTTTGCACATACTGTGTACATGTTATCTTTTTTCCTTGGACAATTTAAAAGAGCTCTCACATATCTTGTATTCCTAATATTTGATTTGTGAAATGAACTACAATTAATTGCCAAATCTTGTGCAATGCAATCATCCTTGGTTCATAAAGTGCTAGCTAAATAGGTGCAAAATAACGCAGTAAAATTCAGTATTACACTATGTGTGGGACTGAATAATACTACTATTTCCTTTTGGGGGACCAAAAGAGGATGTGATGGTCAAGAGTATCTAGCAGATAAGTACAGGGACACTGGTCCTTTGGTGACCATGGAATGATACAGAATCTTGCAGAAAACTGAAGCCAACAAGAACAACAGTACAACGACACCATCAAATCAATTCACATTTACAGTAACAAATTTTGTTGTTTGCATCGAGCCTCTGAGGATCATTGCACAGGAGGTTATCAACGTAACCGACAGCGATTAGAGCATGATACTGTTCTCTCTGAAGAACCAACAGTGACATTTCTCAGGGACATGACAGGAGAGGTCATGTGCAAAACTCTGCATCTCAGGCATGAAACCCCCCACAGCTCCAATGGATCAAAATGTTCCGGGTTTCTTCCTGTTTGAAATGCAGATGAAACAGTTCAATTCATCATGACTGAATGATATGACTTTTGATAGTTTGTCAGGTATTCCGACAGCGAATCGCGACTATTTGGTACGACTGAGTTTTATGTGCCAGACAGACTCAATCTAAAAGCTTAAAATGATGAGGAAAGATAAACACGGTACACTTGGATAAGTACTGCAATAAAGAATTACAATTATTCGGTACCCTTCGTTTTTTATTTCTGGCCCGCTTTGTACATACTTTTATTCCTTCTTAACACAATGATGCGCTCCTCGCGTATTCCCCCCAAAAAACAACTATTCGGTACAATTTAGTACTAGGTACCAGACAATTCTTCTAAAAGCTTAACCTCATAAGGAAAGACAGACATGGTACACTCAAATGGGTACTCCGACAGCGAATTGTAACTATTCGGTACAATCGAGTTCTATGTGCCAGACTATTCATTAAAAGCTTAAACTAATGAGAAAAGATGGACACGGCACGCTTAAGTAGGTCCGAGGGAGATATCAAGGAGCAGAATATCATACAGCTTTGTGTGCATGCATGAACAAGACAAGCTGCCATATATATCTGCTTGACAGCAAGGGCGAGAGGGCGTTGTCGTCAACCGTCATCGCTGCTTCTCCCCCAGGGAATCAACGTGATCCAACAGAACTTGCGGTGAAGGACGGTGTGAGCTGCCTGCATCTGTTCAAGCCTGAACATTTTGCAGTATGCTGCTTCTTTTGGATACATCTACCTAAGTTGGGAATCACAGAATAAGGGCATTCATGTGAGTGATCAAAAATTGTCCTTATAGTTATGGTAACTTTATGTTCATAGTTTTGATGAATTCTGTGCTAAGTAATTGTTAATTTTTCATAGTTTTTGTGCAACTGCCATATTAATATGGTTCTAGTTAGTCAAAAGCACTCTTTAGTGGCCCCAGTGGCTTGGGAGATTTGAAAGCACCGCAACGACAGTGTTTTTAACGGTGCCAATTCTAGAGTTGCGACGGTCTTGCAAGTGATAGAAAATGAGGTGATGCTCTTGCAAGTGGTAGAAAATAAGGGTTATCTTTGGTGTGTTTCAGGAGCTTCTGGCCTTCAAAAGCTCCTTAGTGGGACGGCAAGCCTAGGCAGCTAATCTCTCCAGGTGGTCTAGTGTGTGTGGGTCTCGGAAGGAGGGCTCGGGTCCTCCTACTTTGTAAATATTTTTATTTTTGTGTTATTTTTTCTTCTCCTTAATAAAATAAAATGCAGCTCTCCTGCGTTTTCGAGAAAAAAAGCATTAGTGTTGTTTTTAGGGAATATGCAAGAGGGTTGCGTATCTTTGAAGTCAAAAGCATTATGAGGTCTAATGAAGAAACTTAAAATCTATGCCATAGTCAAAGTTCAAATAAACAAATATCTGTCATATTTACTCTAAATAAGTTTTATGTAAGCATAATCAATGTTAGTTTGGTGCAATTGTGCAAGTTCCAAATAATATGACTCCAGCCCAACTCTGAAGCCAAGGGAGGCATTTTTGTTCCTTAATCTCAGGAACATATTTTTTCCTTCATACTCCCTCTGATAAAAAAAAAGGTATATATTTTTATAATATCACAAACTTGTTCGATTTTATAAATTTATTCTAATATAAAATTGATTATCGGAATTTTGGAAGTGTTTGAATCTTGTCCTAAACGTCAAGCATTTATGAACGGAGAAGTAGCATTTTTTGAGTAATATATTGAGATGAGGGTTTGGAAGATCAGGTAAATCCCAATCAGTAAGTACAATAGAAGAACAATGCTTGACAGACAAGAGGTAGAGAACTAGAGAAAGCCAGCTCACCTTGAGATCCAGCAAAGAGAATCACCAATAGTTCATCATCCAAATTCCAGCAGGGAGCATATTTTCCTTTCTTCTGGACTGCAACTTCTTTCTGTTCAGATCAAGAAAAGTATTGCTTCTAGGCTTCTAGCCTACTTGCAATGAACCTGCAGCCGACTCGTTCTGTTCCACAAAAAAATGAACGGTAGCAACCAGCAGATCAGAAATTCGCCAACCGACTCGTCGGTTAACAACTCTGCAGATCTCAAGGTTCATAATTTAGTTCAGATGATCAATAACAAAATTGCCAAGCGATGGTTAATCCTTAAAATGTCAAGATTTCAGGCGAACTTGTCAGCATTTTCGAACAGTAAGTCGCAGCAACTTAAGCTTAGTTGTAAGTGGATCTATTGAACTCATGTTTATTATTAGTTCTCAGGCAAAATGCATTCCAAGTGACAAACCTGGTGTCATTTTAAACTGTTAATGGAGCACTGATATCGTGCAATGCCAATGCAGGGCATATTGGCAAACAGAAAACTTATTTGCAGCATGAATGCGCAAATTGAACAAAACATCATCAGAAAAGAACCACCACCAGGCTATGAGAACATATCAGGAAACTCAGCTCAACTGCACAAACTGGTCCTTGTTATCAACAACACTCCAACAGTCACGCTGCTACAGGTAGCAATCCATAGCGGATTTACAGCCAAACCAAGACAGTACTAGCATAAGCACAACGCATGCGCCAGAATTTATTCTTGTTCATGGAGCGGAAACCGCTTCTTTATTACATTGCACTGGCATTACTACACAAGGTTTGCGCTTCGCCTCCTAGCACAGAACTTGGGCCATCTCTCATCTTCACTGGAGTTCCTTCAGGAAGTCGGCGTTATCAACCAAAACCTAAAGTGAAGAACATCATTAGTCATAATGTGTTATTTCACAATGAATATGCTAGCAGCACATATCACTGGATCATTTGGCACATCAGCAAGCAGCTCAATGCTACTGCCTTTGAAAAACTATGCTCTAAGAAGATCTGACAGTTATATGAATGATTGCAAATGCACTCGATTTTTTTAGTGTTACAATAAACATCAGTATCAGTGCTTCGCCATGTGTCCTATTTTTATCTTACTCTATCCTTTTAAATCCATCCAGAAGAAAACTTTCTAGTATATTGTATCAAAGATGCCCCCTATCCTCTGCTTTGCAGATTATGGCAGACTCATTATCAGCAAACATACAATGAAAATACATACGGCCATAGAAGCGGGATTTCTTTTTCACAAGTAAATGTCTTGCTTCACAAGTGCCAAGTACTCTTTTAGATGAAATGCGGATGATATGCTTGTTTATGAGAAAAATAAAATATTATATGCATTATAAACCTAACAAATAGATTGAAAAAGGTTAGTTAATCAATGCTGGTGAAGAGAATTTTTGGAAGCATGGCGCAGATAATCTGCGGTGATAATCTGGCGGATTAGCCAAGAAGAATGGACCTAACTGGTAAACAGTAATGCCTAAACACTAGCCCTTGTACTTTGGTCCTTTGTGACTATGTTTTAGTTTTGTGCCTGCACTAAAAATTACTATGTTGTGTGTAAGCAAATGGTTTGCTTTCCTTTTTGACCAGGCTTTCTTAAACAAGAACTGCCAAATGCTCTAGGCTTAAATAAAATTGATGTACCGATCATTCGATGGTTAACAGTAGTAAAATATAGTGGCACACGAAGACAGGAGCCATACCACTTTCCAGCCATCAGGGTCAAGGAAAGAGGCAATCTTTGTGTTGAGCCCTGGTAGTGGACCTGGCTGCCGCAAAATCTTTCCCCCTAGTTCTTTTGTAACCAACTCAACAGCCTCAGCACTCTTGTAGACATCTTCAGTGCCAATAGCAACCTGCACTTGCATCAGAGATCATCAAGAAATGCCAACATCTCTTAGGAAATCTCTGAAGAAAAGAAGGATTGTCCAAAACCTGAGCATATGCGTTGCCCTTGGTATATTCTGTGACACCATAGTTGTATGTCAACTCAATAACAGTTGTTTTATCCTCATCAGAATAGCCCAACATGGCAATGGTATACTGTGCATGCCAAAAGTTATTCAGTCTATGGAAGTTCATAGGATAAAATATGTCTAAGAAACAGTAGCAAGGCATGGACTTCAGAACTTTCAAGCATAATAACAGAATTATTGCATCTTTTTTTTAAAAAAATAGAGGTACCTTATAGTCAGGTACATCCTTCTTCCTCAGCAGCTTCATACCAAGGGCCTTCATTGAGCATAAACAACGCCAATACACATATGAGCCCACTATTGTAGATATTAGAGAATATATAAAAGAGATACTTTAGCATTTCTAACTCTTGGAATAGCCTATAGTTATGCAACGAATGAGAATACCTTCTCGTAGAACTTGATGGAGCGATCAAGGTCACCCACACGAAGCATAACTTGGCAAAGAGGCTCAGGTGTTGGACCCCTCTGGATAAGCTCAAACATGTAACCGTCAGGATCCTGTGCAAAGGCAATCACAGTGGATCCTCCCTTGACAGGACCAGGTTCACGAGTGATCTTGCAGCAACAACTGGATTTAATTTTCTCAGCCAATTTGTACACCTATATTTGCATCCGATATCATGTTACGATAATCATGAGAACGACATATATTTGCAGCATGATATCATGTATTTATGTTAACATAATCATGAGACCACATGATAAATAATAAGTTGTCAGATAAACAATACATACGTCCTCAGTTGCAATAGCGAAATGCCCAAATCCTGCTCCAATGTCATACTTATCAACACCATAATCTATCAAAAAACAAAAAAAACATATAGGCACATTATAACGTAGAAATGGGTGACAGTACACTCAAAATAAAAACAAGAGCTGACTTGTTTGAGTTAAGAGAAGAAAAACAGAACAATTCTCCAGTTGTTTTGTTAGGTTAACAAATACATTAAAAAAACAGTAACTACAATATCTAATCATCTATGGAGAAACAAAATATCATAGGATCACTAACATACTGTATGTCAATTCAAGTGCAAAGTTGGTGTCCTCAGGTCCAAACCCAAGAAATGCATTTGTATATTTCTCTTCAGGTACATCTCTTTTCCTCAGCAATTTCATTCCAAAGCATTCTGTGTAACACCTGCCACAATCACATCATATTAGAGACATATACTAGGTATGGGAAATATTACTGAAAGCACAAAACCATACTTAATGGTGCGATCCAAATCTCCGACACGGTAAACAGCATGTAGAAGCCTCTTCTTGTCCTTCTTAGGCCACTCTAGCACAACCTCAGGTGACTTCTCAGCTTCACTACCGCTTGCCATTCCTAAGGTGAGAGTGTAAATTTGATAAAAAGAACAAACAAGCTAATTATAATTAAATCAAAGGATTAAGAGTAATCTCAGCGTCCATACAATGACAGTAAATTACTTGGACAGAACTCTGGTCGAAAGCAAAAAAAGGATGCCTCAAAGCTATCATTTCAAAATAATAATAAAAAAAAAGAACCCCACAATATTCCATGAAGCGGCAGTTGTAAGATAAGATGAAAGTTTCATATCCCCAGGAAGAAAATCCTTTATGGCCCATGGTTCACAACATGCTGAGCAGCTTATGAGGACTCTTCATTCCTAGTGGATTTCTCCCTTATTTTCTTTTTTTCCATCCACCATGGTGTTCTACTGTAATTTCTCGTACCCTTTTCTCTCTTATCTAGAGTTCTTGGACCCTTTTCTGAACGAAGACTCGCAGGTTCAAGATCTGGAAGTTTTACATGCTAACTCCAAACTAGCACACAACGTAATTCTCCCAAATCTCCCCAATCGTCGGCAAATTTCTTGATCCGTTCTTAAGTTTGAGTTCCATTTCAGGCTCATTACCCATTACCCCCCCCCCCCCCCCCCCCCCCGAGGCCTGACAGAACCTCTACCGAAGCCAAAACCTCCGGTAAAATTAACACAAAAAGATCCCCACCTTTCAGCGGCATGCGGGTTCGGTCGAAACCCCCCACAAAATTTTCGTAAATAAACGAGTAATCCCAAATCAAATCCGCACCAAATTGGATGGATTGGAGAGAAAGAATGATCTCCCCTCCCTCCCCCCAGTAAAGAATTACTGGACAGAGTTGTCAAAGAAATCCAAGAAAGTTGGAATTCACCAACAACAGAAGAAGAAGAGTGGATCATTCAAGCCACTGATTACGGATAGATGGGAAGAGTACCTTCGAGCCGAGGTGGGAGGATTCAGTGGAGTGGAGTGGAGACTGGAGAGGGTTCGGAGGAGGTGTCGCGATGGGAAGAGGAAGGGGAAGGAGGAGAGGCTCAAGTACTGTGGCTGAGCAGCTGAGGTGTCTTTTTTTTTTTTCTCTCTCTTTTTTCTTTTCTTTAAAATACTTTTTACCTTTTCTTTTCAAAGAATGCTCCAGAACACCACAAACCAACAAAAAATATCGGGATATTATCACATTGAACTTTGCTTAAATGTAAACGAAACTCGATATATTCTTTTGAATTTTTATGTCGCCGTTAATCTTTTAACATATATTTATCTTCGTCGAAATAATTTCTCCCTCCGTCCCAAAATATAAGTATTTTTAGCATACTAATAAGTCAAACATTTTTAACTTTGACTATTAATAGCATAAAAATAAAAAAGATCAATCATGTAAAATTGATATTACTAGATTTATCATTAAACATACCATCATAATATGCAACTCTTTTTATTTAAAATTTCTTACTTATATTATTGGTCAAAGTAGTACTTCGAAGACCACGTCAAAGTTCAAAAATGCATATATTTTGGGACGGATGGAGTATATGAATATGTTTTTTTTATTTACTTAAGCATGCTTCTTTTGTATTTATAGAATTTTTTAACAAAACTGATAGTTAGAATATATGTTTAAAAGTTAACTACTGCCTCTATCTCAAAATATAAGTATTTCTAGCTATGAATCTAGACGATAACTGTGTGTCCAGATTCATAGGTAAAAGTTATTATATTTTGGGACGGATGGAGCAGGTTATACATTGAAAATCAAAATAAAAGCATCCATATCAACCCGATGCAGTGTTCATTGATGCTACAAGACGCAACAGCATATGTCGTCGCTCCGCAAAATGGAAGCGGTGATCATTGATGCTACAAGACACAACTGCATATGTCGCCGTTCGGCACAGATAAGGAACCTTATCACTACACCTATAAACTTGATGCACCTAACTTTGTTTCTACTTCCTCCGTTTCACAATATAAGACTTTCTAGCATTGCTCATATTTATTTAGATGTTAATGAATCTAAACATATATATGTGCTTAGATTCATTAACATCAATATGTATGTAGGCAATGTTAGAAAGTCTTATACCATAAAACGGAGGGAGGGAGTACCTCCAAAGAAGTTCAGGAGTTTATGGGAATCTCATTAGGGGGTTGAATTAGTTTCTACAAAAATCATGTAAGGTCCCCACATTTCATGTTCAAGTTTCTCTCTCTGTTTTTTTTACTCCACCATATGATTGCACCAGAGTTCTCCACGTGTTGAATGTGCTGATATTTAAACCACAAACCTCGCCTACTGCTGATTCTGAGACGCACAGAAGCTTACAGAAAGCATCAATTATGAATGAGACCTTAATCAATTATTACTCTTTTCTTAAAAATTAATAAATCCTAACTATGAATCTAGACACGTATATATCTAGCTAGGATATTTTTTTTAAGAATAGAGGCGTACTAAATAGTACAGGTGTCACTCTCAGTGTCAGAGTAGCGGATGAGCTTCTCACCTGCAGAGTGTACATGTGAACTGTCACAGGCAAAGCTAGTAACGTTTAGAAACAACCACAAACTCAAAAAGTCACAGTACAGGTATGAGTTGTGAGCATCTCTGCCTGAAACTGACATCCATATTTCTCATCTCCACAAATCTCATACTGTCCTAGAGCCTAGAAATGTGCTTCACAAGTGCAATCACGACACTTCAATCATAGAGCAAAGTAGTTGGTATTCTGCTCCCTATCTAATATTAAAATCTTTATCTACATCTATATCTATAACTATATAATATGACTATATGTCTAGATCTAATCTTCAGTTTGTGTTTATCATATTACACACTTCTCTCACCTAAAATTAGCTGCTTTGCATTGAAATCAGTAAAGTTTTCTAAAAGATGAGTGTATTTAAGCAAGGCCTTTGTACAATTCTGGGTCAGGTATATACAACTCTTTAACTTCCTACTAAAAATGCGCCAATCAGCTGAGTCAGCCCAACAGTTTAGGTGTCCTTTGCCTGCTTAATCGGATTTTGGCTAGCCTCCAACGTGAGACATGTCTATAATTTAGCATTTATCTTCCTCTCCACTATCTTCCTTTTTCGGAAGACCTTCTTCACTATTGACCTCGCTGTAGCCCTGCAAGGATAATTATTTCCGTGATTTTAACTCGCAGTTTAGTAGTATTGGCAAATAACAGATGAAGACCAACAGACATAAAATTGCAGTTCAAGTCAATTAGTTAACTAATACATTTCCCTGTTTTCTTGTATGATTATTTTAGCAGATTTGACCAGGGATATAGTACACTACCATACTGTCATCATCTAAACATATGCACTCTAGCTCAGGACTAACTAGTACTCTACTAGTGCCATGCAAAATAGATCTGTAAATCTGGAATCACTTCCCTAATCACAAAGGTGCACCAAGACAAGCATGTGGCATCAAGATGGAAGGAGGAATTTTCCGAAATTCAAAGAAATATTAGAGGATAGGGTTACAGGGAAGGCAACTGGGTCTCCTCAGCCAAAGCTAGACCTTACAAAAGTGACAGCCAGTACAAAGAAGCGGAAGTACATTATATGCGCCCGTACCATTGACAAAGCAAAATTTCTAAGATATGCCACTGATGAAGTCAAGCTCTACAGTATGCCATCAATTAACTCATTTCCTTACTTATATGTCATCGCCGTTGGTCAACAGTTAGTTGACATCAGTTAAATAAGGAAAGGGTCAACTTTGCCTCTAGGATACTATGTGTACTTACGATATAAAGATTTAACCCATTGCCACTTTTTTTGCCGGAATGACCGAAGGAGGTCATTCAATGTAATTAAGATTGGAAGAAAAGGTTACAAGAAAAGTTTTACATCGACAGCTGGCTGTCGAGGAAGGAAGTGCATCAAGACACACACCCCGAACCATATGCCAACCGCCCAAACAACGCTACAGAGAGGGAAGCCGAGTACCAAACCGGTCGTCGCTATGTGTGACCGATCGCCATCGGGCCAACAACACCACCACGGCGTGAAGACTCTAAAACGACGCCCTCACGAGGGTCGCGACGCCAAGAGACGGCGTCGTCATCCGTCCCAAAAAGGGGACAAGGTTTTCACCCAGAGCTCCTTGCCGAGGGAGGAGGGGTACCTCAACAATGCCCTTAGGAGGGTTAACACGCCCGAAAGCATAGTCACTATTGGCCCAAAGATTGGGCTAAGCTTTCGCTCGGAACCGCCTACCGCCATGGTCTGTCGCCCAATCCGAAACCACCAACTAAACATCGGTGACACATGGCTTCTGCCACACCCGACCGACGCCCCTCCGCTGGCCGGCTTCCAGTCCTGCCAATGGCAAGACTGCCACAGCACCCATCACCTTCACCAGCGCGCTGACCCAGGCCGCTTCCGCCACGCCGCCCGCCAGCTTCCCCGTCGAATCCGACCTAAGGGAGTCCGGGCAGGGAACAACATTGCCTCAGCAACCTGAGTTTTCCTTGTGGACTAACCACCGCCTCCAGCCTGCCAAGAAGCTCCCCACAGAGAAGGGAAGGAGCTCCCCAAACAGGGTTAGCCTGGCCCACCGCAAGGAAGACGACCCCGCCGCCACTCCATAGCACGCTGACCCAGGCCACCTCCGCCACACCGTCCGTCGGCCTCCACGTCGAATCCGACCTATGAGATCGGACCAGGAACAACCTCGCTTTGGCAACCTGAGTCTTCCCTGTAGGCCGGCCAACGCCTCCACCGTGCCTAAAAGCTCCCCAAAAAGAAGAGGAGGAGCTCTCCAAACATAGTGAACGCCTGGCCAACCACAAGGAAGACGACCCCGCCGCCAGTGCCCTCCTCCCCTCCACCCATTGCCACTAGCACACAATATATTTTCTGATACTACCAGCCAACAATTCTCTTATTGTTTCCAAAATAAAACAAGGCTATTGTAGGCATTATGGAAAAATGGAATCAGAAGTTCACTACGGAGATGGCATGTAATGAAGAAAACGGATTAATCAATAGCACATTGTGGAATTCAATTTCGTCAATGGCATATAATACAATCTGTCAAGAAAAAATAACAGAATCTAGGCAGTTATAAATGAATCTATAGGTTGACTTATCTCTTTCCAACTAGATCACAGTAAAATTGTAACTAAGAGTTCCGAGTTTTGACCAACATGTAGCTATTCATGATTAAGTGTGATTCTGATCTAATGTCAAATAGAGTGGACAAGATATACCTTAACTGTATCACGCAAGAATTTGGCTTCCTTGTTGTTTTCAAAGTGCTCACGGACAGGCTGAAATAATGAGAAATTGGTAAGGTGAGGTAAAACATAAGCAACTGGACAAGTGGTGAAACAGACTGAGACATTTCGGAAGTTATCATTAAACACATCATGGATCCTATCCTTAAACACAACATGGATGTCTAATGGAAAACCACATTGCCCACCATACAGACAAAAAGCATCCAACCAACAAAGTTTGGGTAGAGCCAGATGTAGTTCACAGGGGATGGAAGAGAAATATTACTTTCAAAATTTGGTTTATTGCTTCTTTCAGAGCAGGCTTTACATCAGCAGGATGCAAGGAACCACTCTCATAGTCCATGACTAGTTCTTCCACGCTCATAAATGTCCTGTAAAATAGAAAGTGTTACACAGTTACAAATTATACACTCTTATTAAATAACAAACGTTTAATAGACTTTTTTCCCCTGAACGACAGCAGTTGAGTTTTTTAAAAGGATTATTACTTGTTTCCACCATTTTTAGCCTTCCGGACCACCTCAAATTTGCCAAACCAAGGAAAAATGATGTATTTTATGTACTCAATACATGGATTTCCCTTGACAATCTTTGGAGGGCAGAAAGCCTGCTTTATCTTTAAATCTATCTCAGCCTGCAACACATTAAAGTCTGTTAATAAGCAGCATATTTTTGTTGACAATGAATTAATGTCAGTTTACAGAAGGATGAATGGACCATGCTATATAGTGACAGAAACATCAAAGAAAACAGGAACTGAACTATACAGCAAAACAGCATATGCAGAAGCTTACTGGTAAGCAGAACATTCTTGTAGCGCATGCAGCATCAGCCCATTAGAATGGTAAGTAAATAATATTAATTGCAAGCTTGCTTGTAAAGAGTTAATAATAGTGAAATTAATTGTTCCATGCCTACAAATAGACTCAACTCAACCAGCCAAAGCCAAAGTAAACACAAAGCTGTCAATATTATCATAATATTTTTCTTTGGTAAAATTGGTTATATAGCATCGAAAGTTCTTGTTTTTGTTTTTATAGCATCGAAAGTTTGTGGTTCACTTTAATAGCATCAAAAGTGATCTCCGTTACTTCTTTTAACACTCCGTTAGAACTTCCGTCACTTATTCCCCCTTGCACCTACGTCTTCTTCGTCCTCCATGGCACAGCGGTAGGCGAGGTGTAGGATGGTGTAGTCGATGAACTTGGCAGCGGCAGCCGGCATGGTCTATTGTGCTGTGGGAGCGAACTCGAGGGTGGCTGCAGGAGCATGTTGGAGGGCGGCAGTAGTGGAGTTCGATCTCAGGGAGAGACAAGGGCGGAACCATGGTCCCGTGGAGGCGAGATGGCCTGGAGCACGGAGCTGTTAGATTGAGCATGGTTGATGCCAAGCTGTTGGACTTCCTCACGCACTAAGCATCTAGCGTGGAGGAAAAAGGCGGTGCTTCCGACCACGGCCGATTCGAATGATCCAGTGAGAAAAAAAAATTCAAATTATTTCAAGGGGAAATGCTCATGAGGGTGAGAGGATGCAATTTGTGGAAATAATTTTATTTTGGTTGAGGGAAGATTGAGTAATCAACGTTGGAACAGGACACATATAGATCCTTCCATTCTTCTCTTCCAATAAATTGGGATTGCTCCGCTGCTGTCTGGGCAGGAATGCAGCTCGACATTGTTGCCTTCCTGTGCAGGGTGAAGCAACAGGTCCTCATGGACCGTGTACTTCCATCTGTTCGGCATGTCCCCAGCCGAACCAACTGCAGTACCACCATTCATTCGAGCTTGAGAATGTGCAAACGTGCAGATGGTCGAGCTCGTCGGCGTGCTGACGGCCACAAGCTCGAGCCTCGAGGATGGCATCCAGTTGGCGTTCATTGGAGGAGGAAGAAGAGAAAGGAGAGGGGGGCTGGAGGTGGAAGAAGAAGGAGAGGGCACGGCTGGTATTTCACATGTTTTTTTTTAAAAAAAAGGAAACCGATGAGATTCTAACAGAATTGTTGACGGAATGCTAAATATGAGAAATAGAGCTAACTTTTGATGCTATTCTAGTAAGCTGTGAACTTTTGATGCTATAAAAGTAAAAATAAGAACTTTCGATGCTACAGAACCAATTTTGCCTTTTTCTTTTGTTGAAGAATTAAGATCTTCAAGATCTGAAGGGCAAAATATGTGGTGTGTTTTGATTTGGCACTTTCCTGGCCATTAATTTCACATACAACATATTTGTCAATAGATACAAAACCATGTAAAAGCACTTAGAAATGTTTGGTACTTTACTAATTGGTTAAGACATACAAAGTTTGAAATTTTTAAATACATGCATACATTGTAAAATTGGACAGAGTGAGTTCCTATATAAGTAATGTCCACAGTCGACTGCATTTCATCATCCACCCCCTAATTTTGGACATTCTTTGTTGCATAAAAGCCTTCAAAATTTTACTTTAGTTTGACAGGACAAATATACAAAATCCCATTGCATGATCATATTGATGTAGTATGTTTTGCTTACATATAATTTGGGTAAAATGGCTTTACAGGTACTACTAAATATATATCAGGACTGACACTGCAAAATAAGACCTTTGTTTTGTTTTTGTGTTTTTTGAGGACTCCAAGAGAGGAACATCTGCATAAAGTGGAAACTAGCACTATACATATATAAAAAAAAGACTATTTGGTGATGGAAAGATTAAAACCTTATCATCATCCATGAAGATGGCTGATGCTGGATCACTAGCATGACATCTTGTTCTGCCCTTTCAAGCCAGGGAGCAAGTCTATGATTTGTTAAGAAAAGAAAAATAAAAACACCATGACCGAATCTCTGAATCTGTGAGAATTATGCTGTAGCTCTTGTTGGTGTGAGTATTATGTTCCATGGTGCCCTTGTAGTTGTAGATGCCTTATAAGTTGGTAAATGGAAGGTAAATGTGTAGGTAATACACAAATCCTCATTTTGGCAAATTCACAAAACTAAATAAAAACAGGACGAAATAAGGATACGGTGTGACAGAATAATTGGCTTCTTTTCCTGTCTGTTATCAGAATACGTTGTTGCTAGCTTGTTGACCTCATGCTGATCCATGCCCATCTGACAAATGTCTGCCTAGAAAAGGAAACATTCAACCATAATCATAATTATATAGACTGCATGTGGGTTTAACCTAAACAGAACTGTTGGGAAAAATCCTATTACTAAAAAGAATATGTTGTAATATTCAGTGCAGACAAATCAAATTTAATCTGGAAATATCATATAACTAAATACATATCTGCAAGTGCCATATGGCCTAGAAACATCTTATCAAGATTAGCAAGATACATCACTCTGCTTGTCCATGACTTCCCACAAACTGATTTAATTAACAGTGGTATGTTAAACAATAGTTTAACCGTTAATTTTCCATTTTCTATAATAGAACCTGGGAATCTCTTCTATGGAAGAAAGAATTTAACAGTGGTATGCATTCTTATACTTGTTTATCTGGCTTTTCTTTGGTCGTATATAATCCTTTGAAATGACTTGATATATATAACAGATTTGTTTAGATTCTCTTACTAAAAGAACAGCACAAGATCAACACGGGTATTAGTGTCCATGAATTCCCAAACGAATGAACCATTGAAGATTCTTACCTCTAGAAAGAATATGCCAGCACACTGCATGCAAGGGTTGAAGAACTGGGCAGTAGGCTTTTTGCATTCCCTGAGCTCCCTTTGACCCATAATTTGAAAACGTATGCACACAATAAGTAAGAAGACAAACTGACTTGCATTTTGTAAAATAATAGGAACACAGACAATCGCCTAAGCTATTGTCAGTTTCAAGATTTTCTAGCAGATAATTATTGCTATTCTTAAAAGTGCAAAATGAGAAAATACCTCACAACTCCAATCGTGCGGTGTGTGCTAATACCCATAACATGTGGCCAATATTCATCTGCCCGACTATTGATCTCAGCCGATGAACAAAGAAATTCTACCCCATCACGGTTCATACCGATGGATTTCCAGACCTCTATCATGTAGCGGCCAACAGTCTGGATTTTTTCCATGTCACCTCCTAGCTTGTTGCTCAGGAAGGCAGACCAATCATCTATCCAGCTTCTACCATTTTTCTCACATGTATTGCTTTCAAAACACCCTGCCAGGTGAATAGGTGATAACAATAAGATGCACAGCCAAAAATTTAGGAGTATTTAGTAAAAACAAAACAAAATTCACCCTTCCAGCATCCAAAAAAAAGAAGAAGAATCAGCAACCAGCTCCATCCGCCACAAAATTCTCCAAATTGAAAATGCAATCGATCTAACAGGAAGCAACCACCCGGGAGATTGAACACGCAATTTAGCAAGCAAAGCACACCCACCTGGGCAATGGTCATGCGGTCGCAGGGCAGGAAGCTGTCGTAGCAGACGGGGTGGGGATTCCCCCGCAGCAGCAGCCGGAGCTCCTCCTCCGTGTCGCACTCCTCCGCGATCCCTAGCAGCGTCGCAACCCTCTCCTCCTCCTCCTCCCCGCCCATCCCCATCTCCTCCGCCGCCTCGCGTCTGCAGACCAGCAAACCAACAGACCACTCCAAATAAATGCAATGCACAAGCAAAAGCAGCAGCTAGGGTTAGGGCTCGATCTCTCACCCCGGGAGGCCGCCGCAATCGGCATCGCCGGCCATCACGGCGGAAGATAGCTAGTGTAGGGTTTTGGCTTGGGCTTGCTCAGGCGATCAAGCAGGGGACGAAGAAACAGCAATGGCGCACGGATGACCCTCCCGCGCGAGCCCCCCTCGCCGCCGGCCGTCGTGCTCGCCGCCGGTCTGTGGCTTCGCCGGCGCCGCTTGCCGCCATCGGGAACGGAACGGCTTTTATACCCTTGCTTTTAGATTCGTGCCCACACGTGGCTCGAATCCGAGAGGGACAGCGTCCTGAGGAGTACTAGTATTTGGAAGCTTGGGCCGTGACCCATGAAATAACCAATCTTGGGCTAGTTCGGCCTGCTCGTGTGGGGCCCATGTGGGGCCCATTCTGTGTGTGGCTGACAGGTGGGCCCCGATGCATCTCCGAAAAGATCCTAATCCTCGTGGGGTTTAAGACGGGGAGAGAGAGAGAGAGAGAGGCTCGCTGTCTCATCACTCTGTAACCGATAAGGCTGCCGCCATTGCTGCTGCTGCTGCTGCTTCCGCCGCGTCGCCTTCTCCGGCGATGGAGGCGGCGGCGGCGATTGGAGGGGCGCGGTCCCCGCTCTCCTTCTCCTCCAGCCTCTGGTAAGCGCGCGCGCGCCCTCCTCCTCATCTCGCAGTAGCTCCCACTAGGCTCGCGCGGCGGCGCGGCGACGCGTGTTGAATTGGGGGATGGAGGTGGGGCTTTGGTGGGTTTAGGAGCTCGAATTTACGGGTAATGAGGTTTTTGTGCTGTGGTTTGCGGCAATTTCGGAAGAGGATTTGGTGGATAAGGTCCCTGGGGATTTTTTCTGTGGGCATCGTGGAGAGTGTGTGTGTGGTTATGTGATGTCCATTCAGGGTTGTTATTGCTAGGTTGTAATGGAGTCTTTGAGTTCAATATGCTCCAATATGTCATTTGATTTGAGGAAGCCGGTAAGCTTCGGTTTCTTCAAGCCTGTTTTGGCATGGTGGCAGTTAGTGATCATGAGTGCACGACATGTGACGGTATCATGTGAATTGGGGTAAAGAATAAGGGGAAAGCATAACCTCTGGTTATTGAGCACGAGAGATAGCCTGTTATTGTACATGTAATTCGATAGATTTACATCATTTCTTACTTACTCAACATCAGTAAATTTGTTGTAGTCCACTTGTCTATAGTTGTCTATGTGATAGTATGACTTTTGTTGTGTTGCTTTTTCTTTTCATTTCGTTTTCTCACTTGATGACTGTTTCCTTGTATGACTCCGTTTGAAATATCTTTTATGCTGTCAGCAATGCAAAAGTATCCTGTGGTTTAGCTCTTCACAATGTGAAGATCAAGAGCAGTCAAAGGCTTGAGGTGGTTTGCCATGGAATGTTGACAACCAGAAAGTTCATGCAGAAGAAGAAGAAAGAGGAGGTATATAAGGATGCTGCTGATGAAGCAGAGCAGAAGAATTGGAGGATGATGATGAGGGAGATAGAAGAGTCAGGATCAGCTGTCTCCATTCTGAAGACTCAGCGAAGCAAGAAAGAACCACTGCCAAGGGATGCTGTCCTTGGAACTCTTATGCGGTTCAAACAGCTCAAGAAATGGAACCTGGTCAGCGAGGTATATTCTCTTGCAGCATATTATCCAATATGAAGCCGTCCTGTTGACTAAGTAGCTAGCTGCTATTGTTTCATCTACAATAGAATGTGATTTGAAGAGTTCATAAATATTTGAATTTCTATGCCTCATTTTTCAGATTCTTGAATGGCTACGCACACAACATTGGTGGAACTTCAGTGAGATGGACTTTTTGATGCTTGTTACGGCCTATGGAAAATTGGGAGACTTTAGCAGAGCGGAGAGGGTCCTGAAGTACATGAACAACAAAGGTTACAAACCAAGCGTGATATCTCAGACTGCACTGATGGAAGCATATGGAAGAGCCAAGCAGTATCGTAAGGCTGAAGCAGTGTTTCGCAGGATGCAAACATCAGGCCCTGAGCCATCAGCTGTGACATATCAAATCATTTTGAAATCTTTTGTTGAGGTGAGCATTTAATCTACCTCGCCATCCAATCTAAAGTCTTGTGATTTAGCCAGTGAAACACATGACAATGTAGTACCATATATAATCATTAATCTTTTGTCAGATTGAATGTTAACAAGTCAGTCTACTATGATTTATCATAAGACATGAAACTTTAACATTTTTTGTTTGATAAATGTTTACAATTTTGTGAACTCTTTTTGGTGTAACCTCAAGGAGTACTTGACAGCAGGTGGTTGGTTACTTGGTTTGGGGGCATAATATGATTCCCCCCCCCCCCCTGTGGCACACCATATAAATAAACACACTGAAGTTTTTTCACAATAATGTTGTGTTTCAGACTTCCTGTGCATAGTATAGTTGGCATTTACAGATTTACTTGCATGCTTGCCTTGTCTCATGTTTCCTTGGTGTGGGCGTAAGAGCTCTGAATTTTATATGGTGTACATGCACCAATCCTGTAGAGAATTCATCTGTACATGCTCCAATCAAATGATCACCAATCCTGTAGAGATCTCATGTGTACATGCTCAAAATCAGATAGATTTGTGATATGCTATAGTGTCTCGACCATAAATGTCATTTTCTGCAAAAGTCACTTGTTGCTCTGATCCCATCCTGTTGCACACTCCAAGCATCGATAGTGCCTGGTGCCTCTTTGCTGACATCTCATTGAATCCTTTATAAATTATTTATCTCTTGTATTTGGTCATTGTCCTAAATACTGCTCCACGGTCGTTTCAACTTATCTTAGACACCAACAAAATTATTTGTTATGATTATAGCATCTCCCTTAATTCCTCTACATTTGTCCATAACAATTGTGCTGGTGGTTGCTGACAGGGTGACAAATACAAGGAAGCTGAAGCTATTTTTGAGGACCTTCTTAATGAGAAAAGAGCTTCTTTTAAGCCTGACCAGAAGATGTTTCATATGATGATTTATATGTACAAGAAAGCTGGCGACTATGCCCAGGCTCGGAAACTATTTGCTCAGATGTCAGAGAGAGGAATCCCTCTATCAACAGTCACCTTTAATAGTTTGATGTCATTTGAAACAGATTACAAGGAAGTTTCAAGTATTTATGATCAGGTACATCCCCAGCTTAAGTGCACAATCAAGTATATCTATATTTTTTGTTCCTTTCTTTAACGAATTCTATAACTTTAGATGCAAAGAACTGGGCTAAAACCAGATGTTGTGAGCTACTCCCTGCTCATCAAAGCTTATGGAAAAGCTAGAAGGGAAGAAGAAGCATTAGCAGTTTTTGAAGAGATGCTTGATGCAGGAGTCAGGTTCAATCTCCTTTAAATATTTTCTTGGGTTGATACAATTTAAGCATTGATCCATTTGTTGGACTCCCTGTAATCATGAACATAGTTTTTGGCCAAATTGGTTAAAGCCTTAATGTTTAAGCTGTGAGCTCTAAGGACATCTGTTAGCCATGTGAAGTTTCAGATAACAGTGTTTTGATCTGATCATACTTTTAGCAACATATTTCTCTCATTCTTTTTTGTGTTAAGTGAAAAT
Source organism: Oryza meridionalis (assembly GCA_000338895.3). NCBI lineage: Eukaryota > Viridiplantae > Streptophyta > Magnoliopsida > Poales > Poaceae > Oryza > Oryza meridionalis. Next base: position 5,299,017 of record CM002531.2, read on the forward strand.
ATGCCACTCGTAAGCACATTAAATAGTTTTTTGCTATGTACCAATGACATGTTATGTGATGCATTAGCAATTCATGTCAAGCAACGTGCCATCAAAATTTTTGTAACAAAAGGGAACTAGTTTGTATTTTCTTTTCCATGAAAGCAAGTCAATACTCTGTTACATCCACAACTTAGAAAAAAACCAACTTTCGACAAAGAATATCTGCTTGAGATCAGTATTTTTCTGTAAAAGATATTCCAAAACATTCTAATGGTGGTCAATTTGATGTTAACTTTCCAGGCCAACACGCAAGTCGTATAACATTTTGATTGATGCATTTGCAATATCTGGATTGGTAGAAGAAGCTCATACAGTTTTCAAGGCCATGAGAAGACACAGGTACAAATTTTATCTGTCGACTTAAATTTCAAGACTAATTGAACTGACTTAAATTTCAAGACTAATTGAACTGTAGGTTTCTCACCTTAACACATTTTTTGCTTTGCAGGGTTGAGCCTGATCTCTGTTCTTACACAACAATGGTCTTAGCTTATGTGAATGCTTCTGACATGGATGGGGCTGAGAAATTTTTCCGCCGGATTAAAGAGGACGGTTTGAAGCCAAATGTTGTTGTTTATGGAACTTTGATGAAGGGCTACTCGAAATTAAATAATGTTGAGAGAGTAATGAGAGTGTACGAGAGAATGCGGATGCAGGGTGTTGAACCCAATCAGACTATTTATACTACCATCATGGATGTGCATGGAAGGAACTCTGATTTTGGAAATGCTGTCATCTGGTTCAAAGAAATGGAGGCTCGTGGGTACCCAGCAGACAAGAAAGCAAAGAATATCCTTCTTTCTCTTGCCAAAACTCCTGAAGAACAAGAAGAAGCGAATGAATTGACAGGGAATTGTGCAATTCAGCTGGAAGCAAAACCCGATGGAACAGCATATGGTTTAGAAATAAATGGTACTGGAAATGAGTATAAACATGGACAAAATGATGCTGGGCATGACAGTTTGTTAGATGGCGCATGCACCACAAGTAATCTAAATGGTAAAGTCGAGGCTGGGAAAGGTCATTTTGAGGAGGTTAATGACGACGATGATGATGATGACGATGATTATGATGAAGAGGACGATGAAGAGTTAAATTTTGTTTCTTTCAAAGATAAGCGAGAACTAAATTTTGCCACTTGATGTTTTGATTAATGTATATCTTTATATTGCAAACTTGTGATGGCATATCCTATACAAAGGTATCCATGCTGTTTGTGAAATGTCAAATATAGCTATTTTTATGATACTATTACTGTCTAGCCTTGTCTGTTTCAAGGAATGAGACTAAAAGGTCAAAATGGTGGTTACCTGCAATGTAATTGCAGAGATTTATCAGGTAAGTTTTGCTTTCCAGTTGATAGCAACTGCATTAATACAATGCTATGACAAGCATTGACTTCGTCCAATCAATTTCACTTGCTTTGCAAGTAGTATTACAACACTTGCTATGACAAGCATCTTGAAACTGCTGTAGTTAGGGATGTATTATGTCGCGGTGCTTGTTCATACATATATGTAAAGTTATTGCTTTCAACTAATTTTTAGCATTAAATACTCTATGTTAGCTCATCTCTACTTGTGATAGGCTAAAATTGGAATCAGCTAGTACTATTTATCTGTCGAAGCAACTTCCTAAATAACTGATATTTTGTGTTGTACCTTATGGGCCACTTTCTGCCTACAGAAGGCAATAAGAAAATAAGGCATTTTGACCCTATCAAGTTAAATGTTAAATAAGCAAATAAGGCACTTTGCTGCGAGGATGATATGTTGTCACTGACTACTAACTGTTGTTATAGGTATATGAAAAACTAGTCCTTTTGTAGATCAACTTGACATATGGCTGTTGTTGGTTCTACCCGTATCCATTCTGACCTTTTATCTTCGCATTCTGCTCTTTTATGAATTTCCCATATACTTTACTTGAAATTGAGATACACTGTTGCAGTCAATAATGGAATACTGTTCTTAGAATTGAAGTCTACTATTGCGATATCTATTCACTATTTACTGTTAGTTGTCGTGGTGAAAAGGGAACATCAAATCTAAAGATTGAATTTTATGATGACACAATTGGAACTTTCTGCCGTCCAATCTGAAGCTCCTTCCAGATTTTACTTGTTAATGTGGCTCAGCACCCAACATGTTCTAAAATGATTAATATCATATTTCTCTGGTTCTTCTTGTCATACTGTAGAACAAATTAATAGCTAGAGTGATAAAACACCTGGGTTAAAATTACAAAATGGTAGTAGTACTCTGCGTGCACAACTAGTTCATTTTTTTTTTCCTTTTTGGGACTCAAATTGTTGCTTAATACATCTTTGTTCTTCCTCTCTGCTGATGATTCCATGCTTATTCTGGATAAACATTCTGGTTTTAAAATCTAACAGTAGTTCCGCTTTCTTTCCCTCTTGCTCACTATCCTGAACAGGTTTTTCATAAACCTGAAAAGGACAGCTTTGAGTGAATTTTCCAGGAATTTTCCTCTGATCTCCAGCAAGATCTTGCTAATATGCTTGACAACAACATGTTGCATGCACCCTGCCTCTTCGATCCTGGTTGGGGCATGATCCTACCAATCACTGATCATCTCAACTGTTTGCGGATCAAAATATTGCCTCTCCTCTGACTGATAATCATAATCTGTAGGAAAGATATGCAGCGATGTGGGGACACTTGCTGTTATGTGCCGCTGCAGCTTGCCTGGCGGTCTTGCTGTCAAGCGTGTGTTGAGCACCTGAGCCGGTGAGGATTCTCACCGGTTGCTGTCGATCGTGTGTTGAGCACTTGAGCTGGTGAGGATTCTCACCTGCCGAGAGCTGGCACATTGAATGGCATATCAGTTGCCATCACTGTACCATGTTGCCAAGGTTAAATGGTTTTGTTTTTCTCTCTCTTTCTCATGCTAATGCATAATATTTTACGCTTTGTTACTGTATTTTTTTTAATTCCTTATTGCATGAGCTTTATCTTGCTTATTGGTTAGTTGATGGAAATATGGAATACATCAACAGACCCACAGCACAGACAATTTATGGCCATAGAAAAGGATGACTTATTGGTTACTAACTTAGAAGGAACTGAATGGAGCTTAGCTCAGTTGGTAAGATGTGTGGGATGATACTAGTTTGTACAGTTCATGTTATAGTTTATTTTGCTCATGTTTAGGAATTCATGTCCTTGATTGTAAGTTGATAGTTCCTCCTTGTATTCTCACATTCTTCAACTGAATTAGAGAAAATTGCAGATATAGCAAAAAGTTTCACTTGGGTCCATAACTTGAAATAATGTGTAGGTCACTCAGCCCACTTAAGTCTGTTATCTTGAACTAACTTGCAAGTCCCTAAGCCAGCAGTTGTTAACCCTAACTAGAAATCATTGTACCATGCATCTTCTTAAACTGTACAAAAGCTAAAACAAAACCAGGACACAAGCATATACATGGCAGCCTCTGGCACCAATAGATCAAAACTCACAAGAGACAAACTGACACCACACCTCAGTGACCTGTCTTTATCAGCTCATTCATTACAAAAAGGTGAAGAAAACAACCTCCTCTGTCGCAATGCGGCTGCCCTTGCCATGAGGGTACCTGACCACTCCATTGTCTACTTACCCTACAAACAATTCTACAGTTAGGTGTATTTCTGTATAATATTAAAAATGATAGAAAAAATGTTTAACACCTAGTGCATATTTGGTTCTGTTTCGGGTACAAGGATTTTGCAGCCTACCATTTACAGTTTTGCATTTTTGGATGCTGTGGTTCCTCTGCTCTTAGGTGGTAGGCTATATGCGATACTCAAATACTGAATGATGCACGCATGCTTATTATTGTGATGATTCTTACAGTAATTCTGGTGATTTTAAAAATAAAAATAGATTAATGAATATAGTTTGATGTGTTGAATGAAAACAAGAGGAAAAAATTGGGAGTTAGGCGGCATCAGCTCATATTTTTCTTGATCATACACTTGCATGGTTAGAATAGTACCCGGTCATATCAATATGCATGACCAGAGCAGTACAAATTACAAAATTACATGTCTTAATTTCTCCCTTGGTGTGCATGTTCATCTTCTGATTGAGGTGTATTGTTTGTTTCTAGCCTTCATTGTCAGTTCATTTATTATTCCCAAAGTTCCTTTTCAGGGAATGTAATTTCAATTTCTCCATTCATGACCACTTGAATTACCCATGTGAAAAATACACTTGAATAATTTACTGAGCATAGGCTATATAAAGCCCACCCAGGAGACCTCATGGGAGCAGCTAGAACACAAGCCACACGCCCACACTGAACAGAAACCAAATGCCCCCTTGAACTAGGTTTTTTCCCCCTATTCTATACTCATCTTCCCTCCTTTTGTATATTCTTACAAATTTAGTTTAGGAAGTTTTGAATTGCTACTATAGAAATGGCTCAACTCGCTGCCCGAATCACAATGGAGGTTGCGCCATCGAAGCTGTCATCAATCATCAGGCGCACCAGGCTCCCGAGGAGACTCGACACGATCATGGAGGATGACAGGGAGGCCATGGAATCACCAAGGGCTCCTCCTCGCAGCACAAGCTATGCCAAGGAGGTTGTCGACACCTCAACGCACTGCACCAAAAAGGGGGTATTCCTTGCCTCGATGATGAAGGCAGGGTGCCTGAAGATTAAAGCCTAGTTTGGTAGGAAACATGGAGTTTCGGGCGGTCTAGTCTTGCTCTCTTTTTTTTGTTTTAGCAGATTGTGCATCCGTGAGATTTCTTGAGTCTTTTCGTTTTCGCAATGTTAGTGTTTTTACTAGGTTACTCTGTGCAGTGTCAAACAAGAGTTGTTGTTTGGTGCCAATTAGACCTGCTCGTGTTTGAGCTGAACGTACCATGGTATCGAATAAATGTTGGTCTCTTTGATGTGGTGAAAGTTAATAAGTTTGTTGATTTCGGGAGTTACATGTATTTTTTTATACAGATTGGGAGCCGTTGATGTTTAACGGTACCAGCTAAAAGTTGTTCTACACCTTTCTTTTTATGGATGAACAATATTATGCTTTTTTTACATGGAATGATCATTGGCAATGGTTCATGCTGAGCACAGATTGAAAACAGTTGTGCGGACGACTATCTTGGTCAAATTGTTCAGTTGTTATTAAGAGAACATGGGCATTTCTACTCATGTTCTGGCTTCTGAGACTCCTCTTTCATCTCTGGCTTGGTGCTGATGTACAATAGGTATATTCTGATCACAAGGTTTGCATGTTATTTGACCACATGATGAAATTTCCACACAATTTGCCAATTTTGGTTGTTATGCCTCTTTGTCATATAAAAAGAAATTTGGATTTTACCTTCTTGAACATTGTCGAACTTTTTTACCATGAGTACTGCTTGTCCTTTGAAGATTATATATGAGTGATTTTTTTTCCTTTTTTGGGGAAGTTCAGGCGAGTGTTTCCAGTGTTCTGTTATTGGACTCCAAATGTTGATTACATAAAATTGGGCACAAAGAAACTAGTAACTAAACTAAGTATTGACTCATTTCCCAGTTTAAATCAATGAGGTATTATGTACTGAGCATTGACACCCTTCATGCAATTGAAATTGACCTGTATCTCTTGTTGGCTCCACCAGCATTCATGACTTGTATATACTCACTGTGCTGTTTCTGAATTTTCATATGCTGAATTGAGATATTCTGCTGCAATGGTTACGATTCTTGAAATTGATGCATATTATTGCAAGAGTTACTCCCTGATTACTATGTACGGATAAGATTCATGGTGAAGATGGAATTCTATGATGAAAGCTGGAATTTTCTGCCATCCAATCTGGAGTTCTTTGCAGATTTTCCTTGTCAATTGGAAATGAACTGCTAAGATGCATATGCTAATGCGAATCAGCACCCAACATGTATTAAAATGATTAATTCGCATATCCCTTGTCATAGTATGTTGCATGAATTAATGGCTGCAATTTAGTGGGTTAAATTCACAGATTGATGGTACTCTGCATTCATCCCTAAGCCAAACTACTACATTACAGCCTCTAACTTTTCTTCTTCCTCTGGTGATGTTTCACCCATTTTATTCTCTGTTCACTCCGGTTTACATATTAGCAACATCGTTCCATACTTCCATGTTGCTCCTCATGCTCCCTATCCTGAATATTTTTTTCCACAAACCCGAAAACCAAAAAAATCAAAAAAAAAAGGGAACCCTTCAAGTATATGTAATTCATGGGAAATTTCATCTCTCATCTTCACATCATCAGCTGTTGAATCCTCCTGCAAGATCTTGCCAATCTGCTCGACAACAATAGGCATTGCAGCATTATGCACCCAGCATCTTCCATCCATCATCTAATCATCAAAACCTTGCATCTAGGGATGCAAGCGGGCCGACCCAAGAACCTATTTATATGCTAAATAAAGAGCTATCCACGGGTTTTCACACCATGGCTCGGTTTGCAAGTGGATCAACCCACAAATCTATTTTGTAGTCAAATTAATAGGTAACCCGCGAGCCAACGCGCGGGTTACTCACTAATTTGACCTTTAAACAGGTTCACGGTTTGCCCGCTTGCATCCCTGCTTGCATTCCCAGTCTCCAGCCACTAATGTGACAATTAGAATGGAGAGCTTCTGTTGTGTGCTGCTGCTGCAGTTTTGGTCGGCGGTCATGCTGTTGAGCGTGTGTTTTGACTATTGAGCGCCGGCTGAGACCTGGCACGATGGGTAGCTGGCAACGAGAGCGATGCTTGTGCCTGGTGATCCATAGCTGTACCATGTTACCAAGGTCAAATGCTTTTTGTTTTTGACTCGTTTCCTTTTCTTTTTCTTAGTTTAAAACATGAACGGCCTTGTATTGAGGAATTCAGAATCCGTGGCGTTTAGATGATGGATATATAGGCCCTGTTTGGAAAGCTAAAGATTCGGATTTATGACAAGCACCCGGTGAGTATTGCTAGCTAGTTTGGTTTTAAATTCCTCGTAGTTTTGAGCACCTCCAGGGTGCATCGAACCAGCTAGGATCCACAATATAAACCATTTCAGTTTGGTTCAGTTTGACATATGGTATCGTACTTTCTTCGGGTTATGGCATTCCTAATGTATAATATCCATGCACATGATTATAAGTAGGATCAACTATAAATATTTTCTTATTTTTTCCTACATCTCCTAATTATATTTTCATTTAAATTGGGTTCAACCGTTGAATGCATTTTTTTCCTCCCCTAATGCAATATCTAACCTTGGTTTGCATGTAAGCTATGCCCAATTAAAACTTCATTTTGTCAGTGTTACAATATTGTTCCTCCTATATACATGCCCGCCTAGAATACCGTGTACTTCTTATACGGAAGGGTATACCTAAGTTTGGTTAATTCTCGAGATAAGACAAATTTCTTTCCTGGCAAGGAAAGTTATTTCTTTACTAGGTCTTATTTGCTCGTAACCTACTTGTAACCCCCTAGTTCTATTTAGGAAAAGGATTATCTGTTTGTATAAGAGCGAGTACAATAGCAGGCTACATATCAGCTATAAGCACATATGGAAGAGAGAATAGAAGAGAGAAGGAAAGCAAGAGAGAATAGAAGAGAGAGAAGGAAAGCGGGCTAGAAATTTGTAGCCATTTGTAGCACATGGTGTGGCATATGTTTATAAGTAACTATTGTATGAATAAGCTATTAAATTGACTATAGATGAATTGGAGCTAGTAGCACATGGTGTAGCATATGTTTATAAGTAACTATTGTATGAATAAGCTATTAAATTGACTATAGATGAATTGGAGCTAGTAGCACATGGTGTAGCATATGTTTATAAGTAACTATTGTATGAATAAGCTATTAAATTGACTATAGATGGATTGGAGCTAGTAGTTTGCTATTTTATTAAACTTGCTCTAAATACGAATCCTCATATAAAAAAAGAGTATCAAATCATAAGTGGTAGCTATAGCCACGTCAGCCATAATAAAACTAGCCGCAACGCAAGGCGACCAAAAATAAAAAATAAAAAAAAATGATCGCCCCTCCCACCCATTTCTCACCCGTCTCGCATTCCATCTCCCACTCGATCAGCCGCAGCCGCGAACCCTAGGCGGCGTCGCTGGATCGGGAGATGAGATCCCTCTGGTGGTCTACACCCACCAAAGTAGGGTATTTGAAGATCAAGGCCTAGTTTGATATATAGGAGAGATGGAGTTTCAGGCTGTCTAATCTTGCTCTCTTTTTGTTGTGAGCAGATAGCATCTATGAACTTTCATGAGTCCTTTTGTTTTCTCTACATTAGATTTACTAGTTTACTCCATGCAGTACCAAGAGAGGGAGAGAGTTGTTGCTCAGTGTCGAGTAGAGCTGCTCATGTTGGACCAGAAAGTATTGTGCAGCCTTGAATAAATGTTTCTGTTTCATGTTGTAAAAGCTAGTACTGTAATAATGCTGTTTTTGGTTTCTGCCCCTTTTATACAGTGTAAGGTGAAAATAAGACTTAAATGGTGAAGCAATCCTATTTCAGAAACTGCAGACCTTGAACAAAATATGAGTGGAACAAGATTTGTGTGTTTTTTATACATGAATTATCCACCAGCAATGCTTGGTAAATATGATTTGGCAGAGAATTGGCCACTGAGTTCAGCAACCAAACCACCATATCCTATAGGACTATACTGCACAATCTCTCTGAAGTCTGAAGGTGTCCTCCACATTATGGAAAGCTTGCACAGATGCTGAGAACGGATTCAAACCAGTTTATGCAAGTCTCAAGTAATTAAAGATCCGTGCTCCCGCCATATTTGTTCAGAAGTTATTATCAAGAAAAGATGAGCATTTCTGCTCATATGTACCAAGACCAAGTTATTATCAAGAAAAGATGGCATTCCTGCTGCAATCCGGCATCTCTACTTTCCCAGTGGAAAACAATGTCTTTACGAATACGCTCAAGGCAAAAGTGCATGTTTTCATGTGCTTCCGCATTATTAAAAGTAGTAATAGTATGCTGCTATTTGCAAGATGTTTGATTTGTAGCAAATTTACCATGCAATTTGCTGGGTGTCTCCCTTCTTCTGAGATGTAAAATAACATGGCCAGACAAACCCATACCGCCGTCTCGTGTTTGCTCAATATTTGCAGTTAAAACATCAACGATTTTAACTGGTAAAACTAAACAGTTTGCTACATGACATCTGAATACTGGATCAACATCATACTGTGTCGCTGCAATATATCTACTAGCCTGAAGAGATCTCTGGTCAGTCCTCGTCCAGCAAATCAAAAGCAGGTATTCGTCGAAAGCGTCCTCCATGCCTTTGGTCTGATGAGATACTGGGTGATCTTGCCTCAATTCTTCTCTTCTTGGGTGTGGAGTATTCTCCTGTTATTGATTCAAAGAGCTCTCCCATATTCGCCAAGTTGGGCCTCTTCCTGTCAGCCTCCTCTTTCAGGAAACTGAATGCGGAGCATCGATGGACAAAATGTTAGGATGTTCACATATTAAGTGCATTTTACATAAGAAAATTTTAAGTCATTCAAGCAGTAAATCGCCAAAAAAAAACATGATTCTAATAACAACAAAGCTGGAAAGAGTACCTTTCTCGGATGATTTTAAATGCTTCCTTTGTTGCATATGGCAACCCCGTCTTTGGGTCACGGTATCTGCAAGATAGTAAACCGAAAATAAGCTTATCTGCTCGTAAAACAAATCATCCAAAAATAACAATACAATCATATTCCCCGCAAAAAAAAAAAAAAAAAAAAAAAAAAAAATACAATCATATCAGAATTCAGATGTGCTACTTTGCAAAAGATATCAAACTATATTCCAAATCTCTTCAGCAGGATCATATCAACACAATACACATCCTACAAAGTAGTCTTACAGCGGTTAGAAAATAATAACTAATCTGCTTCTGTAGGATCATTTCAAATTGCCAAGTCAAAATTAGCTATTTCACCAGAACAAGATGACAAACAACAACAAGCATGTGGCAAACAGTATTTCAAGCATTGCAATGCAATGTCTAAGGATACACACTCTGCTAATAATGTGGAGATGTTAAACAAAAGGTGCATGGGTGCACAATTTTATTCAGATCAATGCAATAAACGCAGCAACAGTTTCAGCTTCACGGAAAAGGAACATCAAAGGCCAATCAATATAGATCACTTTAAATGTGCGGTCAGAGAACATACTTTGCAGGAAGTCCAGTTACAGCACAAATAGATTTCTCCGGATCTGTAATGAAGAATATTATCATGAGAAGAGGATGCCATTTAAGTAGTATGAACTCAATCTGTCACGCATGTTCACATTTAGTGGTTACTGGCGGAGGCAAATAGCAAGGAAAACCAAATGAAAGTTTGTACTTACAAGGAGCTGAGGTTGTACAAAGTTCAGACCCAAATGATGCCCCGTTGATGAATTCCAAGCGTGATTCCCCTAATTCAGCAAAGAACTGATAATAAGCTATTGGGAACACCTAAGGTATTGGTTCTCATAATGTAGAAAAAAAAAGCTAGTAATTCCACATTCCAGATGCAAACAGATGCTTGATGATATTCTAATAGAGAAGTTACCGTCTCTTGAGCAAAACCGAATCGTAGGACCCTCATAAACAGCTTTATGAACAACGGCCTTTTTCTTAACCTCCTCCTCTCTTGCCAATACACGTTCAAGATTTCTCAGGTTGATGATCTCTGGAAAAATATATGAAAGGTATTAATGGCGATGATTAAAGCTGGCTCATTACAAGTTTGCAACTACATCCTGGGAAAACTGGAAAAGGTTTAAAAAAAAACATACCTGTTTCAGCTGCTTCCAACAGCATCTCTTCTTGTGTCATACGCTTTTCTTCTCCCTCCTTTTTCTTCTTAATAATAGGCTGGAGCCATTTACAAGATGAAAAGTGAGCAAATTAAACCCTCAAAATGGAGAAATGCCATGGACTGAAAAACTAAATATATGAGTAACACAATTATCTTTTGTCTGGCCCATGGGCAGCCACTATGCACTAATAACAAAATTTGATACAAGAAGCTAAGGACTCAATGTGGATATAAAACCTTCATCGTTGCTTCTTTCTCAGCACGTATTGCCTCCCTCTCAGCTTGTCTGACGATGACAGATGTTCTAGTTGATTTCCTGATGGTCTTTTCGCCGGTCTCCAGTTCATCAGGAATGTCAGCTTGCTTTGACGGACTTTGCTGATCTGAATACTTGTCAGTTTTGGAATCATCTTCCAGCTTTGGGACCACCTTCTTCTTCTTCTTGGCATTGATCTTTTTCATAGTCTTCCCAGGGAATATGAGCCGCTTTTTGATAGGTAATCTGCTTCATGATTGAGTTGTGAGATGAGTGTAGAACTAATATACACCATATTGTGACTTGCTCTCAACAAACATGTGTACCTACCTCTCACGTACTTCCTTTTCCGGTTCATCGTCAGGTTCCGACTCCTGGATGAATCCAAAGGAGTTACATCAAACAACTATGTGCAGCGCTTAGTAAGTAGGAGCAGAAGAGCAGCACACCGGTGAAAGCTAAAAAGATTAGATTTAATGATTAGGAGCAGCATGAAGAGGGATCTCACTCACATCTTCACCAAAATCACTGTCGAATTCATCACCAGCATCCTGCTCTTCCTCGTAGTTGTCATCCTCTTCATCCTGGTAATAAATATGAGCAAACGATGAAGAATCGTATTTGCCATCCTGCTTAACCAAGCAATTGCAGCAACCAACAGCACTGACGCAAGTCGCACAATTAATTAACTAAATGGCGAACTCAACAACAACGGAAGCTATTCTAATTATCTGTCCCGAGCACACTAAAACAAGAAGATCTGAAATCCCAATCCCGAAGAAAAGCAGCAGAATGCGGGAAGGAAGAGAGTGAGAAGAGAACCTCCTTGAGGGCGTCCTGATTCCAGAAGACCTCGTCCTGCTCAACCTCATCTTCGAGGAGCTTGGTTATCCTAGGAAACGAGGACAGAATTGAATTGAGCGGCGGGCGAACTAGGTATTGCAGCGAAAGGGATAGAGCGAGCCATAGAGGATGAGGGGGAGGGAAGCGCGCACCTCTTCCCACGGGTGGCACGAGAGGCGCGGTCGAGGAGGACGGGCGGATCCTCGTCGGCGAGGTCGGCCATGGCGGCGGCGGCGGCGAGACGGCAAGAAAGTCAGCGAAGAAGCAAAGGTGAGCCGCAGCGTACGTCGGCGGAGGCGGCGCGGCCGCCGCGAGGAAGGCGCGCGGGGGCGCCGGGTTGGCGTCGGCGGCGGCGGAGGTGGCGGTGGCGGTGGCGCGTCGGCCTTCCTAAGCGGCGACGGGTTTCGGTGAAGCGATTTGGGAAGGGAATGGGGGACGGCTCACGGGGCTGGCTAGGATCGTTTGGGCTAGGCTGGGCCCACCTATTGGGCTGGGCTCGTTTGTTAAGGGCTAGTTGGGCCAGCACAAACTATTTCATGAAAAAGTCCAACAAATACGAGTGACATGCGCGAGAAATTTGATAATTTAACTTTTTTTTTAAGAGAACACAGCAGGGGAGGCCTCCGGTGTTAAGATAATTTTATTAATAAAGAAGAGAACAAATTACAGCAGATTGATCCAAATTTAACTCTCTTTTTTTCCCAATTGCTTTAATTGACACATGTGGCACCATCTAAATGAATGAAAGTTGGTCAAGATATCAAATAATCGAACCTCATTTTAAGGAGTGTTAAATTATCAAATCTCTCGACATGCACCCTGTTCCATGAAATTCCATCGACGACTACAACGTCTAGGAAATACCATCGTACAAACTAACTTATCTTAGAAATATCATCATCGTCAGGGTTTCATTCATTTCATTTCGTTAACAAGTTGTGGAATGTCATCTGAAACATTAGAGCCCAAAATTAAATTAAGGTAGCTATGTCTGAGCTAAACTTTGGATATGTGTTAACAGCGAAATTTGGCAAGATAGACTCGGATTTGGAGTTGGATATCGAAGCGGAATCGAAGGAAATTGAATCTTGCCAAAACGGATTGTGCATCGGCTGGGTAGCGTATTGGCTGGAAACAGAGTCGGAGTTTGATTGAGCCGATATGGCAATTGGCCGATACATGGGCTCGGTTTGGGCCTCGATTGAGATAACCATTATTGTCGTTTAGGGATTAAGCTCATTTAAGACAATTGTATATTTTAATTAGGATATTAACGTCCATTCGAATTAGAGATATAGTAAGAGTCCACCATGTGGGCTTGTTTGTATTTTATCTTTAGAAAAGTTTTAGTCGTGTCCATAATGGATGAGTTTTGTACTCGGGGTATAAATATAAATCCCAGATCATTGTAATAAGGGACGAAAATCCAATCAATACAACTTTCTATGCATCGCCACCCTTTTCTTTTACTTTTCGACGAGTTTTTGCTTCAAGTATGTCACGCCCAGATATTCACGAACCAGAATTCCTAAGTTGAATGTGCATTAAACCCCTGTCCAGGACCAGCCAGGATACACAAACGACAATTATTGACATACAGATCCACGTTTTACAAAAATTAAAAGATTACAAATGCAGCGGAAAAGATAAAGGCGAGCTAAACTTGAAAGCTTGACTTCTGTAGCGGGGCGACTCCACTCCACAGGCATCCTTGACGGCAGCGACGAAACCAACTCCTCAGATAGACCTCCAACTGTGCAGCAGTTCAACTCTGGTGTGGGGAAGAGAGAGCAAGACTGAGTACTACCCACTGTACTCAGCAAGTCATACCGGAAGAGGAGGTATGATGCAGGATATAACCAAAGGAGGCTAGGGGTTCACTTGCATAAAGCTAGCACTTAAAAGCAGAAGTTGAAAGCAATAAAAACAGTTGTAGTAATTAATCAATATTAACCAATCGTTGCCAAACCACCACCTGAACTAACCAGTTCCATTAAGCTAAACTAGGGGTGAGACTAATTACGGTGAATCTGGTTGATCGCCCATAACCGCGGCACGGCTATTCGAATAGTTTTACTCTGGCCAGAGGTGTACAACTGTACCCACAAGACACAATTCCACACATGTCGCCATGCCCCGAAGTATCACCATGGCACTACAAAGGTGGAAATCATGACAAGACCCTTCGCATAACCCGCCCCTAACCATCCACACCACGCTAAGGTTTCGCCCCCACCCCTCAACAGGCAGTGGGCAGTGATGACGCTCTCTCTCGTGGCCCGATCTTCTGGTGAGGGGGATAACTCTCGCTTTGATCAAGTGCGACGTTTGCGACGTGGCTACCAACCAGAACAAGTCCAGGACGCCGTGCAATCGCTACACCACAAACGATGTCGTACCAACCGTGACGCGCGGTTGATGATCCCTGCAATGCAAACGAGAGAACACTGCAAGAACAAGATAAGATGCAATCTAAATATTGCGAATAGAGAATTAAGCATAAAGGAATAGTTGCGATTGAAGTGGTAGATCTAATCGACCCGGCAAATCAACACACCAACTATTAGGGGCTCTGAATCTATAGCCGCCGACTAATCGAGCGAGGACTAGAGACAAGGTGAATGGCACTTGGCAAAATTCAACTAAACAAAACCCAAATGTTTTTGAGGATGTACAAAGCTATTTATAGAGGAAAATAAAGCTAGGGTTCAGTGCTAATTCGTGGAACTGGACTTGGACTTGGAATTATCATTGGAGTGTGTGAAGTTATGAGCGTATCCGACGAAGTGATGTCCTCATCATCCTCCCCTTCTTGAATTGGAGTCATCCTCGACTCAATCCCATCTTCTTGATTGTGTGCACTCTCTCGTCCATTGGCCATCCTTGGAGGTATCTCATCGTGAAAAACATCCTCATATTCCTGCAAAAGGTTAGTAATAGCAGGTGGCAAAGAATATAAAGTACTAGGAGCAGTAGCCAATGTGAGTATAGAATCTTGGCAAAATAGAGCATAGCAACAAGAATCTGGCTCATTTAGTGCACAAATATTATATTTAGAAGCCAACAAAGCACCCTTCAACTTAATTTCATTCTTTGTGGTACTTGGTTCTATTTTACTAGTTGGAGCAGGATGTTTAGCAATAATTTGATTTTCACTTTTCGCTTTCTTTTCACATTGAAGTCTTGCAAGATCATCTTTCAAAGCAGCGGCTGGAGTCATAGAATGCAAAACAACTCTTTTACCATCGAACATAAATTTATATGTATTAGTCCTACCATCAAAAACAACTTCTCTATCATATTGCCATGGTCGCCCCAAAATAACAGAACAAGCTTGCATATGCACAACATCACATTCAATTTGATCATGGTAGGAGCCTATAGAAAAAGGTATTTTAACCAAGCGGGCTACCTTCATCTTACCACATGTATTAAACCACTGAATATGATACGGATGTGGATGTGGATGGGTAGTCAAGCCAAGCTTCTTGACCATCTCTTCACTTGCTAAATTGTTGCAACTCCCGCTATCAATAATCATTGTGACGGTATGGCCTTTCACAAGAACTTTGCTTTAGAACAAATTGTGACGTTGGTTTTGCTCTTCACACTTCTCTTTAGCACTAAGTGCTAGCTTGACAATTAGGCTAGGATACTGATCTAGCGACTCTGGATGCAAATGGACTTCCTCGATGTCATCATTATCTTGTCCTCCTGCGTGGTCAGTGGCAGCTAAAGCATATTCATCATCACAATCACTAGCAGAAGTATACTCACCATCAGCATTCACAAATAGAGCTCGCCGATTTGGATAGTCGCGGGCAATGTGTCCAATGCCATGGCACCTATGACATGTAATATCACGTGTACGTCCAGTGGAATCTACTGAAGTTGCACTCTTGGCTGGAGTCTGAACTGAAGCGTTTTTGCTTGTTTCTTGAGCATGGGATGGCGTGGAGGTAGGTGGACGAACAGCAGTAGTAGATTGACGTGGTGTTGACTGTCGTGTGGAAGTAGCACCTGCAAGAGAACTCCTATGCTTGTTGCGTCCCTGCACTTCTCTTTCAGCTTTGCAAGCAAAATGGAATAATCTATTCATGGTATTGTATTCTTTATATTCAAGAATATCCCGAATCTCTCTATTAAGACCTCCATAGAACCTAGAAATTCTAGCATCCTCAGTTTCTTGCAAATTACATCGTGACAAAGCAATCATCATCTCTTGATAGTATGTTTCTACAGAATTGGAACCTTGTCTTAAAAGTTGTAGTTTATTTAACATGTCACGAGCATAGTAAGAAGGAACAAATCTAGACCTCATTGTACGTTTCATATCATCCCAGATTCTAGGTCTAAGTCCTCGACCACATATATCATTCCACCATAGAGATGCAAAGGAGGTAAATTCACTACTGGCAGCTTTAACTTTCTTATTATCAGGAAAATCATAGCAAGAGAATTTTTGCTCAACAGCTAGCTCCCAGTCTAGATAAACAGAAGGTTCAAACTTACCATCAAAAGAAGGCATAGTAAATTTTACCTTAGATAAAGGATCATCTTTGTCCCTAATTCGACGTTGTCTTCTATTTCCAACACTCTCGTCTTCCTCATCATCATCAGCAACAGATTGCTCTTCGTCTTCATCGTCATATCTTTGGTGTCGATGAGCAGTGGCACTTGCACCTTCTTCACCTGCAGCCTCAAGTAAACCAATGCGTCGCACAATATTTTCATGTCCAATATTTATATTCTGAATGTTTTCAGTTAATTGTTTATGTGATCGATTCATTTGCTCAATTTGATCCACTACTTTCACCAGGCTTTCACTTAAAGTTTTTAAATGTTTATCTGTGCTTTCCTTGTATGATTTACTATTACGCATCAGCTCTTCATACCAATTTTCCATGCCCTTCAGTTTATGTGCTAGATTCTCCAGTGTTGGTTCGTCGGAACTTGTACCTGACATCGTTAGAAAGCAAAAGAAACTCACAAGAAAGTGTCAGTTCCTAACAATCTATATATATGTGGAGCTTTTGAAGGCACTCAACACTCAAGCATATACCAAATTCTTATAATGTTCTCAAAGAATGCAAATCAGGTCAATCACCGTGGCTGGTTCGTGGCACAATGACACGCTTGATGAGTGGAGCGATTGCAAAGCCGGACCTGTAAAGGTTAATAGTATGTGGATCTTGGTAGGCTTAACTATATCATAAGGAATAGCAAAAATCAAACAGATATGCGAAATTGAATAATAATCCAAAGTATTAGTCAAAATTGCTGGCCTAGCCTAGACTCAATCCTAGCTCAAGCAAGCAAATGATCACACTCGGACCAAACAACTCGCTATGTCAACCAACTCTCTCCAAGAAATCCACAATTTTTTAAAAAAAAATTCCACCCTTTCTTTTTTTTCTGATTTTTTTCTTCTCTTTTTTTTTGATTTTTTTTGGTGCGGCTCTTTTGCTTCTTCTTTTTTTTTCTTTTTTTTTGCACCTTCTGCCTTTTCTCTATTTTTCTTTTTTTTCTTTTTTTTTTACTTTTCTATTTCACAAATGGCAGCTATCAATCGAATTGGATAACATGCGTGTGCACCGAGGAATTAATCTGCACAAGGAAATTCTATACATGTGTACACCCAACAAACTAGGAGGCCGAGATTTGCATGCACATGGAATCAGGAAGAGACGATGGAAATTACACAAGTACTCATGCATGCATGCATGCGCAATCAAGTAGGACAGCAGATTCTGTTCTATTTTTTTTTCTTTCGGCGTCACTTGGTTGCACGAGAAAATAAAGAAGAAACAAAAGGAAGCAGATTTTCCCTAATTATCTGACACATGCAACCCAAAAAAATCTCAATGAAACAAAACCTCAGCTCTCAAACCAATCTGTTACTAATCAATCTACTGCGCAACTTTCTCTATGGTGGTGGAACTGCGCGACTTTCTGAAACAACGCTAGAGCAACATGCAACCCACACTTGCAAACTAAATCCAAGACTAATCTAGGGCTTAAACCAGCACTTGACTCGACAGTGGATCAAAACTCAATAAAGCAAAAACTGAATGAAATTGCGTGGCTCAAAACTAATGTTTGGTGATGGGAAAAAAATATTGCAGCTGTATGGTAGACGATGGGAAAAAAATTACAAAACTAAAATCCTCACCAGGCAACTAAAGCTCTGATACCAACTGATGACGCTCTCTCTCGTGGCCCGATCTTCTGGTGAGGGGGATAACTCTCGCTTTGATCGAGTGCGACGTTTGCGACGTGGCTACCAACCAGAACAAGTCCAGGACGCCGTGCAATCGCTACACCACAAACGATGTCGTACCAATCGTGACGCGCGGTTGATGATCCCTGCAATGCAAACGAGAGAACACTGCAAGAACAAGATAAGATGCAATCTAAATATTGCGAATAGGGAATTAAGCACAAAGGAATAGTTGCGATTGAAGTGGTAGATCTAATCGACCCGGCAAATCAACACACCAACTATTAGGGGCTCTGAATCTATAGCCGCCGACTAATCGAGCGAGGACTAGAGACAAGGTGAATGGCACTTGGCAAAATTCAACTAAACAAAACCCAAATGTTTTTGAGGATGTACAAAGCTATTTATAGAGGAAAATAAAGCTAGGGTTCAGTGCTAATTCGTGGAGGTGGAGGGGGACACTTCCGAGATGGGCCTAATCTATTACAAGGCCCAAGGCCCAAGTTCGGTTTCAGCAACAGCACTGTCTTGTTTTGGCGATTCCCGTTGACTCGAGATGAATTTGGACATGAGACCAGATGCGTTTGAAAGGTAGCGAGATAAGCTTTCCATAAAGTCCAAGATCACCCAAATCAGAGTTGGCATGAAGGCGCTAGGTCCGTTTGAAGTCAGTGCTATCTCCGGAGGCCGAACTGGACTTGGACTTGGAATTATCATTGGAGTGTGTGAAGTTATGAGCGTATCCGACGAAGTGATGTCCTCATCAGACAGCCTCCTCGTGCGCCACGGTGAATCCGGCAGCTGGACAACCGGACACCCCGGCCGACCCAACTCCATCACGCCCACCCTCGCCATCAGTGCCTAGGAAAGGGTCGAGCTATGCTACAAGTCAAGTAGTTACTCACTCCCACTTGTGGTAAGCAAGGTAAGTCTCCCAAGGTTTCCCGTGAACCGGTCCTTAATTGCCATGGGTGCGACCAGCAAAACCATGCACCCACATCCCACCATTCAGTGTATTTTAATTAACTAACACCATTGCGGTGGCACCAATCCAAAGTCATGCTATAAGCTAATGTCTATGCATTAATGTGATTCCCCATTAGTGTACTAGTTGAACTAATCATGGCTAAGCATTTCCTAAACCAGCACCTAGTCATTTTAATACCCAAGTTATCAATGGCATAAGGTAAACAATATATGGCTGAGTAATAGGACCCATCCCACATGATATTGTAAAAGAATACAACATTTAATAGAAATGCGGGACATTTGTAAATTGGGTACAATATGATCAATTGTAATGCATGACATGCCTTGCTCTCGCACCGATAAAACCTCAGCAACGTCTTCGAGGAACCGCGGAGCAATGAACGACCGAAATCTATGCGACAAACAAAGCACACAAGCAAACATTCTATAAGTCTACTGAAACAGGAAACCAAACCATTTTTAATGGATTCTTTGCATTTTTCTTGATTTACTGATACTTGAATGGGCTTAAACGGAGCTCGGATGAATTTTCTATAAATTTTAGAAGATTCTTTGTGTTTTTACTAATAAAGAAAATGCCTTATTGATTTATTGCACAATAAACCCAGCGCTGACGTCATCCAGGGGGGCGCCAACAGGTGGGCCCTACGGGTCAGCTGCACAAGGGGGAGGGTGAGGCGCCGGCGTGCGGGCCCCACCGGTTAGAGGCTTAAAGGGGCCGGTCTACCGTGGACCGGGACCACGGGAGTGGTCCACCGCTGGTCCACGGGACCAACGACTCGGATCGGCCTCAAAGGCGATCGGACGGCGCGGGGGAAGCGGCCACCGGCTCGGCCTCAGCTTCAAACCGGCCGACCATGGCGAGAGCGGCGGTGCGCGGTCAAAGGTGGCGACCGGCGGACGGCGAGGCGGCGGCGCCCGACCGGAGCGGTGGCGCGGCCAAAGGCGGTGGCGCACGCGGGAAGGGGGAGAAAAGGAGGGGGAGGGAGTCCTCACCGGAGGGGCGGCGGTGACCGGTGCAGAAGGCGAAGGTGGCGACGACGACCCGGCGAGCGGAGGGGTGGACGAGCGGCGGTGACACCTAGAGGAGGGGAGGAGAGGAGTTAGGGATGGAGGGGACGACCGCGACGACCAAAGTGGCTGGCCGGAGATGGATGCAAATGGAGAGCTCACCGGCGACCGAGGAGCGAGCGGCACCCGCGAGCGCGATGGCGGTGGTTTCAAGGCGTGGCGGCGGCTCTAGCGGCGGTGGCGTGTGGCCGAAGAGTGGCGGCGGCGGCAGAGCTTGGCGAGCGCGACGCGGCGGTGGTAGGAGGTGCGGGAGAGGACGGCGAGTGAGGAAAACGAGAGGGGGGCTCGGGAAAGGGCTTTTATAGTCAAAGGAGGGGCGGACGTGGCTGGGAGGCGGCATTTGGCGCTGGCGACGACGTGGGGGAGGTGGGGAGAGAGAGAGGGAGGGATTCAAAATGAATCCCACCTATTTTAGGGCGGGCGCAAGGGCGGGAGAAGCGGGGGAGGGGTGGCGACGTGGGTGTGGGCTCGGGGCGCGAAGTGGGCACGGGAGGAGCTAGAAAGGCGGCGGCGTGGGCAGTTCGGCGGCGGTTGCCGCCGTCGGCTAGAGGTAGGGGATGACCAATAGGTGGGGCCCACTTGTCGGCGACCCGGAGAGAAGAAGGGAGGGGGCGCGGGCCGGCCCAACAAGAAGGGAGGGTGCGGGAGGAGCTGGGCCGACGGCCCAACAAGAGAAAAAGGGAGGAAAAGAAAAAG
The DNA here is from genome assembly GCA_000338895.3 of Oryza meridionalis. Taxonomy (NCBI): domain Eukaryota; kingdom Viridiplantae; phylum Streptophyta; class Magnoliopsida; order Poales; family Poaceae; genus Oryza; species Oryza meridionalis. Next base: position 5,319,952 of record CM002531.2, read on the forward strand.
GGAAAAAAAGAAAAAAGGAGAAAGGATTTTTCCTGGGATTAAAATATTGCGATTTATGAATTTTAATTGATTAAAATTATTTATAGGGCTCTGAAAATTCCACTAAAAATCATGGTAATGCATTGCGACATGTGGAACCCAAGAAAATCCCACAATGTCATTTCCAATTATTAATTGCATTTATTAATTTAGGATTCAACTCTAGGTTAATTTAAACAATTTTTTTGGGCGATTTATTCAACAAATTTTAAAGCAAGGAAGAAGGGGGAAACTTCAGGGCGTGACAAAGTAGGGTGGCTACGATCTCTCGACAAGAGGTAACTTGTCTCGATGGCTTGCGCTATCGAGGCTATTATGTCGCTTTAGATGTATTAGTCTCTTTATCGTGATTGTTATTATATATCTTAGTTAATCTGGTCTTAGTATCTAAATTTGGTCATATCGGCCGATTGTCGTTTTTGGGTTTATGTCGGTATCGGCTAAATCGCTTCTAGATTAGATTAGCTAAGGTATCTACCATCCCGAAAAGTAATTAATTCCTTCATTGTTTAGACTTTAGGTTTATTTACATACTTTGAGCTGCATCAACCCTAGTCTTATCTAAAACCCTAATAATTTACCACCACCCACGCACCGACAAACACCAACATAAAGACCCCGGAGAAGGCTAGTACCGGACCGGCCGCCGCTAGGCCAACAAAGGAAGTACAGCCGGGATCGCCCAAAACCCAACCCGTACAACCGACACTAAAACCTACTCTATCCACGTCTTTGGGATTGAGGGAGAGAGGGTGAGAGAGAAAAAAGGAACCACTCTCCCCCTAGGCCCTCCAACGTGGCCAACATGCTTAAGCTAGAGCGCCGACACAAGAGGACAAGAATCTAGAGTGAGCTTGCACTGGTTGTTTGGGAGGTTTCGGCAAGGTGGCTGCGTAGACAACGTCTCCAGGGAGATAAGCAATGAAAGCGTCGCCGCCACTGTCCGTCAAGGTCTTAAAGAGAACCGAGACTGGGTTTTTACCCGGCAACCCCACAAGAGGGGATGGGATGGCATGACAACGCCCTCAGGAGGAAGTGACGGTCTAAATGCCATCGTTGCCGGCCCGACCAAGGCAGGGCTAGGTTTTCATCCGTCGTCCGCCGCCTGCCTATCCACCTGTTGACGCACCATTGCTCCACTGCCGTCCAACCTTCGCAGCGCACCAGCGCCCCCCACCGGCTAGCCTCCGCGTGCCGCCACCCTCGTCGTGCAGTGCTGGCCTCCGCTACCAATCGCTCCTCCTTGTGTCGCACCGACATGCGCCTCACTGGCCTCATCCTCCGCCAACCTCACCTTGTGCCTCTGCCGCCGCTAGCCGCGCCTCCTTGCGCTCACTGCGCCAGCCTCCGTCGCTGCCGGCCGCGCGCGCCGCCCAGTTGTTGCCGCCACGAGCTTCGTCGCTGTCCTCCTCGGCGGCGGCCACCTCCGCATCCAGCCACAACCGTCGCACCTCCTCCGAACCGTCATCACCACGGGCTTCCGCCACTGTCCTCCTTGGCGTCGGCCACCTCCACCGGCAGCCACAGCTGTCACGCCGCCCTGTGCCTCCGTCGGGCCACCGTCGGGGTCGACCACTCTCGATCTGGCCGCCGGGGGGAGGGGGCAGATCCGCGCCCGAGGGGACCTAAAAGAGATGTTTGCAAAGCACAAATGGAGAAGTAATCACAAAGATTGAAGATTTGTTGAATCTGGATCTCATCAATCGATAGGATATACAAAGATAAGATGAAAAATGTAAGGAGGCAATATACAAATCATTCCTAGAATATTTAACATATTCAAACTGTGCTAACAATAGAAATATACTGAGGTGCACCATCAAGCTTTCCAGCTTTGTTAGCCTATTATAAAGATGAAGTTCCATTAGATTAAGCTGATCAACATTCATCTTAATATTTTTAATGAAAAAACTAAATACTCAAGATAATCATGAAAAAATCCAGAACTTTTGAAGGCCCTTATGCCAAAGAAGGCTGCTTGAGAATAGTATCGTTAATTCCCGAGTTTTGGATACTACTTAAAAATGGCCAAAGAAGACTGCTTGGATTATCTTCCATAAACCGGGTCTTCGGAATACTATTGTGATGGTATCGTGACGTTTGGACCAGGTGGCACGAGAGTTTTTAACCCAGAAGCATGGGTGATGATCTAGTCTATGGATTGATAGTCACTAATATCTCGGTCTCGTGATGGAGGTCAAGATAGGTTCTTTTTTGTGTGGGGCTGTGTGTATTTTATACAGAGACCGGAAATAGGCTCAGTTGGAATGTATCATCTTGATGTATTTGACTAAGTCTTAATAAAGCTTTCATTATCGAAAAAGAACTTAAACAGCACGAAACGGGATCCCAGATCAAGAGGAACAACAGATTTGAAGTGGGGGAGGCGAAGGGAACGAGACACAAACCAGTTGACGACGCAGACGCCGAGGAGGAAGCAAGCGGTGCAGAGCGCGGCCACCAGCCACGTGGCCACCCACGCCGGTGCAGTCGACTTGTGCAGCCTCGCGGCCGCTGGCGTGAACTTCGCTGCCGCGCCGATTTTATTTGGGGCCCTTTTGCATAGCATGTACAATTCCACAGTCCTATCTGAAGGTTTCTCTTCCGGTTTTCACATTCAGAAATGACATGTGGCTTAATTTCTTTTTGATAAAATAGTTAATGCTATATTATTTGTAAATAGCCTTGGGCTGTGTTTGTTCTCTCAATTTTAAATGAGATAGATTTTAAGCGCACATGGAACAAAAAATACTCGTTAGCATAAATTAATTAAGTCCTATCTGAAGGTTTCTCTTCCGGTTTTCACATTCAGAAATGACATGTGGCTTAATTTCTTTTTGATAAAATAGTTAATGCTATATTATTTGTAAATAGCCTTGGGCTGTGTTTGTTCTCTCAATTTTAAATGAGATAGATTTTAAGCGCACATGGAACAAAAAGTACTCGTTAGCATAAATTAATTAAGATTGCTTGCTATGAACTCAAATACTCAAAGATTAGAGCGAAGCTCACTAGCTTTCAACTTCTCTTCTCAACCTCAAATCCCTTCTCTTTTCAAATCCCTTTCTCTAATATCACTCACAAAGAGTTATACCACAAAGGTAAGATATTGAGGAGTGGCTCTTTGGTTTTGGATGATCTAATCTCTCCCAAAGTTAGCAACCGTACATGGAGAGGGGTGGAGGGGTTTAAATACCGAGCACCTCAAAAACTAGTCGTTACTCATAGCTCTACACAGTCCCCAAGTCTTCAAGATCTAGGGCCAGAGTCTCATGGACGCCCAAAAACTATCCATTAGGCTCAGGTCTGTACATGTCCGAAGTCTTCGGGATCTGGCTCAGAGCCTCCGGGAAGCCTTCTCGGCTATACGGAGGTTCTTTGTCACACCCTAAAAATCCTAATTATATAAATTGTTGTTTAATTGGAATTATTAGAAATAATTATAAAAGCATAGAAGAGAAGCTCTAACTTTATATAATAAATTCCAATATAAAAATAGGCTAGATAAAATTTTATTAAATACTTTGCTTAATTCTATAGTTCCTAGATTTTTCTGGGATTTATTTGAGCTAAGGAAGTATTTTTAATAAATGAAATTGCATTTCATGAATAATTTAAATTGAAAAAGTTTTAAAAAATCTCTCTTTTGGCTTTGGGCCAAAAGTCGGCCCAAAACCCTCTCTCTCCCCTCCCCGGCCCAAGTCGGCCCGCAGCCGAGCCGCCGCCCGCGCGCGCCCTCCCGCTGACAGGGCCGTCGTCAACCTCCCGCCGCTGCCACGCCGAAACCCTAGCCGAGCCGCGCCGCCGCCGCCTTTCCAATTCCGTCGCGCCTTTCCCGATCTGGTGAAATTGATAGAGGGAAAATGATCCCCGCAATCCACTCTATCTTTTCTCTTTTGGAATCATCGCCTAATTCGGTTTGGAAATCCGTGGATTCGAGTTCGATTCGGATCGATCTCTCTCTCTCCGAACCCTAACTTTCAATCGCCGCCGCCGGGCCGCCGTGGGTCTTCGCCGCCGCCCTTAGCCCTATAAAAGGACCCCCGGTGTCTCCACTACCCGCCGCCACCCTCGCCTTCGTCTCTCGTCGCCGGTAGAGCCCTAGCGCCGTGCCGCTTAGCGCCGCCGTCGCCGCCGTTCGTCCAGCCGTGCGCCGCCGCCGCTCCGGTCGTCGTCGTCGCTCGGGAAGGCCACCGTCGGGTTCGCCAAGTCGTCGCCGTCCTCCGTTTTTGCCAAAGACCGCCGGAGCACCGCTGTCGTCGTCAAGCCGAAGATCGCCGCCGCTTCTTCCTCGTCGTCGTCGTCGTCCGGTCGCCGTCCGCCGCCGTTTTGGTCACTGGTGAGTTCGCCGCGTCGCCCGCATCGTGCTGGTGCCCTCCGTTTGCGCTGCCCGAGCCATCACCGGTGATGACGTCACCGCTGACGTCATCGTTGCCGTCCGCCGTAGACCAGTCGTAGACCGTTAGATCTTGGCCGTCCGTTTTGGATAGATCGATCTCGGCCGTTCGTTTCCGTGAGCCGCCGCCGTGCACCCGGTCCACCGTGAACCCGAGCCGCTGACGCAATAATCCTCTTTTTCTTTTCAAAAATAATTCATTATTGCGTCATAATTCAATTAAAATCTATATAAATGGTTTAATCCGATTTAATCTTTAATAATTCATAACTAATTCATCTTAGCTCGGATTTAGTTGGTTCAAGTCTCTAAATTTTTCTAAAATTGAGATCTACATGTTAAAAATATCCACATGTACTATTCATGCTTGTTTATGTGCTGTTTTGGTGATTTTGCTCTTTTCTGTTTAGATTCCGTCGTTCCCGGAGAGTCTGAGTTTGCAGGAGAAGATTTTGAAGAGTTCCAAGGCCAGCAAGGCAAGTCACACAGATCCCAAACAACCCTTTGAGCATGTTGATCCCGTTTAAAGCTATTGTTTCTATTCAACTATTGCATTTATTTTCGAATGTCATTGGGTGGAATTAACCTATTGTTTGTTAAGCCCTTTTGTTCTTGATTACTTTATTCCTTGATACCTTGGGTTATTATAACTTGACTAGTTGAGCTTTATATATTGGCTCAGCTAGATATTAGATATAATTGCTTAGCCATGCTTAGAAACCTTAGCACATTATTGGGATAACTTATGAATCACTATTATTTAATGATGGCTTAATGATAGCTCATGATGGTTAATCATGATTGGTTATTAATTAATTTGCCAATTAAAACCTGATAATGGTGGGTTGTGAGTACATGGTTTTGATGGTCGTGCTCATGACAATTAAGGACCGGTTCACGATTTTCGGTTGTGAAACATTTACCGTGCCAACCACAAGCCAGCGTGGGCAACGGCTTTACTTTCTGTATAGTATGGTTCTTTGTAGAGCACCAGACTATAAAGTGGCGGAGATAAGCCCACGGGGGTCGCTGGGGAGTCCATGCCTTGTTTACAAGGGGGTGATTATGATCCGGGAACGGTGCACTGCTTTGAATTGTATTATATAGAGGGTATTGTCACAATCTCTATTCGGGTACTTGTTAAGTATCGCGACGCATGGTTGACATGATGTTGAGGTTGTGTCTTGTGGGTACAGTGGTACACCTCTGATCAGAGTAAAACTATTCGAATAGCCGTGCCCACAGTAATGGGCGGGTCTAACAATGTCTTTCGTGATTAGTCTCATATCTCTCACCTTAATAAATGATGTTGGTAATAACTTGTTTAGCTCCTGGTTTGGAATGGTTAATTCCTGGTTTGGAGATAGAACTGTGTAGCCGGGATTGGTTGTTCAGAATGGTTGGGCCTATGCAACAGGGTATGTTGTATAGTGTTGGATTAATACTGTTTAATTAATACTCTACTGTTTTATTAAATTCTGAAATATTTATTAAATGCTATTTATGCAAAGGAGCCTATATTATGCCATCCTTTGTTATCCTGTGCACTTGCATATTTGCTGCGTGGCTTGCTGAGTATGTCATATACTCACCTTGCAATCATTCATCAGAGGAGGAGTTCTACAGTGATGCTGATGGTGTAGAAGAATAGGCGTAGCCCTGGTCAAGCTGCCTGTGGAGTGAAGTCGTCTGCGCTGTTTTCTTTATTTTCCGCTGCTTAGATCTTTATTGATTGAGAGGAACTATCTACCTCTGTAATGACATTTTATTCGCTTATTAATTAGAGTAATAATTGTACTCTATTATCAATTTATTATTGTGTGCCTCGGCTGATTCCTGGACGAGGGTTTACGCACATGTAAGCGTTTTGAATTTTGGATAGAAATTCCGGGCGTGACATTCTTCCCTGGAGCCTCCTGGAACCCTAGGAACTAGCCAAACTGTATAGGCCTGGAGTATCTTAGACAACGGCCGAAACCTCTGGTAAGTCCTCTTGGGTACCCGTAGGTTCTTTCCCTGAATCTTCTGGCCACTTGACAGCACTCGAGGAAAAAGCTGTAACTTCTTGCTTCGGAGTCTGTTTTTGATGATTTTGGGTTCTATGGAAAGCTTATTGAAATAGCTACTCAACCTAACCAAGAACAAGCTCTAAAACCACCCAAGGGATAGGCTAAAACTTGGGTTTCTCTCAAGGTAGCACTTGGATAGGTCACTTTGAGCACCGAGACATAAACAAGCACATCAACATTGTATGCTTTTTAATAGTATGGCATTGGTATACTCAAATGCAAATAGAAAAGCTATACTAATAGGAGTGCATTCACACCATTTTTTTTCTTCACTTTGATGGTTGTCAACATCAAAGTCATTTCACCATCAAGAATATTCTCCTATAATTCAATAAGCACATTAGTCCCAAATCAATAATACAGTTGCCTTGATCAATGCGCCTCTTGATCACCAACAAATCACATCTTGATCTTTGGCATTGCATCTTCCATTTCTCAAATGATTGATACGGATAGTCCATAGCTTCAAATGGCCTCAAATAGTATGTCATGACAATGTCTTCACTCGCCCTTCTCTATTGGATTTGGTTCATCGGTGCCAAGCCCCATGCTTGCCCTTCACCACCGCATGGTCCATCGTAGCCGAGCTTCACTTGTGCTTCACCGTCTTGTCATAGGTAGCCACTTCATATCTCATATCTTCAATCTCTTCTCTTTGGTTCTTATCAACCGATAAAGTCTATCTTCTAGGTTCTTACACCATATTCATTTTTATCAACTTCAACCATAGTGTTCATCTCCTTCAACATGTCAACTCATGATGGGATCTCATTAAACATTTTCATCATCAACATTTGACTCTTATTGATTCCCAATATTTGAGGTATTATCTTTCTTATCATCAATCCATAATCCTATCAATTATCCCCACATATGAGCCATCAACATTTTTGCTTGCTGCCGGAACATAACCTAACATGACAAACTCATAGCAAAGGTTAGTTCTGATAATCGTTGTCATTAATCACCAAAACTCCTCCTAATACAAAGTTAGAGAACTTGATCTTTCACTGAGAATAGAATCCTTAGGAATTGGGTAGGCTCTATTCTTATGAAACGAATGGTGCATGTAGAAAAAATTCCTACAACAATTCTATAAAAATACTTTAAACCGAATGAGCCCAAAAGATACATTATTCATTTATAGCTTGCTGCTACTCAATGGTTGAAGTAGGTGTGCTTTCAGTTTACAGGTTTCATCATTTCTCCACATCAATTGCCCATAAGAAAGGTGTTGTACCCACACTAGCATCAATGGCTGCAGGCCTGCACCTAGGGCTTAGCTTCCACTGGCCCTAAATTTATCATGTCATTGTAGGCAAAAGCTCCACATCAAACAAACATCAACAAAAAAAACATTCTGCATCAAATGGTAGGTGCATCATAGTGGAGCAGCTAAGCTGACTGACATACACATCAGTGTCCTGGCAGATTGTTCTTTAGTCTGAAAAATAACCTTCTCTAACATGAGATGCTCTTTTCAACACTATTCAGCCTATCTGATGCATTGGTTACCAAAACACAGATCAAACAGGCTAAGAAACTTGTGTAAGACACTATAACAATTAGCAATACATTCCCCCAGGACCGAAGCTAGCATCAAAACAAGGGGGGTGCACTACCATTGAGAATCTAGAAAATATCAGTACAACACTGTACATTCTAGTGTTTTTAAGTGAGAAATTAGGAATTTGGGGTTCATGTTCACCCCCCCCCTCCCCCACATAATATAGCTTCGCCACTGCATTCCCCTATAACAAGTTGTTTACCATCAAAATGTATTATTTCTAGAGTTCATCCTAAAATATAGCTATTTTATTGTCTCCCATTTAATTTCTCAATCAATCATAATCTCTCATCATTCAATTTCACCTAATTCTTTAATTCTTGTAAAAACCTTTGAAAATACTTGCATTTTGGGACGGAAGGGGTAAATATGTATGCTTGTGAACACAAGACATGCACAAACAAGCATGATGCAAGGAGTGTACCATTTTGGACACCTGTCCCTGCAAGGTAGTGAAATTGGATAGATGAGTACTACTCCCTCTGTTTTATATTATAAGTCGTTTTAGTTTTTTTAGTCAAAATTCTTTAAATTTGATCAAATTTATAGAAAATTTAGCAACATCTACAATACCATATTAGTTTCATTAAATATATTTTGATAACATGTTTGCTTTATGTTGAAAATTTTACTATATTTTCTATAAATTTGGTTATATTTAAAAAAGTTTAATTAGAGAAAAGAAAATCAAAACTATATATAATATGAAATGGAGGGAATAGACCTCGAGGTTAATAAAAGCAAAGCATGTATTTTCTGAACACCGAGAGGCAGGTCACATGATGGTTGTTACTGTCCCTCCTAACCTTACTATGATCAGCCGCCATTCATCCATTCCTCTCATCCTCTTGCTATGCAGGGCAGAGCACTGAAAGATGGCAGAGGAAGATGCCCTGGAAACATTGCCAATCTCCTGATGTGTTGATAGCAATTCAGTGCCTGACCTGAAGAGGCAACTCAAACTTGGATGGGAAAGTTCATTGTCATGAAGCAACTCTTAGCTTTTGTTTCTACTATACCAGCTCTTTTTTTCAGTGAATGGTTAAAGTTGTTGGAGGTGTAGCTAGCTCTTGTTTATAGACTTGTAGGTCAGTTTTGGAAGGTCCCTGATAGTGGTTTGGTAGAGCATGACTACATGAGGTTATGGTTAAGATGATTTCATGACCTTTGCAAAGACATCTTAATGAGGCATGCCAAGTATCAGCGTGTTACCAAGAAACATGCATGAAGGCTACACCTTCAAACAACTTTAGCTTAGATAAGATATTTCAAAAAAAATGCATTAACATGTTTTTATGGTACTGATGTTCAGTGCTTATAGTGTTTTGGTACATGTGTCGACATCATGGAGTTGTATATATATAGTTGTTGCCTTATAGTTTTTTGCCAAATGCTTAAGGTCCCCATGTGTACTAATTAAGGTGGATTATGACAATTCTTGGTCCAACCATTTTCAGATATTTCTCATGTTTGGTGCTTGCTCTCAACAAAGCAAGATGCAAAGGATGTGTCCATGCTATGAATAGCTCATGACTAGATGGGAGCCGTTACTGTGATTGGAAAAAAAAACTATTTTCTTTTTGCTAAAACTTGTTCATCTAAAAATAGAATCTATAACCACAACTTGCTAATTTTTTTATTTTTTCTTAGAGAATGGTATCTTTTTACCCGGTTTCTACATCCAACCGGATATATGCAGCCTTAACTCGCTAATGCACATATAAAAGTAAACATTTTTTTTGCTGTTTAAAAACCATAAATGTTGAAGGTCCAAATATCCACGATGTCTATGGAAGAAACTTTGTCCCTAATTTTCTGTTCACTACCGATAAGTGGGAGTGCTTGGTTTACTAGCTCACTACTTCCTCCGTCCTAAAATATTGCTATTTAGGATGTATCCAAATTTATTATCATAGAATGGGTCAAATCCTATCTACCAATATTTTGAGACGGAGGAAGTACCTTATACCAATAATTTGTAGAACGGTAAACCAAGCACTCCCACTTCTAAAAAAATGATGATGTATATTACTAATGTCATATTCAAAATTCAGTATCAATCTAGACAATCAGGCCTCGTTCGATTTACCTTAAGATGAGGACTGAGTGCAGCCATGCAAAACGTGAAAATCATTAACGCATAATTAAATAATTTTAAATTATTTTAAACTTGAAAACTAAATTTATTTGTTATTTTAAAGCACATTATATATTATACATAGAAAGTTTTCGTACAAAATATACAGTTTAACAGTTTAAAAAACATAATAATGAAAACTAAGATAAATTATGCATCTTAATAAAAAAAATGGAGCCTCAGTCCTCAGTCTCTGCCCTATGACCCATCAAAATTGAGGGCATCGACAAAATTGCGAGGTTGTGCTTGATGTAGCTACAACTACAGTCTACCAACAGTAGCAAAATAAAATGTGTTTGTGCCACTACAATGCGCTATATCTGACCCACATACTTTTAAGAGAAAATTCCTTCTATGCCCCTGAAAGTTTAGCAAATTCCTTCTACGCCGCCCGAGTTTTATCCAGTCCCTTTATACCCCTTAATTTTGTTTTTGATCTCTTTCATGCTCATTCCATTAGCTGATCATTAGTTGACTGCTTAATTCCTATGAAAATGACCATTTTCCCTTAGGCATGAAGGAAACATGGAAATTGTAGACTAGCTATATTGTTAGAAGTATATAATTTTGATATATAAGACTACTATATTCATGATTTTATTGTACAATATATTATTCATGGCAAATTTTATTTTTATATAATGACATAAAAATTAATATTTATTTACTTATTAAAAGAGTATATGTAGCATTTTTATGGTAATTCAATATATTTTTTTCCTGTTGTATATATTATATAGGAATGCTTTCCGAAGCTATGTTTATCATTTAAAAAATGCTACACGTACTTTTATATATATATATATTAAAATCTCTATGTACTACAAACTTATATATGAATATTATGATCCCAAAACAAATTTTCTATACTTTCAAGAATATAGTCCATAAATTTCTACATTATCCTCACATATTGAAGGGTAAAACTGACTTTTCTACACCTATTAAACGGTCAACTAACGATCAAAATCAAAGGTATGGAAGGGATCCAAATCAAAATTCAGAGGTATACAAGAGAGTAAAGAAAATATAGGGGCATAAAAGGGATCGGCTAAAATTTTAGGGGTATGGAAAGAATTTTCTCAATTTTGAACGTGATTCGACCAAGTTGCCTCCCATTGTCTTCTTATCAACTACAACAAAATTTAAACTTCAAAACTTACCTTTAAAGTTGATTATGCAGTTATTTTATTATAGTTTATTTTTCAGCATTAACTTTTACAACAATAATAATAAAATATATATAAAAATTTTACCTATCAACTATGTCTTATTGCTTCATTTTTTTCCCCACTTATCAGCCATATATCAAGGACTATAAAACAAAAATTTTGGGTTAAATACGAATGTAACTGTGCCAACGGTCACGCTGCGCCGGAGCCCACATGTCATCCCCCATCACCCCCACCTTTGCTGCTGCCAACTTGGCAACCCATCCCATTTCACCCCCTCCCCTCACCATATCCAGTCACATGCACCGAGAGATGATTCAAAAGGTTAAAAAAACAAAGAAGCGAAAAGTATGGGTGAAAACAGAGCGGATTCGGACGGATAATGGTAATACTATATCCTAAACCATTTTTTAGCGGGTGTAGATAGTGTACGAATGCGGATGCGGAGCAGATTATTTCGGATGTCGAAAATAGTGTGGAGTCGGTACGGAATCGGTTCGAGAACAAATTAAATTTATCGGATATTACGTGTGTATGGAATCAGTACAACATCGAGGTAACAATGTAAGGAACAATAATACAATAATCAATAAATGACCCATATTAATAATTATATGATTAAGTGCTAAACAACATGAATACATAATGTTCATAATATAAAAATACAGTTATGCGAGTGTGACATGAGACAGTAAAAGCCTCAGACTAAAAACATATAGGTTAATTGATGAATTAGACCATTGAATGGATCAACTTATGTTATATGTAATAGATAGAATGGTTACATATGTTGATAATTTTGGATTATCAGTCAAATGGCTTATCGGATATTCCCAAAAAATGCCGGATTATCCGCATCCGTATCTATATCCATCGGATTTTTAAAAACCCATATTATATCCTTGTTTCGGACATATTTGAAGTGGATTGGATATCCGTTTTCACCCTAGTGAAAACCATATCCGTTTTTTGCCGAAAAGGCAACGGAGGTGAGGATAATCGTATGGCGGGAGAGGATTTTCCTCCCGCGCTGATATTTATTGCTCTCTCCCTTCCGCGAGAGAGAAAAAAAAGGAGAAGAATACGTTTTCCACGTCGCGTCGCCCTTACACGCTTGGCATTGCGTCCCGCGCGAGGCACGTCGGGGCCCCACACTCCCCCTGCTCTGCTTGCGTGGGTCCGGTTCCTGGTCGCTTTTGCAATTTGCCGGCTCCCAGCTGGCGTCGCGCTAGGCCCCACCTTTTTCTCTTTTTCTCTTTTTTTTTCCTCTTACTTATATACTTTTCGCCTCCCGCGAAATTGAAATAGCGTGGGGGTAAGGGAATTTGAGGAGTTTTTGTATTTAGGTCCTTGATGGAAGGCAAAATTCAAAGTTGCTCCCCGGAGTTTGGGACATGTACAACGCCGAGTCACTGATCACTTCAAATTGATCAATACTATAATTGTTTTGGTAGAGGTAGTGTACGTACTTACGTGCCTGCTCATGAGTTATGAGGTACAATTAGATAATACTACTCATAAGCTTTGGTTTCCAATGGTTGCGAACTCGTGATACGATTCAAGGTATATGATGGTGGTTTTATATGTGCATATCGTGCTTAGTCATTACCCCCTCCACTCATTGGTAAAAAGAATGTCATTATGTATATATTTTAAGTTAGTTTCTTAAAATTTTAAAATATTTAGATGAACAATGAAGATACACAAATTTGCCTCGAAAAATGATTTCATAAAAATATAATTTTATTGAGGTGTTCAAATGATTTTGCAATAGTCGTCAAAGTCGTATTTTTGAGGGTTTTGTAAATATCCAAAATGGCATTTATAACTAGAGGGATTATAATTTAACATAGAAGACATTATCATAATTTCCATGCATGGATGGCTGAAATGTTCCAAATTTTGTCAGTTAATGGATTTGACATACCACATCAGCATCTTTCAAAATGTATCATATGTGATAATGTATACTTAACATTAGTGGTTGTCTAATTGTACTTAGACAACCTATGAACCTAACAAGAAACACTTACAAACCAAGTTATAAAAGGTGAACCTTGCATCTTTATGACAAATCCAGCACCACCTAACACCAAAAGTGTGCTTTTATTGATTAGAATTAGTACAAGCTAGTAGTACATTTCTTTGATCTTAGGCCCTATGATCTGTAGCCTATGGGAATACACATATATAGGGGTGTTTAGATCCAGGGGTGTAAAGGGTTAGCGTGTCACATCGGGTATTATATAGAGTGTCATATGGGGTGTTCAGGCACTAATAAAAAAACTAATTATAGAATCCATCAGTAAACCGCGAGACGAATTTATTAAACCTGATTAATATGTCATTAGTAAATGTTTACCGTAGCACCACATTGTCAAATCATGGATCAATTAAGCTTAAAAGATTCGTCTCGCAAATTAGTCGCAATCTATGCAATTAATTATTTTTTAGCTTATATTTAATACTTCATGCAGGTGTTCAAACGTTCGATGTGACAGGGTGAAAATTTTTGGGGTGGGATCTAAACAGTGCCATAGTTCAAAGCCATGCATTCATGATTCTCCTAAACTCTTTGTAAGTATCTTATCATGCTTGAAACAAATCAATTAAACTAGCATGGCATTTTTTAAGACCACCAAAGAAATTCAACCAGTATGTAAGGTATATGTGTTATTATATTTTATACTGTATTAACTAATAAACCATGTTGTGCAACCCAAGAGGTTTCATTATTACAATCATAATGGAAATTATTGTTTTGGACAAATAATATGTTAATGTTTTAAAACTGTTAGTTATGCACTTCATGTCTTTCGAATATTTGAATTGAACGCGTAAAAATTATATTCTTGGATTTGTCTAAAAAAATGGTGTCATAATATTTAAATTTTGTTGGATTTTGAAATATAAGTATACAACGGAACAAAGTTATCACACTTACATTTTGAAGAAGATATTCATGTAGACGAAAATATTGTCGGGTGCCTGGGCGGTTCATGAGGACAGATTTTCAGTTTTACCAGGGGCCTATGCATAAATAATACTCTGGCCCACACAACAGAGAATGGACAATAGCGGGGACAACCAACTCGCGAGAAAAGCACACGATTCGTGCGGCCCAAACTCGCGCGAGAAACACGTCTCCCGAAACTCCCACGCGCACCCATCAAAATCTCCCACAGAAAACCAACCCACGCCACTGCCATACCGGGCCCACGGTTCCTCGCCAAGGCATGGCCCACATGTCAGTGACCTCTCTGCAGCGACCACCCGACCCCACGCGGTCGACGTACCATTTTCCCCGGGGCAAAAGCCACGCCACCTCCCAGATGCCCGCCACGTGTCGCCCTCCCGCATCCCGACCCTCCGCAGCCGCGCTGCCCGCGGTCACACGGCCGGCGAATCTGGACCGTCCGATCTTCCATTAGGTTCCGAACCGACGGTACGGATCCTGCCCGCGGTGTCCCCGGGCACCCCGCGCTGCCGTTAAAAGGCGCTCCATTCCCCTCCTCTCCTCCTCGTCCCCGAAGCCCAGATCCCCAGCCGGGTCCCCGAACCCGATAACCCGATAAGCGATGCCCTCCTCTCGCCGCCGGAGATCGTGAGATCGGCGCCGCGGCCGTCCCCGCCGGCGATGACGTCCGCCGTGCTCGCCGGCCGGAATGAGGTCCACCACCACCACTGGGCCGACGCCCGCGTCCCCCTCATGCCCAAGCACGCCACCAACCCTAACCCTAGGCGGCACCACCGGCCGAGCCCCAGCATCCCGCCGCCGCCGCCGCCGCAGCGGCCGCCGGCGGCGACGGTGGCCCCGTCCGTGCCGGATCCCTCCCCGTCGGGCCACGTGACGATCCGCCCCTCCGAGCTGTCCCGCAGGGAGGCCCAGGCGCTCCGCGCGCGGCTCACCGGCGAGCTCAGCCGGGTCCGCTCCCTCCTCTCCGACATCGACGGGTGGGAGGCGCGGCGGCGGCGGCCGGCGGAGCCCCCGCGGCAGCGGGGACACGTGTCGCCGCCCCCGGCCCTCCAGGCGGCGATGCGGAAGCGGTGCACGCAGATCCTGACGCGGCTGCGGAAGCAGAAGATCAGCGTGTGGTTCAACTCGCCGGTGGACGTCGAGCGGCTGAAGCTGCACGACTACCACGCCATCATCAGGAACCCCATGGATCTCGGCACCGTCAAGGAGAACCTCGCCTTCGGGAGGTACCCCTCGCATGAGGCATTCGCCGCCGATGTCCGCCTCACCTTCAGCAACGCGCTGCGCTACAATCCGGCCGACCACCATGTCCACCGCTACGCCGGTAACCTCCTCGCCACCTTCGAGGGGTTGTACAAGGAGGCCTTGTCCTGGTTCGAGCAGGAGTGCCAGCGTCTCGAGCCGCCAATGCCGCTCGCTTTGCCGCCGCCACCGCCGCCGCAGCCCCCGGTGCCTATGCCGATGCAGGCGCCGCCAAGGATTGGGGGTGGAGGGAGGAGGCCGAAGCCCAAGGCGAGGGAGCCCAACAAGAGGGAGATGAGCGACGAGGAAAAGCACAAGTTGAGGGTGGAGATCGGGAATTTGCCCGAGGATAAAATGGGGAATGTGCTACAGATTGTGCAGAAGAGGAATACCGATCCGGCGCTAATGGGAGAGGTCGTCGAGCTTGATTTCGACGAAATGGATGTCGAGACGCTGTGGGAGCTCGATCGATTTGTGGTCAATTGCAAGAAGGCGCTCAGCAAGAGCCGGAGGACTATCGCGATGAATGGCGATGCTGTTGATGCGACTGCTATTGTTCCAATTGAGGACGATACCGTGCAGGTGAATGTGCATCATCAGCCTGCGGTGGTTGAAATTGGGGACTCGGTATGGCAATGTTGCAATCCTTTGTTCTGTGTGATGACTAATGCTTGAATTGTGTTCTCATGTTTTGTTTATGTCGCACTTTTGCAGGAGAATGACACACCGGAGAAGAGGGTTTCAGAGGTTGATATGGTTGATGAGTATGTTGATATTGGCGATGAGATGCCGACGGCAAATTACCAGTCGGTGGAGATTGAGAGGGATGCCCAGGTGGCGAGCAGCTCAAGCGGGTCTGATAGTGGCTCGTCTGCATCCAGTGGTACGGTGGAACAAATGTGAATTATGCCCCCCGCAGTTTCTGTTTCATATTTGAATTGCTCTGACATAGCAGTTTCTGTTTCGTAGTTGAATTGCTCTGACACAGAAAGTGTTTCTGCAGATTCTGACTCGAGGAGCTCTGGGGACTCCGATTCAGACGGGGATGATGCCCAGTCTCCCGATTAGGTGGTGCTTCTTCCTCTAACAATAGGATTTTAGTGGTTTTATTAGGTGACTGAGGTCCATTTTGGCAACGTATTTTTAGTAGCGTGGTATAGGAAATTGGATGGGTTCTTGTTCAAGTTGTTGTGAGCTATGTTCGTGTGTGCGCCTGCATTCACCTTAGGTTGTTGGTAGTAATGGATAGCTAGTTTATGTGGGTAGTTTGGCAAAAGAAGACCATTGTAAAGAAGGGAATATAATCGAAGGAAAAGAGAAAGGTAGCAATGTGTTAGCATTTAAATCATCTTCATATGTTTTTGTGCCTGCTGTCTTTGTTCTATTGCTGCATATTTTCTGTGGATCTTCGTCTGATACTTTGAATGGTAGCACTGGTATCTGCTGCAATACTAATTGATGGTAACCACAAGTGATAATCTATTATGGGTGTAGATTTTGCTCTAGTGTTAATGCTTGATGCCAAATGATGCGCATTTGTGTAGGGTAATCCATTCAACTCGCTACGGGACATACACCTTTTGGGTTGAAGGTGTTTTCCCCTATGCTGACTCCATTGTCAATGCAACCAAACCAAACATCCTTATATTCTGTCTTGACTCTTGAGCATAATTGCATGAAATGTTAACCGAAATGCATCACTTCTTTGGCCATCTAAATTTTCGAAGGGTTGATTTTCTAATTGTTTGACCTGCCATTGCTTGATTGAGAATTCGCTGATATGATGGGATGGAGTTAAAATGAGGTGATTTTCCAATTATTTGGTGATGTTCTATACAAGTATGAATTATGAATGTCTATTCTTTTGTTACCATAGTGAGTTTAATTGTCACAGATGAACTCATGAACTCGAGTTTAGGCAATCCAACTTGATATCTTTAATTGTCACAGATGAACTCATGAACTCGAGTTTAGGCAATCCAACTTTTGTTGAGATATCAAGACCATGGTTTTGGCTCTATTGCTCTTCGGTTTTGCTTTAAATTGTTCTAGGCTTGGAATTTCCCGAGTTTAGCAAGGGTGAGTGCTTGACCTTGACTTGTTTATGCAAGGTCTTATCTTACACTCTTGATTCCATGTGAACTAAGTACACGATGCTGGCATGGAATCCTTGTTTAGTTGCCAACCTTGATCGATTTGTCTCATGTTAAGTTCTTGCCATTTGAAACCTTGATCGATCCATCAGTACCAGGATTGAAAACTACCCTACTGATAAATCATGAGCAGCTGCTTTGCTGTGACGAATCTTGTTTGGGACATTTGATTGATTGATTGATTTATATTTGTTTGTTTTGTCCTCTCATGGTTGCTTTGCTTTCCCCGGCCGTGTGCTGACTTGCTAGTTGACTGGAGCACTCAACAAAATCAGGAGATTAACCAATGGGAAAAGTTTGTGTGGATGTGTGAATTTGATGGAGATGGGCAGCACTGGTTGTTGTAATGCCCGTGCCGTTTCTCGGTTTGATCCGTGAAAAGTAGTACGCGACGACTGGTCGGTGTTTTGGCTATGTATAACTTTATGTGAAAAGGATCGAGCCCTGTTGCACAATTGCGCTCGGAATGACGATTTTTGGCTCAAAAAACTTTAGAACCCCCAAAGTGAAAAGAGGTTAAAATGTGACTACGATAGCTAGGATTTCTATGTAGATATTGTCATCATGTTATAATTGGAGAAAAAAAAATGGATTTTACCATTGTGCCGACTGCGGACAGAGAAATACTGTAAGCATTCCTATACAACAGATCAACAGAAACCCGAGCGATTCTACAGGGAAATACTGATGATGGTCACCAGCAATGCTTATATGATCACCAGGTCCCCATAAAGAGGCTTGACGATTGACCAGGGTTTTACTATTCCGATAAAATCTGACCAGATTTCGCGAAATTTCAACGTTTCAACAAGGTTTCAACAAGGCTCGAAAGTTGAAACCGTTTAAAATTTCACAAAATTCCAAATTCCGCCGGGCACACAAAATCTGACCGGATTTCACGAAATTTCAACGTTTCAACGAGGCTCGAAAGTTGAAACCGTCTGAAATTTCACAAAATTCCAAATTCCGCCGGTGCCCGAAACGGAAGAGCCTGTCAGAATTGTAAACCCTACGATTGACACCCAACCGAAATCAAATCGTAAATATTAATAATATTTTTTTTCTTATCGGTAAATTTACGGATCCAATCAACCCATTTTCTAACTGACGTAACACTACCTACCCGTGACACAAGTTGCCTTGGCTATCTAACCACCGTTCAGGGAACTCCAAACAAACACAGGGATGTATCCTCTAGCAGAGCTTTGATGAAACAAAGCATAAGGCTGCGATGAAACCAAAACCGGAGGAAGCAAATACTTGATGTATAACAATCTAATAGGAATCCTTGCATTACAATAATCGCTAGATGTCCAGTACAATCACCGGAAACACACCAAAACTGCAGACAAAAATACCAGCACAGTAACTTGTTCACTGGTACAGCCATTCGGCGGCAATATAGAGTAAACCATGGGAGTAGAATTCATCGCATTTCACTACGGTTGCAGGTAGGCAGTCCTTTTTTGACAGCTGCATAAGATGTAGGCATGTAGCTCTGCAAGATCAAGCTCCATTACTCATCTCCAAAAGTTGTCTTCTTTCCTGCAAGACAAACCAAAATGCAAGTCTTAGAAACCTGAGTATCTAACTAGCATACTGATTAATTTTCAAAACATGCAACAAAACTTGATTTCCACATTAGCACAGGTGCATACCTGTACTAGCTGTACCAGCACTCTGCCTGCTCTGAAAACCGCCACGTCCGCCTCTTCTGCCACCATCTCTGCCACCACGTCCGCCTCTTCTGCCACCATCTCTACCTCCAAACCTACCACCAGATCGGCCGCCAAACCTGTCACCAGATCGGCCGCCAAATCTGTCACCAGATCGTCCACCTCTTCTCCCACCACCATCTCGGCTATCTCCTTTAGGCTTGGCTTCATCAACATACAGGTTGTAGCCACCAAGGTCAGACCCACTTAGTTCAAGTGCCTTCGAGAAGGAAGCCTGATCCTTAAAATCAATGTATGCTATCCTGCATTACTCGGCAACATTTGTACAGTACCACCATCAGTAGATGCTTCAGAAAATGTAACCAAAACAGCAAATAAACAACAATAAATGTAAATCAGAAGGGCATCAACTTAAATTAAAGGTATTTCACATGATAGAATCAAGTTCACTTATCAATTCACAAGCTGAATAGCATATAACGGTTCATGGTCATTTTCAAGGTTCAATTCAAAGTTTTACATGGAAAATGGCAACCAATAATTTGACATAACAAATTTAAGTCGACATGTTCATATAACAGGTAATGATAGCTCCATGGGTTTCATCTCTTTTAATTGAATTCACAAAATGCAAACAATAGCTGGTTAATAACATATATGTTCAATTATCCACACTCACTAATATCTTCTTTACTAGATGAACCTTCTTCCAAAAAAAACACATGCAAACTGGCACATGCAAATTAAGTTTCATCGCTAGCAAGTTTAATCAGAATGTGACAATTGTTAATGGTTTTATTTTGCAACTGACCCTTTGCTTGCACCAGTTTCACGATCCATGGGAACTGAGACTCGTGTGATCTCTCCGCATTCAGCAAAATGTCCTTCAAGAGATTCTCGGATCTGGATTTGGCAAAGACAACAATCAGAAAAAAAAAGGTGATACATAATAGGCTAACCAAAGAAATTACCTTGCTCTCCTCAAGAGATGAATCAAAACCCTTGACAAATATAGACTGGGTGGAACCTCTGTTTTGTTTCTGGAATGATCCAGTATCATTCCTATCAAATTAGAAAATTAGTTCGCACATTGTCAAAACATAAATTCAGTCAGTGTAGCTAAACCCGTTCACAAATAAAGAAGAAAAAAGGTCACCTGCTGTGAGGGGTGTATGCAACTCTTTCATGAGCCAAGTCAAGTCTCACTGGACGACCATCCAGATCACAGCCATGCAATTCAAGCGCCTGAAACAAAATAACAAATCATCATACCTAGTACTATTGCAAACATGTCACTGCTTGCTGTAGTTTAAGCAGCAGTTTTTGGTTTTTTTTTTCTGATATTGTTGCATTATACTTTTGGATGAAATAATCACAATCATCTAACTGGATCGGTATAAAATGAAGTCTCATCACACCCTTAGCTCAAGGAAATAAAAATGACAAGGACAGAAAACATGACAAGTCAAATAAAAACTTACCTTCTTAGCTTCTTCAGATGAAGCAAATTGAACATGGCCAAAGCCTCTGGAAGAGCCATCTTCATGTGTAGCCAAACGAACACTGATAACCTCACCAACTTCCTGGAAAAACTCCTTCCTGTAAACACAAGCAAGAAAGGATCAAGATTCACACCTTCTGAAATACGTCAACAAATCTTCTGCAAAAAGGCTTACACTTGGTCCTGATTTAAATTGAAAGAAAGGTTGCCCATAAAAAGGGTTGCTGACTCAGTTCCCTGACTTTGGTTACTCGCAGGAGTTTTAGGCTGCACAAATTCATCATATCAAATACATATCCTATGTTTAGAAAATGCTAAATACACAAAACTTCAAGGTGCAGGGCATACTTCATCATTTTGTGATTTGGTGGCAGCAGGCGTTTTCTGAAGAATTTACAGAAAGTAATTAATTCATACAACTTATAATGTAAATTTAAAAGAACAATCTATGTACTATAGAATCAAATTTTAAATACTAGCATGAAAACGAACCTTCTTAGGAGTTTTGGCCAATTTTTCATCCTCTTCATCACTGTCTTCTTCAGAAGACTCTTCAGAGGATTCCTCTTGGGCCTGCTTTAACATTTATAAAAAAAAATTGTTAAAAACAAGTATTTCATTGTTCAGACTGTTCAGAGGACAGTACAGTCATCCAGCAGATTCAAAACTTCGACATTACCTTTTTTTGTTGAGGTTGTTTAGGTTCATCATCAGAGCTTTCCTCAGAACTGTCATCCTCTTCATCACTGCTGCTTTCCTTCTTGGCAGCACCCTTGGGTGCAGCATCCTGTGAGGCAAAAGGGGTATCAGATAGGCATGTAAACAAAGAACTATTGGCAGGTAGGGTTGGTTTCTTAGCTTTCTCCTAAATAGTTGACAAATATAAATGGAGTTACCACTTAACAATGGAACCATATTAGACATTAGTTGTTACACTTAACAATGGAACCATATTAGACATACTAGTCCAAGGAATACCTCATCCTCAGAGTCACTTTCGGACTCAGAACCATCAGTAGAATCATCATTCTTGGCAGCTACAGCAGGGGCTTTAGAGTTTGTAGCCACATCCTGAAAAATATAATCAAATACTGTCAGCTATACCATGAAAAATATGTCCATTAACATTTACAAGGAATATAACCAACAAAGATACAAGTGAAAGTACAACTATAAAACTGCAAAGGAATTCATCCAGTCATCTCTAAGCACTCACCTCGTCCGAATCACTCTCATCTGACTCACTCTCAGAGCTGTCAGAATCATCTTTTTTCTTTTGTGCAGCCACAGAAGTTTTTTTCACTGGAGCAGCAGGTTTCTGAAGGATGAACAAAAGAACATAGAAACAATGTCAAACAAGCTAAAACAAAAGGTTGATCAGTTCCCTTTGAAATGTTGCATGTTTAATATACTGTTAAAAAGAACCACTGTAATCTAACTACCTAGCATGAGCATCACAATCATTAATATAAAACTACATAAGTGAAACATATCCAAACAGAAATGAAATGCCAACCTCGTCCTCATCCATTTCATCGCCTGAACCACTCTCAGAATCGCTGCTCGCTGGCTTGCCTTTCTTCAGACCATTATTAGCAACCAGAGCCACAGGCTTAGCATCCTTGATTGAAATATGTGAGAAATCAGCATCTCATCCGGTAAAAATAAGATTGAATCGTAACAGTGGCTCCATACCTCATCATCAGAGCTCTCATCGCTGCTCTCATCGGAAGAAGTCTCCTGCTTGACAGGCTTAGCAGTCTTCTTCACCTGGACCTTGACCTATATAACAAAGACAAGATATTTAATCTATGAAGCTCAACAGACGTTTTTCACACAAAACAAAAGCCTCACATAAAACACATTAACGAAAGCGGAATTAAGGACTAAAGTTGTATCCATTGTATGAGTAGAATAAACTAAAAACAAAAGCAATAGTTTATACCACCCATAACCTAAAACATGTCCAATCAATGAAACTACTCGAATCATTTCAAATGAAGTTACTCTCATTTACAAACTCCGAGCTCTGCATAGTAAACATTAAACTCTAAACGCAACTACGCGAATACTAGGAAAACATGGAACGGCCAAGTGAAACTACCTCCTCCTCGGACTCCGACGAGTCCTCCTCCTCAGAGCTGCTGCCGCTGCTGCTGCTCGCGGCCTTCTTGGGCGGCGGCTGCTTCTTGGCCTTCTTGGCGTCCGCCTTGGGCGCGGGGACGGCCTTGGGCGGCGCCGCCGCCGCGGCCTTCTGCTTCTTGGCGCTCACCGCCTTCTCGATCTCGTCCTCCGCCTCCCGCTTCTTGCCGCCCTTCCCCTTGGCCGGCACAGCAGCGGGCGCCACGGCCACGGCCACGGACTTCTTGCTCGCCTTCCCCATCGGTGGTGTCGAGGCGGCGGCGGCGGCGGCGGGGGTGTAGGGGGGAGGGAGGAGAGAGAGAGAAACCCTAGTTGTTGCTAGGGTTTTAGGGAGGGAGGGGAGGGGTCTCGAGGAGGAGATGGTGAAGGGAGTTTATAGTGGAGGCGCACATTAGTTTGGGCTTTTTAGGGTTTTATTACAAGTGGGCTCATATGGGCCTTGATGGTGGGGTTTTTGTTCGTTTTCATGGGCTGGCCCACTAATAAGGGGTGGAAATGGAAAGCCAGGCTTGGACTGGGAAATGAGCTCAAACATAAGCTCGGCTCGGCTCAAGCCTTCCAATTGAAGCACATCTCAATTGAGTACATATAATTTGTAATTATTAAAAAAAATAAACAAAACATCGAGAGATGTAAAACTAACACAAGTTCACATATTCAACTCTTCATAATCCACATGATAATAAATCACAAGTTGGTAAATGATAACTCTACTGGACAATAAAACAATCCACATAACTACATCACAGCTCGGCCTCGACTCATTTGGCTTTCGAACCGAGCTCATCTGGTCGTTCACAAAAGTATTCCACCAGGTACACTAAAACAGTGCGATGCAAACACTCCACTAAAAAACTTTTAAGACAAAATAATGCTTCATATAATTCATCGTTAGGATAGGAATCATGCTGGTTAGCCATATGTTAGTCGATAACGATGAACAAGATTCTACGTAAATCATGCCTAGTTAACTGAATATGAGCTACAATAAATCTCTCTTATCAAAGGGATACTTTTCGAGAACGCTTACTTTCGATCGTCCGATGGAGATCAAAATATTGAACACCCCACAACAACCAACTAGCCCTTTCTTTATGAGTACAAAGGCACATGCATGCAGTGCCCCTTCTCTTATTATCTCTCCTACATTTGCATCAATATCCATTTTATATATGACACTATATTTTCAAACTTCAAACTTTTTTTCACTTGGATCGTTTACCCAATCTATTGTCTAATTATATTGTTATGATCATTACAATTAAATCTATCCAACAAGATCACACATGATTATATTAAAATTTCAATGTTTCACATGTGAGAAGTGTATGTTTCAGTCCGAATTTAACATTGTTGCATATTTCATACTGTTATCTTGCAATCGGTTTTTTTTTAATTGTTGCACGAGGTGCTTGTTGGGATGTTTCAACAAGTATTTTGTGATATTTCACTAGTTCATTTATAAAATGTTGCATGTGGTGTTATTTAGATGTTTCATTATTTTATTTATATATGTTGCACGCTATGTAATTTAGATGTTTTAATAAGTACCATGTGATGTTTAATCAGTTATAACTCGATGTTTCATGTATTATATACCAATGTGTCAATTAGAAATGTAATTATATTTATTAGAAATATAATCATGTGAGATCTTGTTTTAAAGATTTAATTATAATAAATATAATGATGCAATTCAATAATTATAAGATATTTTTAAAAAAAATGTTTAAATTTTTGTTAAAGGTTGTTTTAGAGAAGAGATTGAATAGATGTAGCATGTTATCTTGCTTGCTGCGCTAATTATTATTTTTCCCGGAGGTGCAGTTTGTAGGATAGTAGCAGCTCATGGGCCCTCAAAACCTGCATGTGCAGATGAGAATGTGCACCGGGCGGGCGGGCGTCCGATGCTGTAGGTTTATCGGACGTTCGATCCGTAGCTGCCTCCGATACTTTTGCTTGGAAAGCTAATCACAATGGAATTTTCATGGTAAACTACGTGTACAAAACGCTGGTGTATAAGGACGTAGTACTAAGGAAATTCTTTTTGAAACCTACAGTTTCTTTGAAAATCAAGATTTTCATATAATTTCTAAAGAGGAGGGTTATCTTGATTGACTAAGGATAATTTGTCAAAAAGAATGTGGGAGGATAGTACTGCGTACTGCTTTCGAATCTTACTGAAACAATACATATCTTTTCTTTGATTACCAAATTTCTAGATCTGTGTGGAATGCAACAGGATTCAAACACCTACAGATGTTCAGTAGTTGGCTTAATGGTCTACAAACTACACTAAACTAAAATTGTTTTTTTGTGGGGGGTGGCATTATGTTGGGCTATTTGGCTTTTTACCGAAATGATGTAGCCTTCGGTGCCAATCTCAATTCCTTTTTACAGGTAATCTTTTAAAAGGATACATTGGGTTCGTCAATGGTTGTTGTTGCTTGAGAAAGAGGGTGGTAAGTTGAAGGAGAGATACAAATTGTTGGAAGTCATAGTGTTGCACTTCCCTAAACCGTTGGAACCTGGGGAAAAGAATAGATGCTTAGCTTTATGTTTTTGTTGTGTTGGTATGTTGAGGTTGATTGAATGTGTTTTGTAATGAGTGTGAGTCTTAGTGCCTGTTGTTGACAGAAAACACGAGGCCTGGAAGATCTACTTAACTCCAGTGCAGGTCCAAAACTCGTCTTCAGATGTATGAGTGTGCCAGTTGATTTGATCCTGCAATCAACAAGAAACAAAGACAAAGAAACCGTGGTTAAATCCATAAATGATAGCCGATCGGCTAGGTGCCGATGACATATCATTTATCTTTAGGCCGATGTCATATGTACATCGATCGGCAAGTATTAATAAACAAATCAGAACTAAATCTATTCGATCGGCTGTAGATATTAATGATATATAATCCTTATATCGATATATACTTAAATCAAGTGATTAGGATGGATCGGTCACCTTGCCGAGACAGTATAAATCACTTGGATCGAAATATATATTAATAATGAGATTATACATATATTCATAGCATAGCCGATCAGATAGATCTAGCATGTATCGGCTAATACTCCGATACCACTCCATACTAAGATATTAAAGCAAGTAGAATATACCAAACAAAAGCCTAATATACTTAAGGAAAAAGTACGAATTACGCCCTCGAACTATCGCGGTCGTCCGAATTACATCCATGAACCACAAAACCGGACATTCTTCACCCCAACTATACAAACCGGACGAATTACCCCCCTCGACCCAATCCGCGGTGGTTTTGGTCTACGTGGCGTACACGTGGCAGTCCAGTCAACATTCTATATTATAAAAAAATGTGGGACCCACATGTCGTACGCTCTCTCTCTCTCACTCTTCCTCTCTCTCTTCTCTCTCTCACTCTCCTCTCTTCCTCTCTCTCTCACACGGTCAGCGGCAGGCTGGGGCAACGGCTGAGGGCGGCGGCCTCGGCGCGGCGGCAGCAGCGGCGGTGGGGGCGGCGGCTGAGGGCGGCGGAGGCGCCGCCGGTGGTGGTGATGCCGCCGCGTCGCCGTTCTGCCTAGACGAGGAGGAGGGGATGGGGAGGATGGCGGCCGGAAGCGGAAGCGAGGAGGAGGGGATGGGGAGGACGGCGGCGCCCCCGCGACCAGGAAGGATGGACGACGTCGAGGCCGCCGCCCCCGCCGCCCTCAGCCGCCTCTGCGTCACCGCAGCTCCGCGCCGAGGCCGCCGCCCTCAGCCGCCGTCTAGGCCGAGCAGCGGAAGCACCACCACCGGTGGCACCTCCGCCGCCCTCAGCTGCCGCCCCCGCCGCCCTCAGCCGCCGCCTCCGCGTCATCGTCCGATGTCGCCGCGCTCGATTGTGCACTGTCGTGGTCTCCCTCGCCGATTCCTCGCACCACCACCCTCCTGGAGCTCCCTTGAACCACCCCAACCTGCCGCCTTGGCCGTCGGCCTCCCCACTAGCTCCCGCGTCGTGCCTCCCCTCCCGCCGCCGCCGAGCGCAGTCACGATCCGCCGTCGCGCCGTCGCGCTGAGGCCGCCGCCTGCCGTTGACCGTGAGAGAGAGGAAGAGTGAGGAGAGTGAGAGAGAGAAGAAGGGTGAGAGAGAGAGTGTATGTCTGTATGACAGGTGGGCCCCACTTCTTTTTAAATATAGAATGCTGACTGGACTACCACGTGTACGCCACGTAGACCAAAACCACCGTGGATTGGGTCGAGGGGGGGTAATTCGTCCGGTTTGTATAGTTGGGGGTGAAGAATGTCCGGTTTTGTGGTTCAGGGGGGTAATTCGGACGACCGCGATAGTTCAGGGGGGTAATTCGTACCTTTTCCTATACTTAAATGCAACAAGATCTTAACATAAAGGGCAGATTTAACATATCAATCAAGTATATAGGATAAAAGTAGTTAAATCGGGTAAGATCGGCTGAAACTCCGATACTACCCTAATCGATAGCCAGAAGGCAGGCTAGAGATTGAAATTCTAAGCACGACTTAATAGATCAAACTCAACTGATGCAGCATTAAGTATGAAAAGAAGTACAATATCTAGACAATCAAGCCGCTGGATGTGTCATAGAGTGGTAGATATCCTATATAATCTATGCCAACATCGTTATTTAACCTAATCGGCTGCCCTCTATTAGCAGATGTTAACCGATTATAGGTTAGATGACGATATTGTCAGAGATTATGTAAGATATATGATAACTCGATGAATTACATAAACAAGATTAGAGTATCATAAAGATGGAAGCACTAATCCCGAGAACGCAAGCCGCCATAACAAGTTTTACCTCTTGTTGAAGATCGAAACCGATGCAGCTCAACCCGAAAGCAAGAACTCGTCGAAACAAAACAAATGTAAAAAGGGTGGTGATGCGCCGAAATTGTATTGAACGTGTGTTGTTTTATTACATGGGGTTCGGGTCTATTTATACCTGAGAGTTACAAGGTATGTCCATATCGGACACGACTATTATCTCTAACAAACTCTAAGATACCATAAGTCTTTGCGGCAGACTTTTGCCAAAATATATCTCTAAGGAAATTACATAAAATATCCTAATTAATAAATATAATTGCCTTCTCAGAACTCTATCCATGCGTGGCAATCATCTTGAAGCACATCAACTCAACCCGATGTCGTACATAAGTTGTATTGTCGGAATCGGCTGTATCACTTAACCCAGTCTGACTCGGACTTAGCCGATCCCAGTCGTAGCAGATCCGGACTCCAGCCAATTATTATTCTGTTTCTGCGACAATCATTATCTTTGATTCCGCTTCGATCTAATCTCCATCTCCGATACTGATATTACCAAATTTGGTCGTTAACACCTGTTTGCTAGTATTCGAGCGAACCTCACGCAAGCTTAGAGTTTAGAGTTTATGTACTCTTGGTTGAATGTTGATTTTTGTAAATACATTTTAGGTGTAGAACCCGGATTTTAATATGTCTGATGTAAGCCTATTCATCTTTTATTCTTAGGCTTGGGAAAAATAACTGACTGATTAATCACCTTTGAAATATATCTACATATTGAATATGAACAACTAGATGGTGTCAGTATAACTAATAAAAAACCAAAATATTTGAAGATAAATTCTCCATGCTTGATCATATATTTACTCCAATTTTTCTTGTGCAGACTCGATTCAATCTCATGGACGAAAAAGAACAAACGATCAACGCACTTATAGAAACGTGAGTGTGCACATGTTTATAGGAATGCTGGTTTCTTTACCGTGTTTCGTAAAAAGAAGAAAAAGAGTAGAAGATGAATATAGGTCTTAGCTCACAAGTCACAAACAATCGTAAATAAGTTGAGAGTTTGAGACTACCACAAAAGAAAAAAAAACAACGAAATTAACTTGGAAATAATAACACTACTCCTCTGATTCGTTGACTGATCCTGACGAAGACTGATCGCTCTCCTCTGATTCGTTGACCGATGCTGACGTAGACTGATCACTCTCCTCTGAATCGTTGACCGATGCTGACGTAGACTGATCGCTCTCCTCTGATTCGTTGACCGATGCTGACGTAGGCTGATCGCTCCTGATGATCCAGTGTGGCTGTCCCAACTTCCGTTCATGCAAGCAGCCGCCGCCGTCGAGCTCGCCTTGCAGCAATGGCAGCAGCGTCGGCGGCTTGGGATTCTTGAGGTGGACCTCGCCGATCTTGTGGCTGACGACGCGGCGGTCCAGCGAGTCTCTCGTCGTGCTCCCGCGGATCACGTACACGCGGTTCCTCCGCACTGTCGCCGCCGCCTCCTCGCCGCCGTCGGCGTCGGGGTCGGGGCCGGCGACGCCGACGGTGAAGCCGTGGGCCCTGGTGACGAACGCCGCGCGGTCGCCTATGTCCGTCACCGGCGCCCACGCCGGCGGCGGCGACGGCGGCGCGCCCCTGTGCCGCGCGCGGTAGGCGTGGGTGAAGACCTTCCGGATGTCGCTGTCCGCCGCGCGGCGGCGCACCAGGAGGAGCACGTCGTCGGTGGACGCGACGAGGTAGGCGTCGTCGATGTCGTGGCGGCTCGGCGGCGGCGCGATCTCCGCGGTGGGGGCTAGCGTCTCGGCGTCGAACACCGTGGTGAGCAGCGACCGCCGCTCGAGCACGAAGAAGAAGCCGCCGCGGTGGTTGACCGTCATCGGCGAGTTGGTCCGCGACCGGTGCACCGGCTTCCACTCGCCGGCGCCGGCCTCGCAGAAGAACACCGTGTCGCCGCGCGCGACCATGACGCCGCGCGGGGACCAGTCCCACGCGAAGCAGTCGTCGGTGCCCAGCACCACCGTGCGGTTGGCGCGTGGCTCGTCGTCCGCGCACGGCGTCGGCTCCGTCTCCGAGAGTGGGATGGGCAGGTCGGGGAGCGGCGTCCGCTCGCTGGTGAACGGGTCGACGAGGTGCGACGAGTAGCGCCAGTTGAGATCCGTGACGAACACCTTCCCGCCGTACGGCGACGACACGTAGCGGCGGCGGCACGCCATCCGCAGCCGCACGTCGCCGTCGTCGCACATGCGCCCCTCGGCGAGGGAGTAAACCCTGTACCCATCCAGCGACGGGAGCGCCAGGCACGGCAGCCTCACCTCCTCATCCTTCCCCCTCGGCTCCGGCGGCCGCGCCATGGCCAGCGCGACGCCTCGCAACCACGACGACCCCTCCTCCTCCTCCGCCTTCTCCTCATCGGCGCACGTCGCCGCCTTCTCCTCCTTCTCCGCAAGCAGCCGCCGAAACGCCGCCTCGAACACCACCGCCTCCTTCTCCGCCTTCTCCTCATCGGCGAACCCCCGGGGCCAATACGGCGCGGCGAGCGGTGGCGACGGTCCATGGCGCGCTCGACTGTAACGGAGGAACGGCGTGTTCAAGGCGTCCTCCGCCTCGCCGCCGGCCCCGGCGGCCGCGTCGTCGTCCTCCTCCTCCGGCGGCGGCGCCGCCATGCCGCAGACGAACCGGTTCAACCTGCCGGAGAATCTCGACATCATCTCGGCGAAGTACGACGCGTTGATCTTCACCGAGCAACACGGATCGCTCAACATCTACTGAGGCGGCCTCTCGATCGATCTGCGTGGCGCCTTCGGATGATATCGGCGCGCGGCGGCGTGCGGCGGCGCGGCTCATCTCGGAGACGGATTTGGTTAGTTCGTCGCCGTGTCGTAACCTGACTCTTGTTGTTACTCCCGTGTTCGAATTTTAGCAGGTTTGCCATGCCCGCCGCGTCGCGCGCGCGCGCGAGAGAGAGAGAGACGGAGGAGAAGTGACGGCGTGGCCTGGCGGCTGGCCGGAGTTGTCGGAGGCGATGGGCCGATGGCCGCCGGTGAGGAGCACGACGGCGGCGCCGGAGGAAGCAGCAACGGGGCGCGCGCGGCGAGCTCAGGCGAGGGCGACGGTGATGGATTTTCGTGTGCGAATAGGATCGTTTTTTTTTTCCTTTTTCCTTTTTGCTTTCTTCGGTTCAGGTGGTGTTTGGATGCAGTTTACTTCCCTTTATATCGGATGTTCGATGCTAATTTAGAGTATTAACTTACAAAACTAATTATATAAATGAGAGCTGATTCATAAGATATTTTTTTAAACCTAATTAATCCATAATTAGAGAATATTTACTGTAGCATCACATAGGCTAATCATGGATTAATTAGGCTCACTAGATTCGTCTCGCGAATTAGTCCAGGGTTATGGAAAAGGTTTTGTCAGTAGTCTACGTTTAATACTTCTAATTAGTGTCAAACATCCGATGTGTTAGTACTAAAAAGTTTTAGTCCCATCCAAACACCCCCTCGGTTTTGCTATTTCACTTGTGATAGATTGTGCTTCTATTTTTTTTAAAATTTTTGTTGATGAAATCTTCCATCAAGATTCGTAATTTTGATACTTTACATATATACTACATCCGTTCAAAATAAGTATAGTCGTAGGTATCTATGTCCAACGTTTAACCGTCCATCTTATTTGAAAAATTTATAAAAAAAATTAAAAGAAAATTAGTTACACATAAAATACTATTCATGTTTTATCATCTAATCACAATAAAATACTACTAATGAAAGTTTTTCAAATAAAACGGATGGTTAAATGTTGGAGAGTGAAACTACATTTATTTTGGGACGGAGGGAGTACTTAGTTGTATACCACTTACACTCAATTACAATACATCAAAATTAATTTTATCAATAATATTTTATCTAGATTTACGATTGTCGACATGTTTGTCTCTTTTTTATTTTACTTAAAATGGGCTATATCCATGATTGAAAATTCTGGAATATTCAAATTAATAGATATTTTTTTGAAAAAATACGAATTACCCCTAAACTATTATTGCAGTACGAATTACCTCCCTCAATTTAAAAACTAGACATTTTTCACTCTCAACTTTTCATACAGGACGAATTACCACATCACCAACTCCGAAACAGTTTTGATCCTACGTGACGCACACGTGACAATCTAGTTCGCATAAAAAAATAAAAATGATTGGGCTCACTTGTCAGTTCCGCATGAGAGCCCTACCCTTTTTTATATTTTTTTTATGCTAGACTGCCTCGTAGGAGCAAAACGGTTTAGAGTTATATAGTAGTAATTCGTCCGATATAAAAAGTTGATGGTGAAAAATATCTGAGTTTTGAGTTTTCAAGAAAATTCTACCGCCACAATAACTCAGGGAAATTCGGACTTCACTTTTTTTTTCTTTCCGATGCTGAATCCAGTTGGGACGAGAATAACCTTGTTGTGGGCCCCACCACCACGGGTCCACAATAGTCCACTCCCCTTCTCGAAACGCATCTCGCCGGCCGGCGGCGGCGCGCGCGCAGCACCGGCGACCTCCCGGACGGCCGCGGCCGCCATGCTGCTGCCGAGGCGTCTTCCTCTTCTTGCTGGTCTCCTGCGCTCGGCCTCCTCCGTTGCCTCCTCCCTTCCTCCAAACCCAAAGGTGAGGGGAGATGACTAGATGAGGGGCATGACATTTCTGATTCCCCCCCGCCGTGCTAGCCGCTGAATGCGATAATTTTGCTGCAGCAGCTAACATTTTTTGGGCAGTTTAGGCTTACAATGGCGTCGAATCCTCAATTGCTTACTACTTGCTCAAATTAACCCAGATGTATGCCGTATGCGGCATCGGAGTACATTGTTTGTAGCGTGGAAGTTGATTAGATTTGTTTGTGTAATGCTTTGACATCACGTTCTTGCTTGCTTCACAGAATGTCTCAGGTAGAGAAGGGTTTCTATGGAGTTCATGTTATTTTCACAGCACAAGGCATCAGACATCCAGAGAAGGGGAGCAGACGGCTAAGGTACAGATAAGCCATGTGATTTAGGTGTTCTATTCTTAAGCAGGAAATTAGAGGCTGTAATCTTGTTAAAACACATATTATGAAGATATAAAAACTTAGGATAT
This sequence comes from Oryza meridionalis, assembly GCA_000338895.3. Classification (NCBI taxonomy): domain Eukaryota; kingdom Viridiplantae; phylum Streptophyta; class Magnoliopsida; order Poales; family Poaceae; genus Oryza; species Oryza meridionalis. The sequence continues at coordinate 5,352,916 of CM002531.2, forward strand.
TTATTCTGCCAATATAACCATAATTTTCTGTTGTCTGGATCTGATGTCCTGGCATAATCTTTTATTTTTTCTGTATAGTAGGAGCTGCTAGACCCCTTTGCACTGATTAAAGATGAAGTATATGAAATCTCAAATAGATTACGCTCAATGGTGGTAGCTGAGGTGAATACTCTAACTACAAGTTTATACTGTGAGATGCTATATAAATGTATGATGGCACGAATCCTTCACCATTTGTCTTTGTATCTCCTTATGTGAAGAGATTATCGTTGTATCTATGAAATACATCATGACCAGGTACCGGAACTGACGTTAGCAGCTGGGTACTTCTTCAGAGCTGGAGCTGAAGGGAAAAGAACTTGCCCCACTGTAAGGACAGACTTTAAGGGTGTAATTGAATATCTTGTCATTGTGCTGTAGACGCAAGATACTTATAATATGCATACATGCTCAAAATTTACTCCTGCCAATTTCATCATTTGAAGCTCTTGGTCATTGATGTGTCAGGTTCTACTATTGATGGCTTCATCTATAAGCATGGACATGGCTGACCCAGTTGTTGGTTCAAAGAATGAGAATCGTGAGAGATATATGCGTCTCGCTGAGATAACTGAACTGATTCATGTATAAGTCCAACCTAGCTGTTTCATTTTTTTTACCCCTTCCAGAATTATTTATATCAATGACTTATCTCCTACCTGGCACCTTAGGTAACAAGCCTTATCCATGATGATGTCTTGGATGATGCTAATACCAGGCGTGGCATGGACTCACTGAACTGTGTTACGGGAAAGAAGGTAATATAACAATGTGTTTATAACAAGCATAGTTGATGTCTTGTGATATCTGCAACAAGGAAAAGGCAGTTTGACAATATAATCTAATGCTTGTAAGCTTGTTTATATCTTGATTATTGAGCTGCTGGATTTCAGTTTGATAGAACATATGCTGTTAAATAGCACTGATTGAACTACTTTATTTTCACTATTTAGTAGTTCTCACAAGCCAATTATCATCAATCTCTTTTACTCCTCAATGTGCAGGCATGCCCATCTGTTCTATTTTCTGCTTCACACTATCAAATCTGTCCTCTTTATGTTTGGACACACCTCTTTGTTCAGCACATCTTGATCGCATTTTGATGTATCTAGCTTCCATTTACACAATATGTACCAACTAATTAGTGAATCGATGCTCTCTTGCAGCTTGCAGTGCTGGCTGGTGATTTTCTACTCTCCAAGGCATTTTCTACTGCTGCGGTGTCTCTTGACAATACTGAGGTATGACTGTTTATCCTTTGTTTGTTAGTGCAATAATCATGTCCCTTCCTTATTTTATTCTGTTGTCAATTTTGGTACCTAGGATGAAGTGAAGTATACATGTTGATAAATTAAAAAAAAACAGAGAACCAATTTGTTTTAATTTTGGTGTGTCAGCTGCCATGACGCCTTGCATTGTTCTCCATTTCTCGCAACATCAGATTTTATCAGTTGCATTCCAGCATGGACCTTTTGCAGGGCCATGACATCAAGGTTATCCCATTTTTTTCTCTGCAGGTTATATTGTTGCTAGCAACAGCCATAAATAACCTTGTAACTGGTGAGTTTATGCAGATGAGAATAACTCGAACGCAACGCTGCAGGTGCGTCCAATTCATTTATCACTTTTATTGGCATTTAGGCTATTCCTGGGTAATGGGACTTTTCCTAGTGATAGAGCGCACAAAGAGCTTGAGTGAAAAAAAAGTACTAACTTCATTGTGATACAATTTATATGTGCTCCACAAGTGAGCAATACTACTTATACCATTCATATTTTAAATAGGTCACTTGTGATAAAGTATCAGCTTAAAAACCTGAGGTAGTATTGTTCTAGATAAAAGGGAATAAGGGACAGGAAGAAATTAAAATCAAGTTAGGGTAATCAACTGCATGGCAATCCAACATTTCTCTCTCTCTCTCCCTCTCTCTCTCTCTCTCTCTCTCTCTCTCTCTCTCTCGGTGGCTCTTGCTGAATGCATATGCAGCATGGATTACTGCATATGCAGTAATCTCTCTCTCAACTTTATTTAACAATTGCTGAATGCATATGCAGCATGGATTACTATTTGCAGAAGTCATATTACAAGACAGCTGCACTGATTTCAAACAGTTGCAAAGCTGTTGCAGTTCTTGCTGGCCAAACAGCTGAAGTTGCGATACTTGCTTATCAGTATGGCAAACACTTGGTTTGTTATATATATATCCACTCATTATCTGTTTGTTCTTCTGCCAACCATGAATACTGACAACAACTGATGACCTATTTCTGCAATCTCCTGTCAGGGTATAGCTTATCAGTTGATCGATGACATACTCGATTTCACAGGGACATCAGCTTCACTAGGCAAAGGCTCCTTGTCTGATATCCATCAAGTATTATCATCACTCTCGGCCATTATCATATCAAATTCTTACATTACTATTATTGACTGACAATTCCATGTTATTATGTTATGACTAGTGATCTGGTTTTGAGGTTTCTTTGTTGGGTGTACATCAAAACACTGATTTAATTAGGACAGAAGTGTGATATTCAAGGAATAATAAGTGCCTTATCTGAGCAGGGAATAGTGACGGCTCCCATATTGTTTGCAATGGAAGAGTACCCGCAATTGCGCGAAATTGTAGAACAGGGTTTTGATGATCCTTCAAATGTAGACGCAGTTAGTACCGAAACTTTATTTCATTCTTCTTTCTAGTATGGTTCAAAACTATTTGAGTTGTTAAATGCTCTACAGTTAACTAATTTAGAGGGGCTCATTTTATTTTCGCAGGCACTTGAATACCTTGCCAGAAGTCAGGGAATTGAGAGGACAAGGTTACTTGCTGCTGAACATGCCAAAATGGCAGCAGACGCAATCGATGCTCTTCCTGAAAGCAAGGATGGATCTGTGCTGATCTCAAGACAGGCACTCAAAGATCTTACAGAAAAGCTCATCAAGAGAACAAAGTGAAGCAAATATATTTATAATCGATGAGAAGTGCCATTGGGCAGCAGAATCCTTAAAAGATCTCATCATGTCCTTCTTTGTCAAATCATTACAGCTGAAACCTGCAAGCTAAGCTTTGGATGCATGTTCTACTTCTCCATGTTTTAATGGGTCAGTTTTTAATGGGCTGAGTCCATCAGTTCTTTAGGTCTTTAATGGGCTGAATTATTTCACACGCTAAATTGATTTGCTTGTTTGGCATTTGAACAGGCTGAGTTGTCTTACTTGTTACTCCCTCCGGTTTCATTTTAATTGACGCTTTGGACAATGACACGCCCTACAAGATATACCTTTGACCTTATTTTTCTATTATAATATATACAATAAATAAATGCATGTTTACTTTTATTATAGTGTTTTGAAAGACAAATCTATATGTGTTTTTCTAGTTTCTTTAAACTTAATATTTTTAAAGTTATTGATGGTCAAAGTTATAAAAGTTTAATCTCAACCTTGTCCAAAACGTCAATTAATATAGAACTAGAGGGAGTAGGTCTTTAACGGGCTGAATTTGTTCCTTTTCAGGCCGTTCGACGGCCTGATTTTTCTTACTGGGCCTAGTTCATTTGCGAACGGAATAAGTTCACGGGAGGTCCGTCAACTTAACAGAAGAGATTTTTTAAGGTCCCTTAACCACAAAATCATAAATGTGTACTCCTAAACTTACACAAACCGCGCTCGCCGATTCCGCCCGCCGCCGGCCCGAAGAAGGAAAGAGAGAAGAGAGAAAAGAGGAGGAGAAGAAAAAAATATGTGTAGTTGACAAGTGGGCCCCACGTATTTTTTTAATTTTTTTTCTGACTAGAATGCCACGTCAGTGAAACCACCCATATATACTGCCATAGGAGCTTGTGTGCACGGTTTGTGTAAGTTTAGGGGTATACATTTCTGGTTTTATGGTTAAGGGATCTTAAAAAATCTCGCTGTTAAGTTGAGGGACCTCCTGTGAACTTATTCCTTTCCAAATAGGATTCCTTTAACAAGCTGGATTTTTTACTGGTTGGACCTTTAATGGGCTAATTTAATTTCCTTTTGTGCTTTCATGGGCTGATTTTTATTTCTTTCTAGGCTTGATTGTTTGTTGGAAAAAGTACATCAGAGGTCCCTCATCTTATCACCGAATTACAAAATCATCCCTCAATCGAAAACCAGATATATGTCATCCCTTAACTTACAAAACCAGGTTACTATTGGTCCTTAGACAGTATTGGCCCCGGTTTTACCCAACGTGGCGATTGAGTCAGCATGGGACCTATATGGGGCCCACATGTCAGTGAACCACATGCTCTTCCCCTTTCCCCTTCTCCCCTCTCTTCCTCCATCTCTTTCCAGTGCACAAACACGACCAACGGGAGGCGAGCGGTGTCGGCCGGCTAGCGAGCTCGAGCGTCGGCGGGTGGGCAGCAGCGGCAACGCCACTAGGCAGCGAAAGGCTATGGCAAGGCTACTGGTCGGTGGCGGATGGGCAGCCGCGGCAGCCCCGCTGGTCAGCGGCTTGAGGTGAAGCCTTCCACGCCGCCTACATCTTCTTCCTATTTCTCTTTTTCGAACGGTCAGGCCGTTGCCGACGTTTTATATAAAGAAGAAGGTGTCTCATTTTAAGGAGAAAACGAGACCAAACCTTACAATGCATAGTTAATTAGGGGAAACTGGGCGAAAACCACAACACTCTAACCTAAGCTACCAACACCATGAAAAAAGAAAAAAAAATGGCGCAGCCCAAAACAACCATCGATAAAGAGCTTGTTGTAAGCGACACAAAGGCTTCGACTTCTCGAGGCAAGTGTTATCGTTGCCGAGCTTGTCACCTAGCGACACAGCAACTCCGACTCTATAGCTATCACATCATCGTTGCCAAAGGCATAACAGAAAACGAGCAAAACACTGATTGTCCACTTTGAACATCAGCCCAAGCCACCAAAGCACCACTTCTTGTACACAGCTAACACCAACACCCCTCGAAAACTGCAACGTGTTATCGTTGCCAAGCTTCATCGCACCCCAACAAAGTAGCTCTGACTTCACCTAGAAGAAAACGAAGGAAGTTGGACACTCGCCACACCTAAGAGCGGGACACAGGAGACGAAGGCCTCGCCGAATAGCTAGGCTTACAGAGCTTCGACGCGGGGGGTCCATGAACGACCATCCTCGCATGGGAAAGTTTCTTGGTAATGAGGGAGACACCATAACGACGCCTCCAAGGAGGGGAACGACGCCTAATGGCGCCACCGTTGTCTGGCCAGCCAGAGGCCAGCCAAGGCTTTCGCCAGCGTCATCCAAACCACACAACCCACCCGCACAACGTACGTTGCTAGACCACCACATCGTCCCTCTAGCCGCGAAGCCTAGCCCACCGCGCACCCGAGTGTTGCCAAGCCGCCGCCAACTGCCGCACTGCACAGATCCGGCTAAGGCGGCCATGGATCGGACGTCGAAGCACGACTAGCCATTGTCATCGCGAGCACCCACACTCCATTGCGTAGTTGCCACTGTCGCCACAAGCACCCGCAGCCCCGCTGCGCCGTCGCCAACTGCCTCCTGCAGCCGCCGGTGGGCACAGCCGGTGACCACCACTGTCTCTGCGCCGACGAGGTCCTCCCGCAACCGCCGGTGGGTGCACACACCCCCGTCTCCGTCGCAGCACCAGGACCCCGCCTCCGTCACACGCGCCCGGCTCCCTCTCCCGTCGCCGGTCTCCCACAGCCGTCCCTACGCTGGCGAGGTCACGCCGGCCCCCACCTTGCCTTGGCAGCTCGCCGTCGTCATCCAGCTGGGAGGGCGGTGGATCTGGCCAAGGGGCGCCGGATCCGGCCGCCCCCATCATCGGGCCGAGGGCCGCCGCCGCCTCGCGTCTCCCGGCCCCTCCAAGAACGTCGTCGCGGTCTTTCCGGCGCGCGGTCGACCTCCACCCCGCGCGCCGCCAGCCTCCTCCGAGCGCACTCCGACCACCTCCGCTTGGATCCACCGGCTGGGACGCCGGATCCGACCATGAGGGTGCCGGATCTGTCTGTCGGGTCTTGAAACTAATGATTCGGTAACCGACATGTTTAGACTGTATCAAGCCCTGGATTATTAAATTGATACATGTTCAACAATCTGGATCTTCATTGCATACGTTTGAATAAGGCTCCAAAGGGGATATTATTACAAATTGTATGGGTATTTACAAACTTGTGGCTAACTAATACAACAGAAGCTATAGAATGACTTAACTCTAATGTTTGGCTATAGACTTAAACCATCTATCTAATCTAGACTTAAGAATTAGGTTGAAATGAAACTAACTTATGTGATTGAACTCCCAGCTTCGATAAGAACTCCAAAATGACTCTGAAAAAGAGGGGTTGAAGCAAGAGTGAGTACAACGTACTCAGCAAGCTATTATATTCAATAATGAATGCATGAAATGGTAATATCTGAGTAGAGCTAGGTTTACTTGCAGAAAGCAAAGAATATAGAGGAAGAAAGCCTAGAATGTTTTAAATGCAATAGTATTTAATAAAGTTTGGAATTAAGTTTCTAACCAAATACCATATGAGTCCCAATGCTCAAATCCATGAGCACGGCTATTCGAATAGATTCATTTATACTTTACTGCAGTAAATGTACGCTTTACCTGCAATCCATGACGTGCCAAACACATTAGCCTTGTCATGGCAAAGCTTTTCGGTTACTAACATCAGTGGTACCTGTTCCATGAACGCTAGTCCCCATATGCTCTGAACGTAACGATATCAGCAGCGAGAGGAGTTCTGGCATTCCCGAGGTCTTTAGAGAGAACTGATTGTATGACACCATGTCATCGCAATCAGGGTTCACAAACAAGTTGACATCAATAAATCTCATATATTTACCTGCGCCTCGGTAAATATCACAATCGCCCTGCTCAGCGTAAATTTGCCTCCTACGCGAGGACTTAAAATAGAACCACTGTACAGAGGTACCATGTTTGCTAGATAACTTAATTAGCTAGGTCTATGCCCATACGAGAATTGCGGTCGTACTCGTATGTTCTTCACATGTACTTGGCAATTTTATGTCGGTTGGAATAGTACTAGCCACCCGGAAATCAACCATTTCTACCGTACTGTTCCAATCTAAGTTCATTATATTTTATGCAGTCTAACTAGGCATGGCTAAGCAAAATCTAGCATATATCTGGTTTGCTATATATTCAGGTTATGCATTCAAAATCATGTATGGCTAATGCACAAGATACTGGAGATATAGAATATAGGATTATTATGCTCAAAGGGGAGGAATAATAACTTGCCTTGCTCCAACGCAAATAAATCTGAGATAAGCAACCTGATTATCCGATCCTTGAAATACCACAGGTTGCCATTCAAAATATAATAGACTCTACTACAGAAGAGGAAGAACCAAATTCAATAAAAGCCATAAAATAGCAAGAAAGAGATAAACGGTTAGGAGGGTTAAGATTTAGGGTATAGCCTATCTCTTTTATAGGGTATATGGATTACTGGGATGATATTTTATGTGTGGGTTATAAAAAGTTGGCAGCTGGGGTGGAGAGGGAATTAAGCGGCTAAGATCACCTATATTTTATGTGCAGACTTTGATTAGTTGGTGGATAGGGAGTATAGTGGATAATTGAATTGGTTGAGCAGATATGTGACTGGTATTGGCTGATAGTAGGTTTGGGTAAGATTATACCTAGGGTTTGGTTATATTTAGGCCGATTGAGGAGTAGGGCAATATATCGGCCAGGCTCTATATTTTATGTATATGTTCTGGTAGACAGAAAGTAGGTGGCGGAGAGTATGGTGGATAGGTGGTATTGTAGAGGGTATGGAATTTGGATGACAATTGGGATTTGACTAGCAAGGTATTGGCTATGGTTTGGTTGTTTGCTAGTCGTTGCTAGAGTTGGCAGCATAATGACTAGATTTAGTGTCTTCTCTAGCCGGCGTCAGCAGACATCATATCGGCTAGAGGGAATAGGAAGTGGGTGCACGTTTAGTAGGGCGGAAGTGTTACTCCGACAACCGTGGGTGGCGGCGGAGTGGCTAGGATCACATAGAGCCCGAGAGCTAACTGTGTGGTGTGCTGTGGAGGTCGATGGAATAGTGAAGCTCCAACCGCTATACGCATCGAGGCGTGGGGTGCCAGGAGCAGCACTTCAACCTTGGGTTTGGTTTATGCCGGGCTTTACAACCAACGGTTTGACGTCGGGGATAGTAAACCGCGAACGTCCCCATGGAAGGCGTAAAGTTCCAACCGGCGGCTTTTTAGTGACTAAAGGGTATTTTGAAATAAAAGGAGATATTTGAAAAGCAAATGACATTTAAATAACTTAAGGAAATCCAAATAAAATATTGAAATAGCAAATTTGGTATCAAAATGTAGATTTTGAATTTAGATGAATTTAGGTCCAAGTTTCATCGGAATCGGATCTATGGTTTAGGAGATATGGGCTTCTAAAAATTAGATTTGAATTAAATCTAGAAAATACGAAATTGTACTGTGGTGGGGCCCACCTGTCAGTCCGTTCTCCTTTTCTTTTTCTTTTCTCTTTCTCTCTCCTCCTCCCGTCTTCTTCTTCCTTCCTTCTTCTTTCTTCCGAGAACACAGAGGAGAGGGAGAGGATGGGCGCCGGTGCTCCGGTGGTTGGAAGACGGCGACGCCGGTGGTAACACGCGTTCCCGAGTAACGCGCACTCAGGGAGGGTGGTTTCCTGCAAAGGGGGTTAGGGAGGAGACCGGAACGGCGGCGGCAAAGCTTGCTCCGGCCGGTAAAAGAAGTGGCTATAGTAGCTTATAGGATGGCTAAGGGAGAGGGGAAACTAGAAAAATGGGTTCACCTCAATGAGGCAAGGCTGGTGGTGTAAGGGAACTGGAAGAGGAGCTATGGAGGAGGAGATCGATTGGTGGCGGCCATGGCCGGACATGGCCAAGAGAGAGACAGAAGAAGAACTCGAGCTTGAGTTGTGTGGAGGGAAGAGGGAGTTCGTCGGCTATTTATAGGCGAAGAGAGGCGGTGGATGGAGGCGGTTTCGGAGGAGAAGGAGAAGAGGAACACGGCGCATCGGCATGGATGAGGAGAAGTCGGCGCCGGCTCTGTCTCCGATTGGCCGACTATGTCGGATTGACGTAGCGGCTGAGATTGGGATGGTGACGTGCGACTAGCGTCGGTGGCTTTGCTTAGCGGCGACGGCAAGGTAGCATGCGAAGCTACGGCAACGGCGGCGGCGGGATGTGCGTGTGCCACGCGCACCTATGGCGCACGGCGGCAGCGGAGTGCACGGCACGGCGATGGTGGTGCGGCTGGAAGTTGGATGGGCTGGTTTGGGCCGAGAAGGGGGATGGGCTGAAGGGAGAGAGAAGGGGATTTCAGCCCAATAACAAAAGGAAGAAGTCTAATTTGAATAGTTGATTTGGATAGCTGCAAAGAATTTGAATAGGAAGTTTTGGAAGGAAATTTGGCAAAGGAGGGATTTTCCAATTTATTTGAGTGCAATGTGTTGGTAACTTTTTTGACAAGTCGACAAGCACGATCGTAACACTTAAACGCCTTGCGGTGATATGGAGTCGCCAACCACCTCGATCTAGCCAAAGGGCCAAATCAAGATGGATTTTGTAGAAAGAAAAGCTAAACCGGCTAGCGGAGCCGATTTAGAGATCAAAATCAGCCTCTAGGCCAATTTAGATCGATATGAGGATAACTACCCGTCTCGTGGGCAAAACGGAAGGTTTTCAGGACAAACCTACAAAGAGGTGTCGCACTCTCGCAGCGACGGCGGACGGTTTATGGCGCAAACCGACAAAGATGGATTAAAACTAGGGTAAAATAGAAAACATAGTAAAAGAACGTTTCAAGTAGATTGTATTCGCGGGTTTTACAATGAACCGGCCTTGTCCCTTAAATAGGGGTTGGTCTTGCCCTCTACAGGCCCTTCTCTACGTCCAACTCGGGATAGAAACCAAAGGAAACACGAAACATGCCTTCCCGAGCAAGGAAACCCGAAACCCGACGAAAACAGACTCGGACTCGGACCCTGCCGGTCTGACCGCCCACATACCTGCGGTCAGATCGGCCCTACTAGCCGGTCAGACCGCCCATATACCTGCGGTCTGACCGGCCCTGTGAAGGAAACCCGGCACTTTCCAAACTTTGGCAATTTTCCTCTATTTCGTCCATAGGTGCCAAATTTGGGTGTAAACACATGCCCCCCTGCCTTTTTGATGAACATTGTGAATCTAAAAGCATAGAACATGTTATCTTAGGGCGATAATCCAATTACCGGCCATAGGACTTCCTAAGCATCTTGCCAAATGCTTGGGAAGTATTTCTTCAAGTATTTCCCATTAATTGCTCTCTGAAAACACCATCTTGAAGTGTCTTCATCTCCTTCAAAGTCTTCAAATGCTTGTCGATGACGTCTTCAAAATTGCTTCCCATCAAGGTCTTGTAATCTTCAACCGACAAGTCGTCTTGCTTGAAATACCGAAGAGAGCCAAGATTTACCTCAACTGGCAAAACGGCAATTTCAACAATGTTTTATTACTCGACTCAGCTTATCCATTAGCCTCCGCACAAGTAATATTCTCGAGCGGCACGGCTTTGGCCCACTTAGTGAAGTAATCCATTGCAACTAGCACGAACTAATGCCCCTTTGATGACGAAGGATAAATTTGACCAATGAAATCCAAAGCCCAACCTCGGAACGGCCATAGTTTAATGATAGCGTTCAACACAGCGGTAGGCGCTAATTGAACATTGCCGATCCGTTAACAAGCTTCACTCCCTCTATAGTATTTGAAACAATCATCAATTATTTTCGGCCAATGAAACCCCACTCTCCTAAGCAACCAATTTATCTTACGGGCCGATTGATGAATTTCACAAATCCCTTCATGTACTACTCTCCTAGCAACTTTAGATTGATCATTATCTAAGTAATACTCCATCTATTTTTCGGCGATATAATATTTGAGCGCTTGCCACAGAATCTTCCGATCAACCTTAAGTGTAGGATCTTCCAAATATCTAATCAAAGGAATTCTGCAAGCTATTTCTAACTCATGGGCACAAATATCCGAATTCACAATTAATTCGGCCTTTTAATCAATTGTAGCGTGCCCCCCAGCCTCCTGTCTGGGATTGGTCAGACCGGCCATGCAATGCCAGTCAGACTGCCATGTCTGCCCGGTCAGACCGGCCATGCAGAGCCGGTCAGACCGCGGGTACCACCGGTCAGACCGGCCGTGCAATGCCGGTCAGACCACCCCTGGTCTATGACTTTGCCAATTTCGTCCAAACTTTTGAAATCAAGCATCGGCCTTTAGTATATAACTTTTCTTCACATAATAGCCAGATGCTTGGTGTATCAAATTATTGGACCAAAATTCCTTCTCTCTAGACATATAAAAATTATAACATTCAACTAATATGTCTAGATGAATAGTAATTCAATTGGCTTTTGAAACAATAATCATGATGACATCAAAACACTTAGCCAATTGAAGCATAATCAATAATGAATCACCAAAGTCATATGTGTCGCATGTATAGATTCCAATAAACTACAAATGTAAGTAATCGGTTTGAGGATGTATGCAAAATATTAACAATGCCAATGTTCCTAAATAAAATAACTCTAGAACAAATCATCACATTGACCATTGATATTAGCTGAATTACTAATAAGCAAAACTTTCATGGTGCAATAAATATGAAATCTATATCTTATATGGTGATCCATAAAAACACATACGATTTGGCTTTAAACAAATATTAAAGACCCATGAGCCAAATCATACTTCAAATAAATTATATGCCAACCTACCAATTCTATTACCTAGAACTGGCATTTGCAACATGTATGTGTAATATCAATTTAGTAAGCAAACACATGTGCTAGATAGTAAGCAATGTTCTAACATGGCATAGGCATATAATATGATGATGAACACAATAAACCCATACCTTGCCTTAGCATCCAACAAACGGCGGCTCAAAGATGTGATGTCGTATCCATCGCCGTTCATCTTCTCTTGGTTCCTTCATGAGCATATTAATGTCTTGCCCCCCGAGCAAAATCGGCTTTCTAGATTGCGCGATTTCGAAGGCAAGATGGATACCGCACTAACACCCATAGCATCATGTGGAGGAGACTTATCTCTAATGACCGATGATTCTTCTCTCATCAAATTGCATCCATCACTACTCCGTGAAATCACCGATCTTTTAACTTTTACTTCTTTAGGTCTCCACACTCGCTTAGGTGTCGTTCGAAGCTCTAAATTGTTACATGTTTTGCTCTCCACATCTTTGGCCTCCTTTTCTTTTTGACCTATGGCTCGAAGACGCTGTAGCCTCCTCTTTTGAGAGCGAGATAAGCCAGAAGGTATCCACTTCAGCTGTGGTTGTTTTCCAGGAGCTAAGCAATGATTCTTCATATTTTTGGTCGAAGTGGAAGCTCCTGTGTTGCTCTCAATTTTCTCACTCTTCTCCAATGCCCCCCGGTCAGATCGGCCTCTAGGCCAGGTCAGACCGGCTGCAAGCCGTCGGTCAGACCGGCCAGGAGGGTCGGTCAGACCGGCCGTTGTCTGGCGGTTAGACCGGCTAGCTGGCTCGGTCAGACCGCCGATGTCGACAGCAACAGCGTCGGCTTCAGTCTTCTCTGCTTGTATAGTTTTCGTCGCATCTTCAGTAGGTACTTGAACATCTTGAGATTTCTCCTTGATAGCAACGACCTCCGGAGCTTTGGCTTCTTTTCTCACCCACACCTTCTTCACCTTTTTCACCTTTGATCCACTGGACCGATTCTTTTGTGGGAAACGGTCTTGTCTTGAGTTAGAATGACTTGATACCGTCCTAGGTGATTGCTTCCATCCTTGATGACACGGCATAGGTGGTTGAGGCATCCATGGCATATAATACATAAAAGGATAACCATATAGTGACATTGGATATGGATACCATGGCATCACAATCGGAGGTTTGCATGGAGTTGGTATAGTTGATGGCTCCGATTGCTTTGATGTTTGACCAAATCTCTCCCTACGAAATGATCTTGGTCTTTTTGAATCACTAGTTTGATTATCAAATCGTTGACCGGCTAATCCTTTCTCGTACTTAGCCATAAGCATCTCAAAAGTGAGCTTCGGCTTTTTAGTCTTTTGGGAACTAGATGACTCATCCTTTGCAACTTTATGACCTTCGGCCTTCGCATTTTTGATCCTATTCTTGGGCCGAGGATCCCCAATAATAATACTTTTCTCTTTCTTTTTGTCAACATCAATAGAACTAACAGTGAGAGGATCACTAACAATTCCGGTCTTAGGCATAGATGTAACCGAAATAGTTTCACAAGTGACCGACGAAGTATCAATCGGTCTTTGCTCCATCAAGCTTGTATCTTTAAAATAATCATGAAACTCATGCTCCATTTGTGACCATGTAGAAATCGAACTAGGAGCAAGCAAACTATACCATGTAGATGCAAAGTTTGACAAAGAAAGGGGAAACAACTTCAACTTAAGCAAATCATCGCTACCGGCCTTACCACATTGATCAATAAAGCGGCCGATATGCTCCATTGTAGTCATAGCATTCTCACCTGTGAATTTCGTGAAGTTGGGCACCTCAAATCCTTGCGGGTATGGGACCGAATCTACATGTTCAGGATACGGCCTTTGATATGTATGCATAACTATTTTAGATTCTATCTCACTACTATCCCGCAAGACATTATCATTATTTTTTCCAACATCCACATGGCCGATTTGTGATTCGGTCTTAGGTGATAATGCTATTTCACTTTCACTTATGATGCAATCCGAACCATCATTTAGTTCGGCTATATCTTCAATGATGCTATTCTCTAAGCTAGCAACACAATCCGAACCATTACTTGGTTCGGCTATTCCATCATTGTCTAAACTAGTAACACAATCCGAACCAACACTTGGTTCGGCTATAATTGATATGGCATCATTACACAAATTATTAACACAATCCGAACCGTCGCTTGGTTCGGCTACACATGATATTGCACTATCATCTAAACTAGCATGTAAGCTATTGTTATCCACTCGGCTTTCCTGAGCCAGAGCTTCATTCAACACATGATCAACATCAAGAAATATCTGGCCATTCAATCTCTCTTTAATAGAATCAAGCAATCCATCATATGCAATGTTGGCCAAATCTTTGTCAGTTATTTTCAAACTAAAACATCGGTTTTTAACATCCCTAAACCTTTCAATATAATCAGCAACAGATTCATTGTATTTATGCCTAACCGATGTTAAATCAGACAACTTAAGCTCAGTTTCATTAGTGTGAAAATAATCATGAAATTTTTGTTCTAATTGAGCCCAAGTAGAAATAGAATTTGCCGGTAAAGAAGTAAACCATGTAAAAGCATTGCCGGATAAAGATAAAGAAAACAAGCGCAATTTAAAAGTATCACTATTAGCCTCACCACATTGCGCTAAAAATTGACCTACATGTTCCCATGTGGTCTTACCATCCTCACCACTAAACTTGGCAAATTCGGGAACTCTATAATTTCGAGGAAACGGCACATTATCATAATAATCAGGATATGGCTTTTTGTAAGCTCTAGCACGATTCCTAGTTTCAATCCCGAATCTATTCCTCATAATATCACTAATCATATCCTCCATGTTATTAGGCCCTTGTCGATTTGGCGGTGGGTTTGGTGGCCTAATAGGTTGTGTTTGTGGCGCAATATGATTATATTGGCCTTGTCTAGTATCGGGAGGATATCCCCTAGAAACATCATTATAAGCATTAGGAATATGTGGGGGAACTTGAGGATTAGTGGTGGCAGTAGATACAGGAGGATCAAATGTTCTAAAGTGGTACAAATAACTAGCATTAGTCATTGGATCTATACCCTGTATCGGGACAATTGCGCCGGTCTGACCGGCCCAGGACCCGGTCTGACCGGCATCATGATGCGTGGTCGGACCGGCCTGAGAGCCGGTTTGACCGCCGGGATAATACCCGGTCTGACCGGCCATCTGGCCGGTCGGACCGACGGCTGCGTCGCGGTCTGACCGGCCGTCAGGCCCGGTCGGACCGGCCGTGAATGCCGTTCCGTCGGTTTTATTACCCATTGGATCTATAGGAGATTGATCAACAGTGGTATAGGCTTTATCTTTTAATGTATAATCATCCATAAAAGCACCTAGCCTACTCCTTAGAAACCCATCAACCTTATCCTTAAACATTACATCTAATCTATCTTTAAAATTAGTCATAGATGAATCTATTGTAGATGCAATTTGTTGTTGGATAGATTGTGATACCTCATCATTACTTACCACGTCGGGAGCGAGCTTGGGACGTGACCCGGGCTTGATGATCACGTCTTGACGAGTCCTAGTAGTTGATCTCATCAACGCCTCTCGTGTGAGCTCGTTGATGTACTCCTCCATAGCTTTACGATCCTCTCCTTGGAAGTCATCCAATGTGACCGGCATCACATTAGATGGCTCCACCTCCATCTTGGATGATGGCTTCGTCATGGCGAAGTCGAAGTCGAGTTGACGATGAACGGATCTCCTCCCCAGTGGAGTCGCCAAAAATCATGTTGGCAACTTTTTTGACAAGTCGACAAGCACGATCGCAACACCTAAACGCCTTGCGGTGATATGGAGTCGCCAACCATCTCGATCTAGCCAAAGGGCCAAATTAAGATGGGTTTTGTAGAAAGAAAAGCTAAACCGGCTAGCGGAGCCGATTTAGAGATCAAAATCAGCCTCTAGGCCGATTTAGATCGATATGAGGATAACTACCCGTCTCGTGGGCAAAACGGAAGGTTTTCAGGACAAACCTACAATGAGGTGTTACACTCTCGCAGCGACGGCAGATGGTTTACGGCGCAAACCGACAAAGATGGACTAAAACTAGGGTAAAATAGAAAACATAGTAAAAGAACATTTCAAGTAGATTGTATTCGCGGGTTTTACAATGAACCGGCCTTGTCCCTTAAATAGGGGTTGGTCTTGCCCTCTACAGGCCCTTCTCTACGTCCAACTCGGGATAGAAACCAAAGGAAACACGAAACATGCCTTCCCGAGCAAGGAAACCCGAAATCCGACGAAAACAGACTCGGACTCGGACCCTGCCGGTCTGACCGCCCACATACCTGCGGTCAGACCGGCCCTACTAGCCGGTCAGACTGCCCATATACCTGCGGTCTGACCGGCCCTATGAAGGAAACCCGACACTTTCCAAACTTTGGCAATTTTCCTCTATTTCGTCCATAGGTGCCAAATTTAGGTGTAAACACAATGTTTTTGGAGGTAGAATATAATGGACTAAATATCAAAGCACTCAAATTAGAGGGGAATTAACAATATAATTCCTCAATATATATATATTTGGAGGAAAATGGTTGGAGGTAAAGATAAAAAGGATTTGAATCCTAAATTTGATAGCGGGAATATTTGAAGAATTATTTGTGACTAATAGGGAATCAATTTGGAAGAGGAGGATAAAATAAAAATATATTCTTCTTAGCACAAGAGCAATCATTCACAATATTTGTAATATTGCTATTCTTGTGCCGAATAGGAAATCAAGCCATAGAGATTAATGATGGCTAGATTAAAGGGAATAATTTGGATATTTGAAAATTGAAAAGGTAACTAAGGATAGGTTTAGAACCAAAGAATGGGTTAACAATTAATTCCAATAAAATTGGAATTACTTCAGCTTAGGTTCTAAGGCAATATTGGAAGGTTTCTTGGACCATAATTCATTACAATAAAAAGGGTTTTCAAACTAACTTTAAATAAAGAAGGTTTTAGACGAAAGAAGGTTTTAGATTAAAACCAAATCAAGAAATATCCCAAGATAATTTAAATGAAAGTCACAAAAGCTTTTAAATATCAAAGAGGGATTTTATGCAAGTTAGTTTTAGGAGGTCTATCTAATTATATTTTCCTAGGTTTAAAAGGTTAATCAGAACATAAGAAGCGGCATGATGAAGGATTAGAAAATGACACATTTTCAGGATGTTACACTGTCCCCACCGGCATCGGAGATGGCCGCCGCCAACCACCACTTGGGGTCCTCCCTCCATCTTGGCGCCCACGAGAGGAGGCAAGGAGCCCCGCCGCTGCCGTCCTTGCACCCGCTCGGCTTTGTCGGTGGCCGCTCGGGCAGAGGGGAGGAGGAGATGTGGTTGGCGGTGGCGTCGCCTGGTCACCGCCCGTGCCGCCCCGGGGCTGAGCGGCACGAGGATCCTGAATTACAGTCCTTCCTATTTCTCTCCGCCTCCGCCGCATCTCAAGCCGAAGGGACAGCCAGGGACCTCGCCGTCTTTATCCTCTTCGGCGCTATGGCATGGTGTGGTGAATCGCGCACGCCGCCCAAGTCTCCGTCGTGCAGCTCCGTGCTTGCTCGTCGACTCACGCCACCACTACCACTCCGCCGCTTGCTCCAGGGTTCGGCGTTAGTTAATAAAGGGAGGAACGAGGATGGCGTCAGACCAAGGGGCTTTCTGGCTTCCTCTGCCGGTCTCATCCGCTCCCGCTGCTCTACCGATGACGGAGCCGCGTTGACGCGCTACCGCCAGCTGCATCGACGGAGCCGTGCCCGTGCTCTCCAATTGTGCCGGGAGGTTGTCCTCTCCGATGGCGGCGGCGACGATGACAACGGAGACGCGCCGTGCTATCGCCACCGTCGTCGTCGATGGAGCTGCTCCGACGAGCTACTGCGGCACTGCGCTCGTAGTACTGCCGAGGGCGACGACGACGACGGAACTGCACTCGCGCGCTCCTGAAGGCGGCGCCTGTTTCGTCGTCTAGGCCTTGTCAGCGTGTAGGAGAGAGGAAGGAAGATGGAGAGGGGAGGGAAGGAGTCGTTGACATGTGGGGCCCACGTAGGTCCAACGCTGACTCAGCTGCCACGTCGGTCAAAACCGCCTGAGGATGTAAAGTGACCTGGTTTTATAAGTTGAGAGATGATATATATCTGGTTTTGTGGTTTGAAGATGATTTTATAATCCGATGACAAGATGAGAGACCTTTGATGTACTTTTTCCTTGTTTATATGCAGTGAATTTAATGGGCCGAGTCTTTGACGGGCCTAGCGATGTAGGAGTACATGTTAAATGCTTATAAATGCATTTGAATATGTAAATTATGAGGTTAATAGCAAAATACTAGCCCGATAAAACTGCTGAAAAAACGAAAAATTGAAGCTGTAAAAAATTAAAGAAACACAACTAATTGGAGTTCATCAAGAAACAGATATATATCTATATCTATCTATACTAATATAAAAAGAAGGAGATGCCCCCCTCCAATGCTACATGCCAAATCACTCGGATTAATCAGAGCCGTCCATCCGCGCGCAACTTTTTTTCCACCGCACGATTTGTTGGCACCCGATGATTGCTAGCGCGAAGACTTCGCTCCTCATTCCCCAAGACCGCGCTTCTCCTCGACTCCTCGCTCGCTTCTCCTCCTCCCCGCGTCCTGGTAGGAGCGCCTCCCCGCTGCCACCGCTCCTCTGCGGCCACGCCGGAGCCGCCGCCAGGCCCTTCTTCTTCCCCACCGCCGGGTCCTGCTTCTTCCCCATCCCCACCGACGCGGCCGGCCTCTTCGCTCGCGCCTGCACCCCACCCGCGCCTCACCCACCGCCGTCGGGCGCTCTCCACCCCGTGTCCGTGCCTCCCCTATCGCTGCCCTTCCCCACCCCCGGCGTCCGCGCCTTATCACCGCCGCGCTTCCCCCCGCCGCCTCCTCAACTCCTCGCCGCCGGCCGGTACCCTACTCCACCTGCAACCGCCGCCATCGGAGCCGTGGATCCGTCGCCGCCCTGAATTTCACCTACATCCGCCCGCTTGTGACGTGTTTGATTTTTTTCTCCCCGGTGATTCGATTCGAATTCAATCCGATCCTTTATTGGTTTTGATTTTTTGTGTTCTATATGTTGTTCCCCGTGGTCGTCCTTTCGCTGTTCGGTTGTTGCAGGAGCGGATTTGATTGGAAGTTCCCCAGTCGAGGTCCCAAGGAAGAGGTCAGTTTCCCGTCTACAGTCCGGACGTTTGATTTAGTCACTTGGGTTCGGTCATTGATTTCAGATTTGAGTGGTTGATTACAACCTTCAATCGATGGATGGATGATCATCGGTTTCTATCAGTCCTTACACGAGGTGATTCGAGACCCTGGGTTGATTGTTATTTGTAACCGCTGCCATTGTGCTATGTGTTTCTGCTCCTCTAGATGATGCAGGAGGGAGAGTGGCTGTTGAGATGAACCGAATTGGTGGAGGTTTGATTATTATGGTCCAGGTTCATGGTTGCTTTGATTATTAGTTAGATTCATGATGAATCGGGGTGGTGGAGGTTTGCTTGTTATGGTTCATGGTTTTTTTGATTAGTTCATGATGGTTTTGAAATTATTCTGACACGAAAGTTTGTGGTGCCGTGACAACCCTCACTGGATTTCCTTTGGTCAGATCCTCAAGATGTGCAGATTTCTAAGTGGTTTCGAGATAGATGTAGGAGAGATTGTCAGATGGAATAGCAATGCTTTCGTTTGGATTCTGAACCAACCCCCCCCCCCCCTCTCCCCCCCCCCCCCCCCCAAAAAAAAAAAGATTTAGCTGCCAGCATAATTTGATTTATGCCTGAAAAGTCTGATTTGGGCCGTTGGTTGTTCTTCAGAATTGTTGGAGTTGCATCTCATGGTGAGTCCTATTTGCTGCATGAATTGGAATCATACATACAGGCCGCTGACGGTTCTTTTTATGTGATCGACAATCTTCCCTTTAATCAAATTTTCCATGTCCTTCGTCAGTAATTCTTAGTTCTTGCAGATAGCACATAACAAAGATGGAATTTGCAACCCAAACCTGCCTCGGTCTACGAGCTCAAGACAGGCTTTATCCCTATGCACTCAGTCTTTAATTCATGTTTTCTATACTTAGGCTGCTTTCCCCCAAAATAATACTCTTGCTCACTGTAGGTCTCTGAATAGGAGTAATTTTTTTATGGCCCGTCTCAGTGAAGCGCACCACCCTTTTCTCTTCAATTCGTCATTAGAAGTTAAATACTTACAAAGTTGAATTTCTTCCCAAATAAATGTTCTCTTGCTTATTGTAGGCCTATCTCATAATTTTGCAAGACCAACCTTCACCGAGTGAAATCTTTAAATCACCACCCTTCTCTTCAATTCATCATTAGAAGTTAAATACCTCATAAATATATATTTAAGTCCAATCTATTGCTCACTACAGGTTTCTACATAATTTCTATGGCCAATCTGAGTGAATCCTTTAAATCATATCCCCTTTCTCTTCAATTTATCATCAGAAGTTAATTGCTTGCAAAGTTGAATTTCTTCTCGAATATTTGATGATTCTGAACAAAATCTGCTCGAAAGTTGCCACAAATGGTCTGAGAGAATAATGAAATAAGAAGAAAGTAATTGACCGAAAGAAAGTTTTGCATTCGATGCACACCTCAAAATAATTTGAGTTTTTGTCGTTCGATATGAATTCGTTGTTAGCTGCAAGTTTCTATACTGGATGTACAATTCTTACATGTGTGTGGAGTGCACTAAATTTCCCCTGAACTCCCCTGATTCACAAGCATTTTTAATAGATAAACACCAGCATTTTTATGCATGTGCTGCTTCCTTCGGTGTTATGTATATATTCAACTTAGAAGAATTGCTTCTACACAATATAGTTGACCTTTTATTGGTTCATGTAAAATTTAATTGTTCTGTTTGTTTCTATACAAGGAAGCTATGAAATTATGAGAAGTAGCATGCCTAAGTTGACTCTCTTCTGCTTGATGTGATGTCTTGAACATGCATTGTTCAGGTGAGCATAGTTATCTATATTGAGATCCCTTCCACATCGTGATCGCGTCCGGCCCACACCCCGGTCATGGCCATTCTGTCCCCGACCACTGTGCCAGCAATGACTCCACGCATTCTCGGCATCCGCATCTGCCTACTTGACCACCACACGAGGTATGTCCTCCACTTCCTATTCCTTTTCTGCTATTGATGGCCATACTGTGAAGATGCTCCTGCTGGATTAAGTTCAGCAATGAATCCCCTTTGCTTTCTTAGTTAATCCATTGAGGACATGGAGCTGCAGTTACAGAAGGAATTTTACTTATGTCACAGCCAGTATTAGGATTGATGCTTTGATGATTCATAGCTTGTTTATTCTACAATCTTGATTTTCTAAATCTTGAACATGAAGGATTTATGGAATGTGATGCGGCACTGCAGGAACTATCTACTGGTCTCTGCCTGCCAGCAGCGAACCCATAACAAAAATTTCCAGGAGTCCTACTCATATCATAGCCTATATAATTCTCTAATTTTGACCTAATAATGTAGTTAATATAGGCTAAAATAACTTAAATATCAAAATTCTACCTGCATGACCCCGGGTAGAGCAACAAGTGAACGCCCGTGCTGCCTGCAATGTATTTTTCTATGTCATTAACAACCTTCCAGATAAACAATTTAAGTACGTCTCCACTGGTATATTTTGGTAGTCATTTTTGGATTTTTTTTTTCTCTTGTCTTTTAGAACCTGCCAATTTTGTTGTTTCTCAGGAAATAGTTAAATGAGTATTTTGGCTTTGCTGTTTATCACTAGCTAGGAAGACACATATCATGATTTCTTTTGCTTATCCAAAGTGTCAAACATTTTATTTTAGATCCTTTGCTAAACTGAGAAACTGCTGCTTATATCATTTCGTAATTAATACTCTGCATTTTGTCTACAGGATTTTGAATCGAGGCAGCAGGAGCATAACAGCCCACAGTTTTGTTCGAAGGACCCAATGCTAGAAATAGCACGGGGTTAAGGCATTGAATATTCCTCTCCCATGCTCTGGACAGTTTTTATGTTGGCAGTCTCAGTCAGGCATTGCTCCAGTATTAGCTTTTGGATGGTTTTAATTTTATTTTGTGAAATTTGAATTTGATAAAAGTACATGAATAAAAACTTATGTTATTTCTTATTTCATCATTGTAAACTAGGAGATCAATCTAGCCCTAGGAGGTGTTTGACAATATTTGAATGTTTATTGAATCAACTACCTCTTGGATATGGGATTGTCTAAGAAAAATGGGTGTTCAATGATCTATATAGATTCTCTCCACTTCTGGGGCTACAGTGTTGAGCTTGTTATGAAAATCAAAGCTTGAATTTCCATTACGAATCATAAAAGAGCCACTTAAAGCATGTTGTATAATATCCAAGGTACTTTAGTTATTCACTGGAAGGGATCAAGGTAATATAAAGCCACGGTTTTGTATACTATGCTTGGCGCTTCTGATATAGGGAATAGTTTTCACTTTTAGGGAACTATTGATAAATGTGTTTATTTTTCCAAGAGTAAATTTCACAAAACTACATGTTTTATAGTTCAAGTTGTAGAAAACTACACAAAATTTCACACTTGTCACTTAAGTACATATATTTGATAGTTTAGTTTCACAAAACCACACTATCGATAAATGGATTCACCCGTGAGATGATGAGGTTGTTCCATCTAGGATGAGGACTTGGCATCCTATTAATTTCGTGCGATGGCTAGTAATAGGATGCCATGTTCTCGTCCTAGGTGAAACAACCACGTCATCTCGCGGGTGAATCCATTCATTGATAGTGTGGTTTTGTGAAACTACAGTACCAAAATATATGTACTTAAGTGTCAAGTATCAAAGTGTGTGTGGTATAGGGAATAGTTTTCACTTTTAGTGACCATTTATCTTTCCTATGCTAATATAATTATTTAGAAAGTCTCGCAATCGCATTATCTTTTCTATGCTAATATTTCTTTTATATATTTCACAAGGTTGCATAGCTGAAAATTTGTAGCCCGAACATTTCTTCTTTAAATGGCATCCCATAATTAAATGTTAAATTGTTTCTTGCTGACATGTATTTTCCGAGTTTGCATGGTAAACAATCAATTCTGAATTATCTGTACTTGCCTGTTTTGTCAATTGACATTCAAGCAACCAACAAGCACATGAAGCTATCCTGATATACAAACCTTGTGTGGTCTATAAATACCGATATTCTTTTTATTTGTTTGGATCCTTAGAAAGATAATACGGCTACCACAACGTTTTCTTGAATTTGGGTATACATTGGGAACTAGCATGTATACTTAAAATCAAGAAGAAGAATGTCTGTTAATCCATACATAAATATATCTATCTGGATTGGATGTAGCCAATATGTACATGTACTAAATTTAAAATAGCGACTGATAATAATGATTCTTCCATATGAGTGTCCATGACATTGAAAATGCCATTGAAGAGGCAAATGAACACACAAAATATTAGGCAAATAAATAGGGATTTGCAACACCAATTGGCACTCCTAATGCTTAACACGTCTTTTGTGCACGGTCTACATAACAAAAACTTTAACTCCTGCCTATATGGTTATATGTCTATACGTTGACGTGCCTTGCACGTGCACGCTCACTAGTATAAGTATAATGATCAGTGAACCAAGAGATAACCAACTGGAAATGCCCAACGGAACAAATGAGAAGATAATATGCCAAATTACCAATCCTTCAATCAATCTTGATCAACAAGCCATCTATGAGATGAGCTGATGAGGACAACACACAGAGCATAATGCAGCCATTATATTGGCTTGCATACATATCTCAGGTTTAACAGATGCAACGATTAATACATAATACACACAGGTGGAGACTTCAGACTTGTCCAGCTAGCTAGGCAGCTACTGCATATACTAGATGACTGGCGCACCGCCTGCATGAACCTTCATCAAATAGTTTGGTTTGTCTTGTGGTGACTATGTAAAATTAGCAAGAAATTTTTTCTATGACAACTCCATCTAAAACTGCAGTACAACAGAGCTTGGGTGCAATAAGTTTTCATTCTAGGTCTATATAAAATGATAGTTTGAAAATGTTGCCAGGAATCTATCCCATTGCTTTAAAAAATTTCAGTTCCAGCTCTACAAGTTGTATAGCTCAATTCTTGAAATGCTCACTGAAAAATGCAAGATTGGATGCAATTACGTCAGAATCAGTTGTTGTGCATTCCACTACCACAGTACCATACATCACTAACAGCTCAAAATATATACATACAGAGATTTAAATCCAAGACAAATATGCTGGTCATCTATTCCAAGAACCTAACACAGCTGTAAAATCACATGCCTTAAAGTTGCTAACATCATGGGTATATGGAAGTTTTACATGATAAACTTGTACATTTCAAATGCCTCTTTGGCCTTAGGATCAACCAAGTAGCAGCATCATCAAGGCTCCGCACCACCGTGTAGTCCTCTATTTAGTAGAACATCACCAGGCACATCTTGAAAGTCACTTTATTATTTATCACATTGATTATGGTGAGGCACTCAACCAACGTCCCAATGGCACATGTTCAGAAAATGAGAATAATGGTAAAATTTTTAAAAAATCAACACTGAACTTTCAAATCTCAACAGCACATGTTCAGAAATTCATAACGAAAAAAGAAAGCTAGTACTGACCTTTGAAATCACAACTTTATTCAGAAATTCAGCACTGAAATTTGAATTATTGGGTGGTCATCTATGTTACCTGCTGCTTTGTCTACCTCCTTAGTGACTTTCAAGTCCAATTGTACATATTCAGAAATTCAGGAGGAATGGTGAAATTTAGAACTTTAGTGCTTTGTGTTCTTTAGTGACTTTCAAGTCCCAATGGTACATATTCAGAAATTCAGAATAATGGTAAAATTTAAAAATCTAGCACTAAACTTTCGTGTCTCAACAATATATGTTAAAAGTTCATCGCGATGGCAAAATTCAGAAATCTTTTTATGAAGGAAAAATGGTACTTCACTTAAATTCAGAGATTTGATGTACTTAAATTCATCGCGATCTCCATGAATACTTGTTGCAAAGAACCCTCTTTTGTACATCCAGTTCACCATATCATCAGTGAAAGGCGTCAACAGTGTCGGCGAGCCCCCATCACTACACCATGACACCAAATTTACCAACAGACATCTGTCGGTAAAAATAAACAATCGCTGATATACTATCTGTTAGTAAAAGCTTTTGATAGGCTATATGTTGGCAATACTATGTAACAAGACATGTTATATGTCGGCAATACTAATCACCGCACGCCCGCCGCCAGCTCCCCCTCCTGCACCGCCGCCAGCTCCTCCACCTCCGCCACCGCTAGAGCCTACGCTAAAAAATATCCCCTCTCCCATCTCCCTCCCCCTGCGCCGCCTCCTCTCCTGCCACCGCGCCGCCTCCTCTCCCCCATCCACCATCGTCCCTCCACCGCGCAGCCCCTTCCACGCCGCCTTCCCACCGGCGTTGTATGCCCAATCCCCTCCGGATGCGGCCAAGTCGAGTGGTGAACCAAGCGGCAGCGAGTTCGAAGCTCAACGCCGCCAAGGTACGTGGCAGCGCCAAGGTTGATTTTCTGTGTGTTTGGTCATGCAGGCCGGTGGATTCCCTGAGCCAGAGAAGGTGTGTTTCGATTTTGGGAAGAAGAAGGCCTTCCTGTTCAGAGATCAGGTTATAAACCTCAATTTCTTCTCGATCTGCTACTTCTGAAAAATTCGCTGCCGCTAGTGTTCTGAATTTGATGTGATAGCAACAACTGCAGCATTTCCTCCATCTTCTATTAGCTGTGATGGCAATAAGTTAATCTCATGAATTTTTTTCCCTAGGATTGATGTGGTGTGGCTAGCTAGATGTTGTTTGTACAGGACATCATATAGCCTATATCCCTTATCATCTTAATTAGCTTGATCCAATTTACAGATTTATTGATTATTTGAACAACTAGAGCAATTTGTCCTGTTGCTACAAATTTTAGAGCAATTTTTTGTGTATAACTTTTTAATCTCCAAAAACATGCTCTAAGCTGAATATATAAAAGTTTAGTTGGTAAAAGTTCAGTTTAATTTGGAACTTTGGAGTACCATCTATCTCGAAACTTAGAGGAAGTGCATGACACTGAATATATATTAATGCAAAAGGACTGTTTGAGTGAGGTAATAAGTGAGAAACAGTCCAATAAAGAACATATCAACACTAATTAGATGATGCAGTAGTAGGAAACATATATGACGATTTCAGTCATGTGCTTATGGTTTTATCCACCATCTACTTTTTTTAATCTTTTATTCATACTGCTGCTTAATTAATGGATGCAATACTAGAATGGAAATGTATGGCGTGAAACTTCTAGCCCGCTTTTGCTTTTATTCTGAATGTAGCTGCCAAGCCAGTCTTCAGTATTTGTAGTACTCATTGAGCTTTGATTTGGTCCTCAATTAGTGTTAATATTTTTGTCCCTTCTACAACTTATTTACTCTGCATCTCTCTTTTGTCCCACAGGAAGGCATGCACGCACACACTAATTAAACTGCGAACCCTAATTTGCTCAATACTACGCTGTTCAATTCCTTCAAGGGTGATAGATCCTCGTGTTCTGTGCACTGTTCAATTCCTTCAAGGGTGATAGATCCTCGTGTTCTGTGCACACTAGATTTACGATTCATGATCAGATCCATGCATTTTTCATGCTTCTCGATACAGATCTACGAGTTTCTTGAACCCAGCTTCTTGCATGTGTGGAAATTATATTGATGGTTTTTAATTTGGCCTCGGTTGCTAGCTCATATTAAACAAGATAATTTCATACATTTTTCTTTCAACATGTATCAGCAAGGCTTATGCTTTAATTCTAGAAACATAATTTATGTGTACTACTGTTTTATCTATTGGAGTACAGTAACATATTAAACTTTCAGCTTAATGTATCATAGCCTTCTAATTTGTTTCAGTTTGTTCATGATTAATTCGGTTTTAATTTCTGCAGTTTCATGTGATCACCACACAGACTGAAACCTACAAGAAAAAGGTCAGGAATAAGCCATGCCCATTTTCTCAGTATTTATTTATGGTCAAATTTATTTTTTTGTGACTATATATACCACCAATTTTATTCCTTCCCTCAGAAACTGTTGGCTATGTGTATATCTTTTGTGGATTTTATTCCTTTCCTTGGAAACAATTGACTATGTGTACATCTCTTGTGGATATATAGGCTCGATTTAATCAATCCATTATCTTAAAAAAATACTGCCAATATTATGCCTAATGCAGCAATATTAGTATACATATGTATGTTCTTCCGGTGCAGTAACAAGGGTATATCTAGATATCTGCACAAGCCTATATACTTATATATCTTCCCCAATTCCTTCCTTTGCTTCACTTTAATTTGTGGCCAGTGCTTAAATCTGCTTAGTTTGGCCGATACTACTGTTCACATGTCTTTCTGAAGAGCTATGTGCTATCCCTTTGATTGTACGTTGTTCACATTTTTCTACAACACGAACAGTTGCGGCAATTAGTTAAAAACAGAGGCCCAATGAGCTGCCTCATGCTGGCATTCATGCATCTTTTTATTAGCCAGTGCATGCATGCACTTATCAAAATATATTGCTTTTCATCCAGTATTCATGGCATTCAATATTATTATCTGATAATGTAAGTCAATCATTTTGCAGGTCTATTCTTTGTTGATCTTGCACTTACCTTGGTGGTTACATGTGTTTTGGGATGTGCCTTTGGCGATTTTGTACAGGCCTAGATATGTTGCTTTGCTATGTTGACGTTTATTAGAGTAGATAATTGTATTTCTCGTAACGTGGAAATGGCAAAGATTATGTATTGCTAGAAAACTGTATAGTTGCTCTTCCCAATTCCATGTACAAGGCATTTCTCATTGAATGGCAAGATCATGTATTGCTGGAACGTGATCATGGAAACTCCATGCGCAGAACTATTTTTTTTTGTCCCAATATAAGATGTGCTGACAAATTTTCTGTCGGGAAAAGTGATATTTGCCGGTGAACTATCTGTTAGGGAAAATATAACCGTCGGCAAAGGTTGTCTGTTGGTAAATAATATCTGTCAGCAAAGATAAAACAACACCCACAATCTATCTGTCAGAATAGGTTTATCTGTCGGGAAATAGATTTGCCGGCAGCAGTTGGCCTGACAGACCTTGTTTGTCAGTAAAACTTTTCCTGACACATAATATAACAACATATGGGGTCTTTATCAACAGATTTGTAGTTTAGCGAATTTGGGGCGTGGTGTAGTGCATCCCCCCCTTCCTCTTCTCATCTTTTCCGCAAGCTGGTGGCAACGAGCTGTCCACGCATTGCCGTCTTTCCCATTTCTGGTGGTGGGGCGCCACCATCGGCCCTTTCGTTTTGCCCCCGCCGCTTACACCAGTCCACCGCCTGCTTCTGACCTCGCAGCTTCAACGGCACCACCGATGCCTTGCTGCTCGCTTGATCCGCCGCCCACTGCGGGCTGCCACGTCCCACGGCCATCCTACAAAACTGGCGAACTCCCCCTCTCCCCTCCCCTCCCACCCCCACCCCAACCTGGGACCCTAATTCATCAATCATCCGTCGGAGTTTGGGTTGTCGCTGACATCGGAGTTGGAGAAGAAGCAGCTGGAGCACGAATTGCGAAGCACATCTAGTGGTCCAAAATCTACAATATTTGGATATGGAATTTCTGTCGACAGATGGTTAGCAATTTCATTTTCTTTTTTAGTTTGAAAAAATTCTCAGAAAATACTACTCCCTCCATCCCAAAATATAGTAACCTAGGACTCTGTCCCAAAATATAGTAACTGTCATGGTTATGGATACCACATACCCAATAGTAATCAATTAAGCTTGGCGAGGCCCACCATATACCAAGTATTATACGGAATCATACCTCGTATATAGAAGGAGTTCCGGATAAGGAAGGACAAGTAGAGTTCTATATGGAAACGACAAGGACTACTTGGATTGTATCCATATTATTCTTCCTAGTTCTACTTGGATAAGGAGACATCTATGGGTATAAATACAAGACCCCCATGGGGGAGAAGACACGACAAACAGACACACAAGTCAGAATAGACACCAACACACACCGTCAAACATCGACATCAGAGAAAGCCTAGATAGACCCAACATGGTGCATATGGAGGCCGACAAGAAGGATCTAGCGTCATCTCTTATCTCGATCAGTTCGTACTCGAGGAGGAACACTACCCTGTCGTCGACTACGTGTTGGCTATCTATGCCGCCAAGCCGACGACAGCTAGATATGATACCAAATATTGTACTTGTGTGATTTTGATGAATATAGAGCAACACTGGCTTCGGCCAACAGAAGTAGGGCTATTACCTGCCAGATAAGGGCCCGAACCTATATAAAACCCTTGTCTCCATCTCTTTTACTTTAATCACGCATATACACTGGTACCGACGATCTCCATACCATCTAAATACCGTAGTCGTGACCTCAAACATTGACAGTAACATAGATCCTGTTTAGTTCCCACGTAAAAACTTTTATGTCACATCGAATGTTTGGACACATATATGGAATATTAAATATAGACAAAAAAAAACTAATTATATAGATTGCATGTAAATTGCGAGATGAATCTTTTAAGCCTAATTGCTCCATGATTTGACAATGTGATGCTACAGTAAATATTTGCTAATAATGGATTAATTAGGCTTAATAAATTCATCTCACAGTTTATAGGCGGAATCTGTAATTTGTTTTATTATTAATCTACCTTAATACTTCAAATATGTCTTCGTATATCCGATGTGACACGCCAAAACTTTTTACCCCTCGAACTAAACAGGGCCATAGGACTTGATGGGGCACAAATATAACGAATTTGGACATACTTATGTCCAGATTAATTGTGTTAGGATGTGTCTCATCCAGTTCTAGATTGCTATATTTTGGGACAGATGGAGTAGTTTGAATCTTGGGAGTTTAACGCAACCTCGATTGTCTGTACCATTCACTTTTCTTCCATCGCCAGATTTGATCGTGGTTTTTCGTAAATTTCAATCATCATTTCAGACGGTTCATCAGTACATCCCAATAGGGCAGGACATGAGAACACAGTCAATACCAACCATTGCTTCTCTCACATCTCCAATAACTGATGCAACGACGACTATCCAGCGATCATATAGTAATAATAAGTTAATAAAGGCGACAAATTCACAAGGTCATACAAGCAACACAGGCTTGCCAGCAAAAGCAAAAGACTTACTCCAGGATACACACACACACACACACAAACATAGCCCTACTGTGACGATTCTAATTAACCTCAAAATACTAACATCCTGTATTGGTTAAACAAGGCCATAAGAAGATCACAGAGAATAGTAATCATGGTACATAGTGTAAACGTTGGGGTCATCACAATATACATCCTTTGAGTCGACGCAAGACTCAGGGGATGAGAGGCCAGAGTAGTCTTCGTAATAGTCGCCATAGCTACCATCCTCCATCTTGGCCTCAGCCCGCAGATTCTCAACCTCGGCTTCCCAAAGATCATGTAGAGTGATCCCATCATCTTCGCCTTCGTTTTCCCCAATGACACGGAGATCTGGACAGTTAACATGAGGCCATTGTCCAGGCAACCAGACATGTTTGATCTTTGCGCAGCGAGCTCAGAGCTGATCATCAACGTGGATTTGGTAGCAGTCGGAAAGGTCGAGGCACTCAAGGTGGGGGCAGCCATCAAGGATGGCGTACACCCCTTTGTTGGTCAGGTTGTTACCTGAAATCTGAAGAAGCCGTAGCTCGTGCATGTTTTCTGCTATGGCAAAGGCATCCACATTTCGCCTTGCCTCCCACTGCTCGAAAGGTTCTTCATATTCGTCATCATCCTCATCCTCATCGTGATGCTCCTTCATCTCATCCTCCATCTCATCATAATCATAATACCGCATATGGACTCGTAGACGTTTCAGCTGTGGGCGAACAATGCCAACATATTTGAAAAAATCTGCTGGCATTTTATGATGCGAGCACTCTATCTCCTCTAGAAGTGGACACTTAGCAGCAAGCGTAGCCAATGATTGCTCCCAAACAAATACGCATGCGATTAGTCGAATGCTCTTCAGTGTACTACTGGCCCTGTGGAGATAAGGACAGAAAATGACAACAATCAATTAAACCGAGTAATGTTACTTATAAATCCTTAAATATTTCAAATTGTGTAGCTCATATTTTTCACCTAAAAGCCAAGAACTTGTGCTATTGCACCTCCACAAACATCAATCTATATATGGTAGCTCTCTGCCAGCCATAAACATACAAACCTTTTTTCAATTTTATTTTGCAAGGAATAAGCATGCAAATCTAACTTCACGGCGATAAAATAAAGCCTAATTTAACATCGTACTATACATATGCAATCAGTTTATATATTAAGCTAGACAACGCTTAAGTCTGAAAGCTTAACACGGTCCACATAAATTGCTAAAAGCTCCAACTTCTTAAATCAGGAACTGAATATAGTATTGGGAAAACAATACCTGCTCACGATGTAATCCAAGAGTTCACAAGTAACAAACTTCTGAGCCCAGAACGACTCCATCCGTCCATCGGAGCGGTCTATTGCCACTTTTGCCATCGCACATAGTATGTCTGTTCCCTTTGAGAAAATCACCTTGTGGCGTGTCATGTCCACAAATCGCCACAATTCAGGTGACTTTGAAGCCGCCAACCATGAGTGGCACACAAAACTAGCACCCATCAGAATCTCAACAGTCCCAAGTTTCATGAAGACCACAGAAAGTGCATCCACTGGAAGCTCGGACCAATCTCTGTCAGCCGTATCAGGTAAGGGACCTGGCTCCACCTCCATTGTGCAAAACAAAGCCTACAAATGAGGGTATCATCAGTGAGAAATCGGAATTTGGGAGGAAAACTAAAAATGGTTGTGAGTTCTAACAAACATGAGTTACTTATTATATATCTCCACAGTAACTGAGGATTGTAGACTACAGCAGTACATGAGATCTTCCAGATCAAAGTTAATTGTCCCCCCCCCCCCCCCCCCCCCCCCCCCCCCCCGAATTCCTCATAGAAATCAAACTTTGATGATTCTATTTGCAATAACCGGTCACAACTTATGGGATCCCACCGAAAAGATCCTTCTTCATAATACCAGATAATGTAACTTAACAAGGAATTCTAGGATCATAAAACAATTTACACTGGCAACTTGAGTCTCCAACAAATTTTTTGGTGCTACGGTCACTTACTACGGCCATTCATTTTTAAAATTTGCCTCAAAAACCTTCAAAGTAATATGATAAAAAAGGGTCCTTTCAAAAAAAGAAAGAAAGAAAGAAACGAAATATCTGCTGGCTGCTGCTCATGTAGGAATTGAGGGATTACTAAATGTACTAAATAAGATGGATGCTAACTGAAAACAAACTTGTTAATTAGCCACTTCAAGAGGAACCCACAAGATAATTTTTTATATACATATTAAAAAAAACTGCAAGAATCTCGTAGCCAAATGCCGAAATGCACACAAACAAATCGAAAAAAAAACCTAAGGAACATCCGAACGCTATGCTCTTCACCATCGATCATAAGCTGCTTAGAGGCTTGTCACAATAAACAGGGGGGAAATCTGCTGGCTTTTGACCGCAGAAATTAGTAGTAAAAAATCAATCTCCCCCTTCTCCCCTTCGTGCGGAACACTAGGAATAGGAAACTAAGGGTATCGATTGATACCTTTCGAAGAATAGGGAACAGAATGGAACGATCCTTGACGCAGCTAGGTGATCAGTTACCTTCACCGGCGGCGAGCTACGCGGCGGCGTCCGCCTCTTCTGCTCCGGGCAGCACGGTGGTGTAGCAAGGGTTTGGAGCAACGGGAGACTCCGACTGAAGGCGAAGGGGCTGGTTTGTTTTTGCCATTTTCACATTTTTATCCCCCTCTCGAGTTGGTCGGTGAAAGAACCTTCCGGATTCCTATTTGGGCTGTGTTTAGATCTAAAGTTTAGATCCAAACTTCAGTCCTTTTCCATCACATCAACCTGTCATGCACACACAACTTTTCAGTCACATCATCTCCAATTTCAACCAAAATACAAACTTTGCGCTAAACAGCGGCTTGATCAAGGCTTGTTATTTAAGTGCGTAGGAAATAAAATAGAAATACTATTAAAGATATATTGTTTCTTTTCATACTGACATATGATATGCAAATATGTACCACAATCAAACACGACCTCTTTTTTTCTCTTCCTTTCATTTTTTTTATTTGAATATCTCTCCTAAAATTTGGGTATCTAGTCTAGTTGTTTAATCCTTAGGGCCTCATCATTTCGCTTTTTTTCTAATAAACCAAAATAGCTTATTAGAGAATAAAAATAAATTTATAGATAAAAGTTTTATATATGTGTTTTTGGTGACTTAAAAGCCAATACTGACAAAGAAACTATGTTGAAAATATCTCAAAATCAATCTCAAAATTAAGTTTGAAAATTTAAAATTTGGCTTTTTCTTTGGTTTAATGGACCATCCGATGGGAGCCTTAGCTTATTAGCTGCAGTAAAAAACTTAATCTAAAATTTAATTTTAGAGTTAATTTTGGTATCTACTCCCTCCGTCCCAAAAAGAATCAACCTAAGAGAGGATGTGACCCCTCCTAGGTTGATGTACATTGTCCTAGGAGGGGTTACATCCCCTTCTAGATTGATTCTTTTTGAGACGGAGGGAGCAGTCTAGTTGTTTAATCCTTAGCTTATTAGCCGCAGCAAAAAAAACTTAATCTAGTCCTCCAGCATTGACCACAACGTCCTCAGCGGCGCTTGTGCCGGCGTGGTGGCAAGGACCCTATGCTCCTCGTGACGGCCATGGCCAGCGAACCCAAAACGCTCTAGAAGGTGGGTTCCTCTCTTCCCTGATCGCTAAAGCGCGCCGCGAGACACGAGGATTCGGTCGATGGCTGGCATGCTCGCGAAGATGGAATCTCCTGAGGGGCATTTGGGCGCCCATGCAACATGCGGAATGACATAGCGAACTCGCACAACATCGAAGACAGCAAGCGAGGAGGAGGAATTAGGCGGGAGGCTAACTCGGTGTCCGACGCTGAGGGTGAGATGAGCTAGCTTATCATGGCCATGCAGCCAGGGTAGGCCTCGGGCAACGACCTCACGGCTATCCCAACGACCGCCACCCTTCTCCCCATCAACCGTCACGCGACTCTCCCACCAGCCGCCACCCTTCTTCCAGCTCGTCGCCAGCCACGCTAGATGTCTAGATTGACATGGGAAGAGGGGGAGGGAGGTGAAACACGATTGAGCTGTTGAAATGTGGAGCTCATGTGGATCCCTCCTTAACTCAGCCACCACATCAGTTAAAACCGGAAACAATACTGTCTTAGGACCTAATATAAGCCATTTTTATAAGGTTAAAGATGTCTTATATCTACTATTCCGGTTTAAGGATGATTTTGAAACTACATCAAGAAGACGAGAGATCTCAAGTGAACTTTTTTCCTCGGACTATTTGACTGGTGTCTATTTTCTTTGACATGCTAGGCAATTGACGGGTCTACAGACGTACAAAGTCAAATGCTTACCCATGCATTTGAAATCTGTAAAAAATGGTTCCTTCAAAAAAAAAAGAAAAATCTGTAAAAATGTGGTTAATAGCCGGCTTCTAGTATAATAAAACTGCTGAAAAATACAAAAATTAGAAGAAAAAAATGAATCCTTAAAAAAAGAAGAGAAGGAAACACTGCTAACAAGAGTTCAAGAATCAGAAATATAACTATACTGACATTGAAATGATCAGTAAATCAAGAGACACCAAAGCAATACACTTGCACACCAAAGACTCGTTTGAACGTAGAAAATTAAGCGAATGCCAAAGGGAAGAAATAATTGTTGAGAATGATGCTAATGAGATGAGCACAGCTCACAATAGACTAATATAGCCATTATATTGCTTGCATACACATCTCCAGCTAACAGTCTAACATATGCAGGTAGAGACTTGTCCAACTACTACATAATAGTAAGCTTAAGCTAATAAAGCACACAAAGTTCATAAGGTCATAGAAGCAGCACAGCCTTTGCCAGCAAACCAAAAGGCCTACTACTACAGATAACAGGGTATATATCATCACCATTCTAACCTCCCAAAACACTAATAAGGTACTGATAACAAATACTGCAGGTGACACACCCTACGTTGGTTAAACAGCACGTACGCTGGGAAGATCATAGCTATTACTCCCTCTGTTTCACAATGTAAGTCATTCTAGCATTTCCCACATTCATATTGATTTTAATGAATCTAGACATATATATCTATCTAGATTCATTAACATCACTATGAATGTGAGAAATGCTAGGATGATTTACATTGTGAAACGGAGGAAGTAGTAACCATGGACCATGGTAGACACTGAAAGATACGGAAAATATTGGGGTCATCAGGCTACGTTCTTCAAGTCGACACGGGGGTCAGGGGACGAAGGGACTTAGTCGTCGCCATAGGTACCATCCCCCATCTCCATCTTCTCAAGCAGAGAGCGAGCGAGACCTCTGAAAAGATCAGCCATAGTGACCCTCTCACCGATGGCACGGAGATCTGGGCAGTCACCATCATGAGACCGTTGCCAAGGCAACCTGACATGTTTGATCAT
This sequence comes from Oryza meridionalis, assembly GCA_000338895.3. Lineage (NCBI taxonomy): Eukaryota > Viridiplantae > Streptophyta > Magnoliopsida > Poales > Poaceae > Oryza > Oryza meridionalis. The sequence goes on from CM002531.2 coordinate 5,388,519, forward strand.
CGCGAAGCGAGCTTGGAGCTGACCATCGACGTAGATGTCGTGGCAGCTAGAAAGGTCGAGGCACTCGAGGTGGGGGCAGCCATCAAGGATGGCACGCACCCCTTTCTCAGTCAGGTTATGACCTGCAATCTGCAGAAGCCGTAACTCATGCATGTTTTCTGCTATCGCGAAGGCATCCGCATTCCGCCTTGCCTCCCTCTGCTCGAAAGGTTCCTCGAATACCTCACCACCCTCCTCAAGGACATGCTCAATCATCTCATTCTCCAGCTCATCCTGATCAAAATAGTGCATATGGACTCTTAGGCGCTTCAGATGTGGGCGAACTCTGCCAACACATTTGAAAAAATCTGCTGGCATTTTATGATATGAGCACTCTATCTCCTCTAGAAGTGGGCACTTAGCAGCAAGCATAGCCAATGATTGCCACTGAATAAATGTGCATGCAACGAGTCGAATGCTCTTCAATGTACTGGCCCTGCATAGGCAATGAAAGAAAATGAGATACGACAATAAACTAAACCAAGCAATGCCAATTAATAAGTCCTAAATATTTCGTTTTGCATAGCGCACATTTTCTATACTCCTTTAAAAGGCTCTAGTGGTGGCAACAGTGAATCTGCCACCCCCAACTACCCCATTGTAAATTTCAGAGTGAATAAAATTTACAAATAACCCCTTAAATTTCTGAATATTAAAAAACAATCAAATCTAAATGGATAACCACATAAAAATCAAATTAAGGTGAATATTCTCCATAGGGAAAAGATGGGCAATTCATTTGATAAATAATACATATTTATTTATTTTAGTCAATAATATAATATATTTTGTTTTATCCGTAGCAAAGTACGGCACTACAGCCAGTCAATTAGTTTTCCTGAGCGAAAGGGCTTGTAGCCTAGTGGTTACAAGAGCCTCAGTAGCACCTGAGGTCCTGGGTTCGACTCCCTATGGGAGCGAATTTTCCAGGATTTAATGGCGTTGTGCTTTCAGTAGTAGGCGACGTACCCGTCGACAGTGAGGCGCCTGTGGTGACTTCGTTAGTCTTTCCAGAATTCGCCGGCCCAGTCTTCGAAGATGCTCATAGGCGTCAGTCTCTCCAGAATTCGCAATTCTCAAAAAAAAAATAGTTTTCCTGAAAGCCAAGAAACTGGGCTAAGAAACTTGTAGCAGCTGGCTAGCCATAAACACTAAACCTTTTTTTTCTTTTTGAAAGAAATGAACATGCAAACCTAACTTGACAGTGATAAAATAAAGCCTAATTCAACATCGTACTGTACATATGCAAGCAGTTTATTAAGCTAGACGAGACTTAATTCTGATATCTCAACATGGTGCATCTAAATCACTAAAAGCTCAACCTCTCAAACCCAAAACTGAATATAGTATTTGGGAAACAATACCTTCTCACAATATAATCCAAGAGTTCACCAGTGACAAACTTCTGGGCCCAGAATGACTCAATCTGTCCATCGGAGCGATCTATCGCTGCTTTTGCCATCGCGCACAGTATGCCAGTTCTCTTTGAGAAAATCACCTTGTGGCGCGTCATGTCCACGAACCGCCACAGTTCAGGTGACTTTGAAGCTGCCAACCAAGAGTGGCACACAAAGCTTGCACCCATTAGAATCTCAACAGTCCCAAGTTTTGTGAAGATTGCAGAAAGTGCATCCACTGGGAGCTCAGACCAATCCCTTTCGCTATCAGTATCAGGTAAGGGGCTTGGCACCGCCTCCATCATGCAAACAGGAGCCTACAAATGAGGGTATATATCATCAGTGACAAAATCAGAACTTGGAAGGGAAACTAAAAATGGTTGTGAGTTCTAGCAGACATGAGTTATTATAGTAGTAGTATCACTAAAATGACCGAGGGACGTTGTAGACTTGTATTACACGAGGCCTTCCAGATCAAAGTTAATTGTTTTGTTTCCGCCATCAAATTCCTCATAGAAATCAAACTTTGATGATTCTATTTGTAATAATCGGTCACAAGTTATGTGATCCCACAGAAAAGAGACCCTTCTTCATCATACCAGATAATGTAACTCAACAAGGAATACTAGCTAGGATCATAAAACAATTGACACTGGCAATTAGAGGTCTCCAACCATTTTCTGGATCTACGGCCACTTACTACAACCGTTCATTTTAAAAATTTACCAAAAAACCTTCAAAATAATATGCTAAGAAAGGTTTCTTTTCAAAAAAGAAAAAAAACGAAATATCTGTTGGCTGTTGCTCCTGTAAGGAATCGAGAGATTTCTAAATGTACGAAGTATGATGGATGCTAACTGAAAATAAACTTGTTAATTAGCCACTTCAAGAGGAACCTGCAAGATTCTTTTTTATAAATACAAAGAAAAACTGCAAGAATCTCGTAGCCAAATGCCGAAATGCACACAAACAAATCGAAAAAAAAAAAAAACCTAAGGAACATCCCAAGCTATGCTCTTCAACATCATAAGTTACTTATAGAGACCTTGTCACAATAAACAGGGGGGAAATCTGCTGGCTAGCTTTTGACCGCAGAAATTAGTAGTAAAAAAATCAATCTCCCCCTTCTCACCACTCCTGCGGAACACTAGGAATAGGAAACTAGGGTATCGGCAACTTTCGAAGAATAGGGAACGGAATGGAACGATCCTTGACGCAGCTAGGTGATCAGTTACCTTCGCCGGCGGCGAGCTACGCGGCGGCGGCCTCTTCTGCTCCGGGCAACACGGTGGTGTAGGCGTGTAGCAAGGGTTTGGAGCAAAGGAGGCTCCGATGCTAGCTAGACACCGAAGGTGAAGGGGTGGTTTGTTTTCGCCATTTTCACCTTTTTGTCCCCCTCTCGAGTTGGTCAGTGGAAGAACCTTCCGGATTCCTATTTGTTTTGACATTTTTACCCTACCACAATGGTTTAATCAAAGGCTTTGTTATTTGATTGTGTAGGAAATGAAATACTTTTTTAAATATATTTTTATATTGAGAATGATATGTAAATATGAAATACCCAATCAAACATGACTTTTTTTCTCTTCATTCGCTCTTTTTTTACTCGAATACCTTCCTAAAATTTTTGGTATCTAGTCTCATTGTTTAATCTTGAGCTTATTAGCTGCAGTAAAAAAAATAAAAGTTAAATTTGATTTTGTAATCATAGTTTATTTTTTAGCATAAACTTTTGAGTTATTAAGAACACATAAAAAGCTTTTTCCATAAATTACTTTGGTAGCTAATAAGCGCGAGGCTCGCTAGTTGCCCATATTCCCTTATAAGCCAAAACGGTTTATTAGGAAATAAAAGTTAATTTATAGATAAAAATTTTATATATTTGTTCGTAGCGATTTAAAAGCCAATGCTAAAACAATTATATTGAAAATATGTTAAAATTAACTTCAGATTTAAGGTTGAAAATTTAAATTTTAGCTTTTGTTTTAGCTTATTATGCCAACTGATGGGGCTCCACAACAGTTCATAACCCTAGTTATAGGCAAGATAATGGGCTAGCACATGCTAAGTTTCAGTACATAAATTTTAGGGTTAATTCGATCGTGCCATTATAAATATGTCATTTCAGAAAAATGTCATTACAATTCATCTATTTATAGCTGTACCATTGCAATTTTATAAAATTAGAACCGTGCCACTGCCGTCACGTTTTCCATCCATCTTCTTCATTCTCTGTTTTCTTTCTTCTCTCTTCCCATCTTCATTCTTTGCCACCGCCATCGTCCATCCATCCATGGCCAGTGTGAGCTTCAACGGCGCCAGCGCCAGGGCGCTCGTCGTGCACGTGACAGTTACAGTGGTGGAGCAAGCGGCGGTAGCGACGACGGTGGAGCAAGAAGCGGCGGCGATAGATTTGGCGACAAGGAGGCGGCCAAACGGCAATGGAGGATGTGAGGGAGAGCGGTCGGTGTGAAGTGCTCACTGGCACGGAGATGGCCGTAGCGGCCAACGGCGACAAGAAGGCGTCATCGTCCTTGTCATTGCCGAGAGAGGTTGGCAGCGCGCGCGGATAGGGGAGGGGGGGCGGAGGGGTGCGCGTCAAAGCATGCACCCTGAATTGGTCCACATGCCGGTCAAGGGTTCTACTTTTGCCACCCCTGTCGCTGCTCCTCCACCGTCGCCGCCGGTTGCCGCTGTTGCTCCTGCCCTCGCGTCGACCTTATCATAGCTGTCCTCACGCCAAACTCCGTACTCGTTGCGTCTGGTGAGGAGGGAGGAGAGGATGGGGTGGATTTGTGGGGAGGTTGAGAGGTGGTGGAGAGAGATGGGAAAGAAAGAAGAGGGGGTATGTAGGAAAAAGATGAATTTGAATTGTGGGTCCACGTGCAGATGAGAAAATGGATGAAAAATGCGATGGCAGTGGCACGGTTTTAATTTTTTAAAATTTCAGTGGCACATTTATGAATACACGAATTGTAATCGCATTTATCTGAAATGGCATATTTGTAATGGTATGATCAAATTAATCCTAAATTTTACAATACACTGCAAGTATATGTGGAGCCTGTTTGGCTGCCCAGCCTGGGACTGCGCTAGCTGCAACTACTCCATATAATCAGTGCCGCGAAGCCACAGCCTGCCGAACATGGCCACGGTGTTGAAATAGTGTTATGCAAAACGGCCGTACGGACCGATTAATCGGCCGTATATACGTTAACGGTAGTAAAACTGTTCCGTTAACGTTATGCTGTACATTTATCGTTCCCGAACGTTAAAACTCTGTTTTTAGCAATTAGTTAGTCGTTTTCCGTTTAATCACCCGAATAATCGTCTGTACGTTGAATTTGACGATGATTTTAGAGTAGTTTTCTTTACTTAATTTAGATTTTTTTTGTTACATATATTTTTATGTTTTACTATTTAATGCAACCAATTCTACCACCACGCGATATATAAATCTGGTGTAAGAAGAGTTAATGTCTTGTTTAATTAAAAAACAACATGAAGATATTGGATTTATATAGTTGTACACATCTAAATCTTCAAAAAAGTATACAATATTGTAAAATTTGTACATATATTCACGAACGTTAAATTTCCATATAATTCCGATTAATTGTCCGTATTCCGATTAATCGGTGAACAATCGTATTCCGTCTTTCACAACACTCAGTTGAATATGAGAGGGCCCCACGAGCCCTTTCTTTTTTAGTTTTGAACAAATTCTCGCAAACTACTAGTTTGAAACTTGGGAGTTCAACGCAACCACGAATGTCCATACCATTCACTTTTGTTCCACCGCCCGATTTGATCGTTGTTTTTCTTCAATTTCAATCATCATTTCAGACGGTTCATCAGTACATCCCAATAGGGCAAGGGCAGCTCATGAGAACACTGTCAATACCAACCATTGCTTCTACTCACATCTCCAATAACAGATGCAACGACTATCCAGCTATCATATAGTAATAGCAAGTTAATAAAGGCGACAAATTCACAAGGTCATACAAGCAACACAAGCTTGCCAGCAAAAGCAAAAGCAAAAGCTTACCAGGATATATATGTACACACACATAGCCCTACTGTAACAATTCCAATTAACCTCAAAATACTAAACGGTGGCACATCCTGTATTGGTTAAACAAGGTTATAAAAAGACCACAAAGAATAGTAATCATGGTACATAGTGTAAACATTGGGGTCATCACAATATACATCCTTTGAGTCGACGCAAGACTCACGGGATGAGAGGGCAGAGTAGTCTTCGTAATAGTCGCCATAGCTACCCTCCTCCATCTTGGCCTCGGCCTCCAGAGTCTCAACCTCAGCTTCCCATAGATCTTGCATAGTGATGCCATAGTCTTCACCTTCATCCTCCTCGATGACACGGAGATCAGGGCAGTGAACGCGGGGCGATTGCCTGGGCAGCCAGGCATGTTTGATCTTTGCGCAGCGAGCTCGGAGCTGATCATCGACTCTAACATTGTAGCACTCGGAGAGGTCGAAACACTCGAGGTGGGGGCAGCCATCGAGGATGGCATGAACCCCTTTGTTGGTCAGGTTGTTACCTGAAATCTGAAGAAGTCGTAGCTCAGGCATGTTTTCCGCTATCGCAAAGGCATCCTTGTTCTTCCTTACCTCCCATTCCTCATTAGTTTCATTCTCATCATCCTCGCCCTCATCCATGTCCTCATCCTCCTCTTCCTCTACAACATCATTCTTGTCCTCGTCCAAGTCCTCATCCTCTTCCATCTCCTCCTCCTCCTCCTCCTCCTCCTCATCATCATCATCATCATTATTCTCGTCCTCATCCTCTTCGATCTCCTCGTCCTCTTCCCCCTCATCCTCGTCGTCATCAACATTCTCGTCCTCGTATAAGAACTCATCCTCTTCCTCTTCCTCCTCCTCCTCCTCGTCATCATCATCGTCATGCATCATCTCATGCTCCATTTCATGCTCCATCTCACTCTCCATTGCATCCTCATCAAACCACCGCATATGGATTTTTAGACGTTTCAGCTGTGGGCGCGCCCTGCCAACATATTCGAGAAATTCTGAAGACACTTTGTTTCCTGAGCACTCGATCTCCTCTAACAGTGGACATTGGGTTGCAAGTTCAGCCAATGACGGCTCCCAAAAATTTCTGCATGCGATGAGCCGAATGCTCTTCAAAGAACTAGCCCTGCAGATTTAAACACAGAAGGACAGCAATCAAATTAACAGTGATATTTATCATGTAAGGAGTACAGTGCCAACCACATCGTGTAGTAAGAACTAAGAAGCCCCTAAATATTTCAAATCGCGTAGCTCACACTTTCTTCCTTCCACACCATGTAGTCGGGGCGATGCATACACAATAATCAGTGGGAGATTGGGTTCTTTTTTTAAAAGTCCATTAGTTATAAATACGTAAACCTAACTTGACGGTGGATATCATGTTACTGCATAATTGAACTTCACAAGATCTAGCTACTATTAAACTACATATCTGAGAACAAATCAGCGAAGTAGCATCAGTGCTAAACCCTGTTAACATGAGCCAGGCTATTAAAGCCAAGGACAGAAATTCGGTATATAGGATGTAAAATTATACCTGCAAGCAATGTAATCCAAGAGTTCGCTAGTAACAAACTTCTGAGCCAAGAATGACTCCATCTTTCCTTGAGAGCGGTCTATAGCCACCTTCGCCATTGCGCACATGGTGTCTATGCCCTTTGAGAAAACCACCTTATGACGAGTCATGTCCACGGAACGCCACAGCTCAGGTGACTTCACAGCTGCCAACCATGAATGGCACACAAGGCCTGCACCCATCAGGACCTCAATGCTCCCAAGCTTCATGAAAATGGTAGAAAGCGCATCGGTTGGGAGATCGGACCAATCTCTGACAGGTAACATGGGCAATGGGCTTGGCTTCACCTCCATAGTGTCAAGTAGCACCTATAAATATAATGTGTATCACCAAATGAGGCATCATATTTGGGGGAAAAATAACTCAGAAAAGTGGAAAGTTTAAACTAGCATAAAGTCTATGTGCACTTCCTCAAGCATTACGGATGATTGTTCCGAACTGCTTTTTCTTTTTTATAGATCAAACTCAGGTCTTTTATAATCACGAAAACAAATTAAATCATCACATGATGGATCCAATAGAGACACTTCTTCAAATACCAAATGATATAATAACTTGATAGGAAGAACTAGCTAGGGTCATCAAATAATTTACACGGAACCAACTACAAATCTAAATAAATTTGTTTTGGTGCTATGCTCAATTTCTACAACCATTTATTTGAGACCCCAAAGAAAATCTCTGGCTGCTGCTTACGAAAAGAAAAGGGGGGAATTTTAAGATGTACCGGAAAGATCGATGCACAAATAGGCAGCAATCCGATTTAACCAAGACCTGATCGAAAATCCTAACTGCAAGAAACATCCAACTAAAAAAAGGTAACTAAAGGGAGCTGTTAATATCACACTGATCGTGCTAATCTCTGAATTTCATACAGGAAGCGCGATTAATAATTAATAAAAAAAAACTGATTTCATCCTCCTGCCGTAGAAAGCTAAGACATCCATATGCTTGGATGCTTACGGAAGGATCCTTAACGTAGCGAGATATATACCTTCGCCGGCGGCAGGATAGGCGTCTGCCGGCGGCGACGGGCGGCGGGCGGCGGACGGCAGCGGCGGCACCGGAAACTTCGTGTAGCGAGGGTTTAGAGGCTGGAGAGCGTTCGGGCCTTTAATTCGGAGTCTCTTGACTCTCAAGCGAAACTCCGACTATATTTTATAATACTAGTTTACTGTTTTGGATAAGTCAAGAGATCTCGATCCCGACTGTGAGATCGATGGCTGTTTCGAAAAAAATACAAATCCGTTTCGTATAGTTGTGTAAAATATGGTACATGGCATGCAATCTCTCTTTTTAACAGAAGACGCGGTTGATTTTTTGATATTTTTGACTATTCATTTTATTTAAAATTTTACATAGGTCTTGTTTAGATCCAAAAAAGATTTGACAAAAAGTTATATCAAATGTTTGGACACATGCATAGAACATTAAATGTGAGAAAAAAAAACCAATTGCACAATTTGCATGTAAATTACGAGATGAATCTTTTGAGTCTAATTACGCCATGATTTTACAATGTGATGCTACAGTAAACATTTGCTAACGACAGATTAATTATGTTTAATAAATTCGCTTCGCAATTTACAGTCGGAATATGTAATTTGTTTTGTTATTAGTTTATGTTTAATACTTCAAATGTATGTCCGTATGCTTTAAAGTTTTTACACCCAAAGAACTAATCACACCCTTGAGTTGTTTTGTTTTTTTTAGAATTGTGAGTTTTTTTCATTAAAAGTAGTTTAAGCACGATTTATATCTTATGTGTTTATATAAAATTTTTAAATAAGACAATTGGTAAAATATTCATTCAAAAGTTAATAATATCATCTATTAAATAATTAAGGGAGTATTTGGTTCAATTATCCATATTGAAACAATTTGATGTTTAAAAGCGCAATCGTACTCATCCCCATCCCTCTCTGATTCCCACGTACGTATATAAAACCAATCCAAAGAAGAAAAAAACGGTGTAAAGGAACTAACGAACCGAGAAAATAAAATGAACCATATGTTCCTAGATTCTGTTACAAGAAAATTAAACAAGTTTCCTCGTATCCTGTTACAACACACAAGCATAACGAATCTAGACAACTAGATTCGTTGTATTAGTTTGGTCTGAGACGGGACGGAGAGAGTATGTGATTAGTGCTAAAAAAAATATGTAACTACTCCAAATAACACTAGCGAGCAAATCCAACTTAACAACAACCAACCCCCACCAGGTTTTGCAATATTTATGTGATCCATATTATCGTCACGGTTACACATGTGGTATGATAATATCCTCAGTCTTTGGAACCTCACAATTTTCGTGGTGATACTGCTACTGACCCTCACCAAAATGGTAAGGTAAACCCCACCAAAAAAACGCATAACTAACACCAATGCTCTTCCAATATTTAATAAGGGGAAGCCGAAGCACCGGTTGTGTGTGGTGGACTTCACATGCCAGGATTCAAGTACTGGTGAATATTTCGCACATGAATAAGTTTTTGATAGAAATTTAGTGAGATTAGAGATGTGCTGATGTTTTCTATTTCTTTGAGTGTGTGTAAGGGATGCATTCGCGGGTGCATGTGTGGCATCGCGTGTGTATAATAGTGTGTATTTGCTGTGTAATAAAAATATCTATTAATAACACTAAACGAGTATACTCTGCAAAAGGTTTGGCAATATTGAATTCTTACCATATAATCAAGATTATATTGAGCATTGCATTAGTAATAAACTATAAACAAGGCCTAGCTCTGCAAAAGTTTTCTAACTTGCTTGTTTGTAACATAAGACCGGATTTAAGTTAAACCCAAGTTTTGTAATTCTATACCTCAATTTCATATGAAATTTATATATGAGCTCAAACCATATTTTATTTTTTCTTTGAAAAGTCCAATCCATGTTACTCCTCATCTCGGTATGTTAGTCTCTCTTCTCTCGGTAGATTCCATCAAAATTCCCGTGTTCTTCCACATGAGTTATCCAAATAAATGTTTTTCAAATTTGTGTGTTTTAAACTCATATAGGTTTCAATAACACGTGATATTTTTATTATTTATTTTTTTAGTCGTGTGTTTTTAGAATCTGTTTCGTTCAGTAGCGGACTATATATAAAATAAAGACTAAAATGGCTAAGTTATATATGAGAGTAAATAGTTAGACTCTTCTTAAACAACCGGATTATATTATAATCAGGAGATATCATCGATAATTATAGTCAGATCCTTTGGTATTGCTATATGTACGATCCAGTTGTACAACTCAATTACAACTAAAGTCTAGAAACATACAACAATAGATCAATCAAAGGAGAATATTTTCATATGCACTATAGTCTTTTACAACCGTCGATAAAATTCAGTCGTACGTGAGTCGAAATAGTTGAATCATATGGATAGCAATTTCCTTCAGCAAATCACCGAAGACACTCGTCGGTTGCCCATATTAGGGAATAAAAGTGTGTTCTTAGCGACTTAAAAACCAATGCTGAAAAAGAACCACATTGAGAGCCTTTTTGAAATGATTTACGTAGGAATTTTATAGGATTTAAATCCTATAGGAAATTTTTCTATTTGGCCCTTTGATTCAAAGGATTGAAGCTTTCCAAATCATATGGAATTCTTATGGAATAACTCATTGCATGTGGATTTTGGAGGAAAATTAGCAAGAGCACTAACCTCTTGTAAAATTTCTTTTAAGTTTATATCTCTCATTCGATTCTTGCGTTTTTCTGCGGCCAATAAAATGATCTTTCCTGTATTTTTTTTCTGCAACCCTCTGTTGCAATCCTGTTCCCCATTTCCCAGTCCTCTTCCCTTGACACGAGCTTTCCAAATTTCAATTTTCAAACTCTCCTCCCTCCGTTCCACCTCCACCGCGCTGCATTCCTCCTCCCTCCGCCTCTCGCCGTCGCCGGCGCCACCGCGACATGCCTCCTCTCGATCCGCAGCCGGAGGTAGAGGGGAATCAGGCGGAGATGCCGTACGACCCGCTGCCGGACATCCTCCGCAAGCTCCGCGATGCCCAGAGCGCCGCCGCTCTCTCAAACCCTAACCCTCCCGAGCCCCAACCCCAGCCCCAGCTCGCGACGCCCTCCTTCCCCACCACCACCGACACCGCCTCTCGCCGTCGCCGGCGCCGCCGCCGACGCGGCCGCGGCAACCGTCACGACCCGCAGCCGGAGGCGGAGGTGGAGGAGGACACGACGGACCGGGCGGAGCTTGAGCTGCCGTACGACCCGCTTCCCGACATCCTCCGCGAGTTCCGCCTCGCGCCGCGCGCCGCCGCTCTCCCGAGCCCTAACCCTAACCCTAACCCCGCGATTCCCTCGTCCACCACCTCTCGACGCCGTCGCCGCCATGGCCGTGGCCGCGGGCGCGGGCGCAGGGACTGGGCGGCGGGGCTGCCGCGGGAAGCGATCCTGGCCGTGCTCCGCAAGCTCGACCACATCGAGATCCTGATGGGGGCCGGGCAGGTGTGCCGCGCCTGGCGCCGCGCCGCGCGCGACGATCCCCAGCTGTGGCGCCGCATCGACATGCTCAACCACGCCGAACTCTCCTTCGAGCTCAACCTCTTCGGGATGGCGCAGGCCGCTGTGCGCCGCAGCGCGGGGCATTGCGAGGCCTTCTGGGGCGAGTACGCGCCGACGAAGATTTGCTCCATTTCCTCGGAGATCGGTGAGTTTTGTTCTCCCCCAATCTTCAGAAGAATCTTTTTTTTAGTTTGTTCTATATAATCTTGTTCGACTTCGTTCTCTGGTAAGCTGATCGCGGCATTGTGCTTTCTGAATTCTGGTTTCTTCTAGTCAGCTTTGTTCTGATATGTGCTGCTCTTGTTCAAATTGATGGATGTAATAGAATATTGTAGGACTCTTGGCTGACTGTATCATCTATGCTTCTAATCACGGTTTAATTATGTGTTCTATTCGGTACCAACTACTAAATGCATCTTAATTAGTTGCAGTGCATTTGGGTAGATATTGAGATCACTTGTGGGTGATGAACATACACCAATAACAGAAATTGCAGTCAATGCTATATCTGGTTTGATATTTTCAGTGCCCCTGATTTTTATTTTGTGTTGCATTGTCGAATGATCTTTTGTCAGAATTATGTCAATAGCCACTGATTTGAGTTCATATAGATTCATGTAAGAGTCTGTTTGATTCCTACACTCATATCTGTTTTGGAAGCCATAGCAGGATAACTTTGTTATCTTGGCAATGAAGTGTACAATAGAAAAGCTTTTGCATTGATACTTTAGTAATAATTGCCTCACAAGAAAGCAAGTGAGCGTCAAATGCTAATAGGTGACTTTGGATTTTTGCCATTTGATTCTATGATTTAGAAAGGATAACTTATCAAGAACATGTTGGTACATCACTAAAAATATCCAATTATTGGCAGATATCTGAAACTGCCTCAAGTTTCAGTGTTTTTATGAACTGAATTCACCTTGACTTTGCATTTAGCTACCATCATATATTCACAAATGACAGGGTAATATGCAGCACCTTGCAAAGTCCGTGTGTGTTTAAAAGGTCTTAACAAACTGTGGTGGTATCAGTTTGTGGGGTGATGCCGCTATGATCATAAGGTTCCTGACAATAGTTTATGAGAAAAGGTACATACTTCAGTTGGATTCAAAATAGAATATATTCAGAAGAGAACTTTTCTATTGGAGATTACAAATTATTATCTGACAAATGAAACTCAACAAATGCAGCAGACTTCATGCATGTTTGATGCTGCTAGCCTGCTATTGCAACATTTAATTAATAATTCAAATTCTCCAGACCAAATATGGCAATTAAGAGAATTCCATTTCACTTGCCTTGTAAATGCTATAATTGTGATGATGTGTGATTATTATTCTCTAAAGTGCCAGAATCTTTTACACATGATCTGTTAGGAACTGTGATTGCAGCTAACTACAAATTTACCAAGACTTGAATGGGGGACTAGACTGCTAGTTACTTCTTGTACTGTTGTACACCATATTCCTTTTTATCTTTTATTGATGTCCTTGTCCTATCTTTGCAGGGCACCATGTCTGAAGAGTCTTCGTCTCATCTCTTGTTTTGATATCCTTGATGAAGGATTTTCAGCAGCAGTAAAGAAGTTTCCACTACTTGAGGAGCTTGAGCTTACGCTATGTGATAATTTAGGTGAGAATGATGTGTTTAAGGCTGTCGGCAAAGCATGCCTGCAGCTGAAGCGCTTCAGATTGAGCAAGAGGTGCTTCTACAATTATAAACATAGTGGGTACAACAAGGATGAGCAAGCCCTGGGCATTGCAACTATGCATGAGCTACGTTCTCTGCAGCTTTTTGCTAATAATCTCAGCAACGAAGGATTGACAGCAATCCTTGACAACTGCCCCTTCCTGGAATCCCTCGACATTCGCCATTGCTTCAATGTCAGTATGGATGACACCCTGCAAGCAAAGTGTGCCAGGATCAAGACACTGAGGCTTCCCTATGACTCAACTGATGACTATGACTTCCAAGTTCATAAGCCTATCTGGTCGGGTGCTGACTTCTTCTCTGATAGTGATGATGATTGCATTTATGGTGGCCCCGACTATATTCTTGACTCAGATGAGTATGACGATTACTGTGACCCTTACATCTACCTTGATGGCGTATATGAGGACGAGCTTGATGAAGAAGATCGGATGATGCTCAAGGCTATGCACATGTTCCTGAAATGAGAATGCCATGAGTATGCTGGTACTTTTGCGTGGTTCACTCATTCAATCGATTCTGCTACTCTTCTATGGTACTTGACTGAATATTGCTTAAAAACTTGGTCGGTCTATTTTGCTACTCTAAGTGTATCGTTCAGTAATCCCTGCCAAATTATTCACAACAGTGTTGGTGGTGTTTTAACTTAGGCAGTCTCCTTAAAGTCAGTATGCGACAGTTTGTACCTGTGTGCCTACAACCGGTACACGATAATGCATAATGCCTATTGCTATCTGCTCATTGCCTTTTTTGCTCTGCTTGCACAGTTTTATTTCAAATTTAAAGTCACTACTCGAGAAGGTAGTAATGATTAAGTGGTTCAAATGAATAGGTCCATCTATTGCCCAATGAGGCCATGAATTGGGCCATTTTCTGCCCTTCTATTAGTTCAGAGCTTGTAAGAAATACTCATATTTCCTCTTGAGGTATAGGAAAATTGTTAAGGCATGTTTGGTTTGCTATTGCGAACCTTTGACAATGTAAAAATCCAAACATGCCTAACAGCACATAACAATTGATTTGCAGCATATAGATATCCTTCTATTCCAAAATTTGATAGCTCTAGAAACCTCCACTGAACAATGCATAACGTTCAGCAGAGCAAAGCCGCCAAAGCAGCATACATGAGAACCTCCACTTGACTATCTGATCTCAGGCCTCTCTTCTTGACAAGCTGTGCTAGTGGTCTTAGGAGGCCTAATGATTTCATATGATATCTTGAAGGTTTCGATACTTGACTGACCATCGAACTGCCTGGCGCGCTTCTAATAACATCCAGCATCTCTTTCTCCATCCTATAACTTCTCCATCAGCTCTGTTGTCAACAAGTTTCAGATTCTGGAGATGTGTGAGATTCTCCAAGCCTTTTTTTGACGGAAGAAGGTAGAGCGTGCTCCACCTTATAATCATTTCATTAATAGAAATGAGGTTTCCAAGTTACAAGTTACTAGAGGTTATAGTTAACCTAGAACAGAAGGAAAAAAGAAGAAAAGGAAGAAGAGAAGAGACAAAAATAAAAAGAAAAGAGAAGGGGTGGTGGATTTACAAAGATATAAACAAGGGTTCTTGTGGTGATAGTTACTGATTCTCCAAGCCTTGTGGTGAATCAGTTAGCTGGGTGCACCGGCCAGGCACCAGTTCATGTAGCCCTACAAGGCATCCTATCTAAAACTCCATGTGACTAAGCCTATCTACTAGTATCGCCGGGGATTCCAACGAGATAGTGGTAGGATGTATGGAAGCTTGGCTCCGGTGGATCTCAATGGATTGAAGGCTAGATCTTGGCTAGGCTTCATGGGTGTCATGGCTTGAATCGATTGTTGTTCTGTTGGGTTCTTTCTCCAGCCCTCTTTTGGGGCTAGGCCTTTATACCCTTAGGCCCTCTCGTATCATAGGACTCAGTGATATACTAGGTAGTCTTCGACTCAATTTTGATCGAGTCTGAGTAGATCTCCCGTAGTTTTCCTTAAATAGGTCTTGCGTAGTTTTCTATAAAAATATTTGTGTTAAGTCTTACAGGTATGTCATATTTTCAACACCGACAATAGTCACTTTAAGAAAAAGAATAACGGTTAATTTACGGAATGGGTATGAAGGGGCTCAAAATGGAACATGGCAATATAGAAGATTAGATAAAACTTAGGAGTATGAAAGAAGGTGACATCATGTGAATGTTTGTGACAGCATTGGGCACGACCTGTGAGGTTGGGAAGAGAGGAGAGAAGAGGGGAAGAGGAGGATGAAGGAAGGAGGGAAATTTGGTCCAAATCTTTTTGCAAATTTATCCAAGGGGTAAGTAGTGTCATATTCCAACACCGACCAAATTGTAACAATGGTTTACAAATACATGAATTATAATCGCATATTTTGAAATAGGCAAATTTGTAATGGCATACATCCAAATATCCAAGTAACCCTATAAAACAAACACCTAGCGCGAACAAGCAGGCACACTAATGTGTGGGGACGTTGGGGGAATCAACGACATCAAGCTGCTCGGGCCTGACTCGGTCCTCCAGTTGGCAAGCAGAGGGGGCAAGGAGAGCACCGGCGCTATGGTGGAGACAAAGAGAGGTGGCTAGTGGCAGCGAAGTAGATGGCAGTGGCGGGGCGGGCGTATGGTGCAATGGCGACTTGATGGAATCTAGCGAGGGCATGATGTCCTAGAAGTAGATCGAGGCCGTGCAATCCAATGATGAAGGTGCTCGGTTTGGCTCAGAACATGATGGTGACAGGCAAACAACAGTACACAAGAACAAAACCGCATTCCCGGTGAACCGCTGCATGAATCATCAACGTTGTGGAGGGTAAAGAGCATGAACCAACGGAGCACGTTGTGACATGGTAGGTTTTGCGAGAAACTCACCGTAGAGAGGGATCGACGAGGATGGAGCTCGGGATGGCATGAATGGTGGCCGCAATAGATTTTAGCGTTCCCGAACGTGGGAGGATGAGAAATATGGCGAGAGGAGGTACCGACGGTGTCCTTGAGGATGAGGTCCTCTTAGTCCACCCACTCCCTCTCCGGCCCCTTCCGCCGGCACCTCATCCAAAAGCACAGTCAAACGGGGTCCAACCACTCTTTCACTAGCAAGAAGACCATCTCTACTAGGGGTGGAAAAAAAGCTCGGGCTCGTGAGCTCAGCTCGGGCTTGGCTCGAGCTTGGTTGGCTTGGCTCGGCTCGAAAGCCAAACGAGCCAAGCCCAAGCCTCCTTTCAGCTCGTTGCTGAAATGAGCCGAGCCGAGGTAGCTCGCGAGCCACTTATTTTGGCTTGCAAGCCTAGGCCATTATGTGTTTATATCGATTATTTTACTTTTTATGGTGTTATTCTTTGTCAACTTGAAATTTATCATTAATATTTTGAAAGAATTGAATATATAAACTTATTGAAATTTTACATGTTGTTGATTTGTTATTACTTTTTTTTAATAATTATAAAATATATATGAAGAGGTGTTTCAACAGGAAGGCTTGCAAGCCAGCTCGAGCTGGCTCGAGCCAGGAAACGAGCCGAGTCGAGCTCAAGTTTTAGCTTGTTTCTCTAACTGAGCCGAGCCAAGCTAAGCCTAGTTTGTTATGAGCACTGCAAGCCGAGCTTGGCTCAGCTCGTTTCCACCCCTATCTCTAGCGGTGGCACCTCCCTAAAGGTCCAACCTACCGCTGTTTCACCCTCACTGACCATGGCCCCTCCCAATGCCGTTCCTCATTGAGTGATTGAGTACTGACGTGCCCTAGAGGTGAACAATGTGAGAGAAAAAGAAAGAGGGAGGAGGAAGAGGTGATGGGCCTCATTGTTTGGCTTTTTTCGTAATAAGCCAAAACGGCTTATTAGAGAATAAAAATGAATTTGTAGGTAAAACTTTTTATATATGTGTTCTCAGTGACTTAAAAGCCAATGCTGAAAAAGAAATTATGTTGAAAATATCTCAAAATTAATGTCAAAATTAAGTTAAAAAAAATCAATTTTTGGCTTTTTCTTTGGCTAAATAAGCCATCCGATGGGAGCCGATGACAAGTAGGCATTCAACATCGTTGGGGTCAGTCCAATGATGACTCAACACAGTTCGCATGCTATGTTAGGTGAAACTACCTGGATCATTCCACATACTTAATTTGCACTGGTTTTAGATGTTAAGAGGAGGCTTCATACTTGGTTTGTTGGTTGAGAGATGCGGAAACAAAACCGAATGTATAGCTAATTTTGTGTCATTACAAGCTTATATGATTACAATAATAAAAAACACAAAATCAACTCTAAAATTAAATTTTAAAAATATAATTTTGTTTACGTTTGATATGGCATACCCGCCACGGCAGGTTCCCTCCCAAGGACCTAGTAGACCATCGTGAATTCGTGATGGAGTCGGAGTCCCAGCATCCTAGGGGCCAGTAGCAGTTGCCACTCCCTCCCGACGATGACCCAAAGCCCGACCGACCACGCCTCTGAGCTCATTGCTTAGCCCCCGGTATCGATTCGGCTGCGCCCTGAGTTCCCCTCCACATTTTAATTTTAAGTGCATCTATAATTTTCCGTAAATAATTTTAACTATCTATCTTATTCGTAAAGCATTTAAAAATTTGAAAAACATAAGTCACATATACAGTACTCACTTTATCTACTTTTGATATCTACATTTTTAAATATAAAAAATTTACTTTTGATAGGCATATTTCAATCCAACCACCTATCCTCTTAGTGACTTTATTGGATTTAATGCGTGACTCTTTATTCTTGTATACAAGATTGGCTATATGGACATAGATAAATGAAAATATTAATAAATCGCTTGTTTACGAGTAGTGTGTTTAAATGGATGTTAGAGCAAATTTAATTGTATAGCCAACTGCTAGCTCCAAATCATTTATAATCAATTTAATAGTCAATTCATACAATAGATACTTATAAACATATACTTTTTACTATTAATATCTGGTCTTACCTATCATACACACATCGTCTTAAAATCCGCGCTGCAGCTGGCAAGGATATGACATCTCCTAGTATAATAAATTTGGACAACACTTTATCCAGATTCGTTATACTAGAAAATATCATATTTTCTCCTAGGTTTATTTTTCTAGATGGAGGGAGTAAACGCGAAGTCCTGTCACTCTTCAATCAAAATTAAAACAAACACTGTCAAATTTCCCTAAACCGAATCACACCGCATCGTTTTTGTCTTGTCCATTTGCCTCTCGTCTTCGCTCTAGAGTTCACTTTTCAGCTGTTTCGAATTCTTCTCCATTCCATTTCCACCGCCATGCTTCCCCCTCCGCCTCTCGCCGTCGCCGCGACCACGGCAAGCGGACCAGGCGGGGCGGCTGCCGGTCATCATCCTCAAGCGCTAATCTGAGCCTCCCCCGCGCGCCGCCGCTCTCTGGAAACCCTAACCCTTCCCCCTCCTCCACCACCAGAGGTCCAGCACCACCTCCGGTCGCCGTCTCGGCGGGCACGGGAGGAAGGAGGCGGAGGAGGTGGAGGGACTGGGCGGAGCTGCCGATGGACGCGATCCTGGCAGTCTTCCACAAGCACGACCACATCGGCATCCTGACGGGGGCTGGCGCCGCGCCGCGTCGCGTCGAGGCCGAGCTCTGGCGACGCATCTGACATGCGCGGCCACGCCGACCTCTCTTTCGTGCTCAACCTCTACGGGATGGCGTAGACCGCTGTGCGCCGGAGCGCGGGGCAGTGCGAGGCCTTATGTGGCGAGCACGCCGCCGACGAAGACGTGCTCACGTTTCCTCGGCGACAGGTGAGATTTTTCATCCCCCAATTTCAGGGATGTTTTTATTACTTGGTTCTCTGGTTAGACGATCGACCTCGTGCTTTGATTTAATTACCGATTAGATTTTTCATCCCCCAATTCCATTCAATTATATTTGCTCTGATACGTGTTCCAATTCATTTTTTTAGATAATGGATTAAAAACCCAGTCTCTACATCCAACGAGATGTACACAGCCAAATCTCGTTCCAATTCATGGCTAATTGTGTTCAATTGGGGTAACCTACGTAGTGCCAAGTACTATATATCGTAATTAGTTGCATACTTGCATTACATTTGGGTAGATATCAAGATCAGTAGTGGGTGGTGAACATTCAACAGTATGAACCACGTGGGAGGCTTGATTCATTCCTAATGTCCACGTATTTGTCTTGTGGAAGTCGGAATGGGAATATGGGATAGTTGATTAATTTCTTCATCTCGACAATACAAGTTTTACAAATAGAGCATGGGGATTGCTCAACATTGAAGTTCTTTACAGTGATGTTTTAGTAATAATCACCTCACAAGAAACAAAGGGCCTGACTGGAACAGGGGCGCTGCGCTAGGATTTTTTTTTTTTCCTTTTTTGAGATAGTATTTTATCCTAATCTTCTCTTTCCAATTAGGTCATGTTTGGTTTGCTATTACCAACCTTTGACAATGTAGTAATCCAAACATACCTAACAGTATATAATACTTAATTAGCAGCTTATAAATATCCTTCTATGCCAAAATTTGATAAGTATAGAAACTGCTCCACCGAACAATTCATAATAATTCAGTCAGAGCATAGTCGCCGGAGCAGCGACTGGAGTACGGAGCAGGAGGAGCAATAGAGGATATGGTACTGTAGCTGATCTCAGGCTCTCTTCTCCTAGACGAGCACTGCTGGTGGTTTTAGGAAAACTATTGATTTCATATGGTATCTTGAAGGGCTAGGCACTTGACAGATCATTGAGCTGCCAGTGCCAGGCTTGTAATAACACCCATCATCTCCTTTTCCATCCTGCAGCTTCTCCATCAGCTCTGGTGCCATTCCAACAAGTTTCAGATTCTGGAGACGTGTGAGGTTCTCCATGCCTTTTGGTGAATCAGCTAGCTTGGTGCACTTGTCAAGCACCAGTTCATGTAGCTCAGCAAGGCATCCTCTCTGAAACTCTATCTGACTAAGGTTACTCAACTCATGCAAGGTGAGTGTCTGGAGTGCAGGAAAGCCACCTGCGGCAAAGGTCATCTCCTTCTCACGGTAGGCGGCATTGAGGCTAAGATGCAGAAGCCCTGGCAGCGACGAAAGAAGCAAGAGTGAATCTTGCGCAATTCCGCTCGCGATCAAATGAACCTGCTTGAGGCTTGTAAGGAAGCAGGTCCATCCTGGCAGTTTCCCTCTTGCTAACCTTCCAGACAAAGCAAGCTTCTGTAGCTTCCTGGGCGCTACAGTGATGGACTCCAAATCTATTACACTCTCCGTGTTACTGTTAGTGATCCCCAAGCGTTGCAGGTGGCTCATTTTCAATATAGACGATGACAGAACAGCGGCAAAGCTTGCATCCACTTCGAACAACTCCAGGCTCTTCATCTGCTCCAGCTTGGCTAAAGATTTGGAGATCATCTCATCAGCTCTGACATAATTTAGTGTCTGAAGGCTGGTCAGGTTTTGTAACCCTGCAGGAAGTTGTCCTACTGGCGTGCCAGGATAGGGCCTATAGTAGTCAGCGGCATGGCGCTTAAGCAGTATCAAGTGGCGCAAGCTCTTCAGTTTCGACAAGCTGCTTGGTAGCCTTTGGACCATGGACCACTTGGTATCCAGAGTTTGCAGCTTCTGTAATTTGCCTAGATCCTTTGGAAGCTCTTCGATGAACGTAGATCGTATCCCAAGGTATCGCAAATTGCAAAGATTGGTCACTGTGCTGGGCAGCTTATTGATCTCGATGAACCATAGATTCAGCACAGTCAATAGCCTGAAGCAAGACATCAGCGAGGCATCAAGTTTTGAACCAAATGCTTGGAAGGAGCGAAGCGCGGCGATCTTCGCAGCGGATGCAGATCGCCTGCTGCTGGTGCATCTGTCGAGTGCGAGATGGCGAACCCTAATGTTAGAATCCATTGTTAGATCGCACTCCGCGAACTGAACAAACCCCTCTTCATGTTTGGACCTGTGATTGATCAAATCCTTGATGAGGTCATGGATGAGGAACCGCTTGGCACGGCCAAACTCATTCCTGACAGCAACCTGAAAGAGACTACGTTGTACCAATTTATCCAGGTAATGATCTGCGACATCCTCCATCGTCCTCCTCTCGCCATGTACTTCCTTTGCCTCGTCGATGAAGCCCTGCGCAACCCAGCTCCTGATCAGGATCTTCCTCTTGATCAAGAAGTCCTCAGGATATATGCTGCAACTCAGGAAGCATTTCTTCAGTTTGTATGGCAGATCGTCGATGCTCAGGTTCAGTATTCTGGAGGCCTCTCCAATGCCAAGATCTTCGCTGTTCTTGACCCAGGCTAGGCTGTCACGGACGTTCCTCCAGGCGAACTCTGTCCTATCCTTGTGTCTGAGGAGCTTGCCGACGGCGACGATGGCCAGCGGCAAGCCGCGGCACCGCTCCAGCATGTCTCCGGCGACCTCCCTGAGGTGGCTCGGGCACCTGTGGCCGGGAACATCCTTGAACACGACGCTGCAAAGGAGTGCCCACCCTTGGTGCGTCGGCAGCGGCTCCAGCGCCATTGTCCTCTCCGGCGCCGCGGCCATGGCGACTCCGCTCTTGCGCGTGGTGATCACCACCCGGCTCCCAGCGACGCCGTCGCCGTCGGGCATGGCGCGCTCCAGGCCGTCCCACAGCGTCTCGTCCCACACGTCGTCGAGCACGATCAGGTACCTCTTGTTGGCGAGACGCTCCCGCAGCGCCGCCACGAGCGACCCGTAGTCCGTGTCGCCGCCGCCGTCACCGACGTCGGTGGCGCTTCGCCGCCGCCGCCTACCAGTACCAGCACGACGACCGACGGTGTTCAAGTTCAACTTCCTGAGGATCTTCATCAGGAGGTCCTCCATCGTGAAGCGCTGCGAGACGGTGACCCACGCGTCGCAGTCGAAGTGGTGACTCGCCGGCGCCGCCGCCGGCGCCGTCACCTCCTTGTAGACGCTGGCGACGAGGGTCGTCTTGCCGACGCCGCCCATCCCGCACACGGCGAGCAGCGTCCGCCGGCGTGGCTCCGCCGCGTCCTCAGCCAGCAGCCATCTCACAAGCACTTCCCGGTGATCGGAGAAGCCGATGATCTCCTCCTTGTCCATGGAGCGCGCGTTCTCCGCCATCCTCCGGCCAGCGGCGACGGCATCATCTTCGCGGCGAAGCTCGCCGCAGCTAACAACATTATTCATCACGTCGACGCGTTGCCGCTGGTAATTCGCCGCCTCCAACAGCTGGCCAAGCTTCTCCCGCACCTTGCGTAGCCTCCTCGAGAGGGCGATCCAGGTCGGGACGTTGGCGCAGTACCGCGCGAAGCCATGGCCGGAGCCGGAGCCGGAGCCGGAGAGGAAGCAGCACTCGTCGGTGATGTCGTCGAGCTGGAAGGCCACGTCACGGACCTGATTGGCCCAGCTATCAATGGGGTCTTGGTCGTCGTCGTCCGCGCCGCGGCAGGAGGCTCCTCCGCTGCGGAGGTGGCCGCGGAGAAGGCTGAGCTCATGCTCGGCGGCGGCGATGGAGGAGTGGACGCCGCCGAGGCCGAGGGAGGTGACGACGCCCATCGCCGTGCTGCGGGCTAGAGCCATGGCGACTTTTGCCGACAGAGATACGAGTACAGCTTCCGCCATGCCCGTCGCCGGCCTGATCGAGCAACTTGACGGTGATGCAGAGATCGAGAGATGGAGCTAGCTTGTGTTCGGTGACAATGACGTACGCCGGCGCCACCCAAAATAACATGATGGCCAGGAATTTTTGTTTTATTTCTTTTTAACCTACCAGCCTTAGAGCAGGTACAATAGCGAGCTATTAGCCAGCTATAAACATATTTTAATGAGATAAAAGATGAGAGATAAGAGCAGCGGGCTACAGATCTGTAGCCAACTGCAGTACGGACTCCAAGACGCAATGTGTGTATGACAGGTGGGACCATATGTTAATAGTACAGTAAGCAACTATTATATGAATTGGCTATTAGATCGGTTATAGATGAATTGGAGCTAGTAGTTGGCTGTATTAAACTTGCTCTAATAAGAGCAAGTTCAATAGTATAGCCCACTACTAGCTCCAATTTATCTATAGCCAATCTAATAACTCATTCATACAATATTGTATGCATACTACACAATTATTACATGATCCCACCTGTCATACACACACTGTGTTTTGAAGTTCGTGCTATAGCTGGCTACAAATCTGTAGCCCGCTGCACTTCTCTCTTCTTATGTATCTCTTTAAAATATGTTTACAGCTAGTTTATAGTCTGCTATTGTACCCGCTCTTAGCGTGACAAAACAACACTATCATGCCGCTATCGCCAGCATGGCACCGTTATTTGGTCACGCTGGTCTCGTTGACGTGTCAGGATAAAACTGTTACGCCTGCTGTACAAAACATGTAGTGTTGTTTTGCCACGCGACGTGTTGAAAGGTTTAGATTTTGAAAAAATATTTTTGGAACGGTTTATTTTAAAAATTAAAAAGGTTTAAAAAATTTAAAAAAAAATCGATGTCCAGTGCCTTGCTCGTGCGTGCAATCCGATGCCATCAAGGCATCGAAACCAACGTCTCCATTAATTCTCGCATCACAAGAAGCAATGCTCTATCTACAACTAGGCATGGTCAACCAAATTGCAACATGAGAATCGTTGGGGAAAGAAAAATGCTCAACGTGCATGATCTGCCACAAGGGAAGAAAGATTATGCTAGCTAGTACAGTAGTACTGAGATTCCACGGAAAGACCAACTCAATGATCCAAGCGCGAACCCCCGGCTGGAGGGGAATTGAATATGGCCTTGAATTGTTGAAGAAAGGAGTTATTTGGAGAATTGGAAATGGTCGATCTGTCCGTGTCTGGAGAGACCCATGGGTGCCTCGCAATTTTACCAGAAGGCCAATCACTGGGAAACGTAATTGCAGAATAAAGTGGGTTTCTGAACTTTTGACAGAAAATGGCGCTTGGGATGCTGAAAAGGTGAACCATATTTTCCTCCCCATTGATGCTGAGGTAATCTTACAAATGCTGATTTCTTCTAGAGATGAGGAGGATTTCATTGCTTGGCATCCTGATAAATTTGGGAGGTTTTCTGTTAGAAGCGCATAGAAGTTAGCACAGTCGTTGGAGCAAATGGAGGAGAGAGCTAGTTCAAGTGCTGCATCCACAACTATCCCCTGGAACCTAATTTGGAAATGTAATATCCCTCAGAAGGTTAAAATCTTTGCATGGAAGGCAGCTACTAACTGTTTAGCAACTATGGAGAATAAAAAGAAAAGGAAGATGGAATCTTCAGATATCTGTGTTATATGTGGCAGGGAGAAGGAGGATACAAGACATGCGCTCACCAGGTGCCCACTTGCTCGGGCTCTTTTGCAGGCTTTGCAGGAGGATCACTGTTTCATTTCCGACAATTTAGCTCCTACTGATTATGGCCATTGGTTGTTTGATTGCCTGGAGAACCTGGCGGATTCAGGGCGTTCTTTGCTCCTGATGGTGCTGTGGCGGAACTGGTTTAGTCGTAATGAAATCATGCATGGGAAGCCTGCACCCACGATTGAAGCGTCTAAGAATTTCCTGCTGAGTTATGTCAATACACTCTTGGAAATCAAACAGCATCCCCAGGCTAATCAGACGAAGGGCAAACATGTGATCAATTATTGGGGTTTCAAGAAGGATAGTCAGCAAAGACTGAACAATGGATGCACTACCGACTGGGAGAAGCCGCAGCAGGGTTGGATGAAGGTTAATGCTGATGGGTCATATGATGCACAAACGGGGACTGGAGGTATCGGAGTGGTGCTTAGGGACTCGGAAGGAAACGTGATTGCTGCCTCCTGTAAGCAGCTGGCCAGTTGCCGGAATGCACTTGAGGCGGAACTCCTTGCTTGCAAAGAAGGAGTTGTCCTTGCGTTACAATGGACCCTCCTGCCGTTTGTGCTCGAAACGGATTGTTTGGTGGCAATACAAATGATCCAGTCCAAGAAGAAGGATATGTCTGAATTAGCGTATCTTACAAGAGAGGTGAAAGAGCTTCTTGGCAGTAATAGAGAGGTCAAGATTTGTAAGGCTCTACGTAGCCAAAACCGGGTTGGTCATAGTTTAGCGAATAAAGCCCGGTGTGATTCTTTGTCCGGTCTGTGGACTGGGAATGGCTGTAATTTCATTTCGCGGTTGGTCTTTGAAGACGCCGTGCCTAAGTAATATATGCCTTTTCCCCGCAAAAAAAAATGATCCAAGCGCGAAGCAAACAATGCAATGGTGGTTTCAGAAACCTCGGGCGCTAAATCTATCGACGATGGCCGCAGCGAAGCTGCTCTAGTTTGGCATGAACAGTTGACAAAGGAAATAGTTAATTCGTTGACTCCCGGGGCTAATTACTCAAATCCACTACTCTCTCCGTCCCAAAATATAAGTATTTTTAGACTCTGACATGGTCTTCGAGATGTTCATTTTATCAACAATATCTATAAAAGTAAAATGTTTTAAATAATAAGAGTTGTATATTATGATAATTTGTTTAATAATAAATATAGTAACATCAATTTTACATGATTGATCATTTTTATTTTTTTTCTATTAATAGTCAAAGTTAAAAATGTTTAACTTGTTATTATGCTAAAAATGCTTATATTTTGAGATGGAGGGAGTATTTTTTTTACTCGTTCAAGATACTCCATCGATTCCAAAATACAAGTATCCATTCTAAAATATAAGACATAACTGACACTAATACTAACCCAAAGACAAAAAAAAAGAATTATTAGCATCTCTTCGTTTGGATCACCCTAATAAATACCATACATGCATACAAGAAATTACAGATATTAGGGTTAGGGGAATTTAAAAAATAAATTTATAGAAGGGGAATGTGCTAGTTAATTGCATATATGCATGTGCTTTTTTATCTACATCCTAAAATATAGGGTGCAACTGCTTTTTTTTTCCAACATTTCATAATGCAATGCACGCATACATGCATGGAATTAATTAGCACCTCTGATTCCCTTAAAATATTTTTTTTAAAAAAAATCCTCTAATCTCAAGATCTCTAATCATATTATGTGCATACATTTTATTACAGCAAGTTTAATAGTATTCAAAATCATCTATAGCCAATTTAATAGTCTATTCATACAATAGTTACTTATAACTATATACTACAACATTAATACATGGTCACATATCTCATACACATATAACATTCTTGAGTCCATGCTACGACTAGTTATAAATTTTTAATCCATTTCTCTTATCTCCTCTCTTATATTCTCCACATGTGCTTATAGTTAGTTTGCACTTGCTCTTATTACGATGATCCAAATAAGGAGGTGATAATATTTTTTCTTGATTGTTACATTTGTGTAGTTGTGCCTTGTATATTTTAAGATGGAGGGAGTAGATTGCAAGGCAAATCTTCTAATTTTTTACTCCCTCTGAAGCAACTTTTCTGGCTACTGATACATCTCGACCAATCACAAACCATATCTTATTTAATTTCTCCACTTTTCTATCTCAACCAATCATAATCATCCTTAATTTAATTTGACCTCCCCTTAAACCTCGTGAAAACTCTGAGAAATGCTAATTAAGAAAGTAACTTTCTCTAATACATATTCATGGAAAAGCATTATTACAAATATAACTACACAAAAGCATTTTCTCTACAAATCAATTGCTTCATCTGTTTCGTAACATTTCCTCCGTTTCATGATGTAAAACTTTCTATTTCCTCCGTTTCATAATGTAAGACTTTCTATGTATGTATGTATGTATGTATGAATATGGACAATGCTAAAAAAAAAATCTTATAATATGAAACCGGAAACGCTCATTATCGAGCGACCGACGCGAGGTGTCATTATCGGATGCTCCCCCACCCCTAGACGCCGCGTGCCCCCCTGCCCCACCATGTGTCCTGCCCCCCACCTACCAAGTGTCTAAAAAAAATGTTTCACCTAGTATACTCACAATGTTTCACTGTGTATAGATCTAATGTTGCAGTGAATTGAAAATATTCTTTTGCAACAAATCACCCACATATTTTGGAAACCCTCTATTAAGGGAATTCGTTTCTTTTTTTTCCACCAAAAATGTTTCGCCTAGTGTACTCACAATGTTTCACTATGTATAGATCTAATGTTGCAGTGAACGAAATATTCTTTTGCAATAAATCACTCACATATTTTGGAAACCCTCTATTAAGAGAATTCGTTTTATTTTTTGTTCCACAAAAAAATGTTTCATTATGTATGGATCAAATGTTGTAGTGAACTGAAACATTATTTCGCTATTTGCTGAAACATTATTTTTATATAAGGTAAAACAACGCCCGATTTAAAATATTGAAACATTTTCGATCTACTTAGTGAAACAATTCTGATATACCTAGTGGAACATCGTGCAACATTTAGGCTGTGTTCGGGAGTGAGGGTTGGGAACCCTCACTCTCCAGCACGCAAAACGAAGCAGCGTTTAGCACGTGATTAATTAAGTTTTAGCTAATTTTTTTTTCAAAAATGGATCAATATGATTTTTTAAAATAACTTTCGTATATAAACTTTTTACAAAAAACGCACCGTTTAGCAGTTTGAAAAGCGTGTGCGCGAAAAACGAGGAGGAGATGTTGGGAACTACTCCTAACGAACACAGCCTTAAAAATAATTCAATAATAAGCCAAAAAAAATTTCGTCGGAATATATTTATGTGTGGTCTTGTTTTGAAGATTTAATTGCAACGAATTTAATGGTACAATTGGATCATGATTTGAATAAATAATTTAAGAGAAAAAATAGTTTAAAGTGTTTTTGCACGCATACGTGGCGCTTATCCCCCTTCCATCGGACGCCCGACCGGGAGTCGCGTCCATATGAAACGGAGGGAGTATTTGGTAATTTTAACTGATAGTTGCTTTAGTTTGACCATTGATATATTTTAAGTTGTCTGATTATGGTAAATGTGATTTTTATGCTTATATTTTAACATACATCAGTAATGTATTCCTTTTGATACTTCCAAGTCTATTTATAAAATAGAAGTGGTCAAACCATAACAATGTCAAGTCAAAATTGCCAAATAAAGTATTATGAAACATAGTAATATGATTTCTAAACATCAAAGGTTAATAGTTTTGTATATGTTAGTGATGTGAGATTTTTCGTATTTTATTATACTCATACGCATCCTAAAATGCATATATTTATGAAAATAGAGTAGAAGTAGTACTCCGTTTCTAAATATAAGATATTTTGGTTAGATATGACACATCCAGATTTGTTGTACTAGAATGTGTCACGTTCAACCAAAATCCCTTATATTTAGGGACGGAGGGAGTAACAAGTACAAACAAGGTCAATGGGGAATAACCAAATGATAATCATAGCGCGAGCGTTTTTTTTAGGCCGGGGAACATACCATATACTGATAGAAGTGTGCCATTATCTTGTTCTGGCTGTAGGCACATAGTCATACACCACCATACCGAATTCAGAGGGAACAGGAACCTGTCCAAGTAAGATTTAACACTACCGACACCGTTGTGAATAACTTGGTAGAGAGTACTAAGAAGACAAAAGAACAGAAAAATAGGCTGACCAAGTTGCTAAGCAATCTTCCATTAAGTGGTGACACCCCAGAGAGCAGCAGATCCAGTGAACCATGCAGAAGTACCACCATACGCATGGCATTCATTTCAGGAACGTGCGCATAGTCTTGAGCATCATCCGATCTTCTTCATCGAGCTCGCCCTGACGCGACGCCCTCATAGACACCATCAAGGTAGCGGTAAGGGTCACAGTAGTCATCGTACTCATCTGAGTCAAGAATATAGTCGGGGCCACCATAAACACAATCATCATCACTGTCAGAGTAGAAGTCAGCAAGCGAGATAGGCTTCTGAACTTGGAAGTCATAGTCATCAGTTGAGTCATAGGGAAGCCTCAGTGTCTTGATCCTGGCACACTTTGCTCGCAGGGTGTCATCCATATTGACATTGAAGCAATGACGAACGTCGAGGGATTCCAGGTAGGGGCAGTTGTCAAGGATAGCTGCCAGACCTTCATTCCTGAGATTATTAGCAAAAAGCTGCAGAGACCGTAGCTCATGCATAGTTGCAATACCTAGGGCTTCCTCGTCCATCTCGTATTCATTATCTTCAAAGCTGTAGAAGCAGTCTTTACTAAATCTGAAGCGCTTCAGCTGTGGGCATGCTTTGCCAACAATCTCAAACACATTGCTCTCACCTATATTTGAACAAAGCGAAAGCTCAAGCTCCTCAAGCAGTGGAAACTTCTTTATGGCTGCTGAAAATCCTTCATTGAGGATATCATAGCAAGAGATCAGACGAAGACTCTTCACAGATGGTGCTCTGTAAATATAGGACTAGGGTATGAATTAACAATTATAGAATGAAGAACATTCGTTAAGAAAAAAAGGACAATGATGTACAAGACGTAATAGTACTGTGTCATCCTTTCTAGACTTGCTAGAAGTTGCAGTTAACTGCAACTACATTTCCCCTAATAGGACATGTGGAAAACATTCAGGTACTTTAGAGAGTAATCACACATCATCACAGTTCTAGCATTTAAAAGGGTTTAGTGACAGGAATTCTCTTGATCGCCACATTTTGCATGTGGAAGAGGAACATTCAAGTATCGTAATGGTGCCCTAGAGTGCAATTTAAAATGATTCAACAGCAGCACCAAATAAGAATTCATGTGAGTTCATTCAGTTTAACTAGACACATGATGAAACGTAATCTCCAGTTGAAAAGCTCTCTCACAATTGCATTCTATTATTTTGAATCCGACTGAAGATGTACCTTGTCTTGACCAATTAATTGTGTCAGGAAACCTTCAATCATCAAGACATCAGCCCATAAGCTGATGTGAGATATTACCTTGTGTCTCGTGAAGACAACTAGCTAAATGCAAGTCTAATGTTTCACTATGTATAGATTTAATGTTGCAGATCAATTATTCTCGAGATGAAGAGATTAATCAATTATTCTGCTGCGACTCCCAGAAGACAACTATGTGGACATTACGAATCAAACCTCTTGCGTAAGGGACACTGAAAATATCGAACCAGAAACAGCTGTCTGTCATTCGTTCACTATCTATAACTGATCTTGATATCTACCCAAATGTAATGCGACTAATTACGAATTTATGATATATTCCCTCTGTTTCATATTATAAGTCGGTTTAACTTTTTTCTGGTCAAGCATTATTAAGTTTGACCAAATTTATAGAAAAAATTAGCAACATCTTAAACACTAAATTAGTCTCTACTTTGATAATATGTTTGCTTTACGTAAAGTTTAACTAGTAAAAAAAGTCAAAACGACTTATACTATGAATCGGAGGGAGCATTTGGTGCAAACTAGGTTGCCCCAATTGAACTGTTATGACTTATGAGAAGCATCCATGATGCCCAATTATAGACGAGTCTTCCAGTGTTCATTAATCATTATGGATTGTTAGTTCCAGAATCCGAGGGTCACTCAAATGAAAGGGCGAGCTCAATAGATAAATCACAGAATGGAGCGCAATTGGGGGGGATAAAGAAATCTCACCGTTCGCCGAGGAAATGGAGCAATTTTTCGTCGGCGGCGTACTCGCCCCAGAAGGCCTCGCACTGACCCGCGCTGCGGCGCACAGCGGCCTGCGCCATCCCGAAGAGGTTGAGCTCGAAGGAGAGGTCGGCGTGGCCGCGCATGTCGATGCGCCGCCAGAGCTGGGGCTCGTCGCGCGCGGCGCGGCGCCAGGAGCGGCACACCTGCCCGGCCCCCATCAGGATCTCGATGTGGTCGAGCTTGTGGAAGATGGCCAGGATCGCGTCCAGCGGCAGCCCCCCCGCCCCAGTCCCTCGCATCCCCCTCCTTGCGCCCGCGGCCGCGTCCACGGCCACGGCGGTTGCGACGGCGTCCAGAGGTGGTGGTGGTGGTGGAGGAGGGAATCGTGGGGTGGGGCTGGGGTTTGTGAGGGTTAGGGTTTGGGAGAGAAGAGGCGCGAGGGGCAAGGCGGAGCTCGCGGACGCGGAGGATGTCCGGCAGCTCCGACGGTGGGTAGTCGGGCTTGCCGGCGTGGCGGTGGCGGTGGCGGCGACGGCGAGAGGCGGCGGAGGAAGGCATGGCGGTGGGAAGCGGAACGGAGAAAGAATCGGTTTAATTTTAGAGAAAATTCGATAGCACACGAAAGAAATCGGTAAAAAAACAATAGCACAAGAACTTTCCACTTTTCATCCATAGCACAGGCCACCAGTTTTTCTTCACTCCGCAGCACTTTCGTCAGGTTCGGAATTGTGATGGAGTGTTCAGCCATGAGAGTTCAAAATACTAATTTGCCCCTAGTGCCCATGTGAGGATGCAGCCATCCATCCATCCACCCAGCCCACACTCCTCGGCATGCGTCCGTCCTCGTGCTCGTGCGCGCGTCGACGAGCTAGCCGGCCCGGCAAACCCAAGGCCTCCCCTCGCCGACGTTGTCGTGCCCGTGTCACCGAGCTAGCGCTCTTCTCCCTCGCCGACGTTGTCGTGCCCGTGTTGCCGACGCTCGGTGAGCTGACGAAGCTGCGCTTCCCGCCCGCTCGCTCGCTCAACCGCTCTCGATTGGTGCCCGCCACCACGCCTCCCACTGTTGCCGGCACGAGATCCGTCGCGCCGCCACCGGATCCGCGTGCGTGGGGTGGAGCACCGGCCAGATCCGTATGGGAGGAAGGCAGTGGAGGAGGAGGTGGAGACGTCGCGCCTCTGGCCCACCGGCTCCCGGCCACCTACTCGTCGGCGGCGGCGCCGCTCGAGGTTGCCGAGCCGACAAAGCCCACCACTGCCGCTCGCTCGCCGCCCGCTCACGAACCATCCCAACCTCCGGTACATCAACCTCAGCGGGAACTTCCTCACCGACACCATCCCGCTGAGGCTGCTCCACGGCCGCGCCCACATCCCCAGCGCGCGCCATAGCCCGCCTGCAGAAGCGGCAGGTCATTGTCCCCGTCGCTATCGTTGTCATCACCGTCGTACCCATCACTGTTGTCCCCATCGCTGTTATGTCGCCGTCGTCGTCACGTGGAAGCAACGGTGAGCCGGCACAGCACCGTGACGAGGGAGAGCCAGTTCTGCAGCGCTAGGGCCACATCCATCCACGCCGACGCACGGGCCACATCCATCCACGCCGACGCTAGGGCCGCCCACATCATCGTTGTTGTCCTCGTCAAGCGGCCGCCGACGCGGGAGGCTCTCGATCAGCAGCGCCAAGCGCCAGACGGGGTCCACCTCACCGTCGGCGGCGACGGCGAGCCACACGTCCACGTCGTTGAAGAGCACCGCAGCTCGCTCGGCGATGGTGGGGAGACGAGGCGGTCGTGCCGCCGTCCACGAGGGAGTGGAAGAGGAGACCTGGTGGGGAACGAAGGGCAAATGAGTCCGACGAAAATTTTCTCCACTCCAATCTAACGCCGTTACTTCAAAATGCGATGGAAGTGCTACGAGGCGAAGAAAAATTGATGGCCTATGCTATAGATCGAATGTGGAAACTTTTTGTGTTAATTTTTTGGTACCACTTTCTTTCCTGTGCTATGGATCAAAATTTCTCTTAATTTTACTATTTGGAGTAAAATTTGCCCTTTATTACAATTGTTTCACTTTGGATCACCCAAAAACAAATGTTTTCACTTTGAACGGGATAAATTACCTTATGACACTTTCGACCATACTTATCTGTCTGCATTAACTTATTATATGTCAAGATGATCTAAAGAAAAACAAAAGGTAAGATTACTCAATCCAAAGTGAAAACATTGCTTATGGGGTGATCTAAAGTAAAACATCAGTAATAAAAGGTGACCCCTAGAGAAATTTACTTAAAATAGAATCATTGTGAATGAAAGGTAAAATCTTAGAGCAAGATAACCTCCACTCATCTAAAATCCAAACTCCAAATTATAGGTGCAGAGGCTGCATGAATTCTCTGCAATATCTATCAAACGTCTCCAAAAAAAAAAAACTACACTCGTAGTAAGCGATAATAATCTCTCTTTTAGAACAAACTAATTAAAGAGAATAGTAATCATGGAGGTAGGTGTACTGGGTGATATCGTCACAGTTCACATTGCTCAGGTCAGGATCACGGCCATCATCTGAAGGAAGTGAGATATCATCCCAGTAAACATCATCCCAACCATCCCCCATCCCTGCATCCTTGGAAGGGCAGCAAAACTCCTTGGACAATCCATCAGAGAGTTCATCTTCAGGCCTGAATTCTTGGCCTTCGTCCTCGCCGATGACACGGAGCTCCTTGAAATTGCTCCACCTGCAGCCTTCTGAAAGATTGAAATGCCTGAGACTGGCCCATCTTGCCCGGAGCTGGTCATTTGGGGATACGTTGTTGCAGCCGGCGATGTCGAGGATCTCGAGGTGAGGGCAGCTGTCAAGAATGGCGAGGACGCCGGCGTTTGTCAGAGTGTTGTTTGTGATCTGAAGGATACGCAGCTCGTGCATGCTCTCTGCAATGGCGAAGGCGACGCCGTTGTTATTGGATGGCCAGTCCCAAGGGCCATATTCGAGTTCATCTTCTTCATCATCGTCGTCGTCGTGGTCGCCAATAACTTGGTCCATCAGGTCATACTTGGCATCGTCATACACGAAGCCGTCATTGTTCACCCGGAGACACCTCAGCTGTGGGCACTTGCAACCAAGGTGTTCGAAGAATTCTTCAAGGGAATCTCTGTAAGAGTGCTCTAGGTCCTCCAGCAACGGAGATTTTGCAGCAAGATTGACCAGTTCTTTCCATGGAACACGTGTGCATGCAATCAGTCCTGCAGAGACATGCATGTAGGCATTAAATTTAAATGCAGTAATCAGGTTGTTTAATTTGGTGAAGTGTCAACAGGAGAGTTAGATTCGGATATCATTTTTTTTTGTACATAATCAGATGCAGAGCGTAACCAGAGAAATGATCAAATGACATGTAAAGCCGATAGTATGTGAGGACACATGAGAAATATTTGACATCTGGATATTGCACATCATGACAAAATGACATGGACGATATTTTCATTTTACATTAAGCTGCAGTCTTATATTATTCAGTTCTACTACAGTGGTTGTAGAAAGGCAACTCTCTCTGAAGTTCACTTGTTAATTAGTTATCCTTTTTCCTTTTACAGAAGAAATTCTAAATTCATCTTGTTTTGAGGCGTTGCAGTCATTATGAACATGATATCAAGCTTAGTTTGAGCAAACACAGAATGGTCATAGAGCAGAAACATAATTCCCTTTTCTTTTGTTCACTTTTCCTAACTACGATTTGTTCATCTGATACAAAATATCTGACAACTATAACATGAATGCAGGACATAATCAATTCTCTGCATTAAATATAAATAACAGTAGAACTATTTTTCGAAAAAAAAAACAGTGAAAAGAATTTAGCAGGAAAGGTTTACCTCTCCCCGATGTATTTCAGTAGATCAGAAGTCACAAAATTCTGAGCCCAAAACGACTCGAGCTTCCCAGCAGACCGATCCACAGCCACCCTAGCCATCGCGCACATGACACCGATGGTCTTCTTGAAGATCACCTTATGGCGCGTCATGTCGAGAGATCTCCACAAGTCAGGGACCTTGGCAGCCTCCAACCATGAGTGGCACACAAGGCCAGCACCCATCAGAATCTCAATGGCCCCAATCTTGGCAAAGATTACAGAGAGCGCGTCGACCGGTAGCTCTGACCAATCCCTCTCATCTGGTGCAGGCAAGCGGATTGAATCAACCTCCATTGCAAGCGGCACGAAAAACACCTGAAAATGGTTTGAGAGATCAGCACTCATGGAAAAACCTGAGATTCAGTGCAGTTACAACTACTGTTCTGTCAGGGCTCTGAATGATTTATTGATCATTCACTCAATAAAAGGAGAACCATGTGGTAAATTTATGACTAGCATAAAACTCTGATTGTTCAGTTAACCTGTCATGGAGCGCAATATGTATATATATTTTTTCAGGAATGCACAAAGGAGTTTTACGTATCTATAAATTAAGGAGGACAAGAACAAAGTTCAGAAGACAATATGGTTTTAGAGTAGGGAGGTTAGAAGAATTATTTTCTCAAAGAGATAATCCATAAAATACCATTGACAAGCGTCCAAGTCCCAGAAATACCATCGACAAGTGTGAGTTCCAAGAAATACCATCGTACAAACGATTTTGTCCCAAAAATGCCATCGCCGTTAGGGTTCCGTCCATTCCACGCTGTTAAGTTCTAAAGGATGAACAGTGTATTTAACGGCGCAGAATGGACGGAACCTTAATGGCGATGGCATTTTTGGGACAAAATCGCTTGTACGATGGCATTTCTTGGAACTCACACTTATCGATGGCATTTCTAGGACTTAGATGCTTGTCAATGGCATTTCATGGATTATCTCTTTCTTAAAATACACAAAGCATTGCACATCATTGTACTATTAGGATTCCTGCTACAAAGAAAGGAAGTCAGTAGGTTCATCGTACTAAGACAAACAAAGAAATTTCAGGCATCCTGGCAACAAAATCCTGGCAACAATACCCTGTTCACAGATAAATAAACATGTTTTTTTTTGACGAACGCCAGATAAATAAACATGTACTCCTTGGGATAAGGAGTAAGCATGTAGCGACTGATAAAAGAAATTGACGAGTGTTCAGATAAAGGGAGGTTTCATTGGGATTTGGTTTCAGAATGCAGATAGAAAATCACCCCCAACTCAAACAAGCACTCAGACTACAGCAGATTTCATTAATCAGAACCAAGCACCAATTAACACGGACGTCCCTACACTTCAATCAGAGATCAAACCTAGTTTCTAGCCTCTCGTAACGCACGATCGACCCACGTCTTAATCAACCAACGGTAACCAACTCATCTGCAAGATCCAAACGAGCAAGTTACTGGCGAGGATAGAGATGAGATGAGGCCGTACCTTCGCCCGCGGCAGCGGCGGCCGGGATGACCGAGAGGAGAGAGGATGGGACGGAGAGCTTCGCCTGGGCGTCTCTCCGGCGAGATTTTGGAGGGCTTGAAATCTCGGGAGATTGCTCGATGGTTTTTATGGCGGAAAGAAATGGAATTCTACGTGATTTGTGGGCGGGTGCGGTTTGGGCTCGTCTTCTCCTTCAGCGCAGATCAAAACCGCACAGAAGCCGGTAGATATAATCTTGCGCCGTTCGATGGACCATGTACGGCTATGATGGTGACACGCGTGCAGAGTGGTGG
Source organism: Oryza meridionalis (assembly GCA_000338895.3). Taxonomy (NCBI): domain Eukaryota; kingdom Viridiplantae; phylum Streptophyta; class Magnoliopsida; order Poales; family Poaceae; genus Oryza; species Oryza meridionalis. The sequence continues at coordinate 5,425,025 of CM002531.2, forward strand.
GTCAGAGTACGGTTGATCTGAGCGGTTGATTTTGATCGGACGGGTGGAGGAACTGCACGTCGTGTAGTTCGTGATCTGAGTGGAAGTTGGATGGCGCGGTGGTGAGGTGTTTGCGCGGGAAGAGAGGTTTTCGCTTTTGGACGATAAGTGGGCCTGAATGATTTGGGTTATTTGATGGGCTCTGGGCCTCTTGATGGGCCTTGGCAAGGTAGTAAGAACCAAACGACACGAGATCTTCAGAAATCAGAACTAGTGTTGAATATGAATCAATATTTTTTTTATTTTAAATTCTTCTCAAACGTATTGGTTGTGTTCCCATAGGCAAAGGACGAAGATGTAACCTATTTCCAATATTAAAAAAATAAACTGAATTTTTTTTCTGGATATGTAGTACCTGCAAATAATATATTGACGTGTAATTTTTTTCACGTTCGTGAAAAAGAATTGCAGTACCTGGCAAGAAAATGTATGCGCTGCAGCAGCAAAGCATCCGTCCCATGCTCATTGACCTGAGGGATCTCTTCGTGGTGGACAAATGTAACAGATATATAAGTAGCTAAGGCCGTGTTTAGTTCGTAAGTCTTTAAGTATACGGACACACATTTAAAATATTAAACGTAGATTAATAATAAAATAAATTATATATTCCGTCTGTAAACTACGAGATGAATTTATTATGCTTAATTAGTGTATCATTAGTAAATATTTACTGTGGTATCACATTGTCAAATCATGGTGTAATTAGGCTCAAAAGATTCGTCTCGCAATTTACATACAAACTGTGCAATTGGTTTTTTCAATCAATATTTAATGCTTCATGCATGTGTCAAATATTTGGTGTGACGTTTTTGGCCAAAATTATTTGAAATCTAAACACACTCTAAATACCACAAAATTCATACTAAAATAGAGCAGCATATTCTTTAAAAGAAATTGCGAAGCGCATGTTTTGCAATTGTAGCAGACAATATATGAAGTTGGTGGCCTGGTGGGTGAACTCGTACAGTCACAACTAAGCTGCCATGCTAGACTGAGCGTCGATTAAATTCAATTTTAGGACTTAGGCTTTGTTTAGTTGGGAAAAATTTTTGGGTTTGGTTGTCACATCGGATATACGGACACACATTTGAAGTATTAAACGCAGTCTAATAATAAAATAAATTACAGATTCCGCCACTGCGAGACGAATTTATTAAGATTAATTAATCTGTAATTATCAAATATTTACTGTAGCACCAAGTGGCGAATCCAGAAAATCAATTCGTTGGTGTCATAATGTGTCTATCGGTGTCATAATATGCTAATTATGTTTAGATCATGGTGCTATAATATATGGATAAGCAATTTTGCTATAGGTTTTACCAAAAGTCGTTGGTGTCATCTGACACTGGCCCCAGTCCTGTAGATCCGCCCCTGGTAGCACCACATTGTCAAATCATCACGTAATTAGGCTTGAAAGATTTATCTCGTAATTTACACGTAAACTGTGTAATTGGTTTTTTTTTGTCCACATTTAATACTACATGCATGTGTCTAAACATTTGATGCGATGAACGAAAAGTTTTTTGTTTTTGGAACTAAACATGGCCTTATTATTTGGTTTGGAGGAACTTCGCTTCATAGGAATAAAGAAAAAAAAATAGAACCGCATACACATCAATCCTTTTAACTTTAATGTTAAGGAGAAATGGGGATTATATACATGTACTCTTTCCACCCCGCTCAAATGCAATGTGTATATAATAAGATTGTATTTAAAACTAAATACTAGATTAATAACATATTAGGATAAATCCAACGTCCATGCTTAAAGATGTTGTCGAAGTGTGCAATTCTTAGATGCGAAGTGCATGTTTGTAATTATAGCAGACAATATATGAAGTCGGTGAGCGAACTAGTACAGGCACAACTAACTAACTAAGCTGCCATGCTAGACTGAGAAGTGAGAACCCCGGTTAAATTCAATTTGGATGAATTTTAATTGATAGGAATAGGAAATAAAGTAATAGAAATGCATGCATACCGCAGTTTATAGGATATTAATTTTTTTTGTTCTCTCTACAAAGTTGTAGGAAATAAAAGTTTCTTTGGTTTTTCTATACTTAATTCCTACAAACCGAATGACCCTTAGGAATACAAATAATTTATTTTCCCTCCAAACCGAACAAGCCATAATAAGAACAAATTAACAAATTAAATCGATCACAGAACACAATGCTGCACAAAAACAGCCTAACCTGGTATGTAAGGGTATTTTCAAGAGGATGAAATAATAAAAGGGAAAGCAAAATAAGATCATGATAAGATTTTCGTCTAGCTTTCAGATTCATGTCCAACAAGTAGACTGATTAATTTGAGCAGCTTAAGCACAAGGCAATAAGCTCGAGAAGATACATTCTGAACTGAGCTTTAATTTCAATTCAGCAGCTCAGGCATAAGAACGAGCAGCCTGAGAGGACACGTACCTAACATCCGAACAGTAGTCATCATCACTCCTCACCATCCGGCGAGTATATGAAAGACTGAAATAGGAGGGCCGCGGTAGTCATAATCAAAAGTAGTCAGCGTAGTCATCAATGAAGTCACCGTATTCATCAATTTGGTAGTCACAATAAGCATACTGATCACCATCGTGAGACAAGGAGAGCGGCAGCTTCACCGTCTTGATTCCGGCACACTTGGTTCTCAGGGCGTCGTCGACGTCGAGCTTGTAGCACTTGCTCACATCAAGAAGCTCAAGGTGAGGACAGGCATCAATGATGGCCATCAGCTCTTCGTTGCCGATGCAGATGCTCCCAAGAATCAGGTGTCGCAGCTGCTTCATCGTCGCGATGCCAAACGGCTCGTCGACGAAAAAACCTCGAGAATCTGGGTATGTATGTACTGTTAGCTTGAGTCGCTTCAGCTGCGTGCACGATTTGGCGATGGCGAGGACGATTTCGCCACAGGGTTGGAAATTTCAGACCGAAATTTCGGTCATTTCGGTCACCTACGATACGATATTATTTCAGCTGAAAATTTTCAATTTTTCATGAATTTGAGAAATATTTGTTCAAATTCAACTAAATTTTGCTCAAAATTTCGGACCAAAATTTCCGAAATTTCAGGATTTCGGTGACCCCTGATACAAACACCTCAACTGATAGAGTGAACCCTGTTTCACCACCGATAAATCCACCCTCCTCGACGACGAGGTCCTCTAGACAGGGACACTTGCTGATGAACTCGGTGAATACTTTCTTGGAGATATCGAGGTATGAAAATAACGAAATAAGGGAAAGGCCCTTCAGAGAGGGTGACCTGCATGCAGGAAAAGCGTTATCTTAACATATGGACATATAAACGCATACTAAAACCTAAAATCTGGTCCTTTAAACAGTGCACCCTCCTTCCTAAATTGATCAATGATATAATAAAATTTAAAATTTCTCAAATTGATTATCATATAATCACATGCAGGGTGGATGCAGCATGGGGGCTATGGGGCCTCGAGCCTTTACTTCTGGGGGGGGGGGGGGGGGGGGGTGAGGACTATGCATGGGATCCCAGAAAATATTTTTATCAGACATAGATAGTAGAGGTGGCTGAAGCTTTGTTCTAATTTATTCAGACCCTCCTACTATTACTTTTTGGATCCGCCACTGATCGTATGGACACGAATTTTATCGGAACACAATTAATACAACATAAAAGAATGTGTGTGTGCTAAGATGTAATTGGTCTGGTGTTTCGATGCATGCATTGTGGGAGAATATGTGCGATTTAAATTATATTTAATTTTGGTGCATAAGCTTATATAATAATTATTTTGGGATAGAGAGCGTATGTGTCTAGAGATAATTTGTACTCCACTAACTACACAATAAGTCTAGTATTGAAACAAAATTAATTACCTATCCCCAATATACTGAAGCAACTCATCATTAACAAATCCGTACCCCTCGAACACCTCAAGTCGCCCATCGGAGCGGTCCACGGCCACCTTCGCCATTGCGCGCATCACACCGCTGTTCGTTCAAGCAGATATTAATTCATGCGTTGTGTATTAAAATTTTGAATTCTTTTCATCAAGACAGGATCTTTGCAACATGAAGTTTGTAATCGCACGCGCGTAATGCTGGGACATATAGATGTAGATGTCAAATTGAGAATACCTGTCCTCGATGTACTTGCGTCGCTCATAGTATTTGACAAACTCCATTGCGGGCAGGTCCACGGCGGGCGGCCTAGCCAGTACGCTCAGCAAATGACGGACCAACGGGTCCTTCGTCACGACATCGTGATGCGCCATTGCATGTCGATGCATCGCCACAGGTGAGGCAGCTTGGCCGCGTGGAGCCATGAGCTACACAAGCGGCCGGCGCCCATGAGGAGATCGACGGCGTGCAGATTGGCGAAGACGACGGAGAGCGCGTCCAACGGCAGCTCCGACCAGTCCCTCGTCTCCGGCGACGGCAGCGGCAGTTCATCGTCCATTTCAGTGATTCACAACGACCGGCCGGCAAGGCAGCAACACACCTGAAACTGAAAACGAATGCAGAAATGTAAAGAGGATTAGCACCTTTATTAGTACTAATGGAAGCAGACCAATGATTCAACAAAGAACCAGAAATATCACAGCTCTGCTTGCTCGCCGCCACAGTTGGCCTCGGAGGAGATTGTATTGTAGAAGCTTGGCTTCGTTGTTCTCCGTTTATAAAGTGCGATCGAGGTGAGAGTGACGAAAACCTTTCCAACTTCCCTAGGCTGCATGATCAATGAGTTCATTAATTCCAAGTTTGGAAGACGAAAGGTTGGCATGGATCTGGAATCGAAGAGTACGACGGATTGAGCGATTGATTTTTGATCGGATGGATGGAGATGGAACGGCAACACAGCCGGTGGAAGTTCGAGGGCGCGGCGGGTCGGCGTTTGCGCGGGAAGATAATTTTTTGGGGTGATATTGGCCTGATTTATAAGTGGGGGCCAATGTAAAAGTTTCTTTTTTAGATTCTCATACTCCATTTTATAAGGAATAATTGAGATCCGTACTTAACTGAGGCCTGGTTTACTTCCCCAAATTTTTTTTCCAAAAACATCACATTAAATATTTGGACACATGCATAAAGCATTAAATATATATAAAAAAACTAATTGCATGGTTACAGGGAAAATCGCGAGACAAATCTTTTGAGCCTAATTAGTCTATAATTAGTCCACGTATGATAATGACGGATTAACTAGGCTCAAAATATTCGTCTCGCGGTTTCCAAGCGAGTTATGAAATTAGTTTTTCATTCGTGTCCGAAAACCCCTTCTGACATTCGGTTAAACATCCGATGTGACACCCAAAAAATTTTTTTTCGCAAACTAAACAGGCCCTGAAACTTGCTGGCCATCAGAAACACACAAATGAAGCAGGAAAATGAGAATGTTCATCTAATCATCTTGGATTCAGAAGTACGTCCAGTTCGCCAAACATAGCACTGAAGTGCCTCTCTTCTTAATTAATAGAGCTGACTGGTAATTAACAAACCTCCTAACAACCTTATCTAATAAACCTAACAAACTAATTAGGACATGTACAATGGTCTTAATTAGCGGTCTCTCTTTATTGTCATGCAAGCATATTTGATGACGTGGAAGAGAGAGGAAGAAGGAAAGAGAAAGATGGTTGCTACACATGACAACAGCATAGAGTCGACTCTTAGCATTTATTAATAAATTTTTCGTTGCATTGAGTCTAATAAAGGAAAGATGACTATTAAGAAAGTATTTTGGTACATTAATGGTTAGAGACCGTATTGTCTTAATTATTGTAACGTGATAGCCTCTAATTAACGTAGAGACAATACCGGTGTCTACCATTGTACTTGCCCTTAGAGGGGCTGAGTTCCATCTATAACAACCTAACGCTAATCACTACTTAAAAGGGTACCTTTAATGCTGTTACCTTTTTTTTCGATGGACAAAATAAGAAACATTTGTGAAAATACAATTGGACGTCCCTGGTTAGTAACCGCCTGTGAAAGTCTATTTTACAAGCGGACGTCTTAAAAGGGCCGCTTGTAAAAATAACACTATTTTTCCTAGCGGTTGGCTAAGAGCACCGCATGTAAAAATCTATTTTCGCAAGTTATTCTCTTAGCTAGCCGCCATACAAAATGAACTCCAGGTGCAATAAAAAAGAATGGCCCTATACTCTCTATTATCCTTATCGCCTCCCTCCCTCTATCCGAACAGTTCTCTCTCCTCCCTCGCTTCCTCTCGTGCGATCCCTCCTCTCACCTCTCCCAGCCTCTAGGCTGCGGTGCACCCAGTAGGTGACGAAGCTCGGCGGCGAATCTGAAGGTGTGTGGGCGGTGGATCCGGCCTACCTGACACATTGGGGTGCTCTACCGTGTTGGTGTAGGGGTGTACAACACTCAGCGCTCGAGCACTCGGGTAGTTTGAAGGCATCGGACGCTCCCATACCAGCGAGGGGACATTGCGTAGGCGTAGCTTTGTGTGATGGAAGGGGGACACCTGGTGCCGAGATGACGCGCGGTTGCTGCTTGGGATGGGATATTAAGTTGACATCAGTTTCCTCTTGGGTGGCAGCTAGCGAATTGAAGAGGGGATTTGAGAGCAATATCCTTGTTCTCCTGATTATGTCAATTAGTGATGGACAATAGCATGTGGACAAGCCCGAAGGCCGTGCGGATCTGGGAGACCATTGCGGTGGGGGTAAGAAGCAAATTAGCTGAGATCTGGGAGTCGACAATAGAGAAGGTGCTGGCTTTGATGGTTCCGGAGTGAGGCCACAGCCGGCAATAATGAAGACAAGGGCCCTAGGTGTCCGGCCAACGATAGAGCCCTAGATATGCTCCAAGAGCAGTGAGGAGAGCCGACGAAGAAGTTAGGCCGAGCTGCACACCGCTGCTAGCCTTGTCGCTCTGCCCCACGTCGATCGCGGGTCGCCACTAGAGGCTGTGGCGCTGAGCTTGCCCTCCGGCACAGATTCTTCTCGTCTCGCCCACTGGCGTTTGCTCCTTTGTCTCGCGCCGGCTTCCTTAAAGCCACAGGAACGGATCTAGAGGCTATCACTTCTTATCTCTCCCACCATCGTCTGCTCCTCATCGAGCTCCCAGTAACCGGTAGTGCACCCTCGTTGAGCCCCTGCGCCACCAATGGCCTCCTGGAGGCACCACGCCAAGTCTTCCTTTGCCCTGACTTTACCTCTTCACCACCACCGCCACGTCACCATCTCTACTAGCGGTGCTATCTCGTTCTTCCCCCACATGATAGTGCTGTTGGTTGACATCAGCGCCAAAGTCGAAGAAGCCAATGAGGTTGACTAATATAGGCCACAAACGAGGAGAGGATGCATATGTAACAGAGATGACAGAAAACTATACAGTGATAGCATAATTTCAATTTTATAAATTTTAGTGCCACCTAACAGATATCGCAAATAATAATAGTACTTTTCTAACAACACATTTATAATGGCATGAATCAAATTAATCCTCTTCGTAAATTTACCACTCTGTCATAACTGGCGTTACCAAGAAAAATGGGACAATGCACCATCATGATGATAACTTATAGAGCAGGTACAATAGCAGGCTATATTAGCTAGCTGTAAACATATTTTAATAAGATAAAAGATGAGAGAGAAGAGCAGCGAGCTACAGATCTGTAGCCAGCTGCAGCGCGGACTCCAAGACGCAATGTGTGTATGACGGGTGGAACCATATATTAATAGTATAGTAAGCAATTATTGTATGAATTAGCTATTAGATTGGCTATAGATGAATTGAAACTAGTAGTGGGCTATACTATTAAACTTGCTCTTGATGCTGTGACCTATCTAGTCATCATCGCACTACTAAAAATAGAAAACTTTAAATTAACCCAAGTCGTCAATAATAAGCTGTGAAGAACTCATCATCATCATCTGCAAGGTAGTACAACTGATCAAGTGTAGCCATAGCATCAGTAGCAGAAGAGTAGGAGGGCAGCTTGAGCGTCTTGATCCTGGCACACTTGGCACGAAGGGCGTCGTCGACGACGTCAACCGCGACACACTCGCTTGCGTCAAGAAGCTCCAGGTGAGGGCAGCTATCAACAAATTTCGTCAGCGTTTTCCTGCTGATGTAGAGGCTGCCAAGAGCGATCTGCCGCAGCTGGTGCATCGTTGGGATCACAAGTGGATCGTCGAATTCGTCGGACAAATCAAGGCCGCCGCGTAGCACGAGGTCCTCCAGCAGTGGAGTCATGGCCATCAGCTGGGTGAGTCCTGTGTTGGAGACCATGGAGCATGAGTCGAGGCAGAGGCTCTTCAGACCGGGCGACCTGAAAGCAGGGTTGAAATTATCGTTTTCAGTATTTGTATTGGGGTACCGATATTGCCAAAATTTGGTTTAGTTTGAACAAATTTTGGAAAATTAAAAAAAATCTAAAAATTTCAGCCGAAATAATTTCATATCGGATGATCCAGTAGAACAGAAATTTCGGTCTAAAATTTTAAACGCTGCCCGAAAGTATACGAATGAAATGAAATTTATTATCCCAGCCAGATTATTTGGATTTTGCAGCTTATGAACAAATCGTGTACCTGTGCCCTATATACTTGAGAAGCTCATCGTCAACAAAATACATCGCCTTGAACACCTCAAGCCGCTCGTCAGAGCGATCCACGGCCACCTTCGCCATTGCGCAACACACTGCATCGTTGCGCACCACCTGCGGTATGTCGACGCATCGCCACAGGTGAGGCAGCTTGGCCGCGTGGAGCCATGAGCTGCACACGATGCCGGCGCCCATGAGGATCTCGGCGGCGCCGAGCTTGGCGAAGACCACCGAGAGAACGTCCACCGGCAGCTCCGACCAGTCCCTCGTCGTCGTCGTCTCCGGCGGCGTCAGCTCCGGCACCGGCATCAGCATGGCGTCTGACCGCGCCCGCCGGCCATCGCGGCCGCTTCCCTGCCCGCCGGCCACCTGCGCCACTCACCCGCGTCGACGGAAAGAGAAGAACAGAGAAAAAAAAAAAAGAAGGTTTGAGAAGGGTAGAGAAAAAATGGAGAAAAGACTGAAATATAGTGCTTCAGATATAATATAAATGTATGGTAGTTAAAAAATATTACTAAAATATAGAAAGGTATGATATGGGGAATGTAATATGGTTGATCTGTTGGAATGGGAAGAGATACGAAGAAGGAATTTTATTTGGATGACCATCCATATAGGCATATGGAGTATCAAATTTAGATGAGCTGTTGGGGATGCTCTTATTGACCTGGAACGAACATCTGAAACTGGAAAAACATGAGCTATATTAGTACGTAGTTTTAGTTCTGTTGACCGATCAACAAATGAATCCTCGAATTTAGATAGGAGTAGATGGGAAGGTTACATGCCATGTTTTGATTCAGAGAAGATGAAACGTACTCAGGTGATGTTTGAATCCATGGTCTAAACCTTAGACCCTGTTATATTGGATGAATTTAGAGTATTAAACATAGACTACTTATAAAACTAATTATATAAATGAGAGCTAATTCGTGTGATAAAATTTTAAATCCTAATTAATCCATAATTAGCCCGTGTTTACTGTAGCATCATATAGACTAATCATAGATTAATTAGGCTCAATAGATTTGTCTCACGAATTAGTCCAAGATTATAGATAGATTTTATTAATAATATACGTTTAATATTTATAATTAGTGTCAAACATATAATAGTGTGATAGGTACTAAACAGAGTCTCAATCTGAAACCTGTGCAGAGGCAATGTGTATTGGACACCGGCCATTTATAAGGGCGAGCTGATGAGACGAGAAAACCTTTTGGACTTCTAGAGCTGCAAGGAGAAATTAATTGGAAGAGGAAAGGCTGGCTCGGGAAAGCAACACGGTGGGAACTGGGATCGGAGTTATTGTTTCGGGCTTTCATCGGTTGGCCTAATCAGAAAAAAAATGGGCTAAATTTTGAATTTTCAAGCTTAATTTTGATATTGATTTAGAGATATTTTCAACGTAGTTTCTTTTTTAATATTGACTTTTAAGTCATCAAGAATACATTTATAAAAGTTTTACGTACAAATTCATTTTTATTTATATAAATTCATCGTAGAAATAAGGCAAACGATGAGGACCTCATTCTCCTGCAGCGTGCTGCCTATTGTGTTCTGCGCAGGGTTGACTTACATTTTTAATGCAAATTTTGGAGGAAAGGAAAAAGTAGTTTGGGACAAATTTGTACAAGTTTGAACAAAATTTTGATATTTAAACCTTTTTCTTTTCTTTTTAGCGAATTTGAGCAAATTTTCGCTGATACATGATCACTATAGACTATAGTTAGTAACTACACCCTGGGTGTGTTTGCAAGAGCAAGTTCCCAACACTTCCCTCTCGTTTTCCGCGTGCACGCTTTTCAAACTGCTAAACGGTACGTTTTTTGAAAAAAGTTTCTATACAAAAGTTGTTTAAAAAATCATATTGATCCATTTTTGAAAAAAAATTAGCTATTACTTAATTAATCACGTGTTAATGGACCGCTCCGTTTTTTCGTGGATAGGAGATGGGTTCCCAACACCCACCTCCAAACACAGCCTTCCATACCACAGAAAAAGGTCAATACCAAAAAAAGAATGACAGAAAAAAATCCCCCTTCCGATCAAAAGCATATGCCCTTGTTTTAAACTTTTTCTTCAAACTTCAAACTTTTCCATCACATCAAAATTTTTCTATACACATAAACTTCCAACTTTTTCTGTCACATCGTTCCAATTTCAACCAAACTTCCAATTTTAATATGAACTAAACACACCCTATGTCACTAGATTTGTTTCGCAGTACTCCCGTCACATTTGACGTTCATATATGTGAGTTGGGATGGACAAATTGCTATTTTCCCCTTGCTCCTCTATGTATAGCATTGTGACTTGGTTCAGCTGCACCCATGCCAAACCCCAGCAGCCTCGTCGACCTAGAGGTCGCCACCACCAGGAGTTCCCTACATTCTTCCTAGAGCAATTCCGGGTTGTCGCCCACGGCGCCAACCATCGGGTCCCCTCTGCCCCCACCACTGCTGAGTCTCAACGGCGCCACCAGCTTCGTCTCCGTTCACCGGGTCACTAGCCTCCTCACCCCCTCTTGGGCCTCTGTGTCTACCCTCCTTTGCACGCAGTCGTCATTGGCGGTCCCTTCTTTTTCGTCAGTCCCCGTCCGTCGTCCCATGGATCTTGGTTCCTCTGACTAGCCCACCTTCGAGTAGTGCTTTCGTGGTCGAGGCCATTGGCACCGGTCATGCAGTCGCCACCTCACCATGACCGCTCGACATGCCATCGGGATCTACACCGTCGTTGTCTCCTCCCGTACACCGCTTGCTTCAACTGTTCAACACCATTCTCTGGCTCCTTCCTTCTCATGCCCTCCTGGAGCGCACACCCCTCGCTCTCGTACGGTCGTACCTCGCGGGTGGCATCACCGCAAGTGAAGTGGCTGAGAGCACAACGACATCTCAAGTTTATGTTTGGCTAGAGTAAAGGGCAAATTCGCCCATTCATGCCCTAAATCATGGTTAAACAGTTGATCTGAATAGCTAATGTGACACTAAGTGCTACAAATTGAATAAAAAATAATGACATGTGTTTATGGTTGGAACTTGAAAAATTTTGTGCTATTTTTTTGGTACTGGACTTTTTTCAGTACTATAGATAGAATTTTCTCTTCAATGACCCTCGGAACTTATAAAACAACCTCTTTCCAAAAAAAAAGTAATAAAGAGAAGAAAAGAAAATCGCCATGCTAGAATGAAAACCGCTATATTTGTTGCCAACTTTTTTGTTAACATTAGTGACGGAGCTTGGGGCTCCTCACCGGAAGACCGCGCAGGCCCCCCTTTGCCGGTTCGGCCAGGGGCGCTAAGTGAGGTTCTTCGCCCTCGATCTGAGGAATGTCAGCGAGAAGAATCGCACAAGACATGGGCGGCGTAGACAGGTTCGAGCCGCTGAGAAGCGTAATACCCTACTCCTGTGTTCTGGTGGATCTGTGTGTGAAGGAATACAGCTCGAGAGAACCAGAGAGAGCTCAGGCTCTAGAACCAAGTGGCCAGAGTTCAACCCCCCTCTCCTAGGCCTGGGCCTCCTTTTTATGTGGTCAGGGGTCACCACATGGGCCTCTAGCTGCCTAAGAAAGGAAACATGCTTTTTACAATGAGGGCTAGTCTACAGCCGGAAGTGACCTCTGACAAGCACAACACACGCCTTCTGCTCCGCTCGTCAGCTCTCCCGGTGGACGCCCGTTTCAACCTTCATTCAATGGCCAGCGACTTTCTTGCCATGCTTGCGCTGAAGCCTAGAATGGATCTGACCGGGACTGACATACCAACTCCAGAGTCAGCACGCCAGCTCCGGCTAGAGACGAGAGCCAGGAAGCTCTCATCATTTCGACGGGATGGGGCGAGGCGTGCGACAGGCCGCCTGTTGCCACCTAACCCGCGATCTGACCGGTCTGTGACCGGTCACATACCGCGACTGGTCACGGACCGGATAAGCGTGCGCTGCGCCGCATTAAATGCAGCGTGGCGCGCTCGTCCAACCCGCTATAAATGCGGTTAGGTGAGCCCCGCTGGGCTCACCTATCCCACACACGTGGCGCCAAAACCACAGGGGGTCGGGGCGTCCCAGCCCTCGGGGCCGAAACGGGAGCGGCCCGACCCCTCGGGGAGACAGAGGGAGGGGTGGCCACGTCACTCTCGGGCCCGACCCCCCCGAGGGGGTCGGGAGGGGGTCGGGCCACGTGGGTGATCGCGGCTACCCAAGCCTCTAGTCACGATACCCCTGGCCCCATGTCACCGACAATTAGTGAAAGGGTATGGATTACAAATGAACATATAGTAGTATGTGTTGCTAATTTGCTGTAGCTCTTTGAGCAAAAGCCGGGATGTTCTATTCCATTATCCTATAAAAAAAGTAGTATGTGTTGCACTGGGAGAGTTCCAGGAGGATGGGCGTGCTACAAAATTATTTAGTACTAGTACTTTATTCAGCAAGATTAACAAGTACTACCTCCATCCTAAAATAGACGTCGCTTTGACTTTTTACTTGCAACGTTTGACCATTCGTTTTATTTGAAAAAAATAGTGCAAATATAAAAAATGATAAGTCATACTTAAATTACTTTTTATAATAAAGTAAATCACAAATAAAATAAATAATAATTTTAAATTTTTTTGAATAAGACGAATGATCAAACATTACTAACAAAAACTCAAAGCGGCAAGTAATATGGGATGGATGATGTCGGTGATATGAGCCCGGGGTATCACGTCTAGAGGGAGAAGGCCGCTCTCAAACCCACGTGGCTCCCCGCGAGGGGGGATCAAGCCCAGGGTGGAGCGGTGGCTACCCCCTCCCAGATAGAGGGAGGAGGCCGCCCTCAAACCCACGTGGCTCCCCCCGATGGGGGTCGAGCCCGGGGTGTTGTGGCGGTTGCCCCCTCCCAGCTTGGGGTCGGGCCACCCCCAAACCCATGTGGCTCCCCCCGAGGGGGATCGAGCCCGGGGTGGCGCGGCGGCAACCCCCTCCCAGCTAGAGGGAGGAGGCCGCCCTCAAACCCACGTGGCTCCCCCCGAGGGGGGTCGAGCTCGAGGTGTTGCGGCGGCTGCCCCCTCCCAGCTTGGGGGCGGGCCGCCCCCAAACCCATGTGGCTCCCCCCGAGGGGGGTCGAGCCCGGGGTGGCGCGGCGGCTACCCCCTCCAAGCTAGAGGGAGGAGGTTGTCCTCAAACCCACGTGGCTCTCCCCGATGGGGGTCGAGCCCGGGGTGTTGCGGCGGCTGCCCCCTCCCAGCTTGGGGTTGGGTCGCCCCCAAACCCACGTGGCTCCCCCCGAGGGGGGTCGAGCCTGGGGTGGCGCGGTGGCTGCCCCCTCCCAGCTAGAGGGAGGAGGCCGCCCTCGCTTGGGGTCGAGCTGCCCTGACCCCCTCCACGTATCAGCCCACGTGTACAGGGTTAGGTGGGCGCGCCTAACACCCACCTAACTGCATTTAAAGCGGTCTATGAACCGCGCCATGCCGCATTTAATGCGGCGTGCTGCGCATCTGACCGGTCTGTGACCGGTTGAATGACCGATGGGACGGCGACTGTGTACCCCCGCCCTGTCAGTGTGTCAGGCGGCGAGCGGCGTGCTCCGTCCCGTCCCATCATAATGATGAGGGGCTTCATAGCCTCTTACCCCGGTCAGAGCTGGTCCAACCACTCTGAACTGACCCGGGTTCCTGTTTTCTGGTGTGAACGAGAACCCTAGAAGTCCTCATCCATTAAATGACGAATGATAAGGGCGCCCTGCATGATTTGATGGGCCCCGCCCAGCAACCGACGTGCAGATAGCTTCTGAGGTAAGGCCCAAGACATGTAATTAATATAGAGAATATTTACCCTTCTCCCTAGGTAGCACTCGCAGCACATGTGGTATCTCCTTAGAGTATAAAAGGAGGACCATGCCTAGCGAGGGGAGGGGATCGGACTTAGGATCCCTGAGCCAAAGCTTGTCTAAACCTAGCTTGCATACCAGGGATTCAGGGACTTTCTAAGCACAGAAGAATCATCATACACACAGGAGTAGGGTATTACGCTTTATAGCGGCCCGAACCTGTATAAACCTCTTTTGTCTCATCGTCTTGGAGGAGCCTCCGACATCAAGATCACACATAGCTTCGCTCCCCAAACCCTCGAATCTCACCCGCTGCTCCCGGCCAAACCAAAAAAGGGGGGCCTCACGGTTCCCTGGTGGAGGAGTTAAGCCTCCGACAGATGAAGTACTACATATATTACAGGTACCACCAGTCTGCAAGATCAAGTGTAGTTAGTATGGCTGTGTTTAGTTCAGCGCAAAGTTTGGATTTTGGTTGAAATTGAAGATGATGTGACTGAAAAGTTATGTGTGTATGACAGTTTGATGTGATGGAAAAGGACTGAAGTTTGGATCCAAACTTTGGATCTAAACACAGCCTATAGAGACTGCAAGTTAAGCAGTCATATCCATCCACAACCGTCGGATCAATCTGAATAACGACGTCACAACCCGGCTGACAGCGCTATAGTACACCACAGGACTTTTATGTGTGTGCTACAATACCCTGGCCGAATCTGAGATGCTCTTATTTGATCTAATGGTCACCAAATGACTGCTGAAGTTGTAGTCCCTATTACAACTGCAGGGGAACCTGATCCCGACCAGTCCCTCATCTCCCGTGGTGGCCTCTCTGGCACCAGAAGCACCAGATGCTAATTTCATATTCGTTGGTAATATAGTATGGAATAAATTAATTGTCAAAATATATCATTGAAGAGCGTGTAAAAAAAATATAAGCCTTATGTAGGATCGAATCACAAGAACTAAGCCAACCAGAGGGGGGGTGAATGGTTGGTATACCCAAAAACCGAAAACTTTTAGCGGAAATAAAAGTTACCCTCGAAATCGATGGACCGCGGTCTGACCGAAGTAGTTGCGCCGGTCTGACCACCTGATGCACGTCGGTCTGACCGATGTAGATCGATCGGTCGAACCGCCGAAAACCCTTGTAGCCGACTCCTGTCGCCGCCGGTCTGACCGCCGTGTGCCCGCCGGTCTGACCGCCGCGATGCCGCCGGTCTGACCGCCGGTGCGCCGCCGGTTAGACCGCCGAAACCCGGTGAAACACAAATCGAAGAACTCTTAAAGTGGATGACGACTTTATTACTTCTCTCTGTGTTTACAAAGTGCACCAACAGCACTCCTTACAAAAATTTCGACTAAACTCGAAACCCTAACTCAAAACTCAACTCAATTGCTCTCTAAAGCGATACCGGGAAGCCTCACGGTCCCTCTCTATTTATACATGAGGTAGGCAGCCTAAAGCCACGAACCAAACTCATACTAGGAGTCCTAAACACCTTAGGAAACCCACTAGTACAAGAAAGAAACTTTACATAACCAATCATACCAAATTTGGACTCCTTCCAAATTCGACTTCGCATCCCATACGCACACAATAACTCCATCGTATGCCATATGGAAACTCTATCAACCACGTGCATCAACTCTTGCCTAAGTATCCCGCATGATCTCTGACCACCACGGACGTCGTCTTATCCCCAAGCCGACTCCCGGTCCATCACCGCAAATACTCTCCCGAGATATCGAGTCACCTACACACAGAACAAACAAAGAAACCATATTCCGAGACCAAACTATCTCCAACTTGACTCATTAGCAGCAAACAATAGTATTACATACGTATAGTATCCATCTAGAAGTCATAATCATGGAATAAACTCGGATATCCAAATAAACAACCCGAAACCGAAACCGACACAGTGTCGGCCGGTCAGACCGTGGGCTGCGCCGGTCTGACCGCGCATTACACGCCGGTCTGACCGGCTACCAGAGTCCGGTCTGACCGGTCCACATAAAACCACAGCAGTACCTGTATATTCACCTGTGAAATCCAATCATCTCCAAAACCACTTCGTGAATAAATTCCAAATAACAAAACCAATAAACTCCAATGCCCAATTGTTCATCACAGAATAATAATAAAAAACATCTTTGATTTTACAATCTCCCCCTTGATGAACACATTGGCAAATCCATAAAAATGTTTTGATATTTGGTGGTAAAAAGCACACTTCGTACAAATGTACGCATCGTGCTCAAAAATCCAAAAGAAAACTTCTCCCCCTTTTTAAAAGAAAGAAATTCCCAATTGAACCAACAACATGCTCTTCTCAACAACTCTTCAAAAATTCACTTTGCTTCTCCAAAAATCCAAAAATTTTCACATTACTTCTCCCCCTTTGACAATGATTTCATCAAGCATAGGAATTATGTTCATTAAAGTTCAAGAGCTTAGCATACATATAGCATATCAAGTCATGTGTTGCAATAAAAAGAAGATAAACCCATCTATAACAAAACAAGCATGCATTAAAGTATAACCATGAACCAAAGATTTTACAATTAAGCTTGAATCAACAATCAAAATTCATGATTTCATACGATTTATAATGCAACATTTTAACAAGCACATAGGTTGAAGAATAAACACTAAACACATAGACCTATTGCATTTATCACTCTTTCTCAAATAACCTTTAGCACAAAATAACCTTTTTTCTTGAGCCTTTTTGCTCATATTGTTCTCTTTTATTCCGGGTACGTCCCTGTCGTCAAGACTGTTTCCAGGGATTCGGCACTCATTATGTTGCTCACATCGAATACGTCCTTGTCGTCAAGACTGTTTCCAAGGATTCGGTATTCATTTTTTTATATTTTTATTCTCTTTTTCATAATGAGCAATTAAAGGTATTTGAGGAATAACAAATCAATAAAGCATATATATAGAGCATTTATAAATCAAACCATATGCGAGCATCAACATTGCATATTTGCTTAATTCAAGTATAGAATTTAAGTGTCATGCATCATCTCCCTTAAAAGCATAATCTAAATCTCATGAAAAGACTAGAATACATACAAGCTATGCTAGAGCCAAATAAACCTTCAAAGTATTGCTAGCATGCACGAGAAAATACCATATGCATAAACAAAACTCTCTTTTCTCAATTTTTCATTATCATATTATTGCTTGATAAAACCATGAGGTAAAAACTCCCCCTCAAACCATGCCAAAAGGATGAATGACGCCCAATTCACCATGAAGAAAAGCAAAGCGATTAGAATCCAATGGTTTAGTGAAAATATCAGCAATTTGCAACTTTGTGTCCAAAAACTGCAACTCAACATCTCCTTTCTCAACATGATCCCTCAAAAAGTGAAAACGAATATCAATGTGCTTTGTGCGTGAGTGTTGAACAGGATTCTTAGCAATATTGATAGCACTAGTATTATCACAAAAGAGAGGTACTTTTTCAAAAGTAAGACCATAATCTTTCAAAGTAGATAAAAGCTAAAGAATCTGTGAACAACAACTAGCAGCAGCAACATATTCAGATTCAGCAGTTGATTGAGCAACACTAGATTGTTTCCTAGAAGACCATGCAATCAATGATGTACCAAGAAAATGACATGTTCCACTAGTACTTTTCCTATCAATTCTACAACCTCCAAAATCAGCATCTGAATATCCACTTAAGCATATAGAAGATGAAGTAGAATACCAAATTCCAAACTCAAGTGTATGATTCAAATACCTCATTATTCGCTTGACCGCTTGACGATGTGAAGCACGAGGAGAAGCTTGAAAGCGTGCACATAAACACACAGCAAATTGTATGTCTGGCCTAGAAGCAGTTAGATACAATAAAGATCCAATCATACTTCTATATTCCTTTTGATCAACAGCTTCACCATCTTCATCAGGATCCAACACAGCTGTAGAACCAATTGGTGTTGAAATTGGCTTGCAATTCTCCATCTTGAAACGTCGCAAAAGATACTTCGTATACTTCGTTTGATGCACAAAAGTACCTTGAGGTGTTTGCTTAATTTGCAATCCCAAAAAGTACGATAACTCACCCATCATGCTCATCTCAAATTCCCTGCGCATGCTCTGATACCACTTGTAGGATCGAATCACAAGAACTAAGCCAACCAGAGCGTGAGTCGAACAACCAAAGATAATATCATCCACATAAATCTGAACGGAAAGTTGATTATCACCATGCTTAAGAACAAAAAGCGTTTTATCAACCTTTCCCATTGTAAAACCTTTCGCAAGCAAAAAGTTCTTAAGCCTATCATACCATGCCCTAAGAGCTTGTTTCAAACCATACAAAGCTTTAGACAATTTAAAAACATGGTTGGGAAAATCAGGATTTTCAAAACCCGGTGGTTGTTTGACATAAACTTCCTCCTGTATAAAACCATTTAGAAAAGCACTTTTCACATCCATTTGATACAATTTAAAACCTTTTGAAGCAGAAAAAGCCAACAAAAGTCTAATTGCCTCAATTCTAGCAACAGGAGCAAAAGTTTCATCAAAATCCAAACCCTCAACTTGAGTAAAACCTTGAGCAACAAGTCTAGCTTTATTTCTCACAATCAAACCATCCTCATTTTGTTTATTTTTGAAAACCCACTTGGTTCCAATAACATTATGTCCAGAAGGTGGTTCAACTAAAGTCCAAACTTTGTTTCTCTTAAAATTTTCAAGTTCTTCATGCATGGCGTTAATCCACGATTCATCAGTTAATGCATGTGACACATCTTTGGGTTCAAAAGAAGCAACAAATGCAGAATTTGCACAAACATCATGAGTCGTTACCTTAGACCTTGTAGTCCGCTCACCTATATTACCAATAATTTGTTTCGGCGGATGTCGTCGTTGAATGTGCAAAGGAGCAGCGACTTCTGAAGTTAATCCACGTTCTGTTTCAGTACTGGTCGAAGTTGAATTCTCTGGAGGACCATCTCGATCAGCATCAACAGTACCCGAACCCGACGAACTTGGCCGGTCTGACCGCTCCTCATGGGTCGGTCTGACCAGAGGTGTGCCGGCGGTCTGACCGGCCTGGTGCCCGGTCTGACCGGCCGAGCCGACCTCGTCATCGTCGTCGTAGTCGCTCTCGTCTTCAAAAATACGACCATCCTCCCCCTGAAACTGTGACAGTGTACCTGCAATATCGGGTCTAGTACCAGGACTAGCCTCATCAAAGGAAACTTCGCAAGTCTCAACAATTTTGTTAGTCCCTAAAATAAGTACACGATAGCCACGAGTGTGTGCGGGGTAACCAAGAAACAATCCATCGGTAAAGCGTGCCTCAAACTTATCCAAATTTCCAGATTTCAAGACAAAACACTTGCAACCAAAAAACGCAAATGTGAAACTTTGGGTTGATGACCAAATCGAAGTTCATAAGAAGTTTTTCCAAGTTTAGAACGCAAGAAAACTCGATTTGAAATATAGCAAGCAGTGTTAATCGCCTCAGCCCAAAATTTTCTAGGAGTTTTGTATTCATCCAACATCGTTCTAGCCATCTCAACCAAAACACGATTTTTCCTTTCAACAACACCGTTTTGTTGAGGAACACGAGGAGAAGAAAATTCATGTTCAAGACCTCTTTCGTTGCAAAATTGTTCAAACGAAGCATTTTTAAACTCTCCACCATTATCACTTCGAATTCTTTTCAAAGAACCAGGAAATTCAAGCTTCAATCGAAGAAACAAACCACGAAAGTGTTGAAAAGCTTCGTCCTTAGTTGCCATAAAGAAAACCCAAGAATATCGAGAAAAATCGTCAACAATAACCAACACATACCACTTTCCTCCAACAGATTGCACTCCAGCTGGACCAACAGTGTCCATATGTAATAGCTGTCCCGGTGCATCCGTCATCACAGAAACAATAGGAGCATGTGAAGTAGAAACCATCTTAGCATGACGACACGGTGTACAAACCAAATCAAGATCTTTCTTAAGTTTAGGCAAACCACGAACAAGATCCAAACCACTTAGCCTAGTGAGATGATCAAAACCAACATGTCCAAGTCTACGATGCCAAAACATCACATCTTTATCAAACTTAGCAACCAAACATGTTATCACAGGTGAAACAGAATTTTTAAAATCAGCTTTAAACACTCTTCCATAACGAGAAATATTCAGCACAGAATCACCACAAGAATCAAAAACTTTACTTCCAGTTTTCTTAAAGTGAACCTCAAAATTTTCATCAACAATTTGTGAAACTGAAAGCAAATTGTACTTTAAATCCTTAACCAAAGCTACATTCTTCAATTCAAATTTTTCATTTACCTTAACCAAACCTGTAGCGACAACGGCACTAGTAGAAGCATCAGCAAAGACAATTGATTCAGTCTTGGATGCCTTTTTGAGGGAGGAGAACCAATTTTTATCACCGGTCATGTGCCGCGAATAACCGGAATCCACGATCCACACGTTCTCCTTCCTTGCCACAAAAGCCTATACACAAGCAGAAGTCGAAGCCTCAGTACTGGGGTTAGATAATAAAAATTTAGGAATCCAGTACTGAGACACACGACCAGAAGATCCAATAGGCATATATCCACGTGCAAAATCAATTTTAGAATTTTCAGAAAAATTCCTCTGAAGCCGGTCTGACCGAGGTACAGTAGCCGGTTTGACCGGGGGCCGGTCTCTGTACCGCCGGTCTGACCGGTGCCCGGTCTGACCGAGGTTGTTCAGCCGGTCTGACTGGTCGCCAGTCTGACCGCGGGACCCACTGCGGTCTGACCGATTTCCTCGAGGGAAAACCCGATTTTTGCCACTTTGATTTTGCAAAAGCAATTTCTCTCTCCTTTTTCTGTTTATGAGCTAATCTGAAACAAAATTCAACAATATGTCCATCTTTTCCACAAAAAGAACAAGTATATTTTTCACATTGTTTAGACACATTGTTAGAGCAAGAAGATTTAGCAACACAAGCAGAAACAGGAGGTTTTGCACGCACAACATTGGATTTTGAAGAAGATGCACTTATAGTAGACATGATACCAGCAGATTTAAACACAGTTTTATTTGTATCAGGTTTAATCAAAATCTCACCTCTTCTAGCACCAACACCTAACACAACAGGAGGATGTCTAGAATTATGAGCATAAGGATCAAAACCTAAACCACGGTTATTTGTGCTAACCTTTGATTGATCCAAAATCATGTTGAGGTTCTTTTTAGCATCAGAAAATCTTAGCAAAGAATTTTTCAAATAAGAAATCTCTTTTTCCAAATTAGCACAATTTTCACAATCTACCATGAACCTTTGCTTTTACGGCATTTGGGGCAAGAAAGCACTTCATTGTTTTTCACAATATCTTCCATGTACTCAACACGACCTAAAGTATCTTTTAGTTTCATCTTATTCAAATTACATGTTGAGCAATCCAAAACATCATGAGGTTGTTTTAACTTTTTAGCAGAAATCATGTTAAACATCAAAACTAGCATGAAAAGCAATTTGATATTTTTGCAATAACTTTTTAGTTAAAAACAACTCATCCAAAATGCGTGTGTGCAAAGCAAAACAACAAGCAAGAGAAGATCTATTTTTCAAATCTTGTGCAGCATTAACATCTCTAATTTTTGAAATCTCATTCATTAAAACCTCACAATTTTCACAATCATCATCATTAGAAATAAGAGATTTTAACCTATCAATTTCAGATTTAAGAGATTCAATGATAAATTCCTGTTTTTTATACATCTTCTCACACTTTTTATTTTTTGCACTCAAAATATTAATAGCTTCCTCAAAAGCACTCACCTCATTGTCTTCATACTCTGTGTCAGATTCACCACGCGCCATGAAGCAAACATCGGAGACGTTCTTTCCCTTGTCATCATCTCCACTTTCACCATCTACATCACTTAGTGACTCGAAAGCGGCGCAAACTTGTTGAAAAGCCTTCCTAAGATTCTCCATCTTCCTCCCTTGGTTAGAACCCTTTGACTTGTTGTAGTTGTTGGGCTTGTTGTTGTTGGTCTTCTCACCATCTTTGTCTTCTCTTTTTCCTCTCCCAAGCTTAGGACAATGCGAACGAAGATGATCAATTGAACCATATTCAAAGCAACGATTTGGACCACCTCTTTTCCTGTTCCTGGCATTATTCATAGCTCGAGTAATTCGATTAGCAACCAAAGCCAAATCCTCCTCCTCGATTTGTTCGAGTTGATCATCGGATGTGGCATTAAAAGCAGCAAGAAAAGAAGGCATAGATGAAGAAGCATCAACAACCAAAGAAGAAGAAGAAGAAACCAAAGCACTCGATTTAGAATCAACTTTGCGAGAAAGAATATTCATCTCATGTGTTTTCAATTTAGTATAAAGTGAATCCAAAGTCAAAGTAGACATGTTAACAGACTCCTGAATAGATGTAACTTTCATCTCCCAAATAGACATCTCGAGACCATTCAAAAAATGACAAGAAATCTCAGATTGTGGATAATTAGCATCATAAGAAGAATCAACATATCTAAGATCACTCAAAATTTTATTAAACCTATAAAGATAGTCATCCAAAGCTTCTCCAGGTTTCATCTCAAATTTAATGTATTCCTTTTTAAAAAGATCTCGACGAAGCTCTTTAATATTATTTGTTCCTTGATGAAAATTCTTTAAAGCGTTCCAAATCTCATGAGCAGTTTCAAGATGTGCAACACGATCATAGTCAGAACGAGAAATCCCACTCAAAAGAATATTACGAGCTTTGCAATTATTTTCAAACTCAGTTTTTAAAGCATCAGTATTAATGGCTTCAGGAATCACATAAGGATGAGAAACTTTCCTCCAAATATCATAATTTTCAGCCATAATGTAAGATTGCATCTTACTACACCAATGAGGAAAATCAGTTCCATCGAAAATATGAGGCTTAGTTGAAAACCTAGCGGGAGTAGCCATGGCAAAAACTTTAGATCGATAAAAATCCAAAGAAGAAAACGAGGCTCTGATACCACTTGTAGGATCGAATCACAAGAACTAAGCCAACCAGAGGGGGGGTGAATGGTTGGTATACCCAAAAACCGAAAACTTTTAGCGGAAATAAAAGTTACCCTCGAAATCGATGGACCGCGGTCTGACCGAAGTAGTTGCGCCGGTCTGACCACCTGATGCACGTCGGTCTGACCGATGTAGATCGATCGGACGAACCGCCGAAAACCCTTGTAGCCGACTCCTGTCGCCGCCGGTCTGACCGCAGCGATGCCGCTGGTCTGACCGCAGGTGCGCCGCCGGTTAGACCGCCGAAACCCGGTGAAACACAAATCGAAGAACTCTTAAAGTGGATGACGACTTTATTACTTCTCTCTGTGTTTACAAAGTGCACCAACAGCACTCCTTACAAAAATTTCGACTAAACTCGAAACCCTAACTCAAAACTCAACTCAATTGCTCTCTAAAGTGATACCGGGAAGCCTCACGGTCCCTCTCTATTTATATATGAGGTAGGCAGCCTAAAGCCACGAACCAAACTCATACTAGGAGTCCTAAACACCTTAGGAAACCCACTAGTACAAGAAAGAAACTTTACATAACCAATCATACCAAATTTGGACTCCTTCCAAATTCGACTCCGCATCCCATACGCACACAATAACTCCATCGTATGCCATATGGAAACTCTATCAACCACGTGCATCAACTCTTGCCTAAGTATCCCGCATGATCTCTGACCACCACGGACGTCGTCTTATCCCCAAGTCGACTCCCGGTCCATCACCGCAAATACTCTCCCGAGACATCGAGTCACCTACACACGGAACAAACAAAGAAACCATATTCCGAGACCAAGCTATCTCCAACTTGACTCATTAGCAGCAAACAATAGTATTACATACGTATAGTATCCATCTAGAAGTCATAATCATGGAATAAACTCGGATATCCAAATAAACAATCCGAAACCGAAACCGACACAGTGTTGGCCGGTCAGACCGCGGGCTGCGCCGGTCTGACCGCACATTACACGCCGGTATGTCCGGTTACCAGAGCCCGGTCTGACCGGTCCACATAAAACCACAGCAGTACCTGTATATTCACCTGTGAAATCCAATCATCTCCAAAACCACTTCGTGAATAAATTCCAAATAACAAAACCAATAAACTCCAATGCCCAATTGTTCATCACAGAATAATAATCAAAAACATATTTGATTTTACACCTTATAATTTAGGACAGAGGGAGTCACCTGTTATTTGGTTATTTACGTTGCATTCCTCTAAAACTATTCTGATGTTTCTCACAACCATCCAAACACAACCATTCCCTATATAATTCCAATAGTTTCAAATCCTCTGATTTGCATATGTGTTCCTACCAATTTTTTGAGTTTTCTTTTCTATTCCTCCATTTTACCTTTCCTGCATTTCAAAGAAACACTTTGTTCATGTCTACAAACTTGTAGCATTTTCTGGTGCTTTTCCTATAATCGAAGAGGGATGAGAGCTTATGCTCCTCTGTTTCTTACCAAAAGAAACAGAGTTTGTTTGCAAAATTACAGCATAGGAGGCAGGCAGGTTCTCTCATAAATTTGCACCACCTGGATAATAGCCTTTGGACTAAAATCGGAGGGATGAGGATGCTCGAGTCCATGAGTGCACCTGATGAGTAATAAGAGCTGTCGATGTTAACAAAGAATTATTAACATAAAAAGTCAAAAGAATTATTTGGTAAAAAGTTTCTATTTCATCACACTTCATACGCTTCATTTAATAAACATTTATCGGCTCGATTAAATTTGAATTAGAACACAAATTTTTAATAGATCACACATACTAAATCAAGATCAGAAAGAGAAAATATATGAGCGAAATTTGTCTCATAATACAGTTCATAAAAGCATTCAGACATACTCTTACATGGAACCATCAGGCTGAAAAGATAATAAGTACTACCAGATGATGATACTAATTGCGAACATTAACAACTTGATGCAGTGGCCTATATGGTCATCGCACTAGTAGAAATAGTCAGGGTTGAATTTACCGAACTCGTCAAAATTAGTGTCGTCATCAAACGGATCAATGCTGCTGTACTGGCCATGATAAGCGAAGTACTCATCAAAATATACCATCATCATCAGCAGCAGTGGCAGCGGCAGCAGCATCAACATCAGAGAATAAGGGCAGCTTGAGCGTCTTGATCGAGGCGCATTTCGCAGGCAGGGCGCCGTCGACGACGATGTCACGCCGCAGGAAGCACTCGCTCACGTCAAGAAGCTCCAGGCGAGGGCAGCCATCGACGATGGCCGTCAGCTCTCTGCTGCGGACGCGGACGCCCTCGAGCGTCAGGCGTCGCAGCCCGTGCATCGCCGCGATCGTAAGCAGCATGTCGTCGTCATCCCACCAACCCAAGCGCCTGCGTACCTCGAGGCGCTTGAGCCGCGGGCACGCCTCGCCGACGGTGGCGTAGACGTCGCCGCGGATGCTTTGGCAGTAGTTGAGCACGAGGTCCTCCAGCAATGGAGACTTGGTGATCAGCTTGGTGAATGACTCGAGGTGAAGGCTCTTCAGACAGCACGGCGACCTGCAACGGATGGCACATTGGCATTTTGGCACTCCATGAGGAAACGTCAGTGTTTTAAATCGCCGGTTAAGACATTTAGCGATCAAACTTCTTTAATAGTTACTTCCTCCGTTTCATAATGTAAGACTAGTGTCTAGATTCATTAACAACTTTATGAATGTGAGCAATGCTAGAAAGTCTTACAATATGAAACGGATGCAGTAACAGTGAACTAAATGAGACTATATATAGCGACAAATAGCAGCTTAATTATAAATGAAAGCAAATAGTTAGTGCCTACTTAAACAGCTATAGCCGGAGACAATGACAGCTATTACTGCATATTTAAAATCTTAGGAAATGAATTACAAATTCCCAATCACTTTGAGACATCTCCATATACAAGTTTGTACACAATCTAATGAACATAAAGCAAATATTCATACAAACTTCCTTTCAAAAAAAATATTCATACAAAGTTACATAAAATTTAAGCATCTAAAAAACTCCCAGAGCCAATTAAACGGAAATGTATTAAAAAATTATTGTGTTTGATATAATAAATTGTATATCAATCTTTATTCGATTAAAGCAATTACCATGAAAGATTAAAAAACAATTAGAATGGGATCGACTCTGATCTACGCAAGGACAAAATCTGTACTAAAAAGTGGCACAAGAATCATTAAGTCTGTACTACATATATATAAATTGAGAGAGATCGCTTCGCTTGTTTGCCATACCTGCGCCTTACATACTTGAGGAGCTGATTGGTAATAAAATCCCTACCCTTGAACACCTCGAGCTGCCAGTTAGATCTCTTCACGGCCCGCTTCCCCATTGCAGTCAGAATGCCCAAGTTCTTCGAGCCCATGTCCCTGTAGAGCACGGCCATGTCCACGGTTCGCCACAGCTCAGGCACCTTGGCAGCGTCGAGCCATGAGTGGCACACGAGACCTGCGCCAATGAGGACCTCGACGGCGCCGAGCTTGGTGAAGACAACCGAGAGCGCGTCCAGAAGCAGCTCCGACCAGTCCCTCATCTCCGCCGGCGGTTCCGGCACCGGCACCTGCTCCATATTCCACGGCAATTGCGTCGGCAAACACCACCTGAACACTGACAACAATCGAGCATATGTAATGTTGCCAGTGGCCACTGATTAGATTGAGATTCAGATTGGGGTGAAAAGATGAAACTGAACTTAATCCATTACCTTCGCTGACCACTTGATTCAGATATGATTCTAGTGTGCAGGAATACTGGAGAACTCCTCTTCTGAGGGAGAAAATTGTGATTTTGCTATCGCAAAAGAATGGTTTCGCTGGAATACTATCCCTTCAAAGTGATTCATTAAAATGCTATTTTAAACTAAGGGGTGTTCACTGAAATATTATTTTGGATCTTTTTGTTAGTACTAATATTTTTACTCTCTTTTAGTTTTTCTCCGGACCAAAATGCCCTCGCCTCTATGTCCTCCTTTCGCCCAGGATAATGGCAGGTTAACACGTGCTTTGCTAGAGCAATATATTTTGCTTTCACATTTGTACAATAAAAATGGTGTGTAGTCCAGTTCAGCCACAAGCGCGCATACACATCAAGATTTTTCTCACTCCAAGTTATAAAGATATAACGGAGAAGCTAGCTTAACCCATAAAATTTGGGCATGAAAAAATTGTAAAAACAAAATAGAACAAAATTGGACAGCATGTATGACATAATATTGAATAGCATGTGGTTCACAAAATACCTCACATAACAATGGTTCACAACATAACAGTGGTTCACAACATAACAGTGGTTCACATGCACCATGGTTCACAACATAGTAGTGGTTCATATGCACCATGGTTCACAAAAGACCTCACATAACAGTGCCTCACATGCACCAACAACAAAGGTGGTTCACATACACCAACATGGTTCACATGCACCATGGTTCACAAAATACCTCCTATAATTGTGCCTCACATGCACAGCACACAATATTAGTTGTGATACAGGAGGAGCTATTCAAGTAGGCTTCATTTTCTTGGGTGTGAGCTTCTTTGTACATATCCTCTTTGATGGAGCCGGCTGTGAGCTTGATTCAGCAATATTCACCCTCCTTTTACATGTCACTTGTGAAGCAAGTGCCGGTTGTGAGCTTGTCCCTCCTTGTTCCATTAACATTGCAAGCCGGCTACAAGGAAATTGTTGTTGTTAAGCAAAAATACATCTAGGTTAATGTAATTGTAGTTGGTTGTACTAACCGTCTTGTCACAATTGTTGGGCTTTCTTGAATAATGGTTTCTACAGTAGGCCTAGTTGGGGTATATGGTATAGGAGCAGCATGAGCAGCAGGAGCAGCATAAGCATCAGGAGCAGGGGCATAAACCACATCAGGAGCATTAGGAGCAGGAGCCGGCCCATACCTTGTTGTGTTCCATCTTGCCTTTCGTTTCCTGCAAGGTGAGGTAAATATATTTTAATTTTACAAGGAAAAACAAATGTAGTACAACAGAAAAAAATAATGACATTTAGACTTACGGCTTCTTCTTTGTACCATTGAGCTTACACTTGTAGCTAGTTTGTCCATGACCCAACTCACCACATTTTTTACACCTTCTTTTTCCTCTAATCGTTGCCTTCTCTTTGGCATTGTCTTTAGGCTTGCTACCACCACCTTTCAAGCAACCCTTGATCCTTAGTTTCCTGTACCTTCCTAGGTTCCTTTTTGCAAGGGGTGCACCAAGAACAAAAGGTAAATCCACCTTAGGCCATTGTGATTTGTCAGGGAGTGGCTCAATAATTGAGTTGTATGCATTCCAGAATAGGGCCACAGAGTAGTAGGGATTAATGTACTTCTCCAACTTTACATCCCTAATTTGCTAGGAGGTAATCACTGCCAAGGCATGTCGGCAAGGCTTGCCAGTGTGTTGCCACTCCTGACATGTACAAGACTGCTCATGTGTCCTCACAACATGCCTAGCATTGCTGCTACTATTGTCCCAAACCTCAGCAGTGGTTATGTCAGCATGCACAACTGACAAGTGGCCTAACCCTCGAGTCCTAGCTCTCAACTGGTGCAAATTAGAAGGTAGAATTGTACCTGTGAATTTATTTCCAATCCTTCTCCTCCTATTCCACAGGGTCATTATCATCTCCCTACATGTGTCAGCAAGCTCACAAATAGGTAAGGCCTTTATATCTCTGATCCAATTGTTAAAGCACTCTGCAAGATTGTTAGTGACATAATCACATTTAATTTCAGCATTGAAGCCACTCCTGTACCATATCAATTTATGGCAAGTGTCAAGCCAGAGAGCCACATCAGTGCATGCTTTCTTAATTGTATCCATACACTCCTCGTGCACTTGTGCCCTATATGATCTAGCTGCAAGATACATCTCTTGGAAGACAGATCCACCATATTTCTTGATTAGATTTTGCATAAGGTGGTTAAAACATTCTCTATGTTCAGCCCAAGGGAAAACTCGGTGCACTGCAATCTCTAATCCTTTGCATGCATCAGTACAAATTGCAAGAGGAGATACTTTTCCTATGGCCTTAAGCAATTGAATCATAAACCAGGTCCAATTATCAGTAGTCTCAGCATCAAAGAAACCAAAAGCAAGAGGGTACATCCAGTTGTTTCCATCTATAGCTATGGCAGATGCTAAATGTCCTTTCCACAAACCATTTAGGGCAGTTGAGTCTACACTAAGGTATGGCCTACATCCAGTTAGAAATCCAGTAATGCATGGACTAAATGCACAAAAGAATCTGTTCAAATAAACCTTCCCATCAACCTCAACAGTGTCAATCTCAATAACACTACCTGGGGACCTCTCCATGACTGCAGCCCTCCACCTATACAACATATGGAAATTCTCTTCCCAACTACCATGCAATTGGATCATAGCCAAACTCCTACCCTTAGCCACAGTATCATAATTGATTTTGCATTTCTGATCCTCTTGCAACCTTTTTTGCAGTTCTTTAGGGCCCATACCTGAATCTGTCCCAAGGATATGGATGGCCTTGGAAGCAACCCAGGCGCTGGTTGGTGTGGTAGTCTTCCTTCTACCGCTTAGGGGTGAAAACGGTACGGAATTTTTCCGGATTCCGTACCTATTTTCAGAAACGGAATCAGCCAGTCGGAAATTTTTCAGAATTTCTCGGAAACGGAATCGAAAACGGAAATATTTTCTCGGAAACGGAATCGAATATGATAATCGCAGTTTCCGTCGGAACTCGGAATCGGTCGGAAACATTCCGGAAAATTTGTCGGAATTTCCGAAGTTAAAAAGGCCCATCCAATCAATAGTCCATAATCCCTCCCCAAGTCCCCAGCCGGCCCAACCCAAGCTGCTAACCCAAGAGAAGAGAGTGGAGAGAGAGAAGTCAGACAGATCGGGAGGGAGGCCGGGAGCGGCGCATCGCCATCCAGAGGCGGCGGCGGAGCGGCGCATCCAGAGTGCGCCACCACCCACCGCCGGCCTGCCGTCCTCGCTTCCTTGGCTCCCCGCGACCTCGCCCCCGCCGTCTCGCATCTCGCGCCGCTCTTCCTCTTCGCTCCGTCCTCGCCCCCACCATCTCGCGGCGCCGTCCCGCCGCCTCTCGCCTTTTCGCCGCTGCCACCACCACCGACGAGGCGACGACGACGCCACAGCCACACCACCGACGCCGGCCATACCGACGACGACGCGACATCGACGACGAGACCACAGGCCACAGCCACACCACACCGACGACATCTCAAGCCCCACTGGCTTCCTCACCGCCATCGATGCCGAGCCGACGCCAACGCCTCCAGCAGCCTAGCGGCAACAGTAAGCAGGTGTTCCTCAACCTCCAGCTCTATCTATCACTCTTTGTTAGTTGTTACTGTGTAAATGATTGATTTGTTTGTACTAAGGAGCTTGGTTATACTGTGTAAATGAATGATTTGTTTGTACTAAGGAGCTTGGTTATCTTCTGTTAATTTTGTAGAAGAGAACTATGTAGTATGTACTGATTATGGAGTGAAAGCACTGAATAATAGGCTATATATACTCTATACCTTATACCATAGTATCTTGCTATAATTTTTTTTAGAATATTTGTTATGCAAATTATATGAAGTTATAGAAGAATATGTTTTTGCTGTGAGGCTCAGTTTGAGGGGTTTATGTATTCCGATGAATTTTCGTTACCGTATCCGCGGCGGTTCGTTTTCGCTCCGTTTTCGGTTTCAATAATATTCGTTTCCGTTTTCGTTTCCGGGGTTTCCGATTTCGATTCCGATTCCCAAAAAAAATATGAAAACGAAAACGATAAAGGTTGTTTCCGTCCGTTTCCGTACCGTTTTCACCCCTACTACCGCTAGATGTACACGTGTGATGATTAGTAAACTTTGTCACCTGCAAAATTAAAACAAATAAAACATGGCATTAGAGCAAAATAAAGAAAACAACATAGAAGTGAAAATATTAATGACATTAGGAAAAAAAGTACCATTACGGTTCGCTCGTCAGCCTGTCTACGCCCATTCACATGCCAAGGGGAATCACTTGCCCCTTTGCATGCTCCTACATATTTTTTACGATCTGTCGCCTTTACCCAAAGTTCAAACTCCTCATTGATGGCAAACTGTCTAACCGCCAATCTAAAGACCTTCATGTCGGGATACACAGTTCCTTTGACCAAGGATGGCTTATTCGCGTCATTCACCATCATCCTTTCTCCGGCAACCTCGTCCTCGACCGGAGGCTCAACCTCAACCTCATTTTCATCGTGATTCCCATTTTCAGCACCATTGCCATCGTTACCATTACCCTGTTCAGTTTCAGCCGCCGCTCGGAGCATTCTCGGCGGCTTCATCCTCAGCCCTCAAACCCAAAAGCACGTACAACTGGTCATCATCTACGATGTTTACCCTTCCTTCCTCATCTAACGGTTCGATAATCTGTAGGTTTTCCCAATCAACAATAGGTGGTGGATGTGGTTCTGGCTGTGGCTGTTCTCCTTGAGTAGGAGGAGAACTACCACCACTATCAGGTTCATCAGCAGGCGATTGTACAACTACTAATTGACTCCCAGGCTCCTCCTCGAGCCTAGAGAAAAAGAAGCAAATAATTGCAAACAATAGTCAGATCTATCTAACCCCTTACTTCCAGCAAATCAATCGTGCAATCATGTCACTGAAAAAAATAGAGAAGTGCATACCTCCCAACAATCTGTAGCCAGGTGGAGTCATCCATGGAGCCAAACCCTAACCACACATTGAGGGAGGGGAGGAGGGAGTGGAGGGCGGGAGGAGCTGACCGAGGGGCAGCGGTGGATGGGGGCGGCGGATAGGGGTGGGGGTGGCGGCGGATGGGGGCGGTGGCGGAGGCGGATGGGGGCGGCGGCGCTGACTGGGGGAGGACGAGGTGGGGGAGTGGCAGGGGCGGGGGCCGGCGCCGGAGACGAAGCCGATGTGGAGGCACGCTGGTGTCGCCTCTGCCGATGCCGCTCCCAGCTTCTCCCTCCTCAGTCAACACCGACACTGGACGGCTGGAGAGATCGATTCGATCTGATGATAAGGACACAAGGGTATTTTTGGTCGGAACAAAACTTAAAATAGAGTAAAATATATTTCTAGCAACCAAAAAAACCAAAATAGCATTTCGGTGAACACCCCTTAGTTTAGAATAGCATTTTAATGAATCACTTTGAAGGGATAGTATTTCAGCGAAACCAATCTTTTACGATAGCAAAATCACAATTTTACGCCATATTTTATAGGGGTGAGATGGCGATGAATTGATCGTTTCGTTTTCACCTCTGGTTGTCTGGTTGAGCGGGTGAAGATAAAAGGTTTCTCTCCGTGTTGGAAAAATAATGCCTGCGACCTCTCGCCTTCTGGAGTTGTGGCATTGATGATGCACTGCAAATTGATCAGGTGCATGCGATTCGTTAAGTGAGCGGCAGCAGAACTCCAACCGTCGATTAGGGGCAAAATTATATAAAAAAAAAGTTTTAAAATGTCACTAGACTGGGAAATTTTATTATTCTCCTATCAACGGGTTCGTATCCTGGAATGGCTGAGAAGCACAGTGCTCGTGACATTCGGATGATCTCAGCCGTCCGATCCACAGCGAACGGACAGGATTATTCGCTACAGTACTATGAAACATAAGAGATGCAAGTCTCAAGAGTTTGATCTACCTCTTAGTGGGTAAAACATCCAGGAAGGGGGTGATGAAGAGAAGATGGTTCTGACGGATGATTCTCAAGAAAAATATGATAAACTTGTACTCCCTCCGTACTCGTAAAGAAAGTTGTTTTGGACAACGACACGGTCTCCAAAACACAACTTTGACTTTTTGTTTTTAAAAAATATTTATTGAAAAGTGATATATGTATATTTTTATGAAATTATTTTCCAAGATAAATCTATTCATATAATTTTTATATTTTCAAACTCAACAATTTGAGAGTTATTTCATGATTTATATTCCCAAGGATTGACTTAAACATTGCCCTAAACGACTTTCGAGGGAGTACTTATTAAGAGTTTTATAGTAGTGATGTGAGCCAATATTCCATATTTTCCTTTATCTTTTATTTTTTTTGCATGTGCTTATAGTTGGTTTAAGCCTAACTAGATGGGAAGCCCGCGCAATTGCGCAGCTAGCACCCATATAAAATTATCTATTTTTTAATATATGATATTACTTAAAATTTGTTAAATAGCTATCACGTTGGCTTAGAACCTTAAAAGATTAATTGAACCTTATCATCCTTCAATTTTTAATTTTATGATAGTCACATTAGCGGCTACCTCTTACTCTTTTATCACCCTTCTATTTTGTTTGCCTGATCTACCACGGCTTCTATCTATCCTTCCTGAAATTTTTTAAAAATGGACCTTCTACTTTTTAGAGTCAATTATCTCGTCGGGTTCTTGTTAACAACGAAATTTGGTAAGCCCAAAGTCATTTGGTAAGCAGATCTCCCAGGCCAGTGTGTATTTTTGCATCAACACGCTTTTGGCACGCCTGGTGGGACACGAGTTTTGCACCCAACATGTCTGAAGAAGAAGTCAATACCAAGATCATGGTCACGGTGGAGAATTTAACGGAGGAACAGAGGCAATAGATGGAGCAGTTTTTAACTGATTTTCAAATATGTTGTCTTCAATGTTTCATTATGACACCAGAAGGGCCAGTTCAGAAGACTCGATTCCCCAAGCCGATAGTTGAAATACTTCAAGATACAGTTGATGAAGCGGTTCATCGCGCATTGTTTGATCAGTCTGGAGTTTTGATGAATACACTACATGATGTGATCAAGAAGAATGATTTGGCCGATAGAATTGCAAAGATAATAGAGGAGCAGTTTGGAATCAGACCTAAGGAACATACTTCTGTGTATCGGCTGCCATATCCTGAGTGGTTTAATAGGGTGTCATTGCCACACCGATACAAGGTTCCAGATTTCTTCCCGTTTTCAGGGCAAGATGATACATCTACAATGGAACACATCAGTCGATTCTTAGCACAATGTGGGGAGGCATCGGCTGAAGAAGTTCTAAAAGTTAGATTTTTTCCATTGTCTTTGACTGGATCGGCTTTCACATGGTTTTCATCGCTACCATCAGATTCTATCCAAGGATGGGCCGATCTTGAGAAGCAATTTCATGACTATTTCTTTGCTGGAATCAAAGAGTTGAAGCTTTCAGATTTAATATCGGTTGAGCAGCAAAAAGGAGAATCGACTATGAAATATATTCAGAGATTTCGTAATGTCCGCGGCCAATGTTATAGTTTGAGTCTAAGTGATGAGCAGCTCGCAGATCTTGCATTCCAAGGATTGTCAGCACCTATCAGAGAGAGATTCTTCTGCCACGAATTTGACAGTCTAGCTCATTTAATGCAGACAGTATCGGCTTATAAAAGCCGATTGCAAGAAGCAAGGGAAGATCGATAAGACATAGGAGAATTTTGGAGCATGAGTTCTCACACTCCAAAACTGGGGGGCATGTGTTAATGACGAAATTTGGTAAGCCCAAAGTCATCATCGGCTTAGAATCAGTATCGGCTTTAGAGTTATGGAATCAGCCGATGGGAGTCATCGAATCGCCAGCAACCGTGTTCTCGATGGAATCGGATCAACTAAAGGGAATTTATCCAGCAGAGTCCGAGTTCAAGAAGGATGCGGCATGGCAGTTTATCTATTAATTAGGAATAGTTTGTTAGTTTCCTTTTATCTTTAGGAAAGTGTGTTTAGTGTCTGATAAGGACTTTATGTCTTCCTTTTATCTTTAGGATAGTTTCTTTCTTGTCCGACAAGGACTTGTATCAACCCATGGGTATAAATATGTACACCCGGGGTCTATGTAATCTATCAATCTCGATCAATAATACTCTCGGCGCATCGCCACCCTCTTTCTTGAGGTTTTTACTTATCAACCAGCGGAATTTGGCACCTGACGCGGGGCTGCATCGGCTTTCGATCTCCAGCGAAGGGGTAAGTCCTACGTTCCGCCGGCCCTGGTGAATCCTTGGATAGAATTTGATGGTAGCGATGAAAACCATGTAAAAGCCGATCCAGTCAAAGACAATGGAAAAAATCTAACTTTCAGAGCTTCTTCAGCCGATGCCTCCCCACATTGTGCTAAGAATCGGCTGATGTGTTCCATTGTAGATGTATCATCCTGCCCTGAAAACTTGGAGAAATCTGGAACTTTGTATCGGTGTGGCAATGGCACCCTATCAAACCACTCAGGATATGGCAGCCGATACATAGAAGTATGTTCCTTAGGTTAGATTCCAAACTGCTTCTCTATTATCTTTGCAATTCTATCGGCCAAATCATTGTTATATTGATATTCTTCATCATGCCCATATTGACGAAGTTCTTCTGGCCGATATTGATATGCTTGCCCCTCGAGCTGAATCTTTTGAGCAACTATTTCAGGAACTATCTTCTTGATCACATCTTGTAGTGTACTCATCAAAACTCCAGACTGATCAAATAATGCGCAATGAACCGCTTCATCAACTGTATCTTGAAGTATTTCAACTATCAGCTTGGGGAATCGAGTCTTCTGAATTGGCCCTTCTGGTGTCATGATGAAACATTGAAGACGACGCATTTGAAAATCAGCTACAAACTGCTCCATCTGTTGCCTCTGTTCCTCCGTTAAATTCTCCACCGTGACCATGATCTTTGCATTGACTTCTTCTTCAGACATGTGGATATAAAATTCGTGATCCCATCAGGCGTGCCAAAAGCGTGTTGACGAAAAAATCTAACACATCGGCCTGGGAGATCTGCTTAGCTCCAGTGCAGGTCCAAAGGTTGGTGAGATGCGAGCATGCCAGTCAGTTTGATCCTGCAACTGACAAGATATGTAAACAGTAGATCAAACAGCCGATCGGCTAAACAGCCGATGGAGCAATCTCAGCCGATGCCGATACTAGCCGATAGCGATCGGGTTTTGAGCTATCGGCTATATGTCCAATGTAGATTCTGATACTTGATGTAAATAATGATATAAAGGCAATCGGCTGATGATGGTGTAATAAAATGACAATATAATCCAAAAGAAACCAATCGGCTAGCAATGATATGATAGAATAAGCACTGATCCAAAGGTTAAAGCATATATCGGCTGGAGGTCCGATGCCATAAAATCCACAGATTAGATTAAACAGTGAAACCTTTGTTGTCATCGGCTAAATCCAACTTGTATATATATGTAATCCTTATGAGTCGATGCAACGTCCAGATAACTTATCGGCTAGCATCCCGATAAAACATTAGCATGAACCTATCGGCTTCACAAGACTTATATTATCAACAACAATCTAGTAGGTCGAACCTAACCGATGTAGCACGAGATTGTATATGATAATCTAATACTCGATGAGCCGATAGATCTGTCTAATGTGATGGATATAACAAATCTATTTATAACAGCATTGCGATTATAGAGATATATCGGCTAAGATAGATGATCAGACCTAATCGAGACAGTTCCAACTAAACCGACGCGTCTCTAAACACAGTGCAATTAGAGATAAAATGTAGATATCAGGTAGGCAAATATATTAACCAAACCAGAGTGATCCATGAGATCGAAACGATGCAGCCTTGAACAACACCAACGTAGCCAATAGATTCACCAAGGCCGGCGGAACGTAGGACTTACCCCTTCGCCGGAGATCGAAAGCCGATGTAGCCCCACGTTAGGTGCCAAGTTCCATCGGATGATAAGTAAAAACCTCGGTAAAGAGCGTGGCAATGCGTCGAGAGTATTGTTGATCGATAGATTGATAGATTACATAGACCCCGGGTGTACATATTTATACCCATGGGTTGATACAAGTCCTTGTCGGACAAGAAAGAAACTGTTCTAAAGATAAAAGGAAAACATAAAGTCCTTATCGGACACTAAACACACTTTCCTAAAGATAAAAGGAAACTAACAAACTATTCCTAATTAATAGATAAACTGTCATGCCGCATCCTTCTTGAACTTGGTCTCTTCTGGATAAATTTCCTTTAATTGATCCGATTCCATCGAGAACACGGTTGTTGGCGATTTGACGACTCACATCGGCTGATTCCAGGACTCTGAAGCCAATATTGATTCTAAGCCGATGATGATTTTGGGCTTACCAAATTTCACTGTTAAGACATATACAATCTCGTGCTGCATCGGTTAGGTTCGACCTATTAGATTGTTGTTGATAATATAAGTCTTGTTAAGCCGATAGGTTCATGCTGATGTTTTATCGGGGTGCCAGCCAATAAGTTATCTGGACGTTGCATCGGCTTATAAGGATTGCATATACATATAAGTTGGATTTAGACGATGACAACAAAGGTTTCATTGTTTAATCTAATCTGTGGATTTATTGACGTCGGTCCTGCAGCCGATGTATGCTTTAACTTTCGGATCAGTGCTTATTCTATCATGTCATTATTAGCTGATTGGTTTCTACTGGATTATATTGCTACATTATTTATCATCACTAGCCGATTGCCTTTGTTTATATCATGTCGGAATCTACATTGGGCATATAGCCGATCGCTTAAACCCTATCGCTATCGGCTGGTATCGGCATC
Source organism: Oryza meridionalis (assembly GCA_000338895.3). Taxonomy (NCBI): domain Eukaryota; kingdom Viridiplantae; phylum Streptophyta; class Magnoliopsida; order Poales; family Poaceae; genus Oryza; species Oryza meridionalis. Next base: position 5,463,053 of record CM002531.2, read on the forward strand.
GGCTGGAACTACTCCATCGGCTTGACAGCCGATCGGCTTATTGATCTGCTATTTATACATCTTGTCAGTTGCAGGGTCAAACTGAGTGGCACGCCCGCATCTCACCAACCTTTGGTCCTGCTCAGGAGCTAAGCAGATCTCCCAGGCCAGTGTGTGTTTTTGCATCAACAATTCTGTTATTATATTTTTTAGAAGTGTCATCAAACGTCGCCATTGCACTCCTTCATGACCCGTCTGATGTCTCCCCTATTTATTGTTATTGGGATTTTAAAAATTAAACATAACTATCGTTGGGGTTCATTTTTTTTACTTGATAGAAGTCCCACCAACCGCCGCTACCTCCGGCACTGTATTCCTGTATGGCCCGCCCATTGCCTCCCCTATTTATTATCATTGAGATTTAAAAATCGAATATGTTTGTCACTGCGATTTATTTTTTACTTTTTAGAAGTTCCGCCAACCGTCGTGACCATGCTGTCTAACGGTCTATCTGTCGTTCCTCCTATTAATCGCCATTGGGATTCTATCTGTAGTTTTGCTTATAGTTTTAAGATGTCCCATCAACCGCCGCCATCTTACTCTTCTATAGTCTACTGCTTATGTCCTTTTTGTTGTTATTTGCCATTGTTGAGTTTTAGATGAACTACTTTTTTTTTTGAAAATTTCATATTTTTCATTCCAATATTTTTTTACTTATAAAGTGTATTCCTACTTGAACTCCTATATTTTTTTTCTATTTTTGAAATTTATTTTATTTTTTATATTGAATTTTAATTAATCTTGTATTCAGTTCTATATGAAATCTTCTTCCAATATTACTTATTTTTAATTCCGAATTTCAGTTATTTTTAAATTGTATTCCGACTTGAACTCTTATAATTGTTTTTCTATTTTCAGAATTTATTTTAATTTTTATTATTTATTTTAATTTATCTCGTATTCGATTCTATATGAAATCTTCTTACAATATTACTTATTTTAAATTTCGAATTCCAGTTATTTCTAAATTATATTCGTACTTGAACTCTCTTATTTTCTTTTCTAATTTCAAGTTTTATTTTATTTTGTATCAATTGAAAATTATCTATTTTTACACATGATTTTATTTAAAATTATCACTCCCATGATTCTAATAATTTTATAGTTTCAAATGCCATGCCAATCGCTACCCCTTTCTCCTTTGACACCTTTTTATTTGCTTACTCGATCTACCACTACTTATATTCATCCTCTTTAGAACTTTAAAAATTAGGCCTTATAGTTTTTAGAGTTCATTGTCTTCTTGGGTTTCATTTTCACCAATCTACTAGTCTATGGCCCATCCACTGCCACATCTCTTTATTTTCATTAGGATTTTAAAAATCGTACATAATTATTGTACGTGGCTCTAACTCTGAATTCAGTTTTTTCTGGAATTTTTGGGTGTATCACCTGGTTTTTATCTTTTTAAAAAAAATTCATCAATTGAGCAAGATCTATTCAAATTTGAATTTTTCCCCCCAAAATATTTACCTCTATAGAAATTGCCTAACCGATATATTAAATCCTGCTCTGAAATGGCACCATCATTTGAAACGGAATTGTAATCTGTCTGGTGACAGATTTTAGATAGCTGTATTTTCACTTTTTAGGCCGTTGATCTTTCTTTGAGATTGGTACAATCTTGGATGGAACAAGTTCACTTAAGCTCCCTTAACTCGTGAACGAATCTGATTTTCGTCCTTCAACTGAAAAACCAGATACAACGGGCCCCTCAACTATCAAAACCGTTGCAAAGTGGGTCCCTCAGTGGTTTCGATGGTGGTTTTGGCTGATGTGGCGCCTGCATGGCTGGTTTGACTTTGTCTTCATTCTATGTGGCGGTGATGTGGCAATGAAAGCAAAAAATATATAAAAAATAGAAACAAAAAAATATGAGGCCCACATGTCAGTCAGACAAAATGAAAAAATAGTAGGACGCACATGTCAGTGGGTCCCACCCTCCTCTCTATCCATGCCGCGGACAACGAGAGACGAGGGACCGCCGAACCGGCACCTCCTTCTCTCTCTCCCTCCCGGCCATCCTTCCTCGCTAGCCGGCGGGCGCGCACGGAGAGGGAAAAAGCCAGCGGTCGGCGAGAAGGCGGAGACGGTCGCTGGCCGGCGCCCGCTACGAGGGGGACGGAGGAGACGGGGATGCCGACAAGGGGACAGAGGCTGGCGAGCCGCCGCTCCTCTTCCGTCCTCCCGCCGGCCGTCGACCCCCGCGCACCGCCGCTCCTCTCCCTCCCTCCCGTTGGCTGGCGCGCGTTGCCTCCTCCCTCGCGACGCTCTCGTCGGCCACCCTCTCCGCCGGTGCGGCGTGCGCTGCCGCTCCTCTCCCTCCCACCCGTTGGCCGGCGCGAGCCACGGACCCTCTCCCACTAGCAGCCGCGCGCTGCTCCCCTTGCCAGTCCTTGCGCGCTGCCGCTCCTTACCCGTCTTCTCGCTGGCCGCCGACCCAAGCGCACCCCCGCTTCACCGCGAGGGCGAGGGAGAGCGAAAAGGAAGAAGAGGGAGAGCCCCGCTCCTCTCCCTCCCTCCCTGCCGGCCGGCGTGCGCCGCTGCTCCTCTCGCGTCGGAGGTACACGCGGTGTCCTTGCCCAGGTCGTCGCCGCTCCGCCCGCCCCTCCGCTCTTCGCGCCGGCGACGCCGCCGCCGCCGACACTGCTTCGCCGCGAGGACGAGGGAGAGCGTAGAGGAAGAAGAGGGAGAGCCCCGTTCCTCTCCCTCCCTCCCGCCGGCCAGCGTGCGCCGCCGCTCCTCTCGCGTCAGAGGTACGCGCGGCGTCCTTGGCTCCGCTCGCCCCTCCGCTCTCCTGCGAGGACGAGGGAGAACGGAGAGGAAGAGGGAGGGCTGAGAGGGGAGAGAATGACTTGTGGGGCCCACCGGGCCCCATCATTTGTTTTGTAGCTGACATATGGGCCCACGTGGGCCTCGCTATTTTTAAGTTATTTTTTTATAGCTGACAGGTGGGCCCACGGTTTTTATTATTTTTCTGAGATATAATTGCCACGTAAGCGTCACGTCAATGCTAGGACGGAGACCTAGTCAAACTAGCCACGTAGGCGTTACATCAGCTAAAACCACTATCGAAACCACTGAGAGACCCGATTTGCACCCGTTTTAATAGTTGAGGGACCCGTTGTATCTGGTTTTCCGGTCGAAGGACGAAGATCAGATTCGTTAACAAGTTAAGGGACCTTAAGTGAACTTATTCCATATTGGATTGGGATCATCTAGTTTGTTCTTTTGGGCTTTACGTGGGCCCCACTTTACTGTTTAATTTCGAAAACCGCGCCTGTGTAGTGTGTATTTTAGTACTCCACTGGCCACGGACGAGATGGAGATTTTGGGGATTTCTTTCTCCGAGGGAGGTCGACAGAACTCTCATTCTCTTCGTCTCCTGGTCTGGAGGCGACGCCGACGCGGCAGCGATTCGACCTCGCCGTCGTCGGTTCGACGGTGATTTTTTTTGTGCTCTTTGCTTTTTCTTCTACCGGTTGTTTGTTTCGAAGTTGTGCTACTTTGCTCGATGTAGCTAATGGATTTGGTGCATTTTTTGCAGTCGATTTCGATCTGTGAGTTCGGGCTTGCCATCGTTGATTCGCCAGTGATCTATTCCTTCCTTTATCCGGTGAGTCTACTTGTGCTATTCTGTTTCCTCGTTGTTCTCGATTCAGACTGGTCTTCTCCTCGTTGTCGATTTGGATTTGTGATGTGGTTGATTTTCTAATGTGAAACGGTGAACCCTTTTTCCCATTTAAATCTGTACGATGACCTCCTTCGTTGTGAGTTTTTCCCCATTCATTTAGGGTATTTTAGATATTTTAGCGTGAGTTGTGTTATGAATGTGCATTATTTTTTGTTGATTTAAAACTGTGATGGGCGAGTTCCTCATGGTTTGAGATCTTTTTGTTCTGAAACGTTCAGATCCATCCTCTAGATCTGTATTTTCTCTATGCGTGTGCTGCCTTGAGAAGCGGTTGCGGGAGGTGATGCATGGATGTGTGATATGTTTTTTTTTTTTTAATTTTTAGTAGAAGCTTAGTTGATAGCTAGATCGGCGATTTGTAGACAATGAGGAGCCCGAGCCCTCCTCTGTGAATCAAATCTTTTTTTTTTTTTACTGAAGCTTGTTATAATATTGGAACTGTTTAGTATCAGAAATCCTCCCCAGCAATTTGAATATTTTTTGTTTTCTATAAATCAATCCATACCACTATATGGTGATGTTTGTGTTACTTTTAATAGATGCGTAATCAAAAGGGTGAATTTCTGATGACAAGTGCTCGTCAGGGTCTGATTTTATGCTTGATGAACATGAATATGCATGCGATTGTAATGATAAGTCTGATAATTATTACCTTTTATCATAAAGTGAATCATAATCATTGACCTTAATATTGACCTGATTGAATTTTTCATTGTGCACCTGATTGAATTTTTTTAGGAAATTATGTACAATAATATTGACCTGATTGAGATTACTTAACTTCTGATGTTGATGAGATGTGATAATTTTGATATGTGATGTTTTACTTGTTTATTTGTGATATTTTGGTTCTGTGATGAAAAATGGTGTAGCAGATATATTAAATGAAATAATATAAATATCTTGGGGTTGCAACATAGCTTGAGTATCTCAATATATCTTCCTGTACATTAAATGAAATATATAATTTTTCTATTCAATTGCCTCTTGTGAATTTTGAAGTAATACTCAAAGTTTTATTCAACACAATTTCATACCTGCATATCTGAAATTGTAGGCTGTGATGAAATGATTTGTTCCATTAGGCTTGTGTATGAAATGTTTGAAACCTAAAAATTTAATATTGTATCAAATACTTAACAAAAATAGTGCAAATATATGTAATTTTAGCAATACTGACATTTAAACTCACTAAATTGTTGCCTGATCCCAAAATAGACAATTCATCATATAGAGGATAGTTGTTAGAGTCAACATTTGCATATGCTGTATTTCCTGTATTGGTTATTTTTTTCTGATAAAAATGGCATTTGTTAGTGTAAATTTAAAACTTTAATGTAAATGACGCGATAATGTTACTTACTCCATCTTTTAAATTTGAAAAAAAATCAATCTCTGCATTTGATTGCTTTTTTAGTGTGATCTGTTGAGATCATTTTTCTCAATCCTTTGATCTGGTATAAATGAATTGAAAAGATAATAAAATGCTAAATCTGTATGAAACAAATGAACATTTGCATTTAATTTTGATCAAGTAATTAAAGGAGGTATGCATGTAATGAATTTGAATGAAGCAAGATAATTATCATTTACCTGGGTTTGATGCTTTTTTGTTCCTATGAATGGTTTATTCTTTTTGTGATAAATCATTTGTGATACCTGCAAATAAAAAGTTTGTTTGTGACTTGGATTAAAATATATAACATTCTGAAATTCAAATTCTTAATTTTGTAGTTTGATGCTGGAACTATTCATTCCACAAATTCCTGAATTTGATTATTTCTGATGCCTGCTATCAACATCTGTAGTTTGATTAGTTAATATGGTCCAGTACTCCTGACTTGTCAACTTCAATGGCAATATACTAATATGCACAGAAAAGGTAAGATTTTAAATAAGTATTAAAATTAAAATTTACATGTTGTATGTATTACAATTAAATTTTCTTATTATGTAAATTTATCACAATTGTACTGTAATTTTTGTTTTCAAAAGAATAAACCTGAATGAACATTGTAGGCTTTTTGACATGCTTTTTGTACCTCAACATTTATACTTTAAGATTGTCTTCTAGTTCTGTATGTAAGTAATTTAGTTATAGATTTCATCAGGTTTAAAGTGCATGCGCAGTTGAACATTGTGTAGTGCTGCTGTATGGACCTATTTAATCAGTTTAAAGTGCATGTGAAATTAAGGTTTAATCTAGTTGAACATTGTACAAATTTGATTGCTACATGATCGAGTACAAATATGTTTTAGTCTAATTGAATTGATTGAGTAATAGCATGTATTTGATTCAGTATATGATGTATGCACTAAAATTTACATGTTATATGTATTAAAATTAGAGTAAATTGCACTTTGCATCAGGTAGATTGACATTGTTTTCACTTCCCACCGAGTTTGGCGTATACTTTCACTTTGCACTAGAGGATGACAAACTAACTTTCACGTAACACCAGGCTGTAGGATTTGGGTTGAACCAGGCGCACCGGCCCTCATCCACGCTGGCTCCTTTATTCCACGCTGTCTCGCGCGCACGCGTTCACCACGTTGCCGAAGTTGGTTGCGATAGATGCCCCAATCGAATCGCGCGGGAGAAACCCACAACCCACCATCGTGATCCGATTATCTAGTCAATTTCGTATGTGCAGCGACGGCTGTGGGTGTTCACGCAGAGAGCAATCTCGTTCTCATGGCGAGCGGCAGGGCAGGACGTTCTCAGGCGCAGGCGCAAGAGCACATCAGGATCTAGTTCCTAGGTGCAGCAGGAGAAGGTGTTGAGGTTTTGACGTGGCAGGAAGGGAGGCTCTCAAGGTGCTGTTGCCTGTAGTTGCTTGTTCAAAGGTAATTAGTTAAGCTTTTAAGTACATATGAGGAACACAGGTGTTGTTTGATCATTATCTTAATGATCAACTTTCTACTTGAGCACCTACCACATACAGCCGCGGCTGCATAGGCGAAACAAATGTTCGACTAGATGATCGGATCACGATGATGGGTTGTGGGCTTCTCCCGCGCAATTCGATCGGGGAATCGCAACCAACTTCACCAACGTGGTGAACACGCGCGAGACAGCGTGAAATAAAGGAGCCAGCATGGATGAGGGCCGGTGCGTCTGGTTTAGTCCAAATCCCACAGCCTGGTGTTATATGAAAATTAGTTTGTTATCCTCCGGTGTAAAGTGAAAGTATCCGTCGAACCCGGTGTAAAGTGAAAACAGTGTCGATCTACCCGGTGCAAAGTGCAATTTACTCTTAAAATTACAGTTTTCTTATTCTCTAAATTTATCACAAATGTACTGTAATTTTTGTTTTCAATGGAATGCAACTGAATTAAGATTGTCGACATGCTTTTTCTTTTTGATTGTTGACAGGCTTTGTTTTGTTTATTTGAGCTAAACCTGCCGATATTTCTTGCTATATTTGGGGCTATGATTTGACTGTGTGTTAAGTTTTGAACTTTTTAATATGTTTGGGCTTTAGAATGGGATTCCTGTACATCTCTATAGTGATTGGGCTCCGAATTTTTTTTTGGGTCTCTGGGCTTATCGATAGGCTTTGATTAAAATTTGTCTTTCGTAATATGTTTCAAATATTATTTGGGCTTTAGAATAGGCTTCCTGTACATTTCTCTATATTTGGGCATGTGATTAGGCTCCGAAAAAAATTCAGGGTCTCTTGCGTATTGACAGGCTTATTAAACACCATTTGAAAATTGAAATTGAAGTCAATCAACTTACGTACTATTTTGTTTTGTAGAGAACTACTATTAAACATCACACTACCATGTACTTTGAACAAGTAAATATTTTTGATTTTGTCTCAAATTCTTACTAATAATTGATGTATCCAAATCACTGCTTCTTCCTGTTTCTTCATATTCTGTGGTTCCTGCAAAAAAATCATAGTTAATTCGAAATTCAGAATCATAGGGATTTTTATAATTACCTGTTGTGTATTAAATTTGCATTGTTTTTCTCATGTAATTGTAGTGAAAATGTATTATAAATTACATGTCTATGTGAGTCCTACAAATATTGAATTGAGTTCAACCAGTGTTTAATTTCGAACTTGTTTATGGTTTTTTTTTGTAATGCTAAAAGTTGTAATTTCATATCCTGCAAGCACTGATAATTGAAATTGCACTTTATCAACTTCTGTACTGTTTAGTCATCTTGATTCAAATTCTTACCGGTAATTGATGTATCCAAATCATTGCTTTTATCTGCTTCTTCATTTTCAATTGTATGTTTGTTTTTGTGCACTCACCTTTGTTAACAAATCACAAATAGATATAATGCTTCAGTCATTAAGTGAGAGATGCAATTAATGAATAAGAATGAATCCACATAACAATGATTTACCTGGATTTGATGCTTTTTTGATCATATCAATTCTTCTTAGTTGATATTCAGATAGTACCAGATCTAAATTGAGACTAATGTTGTAATTACATGATGTATATATTAAATTTACAGTGTTTTCTTCATGTAATTATAGTGAAAATGTACTGTAATTAGACTTAACACTACTATGAAATTTGGAATGTTAATAAATCTGTTTTTGTCTCCAATTCTTACCTGTAATTGATGCATCCAAAGCACTGCTACCTTCTGCTTCTTCATTTTCCGTGATTCCTGCAAATAAAATCATAGTTAATTTATAGTTCTCAGAACTTTTACCTATAGAATTAATTGGTCAAATTGATTGATTAGGTCAATTACAATTAGCATTCAATTAAGATTAGTTGATGTTCATATAGTACTAGATCTAAATTAAAACTAATGTTCTAATTGCATGATGTATGTATGTATGTCTGTGTGTCTGTGTGTGTGTGTATAATTACAGTGTTTTTTTCCATGTAATTACAGTGAAAATGTACTGTAATTAGACTTAACACCACTATGAAATTGATGAAATTCATTACATCATCTGTAATATATATACATAATCTGGGCCTGTAATTACATGATGTATATATTCTTACATGTAATTGATGCATCCAAAGTACTACTGCTTCACTTTCTGTGATGCATCCAAAGCGCCTACTTCAAATTTTCTACTTGGGCTTGTTTTTGACATTGGGCTTTTTTTGCCTGTGTTAGTTCCCCGAAAATTAATCTGGGCCTTTGATCTTATTCAAATTTTTACACTATGTTTTGTGTTTTAAATTATGTTATTTGGGCCTGTTTTTGACAATGGGTTTTTTTGAGCCTGTCTTTGGGCTCCGAAAATAAATGTGGGCTTCAAATATTCAAACATCAGATATGTATTTTTTTTATTTTTATTTGTATCAATTATTTCGGGCTGTTGGATGTAGATCCTATGGTTAAAATATCTGAATGATTGAACCCTTTGAAATCATTCAAATCCCATATAGACAGCCCCTTTTTTTTTTAATTTCGATCGAGTTGCAGGCTCTGTTGTTTCCAACTAGATATCGATCTAGCTAGATTAATATACAACTGTTGTAATTTCTATTTATACATGAAGATCATCTGTTACCCGCGTACGGTAATTCTGAAACCGTGAACATTCCACGGTAATTAATAGAGACGAGAATTTGCACCCTTTGAATTGCAGCAGGCCGGTAAAGTTTTCGATCGCTCTAGGTTATTTTATAGTTCCAAACCCCACGCGTTTTTTTTTCTCTTTTTTTATTTTTTCATTTGAGACTGTCAGATGTCGCAGCGCGTTAGGTTGGGAGACTGGAATGGAAGTTTTGAGGCCAGTTTCTTTGTAGGTTAGTGAAAATGTAAGTTTAAGTTTTGGTGGTACGTGGGTAGGGAATTGAGGAAAAAAAAATGGAGCTTTTTAATACTACTCCCCATATATCTTATTATTTGCCGTTGACTAGTTTAAAAATAAACTAACCAATCTCTTAAAAAAAAGGAGGGAATATCTAGGGTAAAATTAGTTTACACATAACTCAGAAAACTACTAAGAAGTGTACCAGGGAAACAGTGAGAAGAAATGAAATACTACCTCCGTCCCAAAATAAGTGCAGCCATGAGTTTCCGTGCTCAACTTTAATTATTCGTCTTATTTTAATTTTTTTTATAATTAGCATTTTTGTTGTTATGAGATGATAAAACGTGAGTAGTACTTTACTCCTGACTTATGTTTTTAAGTTTTTTTTAAAAAAATTCAAATAAGACGAACGGTCAAAGTTGAACGCGAAAAACCATAGCTGCACTTATTTTGGGACGGAGGGAGTAATAGCAATAAAGCAAACCCCACACAAGAGAGGAGTCATCTCTAACATGAACGGTTCTCGTCACATATGAGTAGTCCGTGATGACCGAACCTCATTTGGGACGGGTGAAGGCCCGTTAGTTATATGGGATCCCTGTGACGGGCCAAAAAAACACCCATCACAGATAGGGTTGACCACCTTGACTGGATGGCATTGTCACACATCGCAGATGACCCACATACGTCGAGTGGCATTTCATTCCTAGCCAGTCACAGACAACTTTGTTTATGACAGGGTATAAATACCACCAGCCACAGATATGCATGGTTTATCTGTGAAAGGTTTCAGCCTTCACTCAACAATGATGTGTATTTTTAGTTTTTTTTTAAATGTTTATTTTTTAGCTAGCCCTAGAAAATTGCTAGACATGTCCTATGAAAAAACAAGAAAAGCCTCATGCCCAACAGCAACATGTCGACATCTATATATAGGTACATTCACATGTCCTGATGTCCACAATCACATATTCCATGTAAATCACATAAACATATATAGACACAAGCATATGTATATACACCGACATATATAGCTACAAGTAGATGAATCCGCAATCACATATATAGCCACAAATACATATATACATTTGTCGCCCCCAAACTTTCATAGATGCAATCATGCAATGTTCAAGGAGAACCACCACGGCCTCTCATATTAATACATTAAAATAAGTATTCAATGTTAGTTCAACATAACCGGTTGATTGCATATATCACCTAAGTATTATTCTCTAAGACATAGTAGAATAGCGGTATATAAAAACTCAATTAATCAATATTGCTTTGTAAACATACTATAGGTAACATTTCGAGCATCTACTTCAAACAAAAGCTTCCTTTTTAATTATTTTTTTCGCAAACGCGTAAAAGGATTGCACGTCAATATATTAGGAGAAGAGAGCATAGTTTGATTACACAACGCACACGCTCAAAAGGCCGTTGCCAGGGGACAGGGGTCAAGGAAAAAATAAACAAAAAAAAACAGATACAAAAAAGATAATTACTAAGAAAGAAAAAAACTCCTATCGCAAGGGAGGGTGGGGTAGGGGGTCCCACTACATTCTGGCCTGCGCCGTAGGCAGAGAGCTAGAAAAGAGCGAAGACAGGGCCATGGCGTGATCTAGAGGGAGGGGCTAGGAGAAGAGGGCATTGTAAGCCGTCTCGGTTGACTCAGGACCCTTCTTAGGCACCAACCCAATCTTGCGCTTAAAATTGTGCTGGGCGGGTGAGGTCGTGTCACTCAGGCCGGCGAGCGCGAGCTTGGCTGCAATCCTCTTGCTACGCTTTGGCACTACTCCCACAGTGGCAGGCACCGGAGGCGGGGGCAGCGAGAGCAGTGCTGGAGGCAGAGACCTGGAGCAGCTGGCGAGGAAGGCGTGCAACGCGTCGTTATCGGCGACTGAAAGCGGGAGTTGCGCCATCAGCCAGCCGTCAAGATCGAGGGCGACCAATGGAACGTCGAACAGAACCCCATCCCTCGCGACCGATGGAATAGCCAGCGGTAGGGACATGGTCGACGGTGGCGGAGAGCTAGGAGGTGACCCCGCCACGGTCGGCACCCCGAGGCGGCTATCCGTCTTGACGGCGCCTTCAGGCAAGGAGGAGGTGGGGAGAAGCTAGTGCCGTCCCTAGCGAGGATTGGGTTGGCAAAGGCGAGGGCGTGTAGACCACAGCGGTCTGAACCAGCCTCGGTGAGACGAGGGCGTGTAGACCACGTTTTCATTTTTGAGACGAAAGTTTTCAATTTTGAGTTGAATGTTTTCAAATTTTGGGTTACTTTAAAATTTGACTTGAAAGTTTTCTATTTTGAGATGAAAGTTTTTAAAGTTTGAGTTGAAAGTTTTCATAATTTGGGTTAAAAGTGTTAAAATTATACTTGAAAGTTTTCAAATTTTGAGTTGAATGTTCCAAATTTGAGTTGAAAATATTTACATGCTTTTCATTCAAAAGTACTATGGATTGAAAGTTTTCAAAATCAGACTAAACATCTTAAAATCCTCAATAGAAACTAAGTTAAATAGTAAATTAGAAATTAAATCTAATCTATGACTTGATTAGATATAAGTTGTCGTTGCTTAGGGGCTAACGATGACTTATCCGTCTCCTTCTCCTTAGCATTCCCCTTCCCCTACAAATTCTAAGTATATCCTATCAATATTCCTCGACTACGTTGAATTTGTCAAGTATATTAGCTTACATCAACCTATCTTTTATGCCAACAAACTAACTCAACCTCCGTAGGATTGGCAAATATTTTCTTGATGTGATCGGTAATAGGGAGATACCAAACAACCTTAGCGAGACTAATCATCTTTAACTTCTTACCTTCAGCACTACCATTATTTCATTTGTATTGAGAAATAGCAGATACAGAACACGCATCAAAGTTGGTGTATTATTTGTACTACAATATGTCATTTCAACATATGTGAATTCTTCTAATTAACCTCCAGCCTCTAATGGGCATAACACTTGCTTTGCATCATAAGTCGTCTTGGCATTTTGTTCCCCTCTGGTAGCAAGTCCTTTAGCAAGTCAAGCAGATCCATGAAACTAAAACAGTTCCGAGAAACTCTTGTGTAGCCAACCGTTATTTGCCTTAAGCTTCATGTGATCCAACATGTCATATAACTTGGTGTGCTTCGCTTGTTTCCAGGATATAGAGGCTTCTTAGAATCTGTCACTAACGTGCTAAATTTCTCATAATCCCTCTCATTATAGGCTGACTCCTTAATATTTCCGAGGGTATCTGGGATGACATTGATGATATCACCACCCAATGGAGATGGTACAAACATGTAATCTCGATCTTGTTCCGTGTTCTATACATCTCGCACTTCAGTAACTGGAATATTCGATGGCTCTTGCTCTCTATGCCTGGTCCAACATGTTTTATCCTTTATAAATCCTCTATGTATTAGATGAGACTGCACCAACACCCTTTCTAAAAACATCTTCTCATTTCTGCAGTCTACACATGGACATACCATATATCCGTTCCTCAAATCCTCTTATCATTATCCACAACATTCAGAAATTCAACAACTCCATTCCTAAACTCTTGGCTCAAATGATTAGTAGTGTATATCGCAACTTCGCTCCATCTGTGAACAATAAATTTAGACAACAATTTTATCAGAAAAAATAATTCAGCTTTACCCCAAGTTATCCTTTTCTTAACCTCTGATTTTAGAGCAAAGAATACTTGCCCCTGCTCACTCTCCCAAAATATGCACAGTACACAGAGCTGGGATGACAAACAGTCAGAGGATGGGCGGTAACTCATCTTTATCGGGTAAATCGGTCAACACATTAAAGATGAGTTATAGTTATCTTTGACGGGCTACCATATCAACACCCGTCACAAATAACCCCTTATCTATGACGGGCATTGTTTAACATGTCACAACTGAGGTACCTCATCTACGACGGGTGTATACTCAATACCTGTCACATGTGAGGGGTCATCCGTGATAGGCTTATATATGGACCCGACAAAGGGACAAAGGCGTTCTATGTCAGGTCCTAATAGGGGCCCACCCATCACATCTAGGCCCTTACTTGTGACAAGCTGTGTCCCGCAGCCTTATCTCAAAACGGCTCGAATTTAAGCTATCGGAGATGATGCCATCTATGGTGAAATATTTCCACCTGTCACAAGTGTGCCATTACAGATGGGCTGATTTGTGGTAGTGTCACTCTTATATACCCTCTTCTTTTTATAATGTATGTGCCATTTACTTTTTAAATACATTTGATTATTACTGTTATTCAAAAAAATATGTAATTAGTAATTATTTTATTGTGACTTGATTTATTATCAAATGTTCGTTAAGCATGATTTAAATATTTTTATAATTGCACAAAAATAGTCGACGGCATCATACATTAGAAAAAACGAATGTAGTATATATATATCCCACCCGGTTGATCCTTTTTAGGCCATTAGATCACTGCTTCCTATACGAGAAATGAGTTACAGAGAATATCCTACCATCTAGTCCTTAATTACTCATAGTGTCCTGGTGATGTTTTTGGATAAACGAGTTTCTCGTGTGTGGTTTGGGTTGAAATTAAAATTCACACACCGTTGCCTTAGCCTTACACGGAGCTCTCCTACTAGCTACTCGGCCTTTCCAGAATTCCAGTAAAATGAAAGTACGAACTCTAATCCTGATAGAGATTTTTTTTTTTTTTGTATATGAGTAACAATAGCTAGAAATCCAGAATCCTCATCACACAACACTTCCATAGTCGTAAACAAAACAAGTAGTAATTGTGTTTAACTTGTGTTTATCTGTTTCAGAAGCAAGCAAGAGACGTCGTACGTCGATGGCTGGGGCAGAAGTCATCATGCGTGCATGGAATGAATGGGGCATCCAAGCACTGGTGCTTCTCAGCTTGACGCTCCAGGTCTCGCTCCTCGTGCTGGCGGAGTTCCGCCGGCGCGTGAACTCCGGCGTGCTTAGGTTCTTCATCTGGTCGGCGTACATGATGGCCGACGGGACTGCCATATACGTCCTCGGCCACATGTCCGTCACCAGCAGTTCGCCCCAGCATCAGCTGATGGCCTTCTGGGCACCATTCCTCCTGCTCCACCTCGGTGGGCAGGACAGCATCACCGCCTACGCCATCGAGGACAACCGTCTGTGGCTACGCCACCTGCAGACGCTCGCCGTGCAGGTGGCTGCAGCTGGCTACATCCTCTACGAGTCCTCCATTGTTGGCAGCCATTCCTTGCTCCGGTGGGCCACCATGCTCATGTTTGTCGCCGGTGTTGTCAAGTACGGGGAGAGGGTGTGGGCGCTTAGGTGCGCCGATAGCAGCCAGATGGCAAAGAATTACCGAACTCTTCAAGTATCCTCCAGAGGTTTTGAATGCTCTTACTATCTTGACAAGATAATTTCTGGACCTCCGTGGGACACAGAAACCTACCTACTGATGGCTCACCGAATGCTGGAGGTTCCCAGGATTTGGTTGAAGGGGCCGCCGCAAAATTCTCTGTCTCAGTACCCTTTTGCTTCGGATTTGAGTGGGAAGGATCTGTATAAGGTGGCCGAGATGCAGCTCTCCCTGATGCACGACATCTTCTACACCAAGGTAGAGGTCATCCACAGTAATTTGTATGGCCTTTGCATTCATATGCTTCCAGCCATGGCGACCACCGCTGCATTCCTGCTGTTTCAGCTGGTGATACTAGGCCGTGAGGGCCATGGCTACGACAGGCTAGATGTGGCTGTCACTTATGTCCTGCTAGTTGGCGCTGTCATCCTGGAGACTGCGTCCTTGTTGCGGGCTATGTTCTCGAGCTGGACATGTCCTCTCTTGGTGAGGTGGAGTCGCCATAAGCGCGGAATGGAGGACAATACTGTATGTAACAATCTGGGCCATACAATTACGAGCCTCCGCCGGCTCGTCCGTGCAGCGCAATGGAGAAGAAGGTACTGGTCGTGCTCCATGGGGCAGCACAACTTGCTTCGGTTGGGCGTTGGCAGCACGACCAGCCGAAGAAGCAAGATGGCAAGATGGATGGGAGTTGAAGATTGGTGGAACACCAAGGCTTACTCGTGGTCCATCCCCGTCTCGGAGTGCATCCAGGAGCTGTTGGTGAACCAAGTATTGGAGAGAGAAGGTACTGCCTCCTCCTCGATCTCGATGGTGTTGGACGAACAAGATCAATTTCCAATTCCATCAAAAGGAGAAGAAGAGGAGGAGGGCTCTGCCTCTCATGGATCAAGACCAGAAGCAGACGCAGATGATCAGCTTTTTGATTCAAAGGGTCGAGCGGAGTTGAAGAGATGGGGACTGTACGAGGGTGGCCAGACCTTGAACGGGGAGGAGCGGCTGACCTGGAGCGTGGAGGAGCGCATCCTTGTCTGGCACCTCGCCACTAACATCTACCTCACCTGGTGGAACAAGAAGCAGCAGAAGCAGGACAAGCAACAACCCATGGCCAAGGCGGCCGAGGCGCTCTCCAACTACATGATGTTCCTCCTCGCCGCACGCCCCTACATGCTGTCTCCCACTGCCAGCCGCGATTCATACGTCGAGATGGCCTACGCTCTCACCCCCGCCGGCGGCCTGCGGTACGACTCAGCCGAGCAATTGGCCAGCTTCCTACGGACCTACGGGGATACACCCGAGTATGATGCTCGTAGTAGGCTACGACACAGGTACGGTTCCAACCTTGATTTTACAACACAACTCCATCTCCAGCTGGTTTTAGACACAGGATGTGAGCTCGGTGCAAAGCTCATCAGCCAGGACGAGTTACAAGAGGCAGGGGCGGACGGCAAGCTAGGCCTCATCGCCCAAGTCTGGGTGGAGGTCTTGTGCCACGCGGGCCAGCAATGCAGCGCATATTCTCATGCCCGGCAGCTCAGCAACGGCGGCGAGCTCATCACCGTCGCTGCCCTCCTAGTGGAATACGTCACGAAACGTATCCTAACGTTTCCTCGCTAATACTCCCAACCACCAACAACCTCGCTCATCCACCGACTGTTGCAATTCTCAAGATTAAACCTTCCTTGTTTCATTTTTCTTGTTCTTAGTCACTGCAGCTCATCCAGTTTTTTCTGTTCAAGTCGTTTTCCTTTTTACGTACGTTGGAGTCAGGCCAATCGGCCGAAGCATTGTATTCCTAAGGCGTGCGAGAGTAGACAACTCCGGCTCGGACGTCCGATGTTTGGGAGAAAAATCGGGCGCTGACGTCTTCAAAACAAGACCACAATATATTCCGACGAAATTTTTTTAAGCTTATTATTGAATTATTTTTAAATGTTGCACGATGTTCCACCAGGTATATCGGAATTGTTTCACTAAATAAATCGAAAATGTTTCACTCGTTTAAATCGGGTGTTATTTCACCTTATATAAAACAATGTTTCAGCAAATAGCGAAAGAATGTTTCAGTTCACTACAACATTTGATCCATACATAGTGAAATATTATAAGTACATTAGTTGAAACATTTTTCGGTGGAACAAAAAACGAAACAAATTTTTTTTAATAGGGGGTTTCCAAAATATATGTGTTTTTTGTTGCAATGGAATATTTCAGTTCACTGCAACATTAGATCTATACATAATGAAACATTGTGAGTACATTAACTGAAACATTTTTTGTGGAAAAAAAATAAACCAAAATCTCTTAATAGGGGGTTTCCAAAATATGTGAGTGATTTGTTGCAACGACGCGTTCCATAATATCAAAATCCACTGCAACCTTTGATCCGTACATAGTGAAACATCGCGAGTACACTAGCTGAAACATCGTAAAACTACTGGTTGAAGCATCAAAAGATATCATATGCAACATTCAAAAAAATATCAATAGAAAAGCTAAAATATTTTTTGTCGAAATATAATCATGTGTGGTCTTGTTGTAAAGATTTAATTGCAACGAATACAACGGTGTGATCGGATCGTAGATTGGATAATTAGTTTAAGAAAAAAATCATTTTAAAACTATTTAAAGTAGAAGCGGCAGGAGGCGCCGGCGCCCGAGGCGTCCGATTTTTCCTTCTCCCGTCGGGCGCCCAGCGCGCAGCATTCTCCAAGAGTTCACGTCAGGTAGTTGTTTGTTGGAGCTTTCCAAGCATTTCACGACCGATCGTGTGGGATGGGCACATGAGGTGTTCGATCGTGGGGCGCTATAGTCGGCCACTATGGCCATCTCTTTTCCGTATTTAATAAAAGGAGAAAGAAAAGCAACAAAGCATTTTAAAGCTGCGCCAAAAGGTAAAAAGAAATTGTTTTTATTTCGGACGTGCTCTATATTGATCAATTTGGCGACGTAGAAATAATAAAGTTTTTATTAACTAAAAATGGCTACTCCTTTACCGGTTATGATTATGTCTGCCAGTTGGTTTTATACTTGGTGTTTGATGCTATCACAATAGGAGCATGATATTATGCATAATAGTGCTACACTCTTAAAATTAGTAACCAGGGTCTTTTGTATCGTTTTGGATAGGGTAGCACCTACATAATTACTTGCTAGGACTTACGTGATTTATCTTAGCTTTTAATTCTGGTGAGGAGTTGGGAATTTGTCACATCCCTATATTTTTTTCTTCCATTTACAATTATAGAATACATTGGTTGTTTGCTTGTAGGTAGAGGTTGGATATGTAAACCATTTCTATTATCTAAAAAAAAAGTTATGTTCCTCTTCATATCGTGGTGTATCTAGCCATAAGCTCGGTTTCAGGGCACCGGGATCTGGGGCAACAACTCTTCCCTGTTATTGTTAGATGTCCACGGGAGCTCCTAATGGACGTGTGTGCGCTGGCTGGTGTCACGCCCAAAAATTCACGAACCAGAATGTCTAAGCTGAATGTGCATTAATTAAAACCTCTGTCCAGGACCAGCCAGAGTACACAAACGATAATTGTTGACACACATATCCACGTCTTACAAACATATAAAAGATTACAAAAATGCAGCAGAAAGATAAAAGCGAGCTAAACTTGAAAGCTTGACTCCCCAGGCATCCTTCAGCGATGAAACCAACTTCTCCGAGAAAGCTCCAACTAGGAAGAACTTCAGCTCTGGTGTGGGGAAGAAAGAGCAAGACTGAGTATTACCCACTGTATTCAGCAAGTCATACCGGAAGAGGAGTTGGGCCAAGAATGCAGAAATGAGGAGTTTGAGAAAAGGGAGTGGCTGGCTATCTCAATGGGGTCGGGCCCTCCAGATGGGTGAGACACAAGAGATTTAGATAGGTTCGGGCCGCTAAAGAGTGTAGTACCCTACTCCTGTGTATAATGATTTTTCTGAGCTTACAAAGTCTCTGAATCTCTGGTGAGGAAGCCAAAGCTCAACCTCTCACCCAGAGTTTGTGGGATTCAACCCCCTCCTCAATAGGCTTGGACATCCTTTTATATCTAAAGGGGTTACCACATGAGCCTTGAGTGCTACTGTTGACGGTCATTAGAGATCAGTTTCGACCATCAATACTACCAAAATAAAGAAGAACTAGTTATACTTGCAATGCATATTTGGGTTAGAATAATAAATATTCCACTGGCACTAGGATTACTAACCTCTTGCAGAGAATGGACATAAAATAAAGGAGAATCGACATAAAAAAAACAAGCGATCAATCAATTGGGCGATATCGAGAATCAGATTTATCAATGAATGGGCCAAGAATGCAGAAATGACATAACCGATTGGGTCAAAATTCAAGTCTGCATATAGGAGCAAAAGAGAAGGCCACCTGCCGAAAATGGGCTAGGGAAGCCCAGCCCATGGTCCGGCCGAACCCTTCCCGGTGCTGTTGGATGCATGGTTTCTTCTGGACGGTGGAGATTCACTCCCTATGGCGGTTGGAGGGTATTACCAACCTTTCTAACCGCCATAACCATCATTACCTGCCTATTTAAGGAGCTGGCTCTCTCCATTCCTTCATACACCTCAAGCAAAGAAGTTCATTTCATCTCTCAAGTTTAGTTTAGTTTGTAGAATATAGTGGAATTGAAATAGAATAGAATCTTCAGTCCTCGGAGTCTTCGGAAGAATTCGGGTATGGCTCTAGTAGCTTTTCCTTCTTTTGTAAGACTTGTACTTTTATTAGAATAATCTTCTTTATACTACTCTGATATTGTATTACTTTCCAAGTATATGAATACCAATTTTACTATATGTTCGAATTATATTCATTATAATGCTACCTTATCTGATGAGCTTGGCGTGGGGCGTGGATGACAGAGGAGCGGCCACCGCCGACAAGCTCCATTGTGGCGTGGACAGTGGAGGATGCGGCCGACGGCGACGAGCTCCGGCATGGGACGTGGATGGTGGGACCACCAATGACGACATTTTGGTACGTACCCGGCTCATGATACCTCGCAAGTATCACCTAATATGTGGTAGGAATCACCTGATATCTCGCAAGTATCATATAATACATAGTAGGAATCGTCTGATACCTGACAGGTATCACCTGATACCTTATAGTTATCACCTAATACCTCTCAAGTATCGCCTGATACCGGTTAGGTATTAGGACATGATACCTCAGAAGTATTATGCCCTAATACCTAACCGGCATCATCCCGTCCCAACAGGATTCCGTTGTATATCAGCCCTCTATTTTATTGGAATATATTTTACGTATGCATTTCAAATCATAATTTGAAATATAGTTGAAATTAAAGACAACACTACCTTGGGGAAATTTAACTATTTGCCACTTTTGAAATATGGCAATTAACGATTTGCCACTCACTGTCTATGACAGATGGACCCTCATGTGTCTGTGACATATGGGTCTAGTGGCAAATCATTAAGCACCATTCCTAAGAGTGGCAAATAGTTAAAAGCCCCGCACTCAAATAGTTCAATATACTACTACTTGAAGAACTGAAAGTACCTTAATTTTTACCTGTCAGCAATGTACTTGAGGAGCTGATTGCTAACAAACTTCCTCCCCATGAACGCCTCAAGCTGGCCGTCGGCGCGGTCGATGGCGACCTTCGCCACAGCGCACAGTGCGCTCGCCTTCATCTATCGTAGCATCGTGTGGTGCGCCGTCATGTCCACGGTTCGCCATACGTCCGGCACCATGGTGGTCGCCTTGTGCCACGAGCGGCACATGCTATATAAGTTAGTCAATAGAGCGGAACGACGACTAACTTCTCGATTGATTCAGTAATTAATCACCCAAGACATGCCAGATGACGACACAGGAAGACACGATATTTGTTAACGAGGTTCAGCCGAAACCTACACCCCGGGGCTCTGATTATGGACGCCCATAAAATCAGAGCCCCGGGGATGTAGGCTTCGGCTGAACCTCGTTAACAAATATAATGTATCCATGTGTCGTCACCTAGTATGTCTTGGGCGATTAATAACGGAAGTGATCAGGAAGGTTAGTCGTCGTTCCTCTGTATCGATTAACTTTTATGACAAGTGGTATTAATTGATCTCTAGCTTCCTCTCCTCAATTATACTTGTTTGTGTTCGCCGCTGGTCGTGGACACGATTTGTATACTACATAGTGGCGAACAAAACCAATCCCTCTCGATCACCGTGCAGTTGAAGATTTCCCGTGCCATGCCACATTTATACAGTGCCCCAGAACGCGAGACGGGCCGCATCGTGCACGCGACGCGAGAACGCTTCGCCTCTGCCGCCGTCAAGCAAGCATGCATGGTTTGCATTACCAATGGATTATTCATCTCGTACGTCTTTGCGCTATAAAATGCGTCTATTTTGACGATGAGCTTTTCCATTCTTCATCCCCGCGCCGCGCGCTATTCGAATACGCCGCCAGCTTGAGCTTAATTAGTACTCCCTCATATTTTAATGTATGACGCCGTTGACTTTTTGACAAACGTTTGACCTTTCGTCTTATTCAAAAAATTTATGTAATTATCATTTATTTTATTGTGACTTGATTTATCATCAAATGTTCTTTAAGTATGATATAAGTATTTTTATATTCGCATAAAAAATTTGAATAAGACAAATGGTCAAACGTTGGTTAAAAAATCAACGGCGTCATACATTAAAATACGGAGGGAGTACTAGTATGATCAATCTGAACCAACAATTTTTCTTCACAAATTTCTGATTTATTTTTTTCCAAGCCTGATACAGTTAATTGTTTTCTGCCTTCAGGTTTTGCGGTGGAGGAATCAAATGGAAAGCATGCTGCTACCGCCGGAGAGCAGGGACTGGTCGGAGCTGCCGATGGACGCGTTCTCGGTGATCTTCGCCAAGCTCGGCGCCATCGAGCTCCTCATGGGCGCCGGCCTCGTGTGCCACTCATGGCTGCACGCCGCCAAGCTGCCTCACCTGTGGCAATGCGTGGAGATGGTTCGCCTCGAGGCCCTGAGCCTGAAGGAACCCATTGTCATGTCCGAAATGGCTAGGGCGGCCGTGGACCGCTCTGATGGCCGGCTTGAGGCGTTCGAGGGGCAGTGGTTTGTTAACGATGGGCTGCTCAACTATATACGGGACAGGTATGTACTCAATCTTGTTTCTGCCATAGTCATTAAGAACGGACAAGAAAATGAGTAAACTAATATTGGTGGGAGCTTTCTGTCATTTGCTGGGCTTTATGGCTAAATAGAAATGATATGGTTTTTGACAAATCACCATCTATTTCCTATATGCAGGTAATTTTTAGGGCAACACACTGGCTCCGGTGTTGGGCACAGCTACAAAGGTGTGATGATGATGGGGAGTTTCTAAAGGTTGCATGCCGCAAGTTGGAGTCGATGGTTGTGTAACTTTTTACCAATTATGGATGGAGATTTACAAATAGACTTGAATAAATGTATTCTCCTCGTTTTGGTCTGGTTTCCTCTGCTTTGGTGTGGTGTGTTCTTTTTAATCTGAACTACACTCTTTTTATGAGTGCAACTTTATAATAATTGGATGTAGCTCGTTTTATAGCAAAGGCCAGGATGTTATATTCCATTATCTAAAAAAAAATTAAACTGGTGAGGCTTTTGGTTCGATGGTTTACTAGTTCAACCGGTTGAACCAGTGGTCTAATCCGGTTCATTAGGTTTTAAATATGTTACTCGTTCCTTTCAAACACAAGTGGGATGATAGCCTGGTGGTTGGTGGGCTTCCTCCCTCACACGTGATCCTGGGATCAAATCACTCCGACACCTGTCAGTTTTATAGCGGTTTTTCCTAAAAACTGGCCGGTCTGACCGGTTTATATATTGGTTTGATTGCATATCCGGTCTTTTAACTGGACCGAACCGGCAGAGGCTCCGGTCCGACCGCCGGTCGTCGTATAATGTAACAATCCGAACCGACGGTCGTATCTAGTACTGGATGTGACACATCGTCTTACAATATCTGGATTCATAGTAGTAGTACGTGTCTTGTCCGGTACTATGTTAGTATATTAGTACAAATTAAAATGCATCGCATCAACTTTTTTTTTAAAAAAAGCACATCGCATCAACTTGATCATTGAAGTACTTCAATGTTCATGCTGTACGTTGAAACAACCACACCATCATTTGATAAGTTGACATTTTTTTTCCGTTCCTTGCTCACTATATTACTCATCATCAGGTCACCGAAGCTGAAGCGCCTGTGCCTTGTCTCATGCTACAGTGTCTACAAGGAAGCGTTCATCGAGTTCATAGCAAAGTGTCCGCTGATAGAGGACATCGCCCTCATCAACTGTGGAAGTGTCGTCTTCCACGCGCTGAATGTGATCACCGGAAAATCATTCCCGCAGCTGAAGCGGTTCGAGCTACGAACGGCATTTGAGCGACCTTGTTACGGGTTCGATGTGCCGCTGGGGATTCCAACGGTGCGCCACCTGCAACACCTGATTTTAGGGGGCATCATCGACATCGACAACGAAGAGCCCCCTGCCCTCACCTTGATCTTATTGGCATCAGGGAGTGCTATGAGCTCAAGGTCGTCGATGCTACGTACCCTGCGAGCAAAGTGCGCCAAGATCAAGATACGTACTGAAGCTTCCCTGCTACCTTGAATATAATGTTAGAGCGGGTACAATAAGCTGATTCAAAGCACCCGCAATGGTAAAGTAAGGTGCTATCTATAAAACATGTACACCTCAGCAATAGACTAGATTAATAGTAAACCACTTCAATGGTATGTCTACATGGGTATCTATAGCTCTCTAATCCATTACCTCGTTTTTCTCTATAGACTATCTCCATGTTAGTAGATAGCTTTGCTCTCTCTCTTCATTTAATCTCTTCCAAGTAGGAAAATATACTGACATGGATCTCTTGTAGAGAGCTTATAGATAACCATTGTGGGTGCCCTCAGCAGGCTGCAAAATATTTTAGATCATTCAAATCCTAGTTGGAAGGGAGAGAATCGCGGAGAGAGAAGGAAGCCGACGACTATTCTAGCGCTAGCGATAGCACGCATACATATGTAGGTACAGTTCCTGGTGCCAATAGAAATTACATTTGTGGGCCCAACCATCACTTCGTCCGATCCCCTGTGCGTTTTCCTCTTCCTCTCCGTTGCATGCCGGACAAGATCTTCGCGGCGCTGCCGCACGCCATCGCTCGCCAATCTTCAGCTCCGTTAATGTTTCTCCAATCCCGCTTGCCTGCATCTTGCGAGGCTACTCTCGCCCATGGTCCATGGCTAAAAAACTCGACCCGATATGTGCCAAATCGCTCGCTTGCCGCTCTAGATTCATCTGGCCAACCGGCTTTTGGATCGATCTACAGTCCCGGTGAATGCTTAAGGAGTTTTGATCTCAGCTCGTTCGTTGCCGCCGCCCGCCGCTTGCTCGTCTTTCATCCGGTTTGGGTTTTGATTTGCCGATTCCTATATGCTGTTGTGTTCGTTTCTGAACACATGAACGAACCGTGGCTTTCTTTTTCTAGGCTCATGTGCATATCACGCATAAATGGTCACAAGGATAGTGTGCACTTTTGATCATACACTTTAGTATATGCATGCACAGTTAATTATTTGATTGGTGAGATATAGCCCGTCCAACAATTTCTCTATTGTATTAATTGGCTATAATATCAACTCTAAAATAATATGGAGATAAGTATAGCCGACTGTCGACTGTACTGTTGACCTTGCTCTTATGACGAGGATGACGACGACTGCTACTGTTATGATCAGTCTGCTGATGATCTCGCTTATGATTACGACGGGCTCAAGGATTACCTTGCATTGTGATGATGATCTTTTTTATCTCGACTTCGGTTTTGACTAGGATGCTGTCTATAAATCTTACTAATGTATGAGTAGTTTAATTTGATGCATGCTGGTCACACTACTACACAGAAGGTTTTTCCGTGCGGTCAAATGGATTTTCGCGTGCGGAGCTTCAGCCCGTCTAGAGCAGTTCGTCTGTAAAAATCGCTATTTGTGCGTGCGGGCGGCGCAACCGCACGCGAAAATCGGATTTTCGCGTGCAGGTGCTTATGTCGTCCGCACGCGAAAATAAAAAATTGAAAAAAAAAACAAAATTGAAAAAACGAAACCCTAAACCTAGCCGTCGCCACCTTCCCGTCGTCGTCGCCGTCGCCGTGGCCAGATCCACCGCCTTCCTGTCGTCGTCACCGTCGCCTTCCCGTCGTTGTCGGAGGGCCGCCGCCGCCGTCACGCCGCCGGATCCGCGCGGGGGTGGCCGCCGCCGCTGGATCCGCGCGGGGGGCGGCTGCCGTCGCCTACGCCAGCCGCGCGCCATCGTCGCCTTCGCGGCGGGCAGCCGCCGTCACCGTCGCCGCGGGCCGCCGTCCTCGCCTACATCCGCCGCGCGCGTGAGGAGACGATAGGAGGGGCGCGCGCGAGGAGAGGATAGGAGAGAGAGCACTGAGAGAATAAAGGAGAGGGATGGGACAAAGGAGGGATGATTATTTTTACGTGCGGCTCTCTTAATAGGCCCGCACGGAAAAATCGGTTTATTTTTCTGTGCGGTTCATTTAGGACGACCGCACGGAAAAATCGATTTTCCCGTGCGGGCGATAGCCCGACGCCTGGTCCCCTATTTTTTCCGTGCTGTTCCACTTACGAACCGCATGGAAACAAAAGGGGACGGCGTCCAGAAAAATCAATCATCTAGTAGTGTCATTTGTTTGTCTTTGTTCACCTATCATGTGGAATCGTGTCATGTGGGAAACCTGAACGTGCAGTAATTTTGTTCCTATAAATCAACAATTACAGCAAGTTTAATGGTAAAGCTAAGTACTAGATGTAACCTTATATTAGAACTTACATGTATAATAAATTAGATGTGTAAGGTTAGCTATAATTCTTTCCCTCTTACTTCCTTCGTCCCAAAAAACCAACGTCATACTAAGATGTGACACATCCTAATACAATTCTTTTTTTGACGGAGAAAGTATTTTCTTTCACTGTAAACTTAATTCATTTATTTGGAACATGTGTAGAACTAACTCTTATATTCACTACTAGACAAAACCCAATAACCGCTGGTTGGAAACCTCGTATAGGTATCGGTTTTCCAACTAGCACCTAGTTTGGGGGCACCAATGACCTCGGGTATTGGTGTCGCCGTGTCGGTTCCAGAACAGGCACCTATGAAGATTATATATATATGTGCCCACCTATAATTTTTTAAATAAAAAATATGAAAAAAAAATAAATCTTCGATATGTATATGCCCTGGAGCTCAGGAAGGCGTCGCTGCAGTCAGGTGGAGCTCTGGCAAAAAGACGTTGTTGCCACCATTGAGTAGCAAGAACATGGCACCACGAATCAGATTGGGGTGGGGGGGGGGGGGGATGAGGCGGGGGACGAAGGAAGAAGGAGCGCCACAGGTAGTAGTAGGGAGAGACATACCAAGGTTGTGCTTGGTGTGCTCCCGATGGAGGTGGAGTCACTGCCGGTAGACGTGCAGCCTGAGCCGTGCGTTGCCGTCGGCTAGCACCACATGGTCCCTCCATAGGGCCGACGCGTTGGTGAGCACCGTGAGGTCCCTCCACCGCCATAGCAACACCGCCGCCGCCTGCTACTTGTGCCCCCCACAAGTCTCACCGTCGTCGCTGCCACACGCCGATGATGAATTCTAGGGCTTGGAGTGATAAATCATAGGGGAGGAAGCCAACGAGCACTGAAGGAGGGGAGCAGTGGTGGCGGAGGCGACGGTGGAGTGGAACTTGGGGAGGAGGTGGAGGTGAAGGCGAGATCGTGAGGGGATCTAACAAGAGAGGGGGGAGATCAAGCAAAGGCTGTGAGTGCATGTGGATAATGATGTGTCCTGCCGGCCGGCTCGGCTCAGCTTGGGTTGTATGGGTGCTGATTTTTTTAATTAACCGATGCCTATAATACTGGTACCTCTAATGTATAATAGGTGTTAATTTCTTTTTAAAAATGATAGTAGTAGTAGTATTGCCAATTTTTCTCGAAAAGTGGTATATTTTTACTCAAATGCGTCGGTTCTATATTTTTGCGTCCCACAAAATTGGGAAAATGTTAATAGGTGCTGATTTTAAATGAGCCAGTACGTATAAACTCGTACTTATTAAGAGTTTTGTAGTAGTGATGTGAGCCAATATTCCATATTTTCCTTTATCTTTCTTTTCTGCATGCACTTATAGTTGGTTTAAGCCTAACTAATATTCCCTCCAACCCAAAATAGAATGCCTAATACAAAGACCGAGAAAGAATTTAATCACCTTCTTGATTAAATCACATCCATACATGCAAGCAATGTGATTGGAAGACTTAATAGTAAATAAATTAAAATAAACCAAATTTTGAAGAACCAAGAGGTGATAGTAAATGTATTCACGCATGTATGCTTTATATTATAAGACATAAGAAAAAAATAGTTATGACTTATATTTTGGGATGAATAGAGTACGTAAAATACTTATATTGCTCTTAGAGCATCACCAACAAATTAGCAATAATCTATCCCCAAATTTTGATTTTTTTTGGTTTTCTAAACTGAAAATATGAAGTGAAAAAACTTCTCCCTCCAAAAGAAAACATAAATTTAATTCCCAAAAACTAAAAATGGGCCCTTCTGTTTTCTTCCTTCCCCGCGCGCAGAAAGAGATCGCTCCCACGCGCAGGAATGGGAGAGAGGCGGGAAGCGCACGATTGGGAGTGGAAGAGGTGAGATGGCGCTCTCTTTATCAACAGAGCGAGAATTCGGGAGATGGGAAGTTCAAATTTTGGGTAGGAGAGTAGGGGATCTATCGAAGCTGTTTTTTATAACTAAAATCTCTCAAAATGAGTTTTAGGAATAGACTAGGGGACTATTGGTGATACTCTTAATTTTTTACCCATTAGACCATTACCAACCCAATGACTAGAATGATATCCATAGAATTAAATAAACTACCACCTAAGATAAAATATGATGTGACAAAGTGAATAAATTAAGAAAGAAAAGAAAGCCAGATCTTACATAAGACATGGTTTCTATATAACATTCAAGACATCATGTGAGATAAGAAGTGTCAGGGTTATGGATAAGTTATACCCTATATCATTGGATATACGTTGTATACTGATATGGTATACTCGCGCGTGTACGGATAGTTCATGTATGCGTTAAGGAAATCTATCATGTGGTAGATACAGAATCCACAGATGGAAGGAGTTCTACTCGGATAAGGCTGAGTCTTTGCCATATCGTGAGGGGTCCGATATCTTCGAGTCCTACTTGGAGATCGACTGACCCGTGGTATAAAAGGGACCCCCTGGGTATGACCTAAGGCATCGAATCTTACCGCCAACACATCCACCACAGCCTATGAAGCCGGAGCCTACGGGAGCCAAGTCGCCAGGTGATCTAGTCGAACCAACTCGACTACGGTCTCGTCGGTATCATCGAGTTCCATTATTTCTTTTGTAATCTGCGGTTTCCATCATATAATCCCATACCAACTGGATTAGGGCTATTACCTATCAAGGGGCCTAAACCAGTATAATCCTTGTCTTTTATTTGCTTGATGTCGTATTACGTAGATCCTCGTTCCAACGTACCATAATACCCTTTATATCTGGTCTACGGATATCCCCCGTCGACAAGTAGTATTAAATTTAAGTATGGAATAATATTGTTTGCATTAAAAGAGTAGTGTCTAGTACTAGTTTTTTTTTGATGATGTGAAGTTTATAAAAACTATGTCTGGTGTCTTGTGTTGAAATTAACCTTGACTATGCCAAGAATCCAAGATCGTGAATCAAACGGTCGGATTTCAACCGCTGCTCTCTTGAGCCAATCACACCTAATTTCCTGTGCGACATCAATGCCACTAGCCCAAGATCGTGCACCGCCCCCGAGGAGAGAAAACGAAGCGACTCATCTGCCATCTCAACCTCTCGCGTCCTATATATATAAATCGCGCCTTGATCTTTACCGCATTGAGCTTTTCATTTTTCTCCCTTCCTACGGCGAGACAAGTAGAGTATGTCTTCGGTGGAGGTAGGGGATCTATCGAAGCTGTTTCTCTGATATCTCAAACTTCCATCTACAGTATTTTCTTTTTCTTTTTTTTTTTCAGATTTCAGGTGTTGCAGTGGAATCCATGGACGCCCTGCCGGTGCCGGTGCCGGAGAAGCTGTCGCCGGAGACGAGGGACTGGTCGGAGCTGCCGTTGGACGCGCTCTCCGTCGTCTTCGGCAAGCTGCCGCGCCATCGAGGTCTTCATGGGCGCCGGCCTCGTGTGCCACTCGTGGCTCCAAGCTGCCAAGCTGCCTCACCTATGGTGATGCGTCGACATGTCGCACTCGCACCCCCGGGACGTGTCGCGGAGAAATTGCGCCATGGCGAAGGTCGCCGTGGACCGCTCCGGCGGGAAGCTCGAGGTGTTCAAGGGGAAGAGGTTTGTTACCAATAATCTCCTCACCTATGTCGCAGACAGGTAATAATGCTTTGTCTACAAAACTTCTCCAACTTTTTGCTCTGTAAACTTTTCATATCGAGTTAATATTGCTTTTTTCTTTATTTTCCGTCCAATGTGTAGATCATCAATTGCGTACTTGAATTTCTATGCTGTTTGCATTTTTGCACGAATTATATAGAGAAAATTCCTTGTGTACACCTCAAAACTCTCTCAATCCCTTCTATGCACCTGAAAAATACCGAATCCTTTGTGTGCCCTCGAAAATTTGTTTGGAACCTTGCGTACCCCTCCCGTCAAGTCTATGTCAGTTTAGATGTTAATTTGCTTAGAAATGCCCCTTATGCCCTTTGAGAATAGAGGGCATGCATGAAATTTGATTATAATGGCTGATTAGAGAGCTTGCTATAAATTAAATATTATTTTATGATGTGTGCTTTATGATAGTAAATAATTAGTGGATAGAAAATTTCAAATATTTTTTTAAAAAATTAGTACATTGCAATTTTAAAAATAAAATATGAAATTTGATCATAGTTGGTTGATTAGAGAGCTGGTTATATGTTAAATATTTTTTTATGATGTGTGCTTTATGATACTAAATAATCAGTTGATAGCAAATTTAAAATAAATTTTGAGAAAAGTTATTACACCGCAATTTTGAAAATAAATAAGTGGATATAGCTAGCTGAAAATACTAAGATTAGTATTATCTGTAATACTAATCTCAGTATTTTCAGCTAATTATAACTACAGATTTATTTTTAAAATTGCAATGTACTAATTTTTTTTAAAAAAATATTTTAAATTTTCTATCTACTAATTATTTACTATCATAAAGCACACATCATAAAAAAATATTTTATATATAGCAAGCTCTCTAATCAGCCAACTATAATCAAATTTTATGCATGCCCTCCATTCTCAAAGGGCATACTGACATTTCTAAGAAAATTAACATCTAAACTGACAAAGACTTGACGGGAGGGGTACGCAAGGGTTCCAAACAAATTTTCGAGGGCACATAAGGGATTCGGTATTTTTCAGGTGCATAGAAGGGATTGAGAGAGTTTTGAGGTGTACACAAGGAATATTCTCAATTATATATTATTTTATTTACAGGTCACCTTGTCTGAAGTGTCTTTACCTCGAGT
This sequence comes from Oryza meridionalis, assembly GCA_000338895.3. Lineage (NCBI taxonomy): Eukaryota > Viridiplantae > Streptophyta > Magnoliopsida > Poales > Poaceae > Oryza > Oryza meridionalis. The sequence continues at coordinate 5,493,503 of CM002531.2, forward strand.
CATGCACAAGTGTCTCCAACAAAGGACTCACCGAGCTCATCACGAAATGTCCGATGCTAGAGGACTTGACGCTCTACAGCTGCAGAAATATCGACGGCGACGTCTTCGTGGTCGCCGGCAAGGCGTGCCGTCGCATGAAGCGTCTCCACGTACGCTGGTGCGGAGCGTTACCTGCCTACTTCGACGGCGACGAGCCGGTCGGGATCGCGACGATGCGCGAGCTGCGACACCTGACGCTCGAAGGCATCGGCGTCAGCCAGGAGAAGCTGATGGCCATTGTCGATGGCTGCCCTCAGCTGGATCTCCTCCACGTGAGCGGGTGCCCCGGCCTCGCCGCCGTCGACGACGCCCTGCAAGCCAAGTGCGCCGGCATCAAGTCGTTGACGCTTCGCCCCTACCAGGAACTGGAAGTCTGGAAGTGACCAGATTGGGGTGATTTTCAGCTCTCTCCTCGAGAGTTTAGAATACACTACTATAAAAATGGTAAACGGTGCCGGTTGGAAAACCCTAATAGGTGCCGGTTTTTCCAGCCGGCACAATGAAGGCGGCACAGATGAGTGATTCGGCACAAATCACATTTTCAGAACCGGCACCTTTAGACCACTCGCGAGCCAAAAAAAAAAAAGCTCGACACATCGGCTCAAATCGAGCCGATGCATCGAGCTCATCCCCAATCCCCGATCCACGATCATTCACAGAAAAGAACTTCACAGAAATCATTCACAAAACATTGATCAAAGAAATCATCACAGAAAATGGTTGCTGCCGGACCGCCAGATCCGACGGACGGAGGGCGCCGGCTCCAGGCCACCACCGCCTCTCGTCCCGTCGTCGCATCCCCCCTCCCTTCCGCCGCCGCTTGCCGCCTCCCGCCGCAAGGCCGCCCCTCCCCGGATCTGGCCAGTGAGGGGGGGGGGGCGCAGCCAGCGAGAGAGAGTCGAGAGGGGAGGGCGCCGCCACCGCATCCCCCCTCCCCACCGCTGCCGCATGCCGCCTCCCGCCGCGGCCGCCGCTGGCCACCGCCGCACCGGCGGAGGGGAGGGCGCGGCCACCGCCGCACGCCGCTCCTCCAACCGCCGCCTTCATCGTCAGGAGAGGAGAAAGAGAAGAGGAGAGAAGGGAGAGAGAGCGGAGAGAACGAGAGGAGACGAGCGAGCGATCGACCTTATCCTCTCGAGTCTCGAAGCGTTGTGGTGGAGCCCGCGCCGACTCGGCTCTTCCGGCTCGGCTCAATGATAGGTGTCGGTTTTTAAAAAAACCGGCACAAAATAGAATAGGTGCCGATTTTTTAATTAGAACCGACACCTATTATTACTTAAAGGTGCCGGTTTTTCCCAATTTCAACCCGCGGAGGTGGGAAATGGCTTATAGGTGCCGGTTTTAGCACTACCGGCTCCTATTGCAGCGACACCTATTTGATGTTTTGTAGTAGTGATAGTTTCCTTGGGTTGACTACTACTTGTATTGTGATATGGAATTTTGGGATTTCTGATTGTGCCATCCACCTAGGAGAGAACATTTTCTTAGGACTAGAATATTTTGAAAAGAGATTAGGACTGGAATAAGCAGCTGTTAACAGAAACATTTGATCGTAAGCAAACATCGTATGTGTAGCAGCTCTCAATAGTGTATGCGCTTTTGCAATTTTGTGTCCTGACAGAACTACTCCAATTCAAGTTTCCTACATTGGAATTCTGACAGTCGTCTATAGCAATTTAATAGTATAGCTAACTATTGGCTCCAAATCATCTACTCTATTATTTTTTTAACGACTCGCACAAGACTGTACGAAGTTCTATTGATAGAGCAGAAAAAATTACAAGATTATAACCCTGGAGAGTCGTAACCAGGAAAAACGAAAAAATATATCACCACCCATACACCGACAGCGCCAATCCACAAGCCCTGGAGAAGGCTAGCACCGGACCGACCGCTGTCAAGCGTGACCGACCGCCGTCTGTTGTCGTCCAGCTGGATCCGGCCGTTGTGGAGTCGGACCTCGCCCACCGCTGCTCCACCAGGCACCATCGTCGCCGTCGCCACCAGCAAACCCCACCGCCTGTCGCCTCCCCGCCAGATCCAGGCGTGGATCTGGCGGCACTTCCACCGCCGCCGCTCCCTCTCCCGTGCGCCAACGCCACTCCCTCTGCCCTGCCGGTGATGCCTCCTCCGCCCAACGCCGCGAGTTGCCGCCTTGGCCTCTGCCCGCTGCTGAAAACGGCGTCGCCGACCTCTGCCCTGGAGTCCGCCCGCGTCGGAACAGGAGGAGCGGGAGCTGCGAGCCCCGCCACCGCCGTCCTTGGTGATGGGTGAGGCAAGAGGTGAGGGTGATGGGTTGCAGCGGCAGGCCCGGCTTAGAGCTACGGCGAGGAGTGCGACGGCCTAGGGCCCAACGTAAGTAGGGTCCCAGGATCAGGTAAGTAAGTACGAGTTGGTATGCCGTATATGTGCGTTTACCTATAGAAACTACATACGTATACTGCGAGCAAATGCGTGGTGATTGTTTGTGGTGGCGGAGTGACCGTGTCCAACTGATCACGTCATTGCTGCCTCCGTGGAAACCTGATCTCACAACCTTCAGTTTTTAGGTACTATTCTTGAGTGAGTTCATATTCAAGTAGCTAAAGAGTAAAAGAGTATGTCTGTTAACTATCTCATATGCTCGGTGAGAGGCCAAATTACCACAAGAACATACTATGTTTAGGCCCTACGACAAGGCTTGGCTGTGTGCTACGTTCAGAAGAATGCGATGGATAATATTAATCTCATTACATTTTTTAAAGATTTTGCATAAAAAATGTTTAAAGGAGTGTATTTTTTCGTAAGAAGCCGCATGGATATTTGTCATCTCTTCATTTGTGAGGTATTATTAATGGAGTCGCTAGATAGTTGGAGTTTGACCTTTATTCAAGGTATTCATATTAGCTCTATTTTGTTGTTCTTTGGTTATATATAGAACATGCTCAATGTTTATTTCATCAGAAGATATATAGTTTAAAAATATATAAATAGAAAAAACATATTAAGGGTCTACACCACCAAGTTCGTCTTAGGACCCTTGAAATTGTAGAGCCGGCCCTGTGCGGCGGCGGCTTGGGTTGTCACCGCCCGTGCCGCCCTCACGGGGAGGCGACGCGGAGAAAAAGTGTACTGCCTCCGTTCTAAAACGAGTTCATTTCTCTATACGAATATAAACAGTCATTTGTCCGGATTCACAGGCAAAAGTGAAATACTACTAATTAAAGATTTAATTAGTTCACTGGGATGTGCAGGACTAGCTGAAATAGCTAGCGGTCCGATCCTGAATCAACGATCAGATTTCTACCTCCCTATGCATGCCAGATGATTATTTCCCTATTTCCCGTGCCACATTGCCAGTAGTGGCCCAGAACGCGAGAGGTCATCGCACGCGACGCGCCACGCCAGAACCCGCTTCGTCTCTGCTGCCGTGATGATGCATGGTTTATTTTTTGCATTAATTAACAGGGAGCGTATCCTATGCACACATGCCTTCGTGTGTACACATCATACACACCAACTAAAAATTATCACAAAAAATTCTAGAAAAATTCATACATGTACTTCCATTAATATTACATCTACGTGCAAAGTCATATCTTCAAATTTATTCTACATAGAGAGTAAAAAAAGATAAAATTCTGACAAAATTACAATTTTAAAACTGTCAGATTTTTTTTACGGCTAAAATATAATAAATTTGATGTTAAGATTTTAACCCTAGGTGTAATACTATTGAAAGTACATGTATGGATTTTTCTAGATTTTTTGATGATAATTTTTAGTTCGTGTGCACATGTGTACACGTGAGAGCTTGTGTGCATAGAACTAGAAACTATGTTGCCTAATTAACAACGGAGAACTATCACTGGCAGCCGGGGAAAACGAAGGGATTCGTCCCATATTTTCCCCTTTAAAATGTCGTCTATCTTACTTCAAGAAGTACTACATCCCATTGTTCATGGCGCCTCCGATTCAAGAGCCCAAGCAAGCTTAGCAGCAAGGTGTATATATATGATCAATCGAATCAATCAACTAGCTTTCTCTCTTGGCCATAATCTCATTTCTCAAACCTGATCAATGGCAAGAGATCATAGCCCTTCTTTCCGGTGGTGTTGCCGCCGTGCAATGGACGCGCTGCCGGTGCCGGAGACGAGGGACTGGTCTTTTTTTTTTTTTTTTTTTTTTGAAACTTAAACATATATATTAGAGCAACAGATCAAGGGGGCAAGCCCCGTACATCGCCAACAGAGATGGCTTAGGGTAAAGAACCAACAAGATGCACATCAGATAAAACTGGACTAAGAGTACAAACAACCTCCTGAAACTAGGCAGCGTAGAAGGCGCGAATCGACAGGGAGCTGCGGCGTAGCCGCGACGATTAGAACCTTGGGTCTCCTTTGACATGCAGACCGCTTGGCGAACCGGTAATCCCCTTCGGACGCCTTCACAGAGTCTGCACAAATTGGAGATTTGCTGTTGAGCCGTAGATTTTGGTGTAAGCTTCACCGGACTTAACCAAACTTCACCACGGAGTTCGCCATTGAATCTGAGGAGCATGAGCTCAACCCGAATGGCCCACCCAGCGTGGATACAACTGCCCAGAAACGAAGAGGGAGAAGGACCCCAGATCCAGCCACCCTGAAGCAGTGAAGAGCACAACCATTGACGAATGAACTGTTCTCTAGAGGGAACGACGCACAACGTTGGGAAAGAGCGGACTAGCAGAAGGTGAAGCAGAAGCACCAACTGGGGACCCGAGGAGGGAGGAGGTCGGAGAAGGGCTTCGGCCAGCTCGGTGGCAGGGACAACGACATCACCTACTCCGGCGACGACGCCATCATCCCGGACACTAGCAAGAGGCACAAAGCACCACCACCATCCCAGACCACAGCCGGCACAGAGGGAAAGAGACCACAAGCAATAAACCTTCTCGTAGAGCACCAACAGCACCTCCATGCGCAGCAGCAATGACCACGGCGGCGGCAAGACCAGACACCGCCCCATCACCTCAAGCTTCAAATCCAGCATATCCTCCACTTCCACTAGCTGCAAGACACCAACAACGACGACGACGAGACCACGCCGCTGCCAGGAAACATCCACAGCTCGCCATCGACCAACGCCAACGCCATCAATAACTCCGGCAACCATAGAACCTCACCGGCAAAAGAGACACAGGACAGACCCTAACTACAGGACAAACCTGACACAATACTACTAGGGGGAGGTGGCCGGACCCCTCCTCCAACCCTCGCCGGCGGCAAGCCGCCGGAATCGAAGGGGAAGAGGGGCCGGAGGGGGAGAGATTGGAAAGCTACAGTAGCAAGAGGAGGGGAAAGGAGGGGACTGGTCGGAGCTGCCGCTGGACGCGCTCTCGGTAGTCTTCGCCAAGCTTGGCGCCGTCGATAGATGGCCATGTGGGCCGCCCGGCACGGCACGGCCCGACCGACGCACCGGGCCGTGCCGTGCCAGCCCACGTGCCGCGCTCACGGCCCAGGCACGGCCCAACACGCCTCGGGCCGTGCCGGGCCGGCCCGAAGGAACGACGGCCCATCGTGCTTTTTCTCAGAGTAAGTCTAATTTTCGTCCCTCTTACTGGGCTGTGACATATGTATAGCTCAAAAAAGTCTATTTTACCTCCCTCTTCTTTGGGCTGTGATATAAATAGCTAAAATTAAGTCTATTTAACGTCCCTATTCTTTGGACAGGACATTTATATATCTATTTTCAGTCCCTAAACTTTGTGTGTCGGGCCTAGCCTGCCGGCCCATCGTTCCGGGCCAGCCCGACCGTGCCGGGCCAGCCCAGCGTGCCGGGGGGAGGCCCAGGCACGGCCCGGCGGTCGGGCCTGTGCCTGGGCCTGATCTGTGGCGATGCGTGGACATGTTGCACCATGAGGATGTAAACAGATTGATCTTGAGAGATTTCCTGTACGCAATGGCAATGGTGGCCGTGGACCGTTCGGATGGGCGGCCGGCTTGAGGAGTTTGATGGGAAGATCTTTGTTGATGATAAGCTGCTCGAGTATATAGGGGTCAGGTAGTTATATATACTAATGATACTTCTATTGCATCAGTGTTTCTCCGACTCTGAAATTGATTAGGTTTGAAATTTCCAGAGTGAAGTTCTATCGCCCTAATTCGCCTGAATTTTTTTTAAAATAAAAACTAGTGAATTTAGCAAAAGTTATTCATTTTTTGTTCAAATTTTTCGTACCGAAATATCAAAATTTCGGTGATATATTAATTAAATCCTGCTCTGAAATGGTCTAATCATTTGAAAAATCTTGCGCACTAATTTGTCATTCGTTTTGCTTGCATTGCTGCAGGTCGCCCTCTCTGAAGCGGCTGTCCCTTGCATGTTTTCTGCTCCTGTATCTCCAAGGAAGCATTAACCCAGTTAATGAGAAAGTGTCCACTGCTAGAGGACCTCTCCCTCGTTGGTTGTGGAAGTGTCGTCTTTCACATGCTTTATGAGATCACCGGCGAAACGTGCCCGCGGCTGAACTGCCTCCAGCTGAGCACATGTACACAAGCTCATCCGCGGCTTGCGTGTTTCGGGTACGGTTATGGGCCGCTGGGGATCGCGACGTTGCATCAGCTGCGACACCTGGGCTGTGTTTAGTTCAGCGTAAAGTTTGGATTTTGGTTAAAATTGGAGATGATGTGACTGAAAAGTTATATATGTATGACATGTTGATGTGATGGAAAAAGACTGAAATTTGGATCCAAATTTTGGATCTAAACACAACCCTGATTCTGGACTGGACGGCATCAACATTGACGACGACGAGCTGACAGCCATCGTTGATGGCTGCTCTCACCTTGAGCCACTGGCATGCCCACATACAATTTACCGGTGTCACAGGACACCGGGTAAAATTGTTAAATTCTAACTAATTTATGCTATTTTGATTAGTATACTAGTGAATAATTAGATAACTACTATGTAGTGGATCCCGGGTAATTTTTATTCTAGATTCGCCGCTGCCTTGAGCTATTTGACGTAAGCAACTGCTACGATCTCGCGATGTCGAGGACGCCCTGGTAGCAAAGTGCGCCGCGATCAAAGACTGTCAAGCTTCCTTCCGCCCTTGAAGGTTATGACGAGTATGATGATTACTACTGTTATGACAGATGCGACGGCTACGATCAGTCTGATGATTGATGACCTCGCCCATATGCACCTTGCATTGTGATGATGATCTGTTTGTTTGATCAGACTTCGCTTTTGAATTCCATGCCCACAAATCAAAACAGATGATTCTAATGCAAGTGCAAAACAGATGACTACAAAATAAAAAAAAACATAAAAATGACTGTTTGATTGGACTACATGGAAAACATAGGAATCGGATGAGAGAGAAATACTCGAAGGAAAATTTTCAAGAGGTTGAAGCTTTTACTAAATTTCCTACAAAATCGCTATAGGATTGTCCATTCCATAGAAATTTTAAAGGATATGACATGATTTAATCATCTGTACCAAAGGCATTTATAGGAATTTTTTCTCTAGGATTGAAATCCTCCAAAATTCCTATGATTTTTCTGCAAATCAAAGAGGAGCATGAAGCATGCAGGGAAAGTGTGTTTACAAGACACCGATGCTTCGATGTGCATGGAAAGTGTGTTTACAAAACACTGATACTTCAATTTTGGGTTGGGATGGGGGCAAAGGAGCGTTACATGCATATATGCCCTTTGCAAGCTAGGTTCAACATATTAGAAAGATTATTATAGAGAATGTTACAATGATCTTAGCAGCAATCACCTTCTTAAAGGAGTATACGTGTGCTCACAATTAATTGTATTTGTCTTTTGAGTAGGGGGGGTCCTTTAGCTTGTTTAGACGTGTCATGTAGGTCACTCTACTTTTAAAATACACATCTAGATCACTAATTTAAATTAAGCGGGTCATTTTTTCATCTAACTATCCATATGAACCTACCATGTAGGTATAGCATGCCACCTAAAATTAAAAAAAAAAAAATGCTTTTTGGACATGTGCAGAAAACTGCATGTCTATCTGTTCCTTTCTCACAGCACTAGCAGTTAGTAAAACAGGAAATTACGGGAACCAAATCATTTCACTTTTGCCTATTTTGATAAGTTCTAGATCTTAGTCCTCTCTTTTCACTGCCATCGAACCTTGGTAGCGACAAGACCGACGGTAGCGACAGTGACAAACTATGAATATAAACAGCGGTGGAGGTGAAATTCTAGAAGACAACAGTTTGCAGATGTACAAATGCATTTCTTTCAATGCTATGTGGCATGTCATGTGTATAAAGTATTCTCACATGAATGTTACATGGGCAAATGACACAGTTAACTCACATTAGTGACCTGCAGATATGTATTTTAAAAATAGAGTGACCTATATGATACACCTAAACAAGTTGAATGACCTTCATACATTTTACTTTTGTCTTTTTTGTTGCATCTTATAAAATTTGTATTTAATTTGCAGTGATATATTACATATTAATTTATCATCTCATGTTTTTTGAATTTTTTAAATAATTTTGGATGACGCATAAGAAATAAGGGACTTCCTCTCGAGGGATTAAACGAGTTTCCCTTTTTTAAATGTGACAAAAAAAAAAGGACCCAAAACCTCCAGTCACAAATGGTTGCAACGTTTTTAGGACAGCGTTTCCTCTTGTGAACTTTGCTGTAGAGGCAAAATAAGGAGATTGGGAATATGTAGCCACTGTACGAATAGAAATATAGAACCATGTAAATAAATAATAAAATTTCTAATGCAATTAATTCAACAGAACTGAGGCACTAAACATTAAATCAAGAGCACAATCGAACGCCTCACACGCGATTGCATATCGAGGGGCGGTCCCTATCAAAATAATTCAAATCCGTACCGGCTATACGGCCAATTTCAACCAAATTAAAGCAAACACGAATATTCAGTATAAAGAAGAATCCAAAAAATCAGAGTGCGTGGGGGAATCAAATTCAAAAAATCTCACGTCTCGCCAAGGAAGAGGAGGAAGCCGTCGTCCACGGCGTGCTGGCTCCGGAACGCCTCGCACTGCCCCTTGCTCCGCCTGATGGCAGCCTGCGCCATCCCGCGGAGGCCGGCGCCGGCGTGGCCGTGGCCGCGGCCGCGCTGTCGATGCGGCGCCACAGGTCGGGCTCGTCGCGCGCGGCGCGGCGCCAGGAGCGGCACACCTGGCTGGCCCCCGCGAGGATCTCGGCGTGGTCGCACTACTAAGTGATTTTTCTGCACGAGACCCTATGATTTTTTTTTTGCAAACGGATCATAACTACTAGCGTATGTAAAAATCGAGTGGCATTTTCGCAGACGGCTCCTTAAGACGTCCGTTTGGAAAAATCGATTTTCCCATACGGGTCTCTTAAGCAGTCTGCATGTCATTTTTGCATGTGACTCACTTAAGCACCCGCATGGAAAAATCGATTTTTCCATACGGGCGTCTTAAGGAGCGGTCTGCGAAACTAGCTAGTATATCTGACTCATATGAACTTCAAATTGAATGATTCTTTTTCCTAAATATTTCTAAAATCATGCCCTATCATGTTATTGTGTTCTTACTGCTATTATTTTGGCCATTTTTTCATGTATCTTTGTTTTATCAATTTCAAATCTTCGAATAATATGTTAAAGCAGTAAATGATTTCACCTGAAAAAGTTATCAACAACAAAGTTGTATAACTATCAAAATCTATAACTTCTATTTTGGTCAGTTTTTTCATCCGACAAAACGATAGTAACATTTTCACAAAATTTACATATCTCTCTTTTATACAACTATATAAGAGATATGTACATTTTGTGAATAAGGTTACAAATTATTTTATCGGATGAAGAAATGACCTAAATAAAAGTTATAGATCTTGATGAGTTATACCACTTTGTTATTGATGAATTTTTCAGTTGAATTCATTTAGTACTTGTAAATGTTGTTTGAAATTATCATAATTTGAAATTCAAATTCAAATTATTCAAACAAAGTCATCTAGAAAAATGACGAAAATAAAAGTTATAGATCCTGATAAGTTATACAACTTTGTTGTTGACAACTTTTCCATTGACATCATTTACTACCCAAAAATTTATTTGAATTTCTTATATTTTAAAATTCAAGTTTTATATAGTTCAATTAAACTCGGATGGAGAAATCACCAAAATAAAATTGGTAGATCTCAATGAGTTCTACAACTTTGTTTTTGACAACTTTTTCACACGAGTTCATTTAGATAGATAAAATTCAATTCGAAATTTTATTAATTTAAAATTAATTTTTTCCCTCCTCCTCCTTTCAAATTTTTTCATCTCCTCTTCTCTCTCCCCTCCTATCCAGATATTTTAACTCCCTATCCTTATCCTTTTCCTATCTCTCCTCTATACCTAGCCAAATGGGCCGTGCCAAGCTGGGCCGGCCCGAGCACGGCAGTACTGTAGCCGGCCTAGGCCCGGCACGGCACGCCAGCCTGGGGGCCGTGCCAGCACGGCCCGTTATCCCGTGCCGTGTTTGGGCCGACGCCTCAGCCCGTGGGCCGGCACGGCATGGCACGTTTACTGTAGCATGCCAGCACGGCACGGCCCAGGCATGGCATGGCTCACCGGCCCATTTATTTTTCTTACGATTTTCTAATTTTTCCCATATATTTCTCATATTTTTTATTTTTTTCCACATTTTATCCTATTTGTACCATATATTTTATGATATATTTCCTAAATTTTCCTCACATTTATCCTATATTTATAATGTTTTCCTTTATATTATGTTTTTTCTGCCTTTTTCCTTTTTTTCCCCTCAAATTTCAATTTTTATGGGCCATATGTACTAGTGGGCCGGCTACCAGCCCACGGTCCGCGGCACGGCCCAGCATCTCCTTGGGCCGTGCTTGGGCCGAGGCCTTGGCACGTGGGCCGGCACGGCACGGCCCGCTACAGGAGCCGTGCCTAACGGGCCGTGCCCTAGTGGGCCGTGTCGTCAGTGTGCCGTGCCGTGCTGGGCCGGGCCGCCCGTTTGGCCTGCTATACTCTCCTCTCAGCCTCTCACTCTTTCCTCCTCTCCTCTCTCTCTCACCGACGCACAGAGCGGGAGCGGCGGCGGCTGCACGGCACGGTGGGCAGGAGCGGCGCGGCAGCGGCGGGCTCGGCACCGACGGCGGCGGCCTTCCCCGACCTGCCATACGGCGCGGCAGCGCGCGGCGGGCTCGGCAACGGCGGCGGCGGCCTTCCCCGATCTCCTATGCGCGGCGCTCCCTTCCTCGATAGCAATAGGCACAACGACGACGACGATGGCGGCGGGTGGCGGGTCTGGACGGCAGGCGCGCCGCGGGCTCGGCACCGGCGGCGGCGGCCTCCCTTCCCTGACCTCCCATCCGGCGCGGCAGCGGCAGGCTCGGCAACGGCAGCGGCCTCCCTTCCTCGGCGCGGCGCCTCCCCCCTCTCAACGCCGCGGCAGCGGGGGTGGCTCGGCCGCCTCAGGCGGCGCTGCCCCGCGCCAATTCGGTGCTGCCACCGACGGATCTGGCGACGGCGGGTGGCGGGGGTGACAGATCCTGCGACGGCGTGCGGCGGGGGCGACGGATCCGGCGGCGGGCTAGGGTTTGGGGTTTTTTGGATTTTTTTTTGTTTGCCGAATTTATTTTACGGCGGCGATGGCGTCCAGCGCCAGCTCCACCCAGTCCCTCGCCTCCTCCATCTCCATCTCCACCGCCGAGCCACGGCCGCCGCGACGGCCTCCGCGGTGGCGAGCGGAGGAGGGCATTATGCGGTTGGTGGTGAGATTGAGAGGAGGAAGCTACACGCACGGGATTGGTGTCCGGCTCCGATGGAGTAGTAGAAGTAGCTTCTTGCAGAAGCCAAGCTAAAAACTGGACTAGCCAAACTGTATAGTCGACTGTCCAGTTTGACAGAGAGCAGTCAAAACTGACGTTAGAGCAAAGGTTAATAAATGGGCGCGCCCACAGTCAACATTATAGCTAAGCCAATACTAGTGCTCCCTCACGGTTTTATAATTCTCGAAGTTTTGGATAATGACACAGTTTTCAAAATATATCTTTGACCTTATTTTTTATATATATAATAAATAAATGAATGTTTACTTTTATCATAGAATTTTAAAGACAAATTCATATACGTTGTTCTAGTTATTTTAAACTAAATACTTTTAAAATTATTGATAGTCAAGTTATAAAAGTTTGATTACAACCTTATCCAAAACGTCAAGAATTATAAAACCGGGTGAAGTAATTATAGAACTTGAGTAGTTTTGTGAGCGGTTTTGGTCCTACATGACAGTTTAGTCAACAATTTTCTTTTAAGAAAATATGGGACCCACCTTTCAGATTCTATCTACTGATCTGTATCTTTTTCCCCTCTCACCTCTCTCTCTATCTCTCTATCCCTGGCTGAGGAGTCGCGACGGCTACGAGCCTACTCTTGCGCATGCTAGCGGAGGCCCAGTAGGAGCGGCGATGACTACGGGGCTCCTCGCGCAAGTGCCGGCAGAGACTGAGAAGGAGAAGTGTGAGTCCTCACGCATGCGCCGGAGGAGGCTGAGAAGGAGTGGCACAGGCTACGGGGCATCTTGCGCACGCGCTGGCGGAGGCCAAGGAGGAGCGGAGGTGGCTACAAGCATCCTCACGCACGACAGTGTCGGTGTGCGTGGTGGTGGAGATGACGCGGCCAAAGCAGCTCTAGTCATGAAGCCCGGCGAGACGTGCTACGGCATCACTACAGGGGAGGATGCGACGGAGAGGGTCGCGTTGGTGCAAGTTCGCTGCTCCCATGTCGACAAGCAGTCGTCCGTCCCCGTGCCGCCCGCCACCCTTTTCCTTGCTGCCTGCTTTCTTGGAGATAGGGGAACCAGAGGTGTGGCGGGAGACCTGGGGCGCAAGGTAGTCCACCAGGGAATCCCACTAGGGCTGTAAGTGGGACAGCCGCGAACCCACTTATAGGTCAAAATAAGCGGATTCGCGGCTTATTTTCGCTTATAAGTGGGTTTCGCGGGTTAGCCACTTACACCCCTAAATCCCACCACCTATTGCCCTTCCCATCCGCTGCCTGTAGACCTTCTCGTGTCCTCCCTCCTGCCTTCCGTTGCGTCTTCTCTTCGAATCAATTCGTTCTTTCCCCCGCTGACCTTTCTAGTCCTTCACCTGCCGCCGCCGACGGCCAGCTCTTGTCCCGGCAGTTGCCTTGGTAATTGCAATGTCAAATACTCCCTCCTTTCAAAAATATGAGACCTATTTCTTTTTGCATCAATACTAAGAAGCGATTAACTCACTTGTCATATGGCAAAACCAATGAACATGCAACCAATAAGTAGTACTTATGGCTATTTGGTTTCCGATCCATAATTTAATTTAGCATATAGCGACTACAAATAGGACTTAGATTTTTGGAAAACCCAAATAATGAAATAGGTCTCAGACTTTAAAGAGAACATTTATTAATTACTTTGAAGAGAATATTCCATGTACTACATAGTAGTAGTTCATAAAATTCATCAACTAACATGAGTGCAGAACGAACTTACATGAATCTAAAGGGAGAAAAATTTCCCAGAAAAAAATAGTTGAACTCCAACATAAATTCCACTCGCATTGATCAAATCATGCAGTTCTTCATTTCAGAAACGTCCTCATGCACCTGGGAAGCGCGTTATCATACTTGTCAAGATCTTCCTCGTAGCGGGAAGGACCGGAATAATCATCATCATCATCATCAAATTCCTCAGACGTCCATTCATCCGAGTACATGGAATATTCCGGATCAGAATACACCGAATAATACCGCACAAAACCGGGGGAGATGGGGAGCCTCCTGGGAGTGTACACATCGAAGTCATAGTCATCAGTTGAGTCATCAGGTGGCCTCAGCATCTTGATCCTGCTACATTTTGCTCGCAGGGAGTCGTCGCCCATGTCGATGTTGAAGCAATGGCGAATGTCAAGAGACTCCAGGTTGGGGCAGTTATCCAAGATGGTTGAGAGACCTTCATTTGTGAGGTTATTGGCGAAGAGCTGCAGGGAGCGTAGCCCGTGCATCTTTGAAATTCCACCAGCATCATCGTTGTTTTTCCAGCGGATACCTGCTGAATCATAGAAGGATCGTTTGCTAAGCCTGAAGCGCTTGAGCTGTGGGCATGCCGCGCCGATAGCCGCATACGCCTCATGAGTAACATTGTAGCAGAATGAGAGCTCAAGCTCCTCAAGAAGAGGGAATTCTTTTGTTGCCTCCTCAATTCCTTCATTTGAGACACCCAAGCATGAGATGAGCCGAAGGCTCTTCAAACAGGAGGCCCTACAAAGATAGCACAGGGATTAATTTAACTACCAGCAATTAATCCAGTCGCATCAGAAAATATGCTTATATAAACTGTCCGAATAAATAAACTACCCAGCTACAAGTTCACAGTTAGATAAATAATTGGAAGAGGCGACAATGCTCAATGTAGAAGAGAACGGATTATGATGAACCAACTTCTCATATATCAGTTATTTGGACAATGACTACTGAAGTACTGATACGGTAAATGTTCACTTTATTGTCATTTCATTTCTGTCCTGTGGAAGATAGCAGGAATAAGAAATGGCCATACTTGCAAAAGAATGCCAGTGCAATATTGGCAACAAAAGTTCATCAATAATATTTTTAGATATGTGTATGAACACAAAACCCAGTCCAGTCCAGTCCATGTCATGATTAAGAATTATTCAAACTTCAAAGCATAGTCTGATGAACAGTTTGTCTGTTAGTTTGAGTGTATGAAGTCTGCACATTCTTCTCTGGAATAATTTCTGAACTCCTAATCCTTGTCAGCTAAAAGTATCATTCTTTTCCTTGTCAGCAAAGCATAACTGCATAATCTGACACAGAAATTTGTTGTGACTGCTAATCCTCCGAATAGATTCAGGTACCACTTTTCATTCTGTATGTCAATACCCTACAAGCTAGGTAGGATTTTTCACTATGTTTATCCAAGATAGAGATATATTCAATTTCTTTCAACGAACCATCCTTATGATCTTATTAGTTATCACCCTTTTTTTCCAAGGACATGATCTGATCACATTGTTTTCCTGCTAACACCTTACAAGTATATCCTCCTATTCCAAATATTGATTGTTGCGGTGTTTGTCGTTAACTACTCAGAATGACTGGCGGAAGAACACATTACATACGAATTCATCATCGAAATTTGATGCAACTTTACAACGATATAAGCTGACAAATTATTTGATCTACAACTTCAAGCGGTATTAATTTCTACATAGCATCAATGTTCTTCTCTTCAGATTAAATTAAAATATGGCAAACTTATTGAGAGTGACTGTCACGCCCAGAAATTCTCGAACCAGGATTTCTAAGCTGAATGTGCATTAAATCCCTGTCCAGGACCAGCCAGGGTACACAAACGACAATTGTTTACATACAGATCCACGTCTTACAAAAATAGAAAAAATTACAAATGCAGCGGAAAAGATAAAAGCGAGCTAAACCGGGAAGCTTGACTTCAGCAGCGAGCGACTCCACTCCACAGGCAATCCTTGACGGCAGCGACGAAACCAAATTTGACAAAACAGCTCCAACTAGGAAGATCTTCAGCTCTGGTGTGGGGGAAAAGAGAGCAAGACTGAGTACTACCCACTGTACTCAGCAAGTCATACCGGAAGAGGAGGTATGATGCAGAATATAACCAAAGGAGGCTAGAGGTTCTTTTGCATAAAGCTAGCATTTAAAAGCAGTAGTTGAAGGCAGTAAAACAGTTGTAGTAATTAATCAATATTAACCAAACACTGTCCAACGCTACACCACGTTGCAACAGGCCCAACCAACCACCTGAACTACACCAGTTCATTAAGCTAAACTAGGGGTGAGACTAATCACGGTGAATCTGGTTGATCGCCCATAACTGCGGGCACGGCTATTCGAATAGTTTTACTCTGGCCAGAGGTGTACAACTGTACCCACAAGACACGATTCCACACATGTCACCATGCCCCGAAGTATCACCGTGATACTGCAAAGGAGGAAATCGTGACAAGACCCTCCGCATAACCCTCCCCTAACCATCCACACCACGCTAAGGTTTCACCCCCACCCCTCAAAAGGCAGTGGGCGGTCCCCTCTTGCGTCGCGGTGAATCCGGCAGCTGGACAACCGGACACCCCGGCCGACCCAACTCCATCACGCCCACCCTCGCCACCGGTGCCTAGGAAAGGGTCGAGCTATACTTTAGATCAAGCAGTTACCCACTCCCGCTTGTGGTAAGCACGGTAAGTCTCCCAGGGTTTCCCGTGAACCGGTCCTTAATTGCCATAGGTGCGACCAGCAAAACCATGCACCCACAGCCCACCATTCAGTGTATTTTAATTACCTAACACCATTGCGGTGGCACCAATCCAAAGCTATGCTCATAGTCAAAGTCTATGTAATAATGTAATCCCCATTTGTGTACTAGTTGAACTAAGCATGGCTAAGCATTTCCTAAACCAACATCTAGTCATTTTGATACCCAAGTTATCAATGGCATATGGTAAACAATATATAGCTGAGTATTAGGACCCATCCCGCGTGACATTGTAAAAGAATGCAACATTTAATAGAAATGCGGGATATTTGTAAATTGGGTACAATATGATCAAACGTATTGCATGACTTGCCTTGCTCTCGCACTGATGAGACCTCAGCAACGTCTTCGAGAAACCGCGGATCGACGAAACGGCCGAAATCTATGCGACAAACAAAGCACACAAGCAAAACATGCTATAAGACTACTGAAACAGGAAACAAAAGTATTTTTAATGGATTCTTTGCATTTTTCTTGATTTACTGAGACTTGAATGGACTTAAACGGAGCTCGGATGAATTACTTATGAATTTTAGAAGATAAACTGTGTTTATTACTATAAAAGAAAAGCCTTAATGTATTTATTGCGCAATAAGTCCCAGGGCTGACGTCAGCGAGGGGAGGGGGCGGCTGGCAGGCGGGCCCCACTGGCAGCGGCACAAGGGGAGAGGGAGGGGGCGCCGGCATGTGGGCCCCACGGGCAGTGGCTCAAGGGGGAGGGAGTGGGCGGCTGGCAGCTCAGCACGGCTCAAGCCGGCCGGCCAGCCATGGGGCGGCGGCGGCGGCACGCGCGGTCACCGGCGGTGACCGGCGGCGGGGGAGACGGCGGCGGCCGGCGCGAAGGCGGCGGCGGCGGCCGAAGACGACGGCGCACACGCGGAGGGCGGCGGCGCTCATGGGAGAGAGAGGAAAGGAAGGAGGAGAGGGGATTCCTCACCTTCGACCACGGCGGCCGGCGCGAAGGAAGAAAGCGGCGGCGACGACCGGTGATGCGGAGGCACGGACGGGCGGCGGCGACACCCTAGGAGAAGATGGAGAGGCGTTAGGAGAGGAGACGACGACCACGGCGGCTTGAATTGCCGGCCGGAGATGGAGGGGAGGGAAAAACTCACCGGCTCGCGAGGGGAGAGGCGCTCCGGTGGGATTCCGGCAACGCGAGGCGGTGGCCGGGAAAGCTCTTGCGGCGGCGAAGCTAACGGCGGTGGCGGGTTGGCGCGGCGGCGACCCTAGCGGCGGTGGCGCGCGGCCGAAGGTGACGGCAAGCGGCGGCGCTAGCAGCAAGCGGCGCGAGCGCGATAGGAGGCACGGGAGAGCGCGGCGAATGAGGGAAAACGAAAGAGGGGGCTCGGGAGAGTGCTTTTATGAGCGAGGGAGGGGAGGACGTGGCCGGGAACCCTCCCGATTTGGCCGGCGACGCGGGGAGGAGAGAGAGAGAGGGGTGGGATTCGAAACCGAATCCCGCCCTCTCGAGCGCGCGCGCGGGCCGGGAGATGCGGGGGAAGAGTCGGCGACGTGGGGAGGACGCGGGAGCGGCGCGGCGTGGGCGCGGGAGATGCGGAGGAGGCGGCGGCGCACGGTTTCGGCGGCAGCAGTTGGAGCTCCGGCTCCAACGGCTGGAGGTGGGAGACGACCGACAGGTGGGGCCCACCTGTCGGCGTCCCAGAGAGAGGAGGGAGGGGCGCATGGGCCGGCCCAACAAGAGGAAGGCCGAGCGGGAGAGGGATGGGCCGACGGCCCAACAAAGGAAAAGGAGGGAAAAGAAAAAAAGAAAAAGGATTTTCCTGGGATTAAAATTGCGCTTTGGTGATTTTTAATTGGTAAAAATTATTTCCAAGGCTCTGAAAATTCCACTAAAAATCCTGTTAATATATCGTGACATGTGGAACCCAAGAAAAATCCCACAATGCCAATTCCAATTATTAATTACATTTATTAATTATGGAATTAGCTCTAGGTTAATTAAGATAATTTCTTCGGACGATTTATTTAACAAATTTTTAAAGCAAGAAAAAGGGGAAACTTCCGGGCGTGACAGTGACTAAGCAAATTTTAGCTAAAGCCTTCACAATTTCACACTAATATTTCAATCCAAAGTTCCAAACAAGAAAAGAATCAACGACAAACACCGCAACAATCAATATTTGGAACAAATTCTGGACTAAATCTACCTGTAATGTTGAATGGAGGCAACAGAGATAAATCAAACAGAAGATCCAAATTCAACATGAAGACAACTAATCAAGACAGCTAAAAGAGAAATTCTCCAAATTAAAGGCGACATGGATCAAAACAATCAAATATACATATTAAAATCAGTGTGCTTACTGCTCGGTGAGGTACACGAGGAAGCCATCGTCGCCGGCGTACTCGCCGCAGAAGGCCTCGCACTGGCCCGCGCTGCAGCGGACGGCGGCGCAGGCCAAGCCGCCGCGGTTGATCCTGGCGGAGAGCGCCTCGGTCCCGCGCACGGTGATGCGCCGCCACAGCGCGGGCTCGTCCCGCGCGGCGCGGCGCCAGGTGGCGCACACCTGGTCGGCGGCCATGAGGATGTCGGCGTGGCCGAGCTTGTGGAAGATGGCCAGGATCGCGTCCAGCGGCAGGCCATCGGCCCAGTCCCTCGCCTCCTCCTCCTTTTTCTTGCGGCGGCGGCCGCGGCGGCGGCGGCGGCGAGAGGAGGAGGAAGGCATGGCGTGGCGCTCGCGGGGTGGGGTTGCGAGGGTTAGGGTTTGGTGGAGGAAGGCGCGCGCGAGGTGGAGGGGTTCACTGGGTTGGAGTTGAACCTGTGATTTTGTGAGGATCCATAAACTCCGTCGAGTTTGGTGGAAACTTTGAAAAGTCCACAAAGTCCTACACTACACCCTCTAGCCTCCGCCCTAGAATAAGTTTATTTATAGGTTATTATATCTAACATTTGACCGTCCGTTTTATTTAATTTTTTTTATTATTAGTATTTTTATTGTGAAATGGTAAAACATGAATAATATTTTGTGTGTGACTTAAGTTTTTAAAATAGAATGGACGATCAAGCGTCGGACATATAAACCCACAAATAAACTTATTTTGAGACGGAGGGTGCATATGGGATTTTGTTTGGGTTTGATGTTTTTATGGGTTCAGATTTATTGATTCATTTTTTTCTTGGTAAAACACTGGTTTTTTAGCAGTTGTTTTAGATAATATGTTTTTTTTTACAGGATTGTGTTTATAAATAGTGGGAAAGTAGGATGGTGGGGGAGTAGTAGAGATAAATCTGAAAATAAAATCACAAGGATTTCTAACCTTATAATTTACTCTGTGGTTCATAGAGAAGTAGAAGCTTGGTCTTTGTCAACAGCGTTGTGAAATAGAGTATGGTCATCGAACGGAAATAGTATCATTCAATAATTAATAGGAAAACAGATTATTAACTAGAATTTTATGGAACTTTGACGTTTGCAAATATATATATGTATATATTTTGTAATATTATTTATGTCTTTGGAGATTTAAATGTACAACTATATAAATGAAATATGTTGATGCTTTTTTAAGGCCGTGTTCTAAAATGGGATCGGCTTGGCTACCTCCTTAATTTCCATTAGTGCGCTTTTTTAAATATTGTTTCGTTTAAAAAAATTTTGTTACAGAAGTTGCTTTAAAAAATTCAAATAAACTTATTTTTTTATTTTTCACAAACACTGCTCGACAGTAGACCAATGGCCAGTGGCTGTGGACTCGTGGCAGCCAGCCCCGTAGGAGGGAGGAGAATGGTGGGCTTGTATATTATGGTCGTGGATTCAACCTTTATAATTTCTTTCTTTCAAGTAATTCGACTTCGATCTCTCTTACTATTTCCTTTTTTACATGTTGAGGATCGTAAATGGCAAGCAAGGATAAAAAAACGCGGCACACTTAGCTTTCCACAACAACGGTGATCATCTATAAATCAGCTCTGTCATCATCGGTTCATCACTCTATGATGCTTTCATCCGTACTAGCCACTCAAAATCGTACGTTTGCGCGACCATATGAGAAGCCATCTTTGTTAAAGATGAAGATTTTTTTCTCTTGCAATTAAAATGATCTTTGCCCTAAATATTACTATGAAGTTGCCCATATATAGGTCACATATATAACCAACATTTTTTAATAGATGACGTCGTTAATATATAGACACATGGTTGACCAATTTTTCTTATTAAAAAATTACAGATTTATAATTTATTTGGTGTGAGTTGTTTTATCACTAAAAGTACTTTAAACATGATTTATATCTTATTTATTTGAAAAAATTTTGAAAAAGATGAATAGTCAAACATATATCTAAAAGTTAATATGGCATCATATAATACAAAAATGGAGATAGTATTTGCATAGTATTTGCTTCACTTGGTCCATGTGTTAAATTTCATAAGTACCCAACATATGAAATTGTGGACCATTAAGTTCCCAACTGTGTTGCTTGCTCACTTTTCATACTTGCCAAGTACGTGCATTAATTTCATAATGCACGTACGTATTTGATGATTGATCAGACGGTCATCATTTATCCAATCATGTATCCGATGGTATTTGTTTTTCAGCTTAAGTGGCCTAATTTGCTCCTGAGAAAGATTAGTTTTTTCACGACTTTAGTTGATGTTTCTCAACTTCTAAAGATGACAGCAAGCTAGAACTCATCTGAAGATGTTCCATCACCAACATACATGTCATTGGCTGTTTATGTACATCCGGTAACCGGAAATTGTAGAGGCTGGATTTATCCCATTTTGTAAAGAAAAAAATTCACTCTACATATGTCCATCCTTCGGCTTTCAGGTACCTGCGATCACCCTTGTCGAGCATCCTGCAATCCTGCTCCTCATCGAATTCATTCACATGAACGTCATGGAGGTAGCGATGAGGCTCCAGGAAATACTCCGACTCCAAGAACTCATCCAGGCCGTCGTCGCGGTCCTGTTCGAAGCAGAGGCTGGACCACGGAGAAAGATCGCCAGTGAACTCGTCATCGCCATAGTCAGTGTCGGCTTCTTCGTCCTTGCCATACTGCGCCCTATCGGCTTCTTCTTCCTCGCCATGCGACCGTATCTGAATACTTAGAGCCCTATTGGTTTCCCTAATAAATCAAAGCCAATGCTAAAATTTGAATTTTTAAACTTAACTTTCATATCTATTTTTAAGTTATTTTCAATGTATTTTTTTCAGTATTTGATTTAGAACGCACATATAAAAGTACTTTTATTCTATAATAAATTGTTTTGACTTATTAAGAAATTAGAGTAAATTTCACAAAACTACATATACTTATATCAAATTATCACAAAATTACAGATTTAAGAATGTGTATCACAAAACTACAGATTTAGCGTTAAACTTTTCACGGAACTACAGATTTAATGCACCATATCACAAAACTACAGATTTAGTGATTAAGTTATCAAAGAATTACATATTCTAGAGCTTAGATCATAGCACTATTATTTATTTAATTTAAAGTTATAAAAATTGTAGTTTTATGATAAAATAGTTTTTAAATGTGTAGTTTTGTAATAAAATAGTTGTTAAATCAATAGTTTTGTGATATAATACCTTAAATCTGTAGTTCCATGATAAATTTAACTCTAAATCTATAGTTTTGTGAAATACATTCTTAAATCTGTAGTTTTGTGATAGATTGATCAAAGTATCTGTAGTTTTGTGAAATTTACTCTATTAAGAAATATGGGTGACCGGTGAGGACCTTAACTTGTTCGTGTCTCGCAGGGCATCAATGTCGCGCCTGAGGATGGAGTCGCTGTCTATGTACAAGGCCTCCAGGAGAGGGCAGCTCTGGATGATCGCCGAGATTCCTTCCTTGCTTACATGGTCACATTTGACGAGGCGAATGCTCCTCAGGTATGGTGCGCTGCAAACGTTCAAGGTTTTGTTGTTGAAATGATCAGTAATTCAGTACTTATATTCAGTACTAGTTCAGTCACAGTACTCCCTGAAGAACAATCTATATATATGTATGAAATTATTGATCATACGAGTTGGGTTTCAACCATGATAATATAAATGTTTTATAATGAATGATTTTGGGCATATATACATATGAAAATGACGTAACTAAGAAAATCTTTCATGGGCATGTCAAGTTAATTTGTGTTTAGTTTTCACTTGTGTCAAGGAGCCAAAATCTGTTCCAAGTATTTTTCATGGTAGTAAACTTGTATATATATTTTCACTCGTGTCAAAGATTCAAGCTAGCTGCCAAATTATGAATTTATGTTTTTTTTACATTTAATATGATTGTTAGAAATATCATTATATATTTTATTCTATTCTTTTATTAACCCCATCTTATCATGCACCTAACTGATTATTCATGCCGATCATCACTCATCAGGATATATAATTAATCTGTTAAACGCACGAATTAATTAAATCAAGCTCCTAATTACTAACAACCAAATTATGGATGAAGAAACAAGAACTGAACAAATAATAAAACCCCAAAAATTTAAAATTTGGGAATACAGATCGATCGAAGCAACAGATAATTAATCCATGTAAACTCACTGGTCGGCGAGGAAGCGGAGCACTTCGTCGTCGCCGCCGACCTTGCTCCAGAACTCCTCGCACCGCCCGTCGCTGCGGCGCACCGCCTCGCGCGCCATGGCGCGGACGGTGTCGCGCCGGTGGCGCTGCCAGTAGGGGAGGCAGGCGAACCCCCGCATGTCGATGCGGCGCCACAGCGCCGGCTCGTCGCGCGCGGCGGCGCGCCACGACCGGCACGCCAGCCCGGCGCCCATCAGGATGTCGACGTGGTCGAGCCAGCGGAACACCTGGAGGATCGCGTCCACCGGCAGCTCCGCCCAGTCCCTCGCCGCCGGCAGGGTCGTGTGGTAGAGGAACACGCCGAGCGGGACCGTCCGGGTCCTCCTCCTCTGGCGCCGGCGCCGCCGCCGCGACGGGGAAGCCATGGCGATCGATCTCGATCGCTAGGATTCTCGGATCAGTCGTATAGCCTTCTAGTCCATATGTCATATGCCTTCAGTTGGATGCGGATACTCATATGCTGAACATATACGGATTCAGGTGATTTGAAATAATACAGATTGGAACATGGTTTTGCATTTTGGGATAAAATTAAATAAAATTCCGATGGATATTTGGTGATACTTTCGAACAAAAATTCTCAGACAAAATTTTAAATAAATTTATACTGAATGCATGCATGCCTGAATTCAAACAAGTATTTTTTTTTTTATATATATCGCGTTGAAAAGTTTAATACACCTGGTTTTTCTTTCTTTTGATTACAATATATATATATATATCTGACAAGTGATGATTGCCAGAAAGATTTAATTGCAGAGAACCTACGAGCAGAGTTCAGTACTGTATTTCGTTTTCAACATTTATATTGGGGTGCCAATACGGTGAAATTTCAAAAATTCTGGTCCGAAATTATTTTAGTTTTTCAACAAAATTTGGTCAAATTTGAATAAATATTGTCAAATTCAAAAAAAAAATTGACCAAAATAATAATGTATTGGAGGGTCCAATAGAACCGAAATGAAATTTTGAACCTTGCCTACGAGGAAGAAAGATGCTTGTGCTCAGGATCAGTTTTCAGGCCATTCGGCATGTTATACTACAAGCGCTTAGCGATTGTGCCGTATAAACTACAATTAACATGCATAGAGGGTAAGGAAATGTGTAAATCTCAGAAAATTCCTGCAAAAATGCACCCATGGACAAAGTGAACATGAAAAATATAAATGTTTATGGTGGGTTCAACATTTCTTTCTTTCTTTCAAATCATTCGACTATGCTGATTCTTTTACATGTATAAGCAAAGTCAACAAGCACGATCATCTTAATGTACCAATTACCCACGCAGCAGAATCCCTGAGCATAAGCTAAGAGCAGGTTTAATAGGTGGAGTAAGCACCGGCTCTAATTTACATCCATGTCATTCAAAGCATCTTGACAGGACCATTCTTAGGGAAACTATTCTAATCCCTCGAGAGAATGTTCCCTCGTTTGCTCAAAAACCATTTAAACGATTATGAAAAATTCTGCAAAAATTTAACAACATTCATACAACACATATATACAACTTCACAAAATCTTAAGTCCAAACCCAACTCACACGTCGAGATATAAAAAAGACAAATTCAGCGTATGAATAGTAGCGTACTGTTTATATCTAAATTTGTCTTTTTTGTTTCTCGATGTGTAGATCGAATTTGAACATGAATTTTGGTGGACTAGTAGGTATCATTATACTCTACATTGTCATTTTTTTCAGATTTTTTCACAACTATTTGCATTAAATTTGGAAGAAAAAGATATACGAGGGGATATCCCCTCGAGGGATTAGAATACACTCCCCGGATTAGAATACACTCCCCATTTTCTTATGTATGTGTGGGACCACCAGGTTTGCTCCCTTTGGGCCATATTGGAATACTGACATGCAGCAGTTAACAGATTGGGGCATTGGCCTATGCGCTTGTGCTTGGCCGGCTCTCATGCAAGCGTCCGCTTCCCTCTCTCTCCAACACTTTCTCTCTTCCACGTAGGCGAAGGTTAGCTAAGGGCAAGCTCAGTATATCCTACCCAACTCGGTAGGAGGGTGGACCCAAACAGTACATAGCAATAGTATATGACAGGAAGCCACAATGCTTATGTGCAATAGGGAGGAATAAGGTGGACCCCTCTTGAAAAAGGCAAATTTTGCTACAGGACACTTGTTATGTGTACTTTTAGCCCAAGGACACTGCCCAAACTCACTTTTGGGGGAAAACACTCTATAAATGTGGTAATTTGCCAGTGGACACCGTGCCGATTAAAATAATACTTTCTGGTTGGGGAGGAGATAGAAATCGTGTGAAATGTCAAAAATGCCCTTGGGCCCACATGTCAGTTCTATCTCCTATCTCTCTCCTCATCTCTCTCTTTTCTCTCTCTTTTCTCTCTCAGATGGCGAGGACAGCGGCCGGCGGGGTGGAGCGGGGCAGCGGCAGCGGTGGACGAGTGCGCAGCCGGCGGAGCCACCCCTCGCCGCTGGCGCCGTGCCCGTGCCCGCTCCGCCAGGCGTGGGGCAGCCTCGACGTGCTCGTCGGCCACCTCCGCGCCGCCTTCGAGGAGCACGGCGGCCACCCCGAGGCCAACCCATTCAGCGCCCGCGCCGTCCGCCTCTACCTCCGTGAGGTCCGCGACAGCTAGGCCAAGGCGCGCGGCATCGCCGTCCGGCGTCCGCCCACCTCGTCTTCTCACTCTCAGGCGGCCGCCGCCGCGGCCGCCACCTCCCCAGCGAGCCCAGCCGCTAGCCCGACGCCGCCGCCGGAGAGATCAACCGACGTGGGAGCTTGCGTCGCAATCGCTGTCGCCATGGGGTGCGCGCCACTCTCGCCAGTCGCCCGCCGCTGCAGCTCCTATCAAGCGCTCGCTCGCCTCCGCAGCTCCTATCACGCGCTCGCTCGCCGCCGCTAGCTGTTGCCTGCCGCGCGCTCGCTCGGCGCCGCTAGTTGTTGCCTACCGCGCGCTCGCTCGCCGCCGCTGCCACTCCGCTCGGCCGACGCTACCTCTCCGCCTGTCGCGCGCTCGTCCACCGCCGCCGCCGCCCCGCTACACTCCGCCGGCCGCCATCCTCGCCATCTCCGCCGCTGTCGACGCCACCCCGTGCGAGCACGCTCTGAGAGAGAAAAGAGAGAGGGATGAGGAGAGATATAGGAGATAGAGCTGACATGTGGGCCCAAGGGCATTTTGATATTTCACATGATTTATCTCTCCTCCCCAACCGGAAAGTATTATTTTAATCGGCGCGGTGTCCACTGATAAATTACCACGTTTATGAAGTGTTTTCCCCCAAAAGTTAGTTTGGACAGTGTTCTAGGGCTAAAACCACACATAACAAGTCTCTTGTAGCAAAATTTGCCCTTGAAAAAACATCATCGATGACTCAATTGTACACCTGCACGTGGCAGCCAGTTGCTTTCATTTCATTTTTTACTCCATGTGTCAGGCATACAGTGCTTCTTACCGGGTATTACCTATATGACCAGATAGTAGTTATTTATCACCCTCACAATGCTTCTTATCAGGTAGTAAGGATGCATTGAATGCCTAATACTTGATTTCTAGCAACATTATGGATGCCCTTAGCCAGTTATTGTACCCGCTCTGACAAACTCTCCAGGCACTTTTGGCGTTATCAAATTGTTTTTAAATCTGAGTTAAAAAGTTTTTAAATCTAAGTTGAAAGTTTTTAAATCTTGACTTAAAAATTTGCAAAGCTAACCAGAAAGTTTTCACATATAAGTCTAAACTTTTAAATCTATACTTGAAAGTTTTCGAATCTAAATTGAAAAGATTTCAATTCTTGATTTCAAAATTTTCAAATCTAAGTTAAAAGTATCTTTTAGTCAAAAAAAAAAAAAGAAAAAACACGCACGGGAGGAATGCTTTTTAGGAAAAAAGAAAAGGAAAGAAAACAGAAAACTCGCACGGGAGGATTTTTTTTCTTGATGCGGAACGAAAAACTTAACAGAAAAGAGAACTCACCGCTTCCTTTGCATCTGGCGCACGCTATGTTGAATCCTATATTTTTACAAATGCTATATTGTTTATAAGTTGCATGCGACATTGCAAAATGTGGGATTTTGGTAGAACTCCTATTTGGTGCACTTATCCTCCGTGACTATTGATTACCTTACCGTTGGCACATCTAGGATGCGTTGTGATACTGTCCAAGTGCCAACTTGGGTATATTCGCGCTACTAATATAGCTATTGCTTAGCCATGCTTAGAGTTTCGTATGTTACAAATGATGGATCATTCACTCTTCAAAATTTGGGCTATTTAAAAATATTGGACAGAGGTGTTGCCCCTGATATTTGTGAAGTTGAAAACTAAAAAGTGGTGATTTTAGACTTGGGCGGCAAATGTTGTGCATATGGTGGTAGTTACATACCGATAGGGGGAGTGTTCACCCAAGTGGATTAAGGACCAAGCTATGTGTCACCAACTAAAATATATCGTGCAACCACATGTGTTATTTATGGGGTAACCTTAGCCTACTATATTGCTTATTACTTAACCTTGCATTGGAAGGTCAAAGTAGTAGGGACTAGTCTGAGCGATGGTTCATAGGAGCTACCATTGTGCCTCTATGGAAATGGAATTTGTTCCCCATATGCCTTGGGCGTCTGAGCATGTCCAATATAACGAATGGTGCCTCGTTAAGGGAACGGATGTGTTTGCCTCGCGATGTTGGGATTAGGATGGGGTCCACCTTTCGTAGCAACATTGGTTCATGGCTAATGTGGAGAAACACTCTCCGTGCTCATGCAAGTTAATCTTTGAGTAATGTAGTGGTTTCGTCATAGGCTAGCAAAAACGGGTACCGGTTGGTATCGCATGGCATGGTTAACATGATTGCTAGTATATGTCATGTGGGTATAGTGTACAAACTCTGCACAGTTTAAACTAATCGATTAGCAGTGCTCACGGTCATGAGCGACTTGGTGAAATAATACAAGTTTAGTGTTGGTCATTTAATACATGTTTTGTGAAATTGGCATGGTGGGAAATTGGTGATGATTTTGTTCGGTGTGGGTTGAGAATAAAATGGTTACTTGCTGCCATGGAGGGCACAAGGATGATATTAATATGGTGCTTATGTTACTATTACTATTTTTTATTTATTGCTTTATAAATTTCGTTGCAATATATTATTACTTACTATTGTGAATCAAAATTTGCTTTATGCTGAAATTTGGTCCACAAACATAGCCTACTTTGATCTCAACTTGCAAAAGACATAGGCTTGCCAATACGTTTGTATTAACCCACCTCTTGTTGTTGTTTTTAGACATTGATGCAGGAAATGATATGTCTAGTGACGCGTACTTTGCACCGGGTATCGGAGGTTTCGAGGATGGTTTTTTCTAGGTCGGTTGCCTGTGGTGGTTTGATAGATGGGCATACCGAAGAACTTATATATTTTGTTACTGTTCCTGCTGCGTCTAAACTCTTCCATTTGGCCGGTCAGCCCTATCTATATTGTATGACTTGTGCACTCGCTAAGTTATGTGAACCATGCTATCTATTTGTATGTGTATTATGTGTGGATGTGATGATAAGGTTGTGGATGCATGTACTAGCCACTGATTCTGGGAGTAGTACGTTGTACGCTCCGGGTATTCGGGAATTGCATCCCCGGGTGCCGACAATCAATATGACTCACTTAATTAGAATGTACTAGTACGCGATGTGAAGTTGGTACATAGAGGGGGGGGATGCATATTATTTCTTGATTTTGTGGATCGAGAGAAGACAAGAAGGTAGAAATGAACGAACTCTATCAAGGAGAAGGTTTGAGAGGTTGGTTTTGTCCATCTGTGTATCGATCCATACATTTTTTTTATCAGTCGATCCTTGCAGATTTTGTCAATGGACGTTTTTTCCTACCTTTTTGCATTGCATTTGAGAAGTTGAAGCTGTGGTAAGAGTACTACATTCAAGTAGTCTCATTAATCGATCAGTCTAAAAAAAGTAGTGCCATTATTCGTTCATGCAGGTCGCCGTGTCTGAAGAGCCTCTACCTTGACTCGTCACTCACAAATCACAATATCTCCAGAGAGGATTCACCCAGCTGATCCTGATCAGCACGTCCCCTCTCGTTAGATGCACCAGCTGCGCCACCCGACGCTCGCTGACGCTTCACCCCTACCCATTATCTTCAGGATAATTATCTCCAGGATTGGGAGGAGATAATCTTTAGCTACCATATCCCAAACCCACCAGAAAAGAAAAGAAAAGCTATCACATCAATGAAGGTATCGACCAGGGAACTGAAAATTAATACTGACCAATATAAGTACCTGAATATTGTCTTTTAAGCCTTAACGAAACTAATATGAGCTTGAATATCGTCCTCAAGCAATATGAAAACTACTACCGAGTAAAAGACTGCCGGTACTTTCTGAGAACTGGAGTACCATAGGTTCAAACTATCAATTGACAGACATGGGACATGCAACGCGAGCTTCAGAGAGTTGAGCGAAAAAGGCGAGCATCTAAGCACTTCACTTCCTGGCTCCACACTTGGATGGAATTCACATCAGGAGCGCACGCAGGCCATTGAGCATCATCCTGGCTTCATCATCCAGCTCGTCCTCGTTGATATCATCATCAAAGCATTCATTCTCCTCCGAGAACACGACGCAGTGAAGGCCGGGAACCATGTAACCGTCATCCATGTCATCAGAGGAATTGCCTGAATCTGCAAAAACAGGGCTGAAAACCTGCAAGTCATAGTCATCGATTGAGTCATCGGGGAGCCTCAGTGCTTTGATTCTGGCGCACTTCACTCGCAGGGTGTCATCCATGAAGACATTGAAGCAGTGGCGTATGTCGAGGGATTCAAGATGGGGGCAGTTGTCAAGGATGGCTTCCAATCCTTCATTGGTGATGGTATTGCCGAAAATCTGAAGGGAGCGTAGCTGAGTCATAGTTGCTATCCCCAGGGCTTCATCATCATCGTGCGAGTCTTCGAAACTGTGAAAGCCATGTTGACTCAGTCTGAAGCGCTTAAGCTGTGGACATGATTTTCCAACAGTCCTGAACACATCTGTCCCAAAAACATTTGGACTGAGTGAAAGCTCCAGCTCCTCAAGCAGAGGGAACTTCTTTATTGCTTTTCCAAACCCTTTGTTAAGAGACATCATAACAAGAGATGAGGCGAAGGCTCTTCAGACCTGGTGCTCTGCAATGGTAGCAGAAGTTGGATATTAATTAACAACAAATGAATCAGCGAATCAAATAACCAACAAGAATTCTGCAAAAAATAACCAGCATTTATTTAGCTGCACAAATGCAGGCATCGTAGAGAAGCGGTGTACAGAAAAAAATTGGCCTGTCAATGATTAAATTTATAAAACTATCAGATTTTGTCCAAACATATTTAAGTGGCAAGAATTGGCTGGACGCTGGAGCCTGCAGTTGACTGGAGAGAGTAGCATAAATACTGAAATTTGGCATACATTCAACTGAATTCATTCTGTTTCAGGATTAAAATATTTTAATATCATCTCCAATATGTCGTTTCAACTGGTAATGCTTCAAATCCCAGAAATTTACTCACATCTGCATTCTACTTCGAATAGAGGAAGAGACATTTCCTTTGTCTCTAAGCTAAAATGTCAGGAGCCTATTATCAATGCAATACATAAATACAAGTGTGCCAGTAAGTTTAAGAGACAACGATGCTTTTGTTTTTCAGTGTGGATGACTTGGCAAGTGGAACATATTAGAAAGACAATCAAAGATCTGTATTATCTAATTGCGGTGTGAAGGGAAATTCAGCAGCAAATTTTGAAGAATGTTACAGTGATGGGTTATTCCTATTGATTTACCCACATATTTGTAGAATACTTCTTTTTTTTTCTTGAAGTTTCTGGGCCTAGGATCTAATGAAAGTGCTCAATCTGGTGCAACCATGAGAAGCCATCACCTTCTAACTAGTAGTAAAACATTGCTAAAATTTCGATGAATGCGCACAAAAAAACAGCCATATACACCAATGGTTAGGACAGCATTGAAAGATGTAACGGTACCATGAGGGGATTCGGAATAATCAATCTACTATAGTATCCATGTAAATAAACAACATGCTCCTAATGACGAAAACATGTCTAAATGTAGTCAAATATAATACACCAAAAATGAAGGCGCTAATTAAGCGTCTAAATGTAGTCCAATAGAATACACCAAAAATGAAGGCGCTAATTAAGCATTAGACCAGGAGCAGAAATGCAGATTTGAACACGGGGTCTTCCGGCTAGCTCCACAAGGTGGTGGGCTAGACGACCTGGGTTCGAAGCCTCACCCCTTCTAATTATTTGATATTAGGTCCTTCCCTAATATTCGTGGTTTTTTTTCAGATTTGAACACATAACACGCGTTTGCATAACGAATATAAAGCATGTAATTAAAGGCCCGAAAATTAGGGGATCCCCCCGCGACGCGAACACAATAGCCCACCAAATAATTCAAACCAAAGCATCGCAATCTGACGAAACGCAAGCAATCACGGAGGACGAATCATGTAAATGCCCTAACAAAACAAAAAATTAGGGGATTGAGGGGATCGAGGTCTCACGCGCGGCCGAGGAAGAGGAGGAAGCGGTCGCTTCCGGCCGACTCGCCCCAGAACGCCTCGCACCGCCCCGCGCTGCGCTTGACGGCGGCCTGCGCCATCCCGTGGAGGTTCACCCCCCGCTTGGCGTCGGCGTTGGCGTGGCCGCGCATGTCGACGCGGCGCCACAGGCCCGGATCGTCGCGAGCCGCGCGGCGCCAGGAGCGGCACACCTGGCCGGCGCCCGTGAGGATGTCGACGTGGTCGAGCCCCCCGAGGACGGCCGAGATCGCGGCCGGCGGCAGCTCCGCCCAGTTCCTCGCCGCCTCCGCCTTCGGTGCCCCCGAGCCGCGGCCCCGGCGGCGATTGCCGTGATGGCCTCGGCGGCGGCGGGAGGAGGACGGCATCGCGTCGCGCGCCGCGGCGGGGATTGGGATTGTTAGGGTTTGGAGGAGGAATGGAAGGCGGGAGGGGAGGCGGTTTTCTGGGCGAGTGTGGGGTGGAGTGCTGCGTTTAGTGTTGAGAGATAATATAGCAACTAGCAAGGCGGTTTCTATATTTCCGGTAGTGTAGAATTAGAAATGGATATTTTAAATATAGAATTTCATGCACTGTTCCTTTCTATATATAATTGAACTTTTGACTTTGGGTATTATTGTTCCTTTTTCATAAAGGATCAAAATATCCTTCCACAATTTCACGTGTGCGGATGACATGAAAAAAAGGTTGGATAATAAATAAGGGCATATTGAGAAAAAAAATCTACACAAATACAGAGGGCAAGTACGTTTAAAAAGAAAGAACGGGATTGCTGTATGGCATTCGAATGAAATTTGGGGAAGAAATCTTACGGATTTTGGACCATTGGATCCATGCCAAGATTCGTGCATCGGCTTCTCTCCTCCAACTCCGGCGGGCTCCCCTTCTTCTCCGGCGCCGGCGACACCCCAACTCCGACGGGTTAGGGTTTAGGGTTGGGGTGAGGGTAGGAGGGGGGTTGGGGGAGGGGGAAGAGGGGGGTTTCCTCGGGGCTTAGAGGGATGCCCGTGGGCGGCGGAGGACTGGCGGTGGGCGGTGGACTCCGGCAGGCGGCGAGGCGGCGGCGGCGAGGCGGCGGCGGCGGCGCCGAAGCCACGGGAATGGAGAAGGGCGGTGAGCTGGCGTCGGCGGCAACCGGTGGTGGTGGATCCGGCTGCAGGGAGCCGCCGGAGAAGGGGAAGACAGCGGGGCGGGGGCACCTCGCCGTCGCCACCTCGAGGAGAGGAGGGAAGGGGGAGAAGGGGGAAGGGGGAGGGGGAGGGGGCTCGCCGGCGCCGTTGACCCCTTCCGACTAGCCGGCAAGGTGGGTGGCGGCGCGGTGGGGCGGGGATCGCGCGAGGACGAAGGGGTGGTGGCGGCGTGCGATCTGAATCGGGGGAAGGAGGAGAGGAGTTAGGTTAAAAGGGTCTGCACGAATCTTGAAGCATATCCAATGGTCTAAAATTCAAATGATATGGGGTTGGATTTTCTGTCACAAGATGTATAGACAGCCCCAAGAAAGAAATGTTCCTCTATTTAATTCCCTCCATTCACTACTGCATTCATCTATTTCCCTCCATTCACCATTGCAGAACATCTTAATGGTGTCGGTTGTAAACTTGGCGTACGTGCTGGTTCCGCAGTCGGCACCAATTTTTCCAGGACCAGCACTAGGTCACTTGTGCTGGTTGTAGAATCAACACTTTCATGCTCTCTCCGATTCAAGAAGAAAAGAGAGAAGTCGGCTCGTAGCATCAGCTCATCAAGCTAATGCTTTCGAGCGGCCCCTTTCAAGCAGCCCCTAATCTCATCCATCACAGCTCAACAATAACAATCTCCAGACCCATTCATCATAGATCAACACAAGTAAGATGAAGAACTAAACAAGCAAGATGAACTCACTCTTCCCAGTCCTAGCAAAGCCACTAGCACCGTCATCGCCAATTTGTCTCTCCATTGGAGGAGCGCCATGGAGGACATCGACTAGCGGAGGTGTCGTCGTTGGCACGCAAGCTCAAGGCGACGGGGCAGCGGCGCGGGGGGAGGAGAGGACGACGGGTGGTGGCGTCGGATATGAACACGAGAGAGATAGAGCAAGAGAGGGTAAGGATCGGCGGTGACTACGGAGAGGTTAAAAGGATGAGTTGGATGGTGGCTCGGCTCGACTCAGTTTTTTTATTAAGAATCGGCATCTATAATATATTATAGGCGCCGGTTGTTTTTTAAAAAAACTGGCAATACTGTACATTATAAGTGTCTGTTTTTATTTAAAACTGGCACCTATAATCGTTCAAATATGCCGGTTCCATATTTTTCCCTCCCGATGAACGTAGGGTAAATAGGTTATAGGAGCCGGTTTTAAATAAACTGGCTTCTATGATCATGTACCTATGAGGATTTTTTAGTACTGGCTTCAAATCATAAGTTGGGTTAAAGTCAAAATACTTAAAATTTGACTAAATTTTAAGATAAATATATCAATATTCACAAAACCAAATTAGTTTTTTAAATTAATAGTCAAATATACTTTTATAGTACCATGTATTGAAAATGTTACTTATAAATTATAGACTTGATTTAGACCTGAAATAGTTTGACTTTTTCTAAAGTCAAAACTATTATAATCTGAAACAAAGCTAAAGATTATCGATTGTTTAAAAAGGATTGAGTTTACAAAACTTCTTTGTTTGAAACTTATATCAAATGAAAAACAATAGGTTAAGGCTCCATTCAGAGCTGATGATTGGGCTAAAATTTTACCATTTTTTTCATGAGCTAAACGGCTAAACATTGTGTTTTTTACTAAAATTTTATATCCAATAGTTTCTTTAGAAAAATATATTAATATTTTTTCGAGTTTACAACGGCTAATATTTAATTAATCACCTGCTAATTATGTTTCTCATTTTACATGGGGCTAATCGATCAGTTTAGCATACTAGTACTCGTAGCTCCGAACTCAGCCTAAAGACCTTAAACAGTAAACTCAATGCGCCAAAGATCATGTACTCCTATGCAATGCATGGTGGTATACAAATCAGTGATTGCTTGCATAAATACACATCGCCACTAGTTGATCCATTGATTATTAAATCTAGGTAGCTACCAACCTGTCCGACCATTTTCACATTACTCCATCCGTCTCATAAAAAACCCTAACCAAGTACCGGATGTCCCATGCATATGCATTCAGATATCTAGCTAGATCACCCCATATATGCATATTCAGTCTTAAAGTACTACTCCATTAGAGCTTTTGACTTAAACTACTTATGGCGGTACACCCTACCAACAAGCCACCATGATCACAGAGAATAGTTAGTAGTCATGGTAGACAGTGGTCAGTGAGGATGTTGTGAAAGTCAGGTATAACTATAACAATCCAGAATTTTCTTGATGGCCAGCTAATTTTATTGGCGGTAAAAAAGAAGCTGTCAAGTTTACATATTTTCTTGGCGGCTAAAACTAACAGCCATGTAAGCCATATTCTTGTTGGCTCAGACCGACAAGGTTATAACTCTGGCACTCTGAAAAGCTGGATATGATCACACAATTTTTTTGTCAGTCTAACCGCGCGCCAAAACTTTTACTGAAAGTTAGCCAGTAAGAAATTTAGATTTCCCTTGCTCTCTAAACTTGGCTTTGATTCTGTTCTTGACGGCTTCTGGCCACCAACAAAATTCCCAGTTCTGATAGTATATGCGCTAGAGGAGTCTATGAGGGGATGATGATGAATGGGTGATCTTCCCCGGTAGTGGTCTTCCCCGGTAGTGGTCACCGTAGAAAACATCCTCTTGCTGCTTTCGCTTGAAGAGCGATAATCACTGTCCGAACCAGAATGGAAACTGCATAACAGCACAAGTAATCAGATAGCATAGCTAGGCTTCACTTGGGTAGACTCCTTCCGGGCTTCCGGCTGCCGCTGCCTTGATAATTGACAAGCCAATAATTAACGGAGTTGCTAGAAATATGGTGCCATATGCTACAGTCGAATTTTTTCAGTCACTTACACAGTAGTTACACATCATTTACACCCCACTTACATATGTAATTAGTATGTAATTTTCAAATTTACATATGTAATTTTAGTACTTACATATGTAATTTTGAGACTTACATTGTAAATACACTAAAATTACATATGTACTTTAGGAACTTACAATGTAAATATATGTCGACTATTTTTTTATGAAAAATATAGCGCCATAAATATAGCTACACCCATAATTAACTGTCATGACAGAAAGTTTATTACTACATCATTCTGAATTACAAACTAGTTCATAAGATCGATCAAATAATATGAATGCCTCTGTTGCTGACTTGAATCAGAATGGGGTTTGGAGGTTTAACTATAGAAGGAATGTGGACAGTCAAGAGGGCTCAGAGCTAGCTAGTTTAAGAGAGATGCAAGGGTGATGGAAATTGAAGATTTTAATTATCCGATAAACTGATCTGGCTTCATGCTAAGGGAGGAATTTTCTCAACCAGATCACTGTACAGACTGATAAAGTTTGATGGGGTGGTCGATACCAAGCTAAGAGAGGTCTGGAAAGGCAAAATGCTTGCCATTGAAAATCAAACATTTCCTCTACCTGGTAAATATTTTTTCACGAACGCCTACCTGGTAAATTTCAAGGGAGAGAATCCAATGTGCAGTTCAATTGGTTGAGGAATTGGAGGGGTGGAATGGAGGAGTGCAAGTTCATGTTATTTTTGGGTGCTCGGTAGTTAGATTTGCGTGGGCAGTGCTTAGAGGTGTCATTCAGGTAGTCAATTTGCCTGCGAACTTTGGGTAACTCGTAGCTTGAATAAGAAAGAAAATCAACTCCAAAATATATAGGGATTGTGATGATGGTAGCTGGTTTTTGTTGGGTTATCTGGCTGACCAAAAATGATTGGGTTTTTCATAATATTTTGATCAAATCTCCCCTGCATGTGGTTTTTTTTTTTTTACTAAATCACCGAGGGGGAGAACTTCCCCACCTGAATTTTGTCATTGCATTGAAAGGAAACGGACGAGGTTCATTACATAGAGTTAATAGATTGTAAGGGGGAAGAGAAAATTTCTTTCCAAATTTTAATTACATAGCGAGCTTCAGACTTGAGATTTTCAGCCTACAGAGCAGCTTCTCGCACACATCGCTGTAGATATGAGGTGATGGAAGGACCTTGGCCTCTAAAGACAACATCATGTCTGTGATTCCACAATGCCCAGAAACAAAGGAGATAGAAAACCTGATAGTGTAGAATCGGCATTCGAAGGCCTGGCTTGGGCTGATGAAACTGGATTCAACATCTTGAATCAACGGTTGAACACCAATCTTTTCCCAGAAACTCTTTGCAAAAGGGCAAAGGAAACACGGGTGGCTGGCTGTTTCAATTTCGTCATTGCAGATGTCGCAAGTGTCATTGGGTACAATTTACTTCTTGTGTAAGTTTTTCTTTGTGGACAAACGGTCTTTTACTAGTGCATGTGGTTTATAGAGCTGTTTCTGTCTTGCAGCGATGGAAACTGCTGCGCAACTTGCTTGATGAAATCCTGGCCAGGCTGAGGCAGCTAAAGCCTGAAGGTCGATGTGCTTGCTGAAAGATTTATGATCCCGGAGGCCCAAGCTGTTTGTTCTGGTTGCAGTGAAAACTGGTGATCCCAGTGATGTTATATTAGTTACTTCGGTGTTATAGGCGTAGTTTTTCTGTTTGTCTTTCCACGGACTCTGGGCCTGTTCATTTTAATGCCATTTTTAACCATACCATTTTTTGGTAAAGTTGTTAAAAAAAATATTTACGTTTAGTTTGTTGCTAAATTTGATCAATACATAAGAAATCATGCCAAAATTTTGATAATTTTGCCATCTTACTAAAATTTTGGTATTGTCAAAACTTGGTAAGATTTATTTTGGCTACAATCTGAACAGGCTCTCGGTTTGTCATGTTCTCTTAGGCTTTCTCACAAAGCCGGGCAATAAAAAGCACGCTCTCTAAGAAAAAATAATATGAATGCAGAATTTACATACATGAAGAGCGTGGAGAAAATTCTTCCCAGAAAAGAAAAGGTTGGACTCAAACATTGATAACACATTGACCAAATCGTGCTGAAGGTTCTTCATTTCAGGAAAGTACGCATGCCCCGGGGAAGCATCTTAATATCTTATCATATTTGTCAAGATCATCCTCGTAGCGGGAATAATAATAATAATAATAATAATAATAATAATAATAATAATCGTAGTCCTCTAATTCCTCAAAGTAGAATGGATTCCTAATCACAGTCCAAACTGATACAATCGACAAGAGAAGGCGTGCCTTCTTATGGACAAGGGAAATGTCTGCTCCGGAGCCCGCTGCTTGGTAGCGTGCGAAAAGGTCTGCCAACCTAAAGATCGCGGAGGGCTGGGAATAAAGGATCTCAGGTTGCAGAATGACGTACTGCTGATCTAAGAGGTTGTTCCATACGCATAGCTCAAATTCGTCATGGTCTACGTGGCTCTGACAGGAAACTAGGGACAAATCGTTGGCGGATGACCTGAACCTTGGACCCCATTAGCGCTTCCTCCAAAACTCTCATAACATCCAAACTCTAAATGTCGTGTAGAACTGCCTTTGTAACCCTTCTTTTATTAATGAAATTTAGGTTGGGAATCTCTCCCACCGGTGATTTATCTTATAAAAAAAGTCAAACTTAATAATGGGCCTGGAGGAGGAGAGCCGTCCAAACTGAATAATGGGCGTGGAGAAGGAGAGCCTCCTAGGAGTACACACACGATGGAAGTCATAGTCATCAGGTGGCCTCAATACCTTGATCCTGGCACATTTTGCTCGCAGGGAGGCGTCCATGTCGACATTATAGCAATGGCGTATGTCAAGAGATTCCAGGTTGGGGCAGTTATCCAAGATAGCTGATAGACCTTTATTAGTGAGGGTATTGGCAAAGAGCTGCAGGGAGCGTAGCTCATGCATGTTTTTAATCACCCAGACGTCTTCATTACCACCCCATCCATCAAAGAAGGATTTGCTAAGCTTAAGGCACTTTGAGCTGTGGGCCGCAAGTTACTCCAATAATTGCATACGCCTTATAAGTTACATTGTCACAGAATGAGAGCTCCAGCTCCTCAAGGAGAGGGAACTGCTTTATTGCCTCCTCAATTCCTTCATTCGAGACACCCAAGCATGAGATGAGGCGAAGGCTTTTCAAACAAGAGGCCCTGCAAAGATAGCACAATGGTATCAACAACCATCAAATCCAGCAGAAACGGAAATTATGCTGACAAAAGCTGGCGACCAGCTACAATTAATTGCACAGTTAGATAAGTAACTGGAGATAAGTAACTGGAAGTGATAGAGAATAATGATCAGTTTAGAAGATAATGGATTGTGTGGTGAACGAATAAGTGCTACATTTTCAAATTTATGGAATCACAAACGTGTAATCATCCAAACATAACTGCCTGAGCTGACCAAAAAAAATTGGTGCGACTGTTAATCCTCAGAGTAGATTCAGGTACACTTTTCAAGCTGTATGTCAAGATTAGTACTAATATATACGTACTAGGATTCTTTATACTAAGTTTAGATAGAGAGATACTTAGTTTTCTTATAAATCACCCACATGATCCTCTCATCATTTCGTTTTTCTGTTAATATACTAATACAGAGCAGCTCAAGTCTTATCACAATGAATGATAGCCCTGCAATATATAACTCCATATAAATTCATCATCAAAATCTGATGTAAAATCTGTAAGGATATAATTAGTATTAAGTAGACAAATTTGAAGCCTCCAACATTACACAGCGGGCGTCAGTGTTCTCTCCAGATTAACACTAAATTATGGCAAACCCACTCAGAGTGCAGAAACAATTTTTAGCTAGAACCTTCACATCAATATTTCAATCCAAACAAGAAAGACTAGAGGATTCAATTATGTGACACCAATTGATCGACATAAATCGAAGCAATCAATATTTGGAACAAATTATATTCAAGACCAAATCTACCTGTAGATATTTTGAATGGGCGCACAACCACAACAGATATATCAAACAATCTCAATTTCAACATGAAGCTAATCTACAGGTTTCTTTAACTAAAAAAATTCTCGAAAGGGGAAGGATCATGGATCAAATGTTGTACACATATATTAAAATAAAGTGCTTACTGCTCGGCGAGATACATTAGGAAGCTATCGTCGCCGGCGAACTCGCCGCAGAAGGCCTCGCACCGGCCGGCGCTGCGGCAGACGGCGGCGCAGGCCAAGCCGCCGCGGTTGATCCTCGCGGAGAGCGCCTCGGTCCCGCGCATGGTGATGCGCCGCCACAGCGTAGGCTCGTCCCGCGCGGCGCGGCGCCAGGAGGCGCACACCTGGTCGGCGGCCATGAGGATGTCGATGTGGTCGAGCTTGTGGAAGATGGTTAGGATCGCGTCCAGCGCCAGGTCGGCCCAGTTCCTAGCCTCCATGTTGCGCCGGCAGCGGCGGCGGCCGCGGCCGCGACCTCGACGGCGGCGAGAGGAGGAAGGCAAGGTGTGGAGGGTTAGGGTTTGGGGATGGGGTGAGGAGGAAGGCGCGGGAGGGTGATGAAGATCCCGTGTGTTGGAGAGTTGAGCTTTGCTTGCGATTTGGGATTGAATCGTGACATGTATCTCGATCCGTATTACCACTATCTTACCAAGCTGAAACGATATTGATAATATCTTAGACCTAGCTTAGTTATCAACTTTTTCTTCAAACTTTCAACTTTTCCATCACATTAAAACTTTTCTACACATACAAACTTCTAACTTTTCCGTTACATCGTTCCAATTTCAATCAAACTTCTAATTTTGGCATGAAAACACACCCTTACTCCTTTCATTCGAGGTTACAAGATGTTTTAACTTTGGTCAATGTTAAACTGCTTCAAATTTAATTAAGTTTATAGAAAAAATAATAATAATATTTTTGACTCAAGATAAATTTATTATAAAAATATACTTAATTATTAATGTAATAAAACTAATTTGATAATGTAAATATTACTAGTTTGACTTTGACCAAAGTCAAAACATCTTGTAAGCTGAAATGGAGGAAGTATTTTTATATAGTATATTTATCTTACTATTTATTTTTACATGATTATAAGATTCTAGTATCTGGAATCTACGATCCTAAGATCGTACAAAATATTGTTTGAATTAAGGTGTTGATAGTAATGTGAATAAATAGGCTCAAATTGAGGATTCAAAATTCTCATACAAATTTTAGAATTTGAACATTTTTTTTGCTGAATCCAAATAAATTCTTTTTTTTTGTTTTTGTTCAAATAAATTCGATTTTTTTTTGTTTTTGCCAAAGGCACTAATTCGTGCTTGGACCGACTAGTAAAACTGAAATTTTGGATATCACGACATGTAATTGAACACAACTGATCTTTCTTTCTTTTGCTTAAGGATTTTCATAGCTAACACTTCATGCCTGCTAGAAGGATATTGCATCCGATACAAATATCCATACATATATAACAATTTTGAATACTGCAGATATGGAGTGATTACGACGGCACATAAGTATGGATTTTGTATGAATATGTATCTTAAATAGTCCTTTTCTGCGGGAGCATGCCCATGGACAAAATTGATGAGTCACAAGATATTTGTTAGATTTCAGACGCATGGTAATTTCTAAATTTGTAATCACCTAATTAAAATTGTACTACATTAGTAAGCCTAAAATTACAGTGATATGCAATGAACAATTTTAGTTTATTACAATTTTGTCGCTTTATATGGTGTTACTTTGTTTAACGATTTTATCATTTTAGTGCTATTATGGCTGTGTATATCTCTTGGGATGTAGAGGTCGGATTTTATTTAAATCCATTATCCAAAAAAATCATTTTAGTGCTATTGGCAAATTAAGATTTCGACGTAATTACCACTGTATTTGATTCTTCAAATGGAATAAAAATTAATCCTGATTCAGGAAAGGGAGTTACAAGCAGGGGGCGGATATCAGTCCTGATCCGAACAGTGCTAAATTGATTGCTTGAAATCATGAACATACAATCTTATTTCTAGGGGGCAATGGGGCATCCATCAGACCTTGTGCAACATTTGATCTTGACTGACAGAAGCAAAATCATTGTTCACTGCAAATCATAAACGCATTCTGAATCCTTGATCTTGTCTGACAGAAGTAAAATCATTTGATATTCAATTCCATTTACATACGATTTATATACCTTCGCATGCGCTTCTCAAGCATTATGTTATGCACTGCAAGATCGGCCTCTTCGGTGTCACTAAGGTAGTCACAGCAGTAAGAATCATACCAATCATCGTCATAATCAATACCCGAAATGTCGTCAAAGTCACTTTCACTCCCTATGTCCATATCCGTATTACCAGCACAGGTAGAACAGTAACTAATAGGGCTGCCAGGCTGAAAGTCCTCATCTTCATCAGCAGGTTTACACGGGTACAGTGTCTTCGTCTTGATCATGGCGCACCTAGCTCTCAAGGTGCCATCCATGGTGAGATTACGGCAACTCCGAATGTCGATGGACTCAAGGTAAGGGCATTTGTCAAGGATTGTCATCAACCCTTCATTGGTCATATCATCGCGAAAAAGCTGCAATGAGCGTAGCTGACGCATGCTTGCAATTGCCAGGGCTTGGCTGTCATTGCCGGGTCTGTTGATGTTGTAAACACGATATCGGTCCCGAGATCGGGTGTGTCTGAAGTGCTTGATCTGTGGGCATAAATTGGCTACAAGTTCAGGCATGCAAATGTGCTCTATTCTTCGGCACCTTGAAACCTCAAGCTCCTCAAGTAGAGGGAACTTCACTATTGCCGCGGCAAATGCTACGCTGGTGATCTTATGGCAGAGGATGAGGCGAAGGCTCTTCAGAAAAGGAGCACTGGAAAGATAGAACTGGATATTAGTAACTAATAATACTTGTTACATTAAATAAAATGAACAGACAATGGGTTTTAACTAGGAATGATCAATTCTTTCTTAGGGGTTGCTCTCGTTTTAATTTCAACATGTAATTCTAAACATCTGTACGTGATTCTCTTCATAATCTTCTTAATCTAATGTTTTCTTTAAAGAAAAAAAGTTGAAGCAACCGTTCTTCTCTGCAAAACAAAATTCATTACCTTGCAGGGAAGCAAGTAAACTCACCGTATTTATCATTCATAGTAATAAAAAGGAAAAAGAACTGCAGGTGAAACAATTATTGGTTTAAAAGAGCAAGCAATTTAAGAGGATATAACAAAAGAAATTGGAGAACCAATTCAGAATTTATATGGGCTTTAATTACTTATAACTAAGGAGTTCACCTAATTGTAAGATATGGCTGGAGGAACACTGAGCTTATATCTGTCATTCCTTTTTTTTTTTTGTGGGGATTATATCTGTCATTCCTGTGTGTGGAAATTTTAATTTCGCTGCATTTGCAAACAGAGGCACAGACCTGCTACATCAATACTGTATAAGTGTTTAATTTTGCATAAAAATCACATTCTATTCCGTTGTCATTTATTCCAGATAGTTATTAATAGATATTGACAATAATTTCAGTTGCAGACTTGCATTTTACTACTGTACCCCCAAGTTCAAATTGCAGTGGTAAACCAAATCTGAAGAACATCGCCTGACAAAGTGACAATCTGATGGACTCTGACTTAATCAAAGTATGATAAATTATTTTCTTCTTTTTCTTTTTCAGGTAAAAGTATGATGAATTCTATGATATCTAATTATGACCTCGCAGCAGAATTTACATAGAAGCTAATTAATTTGTAACACATCAAAACCAAACTGAATTATAGTGATCCAAACCATCGACGGAGAAGCAGCAGTAACTGAAACCCTAAAATATTGGGGGACGATTTTAAATTAGGAGGAAATACCAAACTGAATTATAGTGATCCAAACCATCGACGGAGAAGCAGCAGTAACTGAAACCCTAAAATATTGGGGGACGATTTTAAATTAGGAGGAAATCGATCTCATCACCTGTCGGCGAGGAAGAGGATGAAGTCGTCGTCGCCGACGAACCGGCCGCGGAATGCCTCGCACCGGCCCTGGCTGCCCCGCACGGCGGCGCGGGCAACCTCCTCGAAGCTGAGCCGGCACCGGGGTGGCAGCCGGCGGCGGGAGTACCCGTTGACCACGACGCGCCGCCACAGCGACGGCTCGTCGCGCGCGGCGCGGCGCCAGGAGCGGCACACCGCCGGCGCGCTGCCGAGCAGGAGCTGGACGGCGCTGACCTTGCCGAGGATGTGCAGGATCACGTCCGTGGGCGGCGCCGCCCAGTCCCTCGCCGGGCGCCGCCGCCGCCGCCGACGACGACGACGACTACGACTCGCCGCCAATACATGGGGCGACGAGAAAGGCATCGTCGATAGCTGAGGTCAGGTGGGCGTTGCGTTATTTATAAAAAGACACAGGACTCTCCATTTCAAATTACAAGACGTTTTGATTCTAGTAAAACTCAAACTATACAGTTTAACTAAGTTTACAGAGAAAAGTAGTAACATTTTCAACCCTAGATAAATTTATTATGAAAATATATATTCAATTATTGATTTGATGAAACTAATTTAATATTATAAATATATTATTATATTTATCTATAAACTTAATCAAACTTAAAATAGTTTGACTTTGACCAAAGTCAAAACGTCTTATGACCTAAAACAGATACAGGAGGGAGTAGTAAAATAGGTTTTCCAAGTCTACTGCCAGGGCAAATCGGAGGCAAGCCATGGCCATCCGATTGCAGGATCTGGTGGTAGGAGGCGATGTTGGGGAAGGCATCGGCCTGGGAGTTCACAACTAGGCCCCTGGATCCACTCCTTAAAAAGTGGAAGTTACATATCCGGCATGGCCTGAGGAAGCCTGAGAGAAGCCATAGTCGGAGGCGTCGATGGCGGCCGCCGGGTGATGCGTGTGCGACTGGGATAAGAAATCCAGCGGCTCTTCCTCGGTGCTTCCCATGGCTAATGGCTGCTGCCCAACTCACGGTAGCTTGCATGGGCGGCGGCGGCGCCGGGGCTTGCGCAGGGCTACGGCAGCTCTTGCACGAAGCAGGTGCGGGTGGCTTGCGCAGGGAACCGGTGGCGCGGTAGCGGCGGCGGGGGGTCGAGAAGAGGAAAGGAGAGAGACGAGAAAAGGATAGGGCTGTACGGAGACAGCAGGGCAAGAGGCGGAAAGAAAACATTTTAGTCCCTATAAGCTCCTCCCACGGAGACTAATGGACTAATATACTTTTAGTCACCCCTGTTTGGGATTTTATGGATTAAAGGGGGCTAAAGTTGGGGGACTAATGGATTAGTCCCTCCAACCAAACAGGCCCTTATTGTCCTCGATTACTCCTAATTAGGTTCAACTTTT
Source organism: Oryza meridionalis (assembly GCA_000338895.3). NCBI lineage: Eukaryota > Viridiplantae > Streptophyta > Magnoliopsida > Poales > Poaceae > Oryza > Oryza meridionalis. Next base: position 5,538,381 of record CM002531.2, read on the forward strand.
GTTTTCAATTTTTGTTTTCGGCATTTATATCGAAGGTGCCGAATACCGAAAATCGACTAAGGAAGAAATGAATATCGTAAGTAGAAGTAACAGTAGCATATACTAGAGCCTTCCCCTATTGTTGTAGCAGTTTAGCACTACAGAATCATGAAACAACACATAACAGCAACGAATGCCCAATGAAACCCGATTTGTAGTGTAGAAAATCCATGTCGTTCTATGACAACTCTTGTTATGCGCCGGTGATTCCACATATAGCACATTTCCCATGGACTACGCACAAAGATCATTAATACAAATTTGGAGCAAACACTATGATCTGACATTTCCGGGCGAAGAGAAAAGTTTTCAGAGAAGCATACAGCAATCACTACTGCCTTAAGGCAAGGGTTGTCGCAGATAAGTTGCATAGCACAGAGATAAAAGTTGTTAAGTACTGCCTTAGTTTAGATCGTGTTGGAGCATCTTGTAGTAGTCCAAGATTATGGCATCCTCATCATCACCTTCAATTAAATCTTCATCCTCGGGTATAAACCTCTCATAGTTGTCCATATCCTCATCCATGTAATCTCTATCCAAGTACTCATCACCATCGGACCAAAGGTAGCTTTGGAAAATCGACTTATACCTGATGGGGCTTTTGACCTGAAACTCATAGTCATCAAGTAAGTCATCAGGGAGCCTGTGTGTTCTGATCCTAGCACACTTGGCTTGCAAAGAAGCTTCCATCTTAATGTTAAAGCAATGGCGTATATCGAGAGACTCCAAGTCAGGGCAGTTGTCAAGGATAGCTGATATGCCTCTGTTGCTGAGATTGTTGCCGAAAAGCTGGAGCGATTGTAGCTCACGCATTGTTGAAATTGCCAGGGCTTCCTGATCATTGCTGTGATCATCGTCAAAACAGTAGAAGCGGTCTTTACTCAGCCTGAAACGCTTCAAGTGTGGGCAAGCTTCCGCAGCGGCCACAATAGCCTCCCCAAAGATATTTGTGCAAAGTGAAAGCTCAAGCTTCTCAAGGTGCGGAAATCCTTTTATTGCCTCCACAAATCCTTCACTACACACGCTGTAGCAAGAGGTGAGGCAAAGGCTCCTAATGTATGGTAACCTGCAAACAGGGGATCTTTGATATTAGTAACAATTAAAGATGCAGTTCTTCATCTTATCAGATGTGTTGTTTTTTAGTTAAGACTATGGTTTCCATGAGCATTCGGGGAAACATTGTACAAGGAGATAGTAGCACAAAGACACCAAACTTGATCAAAAGGGCAACAATCAATAATATATGTTAGTGCTTTTAGGGATACACATTTGTCATTTTCCATATCACAAAAAAACATGGAAACACGCAAGATGCAAGCAAATACTACTTCAAAATTAGGGTATATATCTTCCTTCTACCTCTTGAATGATATGAAATCAATTCCTTAAGAAAACAAAAGGAGAAATGACTTTGATAGGTCAAAAGTTCATCTGAAAATTACCAGTAACTTGAACTTCTACTTACTTTCATATTGTGTTTGATCTGCACATACAGATTGCAATTTAGGTCCTTATGCCGTAGAGTACTGTTGTTAATTAATAATTACCTTAAACCTGAAGTGCAATTGATTTTTTTTTTGAGTAACTGGCAGGAGTTCTACCTTAAATATATTAAGGAAGGCGATAAGGTTGTTTCAAATTACTTACAAAACTAAATGAAAAACAACTAATAGAAGCTACTCGAGTTACATTACATTGCATTTCTCGTCATAAGAGATCGGCAACTCGAACCACGTTATGTCCTGAATTACCATGTAGGCAGTCTGGACTACATCTGACATGAGCAATTTGATACTACAGACAAAAAAACACATTTGTAAAATGGAGCACTACATATGCTTTCCACTCTAAACAGAATCTAATGTAAGCCATGACCCATGAATTTCACCTTCTTACCTGAAAATGGCCGGCGAATACACAAAACTAATCATCAGGTGAGACTAATATTTTTCAGAAATTGACCACAAATAAGATTACCCCTGGTGACCTGGTGCATTTGGATCTCAATCGGCCATGTAATTTGGAGAAACTAAATGCGGTATCGCCAACGATTTCAGAAATAAAAAAACAAAAATACATTTTTCTTGAGCATCAGAGGCAAAAATGTGCCCAAATATATACTCGTATCTAGTATCTGAGAAATTGGGGTCATATTACCGCTTGCCAAGGTAGAGAAGGAACCCGTCGCACCCGACGCGGTCCGCCACGAACGGCTCGCGCCGCCGCCCCGCGCCGAGGCCCGCGGCGACACGGGCGACGGCGAGGCGGGCGGGCGGGCGCCCCTCCTCCTCCCCGCCTCGACGCCACAGCTCGGCCTCGTCGGCGACCGCGTGGCGCCAGGAGCGGCACACCTGGCCGGCGGCCCCGAGGATCTCGGCCTGGCCCAGGCGGCGGAGCACAGCCTGCATCGCGTCCCGCGGGAGCCCCCTCGCCCACGCCCGGGCGGCGCCCCCGAGGCTCTCGACGCTGCCCAGCCTGTACAGCACGGCCATCAGCGCGTCCCGCGGCAGGTCCGCCCAGTCCCTCGCCTCCGCCTCCGCCTCCGGCGATGGCGGAGCTCCGCCGCGGAGGTCGCCGGAAGGGGAAGGGGAGCGCGGCATTGCGCCGAGTAGGTGGGAGTTAGTTAGGGTTCGATCGCGGCGGAGGAAGGAGTGGCTGAAATGTGAAGGTGTGGCTGACTGGTGGGCCCATGTAACTTCATTTTCGTTTATTGGATACATTGTGGCAGCTACTATATTTATGACACGTCATATTTTTAAGGAAAAAAAACGCCATATTATTTATATTTGGCAGAAAAGCCCTCTAATATCTTGTGTATTTTAGGCCGTTAAATCGATTTAATATTCGAACAAATCCCCCAAACTTAATCCTCTTCTCTTCTCCTTTCCTTCCACCACACTCCCACACCAACACAACACTCAATCCCACCTCCTCTGCCTTAGCACGTCGTTGCTCGGCCTCATCGGCCGACCCGAAGGAACTCCGGAACTATATGGTTGGTGGATCACAGTGGTATATGGTGCACATGGGGTTGGCATCATCTGTCGTTGGAGTGATACGGCAAACTTTACCGTTGCTTCATCTGGAGCATCCATACGTGACCAACAGCTGGATTCCATCTTGAGCAAATGATGATTTGGATGTTACTAATCCACGCATCAACTACATGGAGGGGTTGGTATATCGTCTGTCTTTGGAGTGATACGACAAACTTTGCCGTTGCTTCATCTAGAGCATCCATACGTGACCAACGGTTGGATACTATCTTGAGCAAATGTTGATTTGGATGTTACTAATTCACACATCAACTACATGGAAAATCTAATCGGGTTTGTTAAAAATATGACATCATATTTTTCACTTAATTTCAGTCAATTTTCTCATTGTCTTTTTTGCATGGACACAACTGATGCATTTTATTGTTCGGAGTGTTGCATAGACAAAAGTGATGCATTTTATTGTTTGGAGTAGACTACGAAACACTGCAATTAACTGTGAGTACGTTCATTTTGCTCGCAGGTGCTACATCAATCATCTGACAAAGCCACACTTGGGCAACAAAACTTGGGCACATCAAGCTTCGCAGGATCCTACTTTGGATTATAATCCGAAGCTGATTTCAAATTCTAGAGTTTGAAAGATCCATCAGCATTGGCGACATTGTAACTGGGATCTTACATACTGGGAAGCGGAAATTGGCGACATTCAGCGATCACTTTCATCTTCACTGGTACATCGACACCAACACCAATAAGAATAAAAAAAGACGTGGATATTAGGGAATAGCCTAATATTAAATAATTAGAAGGTGTGAGGCTTCGAATTTAGGTCGTCTAACTCACCATCTTGTAGAGCTAGCCAGAAGATTTCTAGACGTTTCTCCCAATAAGGATCAAATTACCATCATACTCATTTTCTTCAGGTGGTGATTGTTACACATATCAAACATCTGACGTTCAACAATATTATAATATATTAGAATCACCGTTGCTATAGAAGATTTTTTTTTAAACGACTCGCATGAGACGGTGCGAAGTTCTATTGATAGAGCAGGAAAAAATTACAAGATTACAACCATGTAGGGTCGTAACCAGGAAAAAGGAAAAAATATACCGCCGCCCACACACTGATAGCGCCAACACACAACCCGGAAGAAGACTAGCACCGGACCGGCCGCCGCTAAGCGTAACCGACCGCCACTAGACCAACAAGCTATAGAAGATTTGTTCTACATGGTACATATATTCGACCCAAATGTTATGGCGAGTCAAATAACGGAAAATCTGGAATCCACCACGGTATCTCGTCAAGTTCTACTCAACCTCAACTGTGTGTCTCCAATTCGGAAACTCTCGTCCCCATCAGTACAGTCACGAGGAAGCTTCAGCGCCTTGATTCTGGCGCACTTAGCTCGTAGGGCGGCATCCATGTCGACATTGTAGCAACGCCGAATGTCAAGATGATCCAGATGCATAGGGGCAATTATCGAGGATGGCCGTCAGTCCAACATTGGTGAGCTTGCTGCCAAAGAGCTAAGGAAGCGTAATTCGCACATTGTTGCAATCCCTAGGGCTTCTTCATCCTTGTTTTATTCATCACCATCTGCAACGTGTGGTTGAAGCGGGGATAGATCACTCGGAAGCGCTTCAGGCCCGAGCAAGCTTTGGCCACTACCTCATACTAGGTTTTTCCAAAAACATTATTGCAAAATGAAAGCTCAAGCTCCTCCAACATGGGGAACTTCTTAATTGCCTCAATCAGTCCTATATTTGTGACGCCACGGAAGTGGATTTTGATCCCTCGAGGGGATATCCTCTCATTATTTGCATGTCATCATAGTTATAAAAAAAATTGAGAAGATATATTAAAATGTGATATATCACTTCACAAACATTCAAGTTCAAATTCAACTTCTACATCTCGCAACGAAAAAAACAAATTTGACTGTGAATATACATTAACTAATTGTAGTTTAATTATTTTTCGTTGCGAAATGTAGAAGTTGAATTTGAACTTGCATGTTTGTTAAATTATATGTTACATGTTAATAAATCTTCTCAAATTATTTCATTTTTTTATAATCAATAGAAAAATTGCCCGTGCGTTGCAACGGGTAAAAGCTATTTTAATTTTATTAATTTTTATACTGTTTAGCTATGGTAAAATTCGCTGGGAATTCACTTAGATATTTTTTTAGAAAATCATGAGCTGCAATTAGGAGTCAATATTTTACCTCAAGTTAGCATGCGAGTTTTTTCTAGAAAGTTTTCTAATACAACTCCTTTTGTATTTCCGAAAGCAAACGAACTTGAAATCCAACTCAAACATGAATCTGTATTTCCAAAAGCGAACGAACTTAAAAATCGACTCAAACATGGATGACGTACCAAAATACCAGAAAAATATCTTTAATTTTTATAATAATAGAGATTTAAGTGACATGCAAACAACGATGTGACATCCTTCGAGGGATCAAAATAGTTTCCCGTGACGCCACTGCAAGATATGAGGTGAAGGCTCTTCAGAAATGACGCCCTGCCAACAGACAGCTTGGATTGATGAAAAAAGAAAGAAAGGGAACATTTCTACCAAATTCAGAAGGTTAGGGAATACTAGATATCTTAAACGTGCTACAAAAACTATCAATAAGCCCATCCTGGAAGTGGATGCAAAATTGCGACAGTATCTTGGGGTTCACATAAGATAGTGCCAATAACTTTAATTTGGACATTTGTCAATGGAATTAATTTCTTGGATTTTCTCATAGTTTAATGCATGGTAACGGAGAAGTGCAGAAGGTCGATCATACCACATCCTTGCAGTTAAAACGAGAAAACATATAGAAGAATGAAATTAAAATTATGAAATATAGTGCAGGCTAAATCCAACCAAACAAAATTTGTAACTTCTCTAACATTGAAACAATGAAAAATAAACACCTCCCAATCGATCGAAATCAGCTTTTAGCGGCTGCTACCTTCCAAATCCACTATCCATCAATCATCGTCTAATTGTTCATCATCATCTTCATCGTCGTGTTCATCTGCGTACCTTTGAGCATACCGCATGCAGCATCCGCAGCAGCCATTGACCGGCGGCAGCCGGAGATGGCGAATCCTCTCCTCGCACCTCTCGCGCACCCTGCGGCTCATCACGCTGTCGGTGGCGCAGGCGCCGGCGTCGAGCACCTGGAGGGCGGGGCAGTGGCCCAGGAGCGCGCGCATCACCCGCGTGGTCGCCGGGAAGACGCCGCCGCCCGACAGCTCCAGCCGCTCCAGCAGCGGGAGCCTCCGGATCACGCCGGCGACGAGCTCCTCCTCCTCGCGCACGTAGATCCGCGACGTGACGCGGATGGCCCTCAGGGAGGGCGACCTGCCGGCGAGGTAGGCGAGGAGGCCCATGTCGGCGCGGCCGCGGAAGGACTCGCAGCGGCCCGCGCTGCGGTCGACGGCGGCGCGCGCCATCCCGCGCCACCCCGGCGGGCCCCGTCCGTCTCCTGCTCCCCCGGCCGCGCCCTCATTGTCGTCGTCGGTGAAGAGCTGGATGCGCCGCCACAGCGCGGGCTCGGAGACGGCTACCCGCCGCCACGCCGCGCACACCTGCCCCGCGCCGCGTAGGACGTCGGCGTGAGGGGTCCGGCTGAAGATGGCCAGCAGGACATCGCTGGGCGGCGAAGACCAGTCCCTCCACTCCGGCGAGACCGCCGGAGGCGGAGGAGAACGCTTGCGTCTGCGGTGACGACGTTGACGGCGACGGCGAGAGGACGACGGCGGCGGAATGGTTGGATTGGTTAGGGCCCTTAGGGCTTCGTCTCTCCGCTTCCTTTTTCCCATCTGATAATCTGGTTGCAGGGTATTTTTCTGGATTATGGACTAATTAACTATAGGGGTTTATCTTAAAAGAGCTTTTGTTTAGGGCCCAAACAATGGGCACCCTCTATTAATTAGAAATAAAAATTCAGGTCCATTTATTTATGATTTACGTCCTCCTACGATGTAAACATAAATTGGAGTGATTTTTTTTTTTTGGGTGGGGGGAGGGGGTTGGAATTTGTTTGGTAAATTTTTCTATCTTGCATCGAAAAATAAATTTTCATGTCTCATGTTTAACATCTGGAATCGATGTAAGCCCGGCCCATTGGTTGCCACCATGATACGGATCACTGTGGGCCTGTTTAGGGGAGCTTAAGATTCTAAGAAGCAGCTGGTTGGTAGCTAGCTTTTGAGAATCTGGAAAAGCTGGGTTTTCTAGCTTCTGGCTTCTACTTCATTTTCTTGATTCTACAACTACAGCTTCTCAGAATCCGAACCAAAAGCTGGATTATTTGGGGGAGCTTCTGATTCTGGGAGAAACTGCAGCAGCTGGAAGCTCCCCAAACAGGGCCTATAATTCCCAAGATTAATCCTCCTCATCGGGTGCCAGACTGGGGAGAAAAAAATCTGGCGCCCCACGCCACGCCACGCCACGCCTCCGCGCGTCCCACCACGTGCGCCCGTTGAAACAGCCGCCCGGATAAAACAGAAATGTCCTATTAATGGGGATCCGTTTTATTTTTTTTCCACCAACAATATTTCAATTAGTGTACTCGTGATGTTTCATTATATATGGATCAAAATATTGCAGTGGATTTTTGATATTGTTTAATAATTTCATCTTGATGGACACGTGGTTTGTTGATGTACACAGGGTTTAAGTGTTGCAATGGCTTTAAATTGTTTGTTGCATACGTTGAACCAAATTATTTCATCTAGCGATCTGAGTATCTGACCGTGTTTCACTTTTTCTAATAATTGAAACATTTTTTATATATATATATAGGGTGAAACAACGCCCAATTTTTTGGAAACCGTTGTTTCATACGCTGTAGCAAAATGTTTCATGAGATGATTTGGTTGTGTTTCAGATTTTAAAAAGATTGAAACATTTTCGATTTACTTGGTGAATCAACATCCGATTTTTAACAAAAAAAAATTGGGCGCCCGATTTGTAGGCGTGTCCTATAATTCCCTCTGAAAAAGATTCATGGGTATAAGAAGCATTTTCATTTTTATGTCATCCGAGGGTAGAGGCAGGATTTCACTGAGCTGTGTTTCAAAATTTTCACTGAAATCTTATCTTAACTACTTAAAAATATATGTAATTTTCCGATCGTCACCCATGTGCTTTCGTCCGTCGTGCGAGTGTCCGCTTTGCTCACGATGCCCTCCACCATCTGCACTTCCTTTGGCCATCTCTCCCGGAGAAACCGACTGAATCAGATGCACAAGAGGAAAAGACAACAAAGATGGAAACATGAACACATGATGAAATCTAACCCAAATTTCCTCCCCAAAACACAATCATGAGAACAAGTCGGGTCTAAAAAAGACAACTTTTATGGTAAGACAATTCGAGAAGAAAACAAAGAGAAATCGAGTCTGAGAGAAGAGAAAATCAAATATACACTTGATCTGGCTATGGGGGAAATCATCGTTGTCTTCAGGTAGGGTGGAGGCCAGCAAGCAGTGGTCGCGCTCAATCCATGTCACCGGCGCCCAATCTAGGCTTGATCCATGTCACCGGCCCCAGATCCGTGTCATTAGACGGAAGAGGAGGAGAGCAGGGGCGCCGGCTAGGGAGGAGGAGATGAGAGCCCTAGGCGAACTATCGCCCAGATCCGCGCCAGGTTCATCAAGCTTGCCATCCGGCAAGAGTGGGGGCACCAGCCAGGAGAGTAGGAGAGGACGAACCCCGGCGAGCTCTCGCGCTCTCGCGCTGTCGTCATCGAGCTCATCGTCTGATAAGAGGAGCGGTCGTGGTGGTGGAGGCAGATGGCAAGGGGAGAGGCGAGCGTTGGCGCTGACCCTAGGACACCACAGCCATGGGACCCTCCGCCGACGGTTCGTGCCGTGTGTCTGCTGAGGTATCGATCCGGACACCGCCGCTTGGGAGGGAGGTTACCGGAGAAGGGGACAAGCAGAGACGGGGTCGTCTCGTGGGATGGTCATGGACACTTGGGTGAGTTGTGGATTGAGCTGGAGAGAGGTCAGGAGAGAAAGAGAGATTGAGAAACAAGGAGTTGACAAAGAAACATATATGCAGAGAGGGGGGGGACGAGAGGTAGGGGAAAAGGGAAGGGATGGTGGCCGACAGCTTATGCACACGTGCCTCCTGGTTATTTTATCGTTTTGAATTTTGTCGACGTTTGATGTTGCGATTCCGGTATTTGCATAGTACTAGGATATATGCCAGATTGAGGTAAAAGAGATGGGGACGAGGATTTTTATACAGGTTCGGGCCCCTGAATTGTCAGGTAATAACCCTACTCCTGTTGGCCGAAGCCGGTCATTGCTCTTATTCACTATAATCACACCAGTACAATATTTGGGGTAGCCTATCTAACTGTTGTCGACATAGCGGACTGAAGTATCATCACGTAGTCGACAACAGGGTAGTCTTCCTCCTCGAATCCGTGCCCGGCGAGAACAGAGACAGCGCTAGATCCCTACAGCTGGCCTCTGTAGGTACCGGATAGGGTCAGTCCAGGCATATCTCTAATGTCAATATCCGGCGGCGTGTCTTGGCGTATATTAGCTTGTATGTTGATCTTGTGTCTTGATCTATTGCTTCGTGTCCCCTTTCCTCCTAGGGAGCCTTGTATTTATACTCATAGGTGTCCCTTTATCCAAATAGAACTAGGGAAACCAATATGGATACAATCCGAGTAGTCCCTGTCGTTTCCATGTGGAACTTTATTCATCATTCCTTATGCGGAACTCCTCCTATATCCGAAGGTTGTTTCCGTATAAGACATGGTATGTGGTGGGTCCTGCCGAGATTTAGTCAACTACTATTAGGTATGTGGTATCCATAACCCTGACAAATTTATTGAGAAAAAAACATCGATTCTTAACTTAAATATATGATGAGATAAAAATATCATCAATTCAAAAAAAATAAAGTTTCAAAAAAATGCAAAATAATTAATGACATGCCAATTAAGTTTTACATACTAAAAAAACCATTTTTTTGTTCATCGCACAAAATCTTTGATATTGTCCGATCCGTTGCACGAAAAAATATCAATTCTTTGATATCATCTGATCCGTTGCACGTGCGCACATCGCGTCTCCCACTGCCGCCAGGCCAAACCCTAGTGCTGCCGCCACATCGATTCGTCTCCCAGTGTGTTTTCTTCTCCAATTGATTGCACAAAATTGATTCCCCCACTCCTCCATCATTATTTTCCTCATGATTTTTCCTTTCAGTTCGGCTTTAATTCACTGCGTGGCTGCCCTACGAGCTTCCCGATCGTTTTTATCCAGAGTTTTGAGGGTTTGCTTCGATTTTGGGAAGTGGAAAGAAGAGATTGAGTTGATCAAGAGCCCTCAACCAATTTTGGAAGATCGAGAAAGATTCAGTCGGATTTGATGGCGAGGATAGGCTCCGGCATACAGTCACGGAGGTTGAAGAGGGTGGCTTTGAGAATTGGGCCCTGTGGCTCCACTTGTGGGCTAGGCCGAAGAGAGGTAGTGGATTAGGCTGGGGTTGAAATGGAATAAAAGAATGAGCTTTCGGCCGAAAGAAAAAAATTTTATTAACTTTTTCAATTATAATATATAGTGATCCTAATATTTCAATTTATTAGTCAGACCCTAATATATGTTGTATTACTGAAAAAACGTTCTTTACATGTTGCAACACATGGGCATTTTTTTTCTCGTTCTATCTAAGGTGGTGTTTGAATCTCGTGAAGATGAAGATGAAGATAAATATTAAGTGTTTCACGCAAAACAAGGTAATAATAACGTGTGATTAATTAAGTTTTAATTATTACAAACTTGAAAAATAGATTAATCTTATATTTTAGAGCAACTTTCATATAGAAAGTTTTCGCACGAATCATACTGTTTAGCAGTTTGAAAAGCGTGCCACTTTTATCCAAAAGTTTATCCAGTTTTTGTTGGAGAAAATAACATGGCCTTAAATTTGGTATTTTTCATTGATTTTCTCTGCCGTGTGTGCGTGGAAATAAGTCTAAGCTACCCCACCCAGGACGCTGCATCTAATGTCGTCTAAGACATAATATTGTTACTGCCAAATGTTAAAAATCCTATATTGTCGGGCCAACAACATGATGTTTTGGCGCTATTATTGATATGATACGACGAAAATTGATCCTCCAAAGCAAACGAAGTCATAATATATTTTTCTTCGAGGTCCTTTTCTCTCCCTATTTCTCAGGGATCGTTCTGTAACTTCTCTATGTGTGGAGGTCCTTTCTGTAAGATACCTCATCTTCCAAACTGACGGCGTCATCGCTGTCAAACGGAGACCGTCAATTTCGAACCGGGCGGGATCGAGAAGATTCCAGAACCAGAAGCGCATCCGCCTCAAACACGACAACACCCCCCCCCCCCCCCCCCCTACCCTGTTCATCTTCGAGAGATTCCTCCCAATCCCGAGCAGAATCCCCCGCCCCGGCGAATCCGTGCGGCGCTCGAGGTAATCCAATCCCTCCTCTTCCTCCCCCCCCCCTCCCTCGCCGCGTCGGCTCGCCGGACGGACGGTGGGTTCTCCATGGTGTCGGCGTTCTTTGTGGGCTCTGCCGATTTCCGCGTTCCTGAGGCCGCGTAGAATCTGCATAGGAGTTGTTTGGGTAGATTCTGTGGGCGGAATCCCCCGCGGTGTGTGGAGCGGAGGTGGATTAGCTTGGCTTGGTTCGGTCCCATGCGTGGATATGCTGGGCCGCCTGTTTGGAGCATTTCTTTTTGTGGTGTGGTTACCCAGCTGTATAATAAACATAGCGAGTAGATTTACTTCCTGTATAGTCAATTTAGCCATTCCATTTAGGGATTTCTGACCTCTGTTGCAGATGTCGGTGGCGCTGGTGGTACCTTGATAGAGACTGGAGTGAATGCCTTTTTCTTTGTTCTGTTTCATTCTTTGCTGCATCCTGATGCAAATTAACTCGGCCTGTAAACTGTAAAGGTTGTGTTGAGATGGGATTTAGTGCGCCGCGGCAGTTTGATGATGAATTAGGGCCTAAGCGGGTTCTTTGGTTAGGAGAATGTTAATCCAGGGTGAAGAGCGAAGAAGAACAAGTAGCTCATTAAGCTGTAATTCGTGGTATTCATGAAAAGTTGAAACGAGATGTGTTTTTGTTTGTAATTGATTTCCACAGCTTTTCTGTTAAAAAAGGACATTGAGGTGTGTTTGTTATTCAAGTAGTGGAACCACGTATGGAGTTTTCTGGAATGGGAAAAATCCTAATGGAGCAATACTGTGTGGAGGTCGAGTATTTATCAATACTTGTCACAAAATAGTTTAGTTATTAGCTCTCTTTTATGAAAGGTAGAAGAATGGTTGTGAATAACTGGGAATGCTTGAGGTGGATCTGTTTGTCTGTCGTGTACTTTTGTGCACTTTGGGGCTGACTACAGTTTTCTTTGTAGCTTTGCACAAGATATTAGATGTGATGCCTTTGTCACTCGCTGAAATACTGAATTATTTTCCCTTTGCTGACAGTGAATTTGACTAGCTAGTAGCCACGCATGAAGCCAGATGGTGAAACTCAGCTTCATCCTACAGCTGCTGGACATCCAGATCCTGGTTTGGGCACATCATCTGCGGAATACGTGGCCCCTGTAGGACCAGCTACAGTATGATCTGTTCTCTTGTCTTTAGAAACATGACAGTACAGATAGTGCAACGGCTACCTAGAATCCTTCTCTGCTTGAAGTTCTGATGGTAAAATTTGACTACAATTCGATCATCAAGAAATAAAAGAATACATTATTATATGACTAATTTCTTACCGGTTACTATCGATACCTAGTTCTTTTACCAATCTTCTCTTATACTGCTCAGGTTCAGGCCTAATATTTACATTATTTCTTTTTCAGGCTCCAGTAGCTTATCCATATATTGGTACCTATTATGGAGGCATTTATGGTGCTTATAGTGGACAACCTCTGGTAATTTACATTACCGATATAGTCAGATATCAGATTTACTATAGCAGCTGATTTTTGTTATCTACTTTTTTTAGGTTAACGCTGCTTTAATGGCAATGCCTCCGCATTCTGTGCCCTTGGTGACCGATGCTGTTGTAGAGCCCATATATGTCAATGCAAGGCAGTATCATGGTATATTAAGGCGGCGCCAATCTCGTGCAAAAGCTGAATCAGAAAATAAGGCTAACAAAATCCGCAAGGTATTTCCTAAACATTATACTTGCTTGAGCCATAGCTTTTCAAGCTATTTATCAAACGGGGTGAAACTGCTTTGCCACCTCTTCAAGATTGTTGTTGAAGATTGACCCATGCCATCAAAACAGGCCTTATCAAAATTTCAAGAAATGCATGGGAAAATGAAAATTAATCTGTTCGCTCTAAGTTCAGCATGGTTGTGACAACTTATTGGGTTTTTACAGTTACCCTTTTGTTTGTGAATTGTTTTTTCTTTTCTGATTGATACATCCGTTGATCTCATTAGATGAATATATGTGTTTGGAATTTCATTTCTTGCTTTCCTCCTTTTTCACTGCTGCAGTTATGGATTTGCAATGCCTTAGTCTAGAATCCCACACATCAATCAATTAAGGGGAAAATTCCTCACTTTGGCATCCTTTATTTGATCCTTTATAGTTATTTTGACTGCAAAACTTGGATTGTATCAGATTTTAGCAAGGTTTAAGGGGGCAATATATCTACCCTGTTATTTCCATCTCCTTGAGAATATCTTTCATCTCTATTCAAGTTTCTATCAAAACTGACTGTGCTAACTAATTTAAACAGAACACCATTAAATGATATTGTGAGTCTGTGACAATCTTAATTTAGACGATATGGCTAATCCAATAGCTTTGTCGTAAGTCACTTTTTTCCTATATATTGATAACTACAGACCGATAGAAGCAATTTATAGTTAATTTTTTTAATAAGGTGCTCAAGTAATGTTCTCCTCACTAAACTTAATATAGTTTCACACTTGAACACGTAGAGGACCAAGCAAAAAAAAAAAAGGGTATGCTCCTTGTTCTAAATGCTTTATCATGTTTAATGAGCACTAGTTTCTGTTCATATTGAAACTCAGTTGTGTTCTTTGTTTCTCATTTCTTTGGTACCATTTGGTTTGTTCCTTCTTCAGCCTTACCTACATGAGTCCCGCCATCTGCATGCTTTGAAAAGGGCAAGGGGGTCCGGTGGTCGATTTCTCAACTCTAAGGCCGTGGAGGGGAAGCAAGACACTAAATCTGTAGATAAAAAGGATGGAGCTGTGCCATCTGAGAAGAGAGACAACAAGTTGGCAAATAGCATTATCAAATTGGAGAACTCGAGCCCAACAACACAACCAGGTGCACATGCGGCCGATGTTGTATGATGCAAATTTAGCCAATCCCTCCCTAATCCAACCAAATTGCCAGAATCGACCGAATTGTGTGCTTGCTTTCTGTTCGTGACAGTTTAAGTCTGTACATAGCTGTTAGTTTTGATGATTGGATAAATCCATGATAGTATAGTGAACATGTTGTGGGAGCAGTTCAGTGCTAGGGTTTGTTGCTGAGTGTAGATTATGAACCTTGTGTCACTGTTGTGTTTTGCTTCTGTTAATGAATGGTAGCTTACAATGGGAACTTTTGTGAATTTGAGGTTGAACAATAGTTCCTTGGAAATACCATGAGAATAACTTGTTTACAGAACGGTTTGTTCATTCCCAAATTCGCTGAGGACTTGCTTGGATAAAAATGTGTCACTGTTGTTCGGTGTGATTGCTAACCGTATATGATAAAAATTTCATGCGCTTAAAAGAAGCAAGAAAGCGTCTGGAGCAATTCAGCAATATCTGTGTGCTTAGCTGACCTACGTGAGCATACTTGGTGCACGTTATGAACTTTTTACTCTTCGCCTTGGCAAAATCTACTCCTGAAAGCAATGGCAAATACAGAACAGAAATAGGTAGTGTGTGTGGATTGGGGGCAAGTGTATGGAGATTGTGGCTGACCACATTGGGAAGGGTGGCAGTTGCCTTGGAAGGAGAGAGGCAACACCGGCTAGATGAAGGGTATGGAACTAATGAATGAACCCTACTCGTTAGTGGTAAAGTGTGGTTGGGCTGTCGAATGAGTACGTACGAGGGAGAGGAGAGGTGGGCCTTGATTCAGACTAATAGAGAAGAGGACTTATATGTCCTTTTCTTTTAGCAAATAATCATAAATGTTCTATAGTCTATTGTGCTACGGAAATTTAAGGAAATACTAAGTTATTTAAAGCATTGAGAGATTTTATTAAAAATATATCCAACACAACTTCTTGATAAAATTGTATTCCATGGTTCTATTTTCTTGTAGAATTGTCTTTAACTGTATTTTAAACTTCTTAAGAAAAAGCCTGGCACGAATGCTAGAAACTGCATTTTAGAATGATTTATTAAATCTCAAAAGTTTCAAATAACCATGGCACGAAAGCTGCAAAATGAACCAAATTTTGCTTGACTGGGAGTGTCAGATCAAAGACGATGGATGATTGCTAAAGTTGAAGAACTCAATTTCAACTCAGTGAGCTAGAACTACTCCCCTCCACCCACCACCCTCCCTCCTTCCCTAGGTCCACTCGTGGATGGTGAGTTGAATGTTTGTAGAGAGGCTCAATGTAATTTTTTGCCTATTAAGGAAAAACTCATCATGTCATTTTTTCCACATGGGGGTAGTGAAGTGGTTGCAAATGGCAAGAAAGGAGGCTAATGATGTTGTCTTCCCTAAATAGGGTGTGAAGTCATGCTGCATAACGCAATACATAGGAGAAGAGGAGGGAGGAGACGAGGGGTAATATGTCTGGTTTGAATGCTTTGGGAGTAAGATGTCCTGGTTTGTAGTTGAAAAATAGACTCAATTAAGAGCTCCATAGATAAAATCAGACTCCTCTTATTTTTTTTTATTTATCATATATAATCCTCGCTTTAGCTTCAAATTCCGTGTGTCATAGATGTTGGATTACAAATGCCATAAAACTACTTTATATAGTTTCTTTTCTGTCGATGTTCTAGAAGCTACCGCAGATGTTGTAAGCGAGCCAATGTTGTCATGTGGGCCATACCTTTCTCCACGATAGCATTTACTCTTTTTGCGGGTCCCATGACTCACACCAACAACTAAAGCCTAAAAGGTTCAATTTTGCTTATATCATTCACCTCTTCTTGTTCTTCTCCATCTCTAAGCACTTCTACCTAACGAAACCAAAGAGGAGAAGACTTGTGTTAGTCGGTGCCATGGACGAGTTAGGGATCATCGAGCAAGGCGTCGACTGGAGGACTCGCCTTGGCCAAGACATTCGCGATTGCATGATAAATGATATGTGAGTGCACTCTCTCTCTCTCTCTCTCTCTCTCTCTCACCCAATTCTTACTTTTTTTTGCCATGAGAAATTGATTGTAGAGTTTTGAATCGATGATAATTTATGAATATTGGATACCCTGCTCGATGCTATAGTACTTGTTTAGTGATCTAATTGAATCATGATATGTATCAGTAGTCAGATCTAATTTGACGTTTTCTAGATCCAAGAGTTGTGATAATTCTGTGGCTTGCTATCTAACCGTCATGATAACCTAAAAATTGGCATCAGTTTTGGTATAAAAAGTTGTTGGTGAGGTTCAAACCTTTGTGTATTGATCATACCCATGTTTAGAAAATGATCCCAATTAATGAACTAAGGTTGCATGTCGATAGTTCTTTACCAAGTTACTTGGCCAGTTCTTTCATGACTCTAAGCTTTATGGACTAGTATTTTAGTACTGAAACTTCAGCTGTCTGTCGATTTTTTGTTATATTATTTAACTAGTATTTTACTTCAGCGCCTATTCTTTCCCTGTTCCCACCATGAGGAGGAGGAAGAGGGAGAGACCTGGAGAAAGGATAGGTGATTGTTTATATGTATGGGTATATGTAATTGCTTTTAATGCAGGTGATAAAACTCACAAGAAAGATGATCCCATATGCATGTTCCCACATCATTTTCTCTTTTTCTTTTTGCATTATATATAGTTTCTCCTTATTATTGGTTATGAATGCTCTCTTGTAGACTCTTAGCATGTATAACGAATTGCTAAAATCTTGCTCACTTCTGGTTGGACAAATTATATTTCATTATTTATGAGAATGTATTTACAATTTTGAACATGTTACTTTGCCACATGCATTGCCCAAATAGTGAACAGTTTGCATATGTATTTCTTGTACGAAACAACCCCTAAATCCTCAGTTGCCTGTTTCTTTTATTGCTTGTTATATTAGAACCACATTTTTGAACTATTTAGGTTGGAAGTACCATATTGAAACAATAAATCTCTCATGTTACCATTCAACATTCTGTCTGCAGATTGTTCAGCCTGCAAACGAAATTGCAAAGTACTACTACAGCATTGATTGATCTCCAGAAGGTTGCTGTCAGAATAGAGGAGAGGATCCATACGATAGCTAGTGACTATGTATGATAGTTTCTTCTTACTAGATTTTTTTTGTAATATAATTTCCTTATATATTAATTATACAATACTTTATTTATCTTTGATGTGCGCATGATAGAGTATTAATCTTAATATAGCAACACTTCTGCTGATCTGCTAGTTATTGCAATGTCTCATAGCTTTTTGAGTAAGTACAACTTCTTGCTAGAAATCCTGAACTAGTTAACTAGAGCTATAACAATTGTGTGAAACCATGGGTACGATTGTCTTGCTTCATATTATGTAACATAATACAATATAATGTATTGGTTGCAAGATGCTCTACACCAATTTTATCGATCTAATTAAAAATGTTTATTACTCCTTCATTTGGTATCGTGCACAAGACACTAGGACTGAGGCTGTATTCAATTAAAGTTTTTCATTTTACATAGTTCCAAATATTTATGTCCCCTTTTCAATTTATTGGCTTCAAGATGTAAATCTCTAGATTAATTCTAGAATATATTGATTTTATCGTGTGCACTGATTTTATTGCCATGCAATTACTTGTTTTGGTGGTGTTCATATACTCCCTCCGTTTCACAATGTAAGCCATTCTAGTATTTTCCACATTCATATTAATGTTAATGAATCTAGATATATATATATATTTGTCTAGATTCATTAACATTAATATGAATGTGGGAAATGTTATAATGACTTACATTATGAAACGGAGGAAGTACCATTTAATAATATATGCACTTATTCTTGACTTGCTAGATTGTTGACATGTTCCTTTTGCTATATATCTTTGTATAATCTTTTTGAAACTCATATGGTTATGGTTCATCAATAGGATGTTCAGTTTTAAACGGAAGTTCTCATAATTTTTTTGTCTTACACTTAGGGTGATTATCTACGGAGGATTTGTCTGACAAGAGGTGATTTGGACTCATATGATGTATTTTTGAATGATTGTCAACGTCAGCAAGCTTCAATCCGTTCATCCATCTTGCTCCATCAGGAGAATAAGCAAGGTGATCAAATTGTCCAGGCAAAAAGAAATATTAAGGGGACATCATCTAGCAGTATGTTCTTGAGAATTTGAACACCAGTGTACTCAGCAGATATATTGTTTTGATCTGTTTTTATGGTGCCTGTATGACAAAAGAATTGTTTGCTTAGTAAATATTCGAGAAAAGTGGTTTTTTTTTTACCCGAGTCTACACATGAATCTAATGTTCTGCACTAGTTTATACATGACAATACATCATACATGCAAAGACAATTTTCAACGTCTACAACCTGATCCCGTTTGATTAAACAAGCATTGTAATGTTTTTCTTCTTTAGACATTGGAAATTTGGGTGCAAAACGATGAATATTAGTTATTCTTATGCAACGGATGATTCAAGTGTGTACATTGCCTCCTAATTATGTGCCCCCTTTTTTTTTTCAAAAGATAAATTGGAGCTAGCCCACCGTACTGACTTATATCATCTATGTAAAATGAATTACAGATGGCAATCTCTCTGTGAAACTAGAGTTAAGCAAAGCATAAAAACTACAAATTTGTTGTAAGTTGTTTAGGTGGTTCTCCAAGATCAAGTATCAACACTAAGGAGCATGTGTTAGAGTCAATGCCAGTAATTGTTCTCCACTAAAATAATGTAACACAATATCCACTTTTATATTGCAGGTGTGCTATCTAATCAAGTAGCCCTAAATGACCACAAGGAGCACTCACACCCCTACGAGAAGGATATGATCAGCAAACTCCCTAACGATTTGGTCCAACATATTATGTCATTCTTGTCAATGCGAGAGGCTGTGCGCACCAGTGTTTTGTCCCATTGGTGGGTCAACCAGTGGACCTTCTTGAAGTCCATTCAGCTTAATATATATTGGTTTCATATGGACAGAGAAAAATTCAGTAGTTTCCTTGACAAACTATTGCTAAGCCGTGTCCAAGCTGATGCTCCCATGGACACATTCGAGCTAAAATCTTTTGCAATTGACCGCGCCAATTATTGGATTAATCATGCAATCAAGCACAATGCTAAAGTGCTTAAATTTGCTGAATATGGAAAATGGGAACCTTTCTACTTGGATCCAAATCTTGTGGAGTTAAGTTCTCGGTATCTAGAAACTTTGGAGCTGACTAATGTTGCTCTAGATGCGACGATATTCAATCAGTTGGCCAATGCATGCCCAGCATTGCAAAATATGCTGCTGACAGACTGCTTACTGGAGGTAGAAGAAATTTCATCAAGCTCATTGAAGAATCTGGATATAATTGACTGCTATATTCTCAAGGACCTGAGCATTTGTACTCCTAGTTTGGTTTCATTGTGCATCAAGAATGAAAGAACAGACAATTCTTCGTTCAGAAACTCTTACCTAATATTCGCAACGGCCATTATCATTGATGCTTCAAATGTCAGTAGCATGGAGTTGTTAGCTATGGATAGACAGGTACTGTACTGCTTGCCCTGTAGCACTGATCCTTTCTCCCAAACACTCTGTACATTACTATTTGTTTCATAGTTTTACTATTTGTTTAGTATATGCATTTGTACATTACTATCATACATTTTCATGTGAATATATTTATGCAAATGAATTTTCTTTCATAACAAGGACACAACATAAAACATTCATTTTGCACGGTATGTATATACCCGATTTCAAATCGACACATACTTCTCTGACCACCTTTTTTACCACAATTTTTTTGGATTTCATAGCATTAACAGTATTTAAGACTTAAGACATGTTTTTTTCCTGTGTACATATGAAGTTCACATTCGTGGAGAAAGACGGGGGCGAGCCAATGTTCAAGAATCTCAGAAACTTGAGCCTAGGTCTATGGTGCATTACCAATATGTTTTCGCCTCTACGTCGATTCGTCCGGCATTCGCCTATGCTGAGGATGGTGACTCTGAGGATCAGTCCGGTCAGTGCCATCCATTGCATTGCATCATCCCCATGCTTCCTGTGTCCAGCTTCTTTTTTTTTTTTTTGGTTACCATCATTGTTGAAAGCCTAGAGCTCTAATGATGCTGCAAACCTTTCAACTTCAGCTGGATTGGAAGTCCCATCTCACGAAGGAACATCAGGAGATGCTGATCAGCATTCGTGATCGTCGTGGCCTGATTCTTTATATCGATTGGTATTGAAGGCTGAGGGCTTCTGAGATGCTCCAATGGTGAATAAAATTGCTGCCAAATGTTGCAGCTGTGTCAGCTGGTTGCTGAAACATTGAGACCAATTTAAGTTTCTTTCGTTTTAATCGTAGTGGATCAGACTTGTTGCAGTAATAATTACCTGTTACTTGACTGCATGTGTCAGCCTGGAGTCTGGATGTTGTCTTTGATGTGGAGCCGTTGTTACTTATACTGTTTCATTATATGGATGAACCGATGAGTCTTTAAGAACCTCATATCGTAATTCACCTGTTAGAATTCCTGCTTGCTTAGTATTCAGGTAATGTCATAAATCTGCTCAGTTTCTAGCAAGCAGGTAATGTCATAAATCTGCTCAGTTTCTAGCTTTGCGGCATCAAACATTTTTTTTCAAACACAGTGATCATTTTTCACATTCTGGAACTTTTACTTCTGGTAATTATTTGTTAGTTATGGCCCATTGACAGCCGACATTGTCAACTTGGCGCGGATACTGGTGACTTTTTGTGTTCTTGTTTTGATATGTACTGATGTTTTAGAATGTATTGTGTTTTGATTTTATCCTATAAGTTAAACTTCATCGATCAAGTTTGATCAAGGTTATAGGAGAACATATTTTTAACACCAAATAAATATATTATAAAAATATATTCAATGGTGGATTTAATAAAATTAATTTGGTGTTTTAAACGTTTTATATTTTTCTATAAATTTGAAGTAATTTGACTTGGGATAAAACCAACACCTTACACTTTGGGTTGGAACTTGGAAGGGATCAAGGGAGTAGCGATTAGAGTCGTTGATTCCTCTGAACTAATATTTTCACTATTCCAAAGAGATTAAAAGCCTAATCATGGTCTATCCAAACAAGCATTAACGGGTTCCTATCGGGAACATATTTTGGAAAATATTTTACAAAGGTAGGACCTATGCTGAGTAGTGAGGAGTTTGCACTCCATACAAAACAAAGTGTTTTTTATATATAAATAGATGAAAGACACACACGCACTCACGCACACTACTACACTCAAAACACATCCATAGAACCTTCCTCCTCATTCCAAGCTATTTATTAGATTTATTGTACATAATATTTAGTATTCATCCCTATAAATAACACTATCATCCATCAACCTTTTAACTGCATTCCTTCCATAAAGAAAAGACCCCAGCATGACTTACCCCCTCCGTCCTAGCCAAAAATGCCTGTGTCTTGAAATTAATCCCCAATAATAGAATGAGAAGTTTCATTATATGCCACCTTTGCCGCTGAGGATACTAATTCTTTTGTTCTGTACCACTCTGTCAATTTGAGCATGCTATCCGCCAACGTCTTTCTGCTTTCTCTGTCATGTTGCTGGGCACCACCACCGTCGTTGCCACTCAGTACTGCCAAAATCGACGGCGTCAACCTCCCCCTCTCATCACCCTCCTTTCTCCGATGTCCCCTCCAATTTTGCATTCTCTTCCCCTTGCTGCAACCTACTCCTTGACCCCCCAAATGGAGCCCAAGCCGGAGCTCCAATGACCAAAATCCACCTCGCAGCTCCACCGGGTATAGCTCCTCGTGAAAAACCCACCCTGCAGTGAATCAGCGACACTACTAGCCATCACTATTAGCAGCCACTATAACGATATTCACCCGCAAGCTCCACAACCTCCACCTCTTTCACCGACAAGCTGACCAGCAAGTTCCGCGGATTTTGTCGTGCTGACTTCCTCCGCCTCGACAAGGCCGTATCAACCAGCTACCGCACTCCACGGGTGCCCTTCGATGGGATGGCGATAGGAGGTAGCGATTGGGAGAGGAAAGGGGACGAGGGTGTTTGGAAAGGGGTGGTGAGGAAGAAGAGGGTGGTGAGAGGGGGGCTCGATGATGCAGCTAGCAACAACGGGGGCAATAGATGGACATTGATGGACTAGCGTGCTTGGATTGATGGAGTGACTCGGAACGAAAGAATTCGCATCCTCGGCGATAAATGGTAAAAGACATGCGAATTGAGTGGCAAATTTCGAAAGATTTGCAAGTTAAGTGGAATGAAATTTCTCCTCAAGTAGAACTCGAAGCCTCTCGTTTGCTACTTTTTGTCATTCAAATTTTTGTCAAATTTGGATGAAAGCTTTACAGATAGGATTGAGTAAGATGTTTCCCTTTTTTCTTCGGTATCTATAATTTCTGATGAAGTAAAGGCCGTATCTATCTATCTATTATATCTTTAAAGTAATAAAAAAGAAGCCTACACGTTCACTCTCACGGCCTAGAAATTACCACGTTAATTTGAGGAAAATCAGGAAATAGAAAAAAAATCAAACGGACAAGGACGGTTAAAACGTGTGCCTGGTCATGACATGGAAACGGACAAGGAGTCAGGCAGTCAGCATAGAAAACCTGAAGTCCGAAGGGAAAAATACGTACGGTTGCATGGAAGGAATCCATATACAATACAAAATACTATAGCTATTTAGTATGCTATATATATTGGCTTATTGCTTATATGAACAAATCGTAATTACACCAGCACTTCAAAGGAGAATGCATGTGTAAAACCTTCTCGCTGAAATCTTATAGCAAAGTATATATAGCACCTCCTTGCCAGTATTCTTAATTAGAAAATATATTCAGAATATTTTTCTTCGTCCAAGAAATTACAAAAGTAGTATCGGTGCGGCAAAGAATAGATCAGTAAGATCCACATATGCATGTGCATGTCCATCCTTTTTTTATGTAGGCGAAGCTCAATGAAGATCACCAATATTGAATTTATTAACTTATTAAAGTAATAAAAAAGAGCCTTCGCGTTCGCTCTCACACCCTAGAAATCTCATATTAATCGTCAAAAAATAAAAAAAAATAAGAATCTATATAAAAATAAAATTTAAAAATAGTTGAAATTTGGAATTAAAAAATAAAATCTATTGGCATAGAAGACAAGAGTCCATATTGATATACAATTAAGAACTAATTGAAATTCATAATAAAACAAAAGAAAATTAAAAGTAGAGGTTAGAGCCTATATATAAACAAAATTTACAAATAGCGTAAATTAGAAATTAAAAAGTAAGGAATATTAAAGTAGGAGTCTAGAGTCCATCCAACAGAACTGGCGTAGAAGACAAGAGTCCATATTGATATACAATTAAGAACTAATTGAAATTCAAAATAAATCAAAAGAAAATTAAAAGTAGAGGTTAGAGCCTATATATAAACAAAATTTACAAATAGCGTAAATTAGAAATTAAAAAGTAAGGAATATTAAAGTAGGAGTCTATAGAGTCCATCCAAGAGTACAATTTAGAAATAACTAAAATTCATAATTTTAAAATAAAAAAAATATTAAAATAAGAGATCAGAGTCTACATATATAGGAATAAAATTTATAGATAACGGAAATTCAAAATTACATAATAAATAATATTAGAAGAAAAGTCTACGGTCATATAAGAATACAATTTGAAAATAACTAAAATTTATAATTTAAAAATAATTAATAACTATCCCGTATGTACGATATAATATGAATATTATATATTGGTTAGTTTAGTCAAGTTAGTACATAATTTATATATATATATATATAGCAAAATGTGAGGATGCTAGCCGCGCAATCTACGCGGGCCATCATGCTAGTTATTCTTTATTATCTTAATAGAAAAAAAGCTGCAACCCGTCCTGGTGCTTCGAAGCAGGCCCGCCCTCGATTCGCCAAAAAAGCAAGTCCCCAATCTCTCCGTGAGTTCTCTTCTCCCACCTCGATCGCCTGCTCCGGTGAGAATTCTCGCGATAGAATTCTTTCTTCTTGGTTGATTTCCTCCTTGCGCGCGTGATGCTCTCCTCGTAGCTAGCAGAAGCGCGCTTTGGTGGTTGATGCGGTGGATCGCTGTTTCCATTGCAGGCAACCTGTTCGACGGAATGCAGCAGGGAGCGGCGGGGCAGGCTGGGCCGTCGGGTGGCGGTGGAGGCGGTGGCGGTGGCGCGGACCGCCTCAGCGCGCTCCCCGACGCGGTGCTCTTCCGGATCGTGTCGCACCTGGGGGCGCGGCAGGCGGTGCGCACGAGCGTGCTCTCCAAGCGGTGGCGCCACGTGTGGGCGTCCGCGCCGCGCGTCGACGTCCGCCACCCCTGCGCCTGCGACGAGCGCGCCGACCAGGAGAGGTTCCACGGCTTCGTCACCACCATGCTCCTCAGGCGCCGCCCGTTCGCCCCCATCAAGGCGCTCCGGCTGTGCTGGAGCCACGACGGCGACGCCAACAACTGGATCGCTCATGCTGTCAGGCGTGGGGCCGAAGAAATCGATTTCTCCGCGAGGCATCACCTAGATGATCCGAAACCGGAGCTAGAGTACACGAGCTTCATTTCTCACAAGATCAAGATCTTGAAGCTGACGCGTGTCCGGATGGGCATCAAGTTTATCACGCAGATCTGCTATAGGTGCACTTTTTTGGAAGAATTAGAGCTCAAGAATGTTAACCCACTTGAAGGGCAGATTCAATCGACCTCGCTGAAGCGCTTGTCTATCATCAACTGCTTTATCTCTGATGGATTTTTGGTTGATGCTCCGAACCTTATCTCGCTCTGCTTCTTCAGACCTCTCAGCGGTAAGAGCACGGAGGGAGCCAATCACTCGTCTGATAATAGGAGTTGGCCATTCTCAGCGTCAGTGTGGGAGTTTGATGACGATGGATCTGATCATGATGATGATTTCTTTGCAATTGCTAGTGGTGGTGAACACTTTGATGATAAGAGAGACAATGAATCTGATCAAGACAATGGTTCTAGTGATGAAGACTCAGATGATAAGAGAGACCATGAATCTGATCATGATGATGATGTTCCCTCTTCCCCATATTCTGATTCTAAGGACTCCTGTGATGGCAATGACAGTGAATGCGAGTCTTATGAGTCCGGTGATAAGGAGGGTGATGATCTTGAAGATTGCTACAGCAATGATATGTTGGAAAACTTGATCAAGGTAGCTAAGGGCTTGACAGCTTATCATGGAGAGGTAAGTTTAATCGCCTTGTTGATACTATTTCGTTATTTTATTTGTATGCTTTTTGTCCTGAAGTACTGCACGCATTGCTTTTTCTCAATTCTTTGCAAGAAGATTTCCATTGTATGGGAAACGAACTAATTGTCAATGTAATAACAGAACTGTCTTCATAAACTAAATGTGTAGAAGGAAGTTTTGTCAGTTCTGCTGGTGATGAGATTCACAAATTAGTATAGCTATCTCAGTTAATAGTGCTAGTATTGCTGATGTTAGAGTACTGCCACTCAAACAAATGAAAATACTACTGTTGTAGCTTGGTGATGGCAACATCAAGAAGTTCCTTACTAATTGATCAGCCAAATGAATGGCAACATTAGGTACTACTGCAAGTTCTTATGTCCGTACCTGATCTACTAGTGTGCAAGTATTCAATCACTTCTCTCTATGGTGTTGAACTTTGATTATATCTTATAGTTGACTTCTTGTTGTGCCTTAATTAGAACTCTCAATTAGCATCTTTTTTTTATTTGTCGAATTCTCCATTTGCCTTGGCCAGAAGAAATTATTTATTTTGTCATATAAGACCAAGCTAGCACATTAGTTTCTCTTTTTTAGATAATGGAAGTACAACTCAGCACATAGTTACTACAGCATTATAATACCAATATCTCACAAATATTTCACAATTGACTTGAGAGAACCTTGGGTTCTTCTGAGCCTGTTTGGTTGGCTACCTGAGTAACATGCCTGATAAAAATACGCGCCTGTGTGGGAGGAAAAAATATGATGATGTTGCCTGGTCAGGCATATATGAGTTTTGGTGTTTGGTTGGAGCCTGAGCCTGAGCAAAATAGATCCCATAATGCTACACTAAATAAACTCTGAAAAGCTCCGACTCTGGCAGGAAATAGCATATACTACTTGCTAATCATGTCATGAGCCTCTCCCTGGACGTCAGGCCTCCTTTTTGGGTCGCCTGATCCAGGCTAATGAAGGTGCTTGCTCACTCAGGTCAGGGAGGAGTTAAAGTAGTCAGGGTAGCAACCAAACAACCAATATTTTTTCTCCGGCATGTCTCAGGCCAGGCAGGTTCACCTGAGGGCAGTAACTTTCTAGGAGAACAATTAGGTTTCCATTCTAGAACATTTGTTGGTAGTGCGACATGTGTACTAACTGATTGCTAAAAGTGCCAGTAACTTTCTAGGCATAGGTTGGTATTCCCCTGATGATTGCAAACCTGTGATTTTTTTCCTCTAATCTGGTCTTCATGTACCACTTCTGATTTTATGGCACATATTGTAGATTCGTAGTAGTGCTCTGGTAGGAGAAATGTTTTGGGCCACTGAATCACTTGATATGTATGGAAATGTGCAGGTGCTTCTGAGGAGGCAATTGGAAAATTTCCCCATGTTCAATAACCTGAAAACTCTGTCCCTTGGTGAATGGTGTATGGTTCCTGACTTCAGTGCTTTGTCAACCATACTTAAGAAATCACCTAAGGTAGAAAGGCTTTATCTTCACCTTGACATGGTACGTGTACTCATATGCTTGTTAAATGTTTGCTTAGAGTGTTTAAGCATGTTATTAATCCCTTAAACCATTGTTTTACAAAAGATCCACAGAGGAAGAGGGGACATCGATCCAAGTGGAGGATCATTTGCTTGCAACAACCTGAAGAAGGTTAAGATCACATGTTGTAAAGATGATGAAATGGTCCATATGCTGAAACAATTCCTCCAACGTAACGGCATATCACTTGAGAAGATTGTTCATCACACTTCTAGCACTCATAATGGCAAAGAAGACGGAGGCGGGGACTCCAGTGCGAAACGAAAGGCGCAAGGCGAAGTTGCGAGGCTAGCAGTGAAACAGAGGAGGGCGCGAAACAGTAGAAGCCCGGAGTGAGGGAAGCATGCTTAAAATGTTGAGGAATCCAGTGCTGAGTTTACATTGCAGTTAACAGTAGAATTCTTCACAGTATGTGTATATGCATCAAATCTAGTACAGGTACTTTGGGGACATGAAAATTTATGCATCCGTTGGTGTTGCATGAAAATAGATGGTTGGCCAATGTTCAGTGACTTGGAATCCTGTGAATTGCTATATCATGTTTGACGTATATTGAGTAGTTTTGGCAGTGGCTACATTTGGATTTGTGATTCCACGGTCTGATTGTCTGGCCTTAATCTCGTCATGTGTCGATGTTTGCAACTATGTTCATACTCCCCTAAAAAAAGAGAGAAAATATGCCCTTACTCTATCCAAATTACCGTGTCTCTTCAAGCATGTCTGTGGGAACATAATAGCATAGCTGGTGTTTGAGTGATCGTGTAATTCGCACGTAATTATCGAAAAAAGGAGTGCGCACAGTACTTATTTCTATCCATGACAGTATTCGAAAGTAAGAGCCCCATTTATTATCCTAATAAACCAAAACCATCAAAATTTGAATTTTCAAACTTAATTTTAGAGTTGATTTTAAGATATTTTCAATGTAGTTTCTTTTTAAGAATTGGCTTTTAAGTCACTAAAACACATATATACAAGTTTTATCTACAAATTATTTTTATTCACTAATAAACCGTTTTAGCTTAATAGGAAATATGGTCAACCAATGAGGACCTAACCATTGTTGGAATTGTATTGGCCGATGGCTTGATACATACCATTTCTAACTGAAAAAAAATCCATTTTACTCCTACGAACTATTTCCTCATCGCACGAAACCCCCTAAATTATTTTTCAGCTTATTTTACACCCTCAACTATTAAAAACGGTTCACTGAATTTACTTTAGTTCATAAATGGTATTTATCTTTTCTTCTCTCTATATATAAGTTGTATTTCACACTAAAATACAAATATATACTCTCTTACTGCTATTACTATTATATTTGTGTAATGAATAATCGAAATTAGTTGCCACAAAAAATTTACCCCTGTAAAATCCAAACCAATTTTTTTTTTCAGACTATAAACATGTTTAAAGGTAAATACTGTAGTAGTAGTACAAAAAATGAAATCGGAAATTTCCAGAATCGACATTCTTTTTTTTCCACTGGAGGAAAATTAAACAAACAAATTCGTATCCCCTATATATATTGGGCATTTTTGGTAGTTCCTTCCCCCTCGTCTCTCGAAGCGCGAAGCCGTTCTATCGGAACTCGAAAGCAGCGAGACCTCTTGGCGCGGCCCATCGATTTCGCCAAGAAATCCCCCAATCTCTCCGTGAGTTCTTCTCCTCCTCCCCTCGATCGCGTGCTCCGATGTGTTTCTTGCGATTCTCGGTGGTTTTCCGCTCGTCGTAGCTGAGCAGAAACGTTCGTTGTGGGTTCTTTTGATTCGGTGAGTCGACGTGTCCATTGCAGGCAACCTGTTCGACGGAATGCATCAGGGAGCGGCGCGGCAGGCTGGGCCGTCCGGCGGTGGCGGTGGCGGTGGCGCGGACCGCCTGAGCGCGCTCCCGGACGCGGCTCTCTTCCGGATCGTGTCGCACCTGACGGCGCGGCAGGCGGTGCGCACGAGCGTGCTCTCCAAGCGGTGGCGCCACGTGTGGGCTTCCGCGCCGCGCGTCGACATCCGCCACCCCTGCGCCTGCGACGAGCGCGCCGACCAGGAGAGATTCGGCGACTTCGTCACCACCATGCTCCTCAACCGCCGCCCATTTGCGCCCATCAAGGCGCTCCGGCTGTGGTGGAGCCACGACGGCGACGCCGAGACGTGGATCGCTCATGCTGTCAGGCGTGGGGCCGAAGAAATCGATTTCTCCGCGAGGCATCACCAAGATGATCCGAAGCCGGAGCTAGAGTACACAAGCTTCATTTCTCCCAAGATCAAGATCTTGAAGCTGACGACTTTCGGGATGGACATCAAGGCCATCACGCATATCTGTTCTAGGTGCACTTCTCTGGAAGAGTTAGAGCTCAAGGATTTTCGACGACTTGATGGACAGATTCGATCGGCCTCGCTGAAGCGGTTGTCTATCATCAACTGCTTTATCTCTGTTGCCTTTCTGGTTGATGCTCCGAACCTTATCTCGCTCTGCTTCATCAGACCTCTCAGCTTTGAGAGAACCAAGGAATCCATTTGCTCGTCTGATAATCGTAGGTGGCCAGCCCCAGTATGGAAGGATGACAACGATGGATTTGATCATGATGATATCTTTGCAATTGCTAGTGGCGAACACTTTGATGATAAGAGAGAGAATGAATCTGATCAAGACTATGGTTTTGGTGATGGCTCTGATGATTACATAGCCAGTGAATCTGATCATGATGATGATGGTCCCCCTTCCCCATATTCTGTTTCCTACGATGGTGACAATGAATGCGAGTCCCAGTGAATCTGATCATGATGATGATGGTCCCCCTTCCCCATATTCTGTTTCCTACGATGGTGACAATGAATGCGAGTCTTATGAGCCCCGTGATAAGGAGGAGTCTGATCGTACAGTGGCCTATGGTGAGATTGCAGATGAGTACTCCAGTAATGGTGATCCCAGTGATGAATATCGGGGAAATTATGTGAGCCATGATTCTGCGAATTACGGTAGAGCTAATAAGTTTGGAAATTTGAAATTCCCAGTGAAGTCAATTGTGGATGCGTCAGCTCATGAAGGAGAGGTAATATTTAATCACCTTGCTGATACTATCGTGTTCTCAATTTTGTATGCTTTTTCTGTGCAGTGTGCCCGTTGCTTTTTCTAAACTTCTTTGCAAAAAAATTTGCAGTATGGAAGAGGAACTAGTTACCGGTGTAATTACAGAATGTCTTCATAAACTTAATGTGTAGAAGAATGTTTTGTCAGTTCTGTTGATGACATTCTCAAATCAGTATGGCTAGCTCAGTTACAAAGAGTACTAGTATTGCTGAAGTTACAGTATTGCCACTCAAAGAAATGAAAATGCTACCGTTGTAGCTTGCTGATGACAATATTAAGAAGTTCCTCACTAATTGAGCAGCCAAATGAATTGGTGTCACTCAGATGACATTGTATATCTGTTAGGTACTACCGCAAGTTCTCATGTTCCTACCTGATCTACTAGTGTGCAAGTATTATATCACCTTCTCTTTATGGTGTTGAACTTTGAATATTATCTTATGGTTGACTTGTTACTGTGCCTTAACTAGAACTCTCAATTAGCATTTTTTTTTTTACTTTTACCTGTCGGTTTTTCTGTTTGCCTTGGCGAGAAGAAGTTTCTTTTATCATTTAAGGCCATGCTAGCACATTAGTTACTCGTTTCTAGATAATGGAAGTACGTACAACTCAGCACTTCAGCGTTAGACTACCAATATCTCACAAATATTTCACATTGACTTGAGAGAAATCTTGGATTCATCTCATACCAGGAGAAATTTAGGTTGCCGTTCTAGAACATTTGTTGCTAGTGCAAAATGTTTACTAACTGATTGCTAAAAGTGGCAGTAACTTTCAATGTATAGGTTGGTATTCCCGTGATGATTGCAAACCTGTGATTTCTTTTTACCTGCTCATCTACCACATCTGATTTTATCAATGCACATATCGTTGTGCTCTGGTAGGAGAAATGTTTTGGGTCACTGAATTATTTGATATCTATGGAAATGTGCACTTGTGCAGCTGCTTCTGAGGAGGCTATTGGAAAATTTCCCCATGTTCAATAACCTGGATACTCTGTCCCTTGGTGAATGGTGTATGGTTCCTGACTTCAGTGCTTTGTCAACCATACTTACGAAATCACCTAATGCAAAAAGGCTTTATCTTCACCTCGACGTGGTACGTGTACTCGTATGCTTGTTACATGTTTGCTTAAAGTGTTTAAGCATGTTATTAATCCCTTGAACCATCGTTTTACAAAAGATTCACAGAAGAAGAAGGAGCATCGATCCCAGTGGAGGATCATTTTCTTGCAACAACCTGGAGAAGGTTAAGATCACATGTTGTAAAGATGATGTAATGGTCCATATGCTGGCTCAATTCCTCCAAGATAACGGTGTATCGCCTGAGAAGATTTTTGTTCGTCGCACTTCCAGCCCACATAATGGCAAGGAAGGCAGAGGCAGTAACTCCAGTGCGAAACGGAAGGCGCAAGGCGAAGTTGCGAGGCTAGCAGTGAAACAGAGGAGGGCGCGAAACAGTAGAAGCCCGGAGTGAGGGGAACATGTTTAAAATGCTGAGGAATCCAGTGCTGAGTTTACATTGCAGTTGGCAGTAGAATTCTTCACTGGATGTGTATATGCATCAATTCTAGTACAGGTAACTTTGGTTACATGCAGAATTAGGCATCCGTTGGTGTTGCATGAAAATAGATGATTGGTCAATGTTCAGTGACTTGAAATCCTGTGAATTGCTATGCCATGTTTGATGTATTGAGTAATTGGCAGTGGCTACATTTGTCTTTGTGATTTCTCTGATCATCTGTCCTAATTAGTTTTGTCATGTTTGCAACTATGTGTATACTCCCCATAAAAGAAGAAATATGTTCGTACTGTAGCCACATTATGCTCCCCTAAAAAAGAGAAAATATGTTCGTACTCTAGCCAGTAGCCACATTAGCATGTCGTCTGCTCTAGTACAGTGCAGGATAGAAATAAAAACATCTATTTTACTCCCCCGAATTATTTTACTTGATCACTTAACCCCTAAACTATTTTCTTTCTCGTTTTAACTCTAAACTGTTGAAATGGTTCACTTTACCATGGTAGAATCACTTAGTGCTCCCACTACTTCTACATTCTTTATTCTTGCTATACTATTATATTTTTGTAATCAGTAATCGAAACTACTCCCTCCGTCCCCAAAAAAAAATCAATTTCTGGATTTTGATGTCCGTTTGACGGTCCGTCTTATTTAAAATTTTTTTAAAAAGATAAGTCATGTATAAAGTATTATTCATGTTTTATCATCTAACAATAATGAAAATACTAATCATAAAAAAATTTCGTATAAGATGGACAGTCAAACGTTGGACACGAAAATCTAAGAATTGAGTCTTTTTAGAACGGTGGGAGTACTACCTGTAAAATCCAAACCAAAAATTCTGAGACTATAGTCTATATACATGTTTAAAGTCAAATACTACCCCAAAAAAAATGACATGTGAAGTTTCCAACATTTCTTTTTCACCGGAGGAAATTTGAACAAAATAATATCCCCCATATATAGTGAGGAACTGAGGACTAGTATATATATTGGGCATTTCTGGTAATTCCTCCCCCGTCGTCTCTCGAAGCGCGAAGCCGTTCTATCGATTCGAAACTCGAAAGCAGCGAGAGCTCTTGGCGCGGCCCATCGATTTCGCCAAGAAATCCCCAATCTCTCCGTGAGTTCTTCTCCTCCTCCTCCCCTCAATCACCTGCTCCGATGTGTTTCTTGCGATCGAATTCCTTTTCTCTGTTGCGGAGCCGCGGTTCTTGGTTGATTTTCTCTTTGAGCGCGTCACGATGTGTTCATAAGTT
Source organism: Oryza meridionalis (assembly GCA_000338895.3). NCBI lineage: Eukaryota > Viridiplantae > Streptophyta > Magnoliopsida > Poales > Poaceae > Oryza > Oryza meridionalis. Next base: position 5,571,464 of record CM002531.2, read on the forward strand.
CATTGCAGGCGAACTGTTCGACGGAATGCACCAGGGAGCGGCGGGGCCGAGGCCGTCCGGCGGTGGCGGCGACCGTCTCAGCGCCCTCCCGGACGCGGTGCTGCTCCGGATCGTGTCGCACCTGAAGGCGCGGGAGGCGGTGCGCACGAGCGGGATCTCCAGGAGGTGGCGCCACGTGTGGGCTTCCGCGCCGCGCGTCGACGTCCGCTACCCCTGCGCCTGCGACGGCCGCGCCGTCGACCAGAAGAGGTTCCGCGACTTCGTCACCATCCTGCTCCTCAGGCGCCGCCCGCTCGCCCCCTTCAAGGCGCTCCGGCTGAGCTGGAGCCACGACGAGGACGACGTGAACGCGTGGATCGCTCACGCCGTCAGGCGCGGGGCCGAAGAAATCGATCTCTCCGCGAGGCGTCACCAAGGCTACCCGGTGCCGGATTACAAACACTTCATTTCTCCCAAGATCAAGATCTTGAAGCTGACGCATCTCAGGACGACGAGGTTCACGGCCGACAACACCCTCGACCTGGTCTGCTCTGGCTGCACTTCTTTGGAAGAACTGGAGCTCAAGGATATCAAATCACTCTGGGGGGGAATTCAATCAGACTCGCTGAAGCGCTTGTCGATCATCAACTGCCATGTGACATCCGATGGCTTCCTGGTTGAAGCTCCCAATCTTATCTCGCTCTGCTGCATCAGACCTGTCCGAGCTGTTCCTTGGTTTAGCCACATGGTGTCACTGGTGGAAGCCACTGTCGTGCTTGATGACTCTCGCTTGAGTGATGACTATCAGCAGCCAGTGTTGGACGATGACGATGATGGGTCTGATTATGATGATTGTTTCTTTGCACCTAAAGCTGAAGGCTCTGATGATAAGAGAGACAATGAAGCTGATAATGACTCTGGTGATAAGAAAAATAGGGACGGTAGTGAATCTGATCTTGATGATCATGATGGTGAATATGATCATGAGGATGGTGATAAGGAGGTTGATGATCTTGAAGGTGGCGTTGATCGAACTGTGACCTATGGTGAGATCGCAGATGAGTCTTCCAGTTATGGTATTCCCACTCCCACCCCCAGTAATGAATATGGCGGAAACTATGGGAACCATGATTATACTATTCTCGGTGGCGATCATATGCTTGACAACTTGTCAGATGTTAGAACTTTGGGTCTGTTAGGCCATCAAGGAGAGGTAATGTTGTCACATTATTGATACTACTGCCTTCTCATATTAGTATGCTTTTTACTGAAGTGTGCACACTAATTGTGCTGATTTCTTTGCAAGAAAATATGGCAATGTATTGTATGGGAAGGTACTAGTATGAAAATAGCAGAACTCCCTTCAATAATTTAATGTAGAAGAAAGTTTTGGTTATCTCTGTTGGTAATGAGATTCTCAAATCAATATGGCTCAGTTTAAAAATACAGAGTACTAGCATTGCTGACGTTACATTACTTGCCTTAAATAGTATCCTTTCGAAATGCTTCCGTCATAGTTTGTTGATGAAAATATTAAGAAGTACCTTATACTAATTGATCAGACAAATGAATTGGCGTCACCCAGGTGACATTGTATTGTAGATAGGTACTACTGCAAGTTCAAATGTTCCTACCTGATCAAGTGCACTAGTATTTTCAATGCCATAATAAAGTCTAAGTTACTTCTCTCCGTATTGTACTGAGTTTTCAATCTAAGACCCTGTTTAGATGGGACTAAAACTTTTAAGTCCCTATCACATCGGATGTTTAGAAATTAATTATAAATGTTAAATGTAGACTATTAATAAAACCCATCCATAATCGTGGACTAATTCGCGAGACGAATCTATTGAGCCTAATTAATCCATAATTAGCCTATGTGACGCTACAGTAAACATTCTCTAATTATGGATTAATTAGGCTTAAAAAAATTGTCTCGTGAATTAACTTTCATTTATGTAATTAGTTTTGTAAGTAGTCTATATTTAATACTCTAAATTAGTGTCTAAATACAGGGACTAAAGTTAAGTCCCTGGATCCAAACACCACCTAACTTCCTGTTTGACGTGTTATGATATCTTAAAAGAACTCCCTAGAATCAGCATTTCTGTTTTTTTTATTTGTCGAATTTTCTGTTTGCTTTTGGCCAGAAGAAGTTATCCATCTTATCACACAAGAAGCAAGCATATTAGTTACCTCAGCACTAGAATACCAACATATCACAAATACCTCAGTTTATATTAATTAGGAGAAGTTTTAGGTTGGCATTCTGGAACATTCGTCGGAAGGCAATACGTGTACTAACTACTAACCGGGGAACTGAAAATGGCAGTAACTGTCCATGGACATATCTTATTACTCTGGTAGGACAAATGTTTTGAATCATTGAATCTTTTCAATAGAATAAACGATGCATTTCTGTGTAAATGTGCAGATGCTTCTGAGGAGGCAACTGGAAAATTGCCCCATCTTCAATAACCTGAACACTCTAACCCTTGGTGAATGGTGTATGGCTCCTGACTTCAGTGCTTTGTCAACCATACTTGAGAACTCACCTCATGTAGAAAGGCTTTATCTTAACCTTGACATGGTACGTTTACTCACACGTGCTTGTAAATTGTTTTCTTAGCATTTAAGCATGTGGTTAACTACTTAAATCATCATTTACAGGACATCCACAGAAGCAGAGGGGGCATCAACCCAACGGGAGGATCATTTGCTTGCAACAACCTGAAGAAGGTTAAGATCACATGCCGTAAAGATGATGTAATGGTCCATATGCTGGCAAAATTCCTCCAACGTAACGGCATATCGCTTCAGAAGATTTTTGTTCGTCGCACTTCCAGCACTCATAATGGCGAGGAAGGCACGGGCAAGGACTCCAGTGCAAAACGGAAGGCGCAAGACGAAGCTGCGAGGCGAGCAGTGAAACAGCTGAGGAGGGCACGAAACAGTAGAAGCCCAGAGTGAGGGAAAGGTGTTTAGAATGCTGAAAACCGGTATGGATGTTGAGGAATCCAGTGCTGAGTTTACATTGCAGTTAACAGTAGGATTGTCTACTGAATGTGTAACTATATGCACAGTGTTAGTACAGTTACCTGGATATATGAAAAATTTTGCATTCGTTGGTGTTGCATGAAAAAAAGATGGTTGGTCACAATGTTCAGTGACTTGGAGAATCTTGTGAACTGCTGCATCATGTTTGAGTTGCAATGTTTGTATGGAGTAACTCGCTCTGACTGGGCAAAATGTCGTCTTAGCGAAAATTGAGAAGGAGTGAGCTCTGGGTTCGATTCTGATTTTATTTTGATGGAATCGCGCTGCGTGAAATGGCTTCAGGAATAAATTGAGTTTTAGGTTGTGAAGAGCAGCATCATACGATATGTTTTGTTTTCTTTTTGGTTCTCGAAACTATGAGACGGACGAAAGACATGCAATTCTGTATTTTTATTTAAGTATACGTTAGTATATATCTTTCCAAAAAAAAAGTAGATTAGTATATACGGTGAGATTGTTCGTAATTAAAAAGAAATGAGTAAATTTCACAAAACTATAGGTATTTTAACCAAATTATTACAAAACTACAGATTTAAGGAGTTGAATCACAAAACTACATATTTAGCACCAAATTTATCATAAAACTACAGATTTTAGATTAAGTATCGTAAAAATGCATATTTAATATTGAACTTATCATAAAACTATAACTTTTGGAGTTTAAATCCCTAGCACCATTGTTATAGTGGAGCCATAAACATCAATACTTTGTGATTAAATTGATTCTAAACCTATAGTTTTGTGATAATTTAGTTACTAAATATGTAGTTTTGTGACACTTCATCTTAAATGTGTAGTTTTGTGATAAATTTGGTGTTAAATGTGTAGTTTTGTCATACACCGAGTTAAATCTGTAGTTTTGTGATAATTTGGTCATAGTATCTGTAGTTTTGTGAAATTCATTCCAATGGAGAAACATTAATACACAAACAAGAGCAAATTTCAGCAAACACCATGTATTATGATTGAAGTTGCATAAAACCCAGGTATTATGGCTTGGCACATAACCCCCAACTATTGTGGTTCTAAAGTTTTTCAAAACCCTACCCCTCTACATATTTGGTATATATTTACTTGAAATTGTAAAACATAGAATGTGTATGAATCTTTTTAGTTATTGATTTGATTGAGGTTGTTGGTTTAAATCTTCACTACTTTAAAAGATATTGTCTCAAATATGTTGAAATCAATTGAATTTTAAAACATTTTAGTTATATGCCACCAGTAATATATACATGGTTTACTAGAACTTTTGACCATAAAACGTGTGGTTTTACAAAATTTACTCAATAAACAAAAAGGTTTGGATTACCCCATAAACTACTGCGACGGTACAAATTATCCCCTTGAATAACAATACCAGACATCATTCACCCTCAACTTTCCTTATAGGATGAATTACCCCCCACTCCATTGGCTTTGGAGCGGTTTTCGTCTTACGTGACGCACAAGTGGTAGTCCATTCAGCATAAAAAAATTTAAAACGGTTGGGTCCACATGTCAGTTTTGCTTCTTCCTCTATTGGTCTCCTTTTTCCTGACTCATCTCGGTCGCTGTGGATCTCTGCCCGTTCACTTGCGAACCAATAGGTGGAGGGAGAGAGGAGGTGAGGTGGAGCGCATCAGGAGCTCAATGAGATGGTGGTGGTGGCGATGGAGGCAAGAAGCAGGGAGTAAACAAGTACCTCTCTCAAACAGCTCATAGAGTCCGCCACCGAACTGAGCTCTAGTTGGATCCATCACCACCCCGATCTCCATGTGGAACCAACACCACCTCGAGCTTTGCATCCAATCATTTCCACACCGCGACAGGTCTATTACCCCGCATGGTCATTCGACTTTTTGCCACCTCGCCAACCCCACCCCCGAAGCCAATCCCATGCCGCTCGTCGTCATCGCCGTCGCCACCACCACAGAAGAAGAGACCCATGGCTACCAGTCTAGCTCCGCCATGCTCTCCCCCTCCCCCCCCCACTCTCTCTTTTTCTTCCCCATCTCCTGGCTACGTCGAGCTCAAGTAGCTTTTCACGACAACAGCGTCGTCATCGTTGCCGCCGCTGCCATTGTAGCCCAATTCGCCGATGCGTTGATTCCGTCTCTGTCACTGTCACCACTTTTAAAATTTCTTTATGCTAATTAGATTACCCTCTAGAGCAAGTCAGGGGGTTATTCGTTTGGTACGAAAAGTTGAGGATGAATAATGTCTAATTTTGTAATTAAGGGGATAATATGTACCGTCACAGTAGTTCAGAGGTTAATTTAGGCTGTTCTTCGCTCCAGCGTGTTCCCAGCCGGAACAGTGCGCACGAAAAACAGAACGGTCCATTAGCGTGTGATTAATTAAGTATTAGCTAGTTTTTTTCAAAAATAGATCAATATGATTTTTTAAGCAACTTTCGTATATAAACTTTTTGCAGAAAACACACCGTTTAGCAATTTGAAAAGCGTGCACGCGAAAAACGAGGGGGATGAGTTGGGAAACCGATAAAAAGCCCTATACTTTTTGTCTTTTTCCATAAACAAATATATCGTCATCCCGATACACTAGGACTATGGCTGTGTTTAGTTCAGCGCAAAGTTTGTATTTTGGTTGAAATTGGAGATGATGTGACTGAAAAGTTATGTGTGTATGACAGGTTGATGTGATGGAAAAGGAGTGAGGTTTGGATCCAAACTTTGGATCTAAACACAGCCTATATATACTGGGCATTTTCGGTAATTCCTCGCCCATTGTGTCTCGAAGCCGTTCTACCACCTGCTGGTGCTCCAAAGTTGAAAGTCGAAAGCAGCGAGAGCTCTTGGCGCCCATCGATTCGCCAAGAAATCCCCAATCTCTCCGTGAGTTCTTCTCCCCCTCCCCTCGATCACCTGCTCCGATGCTTTTCTTGCGATTCTTGGTTGCCGATTCGCCGTTGTTGGTTGATTTCCTCCTTTTGCTAGCAGAAGCTTTGGTTCTGGAGTTTGTTGATGTGGTTGGTCGGTCGCCGTGTCCATTGCAGGCAACCCGTTCGACGGAATGCAGCAGGGAGCCGCAGGGCAGGCGCCGCGGCGCGACGACGGGGAGGCGGCGGGGCCTTCCGGTGGTGGCGGGGGCGGTGGTGAGGACCGCATCAGCGCGCTCCCCGACGCGGTGCTCGGCAGGATTGTGTCGCACCTGAAGACGTGGCAAGCGGTGCGCACGAGCGTGCTCTCCAAGCGGTGGCGCGACGTGTGGGCGTCCGCGCCGCGCGTCGACATCCGCCACCCCTGCGCCTGCGACGAGCGCGCCGACCAGGAGAGGTTCCACGGCTTCGTCGACACCCTGCTCCTCAGGCGCCGCCCGTTCGCCCCCATCAAGGCGCTCCGGCTGTGCTGGACCCACGACGGCGACGCCAACAACTGGATCGCTCATGCCGTCAGGCGCGGGGCCGAAGAAATCGAACTCTCCACGAGGCATCACCAAGGTTCTCTGGAACCGGAGCCGGAGTTCACGAGCTTCATTTCTCCCAAGATCAAGATCTTGAAGCTGACGCGTGTCGGCATGGACATCAGGTCTATCACGCAAATCTGCTCTAGGTGCACTTCTTTGGAAGAATTAGAGCTCGACGATGTTCGCCTACTTGAAGGGCAGATTCAATCGGCCTCGCTGAAGCGCTTGTCTATCATCAAATGCTATATCGATGATGGCTTTTTGGTTGATGCTCCGAACCTTGTCTCGCTCTGCTTCATCAGACCTCTCGGCATTGAGAGAAAGGGGGGAGCCAATTCCTCGTCTGATAGACTTTGGTGGCCAGTGTGGCTGAATGACGACGATGGATATGATCATGATGATGATTTCTTTGCAAATGCTAGTGCTGTACAATCTGACGATAAGAGAGGCAGTAAATCTGATCAAGATGATCTTGAAGGTTGCAATGATGATGATCGTACTGTGGCCTATGATGAGATTGCAGATGAGTACTCCAGTAATGGTGGTCCTGGTGATGAACATGGAGGATATTCTGAGAGCGATGATTCTACAATTTGTGGTCCCTATGGTTTATTTAATGTTCTTGTAAAGACATCTCTGATCATGATAGCCCGGGAAGGAGAGGTAGTGTTTAATCACCCTGCTACGTTTGATCATGTCATTCTACATATTATGTTCTCTCTTATTTGTATGCTTTCTTTTTCCGGGATGTACGCATTACTTTTGCACAATTCTTTGCAAGCAAATATGTCACTGTATGAGAAAGGAACTAGTTACCGGTGCATTAACAGAACTGTCCTAAACTTAATGTGTAGAAGAAAGTTTGGTCAGTTCTGCTTGTTACGAGATTTCTCAAATTAGTATGGTTAACTCAGTTTATAGTACAAAGAGTGCTCATATTGCTAACATTACAGTACTGTCACTTAAACAACGTCCTTACAAAATGCTTCCGTTGTAGCTTGCTGATGACAATATTAAGAAGTTTCTTACTAATTGATCAGCCAAATGAATTGGTGTCACTCAGGTGACTCTTTTAGGTACTACTGCAAGTTCTTATGTTCCTACCTGATCTTCTAGTGCACTAGTATTCAATCACTTCTCTCTATGGTGTATTGAACTTCGAATTTATCTCATGGCTGACTTGTTACCGTGCCTTTACTAGAACTCGCAATTAGCAGTTCTTTTTTATTTGTCTCTGGCCAAAGGAAGTTATATATTTGTCTCTGACCAAGCTAGTATGTTAGTTACATTTTTTTTACATAATGGAAGTACATCTCACAAATATTTCACAACTCACTTGAGCAAAACCTTGGGTTCATCTCATACCAGGACAAATTCTGGTTGCCATTCTGGAACATTTCTTGGTAGTGCAACATGTGTACTAACAGATTACTAAAAGTGGCAGAACTTTCAAGGCTAGTTTAATATTCATCTGATGATTGCAAACCTGTGATTTTTTTCCTATAATTTTGTCCATGTACCACTTTTGATTTGTCAATGCACATATCTTTTGATTTGTTTGGGTCACTGAATCATTTGGTATCTATGGAAATGTGCAGCTGCTTCTGAGGAGGGAATTGGAAAATTTCCCCATGTTCATTAACCTGAATACTCTGTCCCTTGGTGAATGGTGTATGGTTCCTGACTTCAGTGCTTTGTCAACCATACTTGAGAAATCACCTAATGTAGAAAGGCTTTATCTTCACCTTGACATGGTATGTGTACTCACATGCTTGAAAAAAAGTTTGCTTGGAGTGCCTAAGTATGTTATTGATCCCTTAAATCATTGTTTTAGGTCCACAGAGGAAGAGGGGACATCGATCCAAGTGGAGGATCATTTGCTTGCAACAACCTGAAGAAGGTTAAGATCACATGTTGTGAAGATGATGTAATGGTCCATAAGCTGGCGGAATTCCTCGAAGCTAACGGCCTACAGCGTCAGAGGATTTTTGTTCGTCGCACATCCAGAACTCGTAGAGACTCCAGGGCGAAACAGAAAGAGCAAGAGGATCATTTGAGGCTCGCAAAGAAGTGGTGAACGGTGTGAAATAGTAGAAGCCTGGAGTGAGGGAAAGGTGCCTAAAATGCTGAAAGCCGGTGCGGACGTTGAGGAATCCAGTGCTGAGTTTACATTGCAGTTAACACTAGGATTGTCTACTGGATGTGTATATGCATCAGTTTTAGTACAGGTACCTGGGTATGTGCAAGATTTTGCATTCGTTGGTGTTGCATGAAAATAGATGGCTGCTTTCCTTCTCTTGTTACAAACTCTTTTGTGGGTTTGTGTGTTTTGGCTGTGTGCATCCTAGTTATGCAGAGGCCGGGAGTTTTCTTAGTATGGTTCTATCAACTTGATGTAATCGTCTGAGATTAATAAAAGCTTCCTTTATCAAAAAAATAGATGGCTGGTCAGAATGTTTAGAGACTTGGAGTCCTGTGAATTGCTATATCATGTTTGAGTAGGAGCAATTCGCGCTGAATATATCTGGCTTTGTGATTGATTGTCTGACCTTAGTAGTTTTGTAATTGTGTTGATGATTGCAACTATGTCTATACTCTTCATTTTCTCATGGTGTCAAGTCCAACAGGTGAGACATCTTGGCCACATTACTGTGCATGTCGCCTGCTCTAGTAGGTTATAAACGTTATCTGGTGGCCAATACTATTTCAATGATGGTTTACATTTGGAACCATTTAATCAGGGAAGCAAGTGGGGTGGACATTTGGAACCATTTAATCAAGGAAGCAAGTGGGGTGGACAAACTTTTTTTTTCCGCTTATCACAAATTTATTTTATTTTTTCAAATTGTATACTAGTAGTTGGAAATAAACTATAAAATGGGTTTTTATACGGGTAGCGGGATTATCTACTTGCGTCACTAATTTGAATGCTATCCTATACAGGAAATATATGCTTCCATGCACTCCCTTCCTGCTATTCCTATATTAAATAGGCTGGTGTTAGAACACATGAATTAGGTTGAGTATATGTTTAACTCTGGAAATGTCTCCCTTCAGTTCGAGCTCATGTTTACTTTCCTTCGAAAAGTACATGAAAAGACAAAAACCTAGGAAGAATTTCTATGAAAATTCCTAGCGTATTCCTCCATTTAAAAAAAGAAAGGTGAAAACCCATAATTCTCCATTTCTTCAATTTCCTTTGAAATTTCTACCAAATAGGCTTTTATTTATTACAATTCTTACTTATTATCTACCTGTCGAAACAAGATTTCGGCAATACTAAAAGGGGGTGGCTATCAAGCTAGGAAAATGAATGGGTTTGGAGACAAGGAATTTATACAGGTTCAGGCCTTCTTATTCAAGAAGTAATACCCAACTTCTGTTCGGGGATGAATCCGCCGAGTGTATTATTGAATATATGATCTTCAAGAGAATTTGTGTCCCAAGAAGGACTCGGACCCCTCCTTATATAAGGGAAGGAGTCCGTATTACAGGGTATAACTCATATCCCTAACGGAATATGAAAATACAGATAAAATACAATCGTAACCGACTAAATCTCCGGGTATTTTTCTTGACGTACAAGTTAAGAAACAAACCCGAGATACAATAAAGATATTCTATCTATATTCGGTATCCTATATCCAGTCTAATTATAACTGCCATGTAGATATGGGGTATCCATAATCTCCACAGTAGCCCCCAAGACCTTTGCAGTCGACAACATAGCTCTCTCAAGAATGATAATCCAAGTGCTTTAATTTTTCCTGCTCAGGCCTGCCGAGTAATAAAGACGAAGACTGTAAAGGGCGAAAAATAAAAAACATGGTGCATCGAATAGATGCACCTAATTAGGTGTAGCCCCCGACTATATGATTAGTTAAAAAACTAAACATGTAGTCAAGAACAAAATGATTTCACAACCAAGCATCATATGACAAAAGCATATACGGCAAAAGCATATGCGGCGTCCAATAAGATATTCAGCCGACTGCTTTTTAGCCGTAGTAAAAAGAACCCGAGTGAATAACACTCTAAAAAAGGTTCACAAATGAACATATTTGACAGGAATCCGAGTAAAAACTCTTAAGATGATCCATCAAATGTTATAAAAATTATGGTAATTAACAAGTCTGACAACTTAGGTTATGACCCTCACCATAATCAAAATAAGCGCATAATATGCCAAGAGAATGACCATTAGAAAAACGGACCACCTCAAATCAACCCAGACAGCTTTTGCAGCCTAAAAAGGCTTACAAAAATAGTATAACACCTTTCTGTCGGGTACCTTTTTATTTGTATTGCAATAATTCCAAAGAATTATATAACCGCGTTAAAAAGGATTTTAGCAGCATCGGGTCACACCATTGTGAGCACAAATTGCCAAAGCAAAAATGCCTAAGTCCCTAAGGATCACAACGGGCCACGCTGTTAATGATATTGGGCTGAAGTACTGTTCAGACCTAGGCCCATTAGCACCTCCGAAACCCTTAACAAAATCCCGAAGTTTAAGTGACGCTTCGTCTTCCCCGCCGGAACTCTCGCCATTTCCCCCACTCCTTGCTACAGTACAAAGCTGCGCCGGCGAAACTAGGGTTCTCTATTCCGCCCCAATCCACTCCAAAAAACTCGCAAAATTTCTCCGCACACCCCACCGCTCCGATTCCACATCCCTCCCTAGCCATCCCTCGAACCAAATCAACCCATTTGGGTCGAATCGATGGCGGAAGAAAAGGAAAGTTTCGAAAGCCAATGGGCGTCGTCCGACGTGACGGAGGAAAATCTGAAGGAGATGGTGGCGCACGGCGTTCTTCCAGCAAAGGAGATCATCGGGTGGCGTCCGGCATTTGGTGAAGCTTTCCCAACCCCTGATACACATGAGGTCGTGGTTTTTTCCCATTTCTTTTATGGCGGATTTTCTCTTTCGACTTCAAAGTTTTTCCGTGGAATCTTGAACTTCTATGGAATTAATTTGCATCATCTGAATCCAAACTCCATAGTCCACATTGCCAATTTTGTCCACGTCTGTGAAGCTTTCCTGGGCATTAGGCCTCATTTTGCTCTGTTCCGCCGTATTTTCTTCCTCAAACCCCAACCGAACAAGAGCAAACCATGCGTAGTTGGGGGTGCTGGATTTCAACTGAGGGGAACTTTGAGCCAAAAGTATTTCTCTATGCCCTTCAAGACCTCGAACAAAGGATGGCACGCCAACTGGTTTTACGTTCAAAACCCCGAGCCTGCTCTTCCCGAGTACTCCTGCCTTCCCCCAGTCTATCAAGACACCTGGAACTCACTGCCCATGGGAGATGAAGCCACCCAAGCTCTAGAACTGATGGAACGCATGCTGAAGCTCAAGGAGCAAGGTTTGCAGGGAGAGCAAATCACTCGGCATTTCATTAAGAGCCGGTTAGCTCCAATTAAGGAAAGATCCCGCACAGCTTTTGAGTTTGATGGAAAGCATGATCCGAATCGCGAAGATCCAGATTCCTTGGATTTTAAGATCATGAAAGAAAGAATGTACAAGATCTTCTCCAATGCCATCGTCGTCAGTTATTCACATCTGCTGCCAGTCATACCGTATAACGCATTTAATCCACCTCCGCCGGTATGTATCAGAACTCTTCAAACCGTGACCAAAATATAATTTTGTCTTCTTGTTGAATTAACTGACCGTGGAGGGCATCTTATTTAGGAATTTGCTTTGATGAAGTCTGACCCCCCAATTGCTCAACGCCGATCTCCTCGTCATCAGATCGTTCAAGGGAGTGGGGGACCAAAAATCAGGTCAGACTCTCAATCTAAAACTCCCAATCCGACTGGGCAGTCAGATTCTCGCAAGAGAAAACTTGTGCTGAGCGACGACGAAGGCGACGATAACAACAAATTTGGGGATAAAGGATCACCCAAAAAACCGCCGAAGCACACTGCTCCGAAGAAGAAAACGTCTAGCCGCTCCATGCTGAAGTTTAGAAAGTCCTCCAGGTATAAATCATTCGGTGCCTTTTTTCGCTTTGACGTGCTTCTTACATGAAAGCAGTATTGAAGACCGAAAAAAACTTGCAGGAAACCATCCGACATAGATCCTTCCGGAAAGGACTCTGATCCGACCAACACGGAGACGAGTTCCTCAAAAGAAGCTGGGTCGACTTCTGAAGATCACCCCAGTGGCGCTCAGGCATCAACCGACAATGTAAACCCGAGCGACCCACCGCCGACTGGAAACCAATCGGCTGAAGCAGAAACTTCAGCTAGCCAGGAGCCCCCGACTGGAAACCAGTCGGAAGCGGGACCAAACCAAGAAATCCCTGAGGTCGAAACCCAGGCTGATGCCTCCCAAGGGCCGGACGCTGGCAGCGACCCAATGCCTGGATCCTCAGATAAGGGGCAAGGATCACCTCGCGCTCATCCAGAAACTGCTTCAGGTAACCCATCTTCTCAAGTAATGCCAATTTGAGTAACTCCAATTTACTTGACTAATGTCCGAGAACACATCAGGACCACTAGCCGGTGACGAAGAGGAAATCCCTCGGATAAAGGCAACCGCTGATTCTCGTCCCCCTATTCTGATCAAATGGTGGGACGACAACTTGCAGCCCGCAGGTATTGTGATAAACCGGTAGAAGGAAGACGAAGAGGTGCGCCAGCTGAAGAAAGCACTCGGAGAAGCTACCCGCATCGTAAATGTAAGTTTCCGGGTCGCTGTCCTTGATTACCTCGTTTCCTTCTCGGCAAGACTTAACAATAAATTATCACGCAGAGAATCCATCTCCGGAATGAGGCCAAAACCACAACCCTAGAGAAGCTGATTCCTCATTTAGGGACCCTTGAAGCTGTTAGAGAACAGTTACACGAAGCCAAAGAGCTAGCTAGAAAGACAGAGCACGATCTGAGGGACCGGATTGCTCAACTCCAGGATTCTAACTTTGAACTGAGCGGCTCATCAAAAGGTAACCACAAAATCTACCCCATTAATTTGTGCTGTTATCCTTGTGTCCTCAGCTATCTGGAATCAAAATAGTGCAAGCCGCCAAGATAGCTCAACTGGAGAAGCAGATCCAGACTTTAGAGAGTGACAAGGCAGAATTGGTCGCACAAAGGGACTCGGCTTTGAAGGAGGTTGAAGGTATTGTTAGCCAGCAACCTGATTTTCTCTCTTTAATGCAGCAAATCATTGACATGGCTTTGTTGTTGTAGACCGCAAGATCAAGTCGCAAGCCCAGTTCGACGTCCTGGTCGGCAAGATTAAAAGACTTGAAGGAGCCAGGGATGAGGTCGCAAATGCCGCTACTCCGCTTGTCCAGGCAATGTTCTTTAATAACAATGGTCCGAGTAGATTTGATGCTTCTGAAGTTTTTGACAAACTGAGAGTCGCTCCGGACACTTATTTTAAGAACATTAAAGAAGCCGGAAGTATGGGAGCGAGTTTGGCCCTGGCGATGACCAAATCCTTGTACCCTAAAATTGACATTGATACCATCGACGGTTTTGCGGACGGGACAAGCGAAGAGGCTGCCCTTGATCTCATCAACGACGCGCAGAAAGCAGCCGACAAAATTGCGAGCGATGTAGTAGATCGGTTCCAAAATACTGATCTTCGGCCGACTGGTAGTGGTAGCTCTGACGACGAAAAGACTGACACTGATTAATATGTAAAGTGTCTTTGATGATGGATGATGGAGGCACAATTTGTACAATACCAGTATATTTATGCTGTGCTTGGTGTTTCATGCTTAGCTATTGATTTCTTAAAAGCCTTTGTCAAGCTTTTGTTGAGCCTAAAACCCGCAAAAGCTATTAAAAAACTTTCAGTCCTCGTAAACTAAGTAGAAAAATCGAGCAAGGCAATGATAGACCGAGTAAGCAAATTGAATTGATAAAGATCACACTCCATTATTATTATAGTAGCCCCCCGACTGACAACCTCGAGAAAAAGCTTGATGTTGTCAGTCAAGACAGGGAAATACAAAGATAAACTTAATTAGGCGTAGAAACGACGAAGATGTTCGATATTCTAATAGTTGTCGACAAGTGTACCGTCTTCACGCTTGAGTTGGTAGGATCCTGGCCGAGTGACTTCGGAGATTATGAATGGCCCTTCCCATAAAGGAGATAACTTGTGCCGATCTCGTGTAGTTTGAATTTTCCTCAGAACCAGGTCGCCGACTAGAAAAGCTCGTGATCGGACGTTACGGTTATGATAGCGTCGCAACCCTTGTAAATATCGGGCCGACTGAATCAAAGCTGCTTCGCGGGCTTCTTCCAATCAGTGCAGGTCATCCACTCGGTCCTCTTCATAGCGTTCTTCGCGAAAATTGTGAAAGCGCAAAGATTCGAATTCCACTTCACTAGGCAACATTGCTTCTGCCCCGTAGACTAGGAAAAAAGGTGACAGGCCTGTGGCCCGACTGGGGGTAGTACGCAAAGACCAAAGTACTGATGGTAGCTGTTCCACCCATTTTCCGGCATAGGGATTTAGTCGGTCAAAAACTCATGCTTTTATCCCTTGAAGTATCATGCCATTGGCTCGTTCGACCTGTCCATTGCTCATGGGGTGCGCTACAGAGGCATAGCAAATTTTAATTCCGAAGTCTTCGCAAAAGTCCTTAAAAACTCCGCCAGTGAATTGTGTGCCATTATCGGTGATAATCCGATTAGGCACTCCAAACCTATGCACAATGTTGATGAAAAAATCTCTAGCTTTATCTGCCGTGATTGTGACAACCGTTTAGCTTCAATCCACTTGGAGAATTTATCAATGGCTACGAATAGATGCGTGTAACTGCCAACTGCCTTTTTGAACGGGCCGACCATGTCGAGCCCCCAAACCGCAAACGGCCAGGACAGCGGGATTGTTTGCAACTCTTGAGCTGGTAGATGAATTTGTCTGGCGAAAAATTGGCAACCCTCGCACGTGCGCACAATCTTGTCGGCATCGGACACAGCAGTGGGCCAGAAAAAACCCTGCCGGTAAGCTTTGCCGACAATGGTGCGTGCGGCGGCATGGTTCCCGCATATGCCAGAATGTATGTCTTTCAGCAGTTGTCTCCCTTCCTCTAGAGATACACAGCGCTGTAGAATTCCTGAAGGGCTTTTCTTGTATAGCTCGGCTTCATGAATAATATAAAGCCTGCTACGCCTTGAAATCCGCTCGGCTTCATCTTTATCTTGAGGGAGCTCTTGGGAGGTTAAAAATCGTATGAGGGGCTCTCTCCAGTCGGCTTCAATCATGGCTATGTCTTGAGTGTCCGCAACTTGAGTCGTTTCTTTCTGAGGTACAGTCAGCTCATAAAGGTGTTCGACGAATACATCGGAGGGGGCCACCTCGCGCTTAGATCCAAAGTTGGCTAGTCTGTCGGCAGCTTCGTTGTTGTGTCGGAGAACGTGACTAAGCTCGAGTCCGTCGAACTTGTTTTCTAGTTTGCGTACCTCCTGTCGGTATGCCGTCATGTTGTCGTCAAGGCAGGACCACTCTTTCATAACTTGGTTGATGACAAGCTGTGAATCTCCACGAACTATTAGACGCTTGATCCCTAGGGAGATTGCGATCCGTAGTCCATGAAGGAGCGCCTCATACTCTGCGACGTTGTGAGATGCCGAAAAATGTACCAAAGCACATAACTTAATCTTTCTCCAGTTGGGGAAATTAGGACCACTCCCGCTCCAGTGCCCGAAAGCCTTTTTGATCCGTCAAAATGCATGGTCCAGTGCTCCATCTTTTCTCCGGGGGTATCCTCCTGGCACTCGGTCCACTCGGCGACAAAATCAGCTAATGCTTGGGACTTGATTGAGGTTCTGGGCTTGAAGGATATGTCCAAAGACATCAATTCTAAGGCCCATTTGGCAATCCGTCCATTTGCTTCACGATTATGCAGTATATCGCCGAGCGGGAACGATGTGACCACCGTGACCGAGTGGCCTTGGAGTAATGGGATAATTTCCTAACGGTGATCAAGATACCGTATAACAACTTCTGAACCTGAGGATACCTCGTCTTGGAGTCGGCTAGGACCTCGCTGACGAAGTAGATTGGTCGCTGGACTTTCTGGACGTGGCCTTCTTCCTCACGCTCAACAACCAAGACTGTACTCACAACCTGGGAGGTGGCTGATACATATAGTAGCAGCGGCTCCTGTGGGTGTGGTGAGGCTAAGACTGGTGGCTCGGTGTGGAGTTTCTTGAAGTCTTCGAAGGCCTTCTGTGCTTCAGATCCCCACTGGAAACTGTCTGTTTTCTTTAATAGCTTGAAGAAGGGCATCCCCCGCTCGCCAAGTCGTGAGACGAATCGGCTGAGCGCCGCCATGCATCTAGTCAGCTTCTGGACGTCTTTCTGGGAGCTCGGCGGTTTCATGTTGAGGATAGCGGTGACTTTCTCCGGGTTGGCTTGTATGCCTCTATGAGACACCATAAAACCAAGCAGCTTCCCTGACGGTACTCCGAAGGTGCATTTTTCAGGGTTTAGTTTCATCCTGAAAGCACGGATGCTTGCGAAGGTTTCTTCTAGGTCCGAGATTAAATCATCCTTCTGCTTAGTCTTGACGACTACATCATCTACGTAAGCTTCGATGTTGCGGCCAATTTGAGTCGAGAAGCATCTCTGAATCATGCGTTGATAAGTTGCTCCTGCGTTTTTCAGCCTGAATGGCATGGTGATGTAGCAGTAGGCCCCAAAGGGCATGATGAATGAAGTCTTCAAGCAGTCGGATTCCTTCAGTCGGATCTGATGATACCCCGAGTAGCAATCCAAAAAACTGAGTAGCTCGCAGCCGACGGTCGAGTCGACTACCTGGTCAACGCGAGGCAACCCAAAAGGATCTTTAGGGCAAGACTTGTTAAGGTCGGTATAATCGACACACATACGCCATTGCCCAGTTTTCTTCCGAACTAGGACCGGGTTAGCCAGCCAGTCGGGATGAAGGACTTCTTTAATGAAGCCTGCTGCTAACAGCTTGGTTAATTCCTCCTTGATCGCATCCTTTCTGTCTTGTGCAAAGCGGCGGAGTCGTTGTTTAATAGGTTTAGCGTCTTCTTTGACGTGTAAAGAGTGCTCAATCACCTCTCTAGGAATACAAGGCATATCAGATGGTTTCCATGCAAAGATATCTTTATTATTTTGAAGAAAGGTGATGAGCGCGCTTTCCTATTTACAATCCAACT
The DNA here is from genome assembly GCA_000338895.3 of Oryza meridionalis. NCBI lineage: Eukaryota > Viridiplantae > Streptophyta > Magnoliopsida > Poales > Poaceae > Oryza > Oryza meridionalis. Next base: position 5,589,065 of record CM002531.2, read on the forward strand.
CAGCTCCTATTACAGCAGTTTTAGTGGGATCAGAAGGATCTAGGGGAATCTTCTTAGTCTTGGCTTAACTTTCTCCGCTCTTCGAGACCTTGGTCGCGGGCACCTCTCCTTCGCTTGCCGTGGTCGCAGCCAGTCAGATATCTTCCCGGGCGGACACCATCTCGCGAGTTTGGGCCATCTCACAACTTTCCTTGTCGCATGTGACGGATTGCTTGATGTCGCTCCGTAAGGATAGGACTCCTCGAGGACCGGGCATCTTCATCATCATGTAAGTGTAGTGTGGGACGGCCATGAACTTGGCTAACGCCGGGCGTCCGAGTATGGCGTGATATGCTGTCTCGAAGTCGGCGACTTCAAAACAGATGTTCTCCGTGTGGAAGTTTTCCCGTGTGCCAAAGGTAACCGGAAGGGTGATCTGGCCGAGTGGAGTTGCAGATAGGCCTGGGATGACTCCGTGAAAGGGCGCATTGCTCGGTTTTAACTCGGAGCGGGGAATCTGCATATCGTCCAGGGTCTTGGCGAAGAGGATATTTAGTGCGCTGCCACCATCGATGAGGGTTCTGCGAAGCTTGACGTTGCGGACCACTGGGTCTAGTACCAGGGGATACCGCCCTGGGTGGACCACTCGATCAGGATGATCCATGCGGTCGAACTTGATTGCTGTTTCTGACCATCGGAGATATTGGGGCGTGTCGGGTTGAACAGCGTTAATCTCCCGTTCAGTCAACTTTTGCTTTCTTTTAGATTCGTAAGCCAAAGGACCACCGAAGATGTGGTTCAGCTCCTTGCGGTGGTCTTGAAAACCTGCCGGGGAGTCGCCATCGTCCTTCTTCTTCGACGTGCTTTGTTCTTCGTCAGAGTTCTTCCGTGTAGTCTTGGCGTATTGTTCCGCGAACTGCTTGTAGACGAAACAATCTTTGGCCGCGTGGTTGGAGTTGGGATGATGCGAGCATTGGGAGTTCATGATTTTGTCAAACGTGTTGACGCGCGAACGCTGTCGAGAAGAGTGAGTGGTGGTTGCAACAAGTTCCTCAGGCTTACGCTTGCGGTCCTTGTGGTTGTTACTTCCACCCCCTCCCGTAGCCGGCGTATCCTTTTTTGGCTTCCAACTAGAGCCCGACTGCTTTGATGCGATGACGGCATCTTTAGCCTTGGCGTACTCGTTGGCTTTTTCAAACATAAGTTTGACGGTTTTGGGAGGTTTACGCCCGAACTTGCTGACCAATTCTTCATGGCGAATTCCTTTTGTGAATGCGGCGATGATAACATCGTCGGTACTGTCGGATATCTTGTTGCGTTGTTCAGAAAATCGCCGGATGTAATCTCAAAGGGATTCTCCGGACTTCTGAATAACGTTGTAAAGGTCGAATTGTGTGCCGGGGCGCTCGAAAGTGCCTTGGAAGTTGGCAATGAAGTGGTCGCGTAATTCGGCCCAAGATCCAATTGTACCACGGGGCAATCCATGGAGCCAGGACCAGGCGGAATCTGCTAAAGCCACAGGTAAATAGTTTGCCATAGCCTTGCTGTCTCCTCCTGCTGCGCGGATTGCGAGACCGTAGACGGTTGTCGGAGATATGGGCCCGGGGGTATGCGGAGTAAAGGAGAGCTGCTTCCCTTTCCAGCCACGTGACTCTGCGAGCTGGTCCCACCTGTATGCCTCGTGAGTCACTAAGGCGATGGGGAGAGCCTCGGGGGTCGACGACATCCCCTCGGGGGTGACGTCACCCCCTCGGGCTCTCCCGTCGTTTTAGCCCGAGGCCCTCCCTCGGGGGGAAGTGTGAGAGGGGAGTCCAGGCTGGGCGGCCATAAATGTGCAGCGCCCCAACCGTCCCTCGCTGCATTCAATGCGGCGAGGGCAGACATGCGGCGTGCCCGACCGACTCCTGTCAGTCGGACGCGACCGGTCTGTGACCAGTCTATTGCCGGTCACGGCCGATTGAACGGGTGGTCGTGCCCCCACGTCGCCTCTGTCTCCGCGGAGTGGCGGCAGGTACGCCCGTCAAATCCGAACGTCGTTCGATGCAGGGCTACCGCAAGTCCTCACTCATTTATGAGGGAATGACAGGGCTGCCCCCCGTGTCAGGCGGGAGACGGCGCTGGGCCCCACTCAAGGACCGACCGATGCTCGGCTTCCAGCAAAAGGCACGGGTTGAGACCCGGTGGCAGGAGGGAGAAGGGCCCCCTCCCCTCCCTCCGATGGAGGGGGAGGGTAGAGACGGCGCATGTGGTATCCCCTTAAGCTATAAAAGGAGGACCTTGCCCACAGAGAAAAAAGGAGGAAAAAAGAGAAGAAGAGAGAGGCAAGGGGAACCTTGTAAAAAAGTTCATTGATAATTCCAAACGCAAGAGTAGGGTGTTACGCTCTAGAGCGGCCTGAACCTGGGTAATCGACTTGTGTGCTTTCTAACCGGGGCTCGGAGGGACGAACACGCGACTTCGCAGAGACGAGTCTCTGCCCCCGGCCGAACTCACGAAAGGGGGGTCACGCGACTCCCCGCGATCGGGGGTCTTCCCTCGACAACGGTAAGCCATGATTCCGGATTGGTGGTACCGTCGTACTTCTCTATTCCAGTCGGCTTAAAGCCGGCTGGCCAATCCACTCGACGCAGGTCGTTGGTGAAAGCGGCAACTCCATCTAGGTCGTCGTCGTAGCGATCCGGTGAATGATGGTGGCCTCGGGCTGCTCGGCGCTGAATGATCGTGTCGCGAAGATCGACGGGGCGACGGCGAGGCGGCGAACGAGGTCCTTCCACTCGGCGCTCCCTATGATGCTCGGGAGGCGAGTGGACAGATCGCTCGTCGTGTCCCCTGCTCCTGCGATTAGATCCCGCGCCGGCGATGCTGAGGCTTGGCTGATGATAGTCATGAGATCGAAGATGGGGGACTCGGCTGCCAGTCGGCGTGCGGACGCTTCCGGAGTTAACTGGGACCGAAGCAGCAATCATGGTCTTGGTCTGGTTCAAGATGTTGACAACATGATCAGATTGATTGAGCTCATTCTCCCTGAGGAGGGTGTCGAGGAGGGTGATCGCGGCAACAGCATTCTGTTGTGGGGTGCGGAAAACCGGTGTCCCCTCAACATCTTGCTGGCCGATAAGATCTCGCGCTCGGCGCCCTACATCCAAGGCTCGTTGCCGCCGGTCTTCAGCCTCCTTAGCGGCCCGCTCGCGCTCCTGTTGCTCACGCCGCAGCCGTTCTTGTTCTTGTGCTTGACGCTCCTCCTCCAGTCGGCGTCGTTCGGCCTCGCGTCGCGCTTCGGCTTCTCGGGCTTGGCGTTGCTCCACCGTCTCGTTATCGGCCATGAAGATGCCGAAATAGAGAGGGGTGTAGTTATCTTCTAGGCTTTCGTCGTAGTCGTCAAGATCTTGGTCGTTGCTGCGAAAACCAAACTCGTCGTACTCCATGATCTCGGTTGGATGCGAGTCGACGCCGGGAGAGCTCCAGTAGCCCTCCAACTGGTCCGTCGAAACTGTGCCGAGTGGCTGGAGGATGACGCCAACTTCCCTGGAGCTAGGCGAGATCGGTGTTGAAGCCGAACTCCGCCTAGGCCTACGGGAAGGGGACATCGTGATGGTGATCGACGGCCGCCAAATCGTCGGGGAGCTTCATTAGGATCGGTGGGTAGGCCCCATCATCTCGATCTGGTGACGTTGAAAAGGATGTGATCTCGTCCGAGTGGTTTGAAGCCGACTCGATCGAGATGGACTTGGAGTAGATCTTGGCCGCGTTCGGGACTCCAAACGGGGCCGAGATCCGGCTCTCTCCCGACTGGTCTGATTCCGAGTCGAGGAGAGAGATCTTGCCGAAGTCGTTGGTGATGAAGTCGAGGCTGCCGAACCGAAACGCCTGCCCAGGAGGGAAGACGAGGTTGTCGATGCCGGAGACGGAACCCATTGCACTGATCGGCGAAAAGCTTGACGCAACCCCTACCTGGCGCGCCAACTGTCGAAACAAGATTTCGGCAATACTAAAAGGAGGTGGCTATCAAGCTAGGAAAGTGAATGGGTTTGGAGACAAGGAATTTATACAGGTTCAGGCCTTCTTATTCAAGAAGTAATACCCTACTCCTGTCCGGGGATGAATCCGCCGAGTGTATTATTGAATATATGATCTTCAAGAGAATTTGTGTCCCAAGAAGGACTCGGACCCCTCCTTATATAAGGGAAGGAGTCCGTATTACAGGGTATAACTCATATCCCTAACGGAATATGAAAATACAGATAAAATACAATCGTAACCGACTAAATCTCCGGGTATTTTTCTTGACGTACAAGTTAAGAAACAAATCCGAGATACAATAAAGATATTCTATCTATATTCGGTATCCTATATCCAGTCTAATTATAACTGCCATGTAGATATGGGGTATCCATAATCTCCACACTACCGGATTGGCCCAACACATCACCATACAAAAAAGGAAAATCAATCTTACTAAGTTTCTATTCAGAGTCAAGTCAATTCTCTCGTAAAAATTGTCTGGCATTTTTTTCATGCTCTACATCAAGTTGTTCGGACCGTTTCACACCTTCGGTTAAAAACCCTAGTCCATAAACCCTAGTCTTTTGTCTCCCCTTCCCCTCCTTCCACGGTTCCACCTATCGCTGCCACACCCCTGCCCTATACATTCCTCCCTGCCATCCTCCATTTCTTCCTCTCGAAAAAGACCTTGCTACCTCATGCCCATCTCTAGTGGCTCATGCTGCTAGATACGCTAGTACTTCCTAAGGCTACTTGGTTTTACCGCAACCGCCTATACACATTGCGTACTATCTCTAGGCCTGAGCGTTTAGTAACTTATTCTGGTGGCCATCGCTACCAAATTATTGTTGCCGTCACCGGAGAAGATGGCCGAAGTATAAATCTTGAAAAGAAAAGTTCATGTGATACATGAATAATAAACGGTTTCTGCTAGCTAACTGTCGACAGTTTTCATGAGTGAAAACTGTCAAATTTTTTGGCCATTGATTCCGCGCTAAGATTTGTGCTAAGATATTTTGCTATCGGATCTAAACCCTATTTTCACAAGCTAGTCCCATCATCGCATATTTATGACAGATTTGTTCAAGTTACATCTAAGTTACACTCTAGTTACATTGTAGTTACACTATAATTAACTATAGTGTAACTACACTATAACTATATTATTATCTCTATATAAATTAGATATAAAGTTGCATATATTATTTTAATACATATATACAAGTTATTATTATTATAGTATAGTTCTAGTGAAATTATATACTATAGTTAGATTTGAAAGTTTTCTCTGAAAAAACACTCACAGTTTTTTAGCTAGTCCCATAATAAATCTGTTGTTTTATCGTGGGAGTAAAACATCGGAATCTGGAGGAAATTCCTTGGGTAGAGACTAGAGAGTCCCATTTCGGTATTCAACTATTTCTATTTTCTCCTCCCAAAAAGGGAAAAAAACGGAATGGCTATTTATCAGTCGAATGATTTTTGAGGCCAAAATCATCCAGATTACTGACCTTGGGATTTGCTTCGCGATTCGTGCTCCGGCGACCTTAGCTCTTCTCCTCCAGCTCCGGCGACACCTTCTCCAACTCCGGCGACCCCGACGAAAGCAATGGAGTTAGGGTTTAGGGTCCCGGGTTAGGATGGGGGTGGGATGGGGGTGGGGGGAGGGGGAAGAGTGGGGCATCGCCGGGCTTAGAGGGATGGCGGTGGGAGGCGGCGGCCCGGCGGTGGGCGGTGGACAAGGGCGGGCGGCGAGGCGCCGGCGGCGGCGCCGAAGCCGCGGGGATGGAGGAGGGCGGTGGGCCGGTGTCGGCGGCGGGGGCAAACGGCGGATCCGGCGGTTCGTGGTTAGGAGGCGGCGGGTAGTGGTGGCGGATCCGGCGGCGGGGAGCCGCCGGAGACGGGGAAGACGGCGGGGCGGGGGAACTCGCGCCGTCCGTTGGGAAGGGAGGAAGAGGGGGTAGGGGAGGAGGCCGGCCGGGGGGAGGGGAGGGGAGGGGGGCTCGCCGGCGCCGTTGACCCCTTCCGGCCAGCCGGCGAGTCCGGGCGGCGGCGGCCTGGAATGACGAGGGGGAGGGAGAGGGGTTAGGGTTAGATATGCCAGCACGAATCTTAAAGCGATCCAATGGTCTAAAATTCGCATGATTGGTGAGGTGTTTTTCTGTCAAATGCCACGTAGACAGCCCCCAAAAAAATAGATCAACCACTACGCCTTCGTCTTCAACCTCCCGTTGCTCTGAAGGATCACGAGATTCCTCGCCATCGCAGCTGATCTCTCCGTAAGTTTCCATTCCCCTTCTCCAGGTCTGGTTGCTTCTTGCAAGGATTCGTCGCGAACTTTTCTTCTTCTTCTTTTTTGTTCTGATCTCGAGTTGCGTTTCCATGGCCGTCGTGTCCCGTGCAGGCCAGGTGTTCGACGAAATGTCGCTGGAAGAAACCAACCCGACGGTGGTGGAGGAGGAGGATGGGGAGCCCGGCAGCGCGGAGGAGGATGCCGTCGCTTACGGTGAAGTCCAGGTGTTCGACGAAATGCCGCTGAACGAAACCGACCCGGCGGTGGCGGCGGAGGAGGAGGGGGAGCCCGGCATCGCGGAGGAGGACGCCGTCGCTTCGGGCGAAGACCGCCTCAGCGAGATGCCGGACATGGTGCTGCACCTCGTCATGTCGTTCCTCAAGGCGTGGGAGGCTGCGCGCACCTGCGTGCTCTCGCGGCGGTGGCGCCACCTCTGGGCCTCCGCGCCCTGCGTCGACATCCTCCTGACGAGCGACCGCCAGCCGCCGCCGGTGAACAGGCGCATGCGCCACCACCTGGCCTCCGCGCCCTGCCCCTGCGCCGACGTCCTCTGGACGCGCGACCGCAATGCGCCGAGTGACACGCGCAGGTTCGTGAACAGGCTGCTGCTCGCTCGCGACGAGCTCGCGCCGGTGGACACGCTCCGGCTGCGCTCTGCTCACGTGGATGGTTTCGGGGACAAGTTTAAGAATGTCGATGTCGAGAAGTGGATTAGTGAAGCTATCAAGAGAAAAGCTCGGGTGATTCAGCTTGAAGATCATTATGGGATGTTCGTTGTATTTGCTCACCAGGTCTTCGCTTCCAACCATCTCAAAATCTTGAAACTGTCGTACGCCGAGCTGGATGACGATGTTTTCAGGGGATTCTCCTCTCGATGCCCTTCTTTGGAAGAACTGGAGCTCAAGAAATGCGTGGTAAGTGCCCGTGAGATTTCATCAGTCACTCTGAAGAGTTTGATCATGGTTGAGTGCAAGTTCACTATGAATCTCTCTGTTGGTACTCCAAACCTCGTGTTTTTAAAATGCATCACACCAATGAAATGGGTTCCCGTGCTCAAGGACTCTGGGTCGCTGGTCACAGGAAGTATCATGATTGATGACTCGTTACTTATTGGTGATTCTAAAAAAAGACATGAGGTGGATGATTTCTCTTCTGATTATTCTTATGGTGGCTCTTCTGAAGATTATTTTGATGACCTTTCCAGTGACATCAGTGATGACTATGACTATAACTATGAAAATGATATCAATAGTGATGCTGATACATATGAGTACAATGAGATTGTGAATGAATATAAATCTGAGCAGTATAAAGACCATGATGATGGAGGTGATTGCAGTATGGGTGGTAAATATCATGGCTCCAGTTCTAACAATGGGTTCAATGATGATAAAACTTTGGGTGGACAAAATGTTCTTCACAGCCTTTCAAATGCTAGAAGTTTGGAGCTGTTAGCTCATTCAGGAGAGGTACCTCCCTTAACTTCTACTAATATTCTTGTATAATCCATACTTTCGCTTTCACTAATGTGCAGCAGGGACTCATCACTCATGGTGCAAAATATAGCATTGGAATGCATTTTTTTTTTGGTTGGTTATAGTGTGCACTTCTTTCAATTATATGCAGTGTGTTCAAATTTAGGAAGATTGATCTGCTTTACTACTATTGACTAGAATGGCATGCTTTAGGTTCTTGCTGTCATGGTAGATGGGGGCATTTCCTTTTTTCCCCCCTTACTAGTGGAATGATTCTGCTAATGATTTCTTTTAGATATCTTCAAGAGTTCTCACTTTTCACTAAAAAGGAGTTCCCTCCAGCATTGAAACTTATGGACGCTGCAAACATTTAGTTGCATACAAAGAACTCCCTATGTTGAGCAAACAATTTGTTTATATGTATCCTATAATCCTAAGACCAGTCCTAGGAATATATGCAATTTCATTAGCAAAAAAGGAAAAAATGGCACTGCATACCTGAATATACTTTTATCCTGCAACTCGTTATTCACTGTCACGTACAATGTAGGTGGTTCTGAGCAGGGAATCAAGAAGTTGTCCAACTTTTAGCAACCTGAAGACTTTGTCCCTTGGTGAGTGGTGTATCAGTATGGTCGCTGACTTCGACATATTGATTCTCTTCCTCCAGAATTCACCTAATTTGGAGAAGCTTTTTCTTCAACTTGAAATGGTACAAGATCAACTAATGTTTCTCAATGATTTGCAATTCAATATGTAAGTTTCAGCATTTGGTAGTAGTTAACTAATTTGGCTTTTTTTTGCCTGCTAAAAGAGTTACAACATCCAAAAGGAATTGGAAAAAGGTATCAAACCAAAAGGAGGATCGTTTGCCTGTAAACGCCTTAGTATGGTGAAGATCAGATGCACCAAGGATGATCTTAGAGTCCATATGCTGGCACAGTTGTTCAATTCTAATGGCTTGTCCTTAGAGAAGATTTTCGTCCGTCGAAGTGGGAGCTTCCGTAAGTATTATTGTTCATATATTTGCTTCCCTTTTTTAATTCTGTTTGTTGTAGAAATGTTATAACATTTCATCAAAAGATATGCTGATCAAGAGGCATGCTATCACGTGATAGAAACATGAACAATCAAATGGAAAAAGTTCAACTATTTAACTTCTTTTTTTTTTAACTACTCCTGTTTTTTATATTTGATGTTGGTTAGTTCATTCATCTAAAAGACAACGGAGGTAGTGTTAACTTCTTTTACACTAAAACTTTTGCCAGCAATATTTTCTCTGTTGCTTTGGCTTGAATATTGTTCTGTACAATTTCCACCTTATAACTTTACGATGTTTGTGCTAGGCCTTCGCAACTCCAAACTTAACAGAGAATTAAATTGCCCGTGGCGGATGTCGTGACTGGTCGCTGTGAAACCCAGACCTTCAAAATATTCAAGATCGATGCTCTAAGGATGATGTAAGAGACTCAATAATCCATATGCTGGCGAAAATTGTTCAGGGCTTTTGATATACCCCTTCAGAAGATTTACCATTCATGTCCATTTGAATTGGAGTTATTCATGTCCAGTTGAAGCCACTGTCATCTTAGTTTACCTTGCTACCAGTATAGTTCGAATTTACAGTTACAGCAGACGTCGTGTGCTACGGTTTAAAGCAAATGTTCTGGGCATATTGTTCTAAACTCGTTACTTTTTGCTTTGGGATTAAATGGATTATGAGAGCAAGTTTAATAGTACAGCTTACTACTAGCTCCGATTCATCTATAGTCAATCTAATAGCCAATTTATACAATAGTTGCTTACTATACTATTAATATATGGTCCCACCTGTTAGCTGCCTATAGATCTGTAGCCCGCTGTTCTTCCCTCTCATCTTTTATCTCATTAAAATATATTTACAGCTGGTTAATAGTCTGCTATTGTACCTGCTCTGAACTGTTGCCCATTGGTCTTATTTCCTTTGTATTGGAAAGAGTATTGGAAAGAGTGCATGTGCATAGTACTAGAATGATATATTCTTTTGTTTTCTAAAAAAACTGCGAGGCTATATTGTTTTCAGTTTCAAGGAGAAGTCAAGATTCAAACTATTTCCTGTTCTCCATGTCACGAAAATCTATGTAAAATTCTAGAGTCTGTTTGGTTGGAGAGAGTGATTGGGAATTTAGAGGAATGAGGTTATTAATTATTTTGTTTGGTGGGGAACATGGGAGTTTGGGTGGGACGGGGGATGGGAATTGAGAAAGGAACTCCATCATTTTTCAATACTTGAGTAGGGATGGTAATTGAGAGTGAATTCATCCTTTATTTTGTCTAAACAAATTTTAACCATCAATATCAATTTTCATTTAAGATCTAATCTCCAACTAAACTCCATAACAATTCCCACCACCTCTACCAAACAATAGATTGGGACTAAAAATCAAATTCTCATGTTATGATGTGTTTAGTTCACACCAAAATTGGAAGTTTGATTGAAATTGGAACGATGTGACGGGAAAGTTGGAAGTTTGTGTGTGTATGAAAGTTTTGATGTGATGGAAAAGTTGGAAGTTTGAAGAAAAAGTTGGGAACTAAACCAGGCCTTAATCACACCATTAATTCTCTAGTCTAAACCTCCGATCCTCTTCACTTGTATCAAACATGAAGCTACATTTTGAATGAGGCCTCGTTTGAATGGAAATTTGAAAAGAATTTCCGGCCCATATAAGTGGATGGGCCAGGACTTCAGCCCATCCAAATGTGGCGTTGTAGCCTCCGTGTACTAGCACGGAGTAATTGCCGCCCACCGCCCGCGTCTGCTCAGCTGGTTTAAATTTGAATCCGGCGAGCAAACCAATAACTCTTCCCTCTTCAGTCTTCGCTCAGACTCCTCGCCATTTGAGCCATCTTCCGTTGAGACGTGTAAGCTCGAATCTTTCATCTTCCCATCTGATTTCGCCAAGTTGTTTCTTCAAAGATTTGCTTGCGATTTCTTTTGTCTTGGCAGATTCGAATCGGGGAACGGAGGTTGGAGGTTACTGAGAACCAGTTCGACGAGGAGGCGCGCGCGCAGCCTGTTCGGCGGAATGCTCAGGAGGAACGCCATGCTCGGGCCGCCGCGCCGTGGCGAGGGGGAGACGTCCCGGCGTGGAGAGGGAGGCGGAGGCGACGGCAATGGCGATGGCGACGCGGTTGACCGGCTCAGCGCCCTCTCGGACGGGGTGCTGCACCACATCATGTCGTTCCTCAAGGCCTGGGAGGTGGTGCGCACCTGCGTGCTCTCGCAGCGCTGGCGCCACACCTGGGCGGCCGCGCCCTGCATCGACCTCCGCGTCCGGTACAATGACGTCGACAGCGAGCCGCCGGAGGAGCTGCGCGATTTCGTGAACCGCCTCTTCCGCCGTAGGGAGGCGTCAGCGCCGGTGGACACGCTCCGCCTGCAGTCCAGCGACCCGGACGAGTTGTTTGACAACGACGATGCCAACGCGTGGATCCGGACTGCCATCAACCGCAATGCTCGATTCATTCATCTCACTGGACACCGTACAGAGATCGGGGTGTTAAAGCACAGGGCCTTGGTCTCTACCCACCTCAAGATCTTGAAGCTGTCCTATGTCCTGATCGATGACAAGATCCTCAAGCAGCTTTCTTCAGGGTGCAAATCTTTGGAAGAACTGGATCTTAAGGACTGCGCGATGACCGGCCATGAGATCTCATCTGCTTCTTTGAAGATTTTGAAGATGAATAAGTGCAAGATTAATGTGGACTTATCAATCACTGCTCCAAACCTCGTATTGCTGAATCTGATCACACCTTACATCCAAGTTCCATCGTTCAAGAACTTGGAGTCGCTGGTGTCATGCTCTGTCATGCTTGATGACTTTTTCTTGGGTGATGCTTATGAACACAGTAGTGATGAAGATGATATTGATGAAACCACTGATGAAGATGATATTGATGATCAGAAGAAGACTTACAAGACAGGGTATGGATTTGGTTTCCCTCAAAAAGGATATGGGCTTGCTGGTAACAAGGATGATTATGGCTATGGTAGTGATATTGAGAGTGATGACAATACCTATGAATATAGTGAGATTGCAAAACAGTATGGAGATCAGCAGTATGCCCAGAATTCCAGTACCATTGTTCAGGGAGTTGGGACAAGTCAGCAGACTAAAACTATTTCTGGTGGCCATAATTTTCTTCACGGCCTTTCAAATGCTAGAAGTTTGGAGCTGTTAGCTGGTGCTGGAGAGGTATGCAATCACCATTTCAACATGCTGAAGAAACAGTTTTTCTTTTACCACTCACCTGGTCTCTGGGTGTCCAGTTAGCACATCTGATACTTCTGCACTGCAGTATCAATTAACAATAGCTACTAGTGGAGGCATTCTGGGTTTCCCATCATCTGTCTTAGGCATTCAATATACTATTAAAACCCTCAAGTTTGCAGCTTTGGGAAAGTATTGTTCTTATCTTTTGAAATAGCTTGCTGTTTTTTGTTGTCACAATAATTTATCTTTTGACATTAGTTAAGATTCCCATAGAAATTCCCATCTGTACAATTTTGTTCAAGAAAATACACTTTGTAGGAGTAGGTGATAATCTGCTCACAATATATCACTAAGTTATTGTTTTTATTCTCAATGTATTGAATATCACTTGTATGCATGATGTGAAGTTGATTCAGTATTTCAATTACCATGGTTCATTGCTGAAAAATCACTTTTGTGCCCAATATGAAGGTGGTTCTTTCTAGGGAGTTGAAAAGCTGCCCAATTTTTAGCAACTTGAAGACCTTGTCCCTTGGTGAATGGTGTATGGCTGCTGAATTCGATACATTAATCTTCTTGCTACAGCGTTCACCTAATTTGCAGAGGCTTTTCCTTAAACTTAAATTGGTAAGTTACCTAACGCTTATAAAGAGGTATGAATATGTATGATAGTTTAATAAATTCCATTGTTCTGCAAAAAGAACTTCAATACTAGGAAGCCGTTGGAGAGCGGTGCTAAACCTATGGGAAGATCATTTACTTGTAAAGACCTGCAAATGGTGAAGATCAGATGCTCTAAGGATGATGTAAGAGTGCACACACTGGCATGTTTGTTCAGAGCGAACGGTATTCCCATTGAGAAGATTTATGTCCGTCGGACTGGGAGTTCTTGTAAGTCAGATGGTTTCTTCATGTCATTTTGTATTTTTTTTGCACTATCAGTGCTAAATTACCCATGTCTTTGCTGTTTAGTTCAAGCATGTGCTAAATTATGCTCGTCTATGCTGTTTTTTTTTAAAGATGTTCTATACATATTGCCATGTTCCCAATAGGCTTGATATCTTACCAGGGTTTTCTGTTAAAACACCCTAAGGCTATCCTGTTCAATTAAACATTGTGTTTTTGGGCATGATCTTAATGTGTGTACTTACCCGCTTTCTGATATTTCTACCAGACCTCCGTGGCGAGAAGTTTATGAGAGACCTAGGCAAACATGAACTGGAGTTCTGGGGGTCAGATTCAGAGTTCTGTGGTCCAAATTCCGAGTTCTGTGGTTCAGATTCAGAGTTTGAGGATTCAGATATGGAGTTCTGATGCAACATTGGACTAGCTATCGTTTATCATATCTTCTACTCATATTATTAGTTATTATCTTTGGATTGCAACCATCTCTAATTAATGTACTACTTAGAAAATGCTCTGACGGCAAGAACCCATTAAGCACCGAGTTGCAGGGCCGTGACAGATGTTGTTATGTGTCTTTTGCGTAATAGGGAACTATGTATGGCTATCCAAATACTGAAATGCTCTTATCCAGTGCAATGAGTTAACAGTGAAAATGTTTTGAAGTTTTTTTTTTATATATATATACCATAAACGTGCATGAATGCTCTTTGCTTGAATGTCTCAATGGATTACATGCACCTTTGCTGCATAATATGCACTATTTTGTGCCTGAGACCCGCTTTTTTGAAGATTTACCATTCATGTCTATTTCCTATTGGAATGGAGTCATGTAGTAATAATGTCCAGTCGAAGCCACTGTCATATTTACCTCTATTTGCTCCTTTGCACCCATATCAGCTTTACCTGTAGCATATACTATTATTTGAATTTTACAGTTCAGTAGACGTCGAACGTGGTGCACTACAGGTTAAAGCAATGTTCTGGCCTTCTGGGTGTTGTTAACTCAGAAAATTCCATTTAACTAATGTTTCTGCTGTCACCGTTTATTGTAAACTGATGAGTTAATGTTTGCCTGAGATTAAATAGGTGATTTCAATGTCTATTCTGAACTCGTTTTGATCTTATTTCGTGTGTATTAGAAAACGTATTCAATTTTCTAATGGATTGTTAGTTGTTACAACAGTAGATCCAAAAATGCAATATTTGTTCATCCCATGAACAATAGCTTATACTGCAATGGGATATTATTTTTAGTTCCAACGAAATAAAACTCTCTCCTGTTATAAATTTCATATTTAACTAGAAAAAATGCATGTGCTTTGCTACGGGAAAAAAAACTCATTAATGACTCTGATTGTGTATTACTCACTTCATCCAAAAGTCTTACGTGTAACTTTTTTGTCACTGGGACTAAGCAGAAATTAACTCATCTCTCATGTAACAAAGATCAAATGTTTAATAAGAAACACCGTTTTCCAAGCATGTGGGAGAGCGCCAAGCCAACACTCTTTTCCAAGCATGTGGGAGAGCGCCAAGCCACCAACCAGTAAACTGATTATAAATGTCTATACTATGAAATGGGAATTTATGATCAGTTTTATAACTAGGCTTATAATTATGTTTATATTTGAATATTTTTAAAAATAAAATCTTACGGTAGTTTTTCAGCGATTCTTATCTATGAGCCGACGTGGCATTGCTGACAATTGTGTAGGCAACGGCGTCAATGGAGTCCGTACCAATATGGTTTTCATGTATGGAACGGTCTGTTATTGCACTGGACATAAACAAATATCGGAAAGTGTGTGTATCATTTCCTATGTATTAAAGAATATATTTCTGTTGGTAAATAATTTTATGAATTTGCACATAGCATCTACTGTCCACTAAAACCACATACATTCTATTGTAATGCAAGTAATTTTAATGCACAAAAATACCCTTTGTGTATAAAAAAATAGTATTCACTCATCTGAACATGTTAATTAGTCTGGGCTCCTCAAGGAGAGATAATATGGAGAGATAATCTCTTATATGCCACTAAAAATTAGTCTAATCCCTTATATGCCACTGAAAATTGGCTCTTCCCTTATATGTCATAGGTCCAAACTTACACATCCTCTCATGCCACTCTCGTCAGATGACTGTGTGTTGACCATTAACTTTAAAGTAAAAAAGACGTATTTTCAATGATATATAAGGGATCAGACTAATTTTCAATGACATATAAGGGATTATCCCAACAAAATAATGTAGACAACGTAGAGAGGCTGAGAAGTGGGCCAACAAAGTGCATTTGCAATTAGTTTCTTTCATATAAGGTTACTACTATAAAAGATTTTGAGAAAAATAATGATTAAAAAAATAGCAGGGCTGAAATATAAGAAGTGGAGGGCTGAAATGAAAAAAAATGTTTCTAGGTTTGAAAAAAAAATGAAGTGGAGGGCTGAAATTATATTTGATTACGCATCTTCTATGACTTGATTTCTTTTAATCTTATTCTTGGATTCGATTTCAGTTACCATAAACATGTTTCTAGGTCCGATTTATTTACAAGATAGGATTATTTTGAGGGAATTTGGGTTGCATCTGTTTGTTTTTGTGTTCATGCTTTCAAGTGACTTTTGAGGTGAGACGGCATTGAGACACGTGCGGAGCATTTGAGACAGGTGTGAAGGGCAACAACGTGCCAACGTGAGGGAAGCGGAGGCTCACACCGTGACGGAGGAAAGCGGACTATCACGGACGAAGGCGTAATGTGAAGATCAGAAACATATGAATTTTTTAATTAGTTAAGACTAGAAAAAAATACCCGTGCATTGCAACGGGTGAAGGTTATTTTATTCTTATTATGTTATACGGTTTAGTTAAGATGAAATTCACTTTGGGAATTCGCTTTAATATATAACTTTTTAGAAAATCGTGAACTACAATTAAGAGTCCGATCGTCTCAAGTTAGTGTGCGAGTTTTTTTCTTATAAGAGATTTCTTATACGACTCCTTTTGTATTTCTAAAAGCGAACGAACTTAAAAACCGACTCATACACAGATGACGTACCAAAGTACTAGCAAAAATATTTTTAATTTTTATAATAGTAGAGATTAGATAAAGATATTTGTAAATTTCTACTCTACATTCGGTCTCAAAACTGACATAAGTGGCGACGTCTGGGCGTAATTTGAATGGAAATTTGAACTAATATGGCCCATATACTTACATGGATGGGCCAGAATTTCAGCCCAACCCAAACGAGACGTTGCTGGCCTCCGTTCAGCATGGAGTAGTTGCCGCCTCCTTATGCTCGGTTTGTTGTTTAAACTTTAAATTTGAATTCTGCGGAAACCAAGAACACCATTTCAGCCATCTTCTTCCTTCGAGAGACGTAAGCTCGAATAATTCATCTTCCTCTTTTGATTTCACCTTCACATGCAAGTTGTTTCCTCAAAGATTTCCTCGCAATTATTTGTCTTGATAGGTTGAAATCGAAGAATGGAGGTTGGAGGTTACTGAGACCTAGTTCAACGAGGAGGTGAAGGCAACCTGTTCGACGGAATGCGCCGGGGGAAAGCCGCTCTCTGGCGGCCGCGCCATGGCGAGGGCGAGACGTCCCGGCGTGGAGGCGACGGCGATGGAGAAGCGGCCGACCGCCTCAGCGCCCTCCCGGACGGGGTGCTGCACCACGTGATGTCGTTCCTCAAGGCGTGGGAGGTGGTGCGCACCTGCGTGCTCTCCCGGCGGTGGCGCAACCTCTGGGCGTCCGCGCCCTGCGTCGACCTCCGCATCCGGTACTTCCGCCTCGACAGCGAGCCGCCGGAGGAGCCGCGCGATTTCGTGAACCGCCTCTTCCGCCGCCGGGAGGCGTCGGCGCCGGTGGACACGCTCCGCCTGCAGTTGAGCGACCCGGACAATTTGTTTGACAACGACGATGCCAATGCGTGGATCCGGACTGCCATCAAGCGCAATGCTCGATTCATTCATCTCACTGGGCACCGCAAAGAGATCGGGGTGTTAAAGCACAGGGCCTTGGTCTCTACCCACCTCAAGATCTTGAAGCTGTCCTATGTCCTGATCGATGACAAGATCCTCAAGCAGCTTTCTTCAGGGTGCAAATCTTTGGAAGAACTGGATCTTAAGGACTGCGTGATGACCGGCCATCAGATCTCCTCTGCTTCTTTGAAGACTTTGAAGATGGATAGGTGCAAGATCAATGTGGACCTCTCTATCACTGCTCCAAACCTTGTTTTTCTGAACATAGTCACACCTTACATCCGAGTTCCATCGTTCAAGAACTTGGAGTCGCTGGTGACATGCTCTATCATACTTGATGACCTTTTCTTGGGTGATGATTATCAGCACATTAGTGATGAAGATGACATTGATGAAACCACTGATGATGATGATTTTGGTTATCAGAAGAATGATAAGGCAGGGTATAGGATTAATTACGCTAAAAAAGGATTTGTGTTTGGTGGAAACGAGGATGGTTATGGCTATGGTAGTGATATTGAGAGTGATGACAACACCTATGAATATAGTGAGATTGCAAATGAGTGTGGTGAGCTTCAGTATGGTAACAATGGTGATGGTCATAATTCCAGTAAAGATGGCGAATATGACAATGCTGAAACATTTGGTGGCCAAAATGTGATTCACAGCCTTTCAAATGTTAGAAGTTTGGAACTCTTAGCTGGTGCTGGAGAGGTATAGTCTTTTCATTATGTTGTATATATATTTTGTTTTCTTCAATATCCAGCCCTTTTGAACATAATGATATTTTTCTGACTTTTTCCAAAGAAACCTTTTCCCTTTCACCAGATATCTGGTTATCCAGTGAGAACATGTGATACATTTTTTTGCTGCAGTATCAATTGATTAAACCTACTTACTTACTCATAGCATTCTATGATTTTCCATCATCCGTTGTGAGGCATTTGATTGGCAACTAAATCTCTTGAGATTGCAGCTTTGAGAGAGCAATGCTCTTAGTCGTTCAAAAAAAGAGAGAGCAATCCTCTTAGTTTTGGTGTGATTGCTTGTTACTTTTTGTTGTCGTGATAGTGTATCTTTTGACATCAGTTAAGATTCCCACAGACAATTTCGATCTGTGTATTTTTGTTCAAGGAAATACACTTTATGATATACTCCCTCCGTCCCATAAAAATTGCATTTGTAGCTCCAAGGCTTTATCCCACAAAAATTGTATTTCTAGTCATGTGGGGCCCAACCAATTGATTCATCTCTATAAGTTTTCTTCCATCCCACGTAATTTGGGCTGCTAATGCTTGCAATTTTATTAAGTATGCTAATTATATGGGTTAATTCTCTCAAACTTCCTTTTAATCATTTGTATATATGGAATGTGTGTATGCAGTGGGTTCATTAAATAAGGTTATTGTGGTCATTTTTCAATCATACTATTTTGTCCTAAATTAGCTAGAAATACAATTTTTATGGGACGGAGGTAGTAGATGTTAATCCACTGTCAATATATCACCATATTATTGTTTTCATTCTTGATGCACATTGAATATCATTTGTATGCACGATGTGAGGTTGATTCAATCATTATAGTTCACTGATGAAAAAGCACTTTTGTGTCCAATATGAAGGTGGTTCTTTCTAGGGAATTGAAAAGCTGCCCAATTTTTATCAACCTGAAGACCCTGTCCCTTGGTGAATGGTGTATGGATGCTGAATTCGATGCATTAGTTTTCTTGCTACAGCGTTCACCTAATTTGGAGAGGCTTTTTCTTGAACCTCAGTTGGTACGTCTCCTCTGACTTATATGTAGAGTTCCGAGTATGCGTGCATGTTTTAATAGATTTCATTGTTCTGCAAAAAGAACTTCAATACTAGGAAGGCATTGGAAAGTGGTGTTAAACCTACGGGAAGATCATTTACTTGTAAAGACCTGCAAATGGTGAAGATCAGATGCTCGAAGGACGATGCGAGAGTCCATATGCTGGCACATTTGTTCAGGGCTAATGGCATACCCTTTGATAAGATTTATGTCCATCGGTCTGGGAGCTCTCGTAAGTCAGACTGTCTCTTCTTGGCATTTTGTATTTATTTGCATTATCAGTATTAAATTACCCATCTATTTGCTGTTTAATTGAAGCATGCAACGTTAAATCTCTATCCTGCTTTCTGAAATATGGTTAAATTATCATGTCTTTCCTGTTTATACATATGACCGTGTTCCTCAAAAAGCTAAATATGGTTAAATGGACATTCTGCGCTCCTGATAGCTATTCTGTTATCAGGCTTTTCTGTTAAACAATCAAAAGGCTATTCTGTTAGCTTGAAGTTTTGATTTTCTGTGTGATCTTCACATGTGTTCTTATCTGCTTTCTGATATTGCTACCAGGTCTCCGCAGCGAGAAGGTGATGAGAGATCTAGCCAAGCAAGAACTGGAGTTCTGGGGGTCAGATGAGTTCTGGGGTTCAGATTATGAGTACTGTGGTCCACATCCGGAGTTCGGGGATTCGGATTTGGAATTCTGATGCAACGTCAGATCATCTATCGTTCATCATATCTTCTATCGTATTTAGTTCTTATGTTCGGATTGCAATCGTCTTCTATATGTACTTAGAAAGAATCTGACGGCACGACGCATTAAGCACGCATAGCAGGGCCGTGACAGATCGGTTATTCCTCTTTGGGGTAATATTGAATGAACTATGTATGGCTATCCAAATACTGAAATGCTCTTATCCAGTGGAATGAGTTAACATTCAAATGTTTTGGAGTTTGTTTATATACCTTAAACGTACAAATGTTCTTTGCTTGAATGTCTCGATGGGTTGCAATCACCTTTGCACTAGCATAATACTTCCTCAATCCCATAATACTTCCTCACGTATTTTGAAATTCAACTTTTAAAACATTTGACTAACCATTAGTATAATATAAATTAAATTTTATTTGCTGAAAATAATATTATTGGATTGACATTTGGATTTACTTTGATATGGTTATAATTTTGTTGCTATAATATATGAGAAATTATAACACAAAGATTAGTTTTGGAGAATGTCCCAAATTTGATCGTGCCTTATATTATGGGATGATGGCCCTGCCTTTTAGATATGAAATTGCTTTTGAAAAATAAAAGTTATGCAGATTTTAATTTGCATTGTAATGCTGTTCAAATTAGTCACACGTTCTGTTTGGTGCCTACTTCCTCCGTCCCATAAAAAACGAATTTAGTACCGGATGTGACATATACTGGGTTGGTTTTTTATGGGACGGGGAGAGTAGCACAGTACATTCGCACTTGTGACTTGTACTATAGAATACCGAATAGTACTATTAGGCAATAATTATTACAGTAATAAGACTGTGTGAACTCACACCAAAATTAGAAGTTTGGTTAAAATTGAAACGATGTGACGGAAAAATTGGAAGTTTGTGTGTGTAGGAAAGTTTTGATCTGATGGAAAAGTTAGAAGTTTGAAGAAAAACTTTGAAACTAAACACGGTGTAAATCCCAGTGGGTGCTTGTCGTAAATTTCGTTCATATTCAAACCTGTCTATTTACATGGAAACAAAAGACACGATTAGATCATTCCAAATTCCAATTAGACATTTTGGGCAATTGATCGTGATAAATTGGGTAGCCTTCTCGTTTACGTGAATTGATTTCCGCAACCGCCGCCTTCTCCGTCGCTCCGGCGAACCTCTCGGTAAGTCCGATCCGTCTCATCTCCCTCCTTCCCATCTCTGTACTGTATCCCTGACACGCAATAATGCTGTGGAAGTTCAGCGGGAGGTGGAGCGCAGGCCACCTGTTCGACGGAATGCATAGCCCTGGAGAGGCGGCGCGCGGCGGCGGCGGAGGCGAGGATGACCTCCTCAGCGCCCTCCCGGACGCGCTGCTGCACCACGTCATGTCGTTCCTGCGGGCGTGGGAGGTGGCGCGCACCTGCGTGCTCGCCCGCCGCTGGCGCCACCTCTGGGCCTCCGCGCCCTGTGTCGACCTCCGCGTCTCGCGCGGCGGAGTCCACCGTCCTCCACCCAGGGAGTTCGCCAAGTTCGCCTACCGCTTCTTGCTCGAGCGGGAGGTGTCCGCGCCGGTGGACACTCTCCGAGTGCTGTCCAGCCCCGTGTGCTACGACAATGGGGAACGAGAGGATTACTCCACTCGGGATGTCGAGGCGTGGATCCGTGCCGCCCTCAAGCGGAGAGCCCGGGTGATCCAGCTTACCGACCATCAAGACGACGAGGTCTTCTCTGACTTCGACCATGTCCCCATCGTCACCCGCCACCTCAAACACCTGAAGCTGTCTGGTTCCGTTTTGGAGGACAGGAAGGACACTAAGGCAGCTCTCTTTCCAGTGCCCTTCTTTAGAAATTTTAGAGCTCAAGGGCTGCCTTCTAGAAGGCGGTGAGATTTCATCTACCACTCTGAAGAGCTTGAGCATGGTCGAGTGCAAGATCGAGGAGGAGCTCACCATTGCTGCTCCTAACCTCGTGTCACTGTGCTGCATCAAGCCATTCCACCAAGCTCCCTTGTTCGAGGATTCGGGGTCCCTCGCACTGGCGACGGGCACTATCGTGCTCGATGATTCATTCTTCTGTGGTGGTTTTAAGACCCTGTTTAGATGGGACTAAAACTTTTAAGTTTTATCACATCGGATATTTGGACACTTATTATAAATATTAAACATAGACTATTAATAAAACCTATCTATAATCTTAGACTAATTCGCGAGACGAATCTATTGAGCCTAATTAATCCATGATTAGCCTATGTGATGCTATAGTAAACATTATCTAATTATGAATTAATTAGGCTTAAAAAATTTGTCTCACGAATTAGCTTTCATTTATGTAATTAGTTTTGTAAGTAGTCTATATTTAATACTCTAAATTAGTGTCTAAATATAGAGACTAAAGTTAAGTCTCTGAATCCAAACACCATCTAATTCTAGGTGGAAAGACATCGATGAGGATTGTGATGAAATTGAAGGAAGAGATACCCGATGGATGTTGCTCGGATCATTCTGACTATGGCAGTGATGCAATCACCTTTGAATATAGTGAGATTGTAAATGACTATTGCGAGCAATTCTAGATTTCATTTAACTTTGCAAACTCCGGCCGTATAGTTGTTTTGGTAAAAAAAAAATTAACATATACGAACACACATTTGAAATAAAACGAATGGTCAAACATATGAAAAAAAAGTGAACGGCAAATAAATGGAGGGAGTAATTGATTGCCTAGTAAAATTACTCTATATATATAGTTAGTGAAACAGGAGCAGCTAGCACCTAGCAGCGACTAAACTAAAGCTCATCGTGGTCATCCTCGTCGTCGACGTTGCCATCTTCCGGTGCGCCGCCGCCGCCGCCGCCGGACCTCTGGTAGACCGCCGACATGACGGGGTTGCACACGTCCTCCAGCTCCCTCAGCTTCTCCTCGTACTCCTCCTTGCCGGCGTCCGGGTTGCCGTCCAGCCACTCGTACGCCTCCCTCACCGCCTCCTCCACCTTGTCCTTCTCCTCGCCCTCCATGGCGTCCGCCATCTTGCCGCCGAGCGTGTTCTTGATGTTGTAGACGTACGCCTCCAGGCTGTTCCGGGCGTCCACCTGCTCCCTGTGCCGGCGGTCCTCCTCGGCGAACTCCTCCGCCTCGCGCACCATCCGGTCGATCTCCTCCTGGCTGATCTTGCGGTCGTCGCCGGAGATGGTGATCTTCTCCGACCTGCCGGTGGCCTTGTCGGCGGCCAGCACGCTGAGGATGCCGTTCGCGTCCACCTCGAACGTCACCTCGATCTGCGGCGCCCCCCTCGGCGCCGGCGCGATGCCGGCGAGGTCGAACCTGCCGAGCAGCCGGTTGTCCCTCGTCATGCTCCGCTCGCCCTCGAACACCTGGATGGTCACCGTCGTCTGCTTGTCCTTGTACGTGGTGAACACCTGCGTCTTCTTCGTCGGCACCACCGTGTTGCGCGGGATCAGCTTGGCCATCACGCCGCCGGCCGTCTCCAGGCCGAGGGTGAGCGGCGCGACGTCGAGGAGGATCATGCTCTCCGTGTTCTCGTCGACGTGGCCGCTGATGATGCTGGCCTGCACGGCGGCGCCGTACGCCACGGCCTCGTCGGGGTTGACGCCGCGGTTGGGCTCCTTGCCACCGAAGTAGTCCTTGAGCAGCTGCTGCACCTTGGGGATCCTGGTGCTGCCGCCGACGAGGACGATCTCGTCGATGTCGCCCTTGCTCAGCCGGGCGTCCGCCATGGCCTTCCTCACCGGCACCATCGTCTTCTTGAAGAGGTCGCTGTTGAGCTCCTCGAACCGCGCCCGGGAGAGCGGCTCCGACAAGTCGACGCCGTCGAACAGGGACTCGACCTCGACGCGCACCTGGTGCTGGTTGCTGAGCGCGCGCTTGGCGCGCTCGCACTCGCGGCGGAGCTTGCCCAGCGCGCGCGCGTCGCCGGTGATGTCGCGGCCGTGCTTCCGGCGGATGACCTTGACGAAGTGGTCCATGAGGCGTTGGTCGAAGTCCTCGCCGCCGAGGTGGGTGTCGCCGTTGGTGGCAAGGACCTCGAACACGCCGTTGTCGATGGCGAGGATGCTGACGTCGAACGTGCCGCCGCCGAGGTCGAAGACGAGGACGTTCTTCTCGGCGCCCTTCTTGTCGATGCCGTAGGCGATGGCGGCGGCGGTGGGCTCGTTGATGATGCGGTCGACGGTGAGCCCGGCGATGACGCCGGCGTCCTTGGTGGCCTGCCGCTGCGCGTCGTTGAAGTAGGCCGGGACGGTGACGACGGCGCGGGTGACCTTCTCGCCGAGGTAGGCCTCGGCCGTCTCCTTCATCCGCGTGAGCACCATGGCGCTCACCTCCTCCGGGCTGAACACGCGCACGTCGCCGTCCTTCACCTCGACGCGCACGTGCGGCTTGCCGTTCCGGTCGACGACGGCGAACGGCAGCAGCTTCATGTCGAGCTGCACCTCGGCGTCGGAGAACTGCCGGCCGATGAGCCGCTTGGCGTCGTAGATGGTCCGCTCCGGGTTGGCCGCCGCCTGGTTCTTGGCGGCCTCACCGATGAGCCGCTCGCCGCCGTCGGTGAAGGCGACCCACGAGGGCGTGATCCGGTTCCCCTGGTCGTTGGCGATGATCTCGACATGGCCGTTCCGGTAGACTCCGACGCACGAGTACGTCGTGCCGAGGTCGATCCCGATCACGGTGCCGCCGCCGCCGCTCTTGGCACCGCCACCCTTGGCCGCCGCCACAGAGCCGGCAGGCGACGGCGTGAGGAGGAGAAGCGCGGCGAGGAACAGCCCCAGCTGCATCGTCGACGCGCGCCGCGGCCGCGCCATGATCGTCGTCTTCGCTTTTGGTTTTGTGTCGATACGAGCGTCGCGATATATATACAGCGTGCGGCGGCCGAGGCCGAGCCCGACTCCGATCTGATGTGTGCCGCTGCCGACCAATCGGAGGGAGTACACGTCAGCGGCGTGATCTGGGCCGTTGGTTGATCTGATCGGACGGTCAGGGTAGAGTGTGAGACGTGTTAATGACAGTGTGCCGGTGGCCGTGCGCGCGTAGCGTATCGGTGCCGACTCGGTTTCATCTTCGTACATGGACCGGTACGGACTCTCAACGGTTTACAGAGTTGGATCGAGTCATTGAGCTACTCCTAAACGCAGTCTCATATAGCTTCAACTTTATACTCCCTCCGTCCCTAAATATTTAACGTTATTGACTTTTTTAAACATGTTTGACCGTTTGTCTTGTTCAAAAACTTTTATGAAATATGTAAAACTATATGTATACATAAAAATATATTTAACAATGAATCAAATGATAGGAAAAGAATTAATACTTACTTAATTTTTTAAATAAAACGAATGGTCAAACATTTTTAAAAAAGTCAACGTCGTAAATATTTAGGAACGGAGGGAGTACTTACTTAATAGGTGTGGATTGATTCTCGAAATTGCTACGTTTTAAATACTAACTAGAAAAAATGCATGTGCGTTGCAACAGAACAAACTAAAATTTTGATAAACAATAGATCTGTACTTTGAACTTTTCCAGAAATTCCTCAAACTCAATTCGAAATTTTGAAAGTGAATATGATTTTTCCTTTTGAATTATTTATTTCTTTATCTGCCTCCCCTTGTTCTAAATTTATTCGGGTTCTTATACATCAAAATCCATCCAAAGATAAAAAAAATCCTTATAGTCCCATGTTTTGATTGATGATGAACGAAAAAAAAAATTGAATGGTAAATGAGAACGCTAAGATTTTCCTTTAAATACTTTGCGAAGATATTCCTAGACTATCTTTCATAATTTGATATAGTTTCAATAATTATTAATAATATTTTTTGAATTAAAAATTTGATTATACAATTAATCCTACACCGATCCCCTGTTGATCAAGCACAAGCACAAATATACCGATAACGTTCTCCTCCTAGCTCCTGGATAAGTACCGGTATAGAATAAACAGAAATCACTGGTTTAAAACTGGACAGATAAACGGTGTTGTAATTAATCCTAGGACTACGTGCTCTTGCAGTCTTGCTGATGGACTCATAGTGTGTATTCGTGGGTTGCGGCGGCAAGCGCAAAAACCAATTGAGTTAGAGACGGACGTATATGACCCAAGAAAACAAACGCACCATCAATTCAGTCACAGATGACGTACCAAAGTACTGGTGGAAACACCTTCACTTTTTACAATAGTAGAGATAAGTAGAGAATAATTCTCTCATTTAAATAAGCCACCGTCAGGCGTCAACATGGGTCATCAAATGCCCAATCAGAAATATTGACGACGATTTCTTCTAAGCTCCAAAAAATTAAACAATTAGAAAATTATCAATAAAAATTTCTTCTCAACTCCAAAAATTTACATCCTGTTGCAATGCACGTGAATTTTTGCTAGTATAATTGTAATGAAAAAATTAGAACTATTTGTACATTAGTTTTTACTAACATGGATCATCACGTGTGTATGCATGTCTCCAAGTTCTTCCGTGCATCAGTGCATGCCTCATCACTTAAAAACTAATTATGTGTCAGGACAGGTGAATCCACAAAGACACTGACACCAATCCGGAGACAACCAACCGCATTGGCCGGGGGCAGCAGGCATGCAGGAGGCCCAGCTGGCCCACGAAAATCCAACGCTCCTGCCTTGCTCGTTCGCTCGTGTACGCGATGAGGCGCAGAGCGGAATACCAAACCAATTTAATAAGGGTGATGTACGAAATATTTTTGACAAAAACATCTTAAATTTTTATAATAGACTAGAAAAAATGTCCGTGCATTGCAACGGTTTAAAAAATTTTAATCTTACATATTACTTAAGTCCGCAGGATATCCTACTCTAGAAAGGAAGCTCAAGGTTGATCAACATGAGCTGGCCATTATTTGCTCAATAAAAATAGAAGCCCTTTTATGATTTTTGCATTCATGCACAACCTATACGCATGAATGCATTTAAAACAGCCAGTTAGACAGTTAATAATTTCTTGAGATGAAAATAGATAAATGACGGATACACAAATTTTACAAGAAAAATCCTTATAGGAAAAAAATCATAGATGTCGATTGACAATGGAATAGAGGAATTGGATTTAAATGTAGGGGATACATTGAATTTGTCGCACCCTTCCATGTGGCATACAAGAGATATATCAAGCGAAAAATCTAGGAGTCCTAATATGAAAAGACTTAAAGTACTATTAGGAAACTAATTTTGTAATACGAAGTCGTATTACCTAACTAACCCGAAAATACTGAATGTTGAAATTTGGATCACATATTTAATAATCTCCGCCTTGAGACGAATTTCCTCTTGTAGCATAAAAATCTTCATTCTCCTAACAACATCATGATGTGACAAAATCATTGTGCATCAAATAGTCACTTGGACTATATATAAAACCGTAAGACCCTTAATTCAGAAGAGGTACACCATACTTCAAATTGTCATTGGAAATAAATCATGAATCTGTTGGTATAAGTCTGTGTGAATTTAGCAGAAAGGCGATATACTATGCATGCAAAAACGAAGTATTTTGATCTTTATAAAAACCTCCTAGTAAACTGACATGTGAGCTTAGAAAAACTGAACCTAGAGTTGATTTACCCAAACAGAACCAAACCATT
The DNA here is from genome assembly GCA_000338895.3 of Oryza meridionalis. Lineage (NCBI taxonomy): Eukaryota > Viridiplantae > Streptophyta > Magnoliopsida > Poales > Poaceae > Oryza > Oryza meridionalis. Next base: position 5,616,105 of record CM002531.2, read on the forward strand.
AATGCAGATGAATTGTTTCCCTGGTATGAAAGAGTGTGCATGAAGCGATAATCTGGAAACCTCCTCCTAGTGCAAAAGCTGGAGTGGTAGGAGCAGCGAATAATTTTACTTGTCCTTCTCGGAAACCGTGCGAGTAGATGGATTGGTCTGTGCTTGCTTGCTTTTCCTGTGCCCATTGCGTTTCTTGCCCAGGACTGAAACGGATACTCCCTCCGTCAAAAAAAAAAAAAAAGAAAAAAAAGAAAAGAGACAAACCCTAGTTTCCGTGCCAAATGTTTGACCGTTCGTCTTATTTAAAAAAAATTAAAAAGACAAGTCACGCATAAAATATTAATCATGTTTTATCATCTAACAACAATGAAAATACGAATTATAAAAATATTTCATATAAGACGGACAGTCAAAGTTGGACACGGAAACCCAGGGTTTGCCTTTTTTTGGGACGGAGGGAGTACAACCCATATGAGTGGGGTAGTCGACCCAGAAACTGCAGGCAAGTCAAATCAGCAACGAACTTGGCGTCGCGGGGGGAACCGGCAACTGGTCAAGTCAAATCGGACCCGGGCGACGTACGAAAGTTGTGGCAAAAACATCTTTAATTTTTACAATAGTAAAGATAAAGATAAAGAAAAGATAGAGATATACTAGAAAAAATACCGTGCATTGCAACGGGTAAAAATATTTTTTTATTGATACATTAACTATTAACTATTAGGAGCTAAGCAATAAATTGAAACGTTAGGATCGGTATATATTATAATTTAAAAAGTTAATAAAAATCCTTCCTTTAGTTTTAGGCCCAAATTGGTCATTCATTCCTTCCTTTTCAAACCTAACCTAGTCTGATACCTCGTCAGCTCATGCCTATGTTCGGCATGCGGCTTCAATTGTGGACTGGGCACTCGCACTCGCATAGCCACTACTATTTTCAACCTCTAGCTTGCATAGCCACTACCATTTTCAATCTCCGAAAGACAATCTCGTGTCCGTATGATACCGGAGCCAATCCTTCCCCATTAAATCCGATCGAATCTTTTTTGATGTCTTAAAATTGATGGGGGCTTTTGATCTACTCGATCTTCTCTGTCCGGTTTTCCCAAAACTGAAGAGAATTCACATAACTCGGGATAATAGGCTGGAGAAGCTTACCGGTTGGTCATCTTCAATGCAGATTAAATTCGACAAATTAAAGCTGAATCAAAAGGGAAAATCATAGGAAAAATGATGAGAAAGGAGTGAGGAATCTTTTTTTGCAATCAATTAGAGGAGGAAATACATGGGAGAAGCAGATCGACGTCGCGACAACGCTAGGGTTTGGCACGGGCGGGGCAGAGGCGCGCTGCACACATGGGATCGCGTGGGAAGAGACATATGGAAAAATATTAGGTATAGATAGATTTAGTTATACATAATAACTATAACTATTTATTACCTAATAACTTACTCTATGGCCTATCACATTTGGAAGATTATGGCTGGTCATTACACAAGTTACTTTTCTAGTAAAAGAAATTATACATTACTTGGGCCGGGGCCATGCAAGCCTTGATGATTTCAGCCCGCTCGTTGTCCGTTATATGTTAATCTATCCGATACTTGTAATACTTTTATTTCTTCTCGGTAATTAACCGAATAAGCAAACTGGAACAGAATCGGATCGGGAGACAAGAAAAATTGACGACGTACGAATATTTTAAGAATAACATCATTAATTTTTATAATAGTAGAGATAAAGATAAAAAAAAGTAAAAAATAAAAAAAAATCTTGCAACCGGTGGGATCAGGATCCCCTGCAGTTGTAATAGGGACTGCAACTTTAGCAGTCGTTGCCTCACCGTTAGATCAAATAAGAAAAGCTCAGATTCGGCCAGGGTACTGTAGCACGCACATAAAGTCCTGTTGCGCACTGTAGCATGTTCTGTAGCTTATGCCGTTCATCAGCTTGATCCAACGGTTGTAAATGGATATGACTGCTTAACTTGCAGTCACTGTACTAACTACACTTGATCTTGATTCCAACCGGGGCCCACTCGCAGTTTCGGTATTTAGGGTTTTCCTTTTATTTTTTTAATCTTTTAGCGGCTCATAGTCATCTTCTCCAACCGCCGTCGGCCGCCTTCCCCCGTGCCGGCAACCGCCGCCGGCTCTGAAACGGCAAGAACTCACCGTCGATCGGACGAAATTTTCCGGTGAGTTCAATTCCCATCTCCTCCCCTGCAACGCAATATTCTCGAGGGACTCATCTTCTTGCAAATTCCTGGCGCAAGATGAGCGGGAGGCCCCGCGCAGGACATGTGTTCGACGAAATGCCTCCGAAGAAAGCCAAGCTGTCCGCCGGCGCCGGCGCCGGCGACCGCCTCAGCGCCCTCCCGGACGCGCTGCTGCACCACGTCATGTCGTTCCTGCGGGCGTAGGAGGTGGCGCGCACCTGCGTGCTCGCCCGCCGCTGGCGCCACCTCTGGGCCTCCGCGCCCTGCGTCGACCTCCGCGTCTGGCGCGGCGGAGGCCACCTCCCACACCCGGAGGAGTTCGCCAAGTTCGCCTACCGCTTCTTGCTCGAGCGGGACGTGTCCGCGCCGGTGGACACTCTCCGGGTGCTGTCCAGCCCCGTGTGCGACCCCGAGGTGGAGGATTACTCCACTTGCGATGTCGATGCGTGGATCCGTGCTGCCATCGAGCGGAGAGCCCAGGTGATCCATATTTCTCACCATCCGAAGGACGAGGCATTTAGTAACTTCGACCATGTCCCCATCATCTCCTGCCACCTCAAACACCTGAAGCTGTCTGGCTACTTGTTTCGACAAAGGACACTAATGCAGCTCTCTTCTCAGTGCCCTTCATTGGAAGTTCTAGAGCTCAAAGGCTGCTATCTGGATGGCCATCAGATATCATCTGCCTCTCTCAAGATCTTGACCATTGTCGAGTGCAGGATCATGGAGGGCTTCACCATCGCTGCTCCGAACCTCGTATCGCTGTGCTGCGTCACGCCATACCACCGTGCTCCCTTGTTTGAGAATGTGGGGTCACTCACACTGGATGCAGCCACTATCGTGCTTGATGATTCGTTTCTATATGCTGGTTATGAATACGAGTATGAAGACATCGATGAGGATGCGATCGAAGGAAACGGTAGCGAAGACGGTGAAGGTTCCTTGAATGATTCTGACTACGACAGTGATGCTGTCAGTGATGCAAGTACCTGTGAATACAGTGAGATTGCAAACAACTATGATGATGAAAAACAGCTTGTAGAGCATGATGAGGTACATAATCGAAGCAAAGGCAACTATCATGGCTATGATCACAGGTATAAAGCCAGACCATATAGGGGCTATCGCAAGAAGAAATTCAATGGTGGTAAAGTTCTAGGTGGTGATAATGTTCTTCACAGCCTATCGAATGCTAGAAGTTTGGAGCTATTAGCTGATGCTGGAGAGGTATAGTTACGAATCTTCTGCTATGTGGCAATACCCCTTAATATGGATTCATCAGTTATTTGCATTGCAGACACAAATACCTTTCTCAACTTCGTCAAACCTCCGTAGGAGTATTGCACTTGAGTGTAATCAAATTTTACGAAGTAAAGTTATTGTATAATAAAAATGTGTAGGCTGCTGACAGTTTTTTTTTTGTCATTTTCTTTAGAACGTATCTACTAACTACTAAAGAGTTACTAAGTTTTAATTTTGCATAATCACATATTTAAGCACAGGTGTTGTTCTGTGAAATTCGTATTAGAAAGGTGGTTTTTTTTTTTCATTGCTGTGAGCTGAACTTTTGTGATTGCAACAGTTGGATACACATGGAATTTACATCTGTGTATCTTCACACTATTCCTACACATTTTTATACCAGAAATAAATTTGCATTTTTACTGAACGGTGCTGGTCCTTGGTAGTATAGCACCAAGCTATTCTTTACCTTTTCTAAACGCTGAACTAATTCATCTGTGTGTGCCATATGAAGGTGATTCTGAATAGGGAGCTGAAAACATGCCCAACTTTTAGTAACCTGAAGACATTGTCCCTTGGTGAATGGTGTATGGGTGCTGACTTCGGTCCATTAATTTCCTTCCTGCAGCATTCACCAAATCTGGAGAAGCTTTTCCTTGAACTTAAATTGGTACATATATTTATATCTGTCGAATTTGCTTGATGCTTTACACTTTTCATATTTCGACAAATCAATTATAGCACATATTCACTAATAATTATCTTCTTCTGCAATCCAAAAAAAAGGATTATGACAACACACAGGCAATGAAAGAAGGTACCAAACCAAAGGGATGCTCATTTGCTTGCACACACCTTAAAATGGTAAAGATCAAATGCTCTATTGATGATGTGAGAGTCCATTGGTTGGCACAGTTGTTCAGGACTAACGGCGTACCCATTGAGAATATCTTTGTGCGTCAGACTAGCAGCACTTGTGAGTGATACTTCTCTTGTAACTCTCATCTCTGATGAAGTTGCAGTACCGTCATACATTATTACTGTTTTTGTTAGATGGAAAGCATTTGGTTCACTTGATGTTCTTTGTGGTGCATGATCGAAAACCATAAACTAATATGTTTTGTTTTCTGACATATCCTCCAGGCCTTCCCGCCAGACCATGGTAATGTGAAGCTAGAGGGTGGGACCAATAATATCTTATGATCTTGTTCAATATGATAATTTCGCTTTATCACATTGTATTTAGCAGGGTTCTGAAGGGTAAGCATCTGCACTGATCATGCTGGGATTACAGAATATGTGATGCTTCTTTTGAGTGCATTGGAACTATGTATATATGGCTACCTTAACGCGAAAATGATCTTATCTAGTGGAATGATTTTAGCTATGTTATCTCTAGCTTGAGGTCGGCTTCTTCCTGAAACGATTTGACGAGTTCTTTTTGCTTAATGCTATAACTGAAAGTGTAATATGTTCAATCTTCTATGTGTGGTAAAAACGCTGTGGTTGCTGGATTCGATACTTGTGACATAAAAACTTTGTACAGCGACGAGCCATTACCAATGCGCATATGAAAGACATGTCCAGTCTTGCATGGATGGTAAAGCCCCTGTGGATGCAACAAGTCAATTAGTTCTCTCTGGGAAAAAAAATAGTAATACATGCAACAGTAGTTTTCATATGTTGCATTAGTATGCTATATAATCAGCACTCAGCAGTAATCGTCGTTCCGAATCAGAAGTAGAAGTATCAATCTCATCTTTTTAGACAGTCCAGCGAAGATAAAACCGGCCAGAATTTTATGAAGAGAGAGAGAAACCACAACATGGAAACCAAAGTACAACAAACGCCGTGTTTAGTTCCAAAATATTTTTTCAAACTTCCAACTTTTCTATCACATAACTTCTCTATACACACAAACTTCCAATTTTTTCGTCACATCGTTTCAATTTCAATCAAACTTCCAATTTTAGTGTGAACACCCAAAGTTTATTGTAGCCCTTGACTACTACGGTCACTGCCGAAAGGGCAACTCTACGAGGCTACGACCAAACTATTACAAATCCGTAGCCACTGCTCATATTTCCGAAAGATCTGTGCCAATGTCATGGTATCAAATGAATCCAGAATATTTTTTCAGACGCGTGCCAATGGGACATAGCTTTATCACTTGATCAGTATATACAGAGTACGGACCAACATGAGACTTGGTCAGGTCACCGGTTATCGAATGTATGACTAACTTAGGAGGGGATGTGACCTCTTCTAAGAGGATGAATCTGACTAGGTTAAGTTTTTTTTGGACGGAGGGAGTAAGCTTTGCTAATTTGGCATCGTACGTTTTGTTCAGATATATGATGGACGGGGACGGAACGGATTTACGATTTTACGGTTGATGAAATCATACAGTTCGTCATATCATTATCTAAAAAAAATACAGTCCGTCATATTAAAAAGGAATAAGTCCACTTTCCCTCCCTCAACTCATGGCCGTACATGAATAGCATCCCTCAACCGCAAAACCGGGTATATCCCCCAACTCTGAAAACCGTTGCAAATCAACTCCCCGGCGGTTTTAGAAGCGGTTTTGTCCTACGTGGCAATTGACTTGCTTATGTGGCAGTTGACTTGCTAAGTCATCCAGCGGGACCCACATGTCAGCAGTCTCCACCTCATCTCATCTTCTCCCTCATCTCTTCCCCTCTTTCTCTTTCATATCTTCCTCTTCTCACCTTCTATCAGCAGGGCGGCAACGACGGCGCACGGGGGACGAGCTCGTCGGCTAGCCGCGCCGCGCGCGCGGGGGAACGGCTCGGCTCGAGCACGCAGAGGAGGCCGGAGGGCGCCAGGGCATTGTCTGAGAAGGGGTCGTGGAGGACGAGGTAGCCCCTCCAAGTCGCCGGCCGCGCACGGGGGAGGAGCTCGCCGGCCGTCCGCACGTGGGGATGATCTCGCCGGCCGTCCTCACGCGAGGAGGATCTCGTCGACCGGCAGCGCGCGGGGGAGGAGCTCGCCGGCTGGCCGCGCGCAGGGGAGGAGCTCGCCGGCCGTCCGCGCGCAGAAGAAGCTCGCCGGCCGTCCGAGAAGGAAGCCACTGGGGTTGTCGCCGAGCGCTGGGTTGTGCTGCAGCAGTGCAGCATGAGGACGGAGAGGCTCCGGCACGGGGACGACGGCGGCGTTGCCCGCAGCTGCGCATGGCGGACACCCTCTCCGCGTCGCGCGCACGCTAGAAGAACTCCGCTAGCTTGTTTGCTGTTTGCTCGTGTTCTGTTCGTTCCCCTTTCTTGTTTCGCGTGATCGCCGGCGTCTTCTCTGAATTCGGCAACCACCATGTGCTACTTGTCTTGCCGTTGATCTTGCTGCTCGATTCTATCGCCTCGCGCCCTCGCCTCCGCTTCTTGATTTTTGACTTTCCCGTTTTTTGAAGGGAATCATGGTGAGGGAGAAGATGAGATGAGGTGGAGATGTTAGCCCAAACACTCACTTGCACACACACAGCTCTCTCTCTCTCTCTCTCTTTCACTCGATGAAACACACACATACAGAGGAGGCAATGACAGAGGAAGAAGATGAACAGCACGCAATGAAACAAAGAGACGCAAGGAAATTTCTTGTCACTACACACCAGTGAACCACCACACACTTCACTTTCTATTCTCCACACATTAATCACACACTGATTACATGCTTAAATAGCACACACGCGCAGCAGCACACTAGCCACGTTTTTGCCACACTAACCGGCCACCAGTCACATGACTTAGCCACTAATTAACCACTAATCACGTCTCTATGCATGCAGGCCATATCTCCTTGCATGCAAATGCACTAACACACATGCAACACAGCTAACTGATCCACAATCCATGCCACTACTCAAGCTACTTGACTTGGCCACTACTCCCAGCCGATATCCACCTATAGCTTCCTACATGCAAGCACTTACATGCAGATCATGGATTTTCTTGATCAAGCTAACTCATGCACGCACTAATCACAACTCACACAATAAACAACAAGATTAAGTCTAACAGGAGATTGCTGACATGTGGGTCCCGCTGGATGACTTAGCAAGTCAACTACCACCTAAGCAAGTCAATTGCCACGTAGGAATAAACCGCTTCCAAAATCGTCCGGGGAGTTGATTTCCAACGGTTTTCAGAGTTAGGGAAGGGTTATACCCGGTTTTACGGTTGAGGGAAGCTATTCATACACGGCCATGAGTTGAGGGACGAAAAGTGTACTTATTCGTAATAAAAATCGGAGGGATTTAAAGCTATACGTACTCCTGTGAATGCCCAGACATTTAAGCCGTGTGGTGAAGAACGGCCTGGTTAAGCATTTGGGCCTAGAATAGAGGGCCCATATTGGCTCGCTTATCTATTTCGTTAGTTTTCATTTTTTAGAGCCCAGGAGCGGCTCATCGGCCATCGCCAACACATTTGATCTTCTCTTCTCCTGCCCCGGCGAGGCGGCGACCGCCGGGATTGAAGCGGCGAGAACTCGCCATCTTTTCCGACGAGTCAAACCTAGTAAGCTCAATTTCCTTCCCCTCCCCTCCCTTCCCCAGCCACCGCAACCTTCTTCTCCAGAGATTGATTTCGTTTCAAATTCCCGACGCAAAGAAAGTGACCAAAAAGATGAGCGGGAGGCGGCGCGCGGGACATGTGTTCGACGAAATGCCCCCGAAGAAAGCCAAGCCGTCCCGCGGGGGCGGCGCTGCGGAAGACCGGCTCAGCGCCCTCCCCGACGCGGTCCTGCACCACGTCATGTCGTTCCTGCGGGCGTGGGAGGTGGCGCGCACCTGCGTGCTCTCCCGCCGCTGGCGCCACCTCTGGGCCTCCGCGCCCTGCGTCGACCTCCGGCGTCTGGCGCGGCGGAGGCTACCTTCCGCCGCCGGAGCGGCTCGCCAGGTTCGCCTACCGGTTGCTGTTCGAGCGGGAGGTGTCAGCGCCGGTGGACATTCTCCGGGTGATGTCCAGCCCCGACGGCGAAGGGGAGGAGGATTACACCACTTCAGATGTCCAGACGTGGATCCGTGCCGCCATCAAGCGGAGAGCTCGGGTGATCCAGCTTACCGACCATCCAATGGATGAGGCGTTCTTTAACCTGGGCTTCGTCCCCATCATCTCCTGCCACCTCAAACACCTGAAGCTGTCTGGTTCTTTACTGTGGAACACGACGCTAATGCAGCTCTCTTCTCAGTGCCCTGCTTTGGAAATTCTAGAGCTCAAGAAATGTTCTCTGCACGGCCATGAGATTTCATCCACCTCTCTCAAGAGCTTGACCATGGTGAAGTGCAGGATCATGGCAGATGTCACCATTGCTGCTCCGAACCTCGTGTCTCTGCGGCTCTGCGCTGCATCAAGCCATACCACCGAGCTCCCTTGTTCGAGGATATAGGGTCACTCATGTTGAGTATTATGTGTTTAGGGGTATATTAGTAATTTCCTATCTCTATTGTACTCATATATGCCCTTTGGGCTAACACAATAGTAACTGTTCATTCTCCAATTTCCCCTAAATTGTGACATGGTATCAGAGCAAGGGATCAAACCCTAACGTCGATCCGGAGTCCACGCCGGCACGCCGGTGGCAGCTCGCCACCGGCGAGCCCATCCAATCCGTGCACATCCTCGTCAGCTTCGTCGTCCACCACCGTCGAGCCGTCAATCGTGGCAGCCAATCGTTTCGTCGTTCGTCCACAAGCAGCAAGCAGATCCAGTCAGCACAAGCAACAAGCAGCATCAAGCAATCAAATCCACAAGCAAGCAGCGGATGCACGAACAAGCATTCAGATCCAGTTCTTCGTCACCACGTCAGTCGTAGCCAGGCCGTACTCGTCGCGGATCTTGTCGTCGCGTCTCGCCGTGGCTCGTCGTTGTCGCCGCATTCCCATTGGCCGGTCGCGGCGCTCTCTTCATCGCCGCCAGCGCCGTCCTCCTCCCATGTCAGTCGTCCATCTTTCCGTCCGCCGCCTGCGCGCGTGACCATCTGCATCGTCGCCGCACAGGTCAAGGTCCTGGTCCTCTTGGTCCAGCCTGCTCTGTTCTCTCTGCTTCTCCACATAGATGCTTGGAGACTGGTTACTGGACTTAACAGCAACAAGCCATCGTCTTCCCTAATATCAAGTAGCAGCGACAGCAATTTGCAAGTGTCATGCAGATCCACCTTGTTCCATATTCAAACATCAACAAATAGCAGTAGAGAAGCCCATATCGAGTTATGCTTCCCTCATCATGCAGCCGGCCTCTGCTCTTGCCGGATTTGTGAAGCCATCCATAGTCTCAACTATCTTGATTGTTGAATTGTTCCATCAACAGATCTATTTTGTGTTTGCTATGCTTGCTTACTGCTGCCATCAACAAGTCAATTAATATCCTTTGGTCTTGCAAACATATCATTGTGCTTCAGTTTGAGATAGGCAACAGAAAACCAAGGCACAGCCCTGTGCATGTCCTTTTGATTTTGATATTGCTTCTTGTCATCTGCATCAATTGTTCTCTTATGTCTTTTGCTAGTATCCTAAGTCATTTGCTAGTATATCAATGTCATCTACAAATCAATTTCCTATGTTTCCTATCAAGTCCATCAAAGTCCATCGGTTCGTCGAAGTCATGCTTGTCAATCATTATCACTATCTCGCTCGCTCCATGTCGAAGTTAGCCTTCTATCATCACCAGAAGCTCCACGTCGGAGCTGATCTTTGTCATATCACCAGCTCCCCATCGGAGTTGACATCATCATCAATCATTGAAGGGCCGAAGAACAGTTTGTGAAGGTCCTTCATCTCGTCATCATCACCGTCTCTGAATCAGTGAAGAGCCAAAGAACAGTTTGTGAAGGCTTTTGGTACTAAGGGCTGAAGAACAGTTTGTGAAGGCTCGAGGTCTACTTCATTGAGGATAGGATGGTTTTCTCTTCTTCTAATTCATTCAAGAGCAATGCTTCGACAACATCTTCAAACATGGACTTTGTATTTATAGTAGTGTGTCATTTATCTTGTGTTTAGTTTCAAATGCAATGCTATTGTATACACATTGCATTTGAGCAGGGGTGTTGAGTATTATGTGTTTAGGGGTATATTAGTAATTTCCTATCTCTATTGTACTCATATATGCCCTTTGGGCTAACACAATAGCAACTGTTCATTCTCCAATTTCCCCCAAATTGTGACAACTCACACTGGCCACAGGCACTATTGTGCTTGATGATTCACTTTTATGTGCTGGTTTTGATTACCAGTACAAAGACTTCGATGAGGATGCAATTGATGGAATCAATAGCGATGATGGTGAAGGTTGCACGAGTGATTCTGACTACGATGATAGTGACGCGAATACCTGTGAATACAGTGAGATTGCAGATGACTATGATGATGAAAAACAACGTCAAGAGCATTGTGAGGGGCATAATCCGATTGATGATTATGATGATGAAAATCAACATGAAGAGCATGGTGAGGAACATAATCAAATTGGACATGATGAAGTTCTTGGTGGCCATAATGTTCTTCACATCCTATCAAATGCTGAAATTTTGGAGCTATTAGCTGATGGTGGAGAGGTATAGCTATGAATCTTCTTCTGCTCCCTGTTACATAACATTTTCCCTTAATGCGGATACATTAATTATTTTCATCATTACATAAGAAAAAAGCTTTCTCAATTTCTATGCACTGAACAAATTACTTGTATGTTCTATATGAAGGTGATTCTTAATAGAGCGCTGAAAACTTGCCCAACTTTTAGAAACCTGAAGACGTTGTCCCTTGGTGAATGGTGTATGGGTGCTGACTTTGATCCACTAGTTACATTCTTGCAGCATTCACCTAATCTGGAGAGGCTTTTCCTTGAACTTAAATTGGTACGTGTATTTATATTATAATATATCGGTTGCTTGATGCTTCACATTTTTCATATTTTGACACGTGAGTTTTAGCACATGTCCATTGATAATTTATCTTCTTCTGCAAACAAAAACAAAAAGGATTACTACAGCATACAGGCAATGAAAGGAGTTACCAAAGCAGTGGGAAGATCATTTGTTTGCACACACCTTAAAATGGTGAAGATCAAATGTTCTATGAATGATGCTAGGGTCCATTGGTTGGCACAGTTGTTCAGGACTAATGGCTTACCTATTGAGAATATCTTTGTGCGTCAGACTCGCAGCATTTGTGAGTGATACTTCTCCTGTGAATTGCATCCCTGATGAAGTTGCAGTTCCCATCGTACATTATTACTTCTTTTGTTTGATGAAAGGCATTTTGTTTACTTGATGCTCTTGTGGTGCTTGATTAAAAACCATAAACTGATGTTTATGTCATGTCCTCCAGGGCTTCCCACCAGACCACAGTAACGTGAAGCTAGAGGGAGGCTGTCGTGAAGAAGCTGCACCGGTGGTGGGACCAATAATATCTTATGATCTTATTCAACATGATAATTTCGCTTATCACATTGTATTTAGCAGAGTTCTGAAGTGCAGAGCATCTGCGCTGATCATGCTGGAAGTACAGCATGTGATGCTTCTTTTGAGTACATTGGAACTAAGTATATATGGCTACCTGAATGCGAGAATGATCTGATCTAGTGGAATGATTTTAGTTATTTCCCTCTAGCTTGAGGTTGGCTTCTTCCTCGAACGATTTGTTGAGTTCTCTTTGCTTGAATGTTATAACTGAAAGTGCAATATGTTCAGTCTTCTATGCCTGGTAAAAACGCTGTGGTTGCTGGATTCGGTTAGTTCTTACGACAAAGAAAAACGTTGTACAGCGACGAGCCATTGCCAATGAGCATATGAAGAACATGTTCAGTCTTCTATATATGGATGGTAAAACCTCTTGTGGATGCAACGAGTCAATTAGTGCTCTCTGGGAAAAGAGTAATACATGCGACAGTAGCTTTCATATCTTGCATTTGTATGCTATATAATCAGCAGTAATCGTTGTTCCAAATTGAAGTAATTTCTTCTTTTTCTCTGGTCCGGCGAAGGTAAAATTATATTAAGAGAGAAATTAAAGAAACCACAACATGGAAAAACTACAACAAAGTTTATTGTAGCCGTTGACTACTACAGTCACTGCCGACAGGGCAACTCTACACAAATCCGAGAAAAGACACTAAAGCTCAAGCTAGGAAGGAGAGTGCAGCTTCTTGACATGCCACACCCACAGTTCTTGTTTTTTAGATGATGGTTAAAATCCGCCCTTTGGTTAAACACAAGCTAGAGCCCCTTATTACATTCATCTTGGTGTATTTGACTGAGTTTTAATAAAGCTTCCATATCAAAAAAATTACATAGTTCTTGGCTCAAAACCAAGTATAAAAGTATCTACTGACAACTCCTCCATGATATATAGCTGAAAATAGCAAGACCAGTGGCCTGATCGTATTTTCGAAGATCTGACATTCCGTTCCTTCCAAATCATCCAAGTGGAAGGCTCAATTGACTGCGAGATCTGCTGAGAGTATGCAGAAATGAAGATAGCGAACTAACCATAGATGTATTTCAGCTTCCACCGTTTTCATCACCTGTTTCTGTTAACCAACAGGCAGGAACATCACAGTTACAGTCAGCAATACTAAATACTAGGTTCACTACATGTTGAATGATATGAAGTATATAGCTGCACTGTACCTGAGGATTTTATCCAATCCTGAGTGCAGATGAGGGCTTCCACTATCTCAGGACTAAGCTTTCGATTGAAAAGGCTCACCCGTTCATCAGTTTCGTCGAAAGCAGACTCAGCAGAAACCGCACTTCCAGGTATTGCTAAAATGTCGCGTGCAAGCCTAGCAAGAGTTGGATACGTCAACGCATTATCCTTCCACCATTTCAGGATATCAAATTGTTCATTTTGAGGACAAAGTCCCCCTTCAAGGTACAAAGTCAGTTCTCTGAATTCCCCGAGTGCCGATTGCCCAATGTCATTTTGATCGGTGCCATGTAATGAATCATTACCATCTCTATCCATCTGTAAGTCATTGTTCCAATGATTAACTAGTTCACCACTTTGCTGATCAGCATTACAGGAGTATTGAAGAAAGAGCTCATAAATCTTTCCACGCACTTCCAGGATGCACAATTTGGCACCAGTACCGAAAGCTTGTTTGAAACACTGTTCAAGATACCTTAATTTGAACCTGGGATCTAGAACAACAGCCAAAGACAACCACACGTAGCATTTTCTCCATAGATTGTCAAATTTTTTCAGCATATCATCAATATCGATGATGCGCTTAATGTTTATCTTTTTGGATGATTCCTTCAGAACTGTTCCCAAACTCCAAATTACATGAAAATGTGAGTTGAAAGCCACGTTCTGTCTGGAAAGTACATCAATTGCATGGTAAATTGGCCTTGCAAGATCACAAAAGTTTTTTGTTGCTTCTAGTCTTTCAGGAAATGGTTTCCGTAGAAACATTTTCAAATGCGCCGCGTCAGGGTTTGGGAATTCTTTTACAAACTGCAAAGCAGCCTCAAATAAGTAGTAAGTCAAATGCCATTTCTGTGAACCAAAAGATGGTTGGCTTAGGTGCAGGCGCAACAAAATTTCCTTGTATTTTTCCAGACGAATTGCTGAGCATGTCATGTACTCAAACCATTCCCGACTTGCTTCCAGGACGTATCTTTCAAGAGTATAACCAAACAAGCCATGAAGCGCGTTTATCATACAAGGCACAATTAATAACTTATATTTAGCAAGAAGGAAATTCTGTCCTGCTGCTGTCATAGTCTCCTCCAAATCCAATATAACTTCATTACCTATATTCGTTGGCAATGCAATTCCTAAAAGCTTCTTCTCAAAATTCCAATCTTGGACTGCTGCTTTTATTAGAGCCTTGTTAGTCTTTTCAGTACCATATTCATAGCTTGCATTTCTTATATTCGAGAAGGACTTCCAGTTGGACAGAATACTGACATAGTGCTCAGCTTCAAGGGCCTCATCTCCAGAAAATTGGAATCTTATGATCTTTCTATTCAACTTCCACTCCTTGTCAATAAAATGTACAGTGAAACAGAGGAATTGTTTACATTCAGGGGCCCACCTTGTTACGGATAAGAAAACTCCTCCAGGTTTAAGTGCTATTTCCTCTTTTAGCTTCATCTTTTCATTCTGAAAAATGCTGAGGAACTTCTCTTCAATTGCAGCCTGTGGCACAATATTATATGTAGGACAGATGCCAGCAAAAAACTTCCTAAAATTTGCACTGGTTGTCACTGAAAATGGGCAAAGGTTGGAGACTAAAGCCCTTGTAAGCAGCTCAAGAGATGTTTCCTGATCAAATTCCCAGTTATTTGCATCAGATGAATCAAGTCTTGAAGATGACCATTTTTGCTGTATCCTAGTATCTCTGCATTGTCCAGGACATATCTTTAGATGTCGATGCAGGTGGCTTGTTCCTCCAGAACTTTTTCCACTAAGGCACTTTTTACAATGCTTACATTCTGCACTTTGAATTTTTCCACCACTTAACACAGCTGTAAATTCCTCCCATACCTTGGACTTTGATCTTCTATTTTCACTGGCATCAGAGATCAGTCGTCGGAAATAGAAGTCAAAAGCATGCAAATCATTCCATTGAGAAGGGAAGTTTCATAGACCACAAAAAGAGAAAAAGGTCCAACGCTTTTAGGCAAAAGGGAAAAGCATTGTATAAGGCAGTACTGATACTAACCAGTGACAAAAGAGAGAGACTGTGTCTACAAGGTTAACCAATTGTTTTTTTTTAGATAAAAGGCTTTTTGAGCCCTGCTTTTATAGAAAGCATAATAGGTTAACCGATTGTCTATATAAGTAATTTTAAAATTAATTCTCAGGTGAACAACTTTCTTAACTTCTTTTAATAAATAACTTACATAATGTTCCAAACTGTATAAGCTCAGTAGTTGGAAAGGAAAGTTTTTGTCAACAGGAGGGAGGTTAGTCCTCATCAATTCAGTGCTAAGCAGTCTAGCGATATATATGCTAGAGGTATCTTAAAGAAACTAGACTATTATATATCCAGATTTTTTTGGCAATGTGATGAACAGAAAAAGAAGTACATGCTGGCCAAAATGGAGTGACTTTGCAAACCCAAGGAGTGTGGAGGTTTAGGGATTCAGAACCTAGAGATTCAAAATAAGTGCATGCTTAGTAATTGGATCTTTAAGTTAATCAATGAAGAGGGAATTAGGAAAAATTTGCTTAGGAAAAATATTTGGCAAAAAAAAAACATTCTATAGGTTCAAAAGCAACAAGGAGATTCTCATTTCTGGGCTAGTCTCATGACAGCAAAAGAATCCTTCCAACTACTTGGACACTTTAAAGTGAGAAATGGGAAACACGTTAGATTTTGGGAGGATTGTTGGATGGGAAACAAATCTCTTGAGAAAGAATTTCCTAATTTGTACAACCTAGTTTAGAATAAGAATACAGTAGTTGCTAAGGTTTTGGAAACGATACCGTTGAATGTGTCCTTTAGAAGAGCGATAGTTGGGAAAAACTTGGAAAATTGGTATGTCATTGTCTCGAAAGTGGCTAATGTTAATTTGACAAGTCAACATGACTAATTCATATGGAAAACTAATAAAGAAGGGTTGTTCACCGTAAACTCTATGCATAAGTTACTTATGTTTAATGGAGTAATACCTAGGAAATCTTTAATTTGGAAGCTAAGAATTCCATTAAAGATTAAGATTTTCCTATGGTATTTGAAAAAGGGGGTGATTCTAACAAAGGATAATCTAGCTAAGAGAATATGGAAGGGTAGCTTACTATGTAGCTTTTGTAGCTCTGATAAGTCGATACAACACCTTTTCTTTGATTGTACAATGGCTAGATACATATGGAGTGCAGTTTATTTTACTTTCGAGATTAGACAACCCAGAAGTTGCGCTCATATGTTTGGTAATTGGTTGAATAGTTTTGAACCTAAACTCAAAAGACAAACTTGGGAGGGCGGCAATTTGTTGGACTTTGTGGCTTAGTACGAATGACATAGTCTTAAACGGCTACAATTAATCATATTTCTTTCTTACGGGTAATATTCAAGGCAACTCATTGAGGAAGCCTTTGGTCTTTGCTTCTTAAAAAAGTTGGAGAGGAAGTTCGAGTCAACTACAGAATTCTGGAGAAGCGAGTTATGGAGTTCTTTTCTACCTTTGGATGGAATTTTTGAAGAAGAATTGAAGCTTAGCCTTTATTCCTCTTTAATCATTTGTTAAACTTTTATTTGTGTGTTCCTATGTAATTGGAGGAGTCTTATGTACTCGTGAGTCGTGACTATGGTTTTGGCTGTGTACACCCTCACAAGGTGTAGAGGCCGGGTTTAATATAATCCATTATCTAAAAAAATGTTCTAGACTATACATAAAGAGTGCAATGTTTTGCTCAATCTAAGAACTTAAATGTTCAAATAAGAAAGAATAGCCATTAAGAGTAGTTATTTGGTTATGCCATTCAAAACTAGAGCATGAACACCATGAATTACCCAGCTCCATAGTTTGCTCCCATAGTTGTCAATATAAAAAAAAAACTCATGGAAATTCTACTTAAGAGATGCCATATATGCCACATTAAATTTGAAAAGAAATTGTCAGGTTGCTATTTCTTTACCTGGAAAGATTCACACACAAAGACAACAACGATATATAACATAATTCATGATAGCTCTTATTCTGATGGTTTAGCAATGCAAATAGGGCCATTCATTAACTGGATCATACAAGTTAATGCATCTCATGACATCACTATAATGAACTTCCATTCATATGCTATTTGTTGGCAACTTTTTTGGCAAGAAAACAATCACGATTGGGACACCTAAACGGCTTGTGGTAATATAGTCGCCAACCACCCCGATCTAGCCAAACGCCAAATCAAGATGGGTTTTGTAGAAAGAAAAGCTAAACCGGCTAGCAGAGCCGATTTAGAGATCAAAAACAGCCTCTAGGCCGATTTAGATCGATATGAGGATAACTACCCGTCTCGTGGGCGAACAAAAGGTTTACGAGACAAACCTACAAAGGGGTAATCGCACTCTTGCAATGACGGCGAACGATTTACGGCGCAAATCGACAAAGATGGACTAAACTAGGGTAAAGTAGAAAATATGGCTGAAAAGTAAAAGTAAAAGAACGATTCGAATTGTAGAGATTGTTGAGGGAGAGATCCATCTCAATCGAACCGGCCTTTTCCCTTAAATAGTGGTTGGTCTTGCCTCCTACAAGTCCTCCTCTACGTCCAATTCGGGGTAGAAACCAATGAAAACCCGAAACATACCTTCCCAAGCAAGGAAATCCGAGACCCGACGAAAACAGACTTGGGCTCGGACTCAGTTGGCGGCCACATGCCGCCGGTCAGACCGTCCCTCAAGCCTCGGTCTAACTGGCCCATACACGGCGGTCAGACCGGCTTAGTGGAGGAAACCGACGACTTTCCCAAATCTTGGTAATTTTCCTTATTTTGAGCCTAGGAGCCAAATTTGGGTGTAAACACTATCGTAGTACCATTTCATGTACTTTGGTTTATGTCCAAGAGTGAAACTAAAATTAGAGGGAAAGAAGAAAGTCATAGAGAGCAGCAGCTCGTGAGTCACTGGAATTACCTTTGGCAATAATTCTTACGTTGCTGACAGCCGTTACCCGTAACATCAACCTCAGTTGCAGTTTGAGCGGTGATATCTTGAGCTGCACCATGTCTGTCCAGCAGAAATACCCAATTTATGCACTGGACCTTGTAAAAATCAAACTATGGAAGTAACAAAAATTCAGTTAAATTGAGCACCTTTCTATTGCATTGGCATCAGCAGCAGCACCGTCACCATCAACTCTTGCTTCATTAGCATCATCTTCCTCGCTGTCGCCCGAACCAGATTGTAGCTCATCTTCCTCCTCATTCATAGGCATTGCAACTGAAGGTCTGATAACCCCTGCTGCCTGTAATATCTCACCAACAGGGATTGCATCCAGCGTAGCTGAACCTTCTCCAAACACCCTTTCTGATGAGAGTGGATGGTTGTGACTGCCCTTACATACTGTTTTCTTGATCTGTCCATCTGCGGAGCGTGTCACGGATTTCTCGGCACCGCAGTTTGCTTGAGAACATTTATAGTAGAATTTCTGATGGCACCCACCCTGAACTACTTTCTGCCCACAAATTCTCCAGTTGTAGCCATCATATTCAGGTGGGTGTGAGTCTATGATCTGATAAGTTGTGTGAGATGGCAGAACCTGCATCTGCATTACTGCTAAGTTGGAAGAAGAGCCGGCATACGGCTGCGTGTTAAATTGTTCTGTCAGCCAGCTGCGAAATCTTTGATCGGCCATGCCGTCCTGAGCTTGACCTGACTGGTTCTCCATTTCTTTTCAGCCCCGGTTGGAATGCAAGAAATTTCTTAGATTCCTAGAGGGGATTGGGAACTGAACAATTCTTGTGATACCCTATGAAATCAACCATGCCTTTCTGAATAGCTTCTCTGCCGTTTCAATTACACGCAAGGTACGCGGCATGAGCAAATCCAAGGCAATCTGTTCTACGGACTGTAATCGAGAAGGAAAATGAATCCTATGCACAGTTTTTTAGAGAAAAAGAAAACTCATGTAAAAACCGATATGAAATATCAAGAGAAAGGCTGGGGAGAGAGAAGCTAATCAACAACTTACTTATAAACGCGAAGCTGAAATCGGCGCAAGAGATCGCAAGAAACTACAGCAGTTTCTTCGAGCCATCGAGCCTTGTCAAGTCAAGGTGGTGGATTCGTCCCCGCAAAAAAAAAAAGGTGGTGGATTCGTATTTAACTAGAGTAGGTAATCTGGCGGTTCATATAAAATGGCAAGATTCTTTTTCTTTTTAAAGGCCTATGGGATGGCAAGATTTAATATCGATTGGCACCCACTTTCACAAAGTCTTTAAAAATAAACATATGCTGATGGACCACCGCACCGCCGCCACCAGTGCTATTTGCTCGAATGGTTGCAACTGATCGAATTCCAAAATGAAATGCTATAACTGAATATGCGGAATGATGCTGTGGTTGCTGGATTCAATCGGAAGTTCAGAACTTACCCCTAAAAAAGAAAGTGCAGCGGCGGCGCAACCGCCGAGGGCCGCCGGTAGGAGACGAGCCACTACATATGTATACTTGATACGACCTACTAATTGTTTGGGCCGGCGCTGGAGGAAGCGTAGCGACGCATGTGCCACAAGTTCACTCTTGGTCCCTCAATCTGTCGTTCTCCGTCGAAAAACCAGATACAACCCATCCTTTAGCTTACAAAACAATGCAAATGAGATCCCCCGACGGTATTGATCCCGGTTTTGATTAACGTGGTGCCTCCTTTAACTACCTCTTCATCTCACGTGGCATTGACGTAGCGCTTACGTGACAATTCGACGCGAAAAAAAATAATAAAATCCTTGGGATCCACATGTCAGTTATACACGAATAATAAAAAATGGTGAGGCCAATGTAGCCATACCTTACTACTCCCTTCTTCTCTCTATCCTTCTCTTTTTCTTTTTTTTTTTTGTCTTCTCTTGCTTCTTCTCCTGGATGACATCCGGCGGCTGGCCGTGGGCGACGGAGAGAGAGAAGGGCGTTCTTCGGCGGGAGTGTCGCGCCGGCGGAGAGGGAGAGGTCGTCGCACTCGCTGAGATCCAACACGCAGAGAGGTCGCTGTCAGTGTCAGTCATGGATCGGAGTGTGCGAGATCGGCGTCGGAGATGAGCGCTGCGCGGGGGAGAAGAGGAGTCTTCGCTCCGTCTTCGCTCGTCGTCGAGTGCAGTTCCCATCGTACATTGTTAACTACTCCCTTCTTCTATAAAAATTTGACGCTGTTGACTTTTTTAAACATGTTTGACCGTTCGTCTTATTCAAAAACTTTTGTGAAATGTGTAAAACTATATGTATACATAAAATTATATTTAACAATAAATCAAATGATAGGAAAAGAATTAATAATTACTTAAATTTTTTGAATAAGACGAACGGTCAAATATTTTTAAAAAAGTCAACGGCGTCAAATATTTTGGAATGGAGGGAGTACTTCTTTTGTTAGATGGAAGGCATTTTGTTTACTTGATGTTCTTGTGGTGCTTGATTAAAAGGCAACATATCCTATGCACACAGGCCCTCACGTGTACACATGTGCACACCAACTAAAAAATGTCACCAAAAAATCTAGAAAAAAATCATACACATACTTTCAATTGTATTACACCTAGGGTTAAAATCTTAACGTCAAATTCATTATATTTTAGCTGTAACAAAAAAACAAAAAATCTGACAGTTTTGAGGTTGCAATTTTGTCAGAATTTTATCTTTTTTGTTATTCTCTACGTAGAATGATGTTTATGTCATGTCCTCCGGGGCTTCCCACCAGGCACCAGAGCACGGTAACGTTAAGCTAGAGGGAGGCTGTCTTTAAGGAGCTGCACCGGTGGTGGGACCAATAATATCTTATGATTTTATTCAACATTGTATTTAGCAGAGTTCTGAAGTGCAAGAATCTGCACTCATCATGCTGGTAGTACAGCATGTGAGAACGCGAGAATGATCTGATCTAGTGGAATGATTTTAGTTATTTCCCTCTAGCTTGAGTTTGGCTTCTTCCTCGAACGATTTGACGAGTTCTCTTTGCTTGCATGTTATAACTGAAAGTGCAATATGTTCAGTCTTCTATGTGTGGTAAAAACGCTGTGGTTGCTGGATTCGGTTAGTACTTATGACAAAGAAAAACGTTGTACAGCGACGAGCCATTACCAATGAGCATATGAGGAATCTATATATGGATGGAAAACCCCTAGTGGATGCAACAAGTCAATTTAAGGCTGAGTTCGGATGGGGGAGATGGGAACCCAACTTCTGCGCATGGAAAACGGAGCAGTCCATTAACACATAATTAATTAAGTATTAGCTAATTTTTTTTTCAAAAATGGATTAATTTGATTTTTTTTAAGCAACTTTCGTATAGAAACTTTTTACAAAAAATGCACCGTTTAGCAGTTTGAAAAGCATGCACGCGGAAAACGAGGGAGAGGGGATGGGAAAAGGTGCATGCGAACACAGTTCTCTCTGGAAAAAAAATGGTAATACATGCAACAGTAGCTTACTAGCTTTCATATATTGCATTCGATGCTATATAATCAGCAGTAATCGTTGTTCCGAATTGAAGTAAATACTTCTTTTTCCCTGGTCCGGCGAAGATAAAACCGGCCGATAAAATTTTATTAAGAGAAAGAACCCATAACATGGAAACCACGGTACAACAAAGTTTATTGTAGCCATTGACTACTACGTACGGTCAAGGCAACTCTACGACCAAACTGTTACAAATCCGACAAAAGATACCAAGGCTCAAGCTAGGAGGGAGAATGCAGCTTCATGACACGCCACACCCACAGTTCTTTTTTCTTAGACAATGGATAAAATCTGGCCTTTGCTTCAACACACAAGCTGAAGCCCCTTATTACATAGTTCTTGGCTCAAAACCAAGTATAGAAGTATGTAGCTGAAAAGAGCAATACCAGTGGCCGGCTCATATTTTCAAAGATCCGCGCACTTCGTTCCTTCCAAATCATCCAAGTGGAAGGCTCAATTGACAGCAAAATCTCCAGAGAGTATGCAGAAATGAAGATAGCAAACTAATCATAGGACTATTTCAGCTTCCACCATTTTTATCACCTGTCTCTGTTAAACCAACAGTCAAGAAACATTTAGTTTCAAAAAAAAGTCAAGAAACATCACAGTTACAGTCAGCAAATACAAAATAATAGGTTCACTACATGTTGAATGATTTGAAGTATAAAGCTGTACTGTACCTGATGATTTTATCCAATCCTGAGTGCAGATGAGGGCTTCCACTATCTCGGGACTCATCTTTTGATTGAAAAGTATCACCCTTTCACCAGTTTTGTTAAAAGCATATTCAGCAGAAACTGCACTTCCAGGTATTGCTAAAATGTCGCGTGCAAGCCTAGCAAGAGTTGGATACGTTGACGCATTATCCTTCCACCATTTCAGGATATCAAATTGGTCATTCTGAGGATAAAGTTCCCCCTCAATGTACGAAGTTAGTTCTCTGAATTCTCCATTTGATCCTTGCTCAATGTCATTCTGATCTGTTCCATGTAATGAATCATTACCGTGTCTATCCATCTGTAGATCATTACTCCTGTGATTAAGTAGCTCACCAGTTTGCCAATCAACATTACAGGAGTATTGAAGAAAGAGCTCATAAATCTTTGCACGAACTTCAAGGACGAACAATTTGGCACAACCACTACTGGAAACTTGTGTAAAGCAATGATCAAGATACCTCAATTTGAACCTGGGATCTAGAAAAACAGCCAAAGACAACCACACGTAGCATTTTCTCCAAAGCTTATCATATTTTTTCTTCATATCATCAACATTAATGATGCACTTAATGTTTGGCTTTCTGGATGATTCCCCAAGAGCTATACCCACCCTCCAAAGTGCATGAAAATGTGAGTTGGAAGTCACGTATTGTCTGGAAAGTAGATCAATTGCATGGTAAATTGGCCTTACAAGATCACAAAAGTTTTTCGTTGCTTCTAGTCTTTGAGGAGACGGTTTCCGTATATCCATTTGCGAGTCCATCTCTTCAGGGTTTGGGAACTCTTTATTAAACTGCAAAGCAGCCTCAAATAAGTAGAAAGTCAAGTGCCATTTCTGTGAACCAAGAGACGGTTTGTTTAGGTGCATCCGCGAAAGAATCTCCTTGTATTTTTCCAGACAAAGTGCAGAGCATGTCATGTACTCAAACCATTCCTTACTTATTTCCTTGACAAAATTTCCGACATCGTAACCAAAAAAGTCGTGAAGCGCATTTATCATACAAGGCACAGTTAATAACTTATATTTAGCAAGAAGATAATTCTGTACTTCTCCTGCCATACACTCCTCCAAGTCAGATGTAACATTATTACGGATATTCTTGTGCAATGCAAGTCCTAAAAGTTTATGCTCAAGATTCCAATCTTGGACTGCTTCTTTTATTAGAAAACTATCAATTTCCTCAAAATTATAGTCTAACGAATCTCTTATATCCAAGTAGGATTTCCAGTTGGTCAGAATACCCACATAGTAATCAGCACCATCAGGGTATCCGCCATAGCCGTAGCTAATGATTTTTCTATTCATCTTCCACTCGTTGTCAATAAAATGTACTGTGATACAGACGAAGGTTTTAAACTCGACGTACTGCTTTGTTACCGACAGGAAAACTCCTCCAGGTGTAAGTTCTATTTTCTCTTTTAGCTTCATCTTTTCATTATGAAAAAAGCTGAGGAACTTCTCTTCAAAAGCAGCCTGCGGCACCATATTATAATCAGGACAGATGGCAACCAAAAACTGCCTAAAATTTGCACTGCTTGGCACTAAATATGAGCAATGGTTGGAGACTAAACCCCTAATAAGCAATTCAAGAGATGTTTCTTGATCAAATTTCCTGTTATTTGCAGCAGATGAATCAAGTATTGAAGATGACCCTTCTTGCTGCAGTCTAGTCGTTCTAAATTGTGCAGGACATATCTTGAGATGTCGGCGCAGATGGCTTGTTCCTCCTGAAGTTTTTCCACTGAGGCATTTTTTACAATGTTTACATTCTGCACTTTGAACTTTTCCACCACTGAACACAGCAGTGAAGTCTTCCCATACCTTGGATTTGGATTTTCTTTTTTCACTGGAATCAGAGATCATTATCAAAGGGTGATTTTATAATTCTTGAGATTGAGAAGGTACCGGGAGATACCACATTTTCTAGTGTAAAATTTTCTTACAGATACCATATTTACGGATACGAAAACTTTTGGCGTAAATTTTGGTACCTACAGATACTTTTGTAAGGACCGCAGAATTTCTCCTTATCTCTACTACTTAAAAAATAAGAGGTGCTTCCATCGTCCATAAAAAAACCGAGCAAAAAAACCGGGCAAAAAAATCTGTCCGATCCAAAACAAAACGGACGAAAAAACCGGACGAAAATAAACCAGGTGAAAAAAGAAAAGAAAAACCAAATCTGTCATATAAAAAAAGGGGCGAAATAAAGGAAAAGAAAAATGAATCCGATTCCACGGTAAAAAAAAGGGCAAAAAGAAATAAAAAAAGAATCTATCCGATTCTAAAAGACGGGCGCAAAAAAAAGGCGAAAAAAAATCAGGTGAAAAAAAAGACCGGCCAAAAAAAACGAATCAGATTTCGATGGCGCGGTAAAAAAAGAGCAAAAAAAATAAAAAAACAAATCTGTCCGATTCTAAAAAAAGGAATTATATGTGACGCGGTAAAAAGGGGACGCTTGATGGGCGATCGCTCGATCCAGCGATCGGTCCCACCCCCTCCTTTCTCCCCTTCCTCCTCCCCTTCTTTTCCTATTACAGTACACCACACAAAATTTTTAAAAAAACAAAACGTTAGAAAAATTTATGTATAAAAAATTTGAATTCAAATTCAAATTTGAATCGGGTACGTAAACTTTTGACTTATAAACTTTGGATCTATAAATTTTAGATCTATAAACTTTCGGTATATAAACTTTAGAGGTATAGAAATACTATATATGAAAAATATTTGAATTTAAATTCAAATTTAAATCAGAAATTTGAATTCAAATTCAAATTTGAATAAGATATAATTCAAATTCAAATTTGAAATCGGGTATAATTCAAATTCAAATTTGAAATCGGGTATATAAACTTTAGGTCTATAAACTTTAGATGTATAGAAATACTATATATGAACAATATTTGAATTCAAATTCAAATTTGAATCGGATATTTGAATTCAAATTCAAATTTGAATCGGACATAATCCAAATTCAAATTTGAATCGGATATATAAACTTTAGGTGTATAAACTTTAGGTGTATAAACTTTAGATGTATAGAAATACTATATATAAAAAGTATTTGAATTCAAATTCAAATTTGAATCGGATATATAAACTTTTGACTTATAAACTTTTGGTCTCTAAACTTTAGATGTGTAAACTTGAGGTGTATAAATTTACTAAAATAGGAAAGTAATGCGGTGCCAAAAAAGGAAACCAGGTGGAGAGAGGGAGGGGGAGGGGGAGGGGGAGGGAACCGATTGCTCTGGGCGAGCGAGGGCGCTCGCCCGCCCAGTAGCATTTCCGCGGTAAAAAAAATCGAATCCTATTATATTTGACACGGTACTATATATATCTCTATCTTCTCTATTTCTACTACTTAAAAAAATTAAAAACGTTTCCGTTGTCCGTAATAACAAAAAAAGGGCGAAAAAAATATTAAAACAAAAAAAAGAAAGTTTGATTCAATTTACTTCCGTCATGCGTAAAAATCGTATCTTATCTTAATCTCAATCTTTCCGAGGGGAAAAAAAGAAAGAAATTAAGGAAAGGGATAAACTATATTGAAGTTCCCAAAATTAAAAGAGGATAAACGATATTGAAACTTCCCTAACTCGAAAAGAAGGAATAAAATAGATTTAAATTTCCCGACAAAATTCACCCTAATTTCGGGTAAGAACCATAAGAGTCAAAATCCAAATCAATTAAGCTAAGGGTTCGGGTTACTTATCGGACTTGAAACCCCTGAGCTCACCAGAGCTTTCCAGGAAGCGGCACCGCCGCACCTTCACCTCCTCGCAGTCGTGTCGGGTTCCTTGCGCGCGCGCTGTCCTGGAGCACCCCTTCACCGTCCTTTGCCGAAGACGGGAAGCGTCCGCTTGGCGTCGCCCCTACCGCCGACGAGGTCCAGGCCGCTCGGCGCTCGTCACCGTTTGCACGCCCACCTAGCCAGACCGCGGACGTCGTGGCACGGCTTTGCGCCGCCCTTGGGTGCGCCCCCAGCCGGCGAAGCAAGAGCCGCTCGGCGGTCGTCGCCGCACGCGCGCACCAGCTTGCCGGACCGCCGTCGTTCCGCTGGCTCGTCGTCGGAGAGAAATGGGATCAGGAGAGAGGGATTTGGGAGCTAGGGTTTTGCCCCTCTCTCTCGGTCGGCGCTTCATCCGGGGCGGGGACGATTGGAGCCGTCCATTAGATCGGACGGCTCAGATTCGCCTAGCGTCAGGCCATCGCCGCCGTTGATTATACGCTGCGCCCAATGGGCCGCGGAAGTGCATCGGACCGTCCCCGCATATGCGGGCCGTCGAATTGATGACTCAACTCGCCGAAGATGGGCAAACCCAAGTTTGGGCCGGCTTGGGAAGACCTGTACCGAAAGCAAATTTGATCAAACAATGTGGCTCACATTTTTCAAATTAAAGTCCGTCGGATAAACTCCTAAGTAGGCTCAAAAAATAAATCTAAAACTAAATCCTAAATCCTATGCTAATTGATCAAATTAGACTCGGTTCTACCTATTTGTTAATATACCAAATTAGACTTGTTTTTTACAGATTTGAGGTTTTCAAGGTGTCACACTATCGAACGATGTTTTTCCCGTTGCAACGCACGGGCACTATTGCTAGTCAAAAGTATAAGTAAAAAAACAATCTTACGGTCCTTGAGGAGGTACCATGAGGTACTAAAAATTTAGTGTAAAATTTGGTACCTCATAGTACCTAGGTACCAAGAGGTACCAAATTTACAATAGAAAACGTGGTAACTCCTTAAGGACTGTAAAATTGCTCTAAGTAAAAACATGCAAGTCATTCCATTAAGAAGGGAGAGTTTCTTAGACCACAAACAGAGAAGGTCCCATGCTTTCAGGCCAAAACAAAGTGAGAAGGCAGGACTGAAACTAACCAGTGAGGCAGCGACAGAAGACCAAAAGAGAGATGTTGCGGGTCTGCGGCTCACTAAACTCACCAATTGTCCATATAAAGAGTTCTAATTTTAGTTTTCAGGTGAATAACTTTAAGAACATTCCAAAGATTGTAAGTAAAGAATATAATATTTTGCCAGATCTATGAGCTTCAATATTCAAATAGGAACCAACATTCATTGAGACATATATGCGATTCAAACATAGAGAATACCGGATTGCTCACAAGCCCTACAAATATTTTATCTTTTTTTTTTTTTGCCAGCCGGCCAAAGAGAGGGCGACCAAATTTCATTAAGGGACAGAAGTATTGCAAATGTACATGGTTAGTTACCTCGACAGGAAGCTGTCGAGTGGTTGTGAGGCTGTCAAAAACGACCCCATCACTGAAAGAAAGGTATCAATTATCAAAAATCTCAATTAGACATTGTCTTTTAAGAGGTGTCATTTATGGTATGCAAATTACTCAGGTTTCTATCTTTAATGGAAACATTCAAGCACACAGACTACAGTAATAAAGCAAATCCTGATAGCTATCGGTCTGATGGTTTATCAGTCTCCTGACATCACTATATTCTTTGATAAACACTTCCGTTTATGCTCAAGAGTGGAAGTATGAAAAAAAAGGGAAAGAAGATAGTCGCAGAGAGCAGAATGTTTATTCACAATTGTCACTGGGATTACCTTCGGTGATAATTCTTACGCTGCTGAGAGCTGTTACCCAGAACATCAACGTCAATTGTGTTATGCGCGGTGGTATCTTGAGCTGCAGCTGCAGGAACATGTCTGTCCAGCAAAATAAATTATGCACTTAAGTTCTGAACCTTGCAAAATTCATAATGAGTAAGTAACAAAAGTTCAGTAACACCTTATTGCATTGTCATCACCAGCAGCTCTTGCTTCACTAGCATCATCATCCTCGCTGTCACTCGAACCAGATTGTAGCCCATCTTCCTCCTCATTCCTAGGCATTGCAACTGAAGGCCTGATAACCCCTGCTGCTTGTAATATCTCACCTACAGGGATTGCATCCAGAGTAGCTGAACCATCTCCAAACACCCTTTCTGATGAGCGTGGATGGTTGTGACTGCCCTTACATACTGTTTTCTTGATCTGTCCATCTGCGGAGCGCGTCACGGATTTCTCGGCACCGCAGTTTGCTTGAGAACATTCATAGTAGAATTTCTGATGGCACCCACCCTGAACTAATTTCTGCCCACACATCCTCCAGTTGTAGCCATCATATTCAGTTGGGTTGGGATATATGCCACCATAATCTGTGTGAGATGGCAGAGCTGGCATCTGCATTACTGCTGGTGCTGGGTTGGAAGAACAACCGGCATTCTGCTGCTGCATATTAAGTTGTTCTGTTAGCCAGCTGCGAAATCTTTGATCGGCCATGCCGTCCTGAGCTTGACCTGACTGATTATTCTCCATTTCTTTTTCGGCCCGGTTGGAATGAGAGATTTTTTAATCAAGATTGCTAGAGGAAACTGGGAACTGAACAATTCTTGTGATATCCTATGAAATCAACCATGCCATTCCAAATAGATTGTCTGCCGTTTCAGTCATACACGGGGTACACGGCATGAACAGATCCAAGGTAATCTGCTGTACGGACTGTAATACAGAAGGAAAATGGATCCTATGCATAATTTTTTTTTTAAAGAAAAGGTGTAAAAACCAAGTTGAAATATCAAGAGAAAGGCTGGGGAAAGAGAGCTAATGAACAACTTACTTGTAATCGCGAAGCAGAAATCGGCACAAGAGATCGCAAGACTTAGATCACCTTCTTCAAGCCATCGACATTGAGTCCTGTCAAGTCAAGGTTTAGGATTCGTATTTTACTAGAGTAGGTAATATGGTGGCGGTTCATATAAAATGGCAAGATTCCTTCTCCTTCTTTTTGAAGGCATAGGATGGCAGGATTTAATATTGATTGGCACTCGGTTTCACAAAGTTTTTAAACGCAAACAGATGCTGATGGATCCACCACCACGGCCACTAGTAAAAATACAGTGGGTCGATCCATGAACCCAAATCAAAACTAGTGGGTAACCCGTGGATTATCTACTAATCTGACCTATATGAGGATTTGTGGATTGACCCATTTATATATCTAGGTGTGATAAGTCAGGCCACGATACATAAATCCGTGGTTTATGCACTTATTTGATATATAAATAGATTCGTGGGTTAACCTGCTTGTATCCTTAGTCACCAGTGCTCTTTGCTAGAAATTGGATGGTCGCAACTGATCGATTTCCCCTTTCAGACCCAAAAAAATTGCTAGAACAAAATATGCGGAATGAATAAATGATGCTGTGGTTGCTGGATTCAGTCAATATGTGGCTCAGAAAAGAAAATATTGCAGCGGCGGAAGAACCGCCGAGGGCGCGCTCCACTGCCCCGGCACCATCGTCACCGCCGCCAACATGAATGAATTCGGCGGGAGGTGGTGTACTCGGTACGACACCATTTGGGCCGAAAATTTTGGGCCGCGCGGTGAAGAACGGCCTAGTTAATCACCTGAGCCCAGAATGGATGGTCCAGTTAATCCATTTGGCATTTGTGGGCTGTCAGCCTGTAACTGTCGATGGGCTATGTCGGTGGGCTTGGGGTACCTGTCGGGGTGTGTGGGTGTTTGGGGGGAGGGTTTTAGCGAGAGATTTGATAATAAGGAAAAAGTACACCGAAGGTCCCTCTACTTATCATCGAGTTACAAAATCGTCCCTCAACCACAAAACCAGATACAGGACGTCCCTCAACTAACAAAACCGTTCACTTTAGATTCTCCGGTGGTTTTGATCCCGGTTTTGTGTGACGTGACGGTTAAGTCAGCGTGGAACCCACGTGGGCCCCATATGTCATAATGCCAGGTCATCTCTCTCCTCCCCTCTTCTCTCCTTTCCTCATGTCTATCTTGACTTCTCCCCGATTCGATGGCGACGCGGCTGCGGTGGTGGCGGCGACGGGCGACGCGGCAGCAGTGGGGGTAGGACCTGCGGGCGGGCAGTGGTGAAGGGGCGGCGGGGGTAGGAGCGGCGCGCGGGCTCC
The DNA here is from genome assembly GCA_000338895.3 of Oryza meridionalis. NCBI lineage: Eukaryota > Viridiplantae > Streptophyta > Magnoliopsida > Poales > Poaceae > Oryza > Oryza meridionalis. Next base: position 5,646,365 of record CM002531.2, read on the forward strand.
CCCGTCGGCCGCCACCCACGAGGCCCACGACCACGAGGCGGCGTGTGCAGCGTCAAGTTCGGCTGCTCCCGGCCGACGGGCTGGTCGGGCTCAGCGGCGACGCGGTCTCCCACGTGACGCAGCTCGGCGGCGAGGCGTCGCTCGACCGGAGATTCTCCTACTGCCTCGTCCCGCACTCCGTCAACACATCGTCGGCGCTCAACTTCGGCACCCTCGCCAACGTCACCGAGCTCGGCGCAGCGAGCACGCCGCTCGTCGCCGGGGACGTGGACACGTACTACACCGTGGTCCTCGACTTCGTCAAGGTCGGCAACAAGACGGTGGCTTCGGCGGCGAGCTCCCGCATCACCGTGGACTCCGGCAATGCAAAAATAAGCTTTGTTACTCCTGCAAATTGCAAGTGAACAGAACAATGTCAAGCTAAGTTGTTCTTTAATCAGAAGAACAGTATATGAACAAGCAGAATTTCAAGATATTTTGTGGCGCCGGTTTTGCTTTCTTACCTCGCTATAGATTCTGTGAGAGATCAAATTACATGACCCATAAATTGTAGAGCAATGCAAGAGTAACACTCCCAGCTAAGAAACTAATTGATGTATAACACTCCGATCTTCTATCTTCGTTAGGCGATGCAATGAGAATTCAGAATTCTCACCAACAGCCAGCTTGCTAGAATAGAGTATGAGTTACTGATCTTGAATGACCTCATGTGTACATCCAGCAGGAAGCAAACCGAACAAGCGATTCCGGACTTGACGCTGGAGTTCGGCGGCGGCGGCGGCCGTGCGGCGGTGGCGCTGAAGCCGGAGAACGCGTCCGTGACGGTGCAGGAGGGGACGTTGTGCCTGGCAATGGTGGCGACGACGAAGCAGCAGTCGGTGTCCATCCTCGGGAACCTGGCGCAGCAGAACATCCACGTCGGCTACGACCTCGACGCCGGCATGGTCACCTTCGCCACCGCCGACTGCGCGGGGAACGGCCGGCCGACGGAGCAGACGAGCGGCGGGCAGGCGCGCTGCGGGAGAGGAAGATGGCGCCGACGGGGAGCGGGACGGGGGGAGCGAGGATGTCGACGCCGTCGTCGTCCATGGCCGCAGTTCTCACGCCCGCGCCGTCAGCGGCGTCGCCGGCGGGAGTGTGTGAGCGCGGGGCAGCGGCGGGCAAAGCAGGCGGTGAAGGGCAGAGCGGGCACGACGCCGAAGACAGCTTCTTCCCGCGCCGGCGCCACCGGCCGCCTCTCCCTTCTCAAGCGTCGCCGCCGCCGCCGCCTCCCTTATCTCGTGACGACGAACGTGTCGTCGTCGTCGTCGCCGCCGCCGCAGCCGCCTCCCGGGCCTCTCCGAGGGTCCGACCCCGAGGTCGCACGCGCCGCCACCGGCTGCCGGACCTCCTCCCCACCCGCCAGCCGCCCTGCAGAGAGGAGAGAAGTGAGAGGGAGAGACGAGGAAGGGAGAGAAGAAGAGGAAGAGATGACATGGCATTCTGACATGTGGGGCCCACGTGGGTCTCACGCTGACTCAGCCACCACCTCAGACAAAACCGGGGTCAAAACACCGGAGGATCTAAAGTGAACGGTTTTGTTAGTTGAGGGACGTCCGGTATCTGGTTTTGCGGTTGGGGGCCGATGTTGTAACTCGATAAAAGTTGAGCCCGACGAGCGGTCCACGGAGCTGCATCCCTACTCACCCGCGGGACCTTCGGTGTACTTTTTCCATTTGATATCTTGACATTTTAGTCCACGGGTTTTAGCAAGAGGTTTGATAACTTGACATTTTAGTCCACTTTTATTCACTCGGATGCTACACGTATTTTTTTTAGATAATGAAAACTTTTATTAATAAATTCAGTCAATTACATCGAGATGATACAATTATCCTGATAACACTTTCAGCCTCTGCATAACTAAGATGCACGTAGCCAAACATACAAAACCACACTCGAAAGGAAAAAAGAATGACATAGAGTATTGAGGACCATCAATCCAAAGACTAAATTGTCACTCATGAATAACTCCTTGGCCATCTCCTCCAAAAGCACAGAGCTTTAAGCGCCACCAATTCTAAAACTAGATCACCACCCATATCCCTGGGTAAAAAACTCCTTAACTACCTTCTCCAAATGTTGACATGCCGCAAATACCATATCCCGCGAACCACATATCCTTATAAATGTCGGTTTTACAATAAAAGACTATCTAGATGGTATTTGACAAAAAAAACACCTTATAAATCATTCAAATTCTAGACCGTTGAATTGCTTTAAAATTCGTGTGTGATATTTCTAACCCCAACCCTCCCCTCGTCGTTCCAGCGTCGTCGCCACCTCTCGCTGCCGTGCCCGGCCTCGCACCGGAAGGGGTCAACGAGACCACCTAGCCGGCCTCCCCCCCTCCTTCTTCCCTAATTAACGGCGCAAGTGCCCTTGTCCCTCCGTCTTCCTCTTCGGTGGCTCCATGCCGTTGGATCCGCCACCACCAGTCGCCGCCTCCTAACCACAAGTTTCGGTTTGTCTCCGTCACCAATGCTGACCCATTGGCCTTCATCCCCGTGGCTTCAGCACCGTCGCCTTCCACGGCAATCCCTCTAAGCCCGGCGATCCTCCTTCTTATACCTCCCCCTACCTTCCCTCCGCCTCACACCCTATCCAAACCCGGGATGCCGGGACCCTAAACCCTAGTTCCAATGCCTTCGGCGGGGTCTCCAGAGTTGGAGAAGAAGGCGTCGCCGGAGCTGAAGGAGAAGAGCTGAGGTCATCAGAGGACAGATCACAAAACAAATCCCAAGGTCAATAATCTGCATGATTTTGGTCTCAGAAACCTTTCGCCAACTATTTAGCTGTTCCGAATAAAAGAACAGTTTTGTTATTTCACTTGCGACAGATATTTGGGTTTCTATAATTCAAATTTTCATCCATAGGATCTTCCGTCAAGGTTTGTGTTCGTGTATAATTCAAGTACATTGTACTTACACTCAGCTATAGTACACAAAATTAGATTTTACAGCAGTTTTGTTTGTCTTTTTATTTTTTTGCTATTTTTATTTAAAATGGGTTATATCTCTTGGTTAAAAACTCTGTAATGTTCAAAGCTAGTATTAATATGAATATATATACGGAGTAGGTTGTAAAAAGAAAGTTAAATTACCAGATTTCTCGGTTTTAGCAAGATGGGGCCGGAGGCGGCGCGGGAGACGAAGGGGAGCTTGGCGGCGGCGTTTGGCTTCCTGGGCACTAGCGGCGGCGAGCCGAGAGCGGTAGCTCGTCCACGCGTCGGCCATCGGCGTCCGCCTCCCCGAATAAAATATTCTTTGTTTCCATCGCGTCGCGGCCTCCTTTCCCCTTTCCCCGCCATCCTAATTGACGAGAGTTGACGAGCACGACGACCAGATCGACCAAACCATCGGCGCTCGCCTCTTGCGACTGAGAGCCTGAGCGAGACACAGAGGTAACACTCTCCTTTTGGAGTTCAATCGATTGTTCTAGTTCCTTAGATAAACTCAAAAATTGTTCTAGTTCGATCGACTTATCGGATTTTGAATCTCTACTTGAAACTTCCTTTTGAACTTCCCGCTGAAGTTGAAATAGTTCTCAGATCGACATGGGATGGAGAGGATTCATTTTTCACATCCATCTAATCGCCTCGACATTACAATTTGTAATAGCGATTGCACATTCATTCATTAGGTAGCTCCTGAGACTGTTTATCTACTACAGTAACTTAACTTTGATGTAATCTTGCTATTAATTTATCCCCAATTCCTCGATCTTCCTATACTTAAGATCCGTACATCCATGGGGGCGTCATTCTCGTCGAACCTCACCGACGCCGCGCGCGCCGTGCACATGTTCAAGATCAATGGCTACTCCGCCACCAGAGCCATGGCGAGGACGGACTCTCTCCCGTCCAGGCGCCTCCCCGTCGGCGGCTACCACTGGGAGCTCCGCTACACCGCCAGCCTCATCGCCGACTCCAACCACTGGGTCGCCCTCAAGCTCGTCCTCCTCGCCGCGCCGACGTCAAGGCCGCGCTCCGATGCCGCCTCATCAGCAATAGTGCCACCACCTCTGCCGCCGTCGACGGCCACGTGTCGCACGCGTTCAAGCGCGCCGGCGAGAGCTCCGCGTGGGTCCTGATCCTTCGCCGGAGCGCCCTGGAGGCGTCGGGGGCCATCGTCGACGACGCCTTCACCGTCGAGTGCACCATCACGGTGATCACGGAGATACCTGACAATGTCGCTGCGGCGGCGCCGGCAGCGCCGGCGAATGTTCTGCCCCCGTTCTCCGGCCGTGGTCTGTCCTTGAGCCATCACCTCGGCGAGCTCCTGCGCCGCGGGACGGGGGCGGACGTCACGCTGGTGGTGTCCGGCAAGTGCTTCCCGGCGCACAGGGCAATACTCGCGTCGAGGTCGCCGGTGTTCATGGCCTCCTTGTTCGGCGACATAAAGGAGAAGAGCTCCCGGAGCGTCGAGATCAGGGACATCGAGCCACAGGTGTTCGGAGCAATGCTCGGCTTCATCTACACCGACTCGGTGCCGGAGCTCGATCAACAAGACGGCGTCGTCGTCGCGCAGCACCTGCTGGCGGCGGCGGACATGTGCGGGCTCGACGGGCTGAAGATCATGTGCGAGGAGAAGCTCATCGCTGGCGCCACCGTGGAGACGGCGGCGACGACGCTGGCGCTGGCGGAGCAGCATGGGTGCCCGCGGCTCAAGGCGAGGTGCGTCGAGGTCGTCGCCGCGAACCTCGACGCCGTCATGGCGACCGAGGGTTACAAGCATCTCATGGCGAGCTCGCCGCTGGTGATGAATGATCTCCCCAGGGCTGTGCGTGGAAGGAAGAGCTGAATTAATCACCGAGGTGATTAGTCCCAATCTCAAACATTTGGTATTACTAATAGCAATGCTATGTATAGGTAGGAGTATTTGCTTGCATCTGATGTTGCGTTATCTCGTATGTAATGAACAGCTAAGCTCATAAACAGTTTCAGCCCACTATGAATTTATCTATGGACCCGTGCTGGTACAAACTGTGCCTAACACTTCCCACACGTTTCATAATATAAGCCGTTTTGACTTTTTCTAAAATAAAATTTTGTAAAAGTTTGATAAAAATATAGTAATATTTATAACACTAAATTAGTTTTATTAGACTTAGCATTGAATATATTTTAACAACTTCTTTGTTTTATGTTAAAAATATTGCTATATTTTTTTATAAATTTGATCAAAGTTAAGGAAGTTTAACTTAAAAAAAAGTAAAAATAACTTATAATATGAAACAGAGGTAGTAAGCAACGGATCCAACCTTTTGAAAATATACTGACATTGCATTACATTCTTGTTCAAATAATCATAGTTCCAAACACATTATAATAATCATAGTTCCAAACACATTATAATTAATTTCACACTGAATAGTGGCAGTTCGTGTGAACTTCATAGCAGAAATTCCCAAACATAACCATTTACGTCAAAAATGACCTTACTGGGAAAACAAGTTTTAACTTCTCACACATAGTAAAGCAAGACATGATCTATGACCTTACTGGGAAAACAAGTTGACCTTACTGGGAAAACAAGTTTTAACTTCTCACACATAGTAAAGCAAGACATGATCTTGGTTAGGTTCATAACCATGGCCCAACGACAAGTAAAGAGTAGGACGGCTGCAGGTGTGATACATAGGAAATCCAGCTGAAGAATTGCAACAAACCAATGGAGCTGCTCGAAAATGATTAAAAAAAAGAAGGGTTAGATTATTACGTTAATAAAGTTGCCAAATTTAATTAGAACCTAAATGGCATGTAGCTGGAAAGGGAAGAAGACCTGGAGGTAGCCAACATAGGTCACCGTTGGTTAAGATAATGTGATATTATTTCCATTATCTGCATCAGCTGTTCCTGTTTAATAGCATGGGATCATTTCAGTTAGGCATCATGCTCCAATAAATAAATGGTCCATCTGTCATTACAATTTTCATAATCAAAAGTAAAAGGTTGTACCAGATGATTTAATAATCCAACTTTGAGCACAGATAAGTGCTTCAGTTGTCTCAGGGCCCAATTTTCCGTTAAATAGCTCTGCAAGTTGATAACTATCGTTATTGAATGCAGATTCAGCGGAAACTGCACATCCAGGTATTGCTAGAATATCCCGTGCCATTTTAGCAAGAGATGGGTACGCTGCTGAATTATCCTTCCACCATTTCAGAATATCAAAAGAATCGTTTTGAGGACAGAGCCCCCCTCCAAGATACTCAAAAAGCTCTTTGAATTCCTCAAGTGCAGCTTGTGCTATGGTGTAATTCGTTCTCTGTTTATGTAATGGAGCACTAATTTGTGTACCTGAACCATTGTTGCCTTGATTCAGTATCTCATTACTTTGCTCATTAACATGAGAGTACTGAATATAGAGCTCATAAAACTTTGCACGCACCTCAGAGATATAGGTTCCAGCATCTTGACTAAAAGCTTCTCTGAAGCGAAGTTCAATGAAAGCGAGCTTATATCTGGGGTCTAGAACCACAGCTATCGACAACCACAAGTACCACTTCTTCCAATGGTTATCAAATTTCTCCTGCATATTCTTCACTTTAATAACCCTCTCTTCGTTTTTTATTCTAGGTAATTCTTGTAGGGTTGCTCTTAAGCTCCATATCACATGAAAATATGAATTAAAAGTCAAGTTATAAGGTTCATAAAAAGCTTTCGTTGCATGATAGATTGCCCTTGCAATCTTGCAAAAGTTCTCTGTTGCTTCCAGATCATCTAATGATGGACGTTCACTGCCATTTGAAAGTGGAAATGATTTGATGAACTGCAAAGCAGCCTCACACCAATAGAATGTTAAGTACCAGTATTTTGATCCAAAAGAGGGACGGTCTAGCTGCAGCTGTGATACAACTTCCTGACATTTCAGCTTACGCTCGGGAGTGTTTGTCATGTAACGAGACCACATCGATCGCACCTCTCTCCCATCGGTGTATTGCATAAGATCATCGAGGCCATCTACCATACAAGGGATAGTTAATAGCTTGCATTTGGCAACAAGGTAGTTCTTTCCAGTCGTAAGGTCATCCTCCAAGGATATTGTGGCTTTCTTATCCACTGATCCCTCCAATGTCACTCCTAAAAGCTTCGGCTCAAGACACCAATCTCGAACTACCTTCTTCAACACCATCTTGTCATCATCCTCATAATTAGCAATTTCGGATTGCCAGTGTGGGAACAAGTTCAAGTCTAAACCATCCGATTCTGAAAGACAACATCTTATTGTTTTTCTATTAATCTTCCACTCTTCATCAATAAAGTGCACTGTTAAACAAACAATTCCTGTTTCATAACTCCCAGAGTACCACTTATTCACTGACAGGAAAACTCCGCCAGGTGTAGCTATTATTTTCTCCTTCAGCTTCAATTTTTCCTTCTCGTAAACACTAATAAACTTGTCCTCAACTGTAGTTTGTGGAACCATATTCGGAGCTGGATTTCTACCCGCCAGAAATGACGCAAAGCTTGCACGGTACATGGCAGGGAAGGGACAAAGTTTCAGGACCGTAGCCCTCATAAACTCTTCAAGAGGATTTTCTTGACCATTTTCCAAGTTCTGTGAAGGATTTTCTTGACCATTTTCCAAGTTCTCTGAAACAGGTAAATCAGGCTGTGACTGCGAAGTTGAACTCCTTCGCTTTTTCTGCACCCTGCTGGTTCCAGCCTTTTCAGGACAGATCTTCAGATGTCGGCGTAGGTGGCTGGTTCCATTTCTAGTCTCTGCAACGAGCCTGAGTTTACAATGATTACATATGGCAGTATGGAGCTTTCCATCCTTAAACACAAGTTTAAATTCCTTCCACACCTTGGACTTAAGTTTTCTCCTGTAATCAACATATGGTATTACTACTCTTTATCATTATTTCTCTATTGAAACCACAACATATGTGCATACGAAAAATCACAAACAGAGTCATCATAAATCAAACTAATCAAGTTTTTTTTATCAGTTTCACGGAACAGGGGATTTTTTATCCAGGATTTGTAAACGGTAAAAAAGTTGATAGATACTTCTCCAACGCGTGCAAAGGATGTTGAGTTTGCACAAAAGCTTGGAGACAGAAGAAAAGCAAGAGTATTTAGGGAAAATATTGTATCTTTTTTCAATTTTAAGGAGGTTGGGGAAGTAACAAAAGCAAATTACCTTTGCATTGCATTGGGATCACCAGCAGCTGCATCCTCGTCCATTTCTACATCACCAGCATCGTCTTCATTCCTATCACTTGAACCAGACGATTGATCATCTCCATTTTCTGTCTCAGGCACCGAAGGTCCAGCCGCAGCCCCTGCTGCATCTGATGCCTCAACTAGCACACCAACTTGAGACATTGGCTCCAGTCTATCTGACTGTCGTAGATGATTGTGTCTGCCCCTGTAAAATGTTTCAACATCTGCAGTGTATGCCACTGTTTTCTGGACCACACAGTTTGCTTGGGCACATTGATAGTGGGATAATATCGTTGGAGACGACTCACCCTGAGTTGTACTCTGTCCGGTCATCCTCCAATAGTAGCCATCATCATCAGCTAGGCAAATGTTACCATGATCTGTGTGTGACTGCTGTGCTGCGGCCACCTGAACTACTGCTGTGCTGAATGAAGAACCCACATGCTGCTGCGCAGTAGATGGCGCGGACATCAAGGCTGAGAAGGGGCGGAATCCTTGATCAGCCATGGTGTACTGCGGTTGGCCCGATTGATTCTCCATACCATATATGAAGCGAACTGCTTGTTGTAAAAACTTTCTGTTTTCTAGTAAGGTAGACCTGTGGAAAATGTATAGATAGCACCATCTCAATGTTGTATCGAGAATCTTCTGTAGATACTGCAGTCATAAAATGAAATGGAATTTGATGTATAAATTATTTTTCTCAAACAGTTGCCAATAATTTATAAGAAGGAGGTGTCCTATTTTAAGAAGTAAACAGGGACCAAACCTTATAGTGTCCAGTTACTTAGGGAAAACTGAGCAAAAACCACAGCTACAACAACACACCAACAACTAACATAACGTAAGCTACCACGACAGAGCTCAACACGAGGCATCGGCACCAAGTGTGCCATAGAGGCGACACAACAACCCACACATGTTGCCGTTGCGAGCTTGCCACGCAAGTGACACATCAAGAGATTGCAATGTGTCATCATTGCCAAGCTTAGGATGTATAAATTATATATCTACTAATCCTTTTAGTCATAAATATTTAATATATTGGACAAGATCTGATTAAATTTTTTAAAACTTTTTTTTTAAAAAAACAGTATGTATAGATTAGCCTAAAAAGCACTTCCATAATCTCTTAAACCTATCAGATTCTATGAAACTTGTTCTGTTATATAATATTATGGTTGAAGTCACATATACCGTAAAGAAGTTTCTGGAAAAGAATCAGTGATACTTTGGGCACTAGTAGTTTCGATCCTGTCGGCGGAACTAAGAATATTTTCTTTTCACGACGGGAAAAATCTAACTATATGCCTATATAGCAGGTTTTGCTGTGATAAATACCTCGCAACAATATTTGAGAAAGATAAAACCTACAACAACAACAAAAAAAAAATCAATTGATGTTCGCCACAAAGCCCATGCAGCCGCTCGGGGTTCCATGATTATGAAGAAAAAACTGATGTGAAATAATCAAATAGAGAAGGATTGGGAAACGAATGTTGATAAACAAATTACCTGCTTATGGTTGCAAGAAATCAGAAGCGAGAAGCAATCTCAGCGCAGCAGCAGGCGATTCCTCAGATATAGCGATCGATCGAGTCAACCACACACTCATCTCAAAGTCAAGATTCTCGAGCCGGGCTGGAAGGGTTGGAACTGGGAAGTCAGTCGTCGCCTCGCCTGGCAGTTGATATGGAGGGGAGGTGGAGGTGTGGCCATACGCATTGCTATCACAAGACTAGCCGCGATATTTCCTCACGGGCTCACGACGAACTGACCAATTTATTGCTTGCTTTGATGGCGATGGAGATGGAGATGTCATGGAACCAGTCAGCCAGAGCTCCAGGAGCAGGCAAGCCTTGGATTTGGAAGATGTAGAGGTGAACACGAACCAAAGAAGCCAGCATCGGATGCGGCGGCGGCGGCGGCGGCCGGAGGTCGGCGAGGAGGGTAGAAAAATTCATGGGTAGCCACCGGCGGCGCCGTCGATGTAAGCACGGGGAAGCATGGCCTAATTAAGCATTATTAGGAGTAGGATGAACGGCCCAGATGGATCACTGGGCCCAAGCCTGTAACGGACAGCCCAGATTGGATCGCTAAAAAGGAATTGGTGGCTGAGTCGGTGGCCCAGATTGGATCTCCCGCCGACTGCGTCCCTTCTCCCCGTTTCTCTCCTTCCATCGTGAGGCGCTCGAGACGGCGGAGCTCGGCCAGGTTCGCCAGCCGTCTCTCCCCCCTTTCTGCCGCCGCCGGCCTCCCAGTATCTCTGAAGAGAAGTGAAGAGAAGAGAATAAAGAAGAGGCGCTTGTCCTACATTTTTTTTCTTCTCATTTACATATGGGCCTCATAATTTTTTATTTTTTATTTTGCTGACTAGGATGCCACGTTAGCGAAACGAGATCCATATGACCGAAATTATACGGTTTTGTATAGATTAGGGGTGAATATTTCTGGTACTAGGGATTAGGATGCCATACAAACTCACCATGCCACCCCTGTCCCTCCTCTCCCTCCTCCTAGCCGCATCCATCTCCCTGCGAAGCCGAAGAGCCGCGCGGAGATCCTCCACCGCAAACCGCTTTCCTGTCCACGGAGCACGAGCTGCCTCGCCACTCCACGCCTCCTCCTCTGGAGGCGGCGGACAAGAACACGACAACGGATGGCGGCGGCTATGTGGAGGAAGATGCTGCGGATGGGAAGAGGAAAGCCAGACCCCGCCTCCTCCGAGCCATAGCAGCCCGACTGCTCCACCTTCGCCTTCGACCCACTCCACGTCGAAGATGCTGAGGATCGGGACGCTGTGGTGGCGTCATCATCCTCCTCAACTTCAAATTCGCGCGAAGATCGAGATGGCCCGACGGCAACGTGCGGCTATAGTGATGAGGGGAAGAGGAAAGGGCCAACGCGAGCCTCTACCCGCCAGCAGCCACGAGCCTCTGTCGCCAACCGCCACCACTCTTCTCCCTTCTCTCCGATGGCCGCCGCCCACTGCGCCCCTCTCCCTTCACCCATCGCCGTCAAGCACCCACCATCGCCAACCTCCCTGCCTCCTCGCTCCCCACCCACCTCGCCGGCCTCCCCGTCTCATCCCTCTGCATGCTCTTGCCAGTGGAGAGAGGAGATAGAGGTAGAGAGGATGAGGTGGAGGTGGTGGGACTGTAGCGCCCGTTCCGTCGTGGCGCCTAGCGGGAAAAGCTACCTCTTAAAAACCCTAAGTGCGAAAATTTCTTCTTCACTTGCAGTCAGTCCCGGTGCCATCTCAGATCTCGAATCTCCGATCTATCGTCGAGTTCAATCCCGAATCCAAATCCTTCCCAAATCGATCCCTCCGCAAAAGTCTATTTTGCCTCCCCCGGGGTCGATGGGCCGAATCTCTCTCGGCCCATCTTCCCCGAACCCCCGGCGCTCTCTCTCTCTCTCTCTCTCCCTCTCTCTCTCTCTCGCTCGCGCTCTCCCCCTCCGCTCTGCCCTCGCGTGAACCGCTCGCGCCGAGCGCCCTCCCTTCCCCTCGCTCTCCTTCTTCCCGCCTCCATCCCTGGCGAGCTCCCCGCGCGGCGCTGTTCGCGCGCGCGCCCGCATGGTTGCCGCCCATGCCGCGCCTGCGCCGTCCGCGTCACCCGGCCCCGCTGCCCTGCCGCGCTTGCAGCTGCGCAGCCGCTCGGCCCCGCAAGCCAGCGTGCGTGACCGAGCCGCTCAACCGCCGCGCCTCCCGTCGCGACCCCCGCGCGCGCGCCGTGGTGGCCGACCGCCTGGCCGCCGCCGCCGTCACCCTCTGCCGCGCCTGCCCCGCGTCTGTCGCCCGTGTCGTCGCGCCGCTCCAAACCGCCCCGCCGTCATCGCCGTCGTCATCGCCCGGCCCCCGCCACTCCGCGCGCAAGCAGCCAAGGGACGGAGACAGAGCTCCCCCTCCCTCTGCCGCGTCGCCCCCGCTCCCTCCTCCTTTTCCCAAAACGGCAAGGGGCAAGCCCTCTTTTCTCTCCCTCTTTTCCTTTTCCCCTCCCCGCCGGCGTCATCCGCCTCTGTCACCGTTTTGGCCGCTAGCCGGAGCGCCAGCTCGCTGGCTTGACCGTCCAATGTCGGTTCCCCTATCCCAAACCGACATTGTCGCCCATATAAACCCAAGCTTTCCCCCTCTTTTTCCCTTCCTCTCCCTTTCGCCCTCGCTCCACCGCGCCATTGCCGTCCCCTCTGTCTCGCCGATCGCCGACCGCCACCGTCTCGTGTGCCGAAGGAACCGGTGCGCGTTAGGACGCGGAAGGGGACTCCGGGCGCGCCCTCTCCTTCCTCTTCCCCGGCCCGAGGCCGGAGAGATTACTCCCGCGCCGTCGGCCTCTCGTCACAGCGCCCCGCCTCGTCTCGGTAGGGCATCCCCCGTTCCCCCTCCTCGTTCCATCTCCTCCCCTTAGCTTTGAGTAGCCGCTCGAGTAGTACCCCAGTAACTAGCTGGCGCCGCCCCGGCTGCTGCCATCGCTCGCCGTGTGCTCGCCGCCGTCGCCGCCCGAGCTCGGAAAACGTCTCTCGTCGCCGGCCTCCCTCGATGCGTTTCCTCCTAATCCAGCGCAAGGGGTGGGTTCCCGTAGCCGCGTAGATGCTCTCACCACCGGGAATCGGCCCCTAGTGACCTCGTCACCGTTTCCCCCTTCCTTCGCCGCCGGTTGCCGCCGCCGCAATCCGCCGCCGTCGAGCTCCCTCCGACGAATCCAAACCGTTGGCTCGCTCCCCCTCGTTCTCCCACGACGTCCCGGTGTACACCCCGTCGCCCCTTGTCGTCGCACGGCGTCCCGGAGAAACCGCCGCCGCCCGCCATCCATTCGCGGCCGGCGCCTTCGTCTTTCTCTCGCCGGCCCGCGTGGCTGCCACGTAAGCGCCACGTCGGCGCCACCTCGGCCGCGACCGGATCGGCTGACCCGGCCAGCCGCTCCCTCCATTTTTCCCCCGTGCGCGCGGTCCACCGCGAGCCGTGAGGCTGCATGTGGGCCCGCCGCTTCCGCGTCCCCCGCGAACCGCGCGCGTGCACCGCGTCCCATCCCCGCCCGCGCGCGTGCGCCGCGTGCTCGCTCCGCACGGTGAACCGTGTCACCGACAAGCGGGTCCCACCCGGGACCACGCGTGGTGAGCCCGGTCCACCGGCCCTCTCTCTCCTCCCCTCCCGCGCGCCTTGGGCCGCCTTGGGCCGGCCGGCCCATTTAGCTTGGCCGAGCCGCCCCTTTCCTCTCGGGCCGCGCCCTAGCCGCCCGAGGGAAGTCTATTTTCCCTTCCCCCCCTTTTTTTTCTTTTCTTTTATTCTCTTTTTTCAAAAAGGATTTAATTAAATCCTTTTCCTTTAGACCAAAAATCCAATAATCTTAGAAATTCCATATCTTCCCAACCGTAAATCCGTTTGACTCCGTTCAACTTCCAAAATTCCTCAAATCTCGAGATCTATTTAATGGCACGATTAGAGGTCAATAATAGGGCTTTATTTTCGCCGTTGTTGAGTTGTCTCGTTTCGCTTGTAGTTTCAGAGCCCGAAGACCCGCAGTGCGAGGATTTCGAGGATCAAGCTCAAGATCTCGAGCAAGGCAAGTCACCTTTGATCATCTTGCACCTATAATTTAAATCTAAGTATTTCTTTTCCGCAACTATTGCATAAATAGGATTCACACAAGTAATTCGGCCGTGGCTTGCGAGATAGCCTGCCGGCCCCCAATCCTAATTGCTGCACTTACCCTCCTTGAATTATTGAACACTAAAACTTCCTTCGTCAACTGTTGTGCTATGATGCACGGGCCTTCGGGCACGCGCATCGGAACACCTCCCCTCAAATTTAAAATATCCAACGATGGGTAAAACTTGAGGTTTTACAAAAGACTTGGAAAAACCCGACACCTGGGTCGGTGCTTGCGAACAAAATGAATTTCCAAAATCGCGGACCGGGGAACGTACCGGGAGTACAGTTTCCCGCTCTTGCACTTAAGGACCGTTTTCTTGGAATTTCATCCGATCATAAGACAAGTACGAGCACATGGGTGAAATGGGACACCCCTGGCTGAGTAATTAGCTAATCGGGGGAGCCATGATGCCAAGAGACATGTGGATTCAACGGGGTGGTGTCGGGGAGAACCCCCGGGTTTCCTGGCACAGTATGGTCTGGGACCTAATCTGGTGTTGGTCTGGGACCCCTCTCGTTGGCATATGGTGAACCTGTGTCGGCTTTCGAAATGCCTTGTCATGAAAGCCTTAAGGTCTCTAGACGTGGCCGTTCTGCACGGGCTGGATGATCCGGGTTAGTAATATCGTGTGGGTAAAGTGTTCCCCCTCTGCAGAGGTTATTAAACTGTTCGAACAGCCGTGCCCACGGTCATGGGCGGATGTGAGGTGATTCCTAGCGTAGTTTTGTTTGACTACTGTTTGTGAAATTGCTGTTGTGGGTTGGAGATCGATGTTTGGAAAAATCTGCGGCTGATGGGATCAGCTAGGCCCGGGTGGCCGTTTGAAAGTTGTTGGCCCGGGTGGCCGTTTGAAAGCTGTTGGCCGGGTGCCAATCTTGTTCTATTTTAAAGACTGATACATTGCACATACTCCGATCGGACGAGATGCACTGTCTCTTCCGTATCGTTTGGGAAGCACTCACTTAGTTGTTTCAAAAAGGAGTTTAACTAAAATCAATTGTGAAAACAAGCAGCCTTTCCTTTGAAGGTTGCATTAAACACTTAATTCCCATGGCTTGCTGAGTACTCCCGTACTCACCCTTGCTCTATATAAATAATCCCCCCCAGTTGCTGAAGAAGATGAAGCGGATCCCGCTGACGAGGAGTTCTTCCAGGAGCAAGTCGGCTACGACGAGTTTTAGGGTTTCGGCCTAGTTCCCAAGTCGCGCCTGTGATGTATGGTCCAAGTCTTGGCTTCCGCTTTCCCTTTTGTAATGCAGTTGTGAGCTCGGGATCTGTCCGCAGCCCAACATGACTGTACTTCTACTCTATAATAAAGAGACCTCTGTTGCTGTGATATTCTGTCTTCCTGTGATATCAGCACTGTTTCCTGGGACTGGTATCGATCAACAGGTTAATTTGAAGCGTCACGGGCTAGTTCCGGTCGGAACTAGTTCGGGGCGTGACAGGGACCCACTATTTTTTACTTCTTGTTTGACTGACATATGAACCCCACATATTATTTTTTTTTAATTTTTAATATTGCTCCATTTATTTATTTCGAATCAAATTGCCACGTAAGCGCCATGTCACCATCACGTAGGATGAAGACCAAGTCAAACCAACCACATAGGCACCATGTAAGCCAAAAACCTCCATCCAAACCGCCGAAGGACCTCGTTTGTACCGGTTTTGTAAGTTCGGTGAAGGATTGTATCTGGTTTTTAGGTTCAGGGATGAAAATCAGATTCGTTGTCAAGTTAAAGGACCTCGAATGAACTCATTCCTTCTTCATTCTACCTGCTATTCATTCTACCTGCTGCTAAGCCTACTAGTGCAATTGTTCCAACTGTGCTTCCCCAACAGAAACACCTGAAATACATGTAATATCAGAAGTGGTGGTGGGCTGGTGACGGAACCACCACCACTATTATTATCTTTTATAGTAGTATAGATACTGTGAGAGTATGACTTGCATGAATTTCTTCTCAGCCATAAGGCTGAGTTCGAGAGTTAACACGTGATAAATTAAGTATTAGCATAAAATATTTTTAAAAGTAGATTAATATGATTTTTAAGCATCTTTCCTATATAAAACTTTTGTAAAACACACCGTTTAGTAGTTTAAAAAGAGTGCACACCAGATCATCCAAGATATTAAGAAAGCATATTTGATTTCCAACCGCCATGATTGTAGTTTTTCCCCTATCACACCAGGCATTATGGTTTTGGGCTCTTCATAAGTTGTTTTTCGCCTTAATCGTGTAATCGTGTAAATCTTGAATTTATCTTCTTCTAATATATTTAGCAATACTCTTGCCGCTTTCCTTAAAAAAATGGCTAATTTGATCCATGCCTCTGAAAATATGGCTATTTAGACAAATACCATTAACAATTCGTGTATTCGTAGATGTGCTATTGAAATTTTACGAAATTGAAACCGTGCCACTGCCGTCACGTTTTCTATCCTCTTCCTCATTTGCATGTGGGACCCACATGTCATATTCATCTTCTTTCCCATCCTCTCCTCTTTTCCCCATCTCTCTCGATCCTGAATCCTTCACGCAGGCGACGAGATCGCGCGCCTCAAGAAGGGGCCTCCCGGCGGACTCGGCAGCGGCGGAGGAGGAGGCTGCGGTGGTCGAGCGGCGCCACGGCCGGAGGGAGATGGAGCTCGGGGGCAGATGGCTGTGGGGGAGGGGGCGGGACGAAGAGGAGGAGAAGAGAGGGGAAGAGGAGGATACGGCCGCGGCGGCGGCGGCGGCCAACGGCGGCGCCATGGGAGGAAGGTGAGGTCCGTGCACCTCCATATGCTTCTTCCTCCCTCGTCGCGGCTCGGCTTCGGATGACGAGCGGCGGCGGCGGTGGGAACATCCGAAGGTAGCGAGGCAGGCACCCCTATGGAAGAAGCAGACGCGGTGCAGGGAGGCCACCTTGGTCGTGCGTCTCTCCGCCGAAGGCGGCCGTGGCGACCCCTACGCCGAGCTATGGATCCAGGAAGAAGATGCGAGACGCGAGAAGAAGAAGACGACGGAAAAAGGAAAGAGAGGATGGAAAAAGTGACAACAGTGGCACGGTTCTAATTTTATAAAATTTCAATAGCATGTCTATAAATACACGAATTATAATAGCATTTATCTTAAATAGCTATATTTTCAATGGCATGGATCGAATTAAAAAAAAATGCACGCGGAAAAAGAGAGAGGTGAGTTGGGAAATGAGGAAGAACACATTGCAGTAATATTCTTGCTCAAATCATATATAGTTCCAAACTATTGTACTTTGATGATACTGAACAGTACTAACAGTTCGTGTGAAATATACCGGTATTTTCCAAACAAATACCAAGCATTCACTAAAAGATGACCTTATTGGAAGAAAAAAAAGAGTTATGTTTTTTCGGAGCGAGAGCAGCAGAAACTGATCTTGGTTAGGATTATTTTTTTTTAGAGAAGGGTATTTTTTAGCCAGGGTATTTTTTAACCGGCCTCTACATCCAATCGGATATATACGGCTATTGAAATAGGGAACTTAGCCTGTGAACAACCCAATCTGGAATTGATCTTGGTTAGGATTATTTTTTTTAGAGAAGGGTATTTTTTAGCCAGGGAATTGATCTTGGTTAGGATTACAATCTAGAATTGATCTTGGTTAGGATTATTTTTTTTAAGAGAAGGGTATTTTTTAGCCAGGGAATTGATCTTGGTTAGGATTATTTTGTTTAGAGAAGGGTATTTTTTAGCCGGCCTCTACATCCAACCGGATATAAACGGCCATTGAAATAGGGAACTTAGCTTTTTAGAGAAGGGTATAACTTAGAATTATTTTTTTTAGAGAAGGGTATTTTTTAGCCAGGGAATTGATCTTGGTTAGGATTATTTTTTTTAGAAAAGGATATTTTTTAGCCAGGGTATTTTTTAGCCGGCCTCTACATCCAACCGGATATAAACGGCCATTGAAATAGGGAACTTAGCTTTTTAGAGAAGGGTATAACTTAGTTAGGATTATTTTTTTTAGAGAAGGGTATTTTTTAGCCGGCCTCTACATCCAACCGGATATAAACGGCCATTGAAATAGGGAACTTAGCTTTTTAGAGAAGGGTATAACTTAGCCTGTGAACAACCCAATTTGGAATTGATCTTGGTTAGGATTATTTTTTTTAGAGAAGGATACTTTTTAGCCAGGGTATTTTTTAGCCGGCCTCTACATCCAAACGGCCATTGAAATAGGGAACTTAGCTTTTTAGAGAAGGGTATAAGGGTACTTTTTAGCCAGGGTATTTTTTAGCCGGCCTCTACATCCAACCGGATATATACGGCCATTGAAATAGGGAACTTAGCCCCATGAACAACCCAATCTGAAATTCGCTCTATAAGAGATTTGAACTCAGAACCTTGGGGTACTACTCAGGTCACTGTAACCACTAGGCTACATGCCCTTTCGTTGGTTAGGATTATAATCATGGCCCAACGACATGAAACGAGGAGTAACACTACTCCAGATGTAATTTATCACATTGAGATGCATGGTAAACAGGAAATCCAGCCGAAGAACTGGAACAAACCAAAGGAGCTGCTTGAAAATGAAAAGAAAAAAATAAGAAAAGAGAAGGGTTAGATCATTAAGTTCATAAAATTGCTAAGTTCAGAGCCTAAGAGGATTGTGGAAAGAGAATAATACCTGGAAGTAGCCAATGTAGGTCACTGCATGTTAAAACAACATATTATTTCCATCATCTGCGCCAGCTGTTCCTGTTTGATAATACGGGATCAGTTCAGTTAGATATCATAGCCCAAATATCCAACAAATGAAGTATGTCTCATTATTTATTTTTTTTATAATCGAAAGCACAATGTTGTACCAGATTATTTGATCCAGCTTTGAGCACAGATAAGTGCTTCAGTTGTCTCGGGGCGCAATTTTCCATCGAATAGAAGTGCTCGTTGATTCCGTTGATCGAATGCAGGTTCAGCAGAAACTGCATATCCAGGTATTGCTAAAATATCACGGGCCATCTTAGCAAGAGTTGGGTATGCAGATGAATTGCCCCTCCACCATTTCAGGACATCAAAAGGATCATTCTGAGGACAGAGTCCCCCTCCAAGATACTCACCAAGTTCTTTGACTTCCTCATCTACAGTTTGGGCTGTGGTATTATTCTGGCTATGGTTATGTAGTGGAACACTAGTTTGTGTATCTGAACCATTGTTCCTGCGACTCAACATCTCGTTGCTTCGCTCACTAACATAGAAGTATTGAATATATACCTTATAGAGCTTTACACGCACTTCAGATATATAAATCATAGCATCATGACCAAAAGCTTGTCTGAAGCAACGGTCAATGTAATCGAATTTATATCTGGGGTCTAGAACCACAGCTACCGATAGCCACAAGTACCACTTGTTCCAATGTTTTTCAAATCTCCTCTGCATAGCCTCCACTTCCAAAACACTCTCAATATTTTTTATGCTAGGTAATTCTTGTAGGGTTGTTCTTAAGCTCCAGATCACATGGAAATATGAACAAGTCACATTATAAGGGTTAGAAACAGTTTTTATTGCATGATAGACTGGCCTTGCAATGTTGCAAAAGTTCTCTGCTGCTTCAAGATCATCATAAGATGGGTCACCTGGATCTGATGAATCTGAAAAATCTAATTCGTCATCTGCGCTAGCATCTGGAAGTGGAAATGATTTGACGAACTGTAAAGCAGCCTCGGACATATAGTATCTTAAGTACCAGGGTTTTGATCCAGGACAGGGACAGTCTAGACGCAGCTGTGATAGAACTTCCTGATATTTCAGCTTACGCTCTGGAGAGCTTGTCATGTAATGAGACCAGACAAATTTTCTCAAAACGGTGCAATAATGCACAAGATCATCAAGGGCATCTACCATACAAGGGATAGTTAATAGCTTGCATTTGGCAACAAGGTAGTTCCTTCCAGTTGTAAGGTCATCCTCCAAGGATGCTGTAGCTGTCTCATCCACAGATTTGTGCAGTGCCATTCCTAAAAGCTTCTGCTCAAGACACCAATCTCGAACTACCTCCTTCAATACCATCTTGTCATGATCCTTCGTATCAGCAACTTTGGATTCCCAGTGCGGGTAAAACCTAAATTTCTGATCACGTGGTGAAAGAGAACATCTTATTGTTTTTCTATTTATCTTCCAGTCTTCATCAATAAAATGCACAGTTAAACAAACAGTTCTTGTAATATTAAAATGGTCCCATTGCCACACCTCCAATGACAGGAAAACTCCACCAGGTGTAGCTATTATTTTCTCCTTCAGCTTTAATTTTTCATTCTCGTAAACACTATGAAACTTTTCCTCATCGGTAGTTTGCCGCACCATATACGGAGCTGGATTTCTACCAGCCAGAAGCAGCG
This sequence comes from Oryza meridionalis, assembly GCA_000338895.3. Lineage (NCBI taxonomy): Eukaryota > Viridiplantae > Streptophyta > Magnoliopsida > Poales > Poaceae > Oryza > Oryza meridionalis. The sequence goes on from CM002531.2 coordinate 5,666,601, forward strand.
CTATGCTTGCACTGTACATGGCAGAAAAGGGGAGAAGTCTCAGGACTATAGCCCTCATAGACTCTTCAAGAGGATTTTCTTGACCACCTTCCAAGTTCTCTGTAGGATTTTCTTGATCATTTACCAAGTTCTCTGAAATAGGTAAATCAGGCTGCGAAGTTGAACTCCTTTGCTTTTTCTGCACCCTGCTGGTTCCAGCCTTTGCAGGACAGATCTTCAGATGTCGGCTTAGGTGGCTGGTTCCTTTTTTAGTCTCTGCAACGAGCCTGATTTTACAATGATTACATATGGCAGTTTGGAGTTTTCCATCCTTATACACACGTTCAAATTCCTTCCACACCTTGGACTTTGTTTTTATCCTGTAACCAACATATGGTATTACTACTCTTTATCATTATTTCTCTATTTAAACCACAACATATGTGCATACGAAAAATCACAAACAGAGTCATCATATATGCATCAAACTATAATCAAGGTTTTTATCAATGTAACGGAACAGGATTTTTTACACAGGATTTGTAAAAGGTAAAAAAGTTGATAGATACTTCTCCACCACATGCAAAGGATGTTGAGTTTGCACAAAGCTTGGAGACAGGATTGAGATATGTTAAGAAGAAAAGCAAGAGTGTTTATGGCAAATAATGTATCTTTTCAATTTAAAGGAAACTGGGGAAGTAACAAAAGCAACTACCTTTGCATTGCATTGGCATCACCAGCAGCTGCATCCTCGTCCATTTCTACATCACCAGCATCGTCTTCATCCCTATGACTTGAACCAGGCAATTGATCGTTTACATTTCCTGTCCCAGGCACTGAAGGTCCAACCGCAGCTCCTGTTGCATCTGATGCCTCAACTAGCACACCAACTTGAGATATTGGCTCCAGTCTATCTGACTGTCGTGGATGATTGTGATTGCCCCTGTAACGTGTTTCAACATCTGCACCGTGTGCCAATTTCACTGTTTTCTGGACCATGCAGTTTGCTTGGGCACATTGATAGTGGGATAATATCGTTTGAGACGACCCACCATGAGTTGTACTCGGTCCAGTCATCATCCAATAGTAGCCATCATCATCATGTAGGCAAATGTTACCATGATCTGTGTGTGACTGCAGAGCTGACACCTGAACTACTGCTGTGCTGGATGGCGCCGACATCAAGGCTGAGAAGTGGCGTAATCCTTGTCAGCCATGGTGTACTGCGGTTGGCCCGATTGATTCTCCATACCCTAGTTATGTGAAGCGAACTCCTTGTTGTATAAACTTTCTGCTTTCTAGTAGGTAGACCTGTGGAAAAGGCATAGATAGCACCATCTCAATGTTGTATTGGTAATCTTCCGGGCGTTACATCTTATCGATCACTTATGGTTCCGCAGAGAACTGATGTGAATCTAACAGAGAAGGATTGGGGAAAAATAAAGGAAGTTTATCAACAAATTACCTGTTTAATGTTGCAAGAAATCCGAAGCAATCGCCAATCGCCAACAGAACAACACGGTGATTCCTCCGGCTCCGAGCAAGGAGCAACCGATCGAGAATCAAATAATCAAGGTGGGAAGTCGGTCGTCGCTCGGCATTCATTTCATATAGAAATTTGGCTGTAAGCGCAGTCGGTCTCCCCGACGTTAAAGCCATACACCTATTATGCTTTTTCAGTAAAGCTGAGCTTTATAGCCTTTTATCTAGAAGTAAAAAAATATAGAAATTGGCCAAATTGGTTTTTGGTGTGATCATTGTGGAGATTATGGATACCCCATACCTACACGGCATGTATAGTCCGGCTGGGTATGGGGTACCCGATATAGATAGAATATCTTTAAGAGGACTCGGGTTAGTTTCTAAACTTATATGTCTAAGGAAGTACCCGGGATCCTAGTCGGTTACGATTGTATTTTATCTGTAATTACATATTCCGTTAGGGATATGGACTGTATTTTGTAATACGGACCCCTTCCCCTACATAAGGAGGGGTCCGGGTCCCTCTAGGGACACGATTTTCTCCCAGATCATACGATCAATAATACACTCAACGGATCCATCCCCGGACAAGAGTAAGGTATTACTTCTTGATTAAGAAGGCCTGAACCTGTATAAAATTCCTTGTCTTTAAACCCATCCACTTTTCTAGCTTGATAGCCACCCCCTTTTAGTATTACCGAAATCTTATTTCGACAGTTGGCGCGCCAGGTAGGGGTTGCGTCAAGTTTTTCGCCGATTAGTGCGATGGGTTCCGTCTCCGGCATCGACGACCTCGTCTTCCCTCCCGGGCAGGCATTCCGGTTCAGCAGCCTCGACTTCATCACCAACGACTTCGGCAAGATCTCTCTCCTTGACTCGGATTCGAACCAGTCAGGGAGAGACCAAGTCTCAGCCCCGTTCGGTATTCCGAACTCGGCCAAGATCTACCCCAAGCTTATCTCGATTGAGTCGGCTTCAAACCACTCGGACGAGACCCCATCTACTCCAACACCACAAGATCAAGACGATGGGGCCTACCCGCCAATCCTGATGAAACTCCCCGACGATCTGGCTGCTGTCTTCACCACAAGGACGTCTTCTCCCCGTAGGCCTAGGCGGGACTCGGCTTCAGCACCGATCCAGCCTAGCTCCAGGGAAGTCGGCGTCATACTCCAGCCACTCGGCACGGTTTCGACGGATCAATTGGAAGGCTACTTCAGCTCCCCCGGTGTCGACTCACGACCAACAGAGATCATAGAGTACGATGAATTCGGCTACCGCTATGACAACCGCAACCTCGACGACTTCGACGAAAGCTTTGAAGATAACTACACCCCTCTCTACTTCGGCGTCTTCATGGCCGATAACGAGACGGAAGAACAACGCCAAGCCCGAGAAACAGAAGCACGACGCGTACAACAGGAGGCCGAGCGACGCCGACTGGAAGAGGAGCGCCAAGCACAAGAGCAAGAACGGCTGCAGCGTGAGCAACAGGAACGCGAACGGGCTACAAAGGAGGCCGAGGACTGACGGCAACGAGCCTTGGACGCAGGGCGACGAGCGCGAGATCTCATCGGGTAGCAAGACGTTGAGGGGACAGCGGTATTCCGCACCCCTCAACAAACGCTGTTGCGGCGATCACCCTCCTCAAGGTAGACGCACTCAACCAAGCTGATCACGTCGTCAACATCTTGAACCAGACCAAGACCATGATTGCCGCCTCGGTCCCGGTTAACTCCGGAAGCATCCGCACGCCGACTGGCAGCCGAGTCCCCCATCTTCGATCTCAAGACTATCACCAGCCAAGCCTCAGCATCGCCGGCGCAGGATCCAATCGCAGGAGCAGGGGTCACGACAAGCGATCTGTCCATTCGCTTCCCGAACGACACAGGGAGCGCCGAGTCGAACGGCCTCGCTCCCCGCCTCGTCGGCGCCCCGTCGATCTTCGTGACACAATCAATCAGCGTCGTGCAGCACGAGGCTACGCTCACCGCCATTCACCGGATCGCTATGACAACGACGTGGATGGAGTCGCTGCCTTTACCAATGACCTACGTCGAGTGGATTGGCCAGCCGGCTTCAAGCCGAGTGGAATCGAGAAGTATGACGGCACCACTAATCCGGAGTCTTGGCTCACCGTATACGGTCTCACAATCCGCGCAGCAGGAGGAGACAGCAAAGCCATGGCGAACTACTTGCCTGTGGCCCTAGCGGATTCTGCCCAGTCCTGGCTTCATGGGTTACCCCGTGGCACGATCGGAACATGGGCGGAACTTCGCGACCACTTCATCGCCAACTTCCAGGGCACCTTTGAACGCCCTGGCACACAGTTTGACCTCTATAACGTCATTCAGAAGTCTGGAGAATCCCTTCGAGATTATATCCGGCGCTTTTCTGAACAACGCAACAAGATCTCCGGCATTACTGATGATGTCATCATTGCTGCTTTCACCAAGGGGATTCGTCACGAAGATCTAGTCGGCAAGTTCGGGTGTAAGCCTCCCAAGACGGTCAAACAGATGTTCGAAAAAGCCAACGAGTATGCCAAAGCCAAAGACGCCACTATTGCATCCAAGCAGTCGGGTCGCACTTGGAAGCCAAAGAAAGATGCGCCGACTACGGGAGGGGGTGGAAGTAACAACCACAAGGACCGCAAGCGTAAGCCCGAGGAACTTGTTGCGACTACTACACATTCCTCCTGACAACGTTCGCGCGTCAACACTTTTGACAAGATCATGAACTCCCAATGTCCGCATCATCCCAACTCCAATCATGCAGCCAAAGATTGCTTCGTCTACAAACAGTTTGCAGAGCAATACGCCAAGAATGCACAGAAGACCTCCGATGGAGATAAAAGCACGTCGAAAAAGAAGAATGATGACGATGATGCCCCGACAGGTTTTCAAGACCATCGCAAGGAACTCAATCACATCTTTGACAGCCCTCTGGCTTATGAATCCAAAAGAAAGCAAAAGCTGACCGAACGGGAGATTAACGTTGTTCAGCCCGATACGCCCCAATATCTTCGGTGGTCGGAGACAACAATCAAGTTTGACCGCTCGGATCATCTAGACCGAGTGGTCCACCCGGAGCGGTACCCCCTAGTACTAGACCCAGTGGTTCGCAACGTCAAGCTTCGCAGATCCCTCATCGATGGCGGCAGCGCACTCAACATCCTCTTCGCCAAAACCCTGGATGACATGCAGATCCCTCGCACCGAGTTGAAGCCGAGTAATGCGCCCTTCCACGGAGTCATCCCAGAGTTATCCGCCATGCCACTCGGCCAGATCATTCTTCCGGTCACCTTTGGTACTCGGGAGAACTTCCACACAGAGAACGTCTGCTTCGAGGTTGCTGATTTTGAGACAGCGTATCATGCCATACTCGGGCGCCCGGTGTTAGCCAAATTTATGGCTGTCCCGCACTATACCTACATGATGATGTAGATGCCTGGTCCTCGAGGAGTCATATCCCTGCGGAGCGACATCAAACAAGCCGTCACATGCGACAAGGAAAGCTGCGAGATGGCCCAAACCCACGAGATTGCGATCGCCCGAGAAGACATCCGACTGGCTGCAACCACGGCAAGCGAAGGAGAAGTGCCTACGACCAAGATCTCAAAGAGTGGAGAAAGCGAAGCCAAGATCAAGAAAATTCCTCTGGATCCTTCTGATCCTACTAAAACTGCTGTAATAGACGCTGAGTTAGATTGTAAATAGGAAAGCACGCTCATCACCTTTCTTCAAAATAATAAAGATATATTTGCGTGGAAACCATCCGATATGCCTGGTATTCCTAGAGAGGTGATTGAGCACTCTTTGCATGTTAAGGAAGACGCTAAACCCATCAAACAACGACTCCGCCGCTTTGCACAAGACAGGAAGGATGCGATCAAGGAGGAATTGACCAAGCTGTTAGCAGCGGGCTTCATCAAAGAAGTCCTTCATCCCGACTGGCTGGCTAACCTAGTCCTGGTTCGGAAGAAGACCGGGCAATGGCGCATGTGTGTCGATTACACCGACCTCAACAAGTCTTGTCCCAAAGATCCCTTCGGGTTGCCTCGCATTGACCAGGTGGTCGACTCGACCGCCGGCTGCGAGCTACTCAGTTTTTTGGATTGCTACTCAGGATATCATCAGATCCGACTGAAGGAATCCGACTGCTTGAAGACTTCATTCATCACGCCCTTTGGGGCCTACTGCTATATCACTATGCCTTTCGGATTGAAGAACGCAGGAGCGACTTACCAACGCATGATCCAGAGATGTTTTTCAACTCAGATCGGCCGCAACGTTGAAGCTTATGTGGATGACGTAGTCGTCAAGACCAAGCAGAAGGATGATTTGATTACGGATCTAGAAGAAACCTTTGCAAGCATCCGCGCTTTCAGGATGAAACTAAACCCTGAAAAATGCACCTTCGGAGTACCGTAAGGGAAGCTGCTTGGATTTATGGTGTCTCATAGAGGCATACAAGCCAACCCGGAGAAAGTCAACGCCATCCTCAACATGAAACCGCCAAGTTCCCAGAAAGATGTCCAAAAGCTGACTGGATGCATGGCGGCGCTCAGCCGGTTTGTTTCACGACTCGGCGAGCGGGGGATGCCCTTCTTCAAGCTGTTAAAGAAAACAGACAATTTCCAGTGGGGACCCGAAGCACAAAAAGCCTTTGAAGACTTCAAGAAACTTCTCACCACTCCACCAGTTTTGGCCTCACCACATCCGCAAGAGCCGTTATTGTTGTACGTATCGGCAACTTCTCAGGTTGTGAGCACGGTCCTGGTTATCGAGCGTGAAGAAGAAGGCCATGTTCAGAAAGTCCAGCGACCAATCTACTTCGTTAGCGAGGTTTTAGCCGACTCCAAGACAAGATATCCTCAGGTTCAGAAGCTATTATATGGTATTCTAATTACCGTCAGGAAATTATCTCACTACTTCCAAGGTAACTCGGTCACGGTGGTCACATCGTTTCCACTCGGCGATATACTTAATAATCGCGAAGCAAATGGGTGGATCGCAAAATGGGCCTTAGAACTGATGTCCTTGGATATATCGTTCGAGCCGCGAACTTCGATCAAGTCCCAAGCTTTAGCCGACTTCGTCGCTGAGTGGACCGAGTGCCAAGAGGATACGCCCGAGGAGAATATGGAGTATTGGACTATGCACTTTGACGGGTCGAAGAGACTTTCGGGCACTGGGGCTAGGGTTGTTTTTATTTCCCCGACTGGAGAAAGACTGAGCTACGTGTTGTGGATACATTTTTCTGCATCTCACAACGTGGCAGAATACGAGGCGCTTCTTCACGGACTACGGATTGCAATTTCTTTGGGAATTAGGCGTTTGATAGTTCGCGGAGATTCACAGTTGGTTGTTAATCAAGTTATGAAAGAGTGGTCCTGCCTTAATGACAACATGACCGCCTATCGACAAGAGGTACGCAAGTTGGAAGACAAATTCGATGGACTCGAACTCACCCATGTTCTTCGGCACAATAACGAAGCAGCCGACAGGCTAGCAAATTTTGGCTCCAAACGCGAAGCAGCTCCTTCCGACGTGTTCGTCGAACATGTTTACGAACCAACCGTACCAAGGAAAGAAACAGTTGAGGCCACGGACACCCAAGACATAGCTATGGTTGAAGCCGACTGGAGAGAGCCCCTTATACGATTTCTGACCAACCAAGAACTCCCCCAAGATAAAGATGAAGCCGAGCGGATTTTCAGGTGCAACAGGCTTTATATTATTCATGAGACCGAGTTGTACAAGAAAAGTCCATCAGGAATCCTGCAACGCTGTGTGTCTTTGGAGGAAAGGAAACAATTGTTGAAGGATATACATTCTGGTATTTGTGGCAATCACGCTGCTGCGCAGACCATTGTCGGCAAGGCTTACCGGCAAGGTTTTTCCTGGCCTACAGCTGTGTCCGATGCTGACAAGATTGTGCGGACATGTGAAGCTTGTCAATTTTTCGCCAGACAAACTCATCTGCCAGCCCAAGAGTTGCAAACCATCCCGTTGTCCTGGCCGTCTGCGGTTTGGGGGCTTGACATGGTCGGCCCATTTAAAAAGGCAGTCGGCGGTTACACTCATCTCTTTGTGGCTGTCGACAAATTCTCCAAGAGGATTGAAGCTATACCGGTCATCACAATCACGGCAGACAAAGCTAGAGATTTTTTCATCAACATTGTGCATCGGTTTGGGGTACCTAATCGGATCATCACTGATAATGGCACTCAATTCACTGGCGGAGTATTTAAAGACTTCCGTGAAGACTTCGGCATTAAAATCTGTTACGCCTCTGTAGCGCATCCTATGAGTAATGGACAAGTCGAACGAGCCAACGGCATGGTACTCCAAGGAATAAAGGCACGGGTTTTCGACCGACTGAATCCCTATGCTGGCAAATGGGTAGAACAGCTGCCATCTGTACTTTGGTCCTTACGCACCACTCCTAGTCGGGCTACGGGGCAGTCGCCATTCTTCCTAGTTTATGGAGCAGAAGCAATGTTGCCTAGTGAGGTGGAATTTGAATCTTTGCGTTTTCGCAACTTTCGCAAGGAGCGCTACGGAGAAGACCGAGTGGATAATCTACACCGACTAGAAGAAGCTCACGAAGCAGCCTTAATTCAATCGGCCCGATACTTGCAAGGGTTGCATCGTTATCATAATCGTAACATTCGATCACGAGCCTTCTTAGTCGGTGACCTGGTTTTGAGAAAAATTCAAACTACACGAGATCGGCACAAGTTATCCCCTTTATGGGAAGGGTCATTTATAATCTCAGAAGTTACTCGGCCAGGGTCCTATCGACTAAAGCGTGAAGACGGTACACTTATCGACAACTCCTGGAATATCGAACATCTTCGTCGTTTTTATGCTTAAGTTTTACTTCTGTATTTCCCTATTTTGACTGCTAACATCAAGCTTCTCCTTGAAGTTATCAGTCGGGGGTTATTATAATAATAATGGAGTGTGATCTTTATCAATTCAATTTGCTTACTTGATTTATCATTGCCTTGCTTGATTTTTCCGCTTAGTCTATGAGGACTGAAAGTTTTTTAATAGCTTTTGCGGGTTTTAGGCTCAATAAGGTTTGACAAAAGCTTTTAAGAAATCAGAAGCTAAGTCTGAAATACCGAGCACAGCATAAATTCATCAGTATTGTACAAATTGTGCCTCCATCTTCATCATCAGAATCATTGTTATCAAATTACATCAATCAGTATCAGTTTTTTCATCATCAGAGTTATCAGGACCAGTCGGTCAAAGATCGGTGTCCTGGAATCTCTCAACTACATCAACCGCTATCTTGTCAGCGGCTTTCTGCGCATCATTGATGAGGTCAAGAGTAGCTTCTTCGCTCGTCCCGTCTGCAAAGCCATTAATGGCGTCAATGTCGATCTTTGGGTATAGAGACTTGGTCATTGCCAACGCCAGGCTCACTCCCATACTCCCAGCTTCTTTGATATTCTTGAAATATGTATCCGGAGCAACTCTGAGCTTGTCGAAGATTTCGGAAGCATCGAATGTACTTGGACCATTGTTATTGAAGAACATGGCTTGGACGAGTGGGGTAGCGGCGTTAGCAACTTCATCCCTGGCCCCTTCAAGCCTTTTGATTTTGCCGACTAAGACGTTGAATTGAGCCTGCGACTTGATCTTGCGGTCTGCATCAGCAGATTCACATTTATGAGTTAGCATAAAGAAGATAATGGCTTTTTGAGGTATTGATTGTTGGTACCTTTAACATCTTTCAAAGCCGAGTCCCTCTGTCTTGCCAGTTCTTCCTTGTCATTTTCCAGAGTCTGAATCTGCTTCTCCAGTTGAGATATCTTGGCGGCTTGCACTATATTGACTCCGGTTAATCGAAGTTACAAAGATGGCAGCACAAGTTAGTTGGACAGAGTTTATGTGTACCTTTTGATGAGCCACTCAGTTCAAAATTGGATTCCTGGAGCTCAGCAATCCGATCCCTCAGATCATGCTTAGTTTTCTTGGCAAGTTCTTTGGCTTCGTGCAGTTGATTTCTGGTGGCCTCAAGGGTTCCGAGATGAGGAACTAATTTCTCCAGGGTTGCGGTTTTTGCTTCGTTCCTGAGATGAATCCTCTGCAAAACAGTTTTATTAGCGCTTGAGCTAAATGGCGAACATATGGTTGAGGTCGGGTGTCAAGAAACTTACGTTCACAATGCGAGTAGCCTGGCTGAGTGCCTTTTTCAGCAGGCATACCTCCTCATCTTCTTTTTGCTTATTTATTATGATTCCTTGAGGTTGCATATCGTCATCCCACCACTTGACCAGAATGGGAGGGCGCGAATCTTCAGCCGCTCGTATCCGGAGAATTTCTTCTTCATCACCAATCATTGGCCCTAATGTATCCATGAATAAAGGTGAAACAATCAAATAAAGTCTGTTGGATCAAAATGATTTCAGACAGTGTGTTTACCTGTGATGATTCCCGATCGGGGACGAGTGGACTCTTGTGTTTTTACAGGAGATCTGGGTCCTGGGTCATTGCTGGCATCCTTTCCGGGAAGGCTGTCTGCTTGAGTTTCAACTTCAAGGATCTCTTGGCTTGGTCCTGTGTCCGACTGGTTTCCAGTCGGGGGCTCCTGGTTAACTCCGATTCCAGCTTCGGCCGACTGGCTTCCAGTCGGGGGTTCGTTGCTGGGTTCTACATTGTCGGTTGCCGGCTGACTGTCACTCGGGTGACCCTTTGCAGTCGGCCCAGTTTCTTTTGAGGAACCCGTCTCCATGTTAGTCGGATCAGAGTCTTTCCCAGAAGGATCTATATCAGATGGCTTCCTACAAGTTTGAGTTGTACTATCAGCATTATTTTCATGATGGGTGAGCATCAATACAAGGAAGATCATTATATGAATTGTACCCGGAAGACTTCCTGATTTTTGGCATAGGACGACTGGATGTTTTCTTCTTTGGATTGACTTGCTTTGTAGTTTTCCGGTCGCCCCTTTATCTCCAAGTTTTCCAGCATCATCGCCTTCATCGTCACTCAGAACCAACTTCCTCTTGCGGGAATCTGATTGGCCGGCTGGATTAGAGGTATTTGGTTGGGTTTCAGACCGAATCTTTGGTCCTCCGCTTCCCTGGCCAGTTTGACGGCGAGGTGATCGGCGCTGAGCGATTGGGGATACGACTTCATCAAAGCGAACTCCTAAGCATAATATCTTCAATTGTCAACTGATTTAACAAGAGACAAGATCATGTTTTGAGAAAGGTTGAGGTGTTTGAATACATACCGGTGGAGGAGGATTGAATGCGTTGTACGGCACTACCGGCAGCAAGTGTGAGTAGCTGACTACGATAGCATTTGAGAAGATCTTGTACATTCTCTCCTTCATGACCTTAAAATCAAGAGAATCTGGATCTTCACGGTTTGGATCATGCTTGCCGTCAAATTCGAAGGCTGTACGAGATCTCTCTTTAATTGGAGCTAACCGACTCTTGATGAAATGCCGGGTGATCTGTTCTCCTTGCAAACCTTGTTCCTTTAGCTTTATCATGCGCTCCATCAGTTCCAGCGCCTATGCGGTTTCATCTCCCATAGGCAGTGAGTTCCAAGTGTTCTGATAAACTGGAGGGAGACAGGAGTACTCGGGGAGTGCAGGCTCAGGGTTTTGAACATAAAACCAGTTTGCATGCCGGCCTTTGTTTGAGGTTTTGAAGGGCATGGAGAAGTATTTTTGGCTCAAGGTTTCCCTAAGTTGGAAACCAGCCCCCCCAACAACACATGGTTTGCTCTTGTTCGGTTGGGGCTTGAGGAAGAAGATGCGGCGGAACAAGGCAAAATGTGGCCTAATGCCCAAAAAAGCTTCGCAGGCATGAATAAAATTGAAGATGTGAACTATGGAGTTTGGGTTCAAGTGATGCAGGCTAATCCCATAGAAGTTCAGAATTCCCCGGAAGAATCTTGAGGTTGGAAGAGAAAATCCGCCATAGAAGAAATGAGAAAATACCACAACTTCGTGTGTGTCAGGGGTCGGGAATGCCTCGCTGAATGCTGGCCGCCACCCAATGATCTCTTTCGCCGGAAGAACGCCGTGCGCCACCATCTCTTTCAGATTCTCCTCTGTTACATCGGAGGGCGCCCACTGACTCTCGAAGCTTTCTCTCTCTTCCGCCATGAATGTGAACTGGATGGTTTAATTTGGTCCGAGATATGGTTGGAAGGGGATGGGGAATCGGTGCGGTGGTCGTGCAGAGGGATTTCGCGGAGTTTTTGAGGATGGATTGGAGCGGATTGATGAACCCTAGCTTCGCTGGCGCGGTTTTGCACTGTAGCGAGGAATGGGGAAAATGGCGAGAGTCTCGGCGGGGAAGATGAAACGTCGCTTGGACTTCGGTGTTTATTTTGTTAGGGTATCGGGAGTGCTAATGGGACTGGGCCTATACAGTACTTCAGCCCAATATTATTATCAGCATGGCCCGTTGTGATCCCTAGGGACTTAGGCATTTTTGCTTTAGCAATTTGTGCTCACAATGATGTGACCCGATGCTGTTAAAATCCTTTTTGACGCAGTTAGATAATTCTTTGGAATTACTACGATGCAAATAAAAATGTGCCCAGCAGAAAGGTGTTATTCTATTTTTGTAAGCTTTTTTAGGCTGCAAAAGCTGCTTGGGTTGATTCGAGATGACTAGTTTTCTAATGGTTATTCTCTCGGCATGATTATATGCTTATTTTGATTATGGTGAGGGTCATAGCCTAGGCTATTAGACTCGTTAATTGCCATGATTCTTATCATATTTGGTGGATCATCTTAAGAGTTTTTACTCGGATTCTTGTCAAATATGTCTATTTATAGACCTTTTGAGTGTCTATCACTCGGGTTTTTTTTCATACTTCCATTCTTGATATATATTAAAGCTAAAAAGCAGTCGGCTGGATGTTTTATTGAACGCCGCATATGCTTTGCTGTATGATGCTTGGTTGTAAAACCACTCGGTTCTTAACTACATGTTTAGTTTTTTAACTAACCACATAGTCGGGGGCTACATCTAATTAGGTGCATCTACTCGATGCACCCGGTTTTATTTCTTTTTTCGCCCTTCACAGTCTTTGATTTTAGTACTCGGGAGGCTAAAGCAGAAGGAATAGAAGCACTCGGATTATTACTTTATATTTTAAGAGAAGGCTATTTCTTCGACTGCAAAGGTCTCGGGCCATGTTTCCTCGTGGCCAATCTGCCCACCCACTTTACCCTTGCCGCCTAGTTGCATTTCTTTTTTGCTTGGATGGAGAATTGGAGATGGAGCCAGCCAGCCAGCCATTAGGTAGGTTGTACAGGAGGAGGGCGTCTCAGATTTGGAAGATGTTGAGCTGCACACGAACCAAAGGAAGCCTACATCGGATGAGGCGTCGGCGTCATTTCTGTCGGCGAGGAGGCGGCGGCCGGAGGTCGGCGCGGAGGCGACGACGGCAAGAGGGGCGCACGGCGAAGGATGGCCCAGTTACGTGTCTGGACCGAGAATAGGCGGCCCAGATTACTGTCGGATCTAATTTCGGACCTTTGAAAGCCCATATAATGTGGGCCCAATCAAGATTGGACCGCGAATTTCCGTTTCTTCTCTAGGTCCAAGCCCAACGCACACGGTTGTGTGCTTGTGTTGGGGGAGACGGAGAGGAGGAGCGGCCGCCGCGTCCGGTTGGACTGAGGCAGCAGCTCGAAGTCGAACCACCCGCCGCCGCGCCGGCGATCTCCTCCGGTAGGTCATCTTCTCCGCTACATCCGATGGTCACAGCGCGCCAATGGTCGGTCTCTTGCGGGGTTACCGCCGTAGGAAAAAAGACCTGATCTCGTCTCGGTTTTCTTGGCTGTCTCGTTCGTGCAGGCCACCCGTTCTACGGAATGTCCCGGAGGACCACCTCCGCGCGGTGGGTGCCGCGTGACCGGGCGGAGCCGGCGGAGAGGTCTGGTACCGGCGCGCGGGGTCGTGCATACCACGCGCTCGGCCAAATGCCTCGGAGGAGGACCACCACCACCACCGCGCGGTGGGTGCCGCGACAAGGGCAGAAGGGGGAGCCCGGTGGCTCAGGCCACGCCGCCGCCCCCGTCGACCGACTCAGCGCCCTCCCGGACGCGCTCCTGCACCACGTCATGTCGTTCCTCAAGGCGTGGGAGGTGGTGCGCACCTGCGTGCTCTCGCGCCGCTGGCGCGACCTCTGGGCCTCCGTGCCGTGCGTCGACATCCGCCTGCGGGGCTCCGGCCGCGACGGCGCCCCACCGGAGGACTTCGGCAGGTTCGTGTATCGCCTGCTGCTGGCGCGGGAGGTGTCGGCCCCTGTGGATACGCTCCGGCTACGGTCTAGCAACGGGGAAGAATATGCCGAGACCTATGACAATGATGATGTCAATATCTGGATATATTCTGCAATCAAACGCAATGTTCGAGTCATTCACCTTAATGGGCATCGCAAGGATGAACTGGTGCTGGAGCACACTGCTTTTGTCTCTCACCACCTCAAGATCTTGAAGCTGTCGCACATCAAACTTGATGGCAAGATCCTCAAGCAGCTCTCTTCTCAGTGCACTTTTCTGGAAGACCTGGAGCTTAACAACTGTCCAGTTAATGGTGGTGAGATTCTCTCTGTCTCGCTGAAGAAACTGACGATGGTCAAGTGCTCGATCACTGTGGACCTCACGATCTGTGCTCCAAACCTTGAGTTGCTACGCTGCATCACCCCATATTATCATGTTCCCTTGTTCGAAAACCTGAGCTCACTGGTTGCCGCCACTATCATGCTTGATGACTCTTTCTTACGCCGTGATGAATTCCTCTATGAGGTTGAAGAGGAAACCAGTGATGATGAGGATGACAATAAGACTACATCAGATCATTGTGATAGTAAAATGGATGCTGATAGTGATGCCTATGATGACGATGACAACGATGACATCCTATATGATGAATACCTGAACAGCCGTCATGGTAATTTGGTTGATGATTACAATTATGGCTCTGATATTGACAGCGATGACGATCTACATGAATATAGTCAGATAGCAAATGAATGTAGAGGTGGACGGTATGGCTACTGCCATGACAGCAAATGGCGTGGTAGTTATTATGAGACATGCAAGCTTGCTGATTCTTTCAGTGGCAAGTATTTACTTCGCAGCCTTTCAAGTGCTAGAAGCTTGGAGTTATTAGCTCATTCAGGGGAGGTATTTCAGAACCTTTTTCTTCTGATAAATTTGTATCTAGTCTTTGTCTTCTGTATTTGCATTCTAGTACTTATGATAAATAGCAAATGTAGAACTATCTTGTTTTCTTTTCTTAGTACTCTTCCCCTTATCAACTCAAAAGGTGACACTCAAAATCACAAATAATTGTGTGACTGCCATGTTGCATCCCTGTTTGCTATCTTACTGAACAGAATGGGAAAGATTCTTGCTAATAAAAATAAAAAATGGTCCTGCTAATGGATTGATTTAATATTGCCTTTGTACTGCTCATGTAATTTGTAAATATTTGTAAGTAAGCTTTCAATCTCAATATTGAGTTCTGGGATACCTACAAAATAATAATCCTATATGACATTGAAATCAATAATTATAATTTATATTTATGTGGAATAAGCTAAATTTCTTGACATACGACTTATTCCTCTTTTCCATCCAGGTCTATAATTCGACACTTTGATACTTTAATAATATTGTAGAAACCTTTTGAGGATTACGGTTCACTTGGGAAAAACAAACTTTTTCATAACAAGTGAATAATTTCAGATTTCCGGATGTCCATTGCTAAATGTTGTAGGTGAATAACCTGGGTCCTAGACTTTGTAACATCTGGAATATGTACTTTACATATTATTTTCAAGTGGATACTGTATGCATTAGCATGGAGTTTATTCTTTGCATATCTTAATGATACTCGTAAGACAGTTCAATGTACATATTTGCTACTGAATGGTACTAATTCCTGGCAGTATATCATTGGTTATTTGTTGTTTATATTATTCCATTTATTTATAGTATTAAATATTTTGCTTGCATGTACACTGCGAAGGTGGTCATGGTTAGGGAACTGAGAAGGTGCTCAACATTTGGCAACTTGAAGACTTTATCCCTTGGAGAGTGGTGTATGGCTGCTGAGTTTGATGGATTAATTTTCTTACTTCAAGAGTCACCTAATTTGGAGATGCTTTTTCTTAAGCTTGAATTGGTATGTATATTTATATAGTTGCTGGATGTTTCTTGATTCTTGTTTTGGGGTTAGTTTTAACATGTTTGGTAATAGATATTTTTTTTCTGCAAAAAGAGCTACAGTAACAAGGAGGCAATAAATATTGGTTTCGAACTAAAGGAAAGATCGTTTGCCTGCAAAAATCTTGAAGTGGTGAATATCAGATGCTCTAAAGATGATGAAAGAGTCCATATGTTAGCAGAACTCTTTGTTGCTAATGGGTTACCCGTTGAGAAGATTTATGTCCGCAGGACAGGCAGCACCTGTGAGTAATTTTTTCTGTCTATCAATTTGTACTCTCAGTTCTCAACATTTATGTTATTTGATTACATTCTTCCGAATCTAATTGTTCTTTACTAATTAAACCAAAAATTACCTTGTTATTGAATAGTAACTATGTTTAACTGGTCAAATACAAGCAACAAGTAATGCCTTATAGCTTTCCTCCAGTCAGCATGCTCTGTTATTCTACCTCTATATTTTTGTTCCGTGTGATAATCTTAAATCATAAGCCATTGACTCTTTGATATTTCTTACAGACCTCCGTAGCATGAAAATTATAAGGGAAATGGCCAGGGATGAGCTATGAGAAGCTGGGGAGTACGTTCTGTAATGCCTATAAACACCATGGAAGCAGAGAATTTATGTAGACATTCAATTAATTGTTCAAATCAATCTGATGACTGCAAAAAAATATATATTTTTTTATAGATTCTAAGGACCTGATGCAAACAAAGTTCGACTTCAAGCACACTGCTTACTCATCCAAAGCTGTGATCGAGCTTACCTGAGAGGTTGAGACGAAGAATTTTGAGTAAAGGAGTAACTATGTAATTATTTAGGTAAATTTTTAGTATTCTCCTCGATCTGCACATTCTTCCACTTGAGCATCCACTTTTGATGGGCATGTGTGGTGTTTGCTGATGCTTGACCAAAGTTTGTCTTGACTCTGGCTTAGAAGCTTCTCATGATCCTTTGGGCATTATGAAAACCGTGAATGGCTTACAGAATGGGATCCTCCTTGCGTGTCATGCTTGAGCTTGCGTTGTTGGCATAGAATCGTTTCTGTGAACTGGCTGTTTGCATAAAATCCATAGGTTGGTTTCAAAGTTTTCATTGTTGCGTGGTTGCACTCTGTCAAGAAGAATAGCTACGAAATAGGTTATTCTTTCGCTCCAATTTTGTATCTTAATGTAAAAGTTTTTATCAGCGAGTGAGAGACAGAGAAGGTGTCCGGTGGAGATTATTAAGGAATTTCCCGTTAAATGCTGTGGAATGACAATAATTCGAGGTGATGCAGAGTACTCCTCTGCAGTAGCTCGATCTAAAGATTCCCAACTGTACCACCCAGCATCCGTAACGATGCAAACTGTAGTGCTTTGTTGTGTTGTGTTATCCGCAGCAGACTCTGAACAAAAGCCTCTGCTCTTTCTAGGTCGATCTATCCTGAACATGATGAATTCTCCTCCTATCCTGTCATTCCTACTGAGCCTTTTGCTGTCTAGATATGTAGCATTGCTACTTCCATTGTCTTTCATTTGCTTCCATTGTACTGACTCACTACGAGGCAGATGCTATGATCTGGCCTTCTGTTTTTTGTGATGCAATAATGTGTACGTACAATATATGGTATGTAAAGGAAAAGTATAATAAATAGCACGCCGACCATCTGAAAGGCTTTGAAGCTAGAGTCAGGTCACTTGCAATTCAAATACTGCCTAGAACAGCACTGTTTTTTTCTTTATTTGCTGTGTTCTTTTCCTTCTCTTTTTTTTTTCACGTGCACGTTTCCTTAATTGTTAAACGGCGCTTGATTGTTAAACGGTGCGGTTTTTATAGAAGTTTTCTATAAAAAGAAGTTGCTTTAAAAATCATTATAAGCTAGAACATAATTAATTATGTGCTACTCCCTCCATTCCAAATTATAGGGCATAACTATTTTTTAAAGTGGTTTCATAATATAGAGCGTGCATGCATGCATGTAATTAATTAGCACATTCTCTCCCCTAAATTATTATTATTTTAAATCCTATACTCACAAGATTTTTAATTCTATTGGTTGCATGTATTGTATTAATCGGGGTGATTCATGACAATAATGAGATATTAATTATTTCTTGGTCTTTGAATTAAGGGTGGTTGTGCCTTATATTTTGAAATGGAGGGAGTAATAAGTTATTCCGTTTTACGTGTACGAGATATCAGTTCTCAAATCATGTAGCCAAACACAACCTAAGGTTTTGTTCGACAAAATGAGTTTTGAGCTAATCCCTCACGCATATAAAATGGAGTGACTCATTAGTACATGATTAATTAAGTATTAATTTTTTTAAATAGATTAATATAATTTTTTTAAATAACTTTTCTATAATTTTTTTATCAAATACGTAACATTTTAGTGGTTTGGTAAGCGCGTATAAAAAAAACCAGTAGGCTGAAGTTGAGATCATCGAGCAAAGAACACAGTAGGTGTGGTCACATTTCCTTCACCAAAGGCTGTGTACTTTTTGGTGGAGGGGAATGCCCATCCACCGGAGAGAAGCAAGCGGCCGCCGCCTCAGGTTGGACTGAGGTCGCAGCTCGAAGCCTCGGACCACTCCGCCGCCGCGCCGGCGATCTCCTCCGGTAGGTCATCTCCTCCGCTCCGATCATCGCAGCGCGCCACTGGTCGGTCTCTTGCCCCGCTGCAGAGAAATCTTGATCTCGTCTCGGTTTTCTTGGCTGTCTCGTTCGTGCAGGCCACCCGCTCGACGGAATGTCCCGGAGAAACACCACCGGGTGGCCGGTGCCTCGTGACGGGGCGGAGCCGACGGGGAGGCCAGGGCCCAGTGCGCCGGTCCGCGCCGCCCACGCGTTCGGCCAAATGCCTCGGAGGAGGACCACCACCACCGCGCGGTGGGTGCGGCGCCACCAAGTGCACAAGGGGAAGCCCCGCGCCGCCGCCCCCGTCGACCGACTCAGCGCCCTCCCGGACGCGCTCCTGCACCACGTCATGTCGTTCCTCAAGGCGTGGGAGGTGGTGCGCACCTGCGTGCTCTCGCACCGCTGGCGCCACACCTGGGCCTCCGCGCCGTGCGTCGACATCCGCGCTCCGAGCTCTCACCGCGAGCGGAGTCCAGGCCGCGACAGCGACCCGCCGGAGGACTTCGGCAGGTTCGTGTACCGCCTGTTGCTGGCGCGGGAGGTTTCCGCGCCGGTGGACACGCTCCGGCTGCGGTCGAGCAACGGGGAGGAATATGCCGAGATGTATGACAATGATGATGTCAACATGTGGATCTCTTCTGCGATCAAACGCAATGCTCGAGTCATTCACCTTAACGGGCACCGCGAAGACGACGACCTGGTGTTGGAGCACACTGCCTTTGTCTCTCAACGCCTCAAGATCTTGAAGCTGTCGCACGTCAATCTTGATTGGAAGATCCCCAGACAGCTGTCTTCTCGGTGCACTTCCCTTACAGAGCTAGAGCTTAACAATTGCCCGGTTAATGGCGGCGAGATTTCGTCCGTCTCACTGAAGAAACTGAGGATGGTCAAATGCTTGATCACTGTGGACCTCTCGATCTGTGCTCCAAACCTTGAGTTGCTATGCTGCATCACCCCATACCATCGTGTTCCCTTGTTCAAAAACCTGAGCTCACTGGTTGCCGCCACTATCGTACTTGATGACTCTTTCTTGTGCCGTGACGATTTCCTCCATGAGGATGAAAGGGGAAGCAGCGATGATGAGGATGACAATAAGACTATATCAGATCATTATGATAAAATGGTTACTAATAGTGATGCATGTGGTGATGGTAATTTGGTTGATGAATACAATTATGGCTCTGATATTGACAGTGATGACGATGTATATGAATATAGTCAGATAGCAAATGAATGTAGAGATGGAAAGTATAGCCACTCCCATGACAGCGAATGCTGCAGTAGTTATCATGACACTTGCAAGCTTGCCAATTCTTTCAGTGGCCAGGATTTGCTTTGCAGCCTTTCGAATGCCAGAAGCTTGGAGTTACTAGCTCATTCAGGGGAGGTATTTCAGGACCTTTTTCTTCTGATAAATTTGTATCAAGTCTTGTTTCCTGTACTTGCATTATAATAGTTATGATTATGATAAATAGCACATGTAGAACAAACTTGTTTCTTTTCTTGGTACTATTCGTCTTATCAATTCAAAAGATGGCACTCAAAAACACAAAGAATTGTGTGTGCCTGCCAATGTTGCATCCCTGTTTGCTATCTTACTGAACAGAATGGGGAAGATTCTTGCTAATAAAAAAAATGAAATGGTTCTGCTAATGGGTTTGTTTCACTCTTGCCTTTGTACTGCCTATGTACTCTGCAAATATTTATAAGTAGGGAACATATCCTATGCACACTAGTTTCCCGTGCACACCAACTAGCAAATGTCACGAAAAATTATACAAAAAATTGTACACTTACTTCGAATAGTACTACACCTACATGTGAAATTTTATCTTCAAATTCATTATATTTTAGCCGTAATAAAAAAAGACAAAATTCTGACATTTTTTACCCTTAAAACTGTCAGATTTTTCACTTTTTTTTGACGGAGATTTTTCACTTTTTTGTTATGACTAAAATATAATGAATTTGAATATGATACTTTGTATATATGTGTAATATTAATAGGAGTAAATGCCCAATTTTTTGTATAATTTTTCGTGACATTTGCTAGTAGGTGTGCACGGAGTGCGCACGGGAAGCTTTTCATCTCAATATTGAATGATTTGTTCCTGAGTTCTGGGATAGTAGCGTGGCTTACAAAATAATACTCTTATATGATATTGAAATCAATAATCGTGATTTATATTATACAATAAGCTAAATTTCTGGACATATGAAATATTCCTCTTTTTATGATCTATAATTATATTGTGAAAACCTTCGAGGATTATTAGTCACTTGGGAAAAACAAACCATTTCAGAACAAGTGAATAATTTCTGATTTTCTGTTGTCCATTGTTAAATGTTGTAGGTGAATAAACAGGTTCCTAGACTTTCTAACTTCTTCTGGAATATGTACTTTACACATCATTTTCAAGTGGATACTGTATGCATTAGCATGGAGTTTATTTTTAGTGATACTCTTAAGACAGTTCAATATACATATTTGCAACTGAAAAGAACTAGATCCTCGCAGTATATCATTTGGTTATTTGTTGTTTATAATATTCCATTTATTTAGAGTATTAAATAGTTTGCTTGTGTGTACACTGCGAAGGTGGTCATGGTTAGGGAACTGAGAAGGTGCTCAACATTTGGCAACTTGAAGACCTTATCCCTTGGTGAGTGGTGTATGGCTGCTGAGTTTGATGGATTAATTTTCTTACTTCAGGAGACACCTAATTTGGAGAGGCTTTTTCTTAAGCTTGAATTGGTACGTATATTCACGTGGTGGATGTTTCTTGATTGTTCTTTTGGGGGTTAGTTTTAACATGTTTGGTAACAAATATGTTCTTCTGCAAAAAAAAGAACTACGATAACAAGGAGGCAGTAAACATTGGTGTCAAACTAAAGGAAAGATCGTTTGCCTGCAAAAATCTTGAAGTGGTGAATATTAGATGCTCTAAAGATGATGGAAGAGTCCATATGTTAGCAGAACTCTTTGGTGCTAATGGGTTACCTCTTGAGAAGATTTTTGTTCGCCGAACAGGCAGCACCTGTGAGTAATTCTTTCCGATATCCTTATGTTCCTTTTTACCCATGTATTTGCAGTCTTTATGTTACTCGATTACAGTCTTCTAGATCTAAGATATTATGTTCCTTACAAGCTAAAAAGAAAATGGCCTTGTTTCGAAGTTGTAATTATGCTTAAATTGGTAGATACAAGCAAGAACTTAAATCTCAAAATTTTCTTTGCTCTAATAAATGTGCTATGTGTGTTGAAAAAAGAAATAAATAAATGTGCTATGTTATTCCATCTCTATATATCTGTTCCTTGTTGTGACAATCTAAAACATAAGCCGTTGGCTTTTACATGTTTCTTGCAGACCTTCGTAACATGAAAAAAATGAGAAAAATTGCCAGGGATGAGCTGCGAAAAGCTAGGTGGTTCCAGCTGTTAAATCTATAAACACTATGTAAGCAACAAAATTACTTGTCTTTTACTTTTTGTTAAAATGCTTTCTGATGACTGCAAAACATTTTTCTTAATAGATTCTAAGGTCCTGATGGCCAACAAAGTTAGACTTCAAGCACACTGATTACTCATCCAAAGTTGTGATCGAGCTTACCTCGGCCCAAGAAATGTTGCAAAATAACTATGCGGTTATTTAGGTAAATTTTAGTTTCTTTCCTTGGTCTGCACATTTCTTCCACTTGGGCATCAACCTTTGATGAGCATGTGTTGTGCTGTGTGCTGATGCTTGAACAAAGTTTGTTTTAGTCAGAAGTTTCTCATGCTCCTCTGGGCATGATGAAACCGTGACTGCCAATTGTAAGCAGCTAGCTTCAGGCAGTGCTACAGAATGGTTGGTTTTACTTGTGTGTCATGCTTGAGCTTGCATTGTTTGCGTAAAATCCCTAGATTGGTTTCACCTGAAATGAGCTTCATCATGTACTGTATGGCATCTGCTGATGAGCAGGTCCGAAACACAGATGTTACAGTTTTAGTTGGTAGGCTATTATTAAAGTTTTCTTTGTTTCTAGTTTCACTCTGTCAACAAGTATAGATTGGAAAAGTCTGTTCTTCTTTGCTCTGATTGTTTTTCTTGTGTATATTTGTTAGTGAAACCGGGCAGTATATTATAGCTGAGGGGAGGGGGAAAGAGATTAGGTTTATAATTGAGGTTATTATTATTAGATTGTTTGTACGGAGTACCTAACTAGGGAGTTCTTTATGCAACTTTCAGTTTTTACTTATACCAAATGGATAATGTTCGAGATAGCGGTTTCATCAATTAATTGAGCTCGTCATCTTTTCCAACTAAAAATTATAGGAACGGTAAGCAATCACAATATTCATTCAATCTCCCTGATGAACATTCTTAAATATATCTAAATAGTAGCACAACATAAACTTCAGCTCTCAATCAAGCTAGCCTATCCCGAAGAAAGCTTTCTGAGAACATTGCTGAAGAGATGGCCCTCTTGAATGTTGATAGCACATACTCCGCTAATTCATCACCTCCTGTTCTTCTTGATCACAACCACTTAGTTTTTTTTCCCAATATCCTGTTTCTATCAAGTTCTCTTTCTAAATAAATAGATGTGGGGACCTTTTATTATGTATTCCCCTGAACTATGCAGAACCATCAAATTATATAGCATTTACAACGAATGAAGTGTCAAGCTGGTGATCATAGCCATGGAGTAAATATTAGATGGCTCTTGCTAAGATTGTGTTGGGAGTTTGGCCACCAGAGCTGAACAAAGATCACAAAGCTAGTTCATGCACTATCGGTCCACCACCAAGCATCTGCTGCAACAGAATCACATGTCCTACTTTGTTATCTCCAGTTGAACGGTAAAAGAAAACCTGCTCTATTTTGGCCAGCCTAAATTGAACATGAATTCCCATTGCCTGTCATTCCTACTGATTTTTTTTTACTGCCTAGTTAGATCATGGTTCCTTACGCTGTCTTTCATTTGCTTCCATGATCCTGCATTCTATATATCATGGGTGAGCGATGGCCGATGGGTACGTGCAATGTATGGTATGTCGTCAAAAATGTGAAGTAGCACACCAACCATCTGAAAGGGTTTGGAGGTAGAGTAAAGTCACTTGTAAAATGTAATTCAATACTTACTATAACAACATTGTATTTATAGCCATAAATAACCAGCTGGTTCATGATATTTCTGACAGATCCAAGTAAATGTAGTTCAGAGTGATTTCTGGACAAACTAAGAGAAGCTAGTTAGTGTTTGGTGGTAAAATCCATAGACTCTAAACAGAAAATTGTGATACAAACTTCCAGTTATTTTTCTTCCTTTCTTCACTTTGTTGTTCTAATCCTCCTAATAAGAGATAATTGCAACATTTATTTATTTTTGTTGGTAGCAGTTGCCTAACCACCAGCTAAGCAGGAGCACACACTTATACATCCAAATATGTGATCTAGTCAATGATGCATACTCCTGGTTAACTGTTTCAGCTCTATTTCGTCATCTTCGCATATAGTCCTATACTCCTGTGTCATGAGTCTGTCATGTTTGATTTAATCTTGCACAAATTATATGGTTACACCTGAATCACGATCCTTTGCGGTGTATGCACCCAACTATAATTGTTTGAATCCCCGCAAAAACAAAGGCCACAATTGTTTGAAGACATTAATCTTTCAAATAAAATTCCAGCTTCAGAAGAGCATCATGCATGTTGGATTGCTGGGTGCACCTTTTTTGCATCCTGGAAAGAGTGAATACCGGATAGTAAGAAAAGAAAATAGATGTGATAGAAAGTGAAATTAATAGACGAACCTAATTACCTGGCGTTTAATCAAGTTTTCATATTGCGGGCTACTTGATTTTTCACAATTTGGTCCTTTTAAAAAACTTATTTCGTAAATAGATATATGAAAAAACATATCCGAGAAATGATCCTTTTTGGAGCGCCAGAGTAGCTGGCGCCGCCCCCTTCCACCGTGGCGGCCAGAGCTGAACAAAGATCACAAAGCTAGTTCATGCACTACCGGTCTACCACCAAGCATCTACTGCAGCGAAATCAGGCATAACTTTCTCATACGGACTTGGAATCAAGCAAATTATATATACACGGATATGTACAGAAAAAGTTACATCCAATTCTCCCCCGCTTCGTTGGGTTCGGCAAAATTAGAGCATCTAAATTCCGCTTGCAAGATTGTATTTTCGAGGCGAGAAGTTTTTCGGTAGAGCTTTGAAAAATTCTACATGTCATATATTTTATCCATTTGAGTTTCACTTTTCTATGGTTGGTTCTTGTGGGCTCCTAGGTATGAAAAAATATCAAAAAAATAAAATAAAAATAAAGAAAGTTACGCATCTCTCCTCTACACTAGAGAGGAGAGGGAAAAAATGGCTTCTAATTTCAATTTTGCTATATATTTGTCGACAAATTTTCTCCTAAAAAATTGACAGATGTAAATTACAGTACAATCGTAGTGTAATTACACTGTAACCATAATGTAACTTGTATGTAACTTTCAAAAATCTCTCCGTAACATGTTATTTCAGTAAAATGGAGGTCGTAGGAACAAATCCTTTCACATTTGTGTGCTGTGATTTTTTTCTTCCTCACCAGAACAAATCTTGTAGTAGATCTAATGATTCAAAATCACGTGAAACTTCCATGCAAGTTACACTATAGTTACATGCAAGTTACAGTGTAATTACATACAAGTTACAGTGTAATTACACTACGGTTGTACTATAATTACATCTGTCAAATTTTTAGAAGAAAATTTGTCGACAAATGTATAGGTGGTCCCTCTGATTTTGAGAGAAGCTGGAGCAGTTAGAAGCTTCCCTAAACCGGCCCATAGTCTAGGCCCAAAGCCCCATCCACCCTGAGGAGGTAAACACATCTTAGGATAATATATCTATATGGAGAACATTGGATAAGATATAATGATGAATCTCCTATGACTAAACATGATCCTCATCAACATGCAAAGACGAGAGGTGAATTTACCTAAAAGGACATGTTCCATGATAATTTTACGGCAGAAAGGGTTATAGACAAATTATGAACCTTTGATGACCAACTGTGACCTTCAAAATCTTTGTCAAATAGAGCTGATGGACGGATTTTTACCTAATTACAAGGGACGGTCTATTACCCATCTGTCAGATAAGACCCCCAAAATCATACAAATTCTGAACCGTTGGATCACTTTGAGATTCGTGCGCCACCCCATCTTCCTCCGTTCCCTTTCCTTGTCCAGTCCAATGCACGTCCCCCGCCCTCCTCCCCCCCCCCCCCCCCCCCCTCCAGCCACATCAGGGAGGTCCACTAGACATCCCCCTTCCCCCTCCCCACCTCTCCTTCTCCTCAAGCTAACATCGGCGAGGTACTCTTGCCCCACGGTCTTACCCCCCTCTCCAGTAGCTCCTCCCCATCAGATCCGCCACCATCGGCCGTTGCATCCTATCCTCTCACTTTGCTTTATGCCGTTGTCGACCCTGCGGTTTCAGCGCTGCCAACTTGCCACCCATTCATTCCTCCGCCCACCAGAAGTGAACAAAGATCCATCACAAAGCTAGTAAGTTGAAGGACTACTACTCTAGGACCAAACATCCGCACCGATGCAATTATTTGGATCTCCGGTAAAAAATAACATTTCTACCTTGCTGGGCTACGTTAGGTGTTTGGTATCGTCAAAATAAACTAGCCTGGTGAGCTAGAAAATCGTCGTCCAGGGAGGAGAGACGAATTGGCTCGCCTTCAATGGAAAGATCGCTGCGCGCGTGAAGCCATGAACTGGTGGACATGAGTTCATGAAAAAACAGGATTGTGTGCCAAACTAAAATATTGCCTCGCCAAAGTAAATTAGCCAAACAACGAGCTAAAGAAAGCATGGCAATGCCCCTGTGGGCTAGTTGGGCTAGCTTAGCACCTTAGCAAGTAGCCTAGCTCAGGAGAGGAACCAAATGAATCTGTAATGGCCCAGTTCATACCAAACTTTTCCCAACTCCCAATTTTCCATCACATCATATCACATCACATCTAAATCTTTTCTACACACATAAACTACTAACTTTTTTTTCCAAACTACCAACTTTCTCCAAACTTCTCCCCAATTTTAGAAACTAAACACATCACATATCGTGCTATTGCTAGCTGAATGATGAAAGAAAGCCTGCTATATTTTGGCCGGTCTAAACTGAACATGAATTCCCATTGCCCGTCATTCCTACTGACCTTTTTACTGTCTAGTGAGAGCAACCTTGCTTCCATTGTCTTTCATTTGCTTCCATCGTCTTGGCTTACAAGTGTGATGCTATGATCCTGCCTTCTATTTAATTATCATGGGTGAGCGATGCGTACGTGCAATTGTATGCGAAAAATGTAAAAGTAGCATAACGCAACCATCTGGAAGCTATGGAGTTAGAGTCAAGTCACTTATAATTCAGTATTGACTATACAACAACACTGTTTTTATAGCCATAAATAACCAGCCTTGTGATGTTTCTGACACATCCAAGTAGCATGTAGGTGCTGAAAGAAATTTCTACGGACAAAGTAAGAGAAGCTAGTGAGGTTGGGGGTAAAATCCATAGACACTCTTAGACAGAAAATTGTCATACAAACTTCCATTTATTTTTCATCCTTTCTTTCTTCACTTTATTGTTCCAGTCCTAATCACCGCGATGGGGATAGTTGCAACATATTGTTTTTTTGTTAGGGCCTGTTTAGTTGGTGAAATAAAAATTTTTGGGTGTCATATCGGACGTTTGACCGGATGTCGGAAGGGGTTTTCGGACACGAATAAAAAAACTAATTTCATAACTCGCTTGGAAACCGCGAGACGAATCTTTTGAGCCTAATTAAGCCGTCATTAACACATGTGGGTTACTGTAGCACTTATGGCTAATCATGGCCTAATTAGGCTCAAAAGATTCGTCTCGCGATTTACATGCAAACTGTGCAATTAGTTTTTTTTATCTATATTTAATGCTCCATATATATGTCCAAAGATTCGATGTGATATTTTTGGGACTAAACAGTACCTTAGTAGCAGGTGCCTAACAGCGAATAAGTAGCATAATTATACATGCAAATATGTGATCAAGTCAATGGTGAGCTAGCATTCCTGGTTAATTAATTATTTCAAGCTCTATTGCATCAACTTTGCATAGTCCTATTATTTAGTTACTCGCTAATTAACAGAAGACAATCAGTCGGAAAACAATGGATGTAGATCGCAGCTGAATCAAATGATCCTGAACAACTGAATGAATCTAACTAAGAAAACCACTCCTTTCTGAATGGGCGGTTTGTCTTTGTGGGCTGTGGCTAAGTTTTTTTTAGCGATTTTGTCCACAATGTTCTCCTCAAAGATTGATGGTTCTATGCTTGACGAGGAACTTCGTCTATGCTCTAGCTAGCATGAAACCGTTGGCCATGAAGCTTCAAGAACTAGTTGATCTTCATCCTCTGACCAAAACATTTGAGAAAATCCAGATTGTTATGCATCATCCATATCCTTCCCTGATCCCTCCCTTTCCCTGTTGGCTCTGGTGGCTCAGAACGTCTCATGCTCCTTTGGGTACGATGAAACTACCGTGAATACCTTTCGGAATATTATGATATTGCCGCTAGACTGCATATAATTACAAGCAGCTTTCAGTTAGTGCTACAGAATGATTGATCTTGCAGTTGATATAGAGGATTCATCTTTCCTTTTCCTTTCCCGTTTTATCGACCAAGTGTTGATACTCTTCTTCGATTTTCTTTCTGTCCTCCTTTGGTCGCAGCAGCCTCCTTTTTTTTTTGTTTCTAGTTTTGGTCTTGTCTGGATAACTGGATCCCTGTTTCTATGAAGTTTTCTTTCTCAATAAAAAGATGCATTTACGTATTCCTATAATAAAAAAAATCTCTGTCACCAACTATTTTATAGTGGGTATGGTGTGTCATGCGCTTTATGTCAAAAAAGAAAAAAAAACAAAGGAGTGCCATGCGATCATAGCCATAAATGGCTTTGGCTGAGATTGCATTTGAAGCTTTCCCACCATATCGAGAAGAACAAGGATACATCACTGTAAAATCAAGGTGTGTTTGATCCTTATTCTGTGATGAACAATTGGCATATGAGATTATTAGTTTTGATGTTTGGAGATTATTGTCGAAGTGGTTTTGGAGATGATTGGATTTGCAGGTGATAAACAGGAACTGCTATTTTGTCGGGTCCGGTCAGACTGGGCAGGTGTTGCCGGTCAGACCGGTGTTTATTGTGCGGTCAGACCGGCCAGCCCGCGGTTTGACCAGACGACACTCTGTTGGTTTCGGGTTGTTTCGGCCGACACTTCTAGATGGATACTATGCGTATGTAATACTGATGTTTGCTAACAATGAGTCAAGTTGAAGATAGCTTGGTCTCGGAATATGGTTTCTTTGTTTGATTCATGTGTAGGTGTCTTGATGTCTCAGGAGAGTATTACTGATGATGGATCGAGAGTCAACTTGGAGATAAGGTGATGTCCGGACGGTCAGATATCATGCGGGATACTTAGGCTAAAGATCAATGCACGTGGTTGGTGAAGATTTCATATGGCATACGATGGAGATATTATGTGTGTATGGGATGCGGAATCGAATTTGGAGGGAGTCCAAATTTGATACAATTGGGAGTTTGTAAAGTTAGTTTCTTGTACAGGAAGGTTTCCTAGGTGTATTAAGACTCCTTGTATGAGTTTGGTTCGTGGTTTTAGGCTGCCTACCTCATGTATAAATAGAGAGGGAGGGTGAGGCCTCCCGGTATCGCTTGAGAGAGCATTGAGTTGAGAGAATAGTAAGAGTTTCGAGTTTAGTCAAGATTTTCATGAGGAGTGTTGTTATTACACTTTGTAAACACAGAGAGAAATAAAAAGTTGTCTACTTTGAGAGTTCTTCGATTTGTGTTTGCTCCGGTTCGGCGGTCTAACCGGCGAGACACCAACGGTCAGATCGGCAACAGCGCGGCGGTCAAACCGGCGACGGATTCAGGTGACTATAGCTTCTTCGGGGCAGTTAGACCGGACGATCTACTCCGGTTAGACCACGACTTCCAGGCGGCCGGACTGCCCGATCATCTTCGGTTAGAGTACCGCAGATCGATCATCGATTTGAGGGTAACTTTTAATTCCGCTAAAAGTTTTGGTTTTTGGATATTACAACCATTCATCCCCTCCCTTGCATTGGCTTAGTTCTTGTTGTTCGATCCTACAAGCACAAAGCTAGCTCTGCAGCTTCATCGGAAAGCATCTGGTGTAATGCGATTGAACCGTAGTGTCGTCTTGGGTGCAATTTCATGTTCTCTGCAGGAGAACGATGAGGGAAACCTTGCTCTATTTTGTGCTATCTACCTTGAACTTGAATTCCCATTGCCTATCATTCCTACTGATCTTTTACTGTCTTGATGAGGGTATAAAAACTTGCCATTCTCTATCATGTCTTTCGTTCGCTTCCATTGTCCGGCCTTACAAGATAGATGCTATGATCCTGTCTCCTTTTTATCATGGTTGCAGACATTGCAGGTGATGCAAACGTGCAATGTATGGCAGGTAAAGTAAGGTAATTAAGTAGCACACCCACCATCTGAAAGGCTTTGGAGCTATAGAGTCAAGTCACATGTAAGTCAATACACTACAATAACACTTTTTATAGCCATAAAACCAGTTTCATGATATTTCTAACATGTATGTAAACTATATACATAAAAGTGCTGAGAGAAATTTTTGCGGACAAACTAATACTCCCTCTGTTTTAGATTATAAGACGTTTTGACTTTAATCAAAGTCAAACTGTTTAAGTTTGACTAAATTTATAGACAAATATAATAATATTTATAATACTAAATTAGTTTCATAAAATCAATAATTAAATATATTTTCATAATAAATTTATCTTGGATTGAAAATGTTACTATTTTTTCTTTACAAACTTGGTCAAAGTTAAAGCAGTTTGACTTTGACTAAAGTCACAACGTCTTATAACATAAAACGGAGGGAGTAGATGCTAGTGATTGTTGGTGGTAAAATCCATAGACTGTAAATATAAACTTGTCATAAAATTTTCAATTTTTCCTTTTTGCTGCAATCCTGGCAATCAATAAGTGTAACCTTTATTTGGTAGTGGCTACCTAACAGGCAGTGAAGCATGAAGGATTTTGCATAGAACATAATTGTATATGCAAATATGCCATCAAGTCAATAATGAACAACCGATTTGGTTAACCATCTTGCATCAGTTTTGCATATGCCACCTATAATTGTTTGAAGATACTAATCTTTTAACTAAAGTTCTAGGTTGAGAAGAGAGCATCATGCATGTTAGGTGCTCCTTTTTCGCCTCCCGGAAAGAGTGAAAAATTCCTGCTAAAATGTCATTTCTCGTGTATGGCATGGCAGAGGGTTGTTGTCATCCTTCTGTACTTCAAGGTCTTCATTGTCATCGATGATAGGGATGTTGGGCCTGGTGTGTCAACTGCATCACCTTCGATGTCTGTGGTTAATATATGAAATCGACCGGCTGCTTCAATCACTATTCGATGATATATATTCTACTTAAATTTTACGTTAGTTGCCGGCAGTGATGTGTGCAAGATCTGATCGGCACAACGGTCAGTTGCTCATATAGAAGATTCGATTATCAGGTTTGAGGAGGAAAACGACTATATGCAACTTACAAGCCATTGCTAGCTCAAGAACAATGGTTATGCTGATTTTCACCAATCATGCATTGATGGTGGTATCGCTGTCTTTAGGCTAGTGTTCAATTTGTTTCTTGCTATCCATGAAGCCGTGATTTATAATTCGCAGTCGGTCGACATGTAAACTTTGTAATAATTGGTTATAACTTCTTTGAAGCAAAGGATACGATCATTTCCAAAATCTAAAAAAAAGACTTCAATTTGGCATTGACTGAAAATTTTTACAAAATTTATTACTACCTCCGTCCCAAATATAATAACTTTAATTTAGCTATGAATCTGGACACACAATTGTTTAAATTCTTAGTTAGAAATGTTTACAGTTTGGGACGGATGAAGTACCTAGCATATCCTACCAATGTCCATATGTGCATTGGATACATAAGCTGGTAGTAGTAACATATGTGTCCGATTTACTTATGTGCTAGAAAATGCCGTTCTTAGGCCCAATTTGGAACAAATCATTAACCGGAATATTCTATTAAATCATTTACATGATTATTGATATAAATTACTCCCTTCATCCCCAAGCTATGAATCTGGTTGAAATGCTTATATTTTGGGACAAATGTAGTAAGATATTTTCATAAATAAACTTAACAAATATAACTTGGAACAAAGGAACTAAGCAATGCGGTAGAACACAAAATTTTTTTTGGTAAACATATTTTTAGAGTTGTAAAACAGATAATCCACAACAACAATATAATAAAGTAGCTGAAAGAACATGTCCTTAGCTTATTTCTAGATAATGGATAATGAACAAACCAATTAGCATGAAAGCAATATATACACAGAGAAAGCGAAATAGATAGTTTAGATCTAGCTAGATAGCACCACAGACCACTCCTTCCAAGATATAGTTCAGAGCTTGATGAGAAAGCTTCGGGAATGATAACATCAAGGCTGCAGCAATGAAGGTTGAAGAACTGTCATGTATTCATCCTCTAACCATAAAGTTTGAGGAAATCCAAATTCCTCATGTTTTCATCTGTCCTAATTCCCGATGCCTCCCTTTTCCGATTGGAACTAATACCTAGATTCATCGTAGAACTCTAGTTCTCAATCCTCCTGGATAATTTCTCAATAAATTCCGAAGAAATGGTTAGTTTGTTGTTCTACAATATTGACACATAGTCTAAGAAGTTATAATCTAAGGAAGGTGAATTCCTAGTTTCTATGAGTAGTGCTTGCTGTGTTGAGCTAGCCTCGAAGGACTTTAGATATTACAATTACTAAGGGACATAAATCCTAAAACAAAACAATTTTACCCCTATCTTTGATAGGGAAAGGACTTGTTCGAAAATAATTTGAGGATTACAACATAGAGGACTGTGATCAATGATGAATCTTTGATGGCCAATTATGACTCTCTGCTGGCCCTACAAATAACATCATAGAGCCAAAAAATACAATGATATAAAATGCAGGGGAATTACCGCTAGTCTCGTCCCTTTGACTTTAAGGACATGTTAGGATGTACTCCCTCTGTCCTAGAGGATTTTGGTTAGATGTGACACATCCTAATTCTAGTATTGTAAATTTAACAATTTCTATCCAGATTCATTCGTAGTCCTAGAATATGTTACATCTTATCATCCTAGGATTATATTATGATGGATGGTGTATGTACGTGGACATGTACGTGTGGTCCAAGTACACATAGGTGTGCATGCATATATACGCCTTCCAAAATAATTTTGAGGACAATCACAACATAGTATTTCTCTTTCCATTCCGTATTGTAATTAGTATATTTCTATACATTCCGTATTGTAGAATAATTGGTAAAATTATCGGTATATTATAGAAAGAGACAATGTCAGTGGCAAACTATTGAATCAAAAATCTCGGTGGTATAGAATATATTCTCTCAATGAAATATATTATAATTAGTATTTCTCAATTTGTATGTATAGATGCAATAACGATTCACGTTAAATGAAGGGAGCAGAATTATCAATTTAGAATTTTAAAATTTTTTATATAATGATCAATACGTATCAGAGAAACCTAGACTTCTTCACCAAAATATCTATACTACTTAAAATGTTAAAATGTTAGTATTTTGGTATTCATTCCCATACCACCTCTACCACTAACGTCCGAGTCTCACAATCTATAATAGTACATCACCTTTCAATAAGTCCTACCCTATTTCACCGTTGGCTCCCCTAAATTTCAAAATCACCTAACTGTGTTCAATAAAAAAAATCACAGTATTACTTATACTAAATAAGTGCTTATTATTTGATTTAGTAAACTACTCCCTCCATTTTATACTATAAGTCGTTTGATTTTTTTAGTTAAATTTCTTTAAGTTTAACCAAATTTATAAAAAAATATAGTAATATTTTTAGCATAAAATAAATATATTATCAAACTATATTCAATATTAGATTTAATGTAACTAATTTTATATTTTAGATGCTGTTAAATTTTTCTACAAACTTAATTAAACTTAATTAAATTTGATTAAAAAAGTCAAATAACTTGTAATACGAAACATAAGGAGTTAAACTAAATTTATTTTCCATTGCAAATCACGGGCTCTGTGCCTCTATGCTATTAGGACATCCACAATGTTGTCTAAAAGTAGTTCATAGGCAATATTATATTCTTTTCAGCTAACTAACCATATTGTACAAGTAGTCTATAACAAAAATATAGCAAAAGCTGTCCATAACACTATGGGTGTGCAATAAGATAATAAAATATTATAGTTAAACAGCAGCCCTTTTCACAAATGTTAAACAAACCGTTACACATGCAAAAATGAGAGTAGTGACCCTATAGGTGGTGGCTGATTCTTTTACCTTTAGTGGGACTCACTTTAATTACTCACATTGTGGTGATTTCTATATCTATAGATACCGACCTTACTACTATATACATGGAAGTTGAGAAGGCAGAACGGGGCCCAACCCAACCTGATAAACTCCCCGCGGCCTATACGCATCGTCCCCTTCTTCCCTCACCCTCTTTTCCCACCAAAAACCCTAGCCTCCCCCTCCTCTTCCAGATTCATCGCCGCCGCGCCGCCCCGCCCCGCCCCGCCGAGCCCGGAGTAGCCGGCGACGATGCCGCCCAAGGCGTCCAAGAAGGACGCCGCCCCCGCCGAGCGCCCCATCCTCGGCCGCTTCTCCTCCCACCTCAAGATCGGGATCGTACGCCCCCCTTCCCCCTCAATTCCCCACCGCTATATCTCTACTCTCCTTTGCTTCGCCGTCGACGCGACGACCGCGGGTGCCTGCCCGGGGCCAGTGGATCTCGCTGCTTTGCTGTCATGTCATGTGGATAGTAGATTGATTGTAGTTGTGCAGGATTCGCGTGTGGAGCTACTACGGTGGATACATCGGAGCTTAGTGCTTGGGGGGATATATGTGCTTGGTTTTCGGGGTAGTAGAACGGAGCGTGCGCCCAGCACGAGGCCGTGATTTTAGTAGGGTTTTGTCCCCTTGGTGGCCAGTGTGGGGTTTGGTTGGTGCTTAGGTTTTTGATTCATGTTCCGCTGCTTTGTGCTTATGTGGATGTGATTTGAATCTAACTTTAGTGGGTCACCCGGTGTTCTTAATTTGGCGAAGCATTCTTTATAAGAACGATCTACGCCAGATCTTTATGCATAAATGTTTAGCGATCTCCTGTTACCTTTGTGTAGTTCTTTTTTCTGCTGGAAGCATGATACCCCATGATAGTTCCCGATTCGTCTTTGGTGGCGCTGATAGTGATAGTATGATATTGCTCAACACACCTGCTACTGATGAATGATTATGTATAAGCATTTGCTTTTAAATTATATACCATCATGGGTTCATAATGCAATATTTGTTTCTGGATTTATTCATTGTTTCATCAATGTTTTGGTCAGCAAATGATTTGATCATTAGTTATTCTGTGCAGAGATGCTTTTCCAACTTTACAGCGAAGCATATAATTACCAATAATCCCATTTTTAACCTTTTGATTTATCCTGGTTTTCTCATCAGTTATAAAGACTTATGAATTTCTTTGTATTTATTTTCTCTGCAGGTTGGGTTACCAAATGTTGGCAAATCCACCTTCTTTAACATAGTAACAAAGCTGTCTATACCAGCTGAGAACTTCCCTTTCTGTACCATCGACCCAAATGAGGCACGGGTATATGTTCCAGATGAGAGATTTGATTGGCTATGTCAACTTTACAAGCCAAAGAGTGAGGTCTGTTTCTTTCCTACACTATAATGTGCAACTTCTTTTCTTATGTTTCAAGACATCATTCTTCTGAATTTCTTTGCAGGTGTCTGCATATCTAGAAATCAATGACATAGCCGGGCTTGTTAGAGGAGCCCATGCTGGGGAGGGTTTGGGCAATGCCTTCCTATCCCATATACGCGCTGTTGATGGAATTTTTCATGTATTGAGTATGTTTCTGTTACTTATCATTTGGATTGGATCTTGCATATTGAGTGGGTAGTCATATTGAATGTGTAGTCATGGACTCGTGCTATTGTTTCAGTGTGAAGCAAAGTAAACGTTGTGATTGTTCTAGTGAAAGCATTGGTGCTCAGATTCGAATCAATTTTCTTTGCTTTTTTGTTTAACCAGTAATCACAAGGTCATGCACTTCATGAATGTTGCTTATGTTTATCAGGAGCATTTGAAGACAAAGAAGTTACTCATATTGATGATTCAGTGGATCCTGTTAGAGATTTGGAAACTATTGGTGAAGAGCTGAGACTCAAGGTTTTTATAGGGATGCTTGATTTGCACGTCAGTAAATGCTTTGGTTAAACCTTCTTCTAAATCCTATCGCACTTTCTTTTGCAGGACATTGAGTTTGTGCAGAACAAAATTGATGACCTTGAGAAATCAATGAAGAGAAGCAATGATAAGCAGCTGAAACTAGAGCATGAATTATGTGAGAAGGTGGGGCACCTGTTACAGCCAACCTCTGTGTTGCTAAATTTGTCTGTTAGCAGCCTTGCATAATTTCAAATTGTTATTTTCTTGAGTGAGTGGAAGCTTACTTTTGGCTTCTCTTCCTAACAGGTCAAAGCCCATCTTGAAGATGGAAAGGATGTCCGCTTTGGAGATTGGAAAAGTGCCGACATTGAGATCTTGAATACCTTCCAGCTACTTACAGCTAAGCCAGTTGTCTATTTGGTACGTATTTTTGTCATCTGTATGCTAGTTTATTTGAGATGTTATAAAGTAGTTTTCATGATGAGGTGTTCAGTTGTTCTTCGTGAGATTTCAGTTTTGTTATTTTCGTGCTTCTGCATTTAGAGACTCAGTAATAATGTCAGTACGTTGATTCATGGCTATACATGCATTTGAATTTATACAATAGTGCCCATGAATAGCGCATATTGTTTTCTATTAGCAAGTTAAACTTGGAATAGTGCAAAACTTATCCTTTGGACTTTCTGTTGTGCCCTGTTTGTCTGTTTCAGTCTTCCTCCTATTATGTAATGTTTATTTTGAGGCATCAAGCAATATTCTGAAGCAGTGAATAATACTTTCTTGTTTTATGTATGGGAACTCTACCTATATATTATTTTCAGAGCACACAATCAACTATAACCCAAACAGTCACTAATCGTGTAATTAGCTGTATACCCACCTAACCTAACATGGATATTTTAGTTGACCTGTCAGAAATTGAAAGGGAGATGCTAGTATGTTACCTTTCCTTGCATATGGTATTTTTTTTTAAAAAGTAGAGCTATATATTGTTTAATGACTGTTTTGTTTTTGCAGGTGAACATGAGTGAGAAGGACTACCAGAGGAAAAAGAACAAGTTCCTACCTAAGATACATGCCTGGTATTGTTCTCTAGTATATAGTAACTATTTCTTGAAGGGATTAAGGTGTAATGGAAAATAAGGCAAACTGTTGTTTTTTATTTTCAGGGTTCAGGAACATGGTGGTGAAACTATTATTCCTTTTAGCTGTGCTTTTGAAAGGTTGCTAGCGGATATGCCCCCGGATGAAGCTGCTAAATATTGTGCTGAAAACCAGATTGCAAGGCAAGCCATGTCACACTCATATACCATTAAATGTTCTTTATGTGTTTAGCTTAGTTCCAAAAAAACCAAAGGTAAATTGCTTGATTTGGAATCAAGCAAATCAAGCAATACTGTCACACTCATATATGAGTCCTTTTACTTGGATTTTATTTCCTGAGTGACGCAATACTGATGCCTGTTTTTTGGTTGGGTCACTACATGTCTTTGAGGTGAATTCCATTTGGTCATACTTTCTATAAGATACATTATATGACTATGATTCTATAAACACCAATAGAACTATCAAACAGCAAGAGTCTTTTTAGTTGCATGTTGTTTACCATATATTGTAGCTTCTTTTTTATATGATTCAAAATTTCTGATCTGTCATTAGTTGCTTGTCCTTAAGCATTCTCTCTTTTTTGCTGCAGTGTGATCCCAAAAATTATCAAGACTGGTTTTGCAGCAATCCATCTTATATACTTTTTCACTGCTGGCCCTGACGAGGTATATTTTTTCTGGTCATATTATGCTTATCTCACACTATTACTTGTTGATTTTAATATAATCCATCTTTTACTTCCCATGTTGCTATATGAGAGTAGCACTGCCCTTTAACAATTGTGTTGTGCAATTTGCTGCACTTTGTTTTAAGTAATACGTAGTACTCCCTCCTACAAAAGTTATACATATTACTTTTATCACCATGACCAAGGAGAAATTAAACTCATCTTGCATGTAACAAAGATAAGGAGTGTATGCACGCATGCAACCAATGAGTATTAAGATGGCTCCTCGGGTTCTGATCAAACATTTAATTTACCTATCCATTTAAATCTTGGATGCATACACACTACAAATAGGAACAACTTATTTGGAAAAACTAAAATATGAAATAGGTCTAATTCTTGTGGATGGAGTACTTTCTTTAGTTCTTATTTTTTATGTTCTTAATAGTTCAAATGCAAGCGATGTGAAAATTTTAGTTTTATACATTCTTGTTTAAATATATGTTTGAAATACATTTTGCTGGATTAGTGACATAGATGGATTTTCTGTTCAGGTAAAGTGTTGGCAGATCAGACGTCAAACTAAAGCACCTCAAGCTGCTGGTACAATTCACACTGATTTTGAGAGAGGCTTCATATGCGCTGAGGTACTCATGCGATATACTCAGGCTTCATATGAGTAGTTAGTATATGCATGCTAATGTGGTTAGATATCATTGCAAACAATTGATCTCATGTCACTGTTAAGTAGCTGGTCTAATTCACTAGTTATACTACCTCATTTTGTACAGTTATCCCCAACTCCGCAGTACTCAATGGACACATTGATTTAGATGTTTTCTGATGCGACTTTTCTAGTTTGATATAGTTCTTTTATTTGTAATAATTATTTTCTTTGTTTTATATATTTGGTTGGGCTTGTCTGTCCAGTAGCATTGTTCTTTTTAGCTTTATGCACATTTGAAACTTATGTGAAATACAATTCTCTGGGATTAGGTAATGAAGTTCGACGATCTAAAAGAACTGGGTAGTGAATCTGCTGTGAAGGTATGCAAGGCACCTAACAAAGTTGATATTGTTCAAGTGCCTATTTTCGATATATACTTAATGAAGACACCCATTATTGCGAATTGTAGGCTGCTGGAAAATACAGGCAGGAAGGGAAGACCTACGTGGTACAGGACGGGGACATCATCTTCTTTAAATTTAACGTGTCTGGAGGTGGAAAGAAGTGAGTCAAATGTTTTAAGGTGATAGCGTTCCGACAGAGTGGTGCATTTTACTTTAAACTTCTACACTTAGCTCTGTAGCAATAAACAAGTTATGATTCGATATTTTGTACCATGAGGCTATAAATTATCCAAGGATTGTATAATGAGCCTTTAAATCATGGAAGAAAAAGTGTACGGTTTTGCAATCCAAGCATTCTTGGCATGTTTGTCTTGCCTGGGTCTACCTCTGTAATATTAATGGTTAACTGCCGTGCATGTTTGGACAACTCGCTGTCATGCAGTCAAATGTGGTTCTTTCCCATTGTAAAATTAGTGCCTTGACAGCTGATTTCTGCAATTCTACCTTTAAACAATGCATAAAGAGACACAAATCAACAATTAACTGGAATAACAAGTCTTACCTCGCATACAATTACCAGAGCAAGGATAAGCTTACGTACTACTCAAATCTAGCGGACCTCTACTACTGCTAACGGTCCGTTTATGAACACGAACATAGCATAATTAATTACCCTTCCAGTGGGTAATTAAATTAGGGCAGCATAACACTGA
Source organism: Oryza meridionalis (assembly GCA_000338895.3). Lineage (NCBI taxonomy): Eukaryota > Viridiplantae > Streptophyta > Magnoliopsida > Poales > Poaceae > Oryza > Oryza meridionalis. Next base: position 5,705,904 of record CM002531.2, read on the forward strand.
CGTGCCTATCAAAGATCCAATTAATCGGGATGCTGATGGGCTTCTTCTGGGCCTTGACCGCCCTCTCATGGGCCTTCTCCTTCATCCTCCGGATCTTCTGCGGCAACTCGCACACGTAGTCCCGCGCGCGCCGCCCTTCGCCGGAGAGCCCCGCCGCGAGCTCCTCCACGCGCCACTCCCGCACCAGGTGCTCGACGATGGAGCAGTAGTCCGACACCGTGTACGTCCCGGCCTGCTCGGCGAGGGACACGACGCAGGCGTAGAGGTCGTCGCGGCGGCCGTCGGAGATGGGCGAGGTCGGCATGGCGACCCCTCGCCGCAGCATGCGCGCCACCGCGCGCACGCCGGCGTCCGGGTCGGCCTCGAGGAGCCTGGAGACGATGCGGGTGTAGGCGGCCTCGTGCCGCTTCTCGTCGGCGGCGACGGTGCCGCAGACGCGGGCGAGGGCGGCGTCGCCGTGCCCTCGCGCGCCCACCAGCCGCGCCGTGTTGCCGTGGGCGACCGCCGTGGCGCGCTCCTGGAACGCCGTGTAGACGAAGGCGTGGTACGGGCTGCACGGCGGGTCGACGGCCATGCCGGAGCGGATGAGGCGGTGCACGGCGCGCTCCACCTCGGCCATGTCGAAGCGGCCGGAGAGGTACATGTACCGGTTGAGCACGTCGCCGTGGCGGTTCTCCTCGGCGGACCACCCGCGGATCCACCGCGCCCAGGGCGTGGCGTCGGCGCCGGTGAGGTCGCCGACGGCGCGGACGCGGTTCAGCGAGCTCTGGTACGTGGGCAGCGCCTCCTCCGTCACCATGTTCGCCACGAGGCACACCAGGAGCAGGTCCGGCACGGCGGCGGCGCGCTCCCGCAGCTCGGCGCACGCCGCGTGGAACCCCTCGCCGCCGAGCGCCGCCGGGTCCGGGAGCAGGTCCGACGGCTGCCACGCCGCCTCCACCGGCTTCAGCAGCGGCAGCACGTTCTCCTCCACCCACGGCTCCATCTGCGTCAGCACCTCCAGCTTCTCCGGCGACAGGTAGCTCCTCATCTCCTCGTCTTCCTCCCGCCGCACGGCGGCGGCGACGTCGGCCGCCGCCGCCATGATCGCGCTGCCACTGGTAGCACTACCCCTGCACATCCTGCATGCATGAGCACGACAACTTGCAAGTTGCAACTGGTAATTTATTTCTTTCTCAACCAGCTGAAAATAAATTTATGCTTTGATCAAATCGATGAAATTTTTGGTAACTTTGCAGACAATATGTCAAGGGAGTTTACATTTGTTCTTGGATGCAGAGGTCGAGTTTTAATATATATTTTCTAAAGGGTAATACTTTCTTCATCATTTTTAATGTGACTTTAGTTAGTTAAAAGTGAACTAACGAACATTATATATATATATATATATATATATACACACACAAAAAAAAGAGGAAGCATATTAGTTAAAAAAAAAAAGTACCAGCGGCTGCTACTCATGGTGACTCGTCTACCAAATAGTGTTCTTGATGGTGAAGAAGAGTTGGTGTTTAGTTTGCAACGAAGCCTATTAGCTAAAGGCATCGCCATTGTTGCTGTTGCAGCCATGCTGGAGAAGAAGAGATAATCTATGGATCGAGTTGCACTAGTTGTCTCTTGAGTTGTGATAGGTTTGATTTCAGCAGGTCGAAGCCTGGTGCTGCGTGGTTATATAGAGAGCGAAGCTAGGAGTATATTTGTTTCAATTATATATATGACTTCTTCCACTTTCCTTGGCACTTTAGTTGGCCACGTGCCTTCGTGTCAGATCGAGCTCAATTATGCGCATTGCATTAAAAACAAATGTACCACTCCCAAATTTCAAATTTTAAAACTTATTTTGACTTGATTTTGGAGTTTTTTATATTATTGTAAATAAATTGCTAAGAACAAAGTTTTATAAAAAAAAATTTTCAGGTATTTTTTAATAAGCCGTTACGGCTTTAGATTAAGATAGATTAGTGACGAATGAGACGGGGAGAGATTTTAATCACCCCAGAGGAAGTTCATTGTTACTTGTTTAGGGCATCTTCAATGTATAAGTCTCATTGGATCATAAGCTGGGCCTAAATTTAGCTATATGGTAATTGTTCCTCCTTCCGTCCCAGAATATAAGAAGTTTTATAGCTGGACACGGTTATTAAGAAAGTATGTAGAAGTGAGTGGTATAGGGTTGTGATTGGATAAATAGTGGAGGTAGGTGGGAAAAGTGAATGGTGGAGGATTCTAATTGATTGGAAAAAGAATGTTGGTGGAGAAATTGTTATATTTTAGGATAAATCCTAAGAGCTAAAAGTTGTTATATTTTGGGATGAGGGAGTACGATGTATGTGGCAAAAAAAAAAGACATTAAGTTTGTTAGGGTTACGGGAAAAGTATACCCTCTACCCTTTGATATACGTCACATATCGACATGGTATGTTTACGCGTATGCGGACGTTTGAGGCATAAGTTGGGGAAATCCATTACGGAGTTCACAGATGTAAGGAGTCCTATTCGAATAGAACTGGGTCGTCATTGTATCGTATCGGGTCCGATGTCTCCGAGTCTTACTTGGAGACCAGCTGGCCTATGATACCCGAGAGGACCTAAGGCATCAAATCTCAGAGCCAACACATCCACCACAGCCTACGAAGCCGAAGCTTATCGAAGCCAAGTCGCCGGGAGATCTAGTCGCATCAACTCGACTACGATCCTGTCGGTATCATCGAGTTTCGCTCTCCCCTTTGTAATCTGTGGTTTCCATTATATAATCCCATATCAACTAGATTAGGGCTATTACCTACCAAGAGGTTTGAACCAGTATAATCCTTGTTTCCTGTTTGCTTGATGTCGTACTACGTAGATCCTCGTACCAGCGTACCCCAATACCCTCTATATCTGATTTACGGGTATCCCCCGTCGATAAAGTTGGGTTGCATACAATTTTTTTAAAAAAATCTTACTATATTATAACTTGCTAGGGTTAATTTCATCCATGCCACTGCAAATTTATCTATTTAAAAAAATACCATTACAATTTATCTATTTATAACTGTGCCACTAAAAATTTACAAAATTTAAACCGTGCCACTACCATCATATTTTTCATCCATCCTCCTCAGTTTCCGTTTCTTCCTTCCTTCTCCCGTCTTCTTCCTCGAGATGGCGGCACCGGCGAGGACCCCTCCGATGGCGCCAGCGACGGCGGCGGACCGCAATGATCGCCGTCCTGACGGCGCCTGCCCTCACGCAGAACTTGGGCGTGCTCGCCCGCGGGTAGTACAGCACCTCGAACGGCTGCCCGGAGGTGGCCATCGTCGCCGCAGTGAGCACGTTCTCCGACGGGACCTTCCCGACGTCCGGGACCTTCCACAATGACGCGGAGCTGCCTGACATGCATCTCTTCTCTCAGCACCTTACAAGGCTAGCGATTTGTGGTGGAATTGACAGCGACGGCAGCTTTTTCGATCTTGGAATTGACCCCGTGGTGAGCAGGTGCCGGCTTGGGGTTCCCCGTGGTGAGACCTCGTCGCTCTCCGCGTCGGCCATGAACCGCACGGCGACCACCCGGCACGGCACGAGCGGTGGGACGCGCGCGGACGACAGGTTCACGGCCGCGCTCGCCTGCTTCGCGTGGCCACACCGCGGCACCCACTTTCGAGGAAGAAGACGGGAGAAGGATGATGGAAGAAGACGGAATATAAAGAGATGGGATGAAAAATATGACGGCAATGTCACGTTTCAAATTTTTGTAAATTTTCATTAGCATGGATACAAATAGACGAATTGTAATGGTATTTTTTTTAATAGATAAATTTGCAGTAGCATGGATCAAATTAACCCCTAGTACTACTGCTTTTTGCTGGTGTGAGAGTCTGAGGGAAGTGAGTCAAATACAAACGATTTGTTTTTTCCGGATGGCGCCCAAACCTCAAGCTTAATGTCACTTGCGAACTGTCTCATAACGTATATGGTTGATTTTTGGACTTAAGTCCACCTTATGTCCTACATCATGCCGACTAAACGGTTATAATATTTTTAAAAAAATTGATAATATAGATTAATATGTAATATATATCATTGTACAAACATTAAACATGTAAGTTCAAAAATTCAATTCCTATAAATAGTAACAAAAATAAAAAAAATAAACTAATTAATCACCTCCCTCTTTCAGTCTTTCGTCCTCTTGCTTCATAGAGGAAGTTCAAAAAAAAAGTTATCAAACACCTTAAATTCGGTTAGTCCCGATACTACTAAATCAACCTATTACGGATATATAAGTTAAATTCATGATGTTGCAGTGCCACACCACTACAGAAACACGCAAAACAAAAAAAAACAACAAAATAGATATCGGAACAACTAAGACCGTCATCTATAGTTCTTTTTCCGCCTAAGGTGCACCTCCGCGAGGCGCCCAAGGCAAGAATCGACACATTTGTGAAAACATAGGTGCCGGTTCTAACTAAAACCAGTACCAGTAGTATTAGTGCTGGTTTTTCCATAAGAACCAACACCTATACTTACATTAAAAGTGGCGGTTTTCACCTATTAAAAAACCGAGCCAAACCCACTGGCTCTCTCTCTTCCCCTTTTTATTTCCCCCTCTCTATCCCTTATCTTCTCTCCTCTCTCGGTCTCCCCGCCTCCTCCTTTCTCCCTTTCTCATGCGCCACGGCCGGCCAGGGATTAGTGGCACTCCACAGGTGGTGTCCTCCTCGATGGCACTCGGTGGCCAATGGTGTCTCTCCTTCTCTCCGCCCATCGCCTCCTTTCCCTCTCCCTCGGCCTCCCACCAATCCTTTCCATCGCCGTATCCAACGCCTCCACGAGTTTGGGGATGGCCAGATCTACACCTTCTGTTGCTCCCTCTTGGCATCCACCTTGCTATGGCCCGTTGGCCACCGTGAGCTCGGGGCTGGATCCTGCCATCCCTACTACGGCAGAGGCACCGACTACTAGATCCACGCGTCATGATGAAGGCGACCACCAGCAGCGTTGTGGCTCCTTCCCGTGCGTGGCAAGAGGATTTTTATGGCTTTCTTTGTTGATTTTTTACTTGTTGATATTGGTTGTAAAAGCGATATTGGTTATCCCTTTTATGCTGAAATGGGTATATATCTAGTGCTTGGGTAGTAGATGATCCTTTGTGATAAAATTTGTGATTCACTTAGTGATTTTGATGTTGAAAAGCAATTTATGACCGATTGAGAACAATTTGAGGCTTGGACGTTGGGTTTCTTTGCTGCTCGATGCATTGGCTTGATTTGAGCTGATGCATTGAACCTGTTTTTTTTTTTCATTCCTCGAACCATAAAGGTGCTGGTTGGAACCGGCACCTTTGAGGAGGTGCCACATGTTGAGTGCCGGTTAAAATATTCAGTATCTACGGCCGGTTTTTAATTGGCACAGAAGTGATTTTGTGTAGAAGTGCCACTTGTCTTGCACAATGTAGGCAGCTTCCAGCTCACTAGACCCATTGGCATATATTGCTGGATAACACATGGTACGTCCACCTAGGTATACTTCTTCACGCATGCATGGTCTAGCTAGGGTTCAGGCTATTGTTTCACCCAAAGAAATTGTTGAATTTTATTACTATCACACTTCTATGGTAAATTTGAGACAAAATAGCTGAACAAGATTTAATATCAAAAAAAAATCACAATTTAGTTTAAATTTGGAGAGGGTGAAGGAAAAAAAGAACACGTTCTCCCATTGCCCCAAAGTAACTCAACCTAGGAGGATAAGATGTGGACAATAATATTCTAAAACAACAGATCTGGACAAACTCTCGTCCATATTCGTCGTTTCATGACAGGTCACATCCTATCCTATTTATTTTGGAAATGAGGGAGTATATTATCATGATCTTGGTATCTTATATAATACATACGTTCACTATATATTGTGCTATAATTTAGTACACAATAAAGTTTGTATATACCCTCCGTTTTAGATATGTTTACCATTCGTCTTATTAAAAAATATATGTAAATTTTATTTATTCTGTTTTGACTTGTTTTATCACTAAATTATATTATATACTTTAAGAATGACTTATATTTTTGTTATATTTGCACTAATTTTTAAATAAGACAAATGATCAAACTATATTCAAAAATCAATATCATTATATATTTAAAAATAGAGGTATTATATATGTGTCTGTATATAGGTAAAAACAATACAAATTGTATATAAAAAAATGGCGAGGGTAGGCCACTAGAGATATGAGTAAAGAGAGGAGGCAGTCTCCAAGCACCATGGCTGTTGTAGTGATGTGGTTGGCCCGACATCCTCCTTCCTCACCAAGGCGCATTGCTGCACTGTGCTTCCCTCCGTCCATGGACCTCCTCTCTCTTCGCCACGGTGAAGGCTGCAATGGCCACGTTAGCCTGGGGATGACGACGGTGATAAATAAAATGGGCGAGGACGAGGTGGATTGGGCAACTGTTGTGGAGATGGAGCTTGACCTCGCCAATGGAGTGATCGAGCTCAAGCTCTTCGTGCTACCTATGGCCTCCTCCTTGTCGCCGCTGCACCCCGCTCCCCTTCCTCCTCAATGCTGTGCCTCCCCCGGCCCCACCTTCCCCTCTAGATTCCGCAGCAGTGAACAGATCGATCCAATCATAGGAAACAAGGCAAGATTTGCGGCTTCAGGACGGAATGGCCGCCATTGCCACCATCATGTGAAGCTATTCGCCGCTTGGGCGCGTGGATGTCGGTGCGGCCTACGAGGTGCTCCTCTTTGCCTACCCTCAGTCTCTAGAACTAGTATGGAGGCGTGCGATGAAGAAGATGGTGGCTAACAGCTGGGCCCCACTACAACTAATTAAAAATACTGGCTTAGGGGGGATAATTCATACGGTTTGAGAAGTTGGGGCATGTAAAATATCTAGCACTAAAGTTTTAGGAGGGCAAATCGTACTTTTGTGATAATTGAGAGATGTAAATCAAACTTAACCCTAATTATGGAGGGTGGTGTGATAGGCATGCAATGCTACGGCTAAGTTCTTATCCTAGTTTTTCTAACTCACCTCTCTCATTTTCCGTAGGCACGCTTTTTAAACTGCTAAACGGTGTGTGTTTTTTTAAAAAATTCTATACTAAAGTTGTTTTAAAAAATCATATATCAACCTATTTTTTTTAAAAAATAGTAAATAGTTAATTAATCGTGTAATAATACATGCTTCGTTTATAGCCTAGCTAGCCACCTACTGTTACTGGTACTATACTGTAGTATGCATGAATTAATGTATACATCCATATATACGACCACGTGAAACGCTTCAACCAGTGCAGCAACCGTGCCATATATACGTACGTACAATCATACTTACATCAACTGTACAGTATATAGTTGGATTGATGAGTCGTGTCATCGAGTAGAGACCCACGCCAATGCAAGTACATGCATGCTGCATATAGCTGCATTCAAGGAGCATATGTTCGCACGTGCTAGCTAGCTAAAGTGAACAGAGATGGCAGGGAGATGACATGACGATATATAATTCATATTAATAATTAGTTCACCAATACCACGACAAAGCTAGGCACAGATCTCGGTTCTTTTCTGATTGAGTAATTAAAGCGTAACCGTACTTTCATTGTTGATTTGAGCCTAAAATGCTGATACTCTGTCCGTTTTAAAATATTTGATATTGTTGACTTTATAGTACGTGTTTGACCGTTCGTCTTATTTAAAAAATTTAAGTAATTATTTATTATTTTTATATCATTTGATTCATTGTTAAATATACTTTCCTGTACATATATAGTTTTACATATTTCACAAATTTTTTTAATAAGACGAACGGTCAAATATGTGCTAAAAAGTTAACGGTGTTAAACATTTTAAAACGGAGGGAATATAATTTACTTATGATTGATTTCACCTAGCTAGGTAGCACAATGCAGAGAGCGAGATAGCTTGATTAATTACTTTTTAAGATAATTGAAGGTTTTATTAAATTTGGTCAATTACAGTAGGTAATTAAAGGTGATACAACTGCACACTAGGCTGATCTGCATAAATTTAGATGCACACACTCAAAGCTTGCTTAATTCATAGTATAATATAATTTGCTAATTTCACAAAGAAATGAAGTTGATGAGATCCTCCTTGCAATTAATAAATTACTTCCTCTGGATCTCGTTTGCTTGATGTTTTGATCATCGCGACGAACTTAAATGTACATATGTTCCATAATTAATTTTTTTATAACTTTACGTTTATAAAGTTATTGAAAATATATAGTTATATGAAATCATTTTTCATAATAAATCTACTAATATTATTTTCCTATTAAATTATAATATTTTTACATATATTATTGATTTAAATTTTTGAGTTCTCTGACGAGCAGACAACTAACTTTCCTTCTCTTTACTGCATGCGTTGAATGAACTGGAACAATCTTTACATCAGTGTCCGTCGTTGGCTGGGACATCCACATATGACACATGTCAGAAGTGTTTCTTGTGTAATCCATTCAATTCGATCGATCAATATATATATATATATATATATGTCTGCATGGATGCATGTGTTGTAGGTACGTACAGTCCGTGGATATATATCACTGATCATGCACTGGTATCAAGCACGTTACTCGGGGTGTATCTCGTTCACGTTAAAATTAAAAGATTGATTGAAATTAGAATGATATGATAAAAAAGTTGAAAGTTGATGTGTGTAGGAAAATTTTGATGTGATGAAAAAGTTGAAAGTTTGAAGAAAAAGTTGATAACTAAACAAGGCCTCGGATCAGCAATAGCTAGCAAGCCTTGTTTTGCTAGTAGTAGTACTGCTCCTTTCATCCCACAAAGACTTTACTTTTAGATTTTTATGACCAACATTTAATCGATCGTGTTATTTGAAAATTTTATAAAAAAGTTAAAAAAATCACACATAAATTTTTATCATGTTTTATCATCTAATACAAGAAAAATACTAATCATAAATTTTATAAAATAAGATAAAGAATTAAATGTTGTATCCAAAATCTAAAAAATAGAGTTTTGTGAGGAGGGAGTATCTTTTGCAGCAGTAAATTTGATAACTCGATGAATGAATCATCAATGCATGCGTTAGTTGCATCTACGGCTGTAGTACTGTGTTTACTACTACCCTACCTAACAATTCAACAGATTCAACCCATTGAATATCTAATGGATCCGAACAGTTCTTTGGGTGTGTTAATTCACGTTAAAATTGGAAGTTTGGTTGAAATTGGAACGATGTGACGGAAAAGTTGAAAGTTTATGGGTGTAGGGAAGTTTTGATGTGATAGAAAAGTTAGAAGTTTGAAATAAAAGTTTGGAACTAAACAAGGGCGAATTTTATTCACATGTACTACCTATACTGCCGCACACATTTTGGTAAAGTCTGAGTTACCGACGCACGCATTTTACATTTCACGTCAAAAATGCCCGTGCGTTGCAACGGCTAAAAATATAATTTTTTTATTGGTACGACCGTTATTAGGAACTAAGCGATGAATTGAAACATTAGGATCATTATATGTACAATATAATTGAAAAAGTTAATAAAAAATGTTTCTGGGTTTGGGCCGAAAAGCCTTCTTTCATTTCTTTTCAGTCCCAACCTAGTCCACTACCTCCCTCTCACCTGACTCTCTCCGATCCAGCCCACAAGTGGAGCTACAGGTCCAGCTCGCACAGCCAACTGCCCTGACTCTCTCCGATCCAACCGACTGTCCTAACTCTCTCCAATCCAGCCGACTGCCATAGCTCTTTCCGATCCAAGCCCACAAGTGGAGCTATAGGCCTAGCTCGTACATTCGACTGTCGTCTTCAACATCAAGATAGTCTTGTGCCAATATGACGAGCCGATCCTCCCATCAAATCCTCTGGCCGAGTTTTTTTTTTATATAAATTGGTTGAGGGTTTTTGTCCACTCGATCTCCACCTTCCGTTTTCCCGAAATCAGAACAAATCAGAACAAAAGGCTGGTCGGCTATCATCGGCGACTAAGACTAAATCCAGTGAATTAAAGCCGAATTAAAAGGAAAATTGTGAGAAAAAAATGACGAGGGAGGAATGGGGAATCAATTTTTGCAATCACTTGAAACAGAAAACGTATGAGAATACATATTAAAGTGGTGACGGCGCTAGGGTTTGGTCAGGCGGTGGCGGCGGTATGCAATGGATCTGATGAGATAAATTAACCGGCTAAAAAAGGGTATGGAAAAAACAACGAAAAAAGCACCTAAAGAAATGGAGAAAAGAAACCGGATGAAAAAAAGCAAAAAAAGAAAAGGAAAAAAACGAATCGGAATAAGAAAAGCAGCGAAAAAAAGAAACGGACAAAAAGATATAAAGATAAAATTAAAAACCAACTCATGACTACTAAAATCCCGGTAAAAACATCTTAATTTTTATAAATTAACCTAAGCCATTGATCATTTTTCATCTAAAGGACAAGATTAAATTATCCTATCACCTTTATTAACAGTAGTAGAAACGTGGGAGGATTTAATCATCAATAAAAATATATACGATGAGAGGTAAAACTGTAATTTGCATATCAGTTGAAAACCCTTGGATGGTTAGACCGTTCTGGCCTGAGCAAACGGCGTGGCAGCGCAACTGCAGAAGTAGCGGGGGCAGACTTTATCTAGTGTTTATTACTCTATCCGTTTATTTAAATGTACGACGTCATTATTTTTTTTACCAACGTATATATATTGTTTAAAAAATTATATAATTATTATTTATTTTATTATGATTTGACTTATCATTAAATATTTTTTTAAGTATGGCATTAATATTTTTAGGGAATTGCTAGACGGCTGCCTACTGAAATATTTTTTTTTGTTGTCAGCTGAATTTTGGTCCGTTCGATTTCTGCCCAAGATGCGTGCAACCAACCCATCTCTTCACGTGTCCAACGCCGCACATTTTGGCCCGACCCATCTGTCTCTCTGTGGGCTGTTCCCCACCCAGCCCAACCCACGACGCGTGTCATTCCGGCAGCTACACACGCGGCCCGTGCACTGTTTCCAATGGCAGAACATGAGGCAAGCAAGTTCGCCCCCCCAAGATGCATGTTTATTTGTCACTGGATACATGGATATTTGACAGTAGTTAGTTTTGTTTGAATTCTAGCTGCTGTTCTGCCGGAGGGTGAACTCCGCAAGCAGGGGACAACGAGGCCCCGCTTGTTGATTCGGGTAGGGACAGCGGGTAAGATTCGAGGACTCGATGAGAAGTGTAACGTAGAGAGGGTCGGGCCCCTCAAGAACTATGAGATAAAATAGGTTTATACAGATTTGGGCCGCTGAGTAGCGTAATATCCTACCCTTGTGCTTAGCTGATTGTGTGAGAAATTACAAGATCTCATTATTGGAGTAGAAGGTGTTGATGATGAGGGGCAGGAGATTGCTCTAGTGAAAAGGACCCATCCCCTTCCTAAGTAGGTCTGGACCTACTTTTATATCTCAAGGGGTTACCACATGGGCCTACCGAGCCTATCTAGGGAGGATAATCACATTAAATGTTTGTCTTGTTGCTTGCCTTAGAGGCCTCTAGCACGTCCGTTGTGGCGTGGGGCCCATCAAATCCATCCGGCTGACATGGGGGACACTTATATCATTCGGTATTTAATGAGTGAAGATTTTCGGATCCTCACTTGCGCCGGGAAACATAAACCTTGCCCTGCCCAGAAACGCCGCCTGACATGCAACCAGTGCGCAGGCGCACTACCCTGGTCACATCGGTCATTCGACCGGTCATAGTCTGGTCAGGTGCATCACGCGCCGCATTTAATGCGGTGTGGTGCGCTTGCTCACACTGCCTTAAATGTGGTTAGGTGGGTGCACGTGGCACCGCGCGGAGGGGGTCAGGGTAGCCCGACCCCTAGGCATGGAGAGGGCGGCCGCCGCCCTGCCTCACACCTGACCCCCTCAGGGGGAGGGCCACGTGGCTACCGGGGGCAGCCTACTCCCTACGGTTCCGATACCTCGTGCCTATATCACCGACAAGTCCTGTCAGTGCAAATTGATGTAAACTTTGATCACAATTGTTCTGAACCTGACAAGAGATGATATTTTTCATTAATATTTGTCAAGTACAGTAGGGACAAATGCAGGAAGAACCATTTTTACCTGCTGAAGGCCAATTAAGGACTGCTGATCATACATATCCACCATTTGAACAGGTATCATTAGATAATCTTCTTTATGTGAGTCTTTCACCCAACCTGAAAAAAACAACATGTAATATTTGTGATTTGTTGTAATTTGTCAGTTTTGTCTCAAGAAATTATGTCATGTAATATTTCTGGAAATGTTTTGTCGGAAGAAGTTATGTCGTGTCAGCTTTGTGCACACTCTCTAAGTTTGTTTTTGTATTTTTGTCTTTGACTTTGTCCGTTCTTTAAATTTAATATTAATCAAGCTTTTCTAGTACCTAACTAATTAAAGTTTACTGGACTTAAAGTTTTCTGTCAGTTTGTTTTTTATTTTTGTCTTATTTGTCTTTGTCTTTGTCCGTTTTTAAATTTAATATTAATCAAGCTAATTTCTTAGTTTTGTGAAATCTTCAGGTATCAATGTTTGATTAGGCACTTCAAGTACTTAATACATTTAAACTAGGAGTATTGTTTAATGTAGGGGTGAAAACGGATCGGATTCGGACGGATAGTAGTCATACCATATCCTATACCATATTTTTTAATCGGATTCGGAGACGGTGCGGATAATGTGCGGATGCGGATGCGGAGCGGATTATTTCGGATGTCGAAAATGGTGCGGACTCGGCTCGGAAACGGATGAAAATAATCGGATGTGACATGTATATACAATCGATATAGCATATGATCATCTGTACAATGAGCAACAATGAGGTACCAATATCAAAATTCACATGACTCATGAAAGCACCGATCACATCATAATATAATGTCAAGTTGTTAACATTGACTTGTCTTCTATCCAAAAGCATGTAATCGACACATACAGTATTGACATCATGATATATCGCATTCATATAGCACGTAAGACATAGAAGTTCCACAAATGTTAGAAAAAACAGTATCACATAACATAGGTGATAGAACATTGGAGGTCCATAAATGATGTCCAATTCTCATACAATACCACTAATAAGTTGCATATTGCATATGACATAATAACACATATGCAGTCAAGGTCAAAAGGAGATGATCGAGAGAGGTCTCAATGAAAAAATTGGTTGACGCGACGCCAACGGAGTCATGGACTGAACTCTTCGATAGATTGATGGATAAGGTGGACCTGGATGGGCTGGATCTTTACACGATGAAAATGCTCATGTCTAATGCGCCAATTTGAGTGGTTATATGGGCTGTGAAATTCGGATTATCCGCTAAAACGTTTATCGGATAATCCGCTTAAAATAGCAGATAATCTGTATCCGCCGGATATTACCGATACCATATCCGTATCTGCATCCGCATCCGGCCGGATATCTAAAATCCCTTACCATATTCTCACTTCGAACGGATTCGGAGCGGATCGGATCGGATAATATCCGGTCCGTTTTCACCCCTAAGTTCAATGGCTCCCTGGTTCAATTCATGCATTCAAAGGGACTGATGAGTTTCATGCTATGATTCAATGGCTCCGTGGCCCAGATCATGGGTTCAAAGGGATGTTATGGTCCCTGCACATTTTCAGTCAACAGGTTAGTCTTGGCACTATCAAACTTGACTAAACACTGCATGATGGTAGATGTTCATAAAGCAAAACTTTCTCAAAATGTAGGAGTGTAGGACGCAGCTCTGCTTTGTTAGACTAAAGTGAAACATTAAATTAATAAAGATGCAGCCCTGTTATGCAGTCAAATTTGTATCATCTCCCAAATAGTAATGCAACTCTTTTCCATTGGCTAGGGTGTAGCAGCTAGAGTTGTCATGCAAGTAGTAGTAGTAGTAGAGTTCAACCCATAATTAGGTAGACAAATGAATCTGTAGTTCTGAGCAAATGCTACAAATATCAGCTAATGCACATTGATGTTTCAGAAATGAGCATGCGTTTTAGAAATGGTGTGTTTTTGTATTTGTTTTGTCAATTTTTTTCAGTTTTGTAAATTTTGTTAAAAAAATTAAATAATTCTTGGCTATAGCCAACTGTGGGCAATTTGCTCACAACTGCTCTCCCAGGCCCCAGCTCCGCGCTCTTCAAGCCCTATGTGCGCCACTGCTGCTGCCAAGAGCTTCTATCGCTACCGACTACAGTCTCGCTAGTGAGATTCTTCCCCCACTAAAACCTAAAATTTCTTTTCTTGCACTTTTATCTCTGGATCTCTTCTTTCAGTCTGCAGTACATGGACAAGGGTTATGATGATATGCTTGTGATGATGATAGTGATAATATAAGGGTTAATTGTTTGTTTTATTTTTTTAAGTGTCATTGAACTAATTAACGATAATCAGCTTCTGTTACAAACTCCTACTAAGCTACTGAAAATCTGAAACTAACATGACCTGTAGAAAGAACAATCCAACTCATGTGACACTCTGCTCTCTAGACAACTAATGGAATTAGATAGTTTGCAATTTTCAGTTGTTTTCATTGAGAACTGAACATCTCAGAGGCTCTAAGAACTAGTTTATGTCTTGATCTCTGTACTATGGATGATGCAACTTTTTTTTAATCAAAAGTTACATGATGCAACTTTATCTACGGACAGTTTTTATTCTGAACCAAGTGTGTTTTATCAAACATGGTTCATGCATCAAGACAAGGTGAAGCACCACAAATAAATACTGTTATGAAAGCAACACAAAGAGTGATTTTGAAATATTCCAGATCTGATAGTTAAACAGAAGAAGTTCATGGGTTTCAAATTAACTCAGAATCAGAGAGGTATGTACTTGAATCTAGAGTTTTTCATCTATTTCTGCACATACATCGGGCTTCCCAAATGTTCAGCATTGAATCACCCCTCTTCTCATCTCTCTTCATCTTCAACGATGCATGCATGCAATTCCTCCCTAAAGTCAATGACTCCCAACCTCTACCACCACGCCAGAAGGAAAAAGAGGACAGTTGTAGAAGCTCTACAGGACAATACCTGGATTGATGATATCAGATACAACTTGACAACTATCATTGTCGCTAAATTTTTTAAGGTCTTCGAACTGCTTTGGACATCAGGTATCACATTAACCCAAGGCGTTGAAGACAGCATCCAATGGAAATGGACAACAAGCGGAGCTTACACAACAAAGTCAGCCTACCAAATGCAGTTCTTGGGTAGCATACAGTCCATATCGGCAAACGTGATATGGAAATGCTGGGCGCCGTCAAAATGCAAATTCTTCACTTGGCTTCTCCTCCAAAACAGAATTTGGATGGCTAATAAGCTACTGCAGAGGGAGTGGCCAAATAACTACTTCTATCAGCTATGCTTCAGAAACCTTGAGACAGCACACCACCTCTTCTATGAATGCCCGATTACAAGGACAATCTGGGACACCATAGCGACAAGGCTAGGCATCCCTTAGCTACGGCCACAGAACTGGCCCCAGACGGCAATCCTGGAGGACTGGTGGGTCCAAACAGTTCAGGCAACGGCTAAGGAGAAATGGAAGAGGGTCAAATCAATTCTAATCCTACTCTCTTGGGAGATTTGGAAGGAGAGAAACAGCAGGGTTTTCAGAAACCTAGAGACTCTGCCGCACGGAATCATTGGCAAAGTGACCGATGAGATCTGGCTATGGTGCGCGAGAGGGGCAAAGGGCATCCCGTGCCTGACGGCGAGCAACCATGGAAGTGCAACTGACAGCGTGTAGATCAACATAACCAACAACCCGCACGTCTCCTTTTTGTGGTTACACCCCCCATTATCGCTTTCTTTTTTTTTCTTTTTTTTTTCACTTTTTCTTTGTAATCTCCTAGCCTTCATGGCTATTGTATAGTGTTTCCCTCTACTATAATACAAATACACCCGGTGGGGTTTTAAAAAAAAAAGATGCATGCATGCAGATTTTTTCTTTGCACACACTATTCTCTCTTTCCCGATTGAGCTGACCTCCTCTTTTTTTTTTTCTTTCTTGGATCGCAAGGTGGTGGACGGGTGATGATGGTGGGTGATGCCGGCAGACGGGAGGCGTGATCTGTGTGTCTTTCTTTTTCCTGGTATTTTTTTTTTTGGACAAAACACGTGTATATGGGCTTTTTTTTTCTTGCTTTCTCTCCTCCTTGCTAGTCTGGGCTTGTTTCACAAAGATAAATCGTCATGGGCTCTTATATTTTTTCTGTGGGCTGTGAAGAGATAAATCTAAGCTCATACAGATGACAAACCTAAGCCCATACAAAAAAATGAGTGGGATTTGTTTCTGAACAATTCTGCTAAACATCACACGGGTGATTTTTTTCGTTGATATTTGACGGTTTTTTGCCCCTAGGATCATGCGCCAAGATCAGTGCACGACTTTGCGTCAATGTTGCCGCGAGATGGAGATGAGGCCTCTCGTGGGTCCCACGTTTGCCGCTGATAACGAGAAATAGTGCTTTTGAAAGATATATCCTAGCTATGTGTAAATATCCTATATAAATAAAATATAATATAATATTACATTACCATTTAACAAAAATTACATATGTAAATTCAGTTGATATGACATATAAGTGCACCGTAATTTTGATAAAAATAATGTGTAAATAAATATGTATTTGTTATTTTAATTAAAATATAAAATTACAGTCCTATATAACTAAAATTAAATTGTAAATTTAGTTGATATGACATGTAAATGCACTATAATTTTGATAAAAATATTGTGTAAATAAATATGTATTTGTTATTTTCTTTAAAATATAAAATTACAGTCCTATATAGCTAAAATTATATTTGTAAATTCAGTTGATATGACATGTAAGTACACTTTAATTTTGATAAAAATACCATGTAAGTAAATATGTATTTGTTATTTTCTTTTCTAGTGTGTTGGATGTAAATCTAAGGGTAGAAAAAATCTGGGTGATTTTTTTTTCGCTAGAAATCACCCAACGAATAGATACTCGGTTCTGTTTTTGAAAACATGCTATGTGCGCTGTTATTTTTATGCGCACGGGGGAGGGGATGGGATGGGCGACACGTGTATTGATCGCACGGCACAAAAAAGGCTGAAAACCCAAAAAATTTCAGCTGTTTGTCACATAGACGGTCCCTATTTTTATATTTGTATAAAAGTTTTGAATAAGATAAATAGTGAAATATTGATAAAAAGTCAACGGCGTCATACATTACGGAGGGAGTATTACGATGCGTCGCAAACCAGCACAGATCAAGCATGGCACACCATACACGCAATTGCCCATCAAGCATTCGACCAAGCCGATCTTTCCAATAAGTATTCTTAGTTGTCTCCCAATTTTGTTTTGCATTCCAATATCTACTGAATTAATTATTAATCGAACACTCTGTCACATAAATTTAAGGCTCGTACATGGTCTCCGAATTTCTCGGGACAGAACATAACCAACATATATAAAATGTACATGCGTGCATGTGTGTGAGTAGCTCAAGGGTTTATCAAAGCCCGAGTACGTGACTTCAATTTGAACAGAATTCATTTGAAGAGCTGTTCTGGTACGTAGATTTGGGTATTCACTGCAAGAAAAGAAAAAAGATTTTTCATAGCATTACCCTACTATCATTTTCACTGACGGTCATACGAGAAAACTACTAGCAAAAACGTAACAAGAGATGGGGGACTACGGACCGCCAGTGAAAATAGATTTTTGCTGGCGGCTGAGTTAAGCGGGCCGCTAACGAAGATGTTGCTATTTTCCCTGGCGACCCACTTAATGCGCCGCCACCGAAAATCGGATTAAAGAGCACCACTGTCCACCTATTAAAATCCATGCCCACCAATATATTCCATGTGCTTCTCCGCCTCACTCCCTCCTCTCTCCGCCTCCACCCACCGTTCTCCCTCCTTTCTACGACTCTCCATCTGGCCGCCGGCCAGGCCTTGGGAGCTGCGACGACGAAGCTCATGGCGCACAGTGGCTCAGTCGACGGGCGGAGCACCGGTGACTCGTGAGGTAGGGTCCGGTGACGGCGACTCGCGGGGCGGCGAATGCCACTTTTAAGCTCTGTTTTCATTTGTGCTATGTTTTTTTTAAGCTGGTGGTACATCTATTTTATTTGCTGATAGCTAATGTCACTTTTTACCCACTTAACTCTCTTGCCCGTGGCAACGCGCGGGCCGCCAATAGTATATAGAGATATTAGCAGCGAGTATATGCATATGCTTGCGTGCATAAGCTAGCTAACTCGATCGTGCGCGTTAACTATTGATCCATCAACCGGTCGATATCAAGCTGTACGTACGTACATGCAAATTAACTAATCACCTAGCTAGCTATATGGAGTACATAGCTTCCATGAATAATGCATGTGCCTGCGTGCATATGTCTATCTCTACTATTATAAAAGTTTAAAATGTTTTTGCCGTAGTTTTTCATTAGTCATTGTGTGTCTAGATTGGATCAAGATTCAGGAGTATGGTGTTTTGTAGGTTCGGCCGGTCGGTAGGCGTGCACATTGATCCGTCAGCTTCGCCTCGTCCTGACCTGTCTGTCCCGTCCCATGCTTTTCTGACTCGATCTCTTCGTCTCCTCTTTCTCAATTCAAACTGATCTCTTGCGTCTCACTGCCTCTACGTAACAACACCCAGATCAGGGTTACTTTATTAATCGCACGGTCTCTTTTCGTGATTGGTCGAGGAGGACGAGGCCAGGTAGCTGCACTGGCCTTGGTAGGAGTCCATGACCTCCGGTGAGCATGCTGCTCCATCCTTGTACGCGATGGTTGCGAGCTTGTTTACTTGAAGGAACTGATCGCGATTTTGTTGTACGGTGGGTTAATTGTTGAGCAAATTTTAGTCTTTTTTGGTTGCAAAATTGTTTTTGATAGTACAGTTCATGTGAAACATCAACTTTTCCCCTGGAGTTCATTACTAGATGCCATCTTGTTTCAGAAAAAAAAATCTTTCTCTCCGATTTTTTGATAAATCGGATCGGATCAATAGCAACCTTCTGCAATGGGGAGATGACTGGCTGTTGCTCATCCCACGGCCATGGAGTCACGACGCAGAGGTCCGATTGTGCTGCGACCTTCTGTTAGCTGCTGGATTCACTAGCACGGGATAGGTCTCAATCAGTGTCAGGAAGGGCTACCGTCACTAAGCAAAAGTCACTTATGTGAGAAGTTATCTTAATCGGGTATTTAGCCGTCACGGATGATATTTATCTCAATCAGGCTAAGCATAAGGCCCATCATAGATAGGTTTGACCCAGCATATGAGTCAAACGAGGTTAGTTTTATAGCACCCGTCACGGATGACGGGCATTTTACCCGTTGCAACGCACGGGTATTTTTTCCATATATATATATATATATATATATAGGATGGGAGACTTCTTACTTCAATTAGTCCCCGTGTTCTCGCAACCAGACTGAAAAAAATTCAAGTAGTTCTTAATAAAAATAAAAAAAGAAAATTTCTTCCTTCCAATTTTGTTTGCCCAAAAAACAACTGGATAATATGAACCTAGGTCCATATGCACCCTATTTATATGCCTAACACCTGTACATTGCATTAGCACTGTCCCTTGGTCCATTATGCCCTAAAACAGATGAAGATGTACCAACTCCGTTTCGTTCATATATAGGACTGTGTGTTCTCGTTTTGCTTGGTACATGTTAGTTGCATTAAGTTGGCCCCCAGACTCCCAGTACAACTGCACGCCACACCCATATCCTGACACTATTGTGATGTCACATCACTAGAATCACACATGATGATGAAATTAGCATGTCGTAAAAATAAAATACAATCAGCTTTTTGTTAGTAAGTCAACATATATATTGGCTATGTAACTATGCTATATCATTTTGCATGTATTGAAATGGAAAAAAAAACACAAATGATTTTTTATAACAGATTTGTTTCATTAAAAAAAATGAAATTATACCCAGCTTGATATTTTTGCAGATATATGCTAGTAAATTCTAAAAATCTAAATTTGTTATATCTACATAGTAAATACATCAATATGAATATTCACTCAACACCCAAATATGATATTGCAAAAATGACATATCAAAAATATCATTTTGCAAGGTGATATAAAAAAATGGTGTAGCTAAATAATAAATATATATATCACTTAGCATTTATTAAAAATAAAAAATATATGACTGATAATTCTACAGATATATGCTACTCCGTCCAGGTTAATAACACTTATCATTTTGAAAAACAATATGGTTTCCAAAGGACGACTTTTTGATCAATATGTTTATTATAATATATATTTAGAAACATCAATAAAAACATGATTTTATTCAAGTATTATTTAACATTAATCTTTAGATATGGTGTCTATATTTTCAAGATAAATATTTAGTTGTTATTAATCATAGTCAAAATTTATAAGTTTGACAATAATCTCTCCAATATGATAAGTGATATCAACTGGAAGAGTACATCATAAAATCTAATTTTGTTATATTGTACAGAGCGAAAATATATGTAACATATAACAGCATGTGGGCCCATCAACTAAAGTACCCAGACTCGTAGGGAGTAGATTGCTAAATCAACTTGGGTGGTACGTAGGTACTGTATGTATTGTCTAGCCGACCAAAAACAATTCATGCTAGTTTTAGTTAACTAAGTAATATAATCCGACCTAGTTACCCGTAAAATGCAAATTTCGAGATTGAGTAATAACACTTAGCATGTGATATCCATTAGATGAGCTCTATTAATATTCACTCACCCAACTATACAAATAAATTTATAGAATATATTATTCAGTGAATATCCGGTTGGTAAAAAATATCAGAAGTCATGAGCTGACAAGACAACACACTGCCATGCTTGTCATACATTTAGTAGGAAAAAAAATGTATCGACACCTCTCTGTTGCCCCAATGCCAAACTAGCTATCAGTGCAATTAAAGAACTAACTGTCTCACTAAGTACTCAAGCTTTCTAACTCTTACTCTCTTGTGCACGCATCTTGGAACCTCTGAACGGTTGGGATTTATGGTGCATATGAACTTTCATATATATACACCTTCATATTTTAATGTATATCCATATATATATATATATATATATATATATATATATATATATATATATATATATATATATATATATATATATATATATATATATATATATATATATATATACACCTTCATATTTTAATGTATGACGCCGTTGACTTTTTGTCCAACGTTTGACCATTCGTCTTATTAAAAAAATTTATGTAATTATCAATTATTTTATTGTGACTTGATTCTTTGTCAAATATTCTTCAAGCATGACATAAGTATTTTCATATTTACACAAAAATTTTAAATAAAACGAATAGTTAAACATTAGTTAAAAAGTCAACGGCGTCATAAATTAAAAAACGGCGTCATAAATTAAAATACGGGAGTAATAATCTCTCGCTCGCTCTCTCTCTCTCGTTCTTTCTTTCTACTTTATCCTCATGCATCCACATGCATGCATATGACCAATAAAATAATTGCACAGCAATCAAGAGAGTTAATATCAACATATGTGAATATGTCTGTGTAGCTCTCTCAAGCTAGCTAGCTTCCGACTCTCATCGTTACATACATTGTGCGTCCATATCAAGCTGTACGTACCTACATGCAAATTAATCACTTCACTTAGCTTCCATGAATATACATGTGCGCGCATATGCATCTAAATAATGTCATCTATGTGCTATATGGATCTTTAAAGGAGTTTAATTTCTTCACATGATCAATGTTAACTTTCAGTTTCCACCACTACTAAAATAAACATACCTACAGTTCGGCATTATCAGTGTTGGAAATGCTAAACCGGTACCTATAATGCTTTTCCCGCTCCAAACACGCATCCATGGGACACCATCGGCCAGAACAGGCACCTTGGTGAAGACACATGTGCGGGTTCTAAATAAAAACCGACACTTATAATATTATAATATTAGTATCGGTTTTTTAAAAGAATCGACACCTGTAATATATTAATGTGCCAGGAAGCTCTAGCATCAAGTTTTAGGATGACGGACAGTGGTGAAGCCAGATCTAAGTATGAGGGGACCAACTTAATTAACAAGTAATTACGCTAAGAAAAATATTATAAAATGTTACGAAAATAGATGCACAACGGAGACATAAATTTTACGTGAAAAACCCTTGCGGGAAAAAACCACGGGCGCCGACTGGCAACGATCAATAAAGAGGAGTTGGATACAACGTGGGGGATATATTGGACTGTCGCACCCTCGATGTGTGGCTTACAAGGGATATATATATATATATATATATATATATATATATATATATATATATATATATATATATATATATATATGGAAAAGCAGATGTGAACCAAGGTTCACCTGCACCTGAAATCTAGACCGTTCGTGCGTTCCAAGATACGTGCAAGCTAAATGTTCCATACTCTTCATTTGTCAGCGGCTTTACTCTAAGGGCAAAGGAGAGGGATGGTACACATCGGCACTGTACCTGCTGCCCTCATTTTTTACCCTTCCAAGTTTACCCCTACCTAGTTTCTCGCTCTCTTTCATTCGAAATACAGTCAATGATACTCTTCGGTGTTGTTTTGATTTCTTCACCTCACACTGTGCATTGTACATTTTTCATATAAACTTTGCTGCCTTGTCAACCGATGTTTAACTAAAAAGGATCATGAAGCATTTTTTTTTAAAGAAGCTCATGAAGCACGAAATTAATATGTTTCCATTTTTTTTTCACACACCTACGCTTGTTTTCACAAATCTCCATAAATAACATAAGCAAATGAATTGTTTTTTTAAGTAAATAACATCTGTAAATGACATCTGTCCCCGAGATCTTCCCTAAGGAAGGATTTTTATAGCCGTTGAGAGGGAAAAAAATGTAGGTACATTCTTTTTGAATAAAAATCTAACGTCCATATGTCAGTTGCATATTACTTCTATAAAGAGGGCTGGGGCAACTCACATGATGCTTTTGCATCTAAAATTTTATATACATTTTCAAATTCATATATGATAATGATATATTAATGATTTACCTACAAACGAAATATCAAAAACAACATATCTCCATTCTCCAAAATAACATTTACAAAATGAAAATTGATCTATTATATCTACATTTGCAAAAATGGTATTTCCATTCACCCAAAAAATGGCATTTACAAATCGAGGTATCGATCTACTATAATACATGCTGACATTTTTTTTATTGAATAATATATCTCTTTCCACCAAAAAGGTATCGATATATTACATGAGAACTAGGAAGATGTGCGCGGGCATTTAATATAATGTTGTTTAAATTTTTGTTAAGAATATTTGCACGCGGGTGATTTTTTTTCTTGAAATATTCTTTGATTCTATTCTAAACCTATTTTTGTCAATAATTTATTTGGGATTGTTTTGACAGTGATTATGATTTTCTTCTAATTACTCTTATAACATATAAATTGTAAATTAGAGTTGAAACCGTACAGTCTTGGAATCAGAAAATGATATCCCATTGAGCGCAAACAGAGGTTCTTTCATGAATATCACTAAATCAAAGTGATCTGCACCTCTTCACAGCGCAAGCCTCTGGTGCGGCTGAATCAGAACTTCCAGGAGTCGATGGCTATCGATAAGCATACCTGAGCCAGCGGAGGGCAGACCACAAAGTAAAAAAACACCAGCAAGAAGATTGAAAGGATTATTGATCGGAACACATTAAAGACAATAGCCTTCGAGAAGCATGGGAAGAAGGAAGTAACCAGCAAAAGTCTTCGAGAACTGGAAATGAAAAGAAAAACAGCACACCAAAAACAAATACACACATGAACTGGGATTTTTTTTTCTCAAGAGCTAACTAATGTTCTCTCGATGATGGTTTGCTCGTCAGAGAGGAGAGAGAAGGATTTGGAGGAAGATGTGCAGTGAAGGATGAGGAAGCTGCAGAAATCGTGCATGTCGGCTGGCTGGGGGATGCGATTGGGACTCCCAGATTTGTGCTCACCGTCGGTTCCGCTGCAGCTTGATATGCCGGATGCCCGGATCGTCAGCTTCAGCAGCGTCTTGCTATTTGCATCCATCACCAACAAAACAAATCAAATTAAGGAATTAAAATTTAGAAAAGAGCAAATCGACAAGAACACCTGCCTCCCAAAAAACTCACCACTTGAGGCCACGGAAGCAGCCACCGCCGGGCGCCCGGCTGCGCCGTCCTCGTCAACGCATAATCAGAGCAAGTGCCTCCTCCTCACTTCGATGAGGTACGGACCGAGATGAGCAGCTGCTCGACGTAGGCGCGCAGATCCCACATTGGGAGGAACGGGAGCCGGCTGATCTATCGCCTGCGAGAGGTGGGGTCGCCGGATCTGGCGGCCGCAAGTCCTTCCCCCATCGGCGTTGACCTTCGCACTCCTATGACCACACACCTCCCCATCTCCACTCCTCTCCCTCACTCCTCCCCGGCATTGATGCGCGCCATGAGAGGCCGGTTGAGGCACTCAGCCACTCACTACGCCTTGTGCAGTCGGGCTCAAGCTCGTCACAGCTCACCGGCGAACGGCGGTCAGGCACAACCTCGCCTGGGAGTCAAGCTCGAGTGGCCGAGCCCCTTGTACCAGCCCTCATCCTGGCTAGGATTAGGGTCGACATCACGCGGTGGCCGGGCGCAACCTCGCCCGCCTCTCAACGGACAAGCTCGCCGCGAGTACAGCAAGAGAAGGCCTGAGTAGTACAAGGGCATTTTAGGAATCTACAGTAGCATTGTGTACCTATCGTTCTTATCTCACCGACGCCTGTAAAGTGAAGAAAGGTGCTTTTAACAGGGTAGGTACAGTTTGCTATGGGTAAATGGATCTTCCTTTAATAATCAGGTGGACACGTGTAGAGTGTAGCTTGTGGGTGCATATGAACCCAGGTTCATATTATCCATCTCTCTCTCTCTCTCTCTCTCTCTCTCTCTCTCTCTCTCTCTCTATATATATATATATATATATATATATATATATATATATATAAAACTATCCTAATAGTCAAGCTCTATTAGAAAACTTATCCAAATATATTGTAGACCTAAAATTTAGATCACATATTTAACAATCTCCTCATTGAGATAAATTTCCTTATAGCATAAAAACCATCAAACTCCACATAATCTCCTTATGAGATAAAATCACCGTGTGAAAAATAGACTTCATAACTATACAAAGCTATGTATTTTAGTACCCGTACAGCCGTACTGTTGCAACTTAATTAGACGTACTAAAGGGAAGCTACACTCTTCACTTTGAACCAGAGAGATCTATGAAAAATAACCTATCCCAAAAGAAAACAGACGATCCAACACTATTAAGATTCCTTGGACTAGCATATACTCCCTTTATTTCAAAATGTATGACGTCATTGATTTTTCGTACAATGTTTAGTCATTCATCTTATTCAAAAATTTTATATAAAAATTATTTATATTGTTATGACTTGTTTTAATATAATCTTAACTTATACTTTTATATATTTATACTAATTTTTTTAAAGACGAATGATCCAACGTTATGTAAAAAATAAATAGCGTCATACATTTTAAAATTAAAGGAGGTAGTATGATATATCCCATCTTAATCTTGATTGTTTTATTTAGGGTGTGAGGGAGGGAGTACGGTTAATTAATGAACCTATTCTTCTTCGTGTTGTTGATGCGAAAAACACACACTGGCATGGGAGATCTGTTTAGCTCTAGTGCAGGTCCAAAGATTGGTGAGATGCGGGCGTGCCAGTCAGTTTGATCCTGCAACTAATAAGATATACAAATAGCAGATCAAATAATCGATCGGCTGACAAGCCGATGGAGTGATTCCAGCTGATGTCGATATCAGCCGATAGCGATAGGTTTTGAGCTATCGGCCATATGTTTGATGTAGAATCTGGCACTTGATATAAATAAATGCGATCGGCTAATAATAATATAACAATAATAATATCCAGTAGAAACCAATCGGCTACCAATGATATGATGGAACAAGTATTGATCCAAAGGTTAAAGCATACATTGGCTGGAGGTCCGATGTCATTAAATCCACAAAATTAGATAAACAATAAAACCTTTGTTGCGATCGGCTAAATCCAATATGTATGCAATCCTTGTAAGCCGATGCAACGTCCAGATAACTCATCGGCTGAAACCCCAATGAAACCCTTATTGGCAATCAAGAAGCAGACTAGAGAGGTTCTAAATACGACTTAGAAGATCAAACTTAACTGATGCAGCACTAAGTACGAAAATAAACATAATATCTAGACAACAAGCCGTTGACTGATTTTTAAGGTGGTAGATGTCTAAGCTAATCTAATCTAGCAACACGATTTAGCCGATACCAGCAGAAACCCTAAAGTGAAAAGCAGCCGATAGAGGTAAATTGATATGCTAAGACTAGATTAACAGAGACATATGATAAATAGATAGACAAATATATCATCCAAACCGGAGCAATCCAAGAGGTCGAATGTACTGATGCAGCCTTGAACGACGCTGATGTAGATAAGACAATTGCCTGGGCCGACGGAACGTAGGACTTACCCCTTCGCCGGAGATTGAACTAAACCGATGCAGCCCTGCGTCAGGTGCCAAACTTCGCCGGTTGATAAGTAAAAACCTCAGAAAAGAGGGTGGCGATGCGCTGAGAGTAGTATTGATCATGAGATATCTTACAATGACCCCGGTTGTACATATTTATACCCATGAGTAGATACTAGTCCTTGTAGGATAAGAAAGAAACTTATTTAAAAGATAAAAGAAAAACATAAAGTCCTTATGAGACACTAAACACAATTTCCTAAAGATAAAAGGAAACTAACAAACTATTTCTAATCAATAGATAACTTGTTATGCCGCATCCTCCTTAAACTCGGTCACTTCTAGATAATTTTTCTTTAATAGATTAATTTCCTTAACCGAAAATAGTAGGAATCTGACTATTGGTGACGTGATAATTCTCTTAGGGGCTTACCAAATTTCACTGTTAACACGTGTACTCCTTCGTACCAAGCTCTCCTTGTTGCTGAGCATCACACTATCCCACACTTATGCATGCACAGTGTGCTCCACTAATGCTGCCTAGCTTTGTGCTGGAGCAGGAGCACCACGGCCGGCCAGCTTTGCAAGGAGTACCTGTACCAACACAGCAACACTTACTCCCTTCCGTTGCACTTGCATGCTAGCCAAGGCCAGCTCTATATTTTAGAGGGCGCACAAGGCGAATTTCATAATACAGGCTCTCAAGACTAAATATACTTGACTTGTAATATATATATACTTTTATAAATCATATATCGTTGAAAATGATGTGAATAAATGTTATAAACACCTAAAATTACGATGTAAATTAATCAACGCGAACAAAATATAATCCTAGTTCAATTTTCAAACTAAATAGATACAAATGAGAAGATGAGAAGGTTAGATGCCTCACTCTAAACTAGCTTTGCAAGGAGTACCAGCACAGCAACACTTCTCCTTCCGTTGCACTTGCTATTCTATTCACCCTCCGCTGGCTCCTTTTGACTTCGATCGGTGAGCATCATATCGGCCGGCCAGAGAGCTTTCCAACTCTTCTCGATCTATAGACCGTAATGGCGAGCTCGTGCATCTCCTTGCAATGTTTAATTTCTTCTCGGGATTTGTTTGGAGGAGTGTCTGGCAGCTACAGTTTTATAGCTACAGTTTCATGCTATCTCAACAGTTCAGTTTTTTTAGATTCTGGAAAGTTGTAGTTGTAAAATCCAAAAACTTGTTCTGATTATTCATGGTCTAGCAAATCTTGATCACCGTAAGGATTTTACCGTGGTAGCTAATTCATTAGCTAGGCAGCAGCGCCGGCCGGCATATATAGATCCGATTCACCACTAAATCTCGTTTCCAACCTCAAGTTAGAGCATGGATTGGAAGGCCAGTACAGAGTGATAGAAAGAAGAACTAATTCAAAGTGAAGCATTCTGTAAATATCTCTCGTCCAAATGAAAAGAATGACTTATCCTTGTCTAAACTGCAATATTGGTAAACAAGTGGCCCAAATTCACTCTCACATTAATAACATCAATAGAAACAGTTCCTTCAATACACATTATGATGACTAATTAATATAATTAATCAAATTAACACAAACTGACTTGTTTTTATAAAAAAAATGGAATATTTCATTAATCAATTAAAATATACGACCTCTATAATAAACCAGGTGTACGCACGCGAAAAGAAAGAGTAAATTACGTCGTGCACTAACTTTCATTATGAATGTAAATAGATGCAACAACTTACCAAACGCTTATTCCAGTGTACTCCCTCTATCCCTTAAAAACCAACTTCGGGTTACGAAGTTAGACTCTATGTCCAGATTCGTAGCTAGAAGTTAGTTTTTTATGGGACAGGGGAGCAGTAAATTCCCAATCATCAACGAGTGCAACACCGGATCATCATCGGGTTTATTGCACCATATACCGTCATCAATCCTTATTGCGGAAGATCTAAAACAATGCCACCACTAGCCTTGTAGAAATTGCAACCCCTGCCATCGATATTGAGCAATAGGTTGTTGAGAGGCCGTCACCACCATGTGTGGTGTTGCGGAAACCCGATCTAGAAGAGGATAGGTGACGGCCTAGAATTATGACCCTTAGTGTAGCCTCGACCTGAGTCATTGCAAGCTCTACAAACATATACACACGTAATATATGTAGGGGTAAAAATAGAGATGTTTATAGCGATATATATCTTCATCCAAAATTTTCAAATATATTACAGTACAAATATATAGTTCTACCGATCGACAATGCGACAACCCATTATAAAATAAAAACCATTAGCCTTATATATTTTTTCAATATTAGTGTTACAATATAATATCGTTATCTTGCTTTTTATAATCTTCACTAATAGCTGTATATGATGTTAATTTAAAATGTGAACTTGTGACTTTCCTATCCTTTTACTATAGTACTCCCTCCGTTTCTAAATATTCGACGCCGTTGACTTTTTTAAATATGTTTAACCGTTCGTCTTATTAAAAAAATTAAGTAATTATTAATTCTTTTCCTATCATTTGATTCATTGTTATATATACTTACATGTATACATATAGTTTTACATATTTCTCAAAAGTTTTTGGATAAGACGAACGGTCAAACATGTGCTAAAAAGTCAACGGAGTCAAATATTTAGAAACGAGGGAGTATATATTTTGTTTTGGATGATCTATTCAGATACCATTTTCAATATCCTATATTGTGGTACCGGTCTCTGAAATGATTTTCGACCCAAAATGGTTTAAACATTTTTTTTTCGACCTTTATCCATATACTCCCTCCGTTTTTTAATAGATGACACCGTTGACTTTTTCTCACATGTTTGACCATTCGTCTTATTCAAAAATTTTATGCAAATGTATAAGATATAAATCACACTTAAAGTATTATGAGTGATAAAACAACTCATAACAAAATAAATTATAATTACGTAAATTTTTTGAATAAGACGAATTGTCAAACATGTGAGAAAAAGTCAACGGCGTCATCTATTAAAAAACGGAGGAGGTAGTATATATAAGGGTAACCGGGTAGTAGTCTCATCCAAGCGAGCTCCTCGTCATCGTCGGCAGCGCATCATCTTGATGACACACTGCTCGAACATGGCGGCAGCAAGCATCTGCAACTTAGCAATCAGATTTGGGTATCCAAACAGCAGCAACCGTCACTTCAAGCTCAGATTCTGGTAATGTGCCATTGTTAACTGTTAACTGTCAGTTAGTTACTGTGTACATGCGTGTTGACGTGGTACGTAGCGTACGTGTGCATGCAGCCGGCGGAGTGCGGCGGCGATGTCGTCGTCGGCCGTCGGCGGCGCGGTGGCGGCGACACGGCGGGAGGCGGAGGCGGAGGAGGCGCAGGAGCTGAGGAGGTGCCTGGCGCCGGAGAAGCTGGAGGTGCTGGAGCAGATGGAGCCGTGGGTGGAGGTGCACGTGCTGCCGCTGCTCAAGCCGGCGGAGGAGGCGTGGCAGCCGGCGGACCTGGTGCCCGACGCGGCGGCGCTCGGCGCCGACGGGTTCCACGCGGCGTGCGTCGAGCTCCGGGGGCGCGCCGCCGGCGTGCCCGACGCGCACCTGGTGTGCCTGGTGGGGAACATGGTGACGGAGGAGGCGCTCCCCACGTACCAGAGCATGGCGAACCGGTTCGAGTCGGCGCGCGACGTCACCGGCGCCGACGCGACGGCATGGGCGCGGTGGATCCGCGGGTGGTCCGCCGAGGAGAACCGCCATGGCGACGTGCTCAACCGGTACATGTACCTCTCCGGCCGCCTCGACATGCGCCAGGTGGAGCGCACGGTGCACCGGCTGATCGGCTCCGGCATGGCGATGCACGCGCCGGCGAGCCCCTACCACGGCTTCATCTACGTCGCGTTCCAGGAGCGCGCCACCGCCATCTCCCACGGCAACACGGCGCGCAACGTCCGCGCCCACGGCGACGACGCGCTCGCCCGCATCTGCGGCGCCATCGCCGCCGACGAGAAGCGTCACGAGGCCGCCTACACCCGCGTCGTCGAGAGGCTCCTCGAGGCCGACCCGGACACCACCGTGCGCGCCCTGGCGTACATGATGCGCCGCCGGATCACCATGCCGGCGTCGCTCATGGACGACGGCCGCGACGCCGATCTGTTCGCGCACTACGCAGCGGCGGCGCAGCAGGCCGGGACGTACACCGCGTCGGACTACCGGGGAATCCTCGAGCACCTGATACGGCGGTGGCGCGTGGCGGAGCTGGAGGCGGGGCTCTCCGGCGAGGGGCGGCGCGCGCGGGACTACGTGTGCGCGCTGCCACAGAAAATCCGGAGGATGGAGGAGAAGGCCCATGACAGAGAGGCCCAGATGAGGAAAAGGCCCACGGCCATCCCATTTAGCTGGATCTTTGATAGGCCCGTGGATGTCATGCTGCCTTAGTTACTCGGTTCGGCGGACTACTATTTAACGCACGTGGGATTCCACTATACACTTTTCTCAAAAAAAAAAATTATCTAAAAAACTTCCATCAGAAACTTTAGTTCGAAAATGTTTTATATAAAATATTTTATCAAAAAACTTTCGTATTAAAAAGAGTGGGATATAGGAATGCACGTGCGTCAAATAGCATGGTTTGATTACTTTAAGTTGTGCTCCATGTATTTATTTTACTAAAACTAAATAAAATGGTACTGGTTTGCTTGGATGAGAGGCAAATAAAAATGGTAGTATTGGTACCCACAAATGTTATGCTCACGCATCTATAATTTTAATGCATTTTTCTAGTGAAGCTCGGTAGTCTTCGTTTCTCTTAGCGTATACTACTTCGCCCCATAAAAAATCAACTCCTAGCTAAGAATCTAGACATAAGTGTGTTCAGATTCATAGTTAGAATTGGACATTTTTTTGGGACGGAGGAGTATATATCTATGCGTGTGAGTGTGAGTGTAGAGTGAGTGTCCATGTGCAGATGCGTCTTCCATGTATATATACCCATGTAAGAACCATATTCATGTGATTAGTCCATGATGAGGTCCAATATGAGAGCCATATATATAGAAAAGGAATAAGTTCATTTAGGTCTCTCATCTTGACGCTCTAGTTTGAAATTCAACATTAGGGCTCTATAATGTCCAGTTTCGACTGACGTGACGGTTGAGTTGGTATAGGACCTCACATGTGTTACCTAATTTGTGTTCATTGTATTTATCTACCTCAAAACTAAATAAAATCAGAAAGGACAGCTAAAATGATGTGATGTTCCTTGCAAGGTTGTTCATCTAGTGTTATTTTAAGTCTCAGGACGTCCTGCTACAAATGTTCACAACTATATTATAAATATTGGGATTTCTGAAAGTTACTCTTAAAGAAATGAGAGGTAGGGTGCATGTGGTTTCTAATCATGGAGATACAAACAGTTTGCTTCTTAAGGACTAAGGGTTTTTTTTTTTCATTGAGAAATACATATTGGTTCTATTGCACAAGTAACAAGAAATCTAACGGCCAGATGGATTTACTGTTTACTAAGATAGTGTTTGAGAGGAGTGTAAAGTAGAAAAAATGAGAAGACGAGTAAAGCGAGATGGGGCATTAGTATATAATTAATTGAGTATTAATTATTTAAACTTAAAAATAATTAATATGATTTTTTAATATAAATTATATATTTATTTATTTATTTATTTAAAAAAGATACTCTCTTTGTCCTAAAATAGTATGAGATTTATCATACTAGGATGTGTCCCATTCAACCAAAACTTTTTATATTTTGAGACGAAGGGAATATAATTTAGTTAGGTTAGGAATCATACGCGTAGAAAATGAGAGTCTCTTAGTCCCTCGGTCCCATTTTATACTGCAGCTGAAGGCTATTAACTTCTCAGCTATGTGTCTTAACTAGTTGGTTTTCTATGTTGTCGATCATATGGAAGACACGTACTTGTACCATACTCACACATACGTGAATAGTAATTATATATTGCGAAATAAATAGACAAAGTAGGACAGCTACACATCAGGATACCGTTGCAACAGGATATCTTAAGTGACTCTCCCTTTTCCTTTTCTTTGTCCACGTGTGCTCCCCTAGTACCTGGTACCTTAGGTACCGATTGGTACTTGGTACCTTTGGTACCGACTAGGTATCGACTGATACCTGATGCCCGGTACATAAGGTACCGGGTGGTACCCAGGTATCAGACCTTGGTACCAAGGTATCAAGCCTGATACTTGTGGGGTATCAGAGGGTAGCGTCAAAAAGAGGAGGAGACGTGGGGAGGGAGGGCCACAACAGCGGAGGATGGCGTCGAGGAGGCATGGCGAGGTGACGGACGTGTGCTCCCCTAGTACCTAGTACCTGATACCTGATACCTTAGATACCGGTTGGTATCTGGTGCCTGGTACCTTTGGTACCGACTAGGTATCGACCGATACCTAATGCCCGGTACTTAAGGTACTGGGTGGTACCTAGGTATGAGACCTTGGTACCAAGGTATCAAGCCTGATACTTGTGGGGTATCAGAGGGTAGCGTCAAAAAGAGGAGGAGACGTGGGGAGGGAGGGCCGCAACGGCGGAGGATGGCGTCGAGGAGGCACGGCGAAGGTGAGGGTTGAGGCTCGAGCCAGAGAGCGCGAGAAGTCTCGAGGAGGAGCCGAGGAGGAGGTTGACGGCCTTACCTGTTGCAGGTCGACGCGGGCTGCCGGCGTCCATCCCAAAGGCGCAAAAGCGGCAGGCTGCAGCGGGGACGACGGTGACGCCGAGGCCGAGGGCGAGGACGAGGGGAGCTCCCGCTTCTGCCCTCCCTGAGGCAACGACTCCCCGGCGCACACCCGCCCGACGAGGGTGGCGAGCCAGAGCGGCGCAGCGAGGGGAGGCGAGCTCGAGGGCGACCCCGCCGAGGGTTGGCCGACCTCGTCGACGCAGTGCCGTTGTCGTCCTCCTCGGCCGCCGGAGACGACGACGACGACCCCTTCCTCCCGGCCGGCTTCGTCTTCGCTCGGCCTTCTTTAGAGAGAGAGAGAGTGGAGGGGAGAGGGAGATAGAGAGGAGTGAGGTGAGAGTGAGATAGAGATTATGTCGGGTGGATGAAGATGCGGGTGGTTGGGTGCATAAGGCTGAGAAGAGCTATCTCGACACCACGGGATATCGGGGAGTAGATTTTCTGAAAAAAAAAATTGCGAGACGGTCTACTTAACTTGCTGTTGCTGAGGTGCAAATGGGTCTGACGGGCCAATTGGGCCTATACGAAAAGATTTTCCCACTGGTCAGGTACGGCCCAATAGATGGCCCATGTGCACGTGTGAGGGCCCAAGTCAAGGCCCACAAAGGAACAGTCAAGGCCTAGAGTCCTATCGTTCGCTCATATTTCCTAACAAGTCAAAATAGCTTATTAGTAAATAAAAATAAATGGGCAATTATACTCTTAACTCTATTTTCACATACAATTGTGATTTTTCCAGTTTATGATTTTACCCTTGCTTTTTTCAAAACGAAGCACTAATTTACCCCTACTCTGTTAAGATGACTTAACGCTGTCAACTCAAGTCATAAAAAGACATATATGCCCTTTAACAATGCCTATAATTTTCTAATAAGATTTCTATATTTCTCTAAATGTGACCAAACTCTGATAAATTTTTGACAGGATTTTCACAAACTTGCAACGGATGCAAAAATCTTCCAAAAATATTCATCACATTCACCAGGAAAATGATCACCACATAAATTCCTTGCAAAGATGGGGAAAAAGGAAAAAGAGAAACAAATAGGGAAAAGGAAAAAAAAAAAAGGAGAAACAAGAGAAGTTGCTAGCTGCCCGTGGACGAGATGCTCGCCGCCCAAATCATCGCTTGCTCGCGTGCTGGCGTGCTGTTGCCAGGGCCGCCGCCGCCGGCCGCGAGCTCACGCGCTGCCGCTGGAAGTCTGGAACTGCTCCTGCTCGCGTGCTGCTGCCGGGATCACGGGCTGCCTCCGCCCTCACCTGCTCGCGCGCTGCCGCCAGAGCTGAAGCTTCACCGGCCGGCACCGTCGCCTGCCGCTTTCCGCGCCGGGCTGCTTCGCGTAGCCGTGGCCGACGCCAGATGCTCGGTGTGCCGGCCCTCCTAGAGCAGCCCGGGCGTATTCTGCTCCTTGCCGCGCCCAATCGGCGTGCCGCTTGCCGCTCGCTCGTGGGCCGCCGCCGCCGCAGCCGCCATGCCGTTGGTTTTAGAATGGGGAATTGGGGTGAATGGTGAGATGAAATGGGTATTATGGTCAATTTCTATTTAATCTGTACTTTCATCTATTTTTTATATGTGTTTTTGGCAACTTAACAACCAATGCTGAAAGAAAACTACGTTAAAATATATTAAAATAAATCTCAAAATTAAGTTTCAAAATTTAAAATTTAGCTTTTACTTTAACTTATTAGGGTTTTTGATGGGGCCCTAATTAATAAAGGGCCCAATTGCAACGGCTCATCCTTCACGCAACCTCATCGGCATCAGATCGCTGTCCTCGCATCCGGGTGAGACTTCGCCTGCACGCGGATACGTCGGCGGTCTGAGGTGGGCTCATCGTCTCTGGCGCCGGTGCCGGCGTTGTCGACGTGGCCTCTCGCTAATTGATACCTGACCTGCCACGCGGTGATCTTCTCTTGGTCGTTCTTGTTTTATTTCCTTTTCTGTCGTTTATAATTAACCTTGCCCCTGTTTGATCTGCTCTTTCTACAAACTATAGGTACTCTTATACAATTTATTATAGTACATTGGTTTCCTATTGTCTAATTAACCCTGCCCCTGTTCCAAGACTATAGGAACGATATGTATTAGACTATAGCCATTTTTCTCTTAATACCATGCATTATACAATTCATTGAGAATATATTTTCTCAATTCATTGAGAACGATGTGTTAGACTACAGGTATCATACTCTTAACATACTCGCCAGTAAAAAAATATATTTTCGCAAGCGATTGAACCCCACTTGTAAAAATCATATGTTTTCACTAATCTGATTGGTGGCAGTTGGGCTGGCCACCAGCAAAAATATGAAATGGCCGTTAGTGGTAAGCATTTTTTAAGTAGTGATCATCATAGATGGAAGATGAGTTGCACACCCTGGAGTAAAAAAAAAAAAATCACTGCTACCCTTCACCAAGCTGAATTCATTTTGACCAAGGAAAGTAATAAAAGTAATAGTAATGTTTTTACCCACTACCCCTCACCCTTGCACATCGATATTTTCAGTAATTTTTTGGGGCATTTGCAAATTTGCCATTGGTTTTTTCAATATTGCAAGGATGCCACTTGAATGATAGTTCTAGTGGTATTTTTGCAATTTTCTAGTGGCAGTTTTGCAATAACGATTTAAAGTAGTGGTAAATTTATAATTGCCCCTAATTTTTTCACTCACGTATTGAAACATCAAGACGGTGGTGGATTATGTACTTAACAAATCCACTAGATGATGCTTCCGTGGGTAAGTTATTTTTTTACTCGGTAATATATTTATTTTTTTACCGTAATAAGGAGGACGAGATAGAGATGGGATGAGTAAAAAAAAATATCCTATCGTAGCTCGCCCCACACTTCAAGGGCTGCTCGGACCTGGGCTTCCATGGGTTTTGATGAACACGAAATCAACACCCTCTCATCTTTCGAAGACATGTGGAGCATTACAATCATGAACTCTTCAATACATCCCCGCTCCATCTGGCGCACAATAATTCTAGCCATTATCTGGAACATTTGGAAAAATCGCAATAACAAAGTCTTCAACGGAGTGGACGAATCTGCCTCCCAAGTCAAGCGTAGATGTATCGACGATCTAACTCTATGGGTACATCGCTGCCCAGAGAGACTCCGCCCCCCTTTCAACTCCTAGGTGCTCAGCCTTAGTGCCTTAGGAATTTCTTAGCTCTTCCCTCTCCCCCCCTTAAATTTCTCGACCTATAATTATTCATATTTATTTTATTAATAAAAGTTCAGGCCGGTGATTTCCACTCGCCGTAGTTTCCTTAAAAAAAAGTATAATCATATCGTTTGTATAATCTTTCTCATTGAGATCTTGATGATGGAATATAATAATATGCATCCTAAAATAATTATTATCCCTATTGTGATTGTTGAATTTTTTACTGCCATTTTTACTCGCTAAAATAAAAATATCACTACCAAAATAAACCACACAGTAAATAACAACCACGTGGGCAAGAGGAGAGAACTATGACTTTTTTTTCAATGGATGAGGAGCATATTTTCCATCTAATCGGTGAGTATAAGTATATATACACACACAGAGACACAAAGGTGGATCTGAATGGGGGCCTTGGCCCTACACCGAACGGGGGCAAAAGACCCCTTACATTTTTTTTTTTACTTTCATAGTGTACCTGTGCAGTAGACACCCCTTACTCCGCCTATCATTCTACTCGTTGTTTCCGCTCGTTTGTATATATAAGTAATTACTAGTTGATACCTCGCACTTTGCTGCAAGATATATGAATGAATGCATGTTATACATTATAGAAATGGTAGATGTATATATTTAAATATTGTGAAAATGATATGGAGACAACGATTTGACACTGTTTGCATATTGATTTCTTAAAAAATACAACAAAATTATAAATAATATGTTATATTTGCATGATATTTAAAAATACTCTAGATAACAGTTGTTAGTGAGTGATGATGTGACACACTTGCATGTGATTTAGAATACTCTAGATAATAATTGTTAGTGAGTGATGACAAGAGTTTTTTGAGTTAGTGGATGCCAACTTTACACTAAAATAGGATAAGTAGAAGTAATTATATATTCACTGTTAGAAGCCAATGTTATCCAGCACGTATGTGAGGAAGCACAAGGCAGTTGGTAAGGGCCGGAGAAAGGACCAGCCCGTTACCTTGAATCAGGTCCAGGCAATCTTGCTTGGTGATCAGGAGCAGAAACAGGCCCGTCCAAGTGTGAGCTCTGCGACTTATGCAAAAAAAAAAAAAAAAGAAGAAGAAGAAGAAGAAGAAGAAGAAGTTAGGAGCCTAAAAATTGCTTCCTCCATCCTAGAAAAAACCAACCTCGTACTAAAATGTGTCACTAGTACAACGAATCTAGACATAGAGACATCCTAGTACGAGATTGGCTTTTATCGGGACATAATCTCTAGATCCCCCCCCCCCCCCCCCCCCCCCCCCCAAATTTTACTCTTTCTGCTTCACTTAATCAGGTTGAACAAATTGTTTTTTCTCAACTCCGACAAGTGTTCCGTGGCAATTATAACTACATCCAAGATCTGTATTTTGTTATAACGAAGCGAGTATGCAATCTAGGTGATAATGATTCTATTTTTTTTATTTAGTAAGAAGAAAATGAATTGTTGCAATGATTCTTATTCTACTTATTCAGAATGTCACTGCATATGTAAGTGAGCTTATTTAATAGTATAGCTCTAAGTTGTCGTTAGTTGTGAACGGATTTTTACTTGTTAGATAACATGACATAACTAAAGAAAGAAGTATTAGATTGTTGCGTACTTCCATTGCATAGTTGGAAGGCAATAAAGAATAAGAAAAATGTAGTGGTATTAGAGACCCGTCCTAATGCAATATAAATTATATATAACCCTGATCTGTTTTTAAAAAGATAGGATTTTATTTTATATTTCGCACAAGGCCTTAAATTGTTAGGGACGGCCCAAAGATGATGGATCAAGTAATGCCATTTGTTTCTGCAGCAGCAGGCTGCCATATTTTTACCTCCTGCCACTGCCGATGCCACTGGTGCGCACTGCACAGCTGATGGCCAGCATCATCTTGATCTACTAGTGCGAAGACGACAAGACTGCAGCTGAACGAGCCATGTCTATCGTGTGTTACACAACTTATTACAATGCAAGGACTGAACTGTGTGCTTAATTTTCAGTCCTTGTTAGCTAGCTTGTGCTCTTCGGTAGGACACCCACGATGGAGAAATAGAGGGATTCTTAAGCCCTCTAAGATACACATACATTATGAAGATGGTCCTTAATTAATTATATATGTCTTTTGGATGAGCTATTATATATCAACAATAAAGACCGACCACACAGATACATGCAGTGGCGGAGCTGTCGGGGGTGCCGGAGGGGGCCAACACCCCCCTATCCGACACTCCCCCTCCCCTGGTGCTTTACGTAACAAGGCTAGGCAAGCAGCAAACGTGAACCCATTAGCATATTAATTACCCATTATCAATAAACATGGTCTAGAAAATTAATTAACGAGAAATAGATTAGAGAGACAACACAGATCAAGGTCTTGTCTTCATCGCTTCAGCTTTGCATGATGTGCGCACCTCTTCGTCCTCCCACGCACCGATGGCTGTGGCCTACTGGGGAGTTCTTTCTCCGATCTCTCCCAATACAACAATACCTAAATATTTGATCTGTCAGTTCGTTTTCTATCCCTAACCTAGAGATTGTAGTCTAACTTAGTACTCAATTTGTGAAGATGAAAAATCACAATGATTGTATGGCAAAACATATGATACGTTGTTTTATTATCTTATGGCTTGTCTCACCCCTACCACACCTCCTAACCTTAAATCCTGGCTTCGCCACTGGATGCATGGATAGGGAAGAAAGAGGGCACCTGCATTGAGCGTCACTAGAGTTCTGTCCGCGAGATGATGCTGCCACTATCGCCGGGGCCTCCTCCTCTCGCTAGCACCGCTGCCGTCGTGCGGCCTCCTACTACAAGTGGCACTGATCCATACCATGGCCTCCTCCCGCGAGCCACCGCTACCGTCAGGGCGTCCTAGATATCATATCTTCCAGTTCCCATAATCACATGTTATCTTTTCCTTTCCAAATTCTAACTCACTACAACAAAAGTGTCTTGTAAAGACACTTTGGTAGAGGCATCCTGTACTATGCCTCTAAAAACCACTTGAGCGGAGTCTAACAGCATTCATTAGAGGCATTTAATAAACTACCAAATAAAACAGAATCTTGAGACATTTATTATCTACATTTCTAGAGACAAATATATGGGGCTTGGGCTGCAGTCACGCTCCCAGTCACGCTCTTATTTGATCGAAACCAAGTCACGCTCCCAGTGCTAGCTCCCCACCTCTGCCACCATCCTGTAGTGAGTGGAGAGCTAGAGGCGAGCCAACTTTGATTGCATTGGTTGCTCGCTTTGCTTTTTTAGCCCAGGATCGCTGGATAATACTCCCTCCGTCTCTAAATGTTTGACGCCATTGACTTTTTTAAACATATTTGACCGTTCGTCTTATTCAAAAAATTTAAGTAATTAGTTTTAGTTTTTAAATAAGACGAACGGTCAAACATGTTTAAAAATGTCAATGGCGTCAAACATTTAGAGATGGAGGGAGTATATGCAGCAGCCAGCTGCACACCAGCAACCATACTCTCTCTCTCTCTCTCAAATATATACATCTCTTTAATTACATACATCCTTTATTATCTCTCTATTTTTCATGGAAAAAGGGGCGACAACTTTTCTTTTCCACGGAAAGAAACACGCCACTCTGAACGGGATTTTTCCAATACGAGAGGACCATATATATCGAAAATGAGGGCCGTGAGGGAATGAATGTGTTAAGCCCAGTACTACAAGGCCCACCTAGAAACCCAGGCAGTTAATTGCGCTTTGAGTTTTTTTTCTTCCCTTTTGCAAAAGAGAGAATTGATCCAAATTTAAAGGTATACTACCAAAATGCATGTGTCTTGCATTGAGTGAAGCTGAAAAGAGTAGTAGTGAGTGTGTGGGAGTATAAAGCCACCAAGTTTAATTGAGTTCCTTATAAGCAAATAGAATCTTCCCGGTGTAAGAAAGACGCTTACATGACGTAATTATTTTTTCTCTAAATCCATTGACATGGATGATTATAAGAAAACAATTAATACCACCTTAAAATGAAATTATGTATTACAGACTAAAGTTTGAAATCATAACAAGTATGTACTTTTGTCATGTATTATTAGAGTCGATTGCAATGCAAGGTTATTTTTTGAGAAAATTCCCTATGTACCCTTGAAAACTCACTCAACACTTTCATACCCCCGAAATTTACCCGATCCCTTCTATACTCCTGAAATTTCAACTTGATCCATTCCATACCCCTACCGTTACATTTTCTTTCATTTTACTATTACGTGTGGTTGTAAATGTCCTTTTTTTGCCCTTGATGCTTTAGGTTTGAAAATAAGCTTGAAAAATGATTGAAAATTTTGGGCCTGTTTGGCACAGCTCCAGCTCCAGCTCCACCCCTCCTGGAGCTGGAGCTCAGCCAAACAGTTTCAACTCCACCAAAACTAGGAGTGGAGCTGGGTGGAGCTCTCTCACAAAATGAACTAGCTAGAGTTGTGGAGCTGGGTTTAGGCAGCTCCACAACTCCACTCCAAACCCAACTCCTGGAGCTAAATTTAGGAGTTGAAGCTGTACCAAACAGGCCCTTTGTTTGAGTGCACAGTATGTGTATTTTATGAAACTAATGAGACTAAATAATTAGGGCCTGTTTGGTACAGCTCCAACTCCTAAATTTAGCTCCAGGAGTTGGATCTGGAGTGGAGTTGTGGAGCTGCCTAAACCCAGCTCCACAACTCTAGTGCATTTTGTGAGAGAGCTCCACCCAGCTCCACTCCCAGTTTTGAGAGAACCGATTACAAAGGAAAAAAATGAGAATTTTTAGGTACAATATACTGCAAGTATATACTAGCAGTATAAATCATCGAACGATATAGATTGTAGCTGCAATGGCTTCAACGGCGAGCTTCTTAGCCTCATGGCTATGCGCTCAGCTCGCTGCCAGCAGCAGCATGTGCTATGCCGCCCACCTGTTGGCCAACACGCCCACCACCGCAGCCACGCCTCCTGCTGTACCTGGCCTCCCTGCCGTGTCGTCATTGCCTACACACCGTCACCGATGTTTGTCATTCAGTCAATGCCATGGGTCGTCTCTCCGCTCCGGATCGATAGGGATGACGTTATCTTTGTCAAGCCTAAGTGAAAACCCGTCACCAATGACATTCATCGGTGACAGGCCTAATAGTTATCTCAATCGGATTTTAAATTGGAGCCCGTCATGGATGATGGATGTCGGTGACGGGTTTCTGTTAGGGCCCGGCAAAGATATCATCGGTTATCTTTGTTGGGTCTTAAGTTGGGGCCCGTCACTGATAGGTGTCATCCGTGATGAGCTCGATTTTTACGCACATCTAACATGTCTGTGCGAGTATATCTTTGTCGGCCTCTTTTTAAGTCCGTTTGAGATGACTTCGTTGTGACGGATTATAAAACCAAGACATGTGAGGGGCCGTCACGGATGAGAGGATCAGTACTAGTGATGCATGCATGTACATTTTATGTTGGTTATGTTCTGTCCTGAGAAATTCGGAGACCATGTGCGAGCCTTAAATTTATGTGACAAAATGTTCAATTAAAAATTAATTCAGTAGATATTGGACTGCAAAACAAAATTGGTAGACAAGAATAATTATTGAAAAGATGGGCTTGGTAGAATGCTTGATGGGCAATGGCGTGTATGGGGTGCCATGCTTTGATC
The DNA here is from genome assembly GCA_000338895.3 of Oryza meridionalis. Taxonomy (NCBI): domain Eukaryota; kingdom Viridiplantae; phylum Streptophyta; class Magnoliopsida; order Poales; family Poaceae; genus Oryza; species Oryza meridionalis. The sequence continues at coordinate 5,748,038 of CM002531.2, forward strand.
TGTGCTGGTTTACGACGCAACTTATAAGTCGAAAAGTTTAATTCAAAACAACCAAGCAACTTTTTCTTTTGCTTTTTTAAGTCATATATAAGCCACTCTAACACTAATATAATAAACCGAAAACTAGATCGAAGAAGCTTTTTTTATCTTATGTGAGGTAGATGTATGACTTCATCACTAAACTTAGAATATTAAATCCACCAGCTTATAAATCATATAAGCTAATAAACTGGCTTAAAAGTCTAAATCAATAAGCTAGCTTAAGGCATTGCTCGGGGGGCAAAGTCCGATAGGGATTAGAGCGCATTGGCAGGATGATTATTTAGCAAGCAGAGGACATGAGTGTAGAATGTGTCAGCATTATGGGGGGGGGGGGGGGGGGGGGCAATTAATCAAGCGGCGACAGCATCGATCGAGACGACAAATCAAACACTATCCACGAAATCTATCAGGGTGATGAAGCTCACCTAGCTAATTGAACATGTTGGCATGGGCATGTATATACCTAACTGTACACGGGGGCCCTATAATTTAGGAAAATGTATACTTTGAATCCTTAACTATTGATCGAATCTAATTCATACACTTTAACGTAAAACTGGATATATCGACTCCCACAACAATTAAAACCGGTGTAGACTATACGTCTCGGTGATTTGTAAAGCGGTTTGGCTTACATGATAACTTGGCTAGTATTTATCCAACATGAAACCCACATGTAAATCTCATAGAAAAAATAGACGGCCTCGCTAGCACCTAAGCGACGAGGGTGAGCTGGCGGTGGTAGTGTCTTGGGCCGAGGTGATCGGTAGCGGTGACACACGGTGCGGCTGGCAACAGCCAAGATAGGGCCGAGCTGAGCAGGGCTGGGCAGCGCTGAGGCATCACCGGCGAGCTTCTACGGCGGAACATAAAGTAACTCAACCACACCTTTAATTTGGGACAGCGTCAAGGCTTAGAGCATCTTGACCACTACTAGCATTGCTGTTGGCGAGTGCTAGGGCTCTTGATGAGCTTCTCTCGGCATCTGCTCTCTTGCTGCCATGAACCACCCCCACTTCCGCCTTCTCCTCTCCAATTCGCTCCCCTACACTGCGGAAGCCCCTCCCTCTCTCGCGTGCTCCAAGCCACCGCATGGCGCGTGTTGTCATCGTCGTAGGTGGATCTCCAGTTGGACTCCAAGAAAACGCCGGTGCTATCCGTCGAGCTCTACAGGCTCGTGGTGCCGTGCCTACTGCCTATAGGGAAGGAGGAGAGGGAACCACAACAAACGAGCTTGCTCCGTCCAAGGCCATAGCGCGGCGCACCACCCCGCGTTGCTACTCCCAACGTTGACCGAGACATGTGAATGGGGTAAATTAGAAGAAAAATTATGTTTGGCAGCAGGTATACAGAAATAGCTAACTTTTATGGTTTATAAGAAAAAAAGGAAACTTATGATAGCAGATAATGACTTCTAATGTAAACAAGATATACATGATGATGGATGGCTTGGATGTCTACTCGCTGATTGCGAAGTTGTACATTTGGAGTCTTACATGTTTCGAAAGACTCACGTGGCTATGAAATTATAACTTACTCGATCATTCTCTTTTTAATATCCTGTTTTGGTTGCTAAAACATACATATTATCCTTATTGTTTAATATCATTACTAAATACTACCGTAGTGTTAGTACGAATAAATTACTAGTCATACACTAGTACAATAACTTAGCTAGTACATGCGAACTTATGTCAAAACCTTCCGTGTAGGAAAAATTTATCTAACATGGCATGGCACACACTGATGTATAATTATTATTAACCATCAAATTTTTCAGTGACAAAATATGTAATTATTACTTTTAGTATAATTTTGAGATATAGACAAAAGAAAAAGCAATAACATTTAAAATATCTGATTATAAAAATAGCTCTTTTTTTAAAAAAAAATCTCAACGAATGATCCCTTGTCCCTTTTCTTCTTCTTACTGTAACCTCGTGTATACCTTAGTACCAATGATCCTCATTTCATACTCTATCCCTTCAATAACATTAGATTGGTTTTGCTTGCATGGGTGGTTTTATTTTTTTTTTGCTTGCATGAATAGTTTGGGGCCAGGTTTGCACAGACTAGACAAGTTATTGTACGGAACAAGCAACTTGCATCCACTCTTAGTTCATGTATACCATGAGCTTAATTTAAATTAAAACATTACTATATATTTTCTTCCACACCGAACTGTTTATTATTTCACATTTTAAGAGATTTTTTTATTACACGGTAAGCACATACGTGGGCACACTTCTACACATGCATACCACACTCACTCACCCGTGAGTACGTACGCTAACACATGCTTACAATTCCGATTGAAGACCCATTTACGTGTGTGTATATAGCGTTTTTGACTAAATACTGATGGGTAAAGTCATGCACCTTTCACCACTTGCTCCAACTGTGTCTATTTTGCCATTCAAATATTAAGTTAGTATGTAATTCATGTACTTACAGAAGCGCTATACAATTTATTGATAGTGAATGCTACCTAAAAACTAATATTATGGGACGAAGGTAATAATTAAACTGTCCTCGAAGGCACCAATAAAACTACAGCAACACAAGGTGGTATAAATCGGTACTATGGTTAGCATCCATGTAAGATTGCTAACAATCCATATAGATAAATACAGTTGTGAACATTTGGAGCACGATTTCATCGAACTAAAAAAAAAAGTAGAAGAACAACCTTACTAGGAACATTACATCATTTGATTTTATTTAGTTTGAGGTAGATAAATACAATGAACACAACTTTGGGTAACACACACCAAACCACTACAACCAGAAGCTCAATACCCACCATATAATTAGCACAAAACAAAGTAATTAATTAGGGCAGCATGACATCCACGGGCTTATCAAAGATCCAGCTAAATGGAATGGCCGTGGGCCTTTTCCTCATCTGGGCCGCTCTGTCATGGGCCTTCTCCTCCATCCTCCGGATCTTCTGCGGCAGCGCGCACACGTAGTCCCGCGCGCGCCGCCCCTCGCCGGAGAGCCCCGCCTCCAGCTCCGCCACGCGCCACCGCCGTATCAGGTGCTCGAGTATTCCCCGGTAGTCCGACGCGGTGTACGTCCCGGCCTGCTGCGCGGCGGCGGCGTAGTGCGCGAACAGGTCGGCGTCGCGGCCGTCGTCCATTAGCGCGGCGGGCATGGTGATCCGGCGGCGCATCATGTACGCCAGGGCGCGCACGGTGGTGTCCGGGTCGGCCTCGAGGAGCCTCTCGACGACGCGGGTGTAGGCGGCCTCGTGACGCTTCTCGTCGGCGGCGATGGCGCCGCAGATGCGGGCGAGCGCGTCGTCGCCGTGGGCGCGGACGTTGCGCGCCGTGTTGCCGTGGGAGATGGCGGTGGCGCGCTCCTGGAACGCGACGTAGATGAAGCCGTGGTAGGGGCTCGCCGGCGCGTGCATCGCCATGCCGGAGCCGATCAGCCGGTGCACCGTGCGCTCCACCTGGCGCATGTCGAGGCGGCCGGAGAGGTACATGTACCGGTTGAGCACGTCGCCATGGCGGTTCTCCTCGGCGGACCACCCGCGGATCCACCGCGCCCATGCCGTCGCGTCGGCGCCGGTGACGTCGCGCGCCGACTCGAACCGGTTCGCCATGCTCTGGTACGTGGGGAGCGCCTCCTCCGTCACCATGTTCCCCACCAGGCACACCAGGTGCGCGTCGGGCACGCCGGCGGCGCGCCCCCGGAGCTCGACGCACGCCGCGTGGAACCCGTCGGCGCCGAGCGCCGCCGCGTCGGGCACCAGGTCCGCCGGCTGCCACGCCTCCTCCGCCGGCTTCAGCAGCGGCAGCACGTGCGCCTCCACCCACGGCTCCATCTGCTCCAGCACCTCCAGCCTCGCCGGCGCCAGGCACCTCCTCACCTCGTCCGCCTCCTCCGCCTCCGCCTCCCGCCGTGACGTCGCCACCGCCGCCGCCGCCGCGCTCCGCCTGCACCGACACTGCCACGTCAGCACACACGTACAGAGAGCTCAGCGACCAGTGGCGGTTAAAAGCTTACCAGAATCGGAGAGTGGCAGTTGCCGGCGGCTTGAGGTGACAGTTGCGGTTTGGATACCCAAACATGGTTACTGCTAAGGTGGAGGTCGTTGCCGATGCCGCCATGATCGAGCAGTACGTGGATCTGATCGGAGGAGGGAGGAAGACGACGGCGATGGCGACGGCGGCGGCGGCGGCGAGAAGGCTTGGAATATGAGTGGATGCGACTACTTAGCGAGCTACCCTTGCAGATGTACGTGTGGGTATATATATACTACGATCGATGTGTGTAGAGCTTGTGTTAATTTGATTAATTAATTAATTATATATACTGTTGCTTAATTAAAATGTTTTAATTGGTTGGTGGCTGCTAGCTAGCTAGCTGACTGCCTGACTCGCGGTATCGTGCGATGACCGTTTTTGCATGCAGAATCTGTACCTTAAATAAGTATAGTATTAACTAAATCAAATTTAGATTACAAATATATATGTTAAAAGAATATTATGCCCTTCCTTAAGGAGGAGAAGAAAGTATTTATTCAATTACCAAAAATGAGGAAAAAATACAATAATATTGGAAAAGTATACGTACCGTCGACTACTCTAAAACTACACTATTTTAGCAATGAAATTTTAAAGTAAAGCTACAATTTTTTAGGTAGGGAGTTCTAGTGTTGAATGTTCAGGTTATATATTTTTCTTCCGTTTCGGAGGCTCAGGATACTCGGCTAACATTTGGAAACGTGGGGTTAAGGTTACCATCCAAATTAAGGTTTTCCAAGAAGGTTAACTATTAGTAGCATCGACGTCATGGGTTATATATGCCTGTCCCCCAAATTAATCAACCGGGTCAAATACTTGGCGTACGTCTTATTCGAGCTTTTTTTTATTTAGTGTGTCCTATAAGCCAAATTAAAGAGACATGTGCATGACTCAATTAATTAAGCAACAAAAAATAACTTTTAGCTAGGGAAAAAAACTATGCCACGTTGAACCAACCAGGTGCACCAAACGGTACAGATTACACCCAGCTTAACACATTTAAAAGCTGTATTAATCAAGTACCATAGAAACATAATGTTGATACTCGTGATTCGCCCATGATACTCAATGATACATTTCTTATATGATATCGATGACGATGGATAGAAATAGCTTGCATGCATGATATCTTGTGGTCTAATTGTAGTACCATATTATAGATCACTCTTTGATGTACGTTGATACTCGTGATTCATCCCTGATACCCAACAATACATTTTCTTTATAATGGAAACCGAGAAGACATTTAAGTGAAACTAGCTAAATGCTTGTGCTTTGTTGTTGCTAAAAAAATTCATATTATTATCTAAAATAAACAAAAGCATATTTTTCCTAAAATATGTTGCCTACCTTTAGTTTTGTATGTAGTTGTCTATTTAGATTTAACTATTACTCAATATATATATCCTAAAATATAAGGCACAAACACCATTACATAAATAGTAAGCAATAATTATTACCACTTACTTGTTTCAATCATCTCAATAAATACAATGTATGCATCCAATAGAATTAGAGATGTTGAGGGTGGAGGATATTTAAAAACCAAATTTAAGAAAAAGGAAAGTACTAGTTAATTCCATGCATGTATACACGTCTTATATTATGAAACGTAAAAAAAGGTAGTAGTGCCTTATATTTTGGTATAAAGAGAGTATGTCATATTAATAAGTTTAATGGATAATATATAAAAACTATAATAGTAGCATACGGGTTGGCAGATTCACTACCAACACCATTAGAGTCCTTTTAAAGAAGTATAAATCAATGATACATTAAAGCGTCATATACTACCTCCATCTCAAAATGGATTTTGACAATATATCGATAAAATCCTTTAAAGTCAGAGATATCATTGTAGTATCCTTGAGTTTCGGAATGTAATTCTAAAGATAGCATCAATATAGTGATAGAGAGTTTTTTTACTGCAGGGGACAAAATAATTCATTAATCAGGAGATAAATCCTTCCTCACAGGATGTGAGATGTGAGATTATAAGAGTTACCACTCCAAAACTCTGAGCATGCTTCACAATGGGCATAATTTGCAAGCTCATAGAGATTTAGTTGCAAACATGACAAACTTTTTTTTCCTTAGAAAGCGTGGCACGCCATATATATTTTTCGTGGCCGAAATTTAGCGTTAATTAACATGAATTGTTGAGTTGTACTTTCCATATCTGAATGATCGTATAGCTGCTAAACGTAATAAATCTTCCTTTTTTTCCCGAATAATTGACACTGTTCCAACTGAATCTTGGTCCTTCAGAGATATTGGTTCCCCGGCCTATCTCTGTTTAGCCATGTGTTACTACCAAAAATTCAGTCATAAATGCCACATGTGCAGTCAAAAGTGACGATATTTAGACCAGTTGCGCGAGACGTGCCCTAAGATGACCACAAAATTAACCAAACACATCGTAAGTTTACTACAGACGCATCTGACGAGTTTGTTTCGCAATGAATTCTCTGACAGCAATACAGCATGTAGCAGTCATTCAGGTCCGGCCAGCTACTGCAAGGCAATGAATTTGCAATCAACCGGTGGATGTAGCTTCAGTAGAACATGTCGCATAGACGTACTCCAAGATAAATAAATCTAATACAAATATAGGATATAACCTAATACAACGAATCTAAATAAATCAAAATAAACAAATCTAAAATATAATGTTATATAATCATTACAATTAATCTGAACACTCGTTGTACTAGATTATCTCTCATTTCATTCTAGGTTTGTTTATTTCGGGATATAATGCATGGAGTATAGTTGCTGACTCCCACCGTCCATAAATATAAATGAATAAAATGGACTCTAGTACTATATTTTCAATTCATTCAATCATTATATATATTTAGTATTTACTGGTAGCAGCATTGTTAGACGTGATTTTTCTCAATTTAGGAACGAAGGGAGTACATTGATACGCAGCCGCAGGGGGTGGGGGGGTTCTAATGGGCGATCGATCGCCAGGGCTATAGCCCAGCGATCGGATCCGCCCCCCCCCCCTCCCCCTATACTCCTCCCTCTTCTCCCCCTTCCTCCTCCCCTTCTCCTCTTTCTACTACAGTAGACCACACAATTTTTTTTGAAAAACAAAAGTTAGAAAAATTTATGTATAGAAATACTATATATAAAAAATTTGAATTCAAATTCAAATTTGAATCGGGTATATAAACTTTTGACTTATAAACTTTGGGTCTATAAACTTTAGGTGTATAAACTTTAGATGTATAGAAATACTATATATAGAAAATATTTGAATTCAAATTCAAATTTGAATCAGATATAATTCAAATTCAAATTTGAATCAGGTATATAAACTTTAGATGTATAGAAATACTATATATAAAAAATATTTGAATTTAAATTCAAATTTGAATCGGATATTTGAATTCAAATTCAAATTTGAAACGGGTATATAAACTTTTGACTTATAAACTTTAGATCTATAAACTTTAGGTCTATAAACTTTAGGTGTATAAACTTTAGATGTATAGAAATACTATATATAAAAAAGTATTTGAATTCAAATTCAAATTTGAATCGGATATATAAACTTTTGACTTATAAACTTTTGGTCTCTAAACTTTAGATGTGTAAATTTTAGGTGTATAAATTTACTAAAATAGAAAAGTAATGCGGTGCCAAAAGAGAAAACTAGGTGGAGAGGTGAAGGGAGGGAAGGGAGGGGGGGGGGGGGGGGTTGGAAAACTGATTGCTCTGGGCGAGCGAGGGCGATCCCTCGCTCAGTAGCATTTCCGAGCCGCAGGGCTGCAGAAACACAGCAGCAGCAGTAGGCAGGCAGGCAGGGGCAATAAAATCACAGCTTAATTTTAGGGAAACAGTTGTGTGAGCAGCTATGCATGCCACCTGAATGCTCGTGAAAATATCGGCGACTGCATGTTCAATGCTAGCTCATGAAAAATATCGGCCAATGCATGTTCAGTTTAATGTTGTTCTGAGTCATTTCTGTGTACATTGGGAGAGAGAGAAAGAGAGATACATGTTCATTGGTCTGCTGAAGAAGAAATGGCAGAGAGGTGGATAGGGTGTCATAGAGCAGTAACTGCACGCTGAAACAGAATTTTGTGTGGGTCCTAAAAGAAATGCTATGATCATTTACATGGCATCTCAAAAATATCTGTGTTCCTTTAAAAAAATTTATCCATGTTACTGCTCTTCCCTGAGGAGTAATGGGATGCAGGGATGGGATGGAGAGCCTGAGGAGAAATTTATCCATATTTTTCAATTTGACAAATTTGGGTTAAATTTTACTATTTCAAATTTGAACTATTGAAAACTATTCGGAAATTTCAGTTAGAATCTAATTTCGTCCTGCATCGATCGAAATATCAAAATTTCATTGTTTTTTGATTGGTTTTCATCGAAAATGTAAGCCCTAGATTTTATCGAATGGTGGCTCTCTTACCAGATTTTTATTCAGGACACAATGGGACTTATGAAAATCTTTCTATATTTGGAGAAATTAAAAATAAATGTTCTTATTTTCTGGAATTCAATGCCTAAGTGTACGTAAGGGTATGGTTTCATTCTTTTAGATATGAATAGTAATATGTTTATATGTTGTAATAGGTCAGAACCATATAATTAGAGATGTAATAGGAGAGTGATCGAGGATAAAATATTGGATCCAGTGGTTACTTGTGCGAAACGTACGAAAGTGCTACGCACGGTGGGAGGAGCAGATGGAAGGAGCACAACTCTGAATTTAAAGATGGTAGAGATATTCTCATGTATACATGTAGGATGAATGAGAATAATGCAAACCATACATATATGCCAAAACATATATATTATGGTTTGATATGTAAAAATGATATATGAGTAGATTTTTCATTAAAAATGCTTCATATAGTTACATTTTCAACGATTTCTATAAATATATTATTAGAAAAAATAACGAAAAAGAACAAAGTTAGTAGTTTGCCTTTTATGTTGTTTACTCATAAAATTATTTACTTTCTAAAGAAATAGTATATATAATTTACAAGTCTGTATCTTTTTTAAAGAGGACCTAAATCTTTCGTGACAGATGTTTAATAATGTTTTCACGGTATAATCACGTGAGTAGAATCTCTAGAGGTTGACTTGAGAACGTAAAACATGCATGCCATCTTTTTTCTTAAAAAAAAACTAATTATTATTCAGTCCCCATGACTTATCTACCTGTGACAAACAAATCTTGGCACAGAGATGACAAACAGGAAGATCTAGTCGCATAAAATTATTGCTACAGAAACCGTGCCCACATTATGGAGGCGAAGGTGATATTATTTTGATGCTGATCCTCATTGATCAGATATTCTAGCTGGGGGGGGGGGGGGGGGGGGGGTCCTTGAGTATGGCTGTGGCAGTACAAATCAAAGACCACAATATATGGCATTAAAGATGTGGAACCCCGTGATTTCAGAGAGAGGAGTGAAGGAAAGCGCCGAAAGCACCATTAGCATGGTTGGAGACAACAAGAAGCTTTGCCTAGGTTGTGTTTGCAGGAGCTATCTGAAAACTACTGTTCTCATCTTTTTTTTCTTATGCTTATGTTTTTCAGCCAAAATTTAAATTTTCAACCTTGAATTTAGAGTTTTTTCATCAAAATTTATTTTTCAACCATTGCTTTTAGATCGCTAAGAACACATATATAAATGTTTTATTCATAAATTATTTTTTATTTGCAAATATATTGTTTGGCTTATTCCACGAATAAGCTGGGGTCGTAAAACTTATTTCAGAATTTTCATCTTCCCAAATAATCAGTGGCAGGCCCGGCTCAATTCATAGGTATTCATATGAATATCCATAATTTTTAGTAAAAGTAATATATATATATACAATGTGTAATGCGTATGTATACGAAAAATATAAAAAAGATGCTACATTCAACACATAATATGCATGCTATATATTATTATACCATCAGAACTTTGTGGTATAATAACTGCTAAATATTAGGGTTTTCTTAAAAAAATTACCCTACCACATTTTTTAATACACAACTAAATTATGGGCCCGCTCCTGCAAACAGTTTAGATTATTGCCTAAATTTGAAGAACTGTAGTTATACTATTGAGAAAATAAACTCGAAACTAAAAGTTGAAGCTCAGTTTTTCCAAATTGTTAATAACTATAGCTACATACTTACAAGCTATGTTTAGAATCTTCAACCTTCACAAACAGGGTTATATATTGGATGGAAGGGAGAGGGCATACTAGTTTATTACTCCCTCCATCCCATACTAGTCTAGGATATGTTTAGATTCGTAGTATTAGGATGTGTCACATCGGATACTATATTGATTTTTTGTGAGACGGAGGGAGTATGTTGGAGCAATGCTAACTTAAACACTGCTTTGTGTTAAAAGGTGTATTATTTGAGTAGTTGCAGACTGATATGCATATGGAGTTGTTTATGAATGAACTATTGGTCAAGAAGGCCCCAACAAGGATGTCTAGTTGTATAGCAAATTAAGTATTGTTACTGTTCCAAATTTCCAGTAGAGATGGCAATACAAATGATTTGGGCGCATTAATCACTAATATTTTTGTACTTTGTCAAATGTAGCCATCAGCGGTGGAGAAACCATCTTTGGTCGGTCGGCTAAAATCCACAATAGTCCCGGTTGCAATAAAAACCGGGACTAAAGATTATCTTTAGTCCCGGTTCAAAAGGTTAGAGCTACTTTTTTATCTTTAGTCCCAGTTGGTGTTATCAACCAGAACTAAAGATCTATTTCTAGTCCCGGTTGGTAACACCAACTGGAAAAAAAGATCCGTATTATCTTTAAAGATCTATTTCTAGTTCCGGTTGGTAACACCAACCTGAACAAAAGATCGGCATGCGCGGCATGCGCGGCGGAGAGTACGAGGCGTGCGCGAGATCGAGGAGGAGGGGACGGGATCAGTTAATAAATTCTATCTCCTTCTCCCTGACCTTATCTCTTCCTCCTCCCATCTCTTCCTATTCCTCCTCCTCCTCCTCTCCTTTAACTCCTCTCCTCCTTCCCCCCTCCCCCATCATCCCCACTTCTGATCTGCAGCGTGGAGGGCCGGGCGGCCGGCGGCCTCGCAGCGGCGCGCCGGCGAGCGGAGGGCCGGGCAGCGTCGCGGCCTCACGGCGGCGCGGCGGCGCGACGGCGGGCGGCGCGGCAGCAGGCGGAGAGCCGAGCGGCCTCGCAGCGGGCGGCGCGGTAGCGGCAGCCACAGCGGGCTTTTTTTCCTTTTTTTGAGAATTTGTGATTCGGATCTGTGTATTTGATTTGTGTGTGATGTGAATATGTGATGAATTTTGTAGAAGTTGTGACGTAATTTTTTTTAAGATTTTGTGATGTATTTGGATATGATCGATTTGGGGATTCAAGGATTTGGGGATAATTTATTTGGGATTTTGGGATGGGGATGGAGTGAAATCAATATATTAAAAACAATGAAGAAAAGAAAAAAAATAATGAAGCAACCGGATCTAGCTAGCCTAGCTCTATATTTAGTCCCGGTTTGTGTTACCAACCGGGACTAAAAAGACTCTATCTTTAGTCCCGGTTGGTAACACCAACAGGGACTAAAAATCTATTTTTGCTCTCGGTTAATTCACCCGGGACTAAAGATAGCGATCTTTAGTCCTAGAGCCCCGGTTGAAAAACCGGAAATACAAAGGGTTGCGAACCGAGACTAAAAAGCACTTCTTCACCAGTGCATGTACAACTGTGTTAATCAAAGTTAACGGCTAGTTTGAAAAAAAAAACGTGATGTCCTTCATGTGGGTACTTAACGATGTAATTTGACACTGCTCCTTATTTTTTATGTGAGATTTGCTAAAATAATACTAGATAGTACCTTTCGTACATCCAAAATGCAAAGGATTCATTTTTTTACGGAGGTAATAAATTAATATGAAATGGAGGGAGAGTTAGAAGTAATATATTATGCAGTATAAAACGTGGAATCGTGATTATTGTGAATAAATAAAAAATAAATAAATAAAGTGGTTACAAGTTGTGAAGCTAGCTCGTGTGTGTGAATAAGATTTTTAATTAATACTTGTACAGCCACTAGTTGAGTTGTTTGACCTGTACAGTCATCAATTCTGCAGCCTAATCTTCGATCCCAATGTACAAGCATGGGTAGTACGCCAGCTGCAATGGGCACGTTGTCACATTGATGCCAGCTGATGTCTTCATGGGCATGAAGAATTAATTTCGAGATCCTGATTGGACCTTGAATGGTTTCAATGAAAAATAGTACTACAATACTCCTCCATCCAAAAATACTACTCCACGCGTTGCTGTAGAAATTTAAATATAATAATACTAAATAAAAATAATATGTAATATATAAATATATATATGTGTATATGTATATGTGTGTATATATATATATATTAAATTTGTTTGGTGCTCTATGGTGTCCGGGCACCATGGTTGAAATTGAGTATATTCCCAATTCAAATGAGTATGAAGCTTTTTAAAATGTTTAGATATTAATTAACTAGTTCAAAGCAAGTTTGAACTGAATTTGAACTTGTTTTTGTTAGATTTTAATTCTAGGTATATAGCATCCAAATATATAATTAGTTAGGTACGTAATCATGGATTGTGAAATAAAGTTAAATTTGAATTGTTTTGTTGATAGGTATAGGTATGAATCGAATACTTATAACTAGGTATATACTCACAATTTGAAAATTTTGAAAAATTTGGGCGAATTTGTGTACTTCATACCATGGTGCCCGGGCACCATGGTGCCCCATATGAGTGTATGTGTGTGTGTGTATATATACACACACTCACGTAAGTTTATGTGGTTTATGATAATTTAAATTTAAATAGTATATAAAATGATAATTGAAATGTAAAAGTAAGTTGATGTGACTTTATGAGAGAAGAAAATGAGGGAGATAGTTTGGATCATAGATTAATCATATAAGAGATAAAAAATGGAGGTGATATGACTTAATAAGAAAAGAAAAGGAGGGAGATAATTTGGATCATAGATAATCATCTAAGAACAAAACAATTGATGTGATTTGGTTTAATGAGAGAAGAGAGATCACATTTTAAATAAGTTAGGAGTTAGAACGAACAATATAGATACATAAAGATACATAAGATATTATAAAAATTGATAAAGAGACATATTGAAATATTATGTGAATTATGTGAGATGATGATTTAATATTCTTGCATTCAAAAAGCTATAAAATTTAGTAAATTTAAAATTATTATAAATAATATAACATGCTCGCACGATGTTTAAATGTAATACTCCATCTGTTTCAAGTTATAAGACATTTTGACTTTGGTCAAAGTCAAATTACTCTAAGTTTGACTAATTTTGTAGAAAAAAAGTAGTAATATTTTTAACTCAAGAAAAATATATTATAAAAATTTATTCAATTATAGATTTAATGAAATTATGCTGGTGCCATAAATATTATTATGTTTTTCTATAGAGTTAGTCAAACTTAGAGTAGTTTGACTTTGACTAAAGTCAAAACGTCTTATAACCTGAAACAGAGGGAGTAATTGTTAGTGGATGATAATGTAGTATCTTTAAATGTTAAGCTTTAGAATTTAGTAGGCTCTTAATTTTAAAGTAAGAGAATATAAGTCACAATCACTATTTTTATTATTTTATAATATAAGACGCACATGCATACATATAATTAACTACCATATTTGTCTCCTCTTAAATTCATTATAAATAAACCATCCATACATAAAATCTCTAATCATATTGAACACCTAGGGAACCGGTTTTTTCAGATGCGGCAATTTATGGTCTGCCTGAAACCTACTAGCCTACTGCTCGTCCAGAAATATCAGCGATTGTATTTATTGGAGTGATCATCATACGAGAAGGTGATAATAGTATTTTTTTTTCTATACCACTAAAGTATATTGTTCAAAATAAACATATAGAGTAGCATAAGATAGAAAAGAGGGATTATCTATACTTTTATCGATAATTTTTCTCTATATCAGATATAAATACTATACAAATTATAGTATACAAATTATAGTGTAATTACACTTATATGTAACTACAATACAATAACTTTTTTTTGGTGTGCACGTGTTATGGGTATCTACGTTTATACGTGTTTCTAGAAAAAAAATACAATAAACTTTAAAAATCATGCTATAACACATTATTTTTGTGAATCACAGGTCGCAGGAGCAAATCCTTTCACCCATGTACATGCTGCGATTTTTTCCTTTCCCAATTGTACAAATTTGGAGCAAACCTAACGTTTCAAAAAATTACATAAAATTTATATACAAGTTACATTGCACTTGCTGCATGTAAACTATAATGTAAATACACCATAATTTTGTTGTACTCATATTTGACAAATGTTTTATATCATAATCGGAAAAGAAATAGAATAAAACTGACAAAATTTTTCAAGCCTAACGTTGTCAGGCGGCTCTCCTGTTGAGAAGCAATTAATATCACGCATAGGAACAGTGCCGTACAGTGGAACAAAACTTTGCATTGATTATACTGTAGAGGATTAAGGATTTGGGTCATGGGTACTCATGATACTCATGAATCATATCATGACTGCCCATAAATCATAAATGCACATCGTTTGGTATCATGGAACCTGAACTATTCAAAAGATCATGACAGGAAGAAAACGTACTGAGAAAAAAAATCAAGCCTATTTTTTTGACTGATCTTAGGCCATTCCCGGTATAAGTTTTATAAAGGTTTCATTTTCATTAAATTGATGACATATTAATAAATATATAAGAAATAAGTTTCATCTAGAAAAAAATTGGTTTATACACTTTCCTATGTCTTGAAAATAAAATGAAATCCAACTGTGACTAAATCATTTTTATCATATGCCTCAAAAAGGGAATGAAACCCCACCGTGACCAAATAGTTTCACAAGACCATTCAATAATTAAATGATATGTATAGCATATGAAACCACGAAATAATATTGTGCATTCGAGTTATCGAATTTATCTTCCTATATAGCTGGTACCCACTAAAGATCATTTACTCCTATGAAATAAGACATGCAAGAAGCCACATCATCAACAATTTTAAACCATCAAATCATATTAGTACAAAGATAACAACCGTTGGATAAAGAAGCTACTTATTACCCACTAAGGGGCATTTACTCCTATAAATTTATTCCATTAATCAACCCAAACCTTCTTAGATTAGGTGGTGCTTGTGAAAACCACAAAAAGAAACTGGCCCTAAAGTTGATATGGATTATGTGTATTATGGATGAATTTACAACAATTATCAGATGACATAAACAAATGAATTGAACACTAGAAAGTAAACCAGATGATTTAAAATGGTTTTCTAAAAATAGCCGGTGAAAAACGTTTCTTAAGAAATAGTAGTACTATTTAGCTAGGATCTCAAGCGTACTAATAATTATCTATATAACCCCGAACATGCTAGGCTCATCTAATGAGAAACAAAAACAAAGTCACTGAGTTAAACAGTGCTGCAGAGAGTGAGGGAAAGCAATGCATTACATACTGTATGGGCTAAATCTGTGAACTTAAAAATCAAGATAGGTATTTGTGCCAAGTGTGTACTAATATTATATTACTGTAGCACAAGATATACGGTCTATCCATTTAACTGCTTTCGTGGATCATATCCAAAGTCAAAACATTGTTGTCATCCAGACCTTTTCTTCCCCCACCTAGCTAGGTGACTCAGACTACTTCCATCCCAAAATAAATCAATCTGCTACTAAATGTTGGTTTATTTTAGATATACGGAGTACTGTAAGGCTGCTCTCTATCAATCTAGTTAAGGTGGAATACTGAAACTGCTCTCATGGAAATTTTTCTCCCCGGTTTTGTGGTTTGATACCAGAATTGAAAAGTTGCACTGTCATAATGCAATTGACAAGGGCATGGCTTAACCTTGAAATATAGGAAGGCGAAACAATGAATTCTGATGGAAAAAGTTGTTCTTTTCTTGGACAATTCTCCATGTATACATGCATTAGTGGAAAAAATATCCTTCATTGCAAAGCAATGTCCCCAAGTCATGATCACCTTAATTTCCTACTTTGCAAAAATTATCACTCCAAATTTTGATGATGCAATGGCCTGGTAAGGGTCCTAATTAATCATCTTAATTTCCTTGTTTGCAAGAAATATCTATCCAAATAGATGCAATGGCTTGGTAAGGGTTCCCAGTTGACCATGACAAATTAAAGTGTTGATCACAATTTCAACAACTTAATTATTCTAATTTTGGCCATGAAAGTTCTGTTTTTCAATTTAATAAGCTTGTTATATCTCATATGATTCATAAATCTAATTACCCCACCTGGCCCGTCCCAAAATATAAGCATTCCAAAATATAAACATTAGATAATTTCTTGTATTATACATAATTTTTTACCATAATATGTATAAAAGCATTTCTCTCCGTCTCCTTTCCCATCACAACCAATTAAAACCATTTCTCATTTAATTTCTTTAAATTACCTATTTCCTCATCGATCTCAACTAATCACAACACAATTTCTCATCTCAATTTTAATTTCTACAAAACTCTCAGAACTGATTATATTTTGAAACGAATGGAGTAAATAACATATCTGCATCCCTGAACATAATAAGACCACTATATATATATATATTTTGGAATAATATTGCAGACAGATCCTTCTGGATGGGGAGGTAGTAGTACGTTCAGAAGCAGCTGGTGCACACATACAAGCGTGTGATGAGGAGGGGTAATAACTCGCAATAGGCTGTAGCCCTGTACAGTATTTACACCGGCGTGTGCTGGCAAGGGCTATTGCACTATACTTACGTACGTGAGGACGTGTGCGCTGTTGTGTACTGGAGTACGTGGACACACTGTACCATTCACCAGCTTGCAGAAGTATGGAATTAATACTCATACATGCACATTATTCCATACTCCATACTACATATGTATCCTTTTCTGATCTCGTACCTTAGTTGAGTACCATAAATGAAACTACAAAAGTTTCTACGTACTCCCTAATCCTAAACTATAAAAAGTTTTAGCCATAAACCTGTACAAATATATATTCAGATTCAGGAGAATAGTTAGGCTCGAGTTCTCGGGATAAAAAAAAAATCGGACAACTACCACTACTGCATAATAGTACGGTTAAGGATGCGGCAAAGCTTCTTTCTTTATCTCTTCTCATCACTTTAAATATTTTTTATAAAATATTCATCCGATGTATGATCCAATTACACTGTTTTATTCATTGTAATTAAATCTTTACAATAAGATATCACATGATTATATTCTAACAAAAGAAAACATATGTTTCAAAATCCTTAAAACTCAATGTTTCATACGTGATAGCGATATTTCAACGTATACCTTTAGTGTATTTCACAAATTTTTTAAATATTTCGATCACTGATATTTTTTAACAATATTTAACTGCCTAGTTTTTTTTTTAGAAAATTGAGCGTCTGATTTGTATATAGCTCTTGTATATAGCTCTCTAGAGACTCATAGCTAAAAAGTTAATATATTTTGGTACGGATGTAGTAACATATTATGGCTAGCTAGGTAATATAGTCAGTTCTAATAAGGGAAGTCTTAAAAAATTGATTTTCGTGCACGATTTTCTTTAAGTTGCCTACTAAAATACTTTTTAAGGGTTTTTCTACAGGTACAAAATCAAAAAATTGAAAATCCATTTTCACATGCAGTTCCTTAAGAGATCCACCTATGAATTTTGCAGGTGGTTGTGCAAATGTGCATGCACAAAACCTCGATTTCTACGGGGCCTTAGTTGCAAGTGGTTCAAAAAATGCCTTTGTAAACGGGTTAATACCGCCTACAAAAATTTTCTGTACCAGTGTAGTCAAAAAAAATTTGAATTTTGAGAATAATTTTATGTATGTTTTTTTACTTGTGTTTCTAACTTAGCATGAAAAACGATATCGGGAGCAAAAGTGACGAATGAGACTACTAAAATTAATCATAAATGTCATATTTAAAAATTTAAAACAAGCTTCCTATTAATATCCGGAGATCCATTGAAGTGTTGTCCTATTTTTGAAATATGAAAATAGATTAAACTAATTTCAAGAGTTATGGAGAATCCTCCAAAAAATTCTTATAAATTCTATCAATTGAAAGGAGTTCTCTATTAGTTCAGATCTCATAAAACTTTGTAAAGGATTCACACAATACAAGTGGACTATTCATGATCAAATATAGATGAGGAATCTTTATAGATCATCTTTTTCGACAACCTCTCTAAAATGCATATAATAAAATTACACTTCATGGCACGGGAAAAAAAGGGAGAAAAAAACCTTGCTTGATTGGCCCTCCTGGGCTTCTTCCTATTTCTCTTCTCTTAACTCTTAAGTCTACAACAAGTGGGATAGGCATGATCTGAACCTGCGTAGAAAATCTTCACCAGATTTACGGCATGTCGCTTTTGACCGCTCGGCCACACTCCCCTCCTCGGGGATGTATTCCCTCCTCAAACGAAGGGTTATTGAATAAGAAGTACGGTGGTCATCATTCTTAAATTAAGAAGAACAAATGGGGACTATTAGACTTGCTAGCATTCTGGAGAATAAATAAGGTTGAAGCAGCATATAACCATTTTCTGGTAAAAAAAATTAACATCAAAAGATTCTACTTAGACTAGCGATTTGAAGGTTGTTTCTGCACAAGGATAGAGGAAGTTTGAAGTAAGGTTATAGGAGAAGATTGAAGCTTAGTATTGTAGATTTCTTGCGCTCTCTCTCTCTCTCTCTCTCTCTCTTGTTCCTCGGTTTTTAGGTTTAGAGTCTAAGAACTCTAAGAAATTTTGGATATAGTGTCTGAATTTCTATACTATATAGTTTTCACAACACACAAGTGACCCTAAGGAGAACAACATGCATTATATTTACCAAGCGGAGAGAGGGTCAAGGGTTTGTGTAAACCAATTATCATAGGCAGCAGGATATGACAGCCGCCTACATAAATACAATGATTTACACAAGCGCTCGTCTTAGGCAATCGCCCGCATTAATGTCTAACAACATAGGTGAACCACATAAGCTAACATCTAAGCAAATTGAAGTATTTTCACATTCGGTGGCGTTAAGAGGCCCGTCTGGGTAAATGTGCATCCCCCAGGTAGTAATCTTAATTGCCTGCCTATGACTTATCTCTTCATCTTCCTTATGCCACTACTTCTACTACCTGCAGTTCCTTTGGTGATCATGCGGGCTCCTCTGAAGGCTAAGCGCCGGACTCCGGTTACATCCTCTCTTACCACACTGCGCCTCATCACCTCTCACTCTCCATCTATTTTCTAGTAAAAAGTAGGTAATGTGGGTTTTATCACTCCACTCTTCCTCTCTTTGCATTCTGCTTTATCTTTGGCCATGTTGGGCTCGTCGCGCCAACCATAGTACATGACCACTGTCGAAGAGGAGGAGAAGGCCATGTTGAACACCGACAAGAAGCAACTCTCCTAAACACTGCCATCATCACCAGGCAACGAGTTGGGTAGAGATAATGAGTGGTGGTAGAATGGGTCATCATTTAAGGTAGATTTTGATGAGGACCCATCGTCCGAGGAGGAGGGGGAGAATAGTGGTGATGAGGCTGAAGACAAGGACGACAATGGAGGAATCAAAGGCGGTCGGCGTGGCAGTAACAGTAGTTGGTGTAGTCGTGGTGGCAGCCAGCGCGGTTGTAGCAGAGGCCAAGCCGATGGCTAACACGGAGAAGGTACCACCGGAGCTAGCACCGCAGGTGTTGCTAGAGCTGGCCCCTAGCATGGATAAACAAGAGGCAGGTGACATGGCGGAGGTCGAGTCGATGGACAACACAGATGAGGCACCATCGGAGCTACAAGCAGAGACGGAGATCTAGAAGAGGCACCACTAGCGTGTTCTCTGTAGCTTTGCCGGCTACCAGCATGACCAGCATGAAAGCTAAGGAGAATCCACCTTTAGTGATGACCTGTTCTACCACCACTCATCATCTCTACCCTACTCATTACTAGGTGATGGTGGCGGCGTTGAGGAGATTTGCTCCTCGTCGGTGTTCAACATGACCTTTTCCTCTTCGCCAATGGTCATGTACTGCGGTTGGTGTGGCGAGCCCAACTTGGTTAGAGATAAGGAGAATGCAGAGAGAGGAAGAGTGCTAAGAAAACCCACATTGCCCTCTTTTTATTGGAAAATAGATGGAGAGTGAGACATGATGAGGCACGGCGTGGTAATGGAGAACGTGACTAGAGTCCAGCGGTTGGACTTTAGAGAAGCCCACATGATCATGATGGAACTACATGTAGTGGAAGTAGTGGAATGAGCAAAGACAATAAACAAGTCACAGGCAGGCAATTAAGAGCAGCGCCTGGGGATGCATATTTACTCAGGCGGGCATATTAAGACCCCATGAAAACACTTAGATTCATCGGAAGTAGTTTTTTATAGATAGCTAATTGCTAATTTTTGTTGTAGTAGGCACAACTAGTTAATTATTACTTTTGTTTGTTATCTTTTGTGCTGAAAATCTATGGTTAACTTTTATGTAATATAGCCCATGATTTCAACTATATGTTGTCTCAAAAATATTCATCTCTCACCGACATGTAGACTTGGAGGCAATCTTTTATCTCACTTTGCCTGTGAAAACTGTTTTGACAGGGGTTGTCCGTCCACGTAAATACCCAACTGTTCACGGGACAAGAAGGTCCACATATTTTCGTCAGCTCTGTACTACGGCCTCTGCTGGTAGGATTTCATGTGGTAGTAGTATCGTTTTCACCTAAGATAGTTAGACATAGACTGAACCACACACTGTATGCCTGTATTGTCCCTTGGCATATCTGGAGTGAAGTAGGAGTACTTGACTGGACCATACATAAATCAATCCAAATAAATTCAGTCCTTAGCTTTAAATTGGGATCCGTAATAAGTAAGAGAGTCTACTTGCTATTGGATATTTTTACTCTTGTCACTTTAATTTGCATGCTCATTGAGCTAACTATATGCACTAGAGAGAAGGCCCAATAATGCAAGCAGTGTATATATACATACAGGTAACTTTCTGTAATCTAAATATTTGGCATCAACAATTAATCTCCAAATTCAAGTATCAAGTGTAGTATCATCATCATTCAAGTACAGTGTTACATAGATTAATCACAATGCAGTTTGATTAAGCAGCGGGCATCATCACATTGCATTCAGAGGAAGGCTAGCTTAGATTACAGATGAATATGCAGACACCCAGCAAAGATTGGTGTTACATACATAGACTGGATTTGGGTGAAATTTAGCCGGCGAGGGCGCTGGTGTTGTAGACGAGGAGGGCGCCGCCGCCGAGGAGCCCGGCGAGGGTCACGGCCCAGATCAGAAGCCCGGTGGTTCCTGCAGATTAATTACCACAATACAAACATATATAATTAATTAACCGTACAAGCATATAGGCAGATAAGATTGACCATACAAAAGAATTATAAGTTTCTTAATAATATTGATCAATATAAGATTTTGCCTTTATGATTTCTAGGGTGTAAGAACTCTCCATCACATAACAGGTTGCTGACAAGACCCTTTCAAGTTTTGTACCTACTAGTTAACTTTTTTTAGATAATACTAGATTACTAGTTAACTACAATGAACTGACTCAACATATGCACATATATAGATTTAGATTTGGTTATTCTAATTTACAGCATACCTCTTCTTGTTTCTCTCCTTTTTCTAAAATTATTCCAAGACTTCTTTGCTGATATGATAGTAGTATTTCTTATATATAGTAAATGGACTGTAAAAGAATGGTTTACTTACCACCAACGTAGGTGTCACCGGTGGGAGACCATTCCTCCGGCGAGTAGATTGGGCTGCAAATCGTCGAGGAGTTTGTCAGATTGAGCCCAATCAATTTGCAAAAATACTACCAGTAGATACCACCGTAAAAGTACTCCTTTAAGCTTAATTTTATATCTCATCTTGGTTACCTGTAGCCGTCGACGTTTGCGCCGTACTTGTCAACGAATTGGTACACACCCTTCCCCTGCAACCATCACAAAAATCTCAGTTTATTCAGTACAGAGTCTGACAGATGGAATCTTTGAATGAACAAAACTTGCAAAATTGTTGCTAAAACTTGGACAAATATGGGGCAATTATTCTTGCAAGTTTTAAAGTTTGAAACCTATGGTGCTTTCTTTTTAAAATCTAGCCACCACCATGAAGAATAACTAGCAAAAATTTTGAGCTGGGCACAAGTCCTGACCGTGCTCTTCCTGCCAGATGCATCAATATCGACTGACATGCCACCTCCGATCCCTGCAAAGATTATATAAAAAAAAGATAAACCACACAAATTCAGCCACTGAAACCCACTCAACAATAATCAGCAAAACATTCCAAAGTCTGAATTCTGAAGAAAGTTTCAGTTTCAGACCATAGGGCTTGTCGGTCTTGATCTTCTTCCCACCGCTGCAGACGATGGCGGAGGAGGATCCCCGGCGGGAGATGGACGGCAGGCCCTTGGCCCTGGCCGGCGCCACTAGCGGCGAGGTGATCATGGATGTTGCCATCCTCAGCTTCAGCTCAAATTTTTCTGCACCTCACTCTCACTGTTCTACCTGATCTCTGATGAATGGATGGATGCAAAGCAGAGGTGAGAAGCAAATGGCAGCTCAATATAATTGTGGCGCCAAAAACCTTTGGTGGCCAGTCACCCACAGGATGGTGGATGGGGATAATGCCTGGGGTGCACAGCACAGGTGTGACCGCCGGCGCGCCACGTGGCGCGCCGCGTATGGTCCGGTCCTGATATGGCAGTGCCAGAACGTTATCCTCTGGGGATTTTCAGTGGACATGAGTAAATTTGTGTTGGTACTGTTTTAACAGGGGAAATTATGTGGTGCCAGGATTGGACAGATGAGCTATTTACCATTAAAAATCAACAAATATATCAAGAAACAGTGAAAGAATCAGTCAAAACATGTGGTGCCAATGGATGCCATTGCAATCTGGATTCTGGAATGTTCTGATATGAAGGTGGATGAAGAACTGGATGTTAATTTGGCCATGTACATCCGAGTTTGGATATAGAGGCCAGGTTTTAATCCATTATCTAAAAGAACTGAATGTTAATATATGGTCACTAGCTAGGGCATCACATTCAGATGCTACTCAAATTTTTACTCCAAATCAGGAATGAGGGGACTTCAGAAGGCAAGAATCTGGGTTGCATATTTCCCTGCCAAGATGGGATTAAAACTATTATACTATCAAGGGGGAAATAGATAAATTCTGAGCCTGTGACAATACAAGATAAGGTAAGTGATTTTCTTCTGACTGGGTAATTTCAGCTACTGGCAATTATCCTATCCAGCAAGGAGACTGAAATCCATGGCTAGCACAAATTTTCTTCTTTTTCTTAAAAAAATAATAATAAAAAGCACAAACAACTTATATTTTAGGAGAAATAGATCAAATCACAGTTGTCTGGACCTCCTTGGATCTGTACCCCAAATCACCAATAGAGCAAAGCTCCTCAGTATTTGCCTCAGGTTTGCTTTCATTAGCAGCTGCTCTGTAAACTCAAAAGTCTGAAGGGATTCATACGGCGCTCATTTCGATCAAGATAACAAGTCGTCACCGTAGTCAAACTTCCAAAATTCTAATTGTTATTATTATACGTTTTCTGAAATATTTAGCTTATTAACCTGAAAAGCATAGATTTGTCTCGGATAATGCTAACGTGACAATATGAGTTTACCAGTAGTTGCAAATACGTCATACTAAATTTTTGCAGTGAAGGTTATTTTGTGTGCGCGCAGCAACACTCGAAAGTTCAATTCTGAAACCTGCTAATGCCCAAAACAATATCAGTAGTAACCTGCAGTTTATGCATGATGCAGCATCGATGAACTGATATCAGTAGTAACCTACAAAAATTCATGCATATCATGCATGACGAGCAGAGTCAGCTAGCCTCTTTTTCGTTTTGATAACTAGTTACTGTGCATCTCACTAGTTCTGTTAGTAATGTTTGGTTCGAACCACAGAAGATAAACAAAGATAATGACATCATATTATCTCAACAGTAGTCACGTTCTGACATCATAGTATCGCAATTCGTAAACACAACCCATAGAATATATCGGTTTACAACCAGATGCGAATTGCTCAAAATTGAATAGCATGGGACTAGTACAAGACAACAGTTTACCAACACGACCACATATTCTGCATTTCAGAAGAAAACCGTTGAAATTTATCCTCAAGAATACAGAACATGCGAATGCCACTCATCTACACAAGGGTGAAAAAAATCATTGGCTATTTGCTACAAAAATTCAGAATCTCGTATCCTCTATTTACAAAGGAGACTCCAACTATTACGTTGCACCAGTGGCAACTGCATGCCCTAACCATCTAAAAAAACTGCATGCCCTAGTCAATGTACTCATGTTGTCAATATTAACTCTTGCTTGAGTACAAGCTTGTACCCAGTGTTGCTATGACCAAAATTGCCTACTATACACAGTTGATAACAAACCATATCTGAGAACATGTCAAAGGCTCCTGCCAAAGATGAGATTAAGAAATTTGAGCCAAAAAAACATTGAGCAATGGAACCTATCTGGAAAATGTAGTGCCTGTTTGGTAGGCCATGGCTCTCAAATCTGAATTGAAGTGGAAGTTCAAAGGAGATGACAGCTAAGTGAGTTTTACTAAAATAATTAACTTCTATAGTTAAATATTAGCGTAGTCCTTGTATCCAGTGGAAACAATCACAAGCAATATGCAGAACACCAGAAATTCTGTCTGCATATTGTGATTGAAGAGGTTGGCAAAGATTATACACACACGATTATAGCTATGAAAAACCCATCATAGGACATGGGGTATTTGAAAAGAAAATGAAGCTTTGGTTCTGAAACAGAACAGTTAGAAAAAAGAACTATCCCCCCACACTAACAATGGAAGGAAACAGCCATCACTGCAGAAAGGACATAATCATGAGAAGGAATCAGTCATCACTCCTGAAAGGACACAATATGGAACTAAGCGACTGGGAATATTTGAGCATGCCAAACAAGGCGACCAAATTCTTGTGATTGAAGAATTTGGCAAAGAGCATATACACATGATCATTGGTAAGAAAAATCCACCATAGGGACATACTGCATTTGAAAAGAAAGGAAGCTTTGGCTCTGCAGCAGAGTAGTTAGAAAGAAGAGTTCTTCCCCTGTGGTAACAACTGAATGAATCAGCTATCACTGCTGAAAGGACACAATCATAAGTTAAACCACGATGAGATTGAACTAATCATTTGAGAATCATTTGAGATTAACCGGGTATATTTGAACATGCCAAATAAGATGGACAAGGCAACACAAATAGGTCAAGGTTGAGAACCTAAGGAACATAGAGTGCTAGGTTCACCCTGGGAACACACTTGGATAAGCATGAGATTCATCGAAACTTGTGTGGACGGGTATTTGATGCTCTTTCCTGGAACCAAGGAAATTATGGGATGGCACGAGAAGTTGAAAGGAACAGATTGAAGTGTCCAGCTATATTGAAAACTATAACAGGAACCTTAAGTAGACATTATGAAAGCTTTGATCAAATTCATTGCCGATTGCTTCTGTTCAGTGGTGCCAGATATGCGAGCAACATGGTCATGACGAGACGATTTTGATTCAATAATTTCAATGTGAGCTCCAGAAATCTGCAATGGTACTCAAAAATTAAACATTGATGCAAAGGAGAGAAAACAATAGGCTACCTATAAGGCTTTATTCCCCTAAATTTATAAACCCACTGAAGATGTCAGATATACCAATTGCACTTTAATAATTTTTGTCCTGTTAATCCCGCTAACAGATTATCTCCTTTCCTACAAAGTCCACTTAAATGAGTGCAGTCTTGCAATTGTATAAACACACATCATACGATGCATTCTAATCATTTTAATAAAACAAGCAAAAAAATCAACTTGTGTTGAGTACTGGAAAATGGAACATATATTCATTTAAGAAAATTAATATAGTATTCAACTCACTAATAGACGAGATAAAAAGAGGCAATATAAGCGTTTGTGCTTGTCACCATTTTTTAAAATCTACCCCTTTCTCTAGACGCTGAATCCATATCAAATATAGAACAAAGTAAAAGTTATTACTCCCTCCTTCCATTAATGTATAACGTGAACTAACCAACATCATATATTAGTGGAAAGAGGGGGTACATTCAAAAGGAGGGGTTCATTTATGTTGCAAAAGGAAAGATAGCACCGATATGAATGGCAAACTAACCTTTCTAATGTTGTCCAGGTTTGTGCCATGTTTCCCCATTACTTTTGACAGGCCACTAGCAGGAATAGTCATTTCCATATGTGGAGGATGTCTGACCAATGGTAGTTAGCGAAGAGGATTAAAACAGGAAGGATCAGATACCAAGTACTCCCTCTGTCCCAAATTATAAGGCCTATATTTTTTTTTGCACGGTCTTCAATAACATACTTTAACCAGTATTTTATTTCATTCTATGATCCCAACAAATATGAAATTAGCAACACATGAAAGTACTTCAAAATATGAAGTGATATAACACGCATAATATTTAGTATAGATATAGTTAGTATGATTATTAGTCAAAAGATACCGAGTTTGATTTTACTTAAAAAGGGGCACCCTATAATTTGGGACAGAGGGAGTAATAATTAAAACGAATTATTAAATGGAAGAATAAGCAGTACTTGAGATCAGGGTTCATGGGAAGTTCTGTTCCAACATACCCTCCATATCCCTTTGATGCATATGACGAGACTGCTGAATAGCCATCATCTATAGCCTGATGGAAAATTATCATTGGCTAAGCTGATATCACAAAATTCAATATAAAGATCAAAGGAGAAACAAGTATAATTGAAGTTAAACTAAAATGGTGTACCTGCAAGGAGCTGTACCCATACGAACTGCTACGCGGATATACTTCCAAACCACGTTCTATGTCACCCCTATGATCGTAGCCCAGGGGAGTGATCTGTTGTCTGTAAGGTAATAATGCAGGCAAAGGATAACTGCTTGCATACAAAGGATCAGTAGTGGCAACAGTTAGGTTCCCATCCTTCTCAGAATTTTTCCTGTCCACACTGTCCCTCAAAACATCATCCCTGAGTCTTAAAACTATCTGTACAAGAGCATCACGCAGATTTTCCACTTCTCCGAACACCTACATGCAATGACAATTTAGACCCAAGCTATCACAGTAACAGACTCTTTTAAATGGTAAAATGAGATACCTCGACAAGCTCATCACTGGAAGATGCCTTCCGTGGTTTTTCACCCTTTGATATGTAGATAGCTGCCTTAGTCTTACTCCGCATGTCATTGACAATCGAACCGCCCTTGCCAATAAGACAGCCTATTACCTTACCTGGAACAAGAAGGCGAAGATTCATTTTACCTTCATTGTCATCATTGATCTTCGATTGCAGAAGCAGAACAGCTTCCACTGCTGCAGACTTAGCATCATCAGTGGCCTGAAACAGAAGGTAACACCCCAAATAAAACACCACACTGTAGGGCAGAACCAACATAACTTTAGAAGGAAGCGTGATCTAACCTCAGTGGATGTAATGGTGATTATACTTTCCTCTTGGTCATTTTTTGAGTCATCAACATCTATCCTTGCACCACTCTCTTTCCTTATACTCTTTATGGTCACCCCACCTTTACCAATAACCAATCCTATCTTGCCAGCAGGGCATAAAACACGCAACACTAGCTCCCCAGAACATTTTGGTGTATTATAAGCAGGAATTACAGGAAGCACAGATTGGTAAATGGGCAGTCGACTATGAGCATCAGCCGATACTGTAAGTTCAGGAACATGAGGTGTTGACCCTAAGATTGATAGACTTGGATGTCCAGAAGATATGGCAGCATCAGAGGGCGAGTAGAAGTTACTAGATGGGTAAACAGGAAGCTCAGAAGGAACTATAATGCTTGGAGGAAGGTCTGAAACAGAAGTTTCAAGAGGAATGGTCTCTTTTGATGGACACTTGTAAATGATGGTTGATACTGCAAATAGTGCCTTTCTGACAGCTCTAGCATCACCGGTTATCTGTTTAGCATATATACATTACACATAGCAATTAAAGAACATATATATATGGAAACACATCATGGATATTGCAGAAAGTGGAACTTAAAAAGAGTGGTTACAAATTGTTAAGCATGATACAGTATAAAGGTGTGTACAACACAAAGTATGATAAACAAATAAAGAACAAAATCTGATAGAAAGGCATTTAGCTTCAGAGCTGCATTTACTGAACAGATTGTAGGTATTCAAAATATTGTACTGGCATGTTGTAACTAATAAGATCTTTATTCTTTTTATATGTGTTGCTGGTGACTGCAAGCTTTACACCAATCCTCTCACTCCATAAGTTATATGGCTCTGAATAAACTTAGGCATGTATATTGTTTGCAGGATCTTTTCTTTAAAAAATAGATTCCTCACAAATGTCTATATGTAGGTGGCTGATTGACTTATGCAATGATGTATACAATTTCATGTTCGAGCGTAACTAAGTTTTACATTTTTAAAATTTACAATTTATAGCATATTTGTTTGGCAAATGCCATAATGCATGGTCACTCACAAACAAAGAATATATATGATGATATTATTACAAGTCGTATGAAAGTCAAGGAAATTACTGCAAATATGCTGCTCAATATCCTCAAACTGTTCAATAATTGTTAATCTAATATTATGTTGGCAAATGATTTAAATTAAGAAAAGTAAAAGATGAGATAAATTACCTGAACAAAATTATCAAAGCTCATAGCACATGAATGTTTAACTTCATTTGGATCTTTTGGGCTCACTTTAATAAATGCTTTTGAAGTTGACCGAAGCCTCTTGATGACAGCACCAGACTTTCCTATGACACTTGCAGATTGACTAGCTGGTACAAGGATGTTTGCTTCTTCATCATCAGAGTCCCTAGTGATGGACAGAGCATCAACAATTGCTTCATGTACCTTGAGTAATGCATCTTGTGCTGTGCAAACAGGCTCCCTGTCATCGTCGTCATTAACATCTAGGTTCCTATGCTTGACAAAACAATATACCAAAATAACCCTCTTGTCTGCACCAGGGTGAGGGTCGACAACCTTGACTTTAGCACTCGTCTGTTGTCGGATAGAGTTTATCACCTTGCCGTTCTTGCCAATTACATTACCTATTACTCTGTCCGGACAGAGTATGCGGTAAACAACCAATTCATCATTACCGGAGTTTTCCTGGGCACGTGCTACTGGCCTCCTCTTTTGGTCCCTCCTTTCTTCTCTGTCATGGTCCCTGTGTTGTTGAGGGCGTTTGCCAGTATGCCTCATTTCGTTAACTGCAAAAGAGGATGCAGGATAAAAATCATATTTTTATGAACTGCAAATGAAAAATGCAGGCTTAAAATCATGGGACGCATTATAGATGAACAGAGAACATCAAGCAATTAAACAAGTTGAATTACTAAGCGATGGATGTGGCAGCCGCAGCAAGCAAAACACGACAATAGCTAGTCGGAAACGCGGAAAACGGGATCTGGTCTACGGATTAATCATCACAACAACAGGATTAGAGTTACGGATTTATCAGAGAAGGATGACATTGTCATGGCAACAATAGCACCCCCAGTCTGCCTGCAGCTAGCAGGAGCAAAAGCTGAACATGATGTTAAAAAGAGTGAAATTCTACGGGATTTGCCCAGCACAGGATAGGCCTCGGAGCAAGAACCTAACGCTTGCGATTCCAATGTCCAAATCTCCTCCAATCCGCGAGTCCACGCAAGCAAGAATGTTTCGACTGACTGTCCCATAAAAAAAAAGAAGACGAGGCGAGAGAGCCGATAAATGCATCGGCGGGCGATTGAAGATGGCGAGGACGTACCGAAACCGCCGCCGCGCATCGACGGCGGGGGTGGGGTAGGGGGGAAGGGGAGGGGCTCTTCGGGATCGAGGAGGAGGAGGAGGAGCGGAAACCCTAGGGAGGAAGAGGATCGAGTCGAGGGGAAGCTCTGCTCTGCTCGGGTCGTCTCTCTCCGTCTCCGGTCTCCCCCTTCAACTGCTGCGTGTCACGCTCACGGACCCAGGGTTTCGTTATCTACACGACTACCAAGTCTTCTGGGCCCACTCGTCATTGGAACCATTTTTTGGGAGGATTTTTTTTTTTGTTTTTGATATCACACAAACACTTTATTAAGCAAGAACACAGATTAGGGAATAAACCCAGGACATTGCTAGAAGATAGAAGCTGAAAGCAAAGAGCCATCCTTTTGAAAGGAGGATTAACTGAACTAAAGAAGCAACCTTCTTGATGAAACCGAGTAGCTGAGAAAGAAGTAAGTCGACAACGAGCTGCGGCATTACCGCGACGACTGTTTCTTTGGGCCTCATTGGGCGTGTGCTCCACTTGACAGGCCGATAATCCCCTTCGGCTGCCTCCACGGAAACGGCACAATACAAAGGTTTTTTCTGAGCCGTAGATTTTGATGTAGGCTTCACCGGACTCAACACAGGATTTTCACGGAGTTCAACATTAAATCTGAGGAGCTCTAACAACAAGCATGTCGACCAAGGTCAAACAGAAAGTCTGAGCTCAACCCGAATGACAAACCCCCGTATAGTTTATGCTGCAAGGGAACAAAAGAGAAGACGAATCCAAAGTCCAGCCAACCTTCAACATAAAAAAGTTTGAATGGCCGCAAAATGATTTATGAACTATATGAAAATATGAAAAAGGGAGGATATGAACTGACCATAGAAAAGGGAAGTCATTGGTGCCTATCAGTTTGTGAGGATCAAATCCTATCTTATACTATATGAATACGGCCCACTAAATTCTAAATCTAAATATACAAAGATAACACTCACTACTAACAATTATTACATATTTAGGGGCTGTTTGGATCACATGGACTAATTTTAGTCCTTGTCACATTGGATGTTGAGACACTAATTAGAAATATTAAATGTAGACTAATGACAAAACCCATTCCATAACCATGGACTAATTCACAAGACGAATCTATTAAGCCTAATTAATCCATGATTAGACTATGTGATGCTACAGTAAACATGTGCTAATTATGGATTAATTAGGCTTAAAAAATTTGTCTCGTGAATTAACTCTCATTTGTGCAATTAGTTTTATAATTAGTCTATATTTAACACTCCAAATTAGCGTCCAAACATCCGATATGACAGGTACTAAAGTTTATACTTTAGTCCCTCGATCCAAACACCAACTTAAACATCATGCAAGCATGGTATGTTATTTATAATTTTATAATTTATTAGATTTTAGAGCTTTGAAATGTAAGCATGCTAAATCATAATCCCACATAATTCACATAATATTTCAATATAATTTTTTCATTATTTTCTATAGTATACTATATACCTATATAATTAATTCACACACAGTTAATGTTATTTTTCTATTCTCTCATTAAGTCATATCATATCAATTTTTTGTAGTCCTTAAATAACTAATCTATGGTCTAAATTATCATCCTCATTTTCTTCTCTCATTAAGCCATATCACCTCAATTATTTTAGCTATTAGATGATGTCATCTCGATCGGGTTTAGGACATGCTAGATAGTCTGATCCCGCAACTAACAACATGGAAAGAGATCTATGATCAAGGAGTTGATTGGCCAATAAGCCGATGTGATGTAGTGAGGTTAGCTGATGTCGATAGGATTTTGATCAATCGACTTTAAGTTCGATGTAAACTCAAATAATCAGATAGATAATTAGATTCATGCAATCATCGGCTAGAACCAAAAATATGTATAATCATCACTAAATCGTTCTTTATCAAAAACAATCATGATAGATTGGACCGAACCGAGGCAGTATAAGATTGAAGTTGATTTGAGATATTTAATTAGTGAGTATAGGAATCTGAATATGAGCTAATGCAGCACTTAGAAATCGTAACAACTCATTGGCTAAAAATCTGATGAAATATTGCATAAAAACATATTGGCTTAGTAGAAATAATAAACTTATTAATAACAATCTAATTGACTGGACCTAACCGAGATAGTATAAGATTGAAGATAATAAGAAAAAACTTATTTATCTGATAGATCAATTTAAAACAACAATGTAATTAGAAGAACATCAACTTAGTCAGAATATCGGACCTAACCGAGAAAGTTCTAGCTAAGCTAATACGACTCTAAGCAACAATATAGTTAAAGGAATCAATATATCTTATAGGCAATGATTGCATCAACTTAGTTAGAATATTGGACCTAATCGAGGATGTCATAACTAAGCTGATACGACTCTAAACAACGACGTAGTTAAAGATAGAATCAATATATCTGATAGGCAATGTTTGCATCAACATAGTTAGAATATCGGACTTAACTGAGGAAGTCATAACTAAGCTAATAAGATTATAAACAACGATGTTAGAGATAGAATCAACAAATCTGATAGGCAATGCTTGCATCAACTTAGTTAGAATATCGGACCTATCCGAGAAAGTTCTAGCCACGCCGATACAAGCGAAGTTGACGAAACTTACTTCCTCGCTGGAGATCAAGCTTCAATGCAGCCCAACTCGATAGCGAGGCCCCAAACTTGATTTGGCTAGATATTGAACTTAACCGATTAGCCCTGCTCGAAAACAACCTGTCGAAAGGTTGGCGACGCACCCCAAAAATTATTGTATTGATATGTGGATGGCCTTACAAAGACCCTGGGTGTACATGTTTATACCCTCGGGCCGATACATGCCCTAATCGGACATGAGATAGGATTTCCTAACAAAAACAGGAAAATAACTAATCGTGCCTATTTAAGAGATATACTTAAGAAAATATAAAATTGTATTGCCGCGGTCTTCACGATTCCTCCTTTAGCTCAACTTGATCTAAATAAACTTTCATCTATGAAAAGATCTTGATGTGAACTAGAGGGGGGTGAATAGGTGTTCCTAAAAATTATCACAACTTCATAGCATATTAGAATGATGCTATGAAAATATAAATTTGTATTGCCGCGATCTTCACGATTCCTCCTTAAACTCAACTTGATCTAGATAAACTTTTATCTATGAAAAGACCTTGATGTGGACTAGAGGGGGTGAATAGGTGTTCCTAAAAATTATCACAACTTCATAGCATATTAGAATAATGGGAACTTTCGGTTCAAATCAAAACTTCCGGTGTGGGATTGGAAGTTCTGGAAAAACAAAAAGTTCAACAGATAACGAATAAAACAATAGTTATGAATTTGTAGCTCAAACAAAGAAAATGTATATGAATCAAAATGTGAAAACAAGGTACCTAAGCAAGATAAGGTCATGAACTATATCAATTAAACATGCAAGTAGATCGGGTAAAAGCAAACTCAGCACAATATGAGAGAAGATAAGAATGGGCAAACCAAGAGAGGAGATGTGTGATTTGTTTCCGGAAGTTCGGATTCACGGATCCTATATCTCTGTTGAGGGGCCACAACGGCCGTGTCTCTTTCAATCCTTTCCTCACGAGATTACACAAATGTACTTATCAATTTCACTCTTGATTTCTTCCCTTACAGAGGTGAAATCGAAGCATTCACAAACTTTCCGAGGCACATCACAACCTTGGGTGCTCACCGGCGATGTTTAGCCGTCTAGGAGATCTTAATCCTCAAGAGTAACAAACACAATCGAAGATTTGTTTGCTATGAACTCAAGTGCTCAAAGAATGAAGTGAAGCTCACTAGTTCTCAATTTCTCAATCTCTCAAACCAACTCTTTCCTCTTCTTAAATCCCTCTCACAAATAGACACTCAAGTGCAGAAGGCTATTTGGCTTTGGATGTATCTAATTTTGTGCAAGAACAGTAGCCACTCAAGGAGGGGATGAAAGGGTTTAAATACCCAAACCCCTCAAAACTAGTCGTTTGAGGCAATGATTCCATTTTTAAAAAGTTCCAAAATGCATTTTTGGAAATATCCAAACATCGCCAGAAAGCAATTTCACTTTCGCAGTCATTTTTCAGAATTTTTGAAACTTTTCGAAATTTTTCGGAAAATCCGAAAAACACCAGAGAGCAAAACGACCATAAATTTTTACAGGGAAATCCAGTTTTTATGATCTTGGACTCTATGGAAAGCTTACTCAGAAGACTACCCAACTCAACCAAAACCAAGGTCTAAAACCATACAAAGGATAGGCTGAATTTTGTGTTTCTCTCAAGATAGCACTAGGATAGGTCACTTTGAGCACCGAGACATACACAAACACATCGACGTTGTATCCCTCTTAATAGTATGGTATTCCTATACTCAAATGTAAATAGGAATTGAATTATATCAATAAAAATATCTCCATGCCATCTTTCTTTATTTATCTTAAAGAAATGCCAACGCCGAAACAGTTTCACCTTATATTTTTCGAGTGATTGATATGAGCTCCTTGTAACTTCCAATGGCCTCATATAGTCCATCATGACAAAGCCGTCACACGCTCTTCACCATCGAATTTGGTCCTTCGGTGTTAAGCCCCTTGCTTGACCTTCACCGCCATATGGTCCATCGCGGCTGAGCATCACTTGCCCTTTACCGTCTTGTCATGGTAGCCACTTCGTACCCTATATCTTCAATACCTTCACTTTACCATCATTGATATCTTTAGATGTCATGGTCTCTCTTGAGCATGAACATCTTTTCCAATTCATGGGACCTATTTCTCTCATTCAACTCAACATAATTGTTAGTCCCAATAATTCGGTTGTCAACCTCCACTTGTTGACCAATCAATCCTATGTATAAAATGATATGAATAAATGATCAGTATTAATCAACACCACAAGTGTCATATTCAAATGTATGCTCAAATCTAAATATCCCAATTAAATGACAGTGAATACCTTACATCAAATACATGCATAACTAAAGTATAGGATTTGCTCCCCCTAAATATATGCATATAATATATTTGTGTGAAGCAAGAGTACTCATAAAAAGATATGAAATATTGGCAGCTCATCCTATACAAGAATAGAAGGCATTTATCAATGCAAACATTCATCATCTCCATGTTCTCAATGTAAAGAGTCTAAGCAAGAGATAAGACTCAAACAAAACATTAGTATCACATGCATATGCCAATCACATGAAAATATTATAGGAATATTAACATGTGCATGGATAGAACGAATGACACATATAACTTATCTCCGCACACTTCATCCTTGTTGTGATTTAGGTCCACCATCAACGAATGTTTCTATCTCAACTCATATAAAGTCCGAGAACCAACCTCTCGCAATTTTCACTTTCATTTCCCACGTGAGACTAGACAATGAAATGTTTATAAAAATATTATTCTCATATAATTAGATTTATTATTAATCACAAAAAACAAATTATGACACTTAACTTTCAATCTACTAATCAGCTTATTTCCTTAACCGAATCTACTAAAGAATCGTATCATTTGTTTTTGAGAGGGTACAACTCAAAACGCACACGAACACACACCACACTCACACCACAACACACGCACACACACGCGTGCGCGTCCCTAACACATGCTAAAAGGGATAACATCCGGGTGCAAAACCCGCGCCGAGCGGCCCTCGAGCGCGGGTGGTGGGCGCTCCACCGAGCTAACCCATTTCGCGAATCGTATCAAATTTTGGTGTTAACACCCACGTTCCTCAAATGTTACATCTGAGGAACCTCATCTGCCATTGGTCCTTAAGGCCCAATAAAAATGTTGGAATGTGAGTATATTTTAGTGGCTGATAATTTTGGGAAGCTACTCTTTATTGCTTATGGCACTTTATGAAAAACTTATAATGGTGTTTGTTTGAGTAGGCATTATTGTAGGAATTTTAGAGATATTAGTTAAATTTCCATGATGTTTTAAAAATTTCAAAAAACATAAACCAAAGGGGCCTACGATTATCTTATGGTAATGTTTAGAAACTTTTTACCCCTCGGTTATACCAGTTGTATCATCCTGAAAGGTACCTTACAAAATTCAACCATGGATTTGGTACTGTGTTTGGATCTGTACACATCCTATCTTACTATAAAGTTGATGTCCACTAACTCCTAAAGCTCAATATGCAAGTATGCAACATCATCACCTACTAGCAATTATTATTTAGAGTATTTTAAATCATATGCAAGTGTGCCACATCATCACCCACTAGCAATTATTATCTAGAGTATTTTAAATATCATGTAAATAATATGCAAGTAATGCCAAATCATTATCTTCATATCATTTTTACATTATTTTAACATATACACCTACCATTTCTATAATATATAAAATGCATTCACCTACATATCCCGCGACAAAGCACGGGGTCACTGGTAGAGAAAGCATCTTTCCTCCCGGTTCATAACTCCCCTTTAGTCCCGGTTATCCAACCGGGACTACGAATCCAGAACTAAAGAACACTATCTTTAGTCCCGGGTGAAATAACCGGGAGTAAAAATCCATTTTAAGTCCCGGTTGGTGTCACCAACCAGGACTAAAGATAAAGCCTTTTTAGTCTCGATTGGTAACAGTCCTGATTGGTAACACCAACCGGGACTAAAGATAGAGCTAGCCTAGCTAGATCCGGTTGCTCTATTATTTTTTTCTTTTCTTCATTGTGTTTTTAATATATTAATTTCACTCCATCCCCATCCCAAAATCTCAAATAAATTATCCCCAAATCCTCAAATCCCCAAATCGGCCATATTCAAATAGATCACAAAATCTTAAAACAAAATTACATCACAACTTCTACAAAATTCATTACAAATACATCACATATTCACGGACATCAAACACAAATCAAATACACAGATCCGAATCACAAATTCTAAAAAAAAAGAAAAAAAAACGCAGGCTGCCGCTGCCGCGCCGGCCGCCGGCGCGCCGCAGCGCCGCCCGCCACCGCCCGGGCCGCGAGGCCGCTGGCCGCCCGATCCATCAGTTAGAGGAGAGAAGTTAGAGAGGAGGAGGAGGAAGAGGAAGGGATGATGGGGGAGGGAAGGAGAGGAGTTAGAGGAGAGGAGGAGGAAGAGGAAGAGATGGGACGAAGAGATAAGGTCAGTGGAGGAAGAGGTGAAGAGATAAAGCTGCCCGTCTCCTCCTCCTCGATCTCGCAGATGGCAGATGCCTCGTACTCTTCGCCACGATTTTTTGTCCCGGTTGGTATTACCAACCGGAACTAAAAATAGATCTTTTAGTCCCGGTTGGTAACACCAACCGGAACTAAAGATAGTAGGCATCTTTTTTTCCGGCTGGTGTTACCAACCGGGACGGTTGGTATTATCAACCGGGACTAAAAATAGATCTTTAGAACTAAAAAGTTTAGAGCTACTTTTTAGTCTTTAGTCCCGTTTGGTGTTACCAACCGGGACTAAAGATCTATTTCTAGTCCCGGTTGGTAACACCAAACGGGACTAAAGACTAAAAAGTAGCTCTAAACTTTTGAACCGTGACTAAAGATAATTTTTAGTCTCGGTTTTTATTGTAACTGGGACTATTGTGTATTTTGGCCAACCGACCAAAGATGGTTCTCCACAAGTGAGTATCAACTAGTTATACTAATCTCAGTGTTCTTATTGTCTTTACATATCAATATTTATTGTTTGTTCCGTGACATTCTTAAAAACGGAAAGAGGAATCAATCACATAGCTAGCTAGGCTACGACAAAGGCATTGGAATTGACTACGCAAAAGATTAGACCCATCTAGGACTAAGCTTTGTAATTAGACCCATAAAAAAACTAACATAGTACTTTCTCTGTTTCAAAATGTAAAACTTTCTAGCATTGCTCATATTTATTTAGATGTTAATGAATCTAGACATATGTATGTGTTTAAATTCATTAGCATCTATATGTATATAGATAATGCTAGAAAGTTTTACATTATAAAACAGAGGGGATATTAATCAAGATATACTAAGAATCTGCTCAAGGTCCAAGCAAGAGAGAAAATTTGCAATCGCACGTACACTGTTTTGTCTTTTTCACCGCGTGCTCGCGATGTGCGTAATCACGCGCCCATCAGATCAACCCCTCAATTAGTATTGCAATGAAGAACGAAAAGCAATAATTGATACTAGGTTTCTATTGGTTTCCGAATTTATCCCAAGTCTTCGGAACTACATGTAACTTTTAATGTTAATGTTACTGAATATGATTTCTAGCATGATTTTCCAATGGTTTGTATTAGTTTGTAAGTCTTTCGATTACGACTTGTATTGTAAAGTCTTTGGGATAATAAGTAGTGGATTTGCATATGATTTTCAAATATCTTGCATCGGTTTTATATCTCATAACATATGTCACCATAACGTGCATTGCACGTGTATGATTACTAGTAATAAGTAAAGCACAATCATAAACATTAAACAAGGAAAGATAAATGCTCCCTTCTAAAATTTTCATAAAAAGAGGGAAAAGAAAATGAGATAGAAAGAAACAGAGTTAAATTTTGCTATGGACCAATAAAGGAGTCAAGGAGAGATCTTGTATGTGATTCCCAATCTCAAGACTGGAATTGCACTCACATGATCTTAGGCCTTCAATCAAACGCAATAACTTTATAGAATTTGATTGGGATTTTCATATGAATTAGTTTAATTTTTAAAAAAATCAGAAGAAATTATAATGCGTTCAAAAGAAAATCCTAGGGTGGACGTGAGAAGAGAAGACTTCCTTTTTCTTTGCAGTCATTTTACTACGCTCTGTTGATGCATGTGCATATTTATTTTTCACATTCTCTATATTAGGGGGAAAGGATAAAATGATTGATTTACTGGTGGATATGTGAATGTATCACCTCATGAGAAAGATGACAGGACGCCAGGACCTAGTAGAAATATACTTTGTATATATACATTAGTCTTTAGAAAGTCTTTACATGAAAGAAGATAATTAATTCTAGGGCTTGTTTGGTTTGTAACCAAACTCTGCCACGCCAAAATTATTGATAATGCCACATCTGTTTGGTTTGTAAAGAAAAATTGACATTGCCAAATTATTATTCATTAATTGTCTTTTTGTTGAATGTTAAAATATCATAGCAAACCACATGAAAAAAATTGGCAAATTCTTACAATCGCCAAAAAGAAAATGACAAGGCTAGGATTGCACGCGGAAGCCAACGATCCAAAGAAGCCCCTATGTCCCCCATATATCTTCTTGGATTTTGGAGAGTTGTTTATTTCGTGGATATAAATCTTGCAATATGGTGAGAGCCTCTCAAATAATCGTCCATACTTCAAATGGACTTATTATAATATACTCCCTCCGTTTCAGATTACAAGATGTTTTGACTTTGGTCTACTTTAAGTTTGACTAAGTTTATATACAAATATAATAATATTTATATTATCAAATTAGTTTTATTAAATTAATA
This sequence comes from Oryza meridionalis, assembly GCA_000338895.3. Classification (NCBI taxonomy): domain Eukaryota; kingdom Viridiplantae; phylum Streptophyta; class Magnoliopsida; order Poales; family Poaceae; genus Oryza; species Oryza meridionalis. The sequence goes on from CM002531.2 coordinate 5,787,576, forward strand.
ATTAAATATATTTTTACAATGAATTTATCTTGGGTCAAAAATATTATTATTTTTTTTCTATAAACTTGGTCAAACTTGAAACAGTTTAACTTTGATCAAAGTCAAAACGTCTTATAACCTAAAACGGAGGGAGTCTTCCCTATAGAATATGTGTAACCCTATACCAATTTTTTCGAAACACAAGATGCGCATCAAAGAAGCACTCCAGCCTCTACAGGCCAAACTTATACCGGATTTAACAGCAACTTGCTATATGAGAAAGCAAAATAACAAATGGTGTTAATTATATATAAAAATGCAACAAGTTTTGGCCTCTCCAACTTCGAAGAGATTAAAATCTTCAAAAGTACAAAACAACTTGGAATGAAGTCATGAGACCACGTTACTGTCGAGCCTCCTATTTGCCGTTGTGTGCTACATGGATCACGTACAAAAATTCAGCAATATGTGATACAGTATAATATTACTCCTATCATCACAGTCCACAAAAGACAAACAACATGAAGCCTATAATACTATATGCTCCCGTTCATCATACCCGTATTTTCTTAACTGTCATTATTCTTGTTTTAATTTGCAGCAACCATCTGTGATCTACCCTAGGGCCACGTGATAATTACACGTCGGCCACGCGCGAAGATACCCTAATCCAACCATTTTCTATCACTAGTATTAGGCCCGTTTGAGTGCACTAAATATTGGGATTAAATACGGACACGTAAAACGAAAAAAACCATTAGCACATAATTAATTAAAATTAATTATTTTAAAATTTTAAAAAAGATTTATTTAATATTTTTAAAGGAATATCTACATAAAATGTTTTCGTACCATTAAGGGCTCCTTTAAATCATAGGCTTGGAAAAATGGAGGAATAAAAAAAAAGATTTTGATAGGAATGCAAGTGTAAAATAGAGGATTATAAAACATAGAAATGTCCGTTTAATTGGATCACAGGAAAAGCACAAGATTCGAATGAGAGATATTCAAAGAAAATTTTCTAGGAATTTCGTAAGATTTGGAAAGCTTTGAAAGAAATGGCCATATAGGAAAAAAAATCCTATAGAATCTGAATCCTATAAAATTCCTACGTAAAATACTTTGATTTAAAGGGGCCCTAATCAATTTGGAAAACGCGCTAACAAAAATAGAGTTAAAATTTTGTACCAGCAGAAATAAAAGAACGGATTACGACCCTATTTAGATGGGACTAAAACTGTTAAGTTCCTATCACATCGGATGTTTAGACACTAATTATAAATATTAAACGTAGGCTATTAATAAAACCCATTCATAATCTTGGACTAATTCATGAGACGAATATATTGAGTCTAATTAATCCATAATTAGCCTATGTGATGCTACAGTAAACATTCTCTAATTATGGATTAATTAGGCTTAAAAAAGAGAGAGAGACTCATAGGGGGGAGACCGGCAAAGGAGTAAAAGTCAACCATTGGCTACACAGTACACACCCACACCCACTATCGCTGGACGAGTTCATCAACGTTGCCACGCCCTCTTGCTGACCTCCACCTCTCTCTCCTCCTCCTCCTCCTCTTGCCTTCTCCGCTGAGGCAGCCAGTGCGTGCGCCGCGCGGGCAGCGTCGGCATTAGAGGGGTGGTGGTGGGCGGCGCGCCGACGGAGACGCCAGGTGATTCTTCTTGAATTGAGAGGGTGGTTGGGTTTCTTTCTTGGCATCGGCGAATTTTTAGTTAGTGGGATGCGAAAAGGGGTGAACCTAGTGGTTCGAGATCGAATCTTTTTATATAGCATCTCGGTGGAAGAATGCGGGTCTCTCTGTTTGTTGCTGCGGGGATGCTGTGACGACCACCATTGATGCTGATGCAGTCCTCTGTTTGTTCGAGAATCTGTGTTTGAGGCTGCCTGGCTTTGTGAGTCAGATTGAATTCGCCTCCCGTCGGGGTTTCGTTTCTTGGGTTCTCGCTGCAGAATTTGTCGGCCTCATGAAGAAAAGGTTTGAAGTGATCTTGATTCTTGAATCTTTGTTGTGTGCTGTTTTGCCATTTTTGCTGAATTTTTGGTCGGTGATTGTTCTGCAAACGCTCAAGTTGCGTAGGAGCTGGAATGCTGGATGTATAAAATGATTTTTCACCTTAGAAACATGATTAGTGGATTAGTAGCATGCAGTATGAACCATTTAACTCGGTGTTTACCCCCTGATTGAGTAATTGCCTGAAACGAATGGGAGTACTTCTTGCAATGTTAAGGAAAAAAAAAACTGTAACTTTCAGAAAAAAAACTCACTCTGTATTTTCAGTACATGGGTCTGATAAGATTCAGATTAGTACAGAGTTATTAATGGATAAGTAACAGGAAGTATGAACCATTTAACTCGGTGTTCTCCCCCTGATTGAGTGATTGCCTGAAATGAATGGAGTACTTCTTGCAATGTTAAGAGAAAAAGAAAGAAACTGCAACTTTCAGAAAAGCTCACTCTGTATTTTCGGTATATGGGTCTGATAAGATTCAGATTAGTACAACGTGTGCTTTGATGAGAAATATACACATTTGTTCGGTATGGATCTGAAGGAATGCCCACCTTGTGCCTGTCAACTGGATCCAATCCCCTTTGACTTTGAAATAGATATAAATTTTGCCAGCTGTGGCAATTGCTGGAATTGATTTGTAAATTGCTCCCTTTGTTTGGCTGCCACGCAGGGTGTGGAGGAGGGTCTGACCCTTCACTTGGTGGTGTGATGTCGGTTGGGTGCGCCGATGAATTGCATTGACTGGTTTCACCATTATGTTTTTTTCCCTGTACTCCACTGGACATACTTTAATGCAGTAAACTAGTATGCAGCAAGTTGATTAGATAGTGTAGAACTCACTAATCAAAGAATTTTATATTACTAATGCTGATGCCAGTTTCTTATTGTGTGGTCAACCAATTTGTTTTCATGGTCAAGTGGTACTGGTAAACGGACATATATTTGTTTACACAACAATGGTTGTGCGACATGAGACTACTTATTACAGTAACTCTGAGTCTCTGACTGGTTGTTCCTCATCAAAAAGAAAAGAACAGTTTTGATGTTCCTCTTTCTTCTGCAGATATTCAGCAGAAGGCGCTTCCTCTGTTTGATTTGCAAAAATGGCTTGCTGCTTTATGTTTGGGAATGATACAAACCAAACTAATGAAGGTGAACAAAGTGGGCATATCTTCATTTAGTTCTATAGTCTCTTCTATATACAGAGTGCTCCTCATTCTGATACATTTGTTGATTTGCAACTTGTTTCTGGTGGTTTCAGGAGAAAAAGCGGTCAGGATTTTTTCTTACAATGAGCTGAGAAGAGCTACACATGATTTTAGTGGGGCGAACAAGATTGGTGAGGGCGGCTTTGGTTCTGTGTTCAGGGTAATGTACCAAAGCCTTTGGTCGCTTCAACTAAGTCTAATATCCATTCTATATTACATCGACCTCACTTGCTTAAAATTCATTTTGGTTGGCCAGGGAAGGCTCAGAGATGGGACAATAGTTGCAGTAAAGGTGCTCTCTGCTACTTCAAGGCAAGGCGTCCGTGAGTTCATTAATGAACTGACAGCAATTTCCGATGTAATGCATGAAAACCTAATTACGTTAGTCGGCTGCTGTGCTGAAGGGTCTCATAGGATCCTTGTATACAATTATCTTGAGAACAACAGCCTTCAACATACACTACTAGGTAACATACTGGTCTACCTAGTCTGTCCTTGCTTAATCAAGACACTCTTTAACAGTAACCTCACTCACATGGCAATGCAGGGTCAGGCCGTAGCAACATCCAATTCAATTGGAGAGCTCGTGTCAAAATCACTGTAGGTGTTGCCCGTGGGCTTGCATTTCTTCACGAAGAAGTTTGTCCTCACATAATACACCGGGACATAAAGGCAAGCAATATTCTTCTCGACAAGGATATCACCCCAAAAATATCTGATTTTGGGTTGGCCAGGCTCCTCCCACCAAATGCGACTCATGTGAGCACCCGAGTTGCAGGAACAATGTAAGTTTAACCGTGTTTAGGGGGTCTTTTGGAAATTCCTGCATAGATATTCTCCATGTTGTCTCACTCTGTCCTTTTATTTTATCAGAGGGTACCTAGCTCCTGAATATGCACTCAGAGGACAAGTGACTAAGAAGTCAGATATCTACAGTTTCGGTGTTTTGATCTTGGAAATTGTCAGCGGCAGATGCAACTATAATTCTAGGTTGCCTTATGAAGAACAATTTCTGCTTGAGAGGGTAAGCTCTACCATAATACCATGCTAAAGAATCCTAACAATTATTATGTTTATGCATTGACGTCCGGACTCCAGACTAACCTGTATAGGTTTGCTGGTGCTCTTGCAGACATGGACATGTTATGAGCAAGGACATTTAGAGGAGATCATAGATGCAGATATAGAAGATGATGTGGATGTCGAGGAGGCATGCCGGTTCTTGAAGGTTGGACTACTATGCACTCAAGATGCGATGAAACTCCGTCCCAACATGGTCAACATCGTCCGGATGCTGACCGGAGAGAAGGATGTCAACACAGAAAGGATCACCAAGCCCTCTGTTGTTGGTGACCTGGGAGACCTGAGAGGCAGCAGCCAGCAGAGACCAAGTGATCCACAGTCTCTCCTGATGAGATCCTTTGCCACCACTGACCCATCCACATCATCAGACACGACTACACGATCATCGCTATGAAAAGAAAAAAAAAGAACTTTGTATCAACCAACTTATTCCATTTGTAAATTGTTATGCTAGATAGAGAAAGAGGTTGTTATGATGCACAGGCCAGAGATGTAATTTGATCTTCCTTATCTGAAAAGATGAGAGGTTTGTGCTGGGCTGATGGATGCCGCAGTGGTGAAAAAATGGCATTTTTCTATATCTATGAAAATGCCACAGCCAATAGCGATTTTGCATTATTCTTTTTTTTTGTTCTTTTGTTCTTTCATCATATGTAAACTAGTCAAATGCCATGTACTGTACTGGAATATAATTATAGAAAGTCCAAGTACCGCTTGTTTCTATCGAAAAACGCACCCGTGTGTGTGCATAATATTCGTGGCACCAGGCATCAGGTGCTTCCCATAGTACTACTTTGGCTCTCACTTGCACTCCGTCCAAAAAAACCCAATCTTGATGAGGATGGGACATTACCTAGGATAACGAATTTGTTATGTCCCATCCTTACCAAGTTTTTTTTTTTGACGAAGGGAGTAGCGTTTAAAGAAAAAAAAAGGAGCGTAGACAGACTAAAATAAGTCAAAATGTGACCTTCAATGCTAAAGTAGTTTGACAAACAAAAAGCAAAGCAAAAGGGACAGCATGTAAAACAGTTTTCACATTGCAGTGCTAGAATATGACTTTTCAGGGATTATTGAAATGCCAGAAGTGTGACCTCTCGAAAGGAATTTGACCCTACCCAAACCAGAGGCCAGGGCATATATGAGGCAGGAGACGCGAATTGGAAGAGCAATGTAACATAGTTTTGTCTTTTTCGGAAACTTTAAATTCAAAATATGTAATTAAAAAAAATCTTTTTTCTGTGTGTTCTTCTGGATCTTTATCTCCATCTACAGTCCAAATCTAGGATTCTTAAACGCAATCCTCAGATCAAATATTGAATTCAATTGCACATTCCAAATCAATCTCCAATCTGAAATTCTGTAAAGTTCTAAATTTTCTGTTCTTCTTCTTGGGCTGAATCTTTTCCCAAGCCAAGCAGCCCATCCATCCTTTTTTTTAAAAAAAATTTGCTTTCCAGCCAGAGGCCCACTGCCTTTTTCCTGGCCCAGCCCATGCCTAGGAAAATTGGAATTGGAACAGTGTTCAATAATTTATACTTTATACATATTTTGGGTAAATGATCCATGAAATGGTTGCATTAGAAACTAATGTGAGTTTGACGCATCCCATTTGATATCTTTGTATCCGAGAATCAACAAATTCTATTCCACATTTTTGGCAAAAATATTTCATCTTTGTTTTCAGCTCCGCTCGCTCGAGAATTTCCACAAGCACAAAATCTGCTTTTTATGGGTCCAAAGATTCTTTCGCAAAACAATCCATCTTTTTCTGGTTTATCGGTTTTATAATGAAAAGTGGAGGGCCTTGTGACTTCGCCAACGACTTCCCCATTAGGTTGCGTTTAGTGTTTTGTTAGCCCAAGCCTTTATTTGTTGAGGGGAAACAAGGCCAATTTTAAGTTGTTGATGTTTATATTGGTCAATCATAAAATAGAAATAAGAAAAGAATTTATATTTATTCCGATCAGACTTTTTCCCTATTAACCTGGAAGTTCTTCTGAGATACAAGGAAATGGTTCAGTTCTAGAGCCAAAGATCGTATGATAACTGTGATTGAAGATTATTCTGTACACTGTCACACTATTTTCCGATCATATGTAGCAGTTAAGGTTGAGAAGAATTCAACTTGATTAACTTATCAGTACAATGGATAATGTTGATGCAACCAACATAACTACTTCTACAACAAGTTGCATGAATAAATCATTGTTAGCAAGTTTATATAGTTACTTGAAAAGTTGGCAATCATAGAAACCTGAATGTTTAAGTGGCAACTTGGAGTGAACAAATACTCTTGGACAAGCACATCCTTTTCGAGGGAATGTTTACGACATTAATCTACTACTTCAGTAATCTGATGGAGCCATCTGAACACTCTAGAATGGATCAAAAACTCTGGTATGGATCAAAACAAGAGTATTTTTTGTAGGTCATGCAACTAGAGAGCCCTGGCAACTTGCAGGTAGTTTATCAGGAAAGAATGTTCAGAGAAGCATCGTTAGCCTGAAGATCATTTGAGGCAACAGGAACAGTTAGAAATCATGTAAAATTCAGGCTTGCAAATCGTCATGGTGGGTCACTGAAATGTGCAGGTTGACAAAACAGATGATGAGCACTCAAGAACACTCCCAAGAACACACAGCTTGAATTCGATGACTTGAAGGTTGTCAAACATAAACCTTCTGCAGGCACATGGTGCACCATAATTTTGTGGCTGCAGAGTTAGTGTGCTGTTGCAATGAACCTGAATTAAATTCAGAGTATGTAATTTTAAAAAAGTGATTCTTTTGGTGTTACCCGGATCTTAATCTTAGTCCAGTTCAAATCTAAAATTCTAATCCCAATCCTCAAAACAAATATAAAGTTCAATTATACATCCCACACCAATCTCTAATCTGAAATTCAGTAAAATTGTAAATTCCCTGTTCTTTTTCCTAGGCCAAATATTTTCCCCAGCCAAACAGACCATACATTATTTTTTTTTGCCGGGTCGGCCAAAGGTTGGCCGACCAATTTCATTAAGATTGGGGAGAGAAACAAAGGAATGTTACAGCGACACAGTGTGAACAATGTCGCGCTAGTCCGGGAGAGATCCTAGACACAGTGTGAACAAATGAAGGAGAAAGAGACAATACAACGATGATTACTCGCCGAATTGGGAGAAGATCACAGCTACCCTCCACACCGCGATTTCTTCTTTTATATTCTCGGCTACTTGCTCCGTGGTCATCGACACATGCTGAAAAATTCTAGCATTTCGTTCCTTCCAAATAAGCCAGCAAATTAACATGAAGGCACTGTCGAAGTCCACTTTGTAGCTCGTCCGAAAACGGCGTCGCGTTGCAAGCCACCAGTCAGCAAGTCTGCTATCACCGTTTGCCGGGATTGCAAAGTTTGCATTGCACCATCTTCTGATCTTTCGCCATACCTCCGCCGTAAAAGGACAAGTTACAAACAAGTGGTGGCAATCCTCGTCTTCTCTCTGACACAGCGAGCAGAGGGGGTCGTGCAGCCAATTTCGCTTCGCAAGATTGTCGGCGGTGAGACATCGGTCCTTCAACGCAAGCCACATGAAGAAACGCACACGCGAGGGGGCCCTGGATCGCCACAGTAGCTAGCCATAGGGGCAGTCCTCAGCAGCTATGAAGAAAACATCATAAGCCGACGCCACCATACATTATTATTAGTTTGTTTGCACTAAAGGCCCACAACAAATGGTCAAGCCCACAAAAAATGGAAATGGAACAGTAAATGGAAGTCAAATGGTGTTGAATGGTTTATCCACACAATGCCTGTATCTGAAATCTTCATTCATCTGCAATGACAAATACATCTAGAGAGTAAAGAGAAAGGGATAACCCTTTTCTGCAATCCTATGTACAGATTCTACACCAAGCCATTTTCACTACTCTACTGTGTATGTCACACCCCTAATCAAATTTTCCAATCAAATACAAAATGTATGCACAGCTACTACTCCAGCAGAGGAAAGAATATGTCACCTCTTTACAAGTTATTTGCCACACTGCATTCAGTAGTAATCGCTATCTAGCAAGTAGCAACAGAAACATCATCAATATCAATATCAAGATCAAGATCATTATTGGGGGTTCCACATCTGTGACAGGCCACTCTCCTGTCCCCAATCTGGGGAGAACTCCAGCTTTGCAGTGTTGCTGTTGTGCAGTACCCTGATGGCCTTCTTCTCTGCAGAGGTGTCCATGGCCAGCAGGTCCCCAAAGCTGATGGAGCCCTTCATTGGCAATGCCGGCAGGCCGGAGAAGCAGGACACTTGCTCGTAGCTCCCGACCATCGATGGCGTCGTCGTCGGTGCGCTATCGAAGGTGATGTAGGCATCGATGAGGGGCGGGAGCGAAGGCGTGGCAGGCAGGTCTAGCTCATTGGGCAGTGTGATGGCTTCTTCAGATGATGGGCTTGGAATTGTTTGTCTGGTCTTGTAGAACACCCTGCATAGCACCCAGTCCTCCTGTATTTTGTTTTCGTGTAATTAGGTGATGTTCATGTTTAACATGGTATTAAGTGCAACTGATCTATGAAAGGTTAAAATTGTAATAAGTAATAACTGTAACTGAACATTATTCTGTAAAGAATCAAATCATTTTCAGGTCATATGCTGTGGTTAAGGACAAGAAGACTTCAAATTTGATTAACTTATTAGCACAATGGATATTGCTGATGCAACCAACATAACAGACTCTGCAGCAAGTTGCATGAGGAAATCATTGTTGGAAAGTTATATAGTTGCTTGATGAGTTAGCAATCATGGAAGCCTGAATGTTTTAAGTGTCAACTTGGAGTAAACAACCACTATAAGACAGTCAAATCCTTTTGGAGGGAATGTTTATGACATTAATCTAGCTCAGTAATCTGATGGAGCCAGCTGAACAACTATGGACTGGATCAAAAGAAGACTAAACTTTTTGTAGGGTCATCTAACTAAAACTAGAGCCCTGGCAACTTGCAGCTAGTTTATCAGGAAAGAATGTTGAGAGAAGCATCGAGTTAGCCTGAAAACGAACAGTTAGAGATCATATTGTTACAAAATTCAGGCTTTGCCAATTGCCATGGTAGGTGACGGCAACACGCATATGATGACACAACAGATGATGATGAGCTCACTGGAGGTAGCAACATGACAATCAAAAAAGTTTAATTTTTTCCCCCTAAAAGCTGATTCTTTTTCTATTTGTAACAGAGCTTTCTGAACATGTATAATCTGACAGTGAATTATTTGACAGGTATTCTTACTGTAGCAAACAGCAACATCTGCATCAACCAATCTTTTCATTTCCCCCTATCTTTTAATAAAATCCATGAAAGTTTGTGAAAACAAAACAGAAAAAGAAAAGAAACTCAGCATCATCTTTTTTTTTCCCAAAAAGCTGATCTTTTTTTTTTATATTTGTAACAGAGCTTTCTGAACATGTATAATCTGACAGTGAATTCTTTGACAGGTATTCTCACTGTAGCAAACAGCAACCGATCTTTTCATTTCCCCCCTATCTTTTAATAAAACTCAGCATCATCTTTTTTTTTTCTTCAGAAAAAAAAAGAAGAAAAATCAGCATCAATCTTCTTCCTCCTCCTCTTGCCATTCTACTAGATGGAAAAGAAACGAAACGAACATGAACACGAAAACTTCGTGCTCTGATCCTGTCGGATCCACGCAATCCGAACGAAGAACAAAACAACCAAAAAAAAAGAAAAACAGAAGAAGAGAGAAGAAGAAATTCAGAATCTGTCTTCACCTTGAGGTGGAGAGGCTGCGGTTCGAGTCGGAACTCGTGCATGACCCACTCGGTCTTGCGGCCCTTGGGGGCGCGGCCGCGGTAGAAGACGAGCGTCTTGCGCATGCCGACGGCGGAGGCGGCGGCGGCGGAGGAGGAGGGCTCGCCGGAGATGGGGCGGCGGGTGATGGAGCGGTCCTTGCCGGTGGCCTTCCAGTAGCCGGAGCGGGTGGCGCGGTTGGTGCGGTGGCCGGTGGCGTACTTGCGGTCGCGGAGGCTGAAGAAGTACCACTCCTTGCCTCCCACGCACGCCGCGTCTGCAACCAAATTAAAGCGATCAACAATGGCGGCGGACAACGCCGCCATGGCCCATGGATGGATGAGTTCGAATGATCGATTGGAATTGGAAAAGACAAGAGAAGACGATGATGATCATGATCGGATTAGACGAAAGATCGATTAGAAAATAGAAGAGAATATTATCGAACAGCTCGGTGTCGTGGTGTAGTTGGTTATCACGTCAGTCTAACACACTGAAGGTCTCCGGTTCGAGTCCGGGCGACGCCATTTTTTGTTTCATTGAAGTATAAATCTCGTGTTATGTTTTGTTCCATCTTTTTCATCAAAATCTGAATCTGTGTTTATGTTTTATTCATCATTTTCATTTTTAATTTATCTCTTCTCTTCAATTCAAAATACGTGAGGAATTATTTTCATTTTTTTATCTGTTCTTTCAAATCAAAATATATGATTTTATTCATCATTTTCAATTTTTTTATCCCTTCTCTTCAATTCAAAGTACGTGAGAAATTCTTTTCTGTTACAGTTTTTGTCATTTTTTTCATCAAAATCTGTGTTATAATTTTTTTCATCATTTTCTTCAAAATTTGTGAGAGGCCACTCTTATTCTTTTTCATCTTTTTCTACAAAATATGTGAGAAGACACTCTGCTTCACTTTGATGGAAATTCTTTCTTTCCAACTTCTGAAGATAAAAAAAAAAAATAAATTTTTTGCCATCTTTTTCTTCGGAAAGAGTCCATCTTTTTTCTTCAAAATGAAAAATGTCTTGTGAAGAAAAAGAATCCATTTCCCAGAAATAAGCTAGCTAAACAACATGAACCAATCAAACACCACCAATAATTACCCCAAAAAACCTAAGAACAGGGACCAATCAACAATACCAATAATGGAATTTAAATCTCTTTCTCGAAACGAATCAACCAACAACACCCCAACACAAGAAAATATTCTGTTTTTTTCCCCTCTTTCTTTCTCCAAGAGAATCAATAATCAATCGATCGATCAAAACGCATATAAGCATATATACACACACCTGGAAGGTCCCATGGCTCGCACTTGTTGAGGTCGACGTCGACGATGGCGACGCCGCCGCCGCCGCCGTACACCCCTCCTCCCCGGCCGCCGGCGGCGAGCTTGTGCAGGAGGTAGTCCAGCACCAGCTCGTCGTCCCTCGGGTGGAACCTGAACCCCGGCGGCATTCTCGCCTCCACCATCCCTATGAAACTCATCTCCTCAATCACACCAAATTAAAACAAGAAGAACAACAAGAGCGAGAGGAGGAAGATGATGAACAAGAAGAGGAAGAAGAAGAAGAAGAGAGAATAGCAAGCTAATGGCGAGCTCGACGGCTACGCGTGGTAGCGGTATTAATACTACTCTCGCCGGTCAACTAGAGCTAGAGGCTAGTATATAGCAATAGCAACTGATAGGTTTTTCATGGATAATATGCAACTTGCCGGGTTTAATTTGGGAGTGTGCTTACGGATTAAGGATTTGGATGTGAGCTTATATGCTAATAGTACGATTCGGTTGCTGAATATATAAACCGGTCTAAATGGTTTTCAATATATATTGCTTGTTGTTTCAGGGTTGCATTGCATTGCATGAGCTGGAGCTGTTAATTAGTAGCTATAGCTCTAGTCAGGTCAGAATGGAATGTGCGTATGTCACAATCCATTTTTATATTTTAGATGATGGTAATTAATAATCTGTCCTAATCATTAATGGCTATGATGTACGTATTTTCCCTCTTTTTTCTCTAAAGATATATACTCCCTCTGTCCTAAAAATATAACAACAATCTAAAATTCAAAATTTGTTATAGATATAACAATTTAATTAACACTTGTAAAAGGTAAAGCAAAGATCGAAATAAATTCCATTATTAAAAAATTGTACTATTAAACTACCCATACTACCGCATGGTTATATTATAGCCCAAATTAATCCGGGTCTATACCTCACTCATCCCAACAAGGCAACCAATTTGTTTTACTACTCTTCTTAATATTGGTGTCAAAGACTAAAATTTAAGAACCTATATCAGACGGGACCTATACAAGTATTATAATCTGGATAAAGAGTCAGTCTAAATTTATAGTATTACAATGTGTCATATCTAATTCTATATTCTTATATTTTGAAATGGAGAGAGCATATTTTAGAACGGATAGAGAGTACAAGATTCCATATTATAATTACAATTTTGGCTACTAATGCGTGAGGGCCGCAACACATGCATGCATATAGATTGGTCAAGCTTTGGCCTATAGCTACATTAAGATTAGATTTGGGTGGAAGAATAGTAAGCATAGATCGGTTAGCTGAAGGGGTGTGATGGAGCTGGCCATAATAAAGAGCTAGTCAATCTATATGGTATAAAATTTCAAATATTCTGATAAGGAACAATTAATTGTTCTAAATCATCCTTCGAAATGAATATATATTCTCGTAAAAAATGGAGATATATATTTTATTCACATTATGACCTTTCAAGCTCGAGGGGAGTTGAAGTGTACATTATCCTCACGTGTCCACGCACAAGTTTGAGTACACTTGTACTTGACGACTTTGGACGCCTATGTCTTCTTTTTTTATTCTAATAAATGAACTACCAAGTTCTTATTTTTTTCTACATGATTATTTATTAATTTACACAATTATATTATTTTTACTATATTAATAATCAAGATGAAAAAACAACATATTTCAATTCCTCACATACATACCAATTAATATATTTCGGTTCCTCGCATGATCGTTTTGTTTCTAGCTGATAAGCCAAAAAAATGTTATATATAAGAAAAAAATAATTTGTGAACAAAAATTTTATATTTATGTTATGTAATTTAAAAATCAATGCTTAAAAATAAACTAAGCTAAAAAAGATTCCAAAATCAACTCAAAAAAATAGTTTTAATATTTAGATTTTGGCCGCGACTTACAAGCTGAAAAGCAAATGACAGAAAGTGCTGGTGAATACTAAATATAGTAAGAAATAAGGAGAAGTAACAAAAGAAGATAAAGTCACCAGCTAGGAATGAAGTAAACTGCGCTACCTGTTCTTGTCAAAATTAGGTAGTGTTGGCCAGATCAAACAGATGGAGTCTTACGAGTACGTGGAGATGCATGCATCTTCACCGATCGTAAAACCACCTAATTAAAAGTTGAAATTGAAATAGTATGGATATACTCAGTCACACCTTAAATTTTCTTTTAAGAGAATTCCAGAGCTTTCATTAACCTATAGGAGAGAACAATATAATTAGTACATGAGAACCAGCCTACGAGAGACAATTGAATGATTCAAGAAGCTGTATACTCTCATCCAACCAGCCTAGTAATAGACCAACTAAAATAGCCGGCTTGGCACAGCAAGGGGTCAACTACAATTAATCAACTAAACTAAATTTGAGGTGGTTGTACATATACATGAATAAATTCGAACTAGTTAAGCTGCAATTGGGATCTACATATAGATACTTATATGTATATGTAGCAAATTTGTACTGAAAATCCTGCGGCATGCAGATGCAGATTGATATGCATACATACTAATTAATTAACTATTCATATGTACAATGTTGTAAACTATTACATACACCATCTATTTTTAATAAATTATACATCGTTGATTTTTACACATACATTTGACTATTCATCTCATTAAAAAAGTTACATAATTATTACTTTTATTGTTGTGGTCCATTTTACTACTATATTATAAAGACACTTTTATGACTTGTGTATTTTTTTATTTGTACAAAACTTTAAAACTTTAAATAAAACAAATGATTAAACATATATATGTCTAAATGTTAACAGCATCGTATATATGGGAAAACTGAGGGAGCACATTCCAGGCAAAGAAAATTATTCAATACTACTTTGTATATATACGCAATGCGTATGTATGCGTACATGTGTAGTATACGCTTGTTTGGGGAGCGTGCCGTGCCGTGCCGTCCGGAATACGGTATTTAATCGTCGTCGTCTCTCTCGGATCATATCAGTATTCAGTTCAGTTCAGTTCGCTGCAAGCCTCTCTCTTTATCATGCCATCAGATCAACTCGGCCCAACTGCTCGATATCGATATATCCATCGGAAATTCGATCGGAACGATATATATATCATCAATAATTTTAAGCAGCAAAAATGTTTGCGGCAGAGGTTAATTTGGATGTCATAGTAGTGCAAAAGATAGGGGAAAAAGACATGCATGTTGTGCATTATTGATAGAGCTGAATTTATACCGCACGTACCACATTTATTGAGGTGGATATTAATTTAAATTGGTGGCACAATTTTCTGGTCTTAATTAAATAGGTCGTTATATATATATGGAGCATGTCGACAAACAAGTAATAAATTGTTATAGTCAAATTTGTCGCCAAATGAAATGACAGAAAATATTCTATGGTTGGTGTGGAACTTGTTGATATATATCCTTTTTCAGTCACTCGAGAAATGTCATTATCTCTTTCTCCATTATACTATTTGCATCCTTGTCCCTTTGCCGCTCCACTAAGTCAAAAGTTGGTTATTGACAGTCAATTAATAAAAACACCAAGAATCATGTAAAAATCTAAAAAAAAATATGAAAGTATCATTTATTCTTTTTTTTTAAAAAAAGCATTACAACTATCATAAAACGCGTGTTCCATGTACAAATATTCTTATGAATTGGTGTAATATAGACATGCAACCTCTGGTGGACAAGTTCTCCTATCGCCTCCCTCCATGGAAGGTCGGCTCACCAACTTAGCCAGCCGTTCTATGCTTATACAATCTATGCTTTGTTCTATTCCGATCCATGTCTCCATGGCAATCGGACTGCCAACCTGGGTCATCAAGGCCTTTGATAAGAAGCGATGCGCTCTCCTGTGGTCGGGGACGGATTCGGTTCAGGGTGAGCGTTGCCTTGTGTCTTGGACAAATGTCTGCCGCCCTAAGTCATCGGTAGCCTAAGCATCTCGGACTTGCAGACGGCGGTTTTCGCTCTCCGCCTGCGCTGGCGCGCTTTGGCTTCTGCGCTCCATCCACCCCTATTGAGCCGACCTCAAGGCACCCCTTGAGCGGACCGTCTCTGACATGTTCGTGGTCTCCACCTTCCTCGTGCTGGGTGACAGTGAGTCGACCCTCTTATGGTTGGACCAGTGGATTCAGAGCCGCTCTGTGACATCCCTGGCTCCGGATCTCATCCTAGCTAGTGGTGCCCCCTCGCCTTTGGGCGATGCACACAGTAGCCTCCGCTCTTGTTGACAACTCTTGGGTGGGTCACATCTGTGGCCCCCCTCACAGTCCCCGTCATCTCCCAATTTCTGTTAGTATGGGATGCGGTGCAACTCGTCCATCTCTCTCCGCGCACTGAGGATTGTCTTGTCTGGCGCTGGACAAGCGACCAGCGTTACTCCCCTGCTTCACCTTACCACACCTTCTTCGTGGGGCATCACTTTTTCCCTTGCGTCGATCTGCTTTGGTAGGCTAAGGGCCCTGTCAAGTGCAAGCTTTTTCTTTGGCTTGCGTTCTAGCAGCGTTGCTGGGCGGCAGATCTTCTGCATAAACACGGCATTGACAGCCACTTGGCTTGCCCCTTCCATGCTCAGGAGCTTGAAACAGCGAGCTACATCCCGCTCGACTGTTTGTTCGCTTGCCAAGTCTGGCATTGCATCCTATCTCCCTCACCCGTGGCGATTCTCTTTAGGTCTGGTGGCCGGCAGCTAGAGTTTGCCTGCATGCCTGCATATCTTCAGAAGGGTTTCGACTCGTTGGTCCTTCTGGTGTCCTGGCAGCTTTGGAAAGAGCGGAACGCTAGGGTTTTCGATTCTTCCTTTCGCCAATCTCGATGGTTCTGGAGTCCATCCGCCAAGAGGGTCGTCTCTTGCTCTCTCGCTGGTGCCGCCTCGTTTGGAGACCTTTTGGGAGTACGTGTGATTAAGCCATCTAATTAATTACCACTTCTGTCCTAACATACATATGCCAATAAAAGAGAGATCAGCAGGAATCATGCATTATTAGCTGGTCAGCACTCACAGAAGTCTAATCACGCACATAATACTTACTTAATTAATTAATTAAATTAATTCTTTTTTCCAAAGCTTTAGCTTCAACATTGATCACCACTACTCGATCGATCAACGACGTACTCATCTTATCTCGCAAGATAAACGACGACAACGGCGACGGCGACACCGGCCAGCCGGCATGTCCTCGTGCATGAGCGACGTTAACCGCCGCCGGCCGGCCGGCCGGGCCCGGTCGATGGCGGCAGGGCCCTCGCTTCACGTGGCACGTCACGTGCCCGCCGGGCGACGTGTCGCCGCCGCGGCCGCCCGATCGGCCACCGACGGCCGGGACATCGACGGCCGGTCGCCGTCGAGGGCCCCGACAATGCTGGTGCTGAGATTATTAAATACTGGACGAAAGGGGCCTCGTCTTTTATCGGAAACCAACTCCTAGTGCTTATTGGCTTCCCATTATTGGCTGCACTTGCACATGAGATCAGATGAGATGATGAGATGAGCCGATGTGAGATCTCGACGAGATGGGACAAAGACCGATCGATATGGATCGATATGGATGGATGGATGGAGATGCTATCTTAATTTTACCTACGACTTTCTTATTGGTTTATTAGCCGTTGAGAAACGCACAGGGCTCTTCCGGCTAGCTCCACACACTAGAACGGATACCCTCATCTTAATCGGGCGGTAAGCCCCATCTCAATCGGGCACGGTGTCCGTCACAGGTTAGAAGTCACTGATGTAAAAAGTAATCTCAATCGGGCAAATGGCCGTCACTGATGAACCTATCTCAATCGGGCCCTAATTAAAGCCCGTCACCGATAGCTTTGAGCCAGTCTACTAGTCAAACTATAGTCCGTTACAGATGACCTATCTCAATCGGGCCACAAATAGAGCCCGTCACAGATGACTACTTACCTCAATCGGGCCTAAACTAGAGCACGTCACAGATGACACTCATCTCAATCGGGCCTAAACTACAGCCCGTCACAGATGTCTGCTGACCTCAATCGGGCTTAAACTAGAGCCCGTCACAGATGACTGCTCAGCTCAATCGGGCCTAAACTAGAGCCCGTCACATATGACCATCATCTCAATCGGGCATTTAGTTATGGCCCGTCACAGATGAGTATAATCCACAAAAAAAAATAAATTTTGTTTTTTGGCTAGCCTCAGGCCTTTGCTAGCTATGCCCGCTGCAAAAATTACAGAAACAAACACAGATATCCAATATCCCCAGCTCCCCAGCATCACCCATTCATACATATGCATCCACATACACAGACATCAATATATTTCACACAACCACACATTCACAGCCATCTCATATTTCATATCCATTCACATATTTCCCACATCCATTCACATATTTCACATCCATTCAAATATTTATCGTATTTCACCTACGAAATCGAGTTAATTGGATCAAATATTTATTTAGCAATTCTTAATATAAAAATATGAAATATATACGTAAATATAAGCTTCACAGTTACATCATCACGGTTGCATAATAAGTATTCATCATTGCCTAAACATAAAAGTTTAACATTGCTCATCATTTTAGTTTAAGCCTAAACATTTCTTTGGAGTTAATTATTTCGCGGAGGATGAAGCTGGCTATCTCCTCGCGGATCTCCTCAAAGCTGGTAGACAGAGACTTGGTTATTGTGCCCTACATTGTCATAATTCCAGATTAGTTGATCGATCATATATAAGTACTAAAATGTAGTTAGTCTATCACAATTGAGACCACCAACCTCAAACTCAGCCAAAGTCTTCACCTTTTCTCTGTACAGAAGGCGTATGTTGTGGCACACATGGAACCCACACTGGTCACCTATTTGTTGCTTCACCGGGAAGTCTTTTTTGTAGATGAGGATGTCATGTCCTGTCTTCCTGAGGCCTCCTCTTTGTACGTATTGGGCCCACGCTTCATCTATCGCTAGTTGAATTGGGATCTAATCATATGCGTTCTTATCAATTGTGGAGTTCAGGTAGTGACATGTACTCCACTTAGGTGTTATGACCAGAAGGATCCAATGGGCACTGCGGCATAAATATAGTGAAAGTTAATTAAGTACTGAAGGAATGTGTCATGCTATTGTGTATATTTAGATAACACACTTACTATTGATTATAGGCGCACATAATGTACTCCTTGTCTCGGCGGGACCACAAGGTGTCGTAGATGTAGTTGACCATTCCTTGACGGTCATTCTGGAGATTTATGACAGTGACCACTTGTGGATCAAGGAAGGCAACTTCCGGTGCATTCTTCTGACACCATTGCCAACTTAACTTACACACAAGATAAACGATCTTGTAAGCGAGTTAAACTGATTGTTATTACCAGATTGAGTTGGGCGACAATACTTACAAGGAGTAGCACTTAAGGAGGCTTGTGTCCACCGCTCGGAGCCTGTAGAGGTCGAATAGATCCTTGAAGTCGATCACGATATAATTTGTTGGACCAAGGAATGGCTTTCCATCGTGCTCTCCAAGGATATCGGTAGCTTTATTCGGTCTCCCGGCGTTAGATTTCTCCATGTAGTATACGTGAAGGTCCTTGCAAGCGGTGCCCATTGCGGCAAGCACGTCATCTCTAACCAATGGCATGCCTAGTTGGAACTCCTATGGAGCGACGTATTTCTTCTTGACCTCTTTGCTCTTAGTCTCTTCCTGGCCCTTGCCCAGATCTAGCTTCCTTGGAGCTAGAAGCGAGGCCTGCACCTTTCCTCCCCTTCCTCTCCCCTTTGCTTCGGGTTTATCGAGAGTAATTCTCTGAGGGGAAGAGTGTGCCTTCCTGCTCTTGTTCATCGGTGGGGGTTCATGAATCACCTTGCTGTCGGCCTCCATTCGGTCCTCCCCAAAATCCGTGTCGTACTGCAACTGCACTTCGTAAGATTGTGCACGACGATCTTGAGCAGGAGGGGCTGAAGGAGCAGAGGCGGGTCTCTTTGGCGGACGACCGCCTGGTGCAGTGGTTGGCCTCACTGTAACCCTTATCTCAATGAGGTCCTTTGGTCATTGGATGAAGGTACCACGGGCATTTCCTAGTGAGAGGACCTCGTCGTTCGGTGGATACCTCAGTGGGAACAGCTCGTATTCGGGCTTCATCGAGTCGACTTGAACTTTTGCACAGTCGCCCCTAAGTTGCGCTCCATGCACTCTTGTCTCCGGGGTCGGCTTGTACGCAAGTCCCTCGGCTGCTGGAACCGTGAAGGTCGGCATCACCCTAACTGTGAGGGTGCAGCTCGTTGGTTCCTGCGATAGATTCATCAATTTTTTTAGAATATTATATATCATATGGATTCGTTAAGCCTTTCATGCATTGTGGACGAAACTTTTACCGTTATATGGTCGACGGTGCTGTCGACCGGTGGTGGATTTTCCGCCAACTCAGTTGATGCGCAACTGCTGCGTTTTTTGGTGGGACTTCCTAACTCTTCATGCGCAGCAGCAGCGGCGGCCTGCGGGTTCTGTTGCTCTTCTCGGATCTCTTGCCTAATCTTGGCCCTCATCGACTCGAGCTTTTCGTCGAATTCAGATGTCAGCTCCGCTCTGATCGACGCCCGGATCTTGGCTTCAAGGCGTGCATCTTTCTCCGCCTTGTTGGAAGTCCGCTTCTTGTATTGCCACGTGTAGTCTGGAAATCCATACTTCCAGGGAACGGAGGACCCAACGCCCCGTGTCCGTCCACGATGTTCCTTGTTGCCCAACACTTTCATGAGGAGGTCGTCCTCGCGTCTTTGAGAGCTGGCCTCTTGCGAGGCTTGTTGCTCGGCAACCAACTCCTTCTGCATTACAATTTAGTGGGGTTAAATAAACTGCACGATGGGAAACAATGCGAACATCTAGTTTGACTAGACACTTACTATAGCTTCATACACTCGTTGATCTTCTGCATTTGGCATGAAGATTGTGCCATCAGCATTCTTCTGGCTCCTGGCCCTGGCCCAGTTCCTAGCCCGATGGTGTGGGATATCGCCAAACACGAGTGGCGTGTTTGATTCCTCAGCTTCTTCATCCTCATGCTGCCATTCCTCTTCCTTACCGGCATATCCGGCGGTGCCAAGCCGGTGCGGATGCTGGTTCTTGGTCTGGAGCAAGTGATATGCCTCGCTTCTAGCTATGGACTCGAGGGTCGACTTTTTCGCATGGAATTCCTCCTAGACCTGTTCCGTGATCCAAGGAAATTTCTCTGTTGGATCGGGATTCGCCGGGTTGAAGACGAACTCACCGACTAGCTTACTCTTGAAGTTCTTCCAAGCATTGCCCATGACCTTAAAAGCAGCCTGCCTGATAAGGTTCTCGTGCTCTATAGGATAATCGAAGCTCTCCTTGAACGCTAGCCAAGCACTATCCTTCTCTGCGGCCTGCACTTGCTTGATGTCATCTTACAGAATACTGAATTTCTGCCTCCCTATGACCCCGCAGATAGACCTAAATCGGCTCAATATTTTTCTTGGACCTGTCGGCAACCCTACTTGGTTCACCGCTGTTATGCGGAACTGTTCCTTAGGGATTTTGTTCCTTGTTCTAGGTGTACGTGCCCTTGAGGACCCACTAATTGTCGTCGACATTGGTTCGCCTTGCTGAGACATCGTCTACTTTTTTTCTAAATAACGAAAATACACAATTCAGTGCTAAAATCTATTACAATGAATTGAATGTCACTTATAAATAAATGAAACATATAAATAAACTAAATTGCACATCTCACAGTAATAAAATGAACCACATTTCATCTATTTAACATAAATAAACCACATTTCATCCCAACATAAATATACCACATTTCATCCCAACATAAATAAACCATATTTCATCCCAACGTAAATAAACCACATTTCATCCCAACATGAATCGCTTCACATATAAATAAAGTTAAATGAACCACATTTCATCAATCGCTACAATCATCTATCACAGAATTCATAAATGCACCACATTTCATCCCAACATCGACATGTCTCACTCACAGTTCAATCATATATCATCCAGATCCACATTTCAATGACATGTCATTCACAGTTAGCAGAGGGCGGCGAGATGGAGGACTCACCTGAGGACGGCCGGTGGGGCTCGGTGGCGGCGGCGCCGGGCTCGGTGGAGGGCGTCGCCGGTCGGTGGAGGCGGCGCCGGGCTCGATGGAGACGGCAGTCTCGGTGGCGGCGGCGGCGGGCTCGGCAAAGGAGGAGTTCGCGGCGGCGGCGCCGGGCTCGGCGGAGGGCGGCGCTGGTTGGTGGAGACGCCGATTCGGGCAGGTCGGTGCCGGGCGGGCGGCGTCGGGCTAGGTGGGGGTCGGCGACGTGCGTCGGTGAGGACGCGGGCGGCGACGACGAGGAAGGCCGACGCCGGTCGGTGTAGAGGCTCGGTGGTGGCGACGGCGATCCGAATGGAGGGCGGAAGAGTGTAACATCCTGAAAATTCCCAACAATAAAAATCACTAAAATTTCGAACTTTTTAAAACTTTTTGCATCATGCTGGATGTTATGGTTGCTTTTACTTGCCAAACTATAAATTGTCACAATGGAAAATTAAACTGAAGTTATACAGCTAAGTAATAATTATAATAATAAGATATTTATTATGAACCCCATAAATATTTACGCACGAGAAAACAAAGCCAGACAAAGGGAAGGTTAATTACCAATTTAATTTATGGATCAAATATTAAATACTTGAACCATGTGATGCATGCCATGAAATATAAGTACACATGAAATGATGATCACATCAATGGCCCCATCTATAATAGAACATCTCACTAGAATATATAATTAATATTTGAAACACCTTATCAAGCTCCTCATAGCATGAAAATCGCTCATATAAAATAATGGTCATATAAATAAATTAGGCTTTATACATAAATAAGAATATGCGAGTGTTTAATTAAACAATTAGATAAATATTGTGCCGAGTCTCAATTTACTATTTATAGAATAAATAGATTGAACCTATCCATGTAAAATATATTGCTATACAACTAAACTTGACCAATCTGCTAATGTGTTAACCGTGACAAGTCGTTATATTAAATTTAATAGTACCCCAAAGTCTTCAAAAATATACAAGTTCACCTTAGGGCTAATAACTCAAATTAATCTAAAAAGAATTCATTTGTGCGATAAATAAATAAATATGGGTAATATTAATCAAGGGTGCATCTATTGGTTAGAATAACACAATGTCACGACCGGAAATAACCCAACGGGCGTTCCTGACGTGCGTGCATTAATCCTTGTCCCAGGAGGCAAGGTACACCAAAAGTTGATACAATTCAGAGTTTAACAAGCGGAAGCGTAAATAGAATTATTACACGGGCAGCGAAGGCCCAACACCCAAAGACAAACGAGAAACAGCGGAAGACTAGGGCGACGACCACAGGCGCTTGACGGCAGGCACGAGCTAGACACCAAAGCCTTCATCTTCCAGGAACTCCTCTTCTGGGGTTGGGAAAAATTGAGCAAGACTGAGTACAACCACCGTACTCAACAAGACACACCCACAAGTGCAGAATAAATGCGAGGGAGTACAAGGGAATTATAAAATAAAGGGTTAGGGTTGCAGTAAACAGCATTTAAAGATGTTTAGTTGCTCAAAGCTATTTTGTAAACACGATTCTAGAACTATACAATATTATTAATCAAGGCCGTGAACCCACACGAACCTGCCTTAACCCAAGGCCTACGATGATTCAGACCGAACTGGCAACCCGACCCTGGGTCCCAGCTCGTCCCAAGCCAACCCAGGCCAACCATTCCACATTTTAGTTGTTAAGCAGGTTTTAAGAATTAAAACACTAACTTGGGTACATTGCTCGGCTTGCCCATAACCGAGGGCGCGGCTATTCGAATAGATTATACTCTGATCAGAGGTGTACATCTTTACCCACAAGACACATCTTTCTCACGTGCAACCACGTGCCACATACCACCACGGTATACAGACGAAAGACGTGACATAGTTTCCAACCCATCCTAGCCATAGACAAGAGTACCGACCCAATCCCACCTACGGCCGGAACCCCCGGGACAGGCAGGCAGGACTGAGCCCCTAGCAGCAGAGCACCAACCCTGTGCCATGACATCTCGACTACCGGGCCGCAGCTCGTGTAGCCTTCATTTGCCCTGGAGAATGTCCATCGACCCCCGACTTCATCCATCTCCATCCGTGTACTTTTGTTTATAACCAGACTGAGCCACAAACTAAGCCTTACCCACTAGACATGTGGAAGTACGGTAGTGCTTTGCAACAGAGGCCCGAAGACCGGTCCTTATATGGCCGAGGTGCTACTATCAAAACCATGCACCCCGCGCCCAGCCTAAAACCATTTTTGGGGGTTTTGAATGAAGGGGGAGGTGTGATTCCAATTCCACAATAAACCAACAATTCCAAAGTGTCCAGGTGATAAGAATATTCCCAAAGTCTAGAGTTGTAAAACCACCTAATGTTACCTAATTAAACAGCGAAGCATCTACCTAAAATCATACCAGTGGTACCATGAGTAGAGTGTCCACTAGTTGGGGTTTTGTTTAATCTAGGGTGAACAAGGTAATAATAACAATAACAATAATAATAAGGTCATAACAAAGGTAAATAGGCATGGTTAAATAAAACAGTGATAACGCGGGAATTTAAATAAAGCGATAATGCAATAATTTAAATCAACATAATTTTATAAACTGGGATTCAATATGATCAAGATGATGTGTCTTGCCTTGCTCGCTTTCCCAACCGACGGCTTCAACTTCCACGAAGAGCGGATCTTCCGAAGCTGCAGCGTCTACACGACCAACGGAAAAGAAAAGGCTTAAACACTAATAAATTCCACATAACAGCAGAAACAAAGCACAAAAATGGGTTCTTGACTTCTTAAGGAAAAATTAGAGACTTGAACGGTCCAATTCCGAGTTCAAATGGCCAAGTTATGGCCATTTGAAGTTTATATGCTCTTTAAATGGATATTTGCGAATTTCTTCATTTAAATTTTAATTTAAAATCGAATTATTGCGTCAGCCGGGAGAGAGGGCGCGCGGACCGGGTCCACGGGAGTGGGGCCCACGCGGCAGCCTCTCGGTCCACGGTGGACCGGGAGCACGCGGCTGGCGGCGGCCGGCGCCGTGGGTCCCACGCGTCAGCCGCACCCGCGGGCGCGGGCGGCTGACAGCCGGGCCCCACCTGGCAGCCGCGGGGCGCGCCCGAAGGCGGCCTCGCCGGCACGGCCGACGGGAGGCGGCGCACCCGCGCCCCGATGGTCACCGCCGGCGACCACCGGCGCGGCGGAGCGGCGCCCGAGAGAGAGGAGAGAAGAGGGAAGCGAAGCGGCGGTCTTCGGCTCACCCCGGGTCGACGACGGCGACGGAGACGGCGACCGAAGCGGAGGAAGGCAGCGGCGCGGTTCGGGACGGCGAGGACGACGGCGCTCCGGCGGTCGGCGGGCGAAACGGAGGCGCGGACGAGGTCGACGAGGACGCGGCGAAGCCGAAGGAGGCGATGCCGAAGCAGGAGGAGGTCCGGGGCGACGACGGCAGCGAACCGGAGCTCGGCGGCGACGGCGGAGAGAGAGGAGGACGGCGCGAGCACGAATCCGACGGGGAGAGAGTGCGGCGAGCGGCGGAAACGGAGGAGAGAGGCACGGGGAGCGATTATATAGCGCCGGGAGCGAGAGAGGGCGGCCGGAGAGGAAGGAAACGGCCGCGACGATCTCGGGCGCCATCAATGACGCCGGCGAGGATTGCGGGAATAAATCCGGGCGAATCCGAGGGAGAGAGAGAGGGGAAAGCGGGGGAAAAGAGGGAGGGAATCACGGGGAGTGATTTCCCCCTCTTTATTGCGCGCGGGGACGGCGGGATGCGGCGGATTCGGCGGCGGCGGCGGCGCTAGGGCACGGGCGGGCGGCGGGCGCGGCGCGAGGTAGGGGATGACGGGTGGGCCCCACCCGTCAGCGAGGGTGGCGGGCGGGCCCGCCCGTCAGCGGCGCACGCGCGGGGAGGGAGCCGATGGGCCGCGGGGAGAGGAGAGAGAGGGAGGGAGCTGGGCCGAGCCGGCCCAAGAAGGGAAAAGGGAGGGGGAACAGACTTTTTAGGATTTTTCTTTTTATAAAACCTTTTTGACTTTGTTTATTTCTTTTCAATTATTATTTGTGCTCTGAAAATTCCACTAAAATTTATTTACACATTTTAGGCTTTTAGGAAATATACAAAAATCCTCCAAGCCTCATTTGACTTTTATCTTTGCACATTTTAATTGTTGGAGGCTTTCACATGAATTTTAATTATTCTAAGCACAATTTTGAGGATGTATTTTAGAGTCGATTTGGGACGCGACAAACCTACCCCCCTTAAACGGAATCTCGACCCCGAGATTCGGAAGAACTGGCGAAGAGATCGGGATGGGCTGCCTTCAGCTCGTCTTCACGCTCCCAGGTAGCTTCTTCTTCGGCGTGGTTGCTCCATTGGACCTTGCAAAAACGGATTACCCGGTTCCTGGTCCTGCGCTCCATGGTGTCCAGGATCTTCACGGGCCTCTCCACGTAGGTCAAGTCTTCGTGAACTTCAATTTGCTCTGAGTCGGCCTGCTCGGATGGCACTCGAAGACATTTCTTGAGTTGCGACACATGGAACACATCATGCACGTTGCCCAAGGAGGCGGGCAGCTCCAGCTGGTAGGCGACTTCTCCACGCCAAGCAATGACACGGAAAGGACCCACGAACCGAGGTGCGAGCTTTCCTTTCGTCTGGAACCTGTGTACACCTCGCAATGGCGTGACCCGAAGATACACAAAGTCGTCCACTGCGAATTCCAGGTCACGGCGACGGTTATCTGCATAACTTTTCTGCCGAGACTGTGCCACCTTTAGATTATCCCGAATGATTCTGACTTTAGCTTCAGCTTCTCTCAGGATATCAGTCCCAAACACTTGGCTTTCTCCAACTTGGTCCCACAATAGCGGTGTCCGGCATTTGCGCCCATACAACGCTTCATAGGGTGCCATTTGTATACTGGCTTGATAACTGTTATTGTAGGAGAACTCGGCATAGGGGAGACTCTTATCCCAGGTCTTCCCGAAATCTAGGACACATGCGCGAAGCATATCTTCTAGGATCTGATTTAGACGCTCGGTCTGTCCATCTGTCTGCGGGTGGTATGCGGTGCTGAAATTTAATCGGGTACCCAGCTCTTCTTGGAGCTTCTTCCAAAAGTGAGAGGTGAATTGGCTTCGCCTATCAGATACGATTTTCTTGGGAACGCCATGGAGACTCACGATCCTAGCGAAGTAGAGCTCGGCTAGTTTGTTCCCTCCATACGTGGTCTTCACAGGAATGAATCGAGCTACCTTGGTTAGTCGATCCACAACTACCCATATAGAATCATATCCACCTTGGGTTTTTGGAAGTCCGGTGATGAAATCCATCCCAATTTCATCCCATTTCCAATCTGGTACTTGGAGAGGTTGGAGGAGTCCGGCCGGTCGTTGGTGTTCTGCCTTTACACGCTGGCACACATCACACAGAGCCACGAACTCTGCAATTTCTCGCTTCATGCTAACCCACCAGTATTTCTCCTTCAAATCTAAGTACATCTTCGTACTGCCAGGGTGGATTGAATAAGGACTTTCGTGAGCTTCCTGAAGTATCAGCTGTTTAAGTTCTCTGTTATCTGGGACGCATACCCGATTTCCGTTCCATAGGGTTCCGTGTTCATCCTCTGTGAAACCAGCGGCTTTACCCTGTTTCATATTCTTGAGGAGTCCATGCATGTCCGGATCATTCTTCTGAGCCTCGCGGATTTGATCGAGCAAGGTGGGCTTGGCTTCCAACGCAGCCAAAAATCCGCGACTAACTATGCTTAGGTTCAGGGCTTCCATCTGTTGATTGAGTTCGGGTGGAATGCCACGGAGTTAAGAGTGTTGCAATGGCTTTTTCGACTTAGAGCGTCGGCAACCACGTTGGCCTTACCAGGATGATAGTGAATTCCCACATCATAATCCTTGATGAGTTCTAACCATCTCCTTTGCCGAAGATTCAGATCCGACTGGGTGAAGATGTATTTCAAACTCTTATGATCGGTATATATTTCACAGCGATTCCCAATGAGATAGTGCCGCCAGATCTTTAGAGCATGAACCACCGCTGCTAACTCCAAATCATGGGTAGGATAGTTGCCTTCATGAGGCCGCAGCTGGCGTGAGGCATAGGCCACCACATGACCGTCCTGCATGAGCACGCACCCCAATCCTTGGCGCGAAGCATCACAATACACCATGAAATCCTTGCGAGTATCTGGCAAGATTAACACTGGCGAGGAAATCAGCTTTTCTTTGAGAGTTTGGAACGCCTTCTCACATTGCGGGCTCCACACAAATTTCTCTTCTTTCTTCAACAACTGTGTCATGGGTCGAGCAATTTTGGAGAAGTTCTCGATGAACCTCCGATAGTATCCTGCCAAACCTAAGAAACTGCGAATTTGAGTGACTGTCTTGGGTTGCTTCCAATCGGTGACGGCGGTCACTGTTTCGGGATCCACAGCAACTCCTTTAGCAGATATCACGTGCCCCAAGAATTTGACTTCGGACAACCAGAACTCACACTTGCTAAGTTTGGCATACAATTGATGTTCCCGCAACTTTCCCAACACCAGACGGAGATGGTGCTGATGGTCTTCCTCTGATTGTGAGTATATCAGAATGTCATCAATGAACACCACAACAAACTTATCCAAGTATTCCATGAACACTTTATTCATTAAGTTCATGAAGAAGGCAGGTGCATTGGTTAAACCGAACGACATCACCGTGAATTCATACAGTCCGTATCGCGTGGTGAATGCGGTCTTCGGAATATCTTCTTCACGAATACGTAATTGGTGATATCCGGAACGAAGATCAATCTTGGAGAATACAGTGGCACCTTTAAGCTGATCGAACAGATCATCGATCCGAGGAAGAGGGTACTTGTTCTTGATGGTGACTTCATTGAGAGCTCTGTAGTCAACGCACATCCTCTTCGTCTTGTCTTTCTTCTCCACAAAAATCACAGGAGCACCCCAGGGGGAAGTACTCGGACGTATGTACCCCTTTTCTTTCAACTCTTCCAATTGTTTCTTGACTTCGGCCAGTTCATTTGCTGCCATACGGTAGGGTCGCTTGTACAGAGGAGTGGTTCCTGGAGCAAGATCTATTCGGAACTCAATCTCTCGCTTGGGTGGCATACCGGGTAGTTCTTCCGGAAACACATCTCCGAACTCCCTGACGATGGGGATTTCTGACAGTCCTATCTGATGAAGTTCTGAACTTCTGACAGAGGTTGGGGGTGCAAAGAAAACAACCGGTTGTTCCGGCCCTCGGTACAGAGTGACCGTGCGCCTCGCGCAATCCACTACTCCTTGGAATTGAGCCAACCAATTCATCCCAAGAATCACATCCAAATTCTTGGTGTCTAGCAAAATCAGATCCGAGGGGAAAGGAATCCCCTGAATTTCGATAGGGACGGCAGGGCTAAAATACTTTGCTGTCATAACCCCTCCAGGGGTAGTGATGAGCAGAGGGTTCCTAAGCCTTTCTACCCCCAACTGATTTCTCCCCACGAATGGCACAGATATAAACGAGTGGGAAGCTCCAGAGTCGAACAAAATGGTAGCAGGGATGGAGTGAATGAGGAACGTACCAACGATGACGTCTGGAGTGGTCAGCACGTCCTCGGCCGTCACGTGGTTCACACGACCCCGAATGACGTCCTTACCACCGTTGTTGGGGCGGGGAGGCGCTTGGCCTTGCTGACGCCTTGGCTTCGGACATTTATCCGCAAAGTGCCCGGGCTCGAAGCAGTTGAAGCACAGACGCTGCGGACCTTGAGCGTCCCTGCGGCCTTGAACGGGCTGCGCAGCTGGCGTAGGAGGACGGGGCGCACGAGTCCCTTGCTGATTCTGCTGCTGCTGCGGCTGTGGGACGCGCACCACGAATTGAGGTCGAGGCGCGGAGCGAGGTTGTTGCTGCTGCTGCTGCGAGGAGGATCCCCCTGGATAGGGATTGGTGTAGCGGACCCTTTGGTTAGCACCCTGTTGGTTGCGGAAATTCACCAAGCGGCGCTTGTGCGACTCCAACTCCTTGTGCTTGGCTTCCAAGCGGATGCTCTTGTCCACCAGACGTTGGAAGTCCGGATAGTCCCCGGAGACTAGGCGGACAGACAGTTCAGGGTCCATTCCCGCCAAGAACTTCTCTTGCTTCTCCTCATCTTCCCGCACATCCTCCGGGGCGTACCGGGCCAGGTTGTTGAACTCATGCAAATACTCCATCACAGAGCGGTTGCCTTGCTTCAACTCCCGGAATTCCCTTTTCTTAAGGGCCAAGACTCCGGCGGGCACATGGGTCCTCCGGAAAGCGGCGGTGAAGCGAGCCCAAGTAATCGGCTGCCCCTCTGGCTGCGTAGCCTGGAAATGGTCCCACCATAGAGATGCGGGCCCCTGCAGCTGGTGGGCGGCGAAGATGACTTTCTCTTCATCACTGCACTGCACAGTGTCCAGCTTCTTCCCCACGGCATGCAACCAATCCAACGCATCCACGGGGTTGTTGGAGCTAGAGAAGGTGGGTGGGCGGATGCGGAGGAACTCGGCGAGTTTAGAGTGTTGGGGAGGTGGTGGTGGGGCATTGTGTTGTGGCGGATTTTGGAGGTGGTGGAGGAAAGCAGTCATCATGTTGGCCTGCTGGGCGAGGATTTGGGTGAGGATGGCGTTGGTGTCTGGCGGTGGTGGTGGAGGAGGAGGAGGAGGTGGTGGTGGATTGCCTTGGTGGTTGTGGTTGCTGCCTTCGGGTTGATTGCCTTCACCGGTGACAGCGGTTCTCCTGGTCGTCACCATCTGAAACCCCACACAGAACCAGCAAACAGAGAGAACTGACAATTAAAACTAACCACCCACGACTACCATAATTCTTGAATTTATTACTGCTATTAAATTGGTTCATTAAGGTTTAAGTTGCTTAAGCAAATAAAATAAAGACAGGCTCCGACACAGTTATGCCACACACCGGCATAACCATGCCCCACACGACTCTAACCAAAAAGACAAACGAAGAAAAACACACGCGCAAGCCTACTAACTGCTCGTCTACTGCTGCGACGGGCCAGGACGGAAGGTGAGCAACAGCGCATCCTCCGTGCTACCAACGCCGGAGGCTTCCCCCTCCTGGGGAACCACGGGCGCGGGCTCGGCACGAGGGGTCTCGACGAAGCAAGTCCACGCCAGGGACTGACGAACAAGCTCGGGCCTGGAGGTGCTCTTGCGGGCGGTGATCTTCTGGCTGCGGCAGACGCGGTGACGCTTGGGGCGGCAGACCTCTCCCTGGGCGATCTTGAGCTGATGCAGCTGCGCCTCCACCGCGTCGAGGTCCTTCTTGAGCTGCAGGTTCTCCTGACGCAGCTCCAGGATCTTCATGTTGTTCTCGACCATCCCACGGCGCACCATATGATGGAAGTCGATACGAGCCGCGTCGTACGCCTCCACCATGCGCGCCAGGTGCACGATGGTAGCGTCATCCTCCGAGCTAGCATCCCGGAAGGTGGCGAAGTCGCGGGCTCCTCCGCGACGAGGGTGGTAGCGGTAGGGCGAGTGCTGCAACTCGTCCGGGTAGCGCTGGTGAAGAGTGCCGATGGCGAGGAGAGCGGCGTTCTGGCAAGCGGCGGGGAAGGAATCTCCACCCGCGGTGACTGCCAGCGAAGTCCGCTCGGGAGAGCCAGAGAGGATCACTGTAGTGACCTCCCAAGCAGCGTGGGGCTCTGCGTCGTCTCCCTCCTGATCCGGAAGCGGCCTGGCCTGGTAGTCCACTCCATGCGGATACCCCAGGACAACGCACATGCCTCGCAACTCCAAGACGAAGCCAGTCATGTCCAAACCACGACGGGTAACGCTGCGGCCATCTACAAGCAAGGACAAAAGAGATAAAAAAAAATATTTTAGAGATCAGCTTTTGATGATAAATGAAGCAGCAAGACAGAGAGAGACTAAAGGATTTTCACAAATAAGAGAGGATTTTTATTTTGAAAATATCGCTAAGGCTTGGGATCTAAGGCTCGTCCTAGGGTCAAGGAGGCTCTGATACCAACTTGTCACGACCGGAAATAACCCAACGGGCGTTCCTGACGTGCGTGCATTAATCCTTGTCCCAGGAGGCAAGGTACACCAAAAGTTGATACAATTCAGAGTTTAAGAAGCGGAAGCGTAAATAGAATTATTACACGGGCAGCGAAGGCCCAACACCCAAAGACAAACGAGAAACAGCGGAAGACTAGGGCGACGACCACAGGCGCTTGACGGCAGGCACGAGCTAGACACCAAAGCCTTCATCTTCCAGGAACTCCTCTTCTGGGGTTGGGAAAAATTGAGCAAGACTGAGTACAACCACCGTACTCAACAAGACACACCCACAAGTGCAGAATAAATGCGAGGGAGTACAAGGGAATTATAAAATAAAGGGTTAGGGTTGCAGTAAACAGCATTTAAAGATGTTTAGTTGCTCAAAGCTATTTTGTAAACACGATTCTAGAACTATACAATATTATTAATCAAGGCCGTGAACCCACACGAACCTGCCTTAACCCAAGGCCTACGATGATTCAGACCGAACTGGCAACCCGACCCTGGGTCCCAGCTCGTCCCAAGCCAACCCAGGCCAACCATTCCACATTTTAGTTGTTAAGCAGGTTTTAAGAATTAAAACACTAACTTGGGTACATTGCTCGGCTTGCCCATAACCGAGGGCGCGGCTATTCGAATAGATTATACTCTGATCAGAGGTGTACATCTTTACCCACAAGACACATCTTTCTCACGTGCAACCACGTGCCACATACCACCACGGTATACAGACGAAAGACGTGACATAGTTTCCAACCCATCCTAGCCATAGACAAGAGTACCGACCCAATCCCACCTACGGCCGGAACCCCCGGGACAGGCAGGCAGGACTGAGCCCCTAGCAGCAGAGCACCAACCCTGTGCCATGACATCTCGACTACCGGGCCGCAGCTCGTGTAGCCTTCATTTGCCCTGGAGAATGTCCATCGACCCCCGACTTCATCCATCTCCATCCGTGTACTTTTGTTTATAACCAGACTGAGCCACAAACTAAGCCTTACCCACTAGACATGTGGAAGTACGGTAGTGCTTTGCAACAGAGGCCCGAAGACCGGTCCTTATATGGCCGAGGTGCTACTATCAAAACCATGCACCCCGCGCCCAGCCTAAAACCATTTTTGGGGGTTTTGAATGAAGGGGGAGGTGTGATTCCAATTCCACAATAAACCAACAATTCCAAAGTGTCCAGGTGATAAGAATATTCCCAAAGTCTAGAGTTGTAAAACCACCTAATGTTACCTAATTAAACAGCGAAGCATCTACCTAAAATCATACCAGTGGTACCATGAGTAGAGTGTCCACTAGTTGGGGTTTTGTTTAATCTAGGGTGAACAAGGTAATAATAACAATAACAATAATAATAAGGTCATAACAAAGGTAAATAGGCATGGTTAAATAAAACAGTGATAACGCGGGAATTTAAATAAAGCGATAATGCAATAATTTAAATCAACATAATTTTATAAACTGGGATTCAATATGATCAAGATGATGTGTCTTGCCTTGCTCGCTTTCCCAACCGACGGCTTCAACTTCCACGAAGAGCGGATCTTCCGAAGCTGCAGCGTCTACACGACCAACGGAAAAGAAAAGGCTTAAACACTAATAAATTCCACATAACAGCAGAAACAAAGCACAAAAATGGGTTCTTGACTTCTTAAGGAAAAATTAGAGACTTGAACGGTCCAATTCCGAGTTCAAATGGCCAAGTTATGGCCATTTGAAGTTTATATGCTCTTTAAATGGATATTTGCGAATTTCTTCATTTAAATTTTAATTTAAAATCGAATTATTGCGTCAGCCGGGAGAGAGGGCGCGCGGACCGGGTCCACGGGAGTGGGGCCCACGCGGCAGCCTCTCGGTCCACGGTGGACCGGGAGCACGCGGCTGGCGGCGGCCGGCGCCGTGGGTCCCACGCGTCAGCCGCACCCGCGGGCGCGGGCGGCTGACAGCCGGGCCCCACCTGGCAGCCGCGGGGCGCGCCCGAAGGCGGCCTCGCCGGCACGGCCGACGGGAGGCGGCGCACCCGCGCCCCGATGGTCACCGCCGGCGACCACCGGCGCGGCGGAGCGGCGCCCGAGAGAGAGGAGAGAAGAGGGAAGCGAAGCGGCGGTCTTCGGCTCACCCCGGGTCGACGGCGGCGACGGAGACGGCGACCGAAGCGGAGGAAGGCGGCGGCGCGGTTCGGGACGGCGAGGACGACGGCGCTCCGGCGGTCGGCGGGCGAAACGGAGGCGCGGACGAGGTCGACGAGGACGCGGCGAAGCCGAAGGAGGCGATGCCGAAGCAGGAGGAGGTCCGGGGCGACGACGGCGGCGAACCGGAGCTCGGCGGCGACGGCGGAGAGAGAGGAGGACGGCGCGAGCACGAATCCGACGGGGAGAGAGTGCGGCGAGCGGCGGAAACGGAGGAGAGAGGCACGGGGAGCGATTATATAGCGCCGGGAGCGAGAGAGGGCGGTCGGAGAGGAAGGAAACGGACGCGACGATCTCGGGCGCCATCAATGACGCCGGCGAGGATTGCGGGAATAAATCCGGGCGAATCCGAGGGAGAGAGAGAGGGGAAAGCGGGGGAAAAGAGGGAGGGAATCACGGGGAGTGATTTCCCCCTCTTTATTGCGCGCGGGGACGGCGGGATGCGGCGGATTCGGCGGCGGCGGCGGCGCTAGGGCACGGGCGGGCGGCGGGCGCGGCGCGAGGTAGGGGATGACGGGTGGGCCCCACCCGTCAGCGAGGGTGGCGGGCGGGCCCGCCCGTCAGCGGCGCACGCGCGGGGAGGGAGCCGATGGGCCGCGGGGAGAGGAGAGAGAGGGAGGGAGCTGGGCCGAGCCGGCCCAAGAAGGGAAAAGGGAGGGGGAACAGACTTTTTAGGATTTTTCTTTTTATAAAACCTTTTTGACTTTGTTTATTTCTTTTCAATTATTATTTGTGCTCTGAAAATTCCACTAAAATTTATTTACACATTTTAGGCTTTTAGGAAATATACAAAAATCCTCCAAGCCTCATTTGACTTTTATCTTTGCACATTTTAATTGTTGGAGGCTTTCACATGAATTTTAATTATTCTAAGCACAATTTTGAGGATGTATTTTAGAGTCGATTTGGGACGCGACACACAAATATTGAGTAAACTTCATTTGTGTAAAAATTAGGATTTATAGAATCTTTAATAAACCTTAAAAACAAATTGGTAAAATAAATATAAATTAAAAATAAAAGATTAGGTATGGATAGTAATATTATCGCGACCATATTTGGATCAATTAAATTTAATTACGATAGAATGAGAATTTACCCTAATTAAAACTCAAATAAATTATATAAACAAAATATGAGTGATATCAAATTAAGGAGAATTTTAGTTAGGATAACACAAATATGGGATAAACTTCATTTATACAAGATTTAGAAATTATGAAATCAAATTTATATTGAAAATAACCTAAAATCGGGAATAATAGGAAAGTGCACTATTCATTGCCCGCAAGGTGTTCGATTTGGTCCCTAACCTTTCCCCTTCTCTCCCACCTCTGCCCTAGCCGTCCCGAGCCGCGCGTCGCCACCTTGCGCCGCTCGCCCGCCGCGCCGCCGTCGCCATCGTCGCCGTCGGCCTCGCGCCCCGTGCTGCCGCCTCGAGCCCCGTGCCGCTGCCTCGCGCCTCGCGCCGCCGCTGCCACGCAGTCGCCATCGCCGCGGGTCGCCGTCGTCTCGCGCCAATGTCGCCCGTCGCCGCCGCATCGCCGTCCCATCGCGCTGCGCACCGTCTCGTCGCCGCTCGACCATCGCCATCGCACCTCGCGCCCCGTGCCGCGTGCGCCGCCGTCGCCTCGCGCCCCGCGCGCCGCGTGCCGCTCCGCCTCCCCTCTCCCGTCGCCGTCGTGTCGCCCACGCCGCTGCCGCGCGCCAGCTCGCGCCCCGCGCCACGCGCCATCGCCGTCGCCGTCGAGCCGTCGCCGTCGCCGCCTTGAGCCCCGCGCGCCACCGTCGTCGCCGTCACGTCGTCGCCTCGTGCCCCGCGCCCCTGCCCCGCCGCGCGCCTGTCCCATCTCCCCTGCCGCGCGCGCCTCGTGCCTCGAGCCGCCGCGCGCCGTCACTTCGCCGCTGCCGCGCACGCCGCTGCCGTGCCCCCTCGCGTCCCGTCGTGCCACGCGCCGTCGCCGTCACACCAAGCCGCCCCGAGCCCCGCCGCTCCTCCCCTCTCTACAAATACCCCCCCTCTCTCCATTCTCCCCCACCCCGTCTCACCCTTCCTCTCCCCTCTCCCCTCTCCACTGCGCCGCCGTTCCCGTGCTGCCGCGTTGCCGTTCCCGTGCCGCCGCGCCGCCGTTCCCGTGCCGCCGTGCCGCCGCTCCTACGCCGCCGTGCGCCACCGTCGCCGCCGCCGTCGTCGCCGCTGCCGCCGCCGGTGAGCCGCCCTCCTTCTCCCTCGCGTCCATCGCCGCCGCCGCTCGGGTGGGAGAGAGCCGAGAGAGGGAGATAGAGCCGGGAGAGAGGAGAGAAAGAAAGGAAGAGGAAAAGAGAGGCCGACAGAGAGAGAAAGAGAGAAGAAAGGAAAAAGGGAGAGAAAGAAAAAGAAAGAGAGGGAGAGAAAAGAGAGAAAAAGAAGGAAAGGAGAAAATAGAAGGGGAAATTGGGGGAGAAATTAGGAGAATTTAGGAAATAAAAATGGTCAGGGTTAATCATAGATTATTTTTGGAAATTCCTCGAGCGTAATAGTATTTCGATCGAAATTCCGAGTTAATTATAAAAATATGTTTCTGGATCAGATTAGATTAAAATTGGTAGTAATTTAGATATAATTAATAACCAAACAATTAGATGAATTCTTATAGATTATTATAGATTATTTTTGGTAATCTCTATAAGTCATTGGTTCACGGTAAAAATTCGGATTTAATTACTAGGGATTTTAGCCGTGTATTATATTTAATCATTTAGTCATAGACTAAATTAAATCATATAATATTTCTAGGATTTCGTTCGATATTTAGCTCCAATTTGAGTGAAACTTGAAACCTAAATTCATCTAAATTCATAAGCTTTCCAATGATATATAATTCACTATTGAATAAAATATATTTATAAATATTAATAATTAATATCAAGATGATGCATAATAGTCAACTTAAAAATATGTTAATAAATAAAATTAGTATTGTACAGTAGAGTAGATGTAATAATATTTGTCTCTAACATGTCTTGCCACTGTAACAACCACACAAACTAATTTTATGTGATGTAACAAATGAATGGATGTATAGGAAAATACTAGTACTTATTTAATATTCGATGGCCATATAATTAAATCCATGGCTTATAGGTTATTTAAATCAAGTGTAGCCTTATGATTATGCAACTAAAATATAGACACACATAGATGAATCTTTAACCTGTTTAGGAGAATAATAATAGAGCTAGATGTGGAGGAATCACTAAGTAAATTAATCGATGCAATACCATATGGAATAGCTTATATATGCCTAAATTGGTTACCACTTATTAGTAACCCAATAGAACCAGTGCTTAAACTTGTCGCACATCACATATATTGTACATCCCATTATAGTTACACAATTAATTTATATATCAAACTGGGGAGTATATAACAAACATGAATAGTAGATAAGTACTAATTATAAATCTTGACCTCATATGTTCATAGTTCAATTGTAACTCCGGATTGTTCATTAAGAGATAATCTGTAACTATAATATTATAAACTTCCCGAATTTAACATATAGAGCATGAATAATTATTAACCTTTTTGTGACAAGTAAAATATGTTCATAATTAAAGTAAAGCTTCCATCAATAAAATAATAATACAAATAATTCACTGTAATTGATTGATTGATCCTAAATCCATCTAACAACAGAACCTCTAGTATATAACCGTCCTATTTAGATATATGCATGCTTAGCCATAATCCTTCCATAAGCCATTTGATAGACTAAACCACCGATTAGCCAAATATATATGTATCCCATAAATACTATGTTGGCTAACTCCTAAATAGACCACCATGATAACAGAAAGATTAAGAAACTTTAGCCCTTAGCATGTTGGAACCCATTAGCAAGCGCGAATAATATAAGCAACCTTAGGTTCAACCTCAACAAATATATTTTGTTTGTGCATATTTGATTGTTGCTTGAATATTGGTTTTTCTCGCGTATTATAGACTTTGTGTATCGGATAGTCGTGAGGCAACGTCTGCAACTTCCAGGAGGTGAAGGTTGATCAAGATTATATCGAGAATAAGGACTATCCTGAGCAGGCAAGTCATCACTATTCCTTGAACATGTTGATCCCAATTGCGAAATTATTTTGTTTACAAATAAAATTGCATGCAATGATAAACATCCTACTTGTGATTATGCCATGCCTTGATTATTGTTTACCCCATATTCCTTCGTAACCATGTTTACGTATGAGTCCCTAGTCAACTATGACAATTGCTTAGCAACGCTATTCTAGAATCATGCATACTCATATTTATCAAAATGCTGTATGCTTGGGCAATTGCCTTTGGGAAGGTAATTGAGATGCGGCATGTGGAGTCATGAGCGCCACATTGCCATGATGTTGATGACATGATTTATGAAAAGAGAAATGAAATTAAACAACTGTTTTCGACTGGGGCGGACGGAGGATTTGGGTGGTATCCGGGAAAAGGCAAGTACCGTCCCCGGTCAATTAAGGACCGAGCCATGAATTTAAGCATGAAACGACCCCCGTACAACCGCACTTCTCGTATGGGTATAGACCTAGCGGAATAGATAGCTGAGCAGAGGCAGTATCCATGCATAGTGGTTTCTTGATGTGTGAGGCAGGGGCTCTACGGTGGGGCAGCCATTAGTAGAACCGCGAGGCGGGTGTCTACAGTGGTGTCGCCATCGGTAGGACTGCCATGTGAGAATTTAAACATAATTATAACTTAATGCATGTGTGAGTCTTTCCTTCCCAGGTGCGCCAGAACTCCTCTCACTGCTAGAAACTGTGTACGCCTAGAGTGCATGAGGATGTAAAGTTCATGGAGCGGGTACTGCCAATGCGAGGTTATCGAAAAGCTTTGCCGTGACATGTCTCATGTGTTGGGACAAGGCTCATGTGTTGGGCAGTTGCGGAGTGCGGGTAAAGTGTACATCCACTGCAGTGTGAGTAAACCAAATCTATTCGAATAGCCGTGCTCGCGGTTATTGAGCACCGGGACGTGTATTACACTTGGCTAGACTCAAAATTCTTAACTTGTGTGGGATGGGATATTGCATGATGATTTTTATGCTGTTGGAGCCACTTCCTGAGAGCAGGGAAGGTGGACGTCCTCAGAAAACCATGACGATTCAATGGCGGGAAGCTATCCTTGGGATCACAATGGATGGTGGACAGAACCGTCGTTGTTAATGTGAACACTGGAACTAAAATTTGGTCAGTCTATGCTAGGTCTTAGGCTTGTGAAAATATTTGCAAAATGCAGCCTTACGCAAAAGAACCTGAAGCCATTCCTTGAATACCCTCTATCATATGCATTGCTGTTGTGGTGGCTTGCTGAGTACGGTTGGTACTCACCCTTGCTATTTATATATCTTTTAGGAGAGTGTTGAAGAGAAGCCCTTGTCGGTACACTTGTGTATCCAACAAGATGATCGGAGTGCGGTTTTGTTCTAGGTCTCGTTCCCCAGTTGACTGCCTGTGGCATGATAACCGGGCCCTTATACTATTTTGTCTTCCGCTGTTGTTCTCTGATAGTTGTTGGCCTACCTGGCCCTAATGTAAGTATTTAACTCTTTTAGCCTGAATTCATTCGTGATATGTTATGATCCAACTATGTGTGTGTGTACCAACTACTGATCCAGGGATTGGTACGGATAAACACAGAAGATTTCCGATTTCCAAAATCGGGGGTCTACAGAGCTGGTATCAGAGCATATCGACTGTAGGACGAGACCCTAGATAGAATGGCCGTTAGTTTAAGGACCCTATATTTTACAAAGATATTTTTTTAAAAAAAAAAATTGTGAAAACATTCAAATGTTGTTTCTCATCTTACCTTTCTTCAAAAATAGCTGATTCCGATATGCCAAAAAGAAAAAAAAATTATTTTTGATACCTTACATCTCAATCCTTCCTTTGACAAGGCAATTTTCACCACTTGATTTTTGATTGAAAAATATTGGTTCTATATTCTCATCTATATTTCAAAATTGTAGAATAAGAATCGAAAGCAATTAAGACGCTATAGGAATATTATTGATTGTTGCCGAAACCTCGTTCTCGAAAGTAGACGATTGCATCATGTTATACAGACTAAAGAAAAAGAGAAGGTCAGAAATTAATTCATGGATCATGATAACCTATCATAATTAGTACTAGTTTCCTCTAGTTACACCCTCGTACAGTAGAAGTGAAGTCTCGACTAAGCCGTTAGTAACCACGAAAGCACTATCTGCGACATGGGAGTATCATGAAGGACAATAAAGAAAAGAGAAACAGACTGCGTATCTATGAGAAAGCCATGCAAGATTGCTAAGTTGTTTCCGTAAACATATAAGGATCTGAAGATTATGAATCAAAAAGGAACATAAGATGGTATGCTGATATGGAAATTTAATAAAAGGAACTCTGTTTTGGATAAGAGTACATGGATGAAGGAAGAAAGAGATTTGAATTTATTGGGTTTTAGCTCTAGGTTACTTCAAATTTCCAAGGACAAGTCAAACTTATATGGCTTAAATCCCATGAAAACTTTATTTTATAAAATGTCTTTAGAAAACAATGCAAAGCAAATTAATTTTTGCATTTTGAAATATAGCCTTACAAAGTTAAAAAAAAAAAAGAGAATCTATTTCATGAGTTTTTATTTTGAGGTGTTCAAAAGTATTGTTGTTTCAACTTTGAACCATGCATACAAACTATATAGCATTTGGGACTTATTGGCAAGAGTTTTCTTTTGCGAAATAAAATCAAAGGTTGCTTCAAAAAAAAAAAAAATCTTGTTTGCAAGAGTTTCTAGTTGCCATACTGCTTGTGTTAAACATATGTATGATTATATAGAGATTTCCTTGAAAAATCTGTTATGTTGATTGAGAAAATGCCCCAGAGATTTTAAATGTCTTGCAAACATCACTTCCAAAGGATATTTGTGCAAAATCATTAAAAAAAAAAGCCCTACTATGTGAATGCAAAAGCATATCTTCTTCTAAATTACTTTCAAAATTTCTTATTTTAAGGGGGGTAGCCTATGTGGAGAAACCTCAAGAGAATCAAATAACTTGTGAAAATGTGGATAAGGAATACAACATATCAAGCTCTATTCACCCTTGGACAAGGAATTTTGAGTGTAGTCAGTACCGTATGAGTAAATCGTCGACAAGATTTATAATATGTTAAGGAACGAAGGATTGAATGGAGGAAGCACAAAAACAACAATTCAGCATTGTCATGCTACTATGCCTAGTATAGTAGTTTACTAACCTACAACCTACTAACTTCTAACAAGAAGAAATCTACCACAGGACGTGAAGACATGGACCAACCGACATCGAGAAACAAGAACTCCTCCAACCTACAAGACCCCCAAAATGTGGGAATAAACCAGCCCATGTTACTCTTTGAAGATCCTCCCCAAGCTTCCAGTGACAAAGAACAAGTTCAATCCCCACAAAAGCCGGAAGACTACACCCTCGGTCTAAACCACCCAAAGCAATACCCTGCAAATGAGAACTATCAACTGATTACGACAAGACGGAAGGCAAATGTCACATGTTTTGGTTGTGGGGAGAAAGGACATTATGCCAATAAATGCCCCCAAAGAAGGTTAAGAGTTGGACCGAGAAGGAATTTGTCTTGGCACCCAATATGCAATATAAGACCAGGAATATTACCAACGCCAATGCCCTGTTCAGGGAATCCAAAACTTCCGTATCAACCATTTCCTAGACGAAGAACCACACAGCATGGGTGGAAAGGAGAACGGAAAAGAAAAGCGTCATCACTAATAACATATGCTGAACTTGATCTCAGTAAAATTGGAATAGAAATCGGTGATTTGCCTGAAGAAGTTGAAGAGCTACAACGATGGCAACGAAAGAGAGATGGCTGTTGTTTTTCTTGTGGACAATTTGGACATTATGCGATAGGCTGTACTCAAGACACCAATGAAGAACAAGAAACACTGCCTTCACAGATCAGCCCGGAAGAGGATAGAGTCCCAGACCCATCTAAAAAAGTTTCGAAGATTAAGGCATGTAGTCGTTGCGGAGAGATAGGACACTACGGTAGTAATTGCGTTACTCAATGCCCCTACTGTGACGAAGACCATCCAAACGGAGAATGCCCTACAGCGAAGATCACGTGCTTCCTCTGCGAAAAGACGGATCATGTGCCCCAAGACTGTCAACTAAGTCCGTTGCTGACCAAGACGGCGGAAGTACAAAGAGTGTCGATCCGCTTCGCTCATCGACTCATGACATCCAGAAGCCACGAAGACCCTGGAGTTTCAACCTTCGATTAGCATGTTTTGTTGTCGAACGACATTTTAGTCGAACTAGTTTAATGTCACCGTAGTCCCACCGAATCTCGGGGACGAGATTCCTTTAAGGGGGGTAGATTTGTAACATCCTGAAAATTCCCAACAATAAAAATCACTAAAATTTCGAACTTTTTAAAACTTTTTGCATCATGCTGGATGTTATGGTTGCTTTTACTTGCCAAACTATAAATTGTCACAATCGAAAATTAAACTGAAGTTATACAGCTAAGTAATAATTATAATAATAAGATATTTATTATGAACCCCATAAATATTTACGCACGAGAAAACAAAGCCAGACAAAGGGAAGGTTAATTACCAATTTAATTTATGGATCAAATATTAAATACTTGAACCATGTGATGCATGCCATGAAATATAAGTACACATGAAATGATGATCACATCAATGGCCCCATCTATAATAGAACATCTCACTAGAATATATAATTAATATTTGAAACACCTTATCAAGCTCCTCATAGCATGAAAATCGCTCATATAAAATAATGGTCATATAAATAAATTAGGCTTTATACATAAATAAGAATATGCGAGTGTTTAATTAAACAATTAGATAAATATTGTGCCGAGTCTCAATTTACTATTTATAGAATAAATAGATTGAACCTATCCATGTAAAATATATTGCTATACAACTAAACTTGACCAATCTGCTAATGTGTTAACCGTGACAAGTCGTTATATTAAATTTAATAGTACCCCAAAGTCTTCAAAAATATACAAGTTCACCTTAGGGCTAATAACTCAAATTAATCTAAAAAGAATTCATTTGTGCGATAAATAAATAAATATGGGTAATATTAATCAAGGGTGCATCTATTGGTTAGAATAACACAAATATTGAGTAAACTTCATTTGTGTAAAAATTAGGATTTATAGAATCTTTAATAAACCTTAAAAACAAATTGGTAAAATAAATATAAATTAAAAATAAAAGATTAGGTATGGATAGTAATATTATCGCGACCATATTTGGATCAATTAAATTTAATTACGATAGAATGAGAATTTACCCTAATTAAAACTCAAATAAATTATATAAACAAAATATGAGTGATATCAAATTAAGGAGAATTTTAGTTAGGATAACACAAATATGGGATAAACTTCATTTATACAAGATTTAGAAATTATGAAATCAAATTTATATTGAAAATAACCTAAAATCGGGAATAATAGGAAAGTGCACTATTCAT
The DNA here is from genome assembly GCA_000338895.3 of Oryza meridionalis. Lineage (NCBI taxonomy): Eukaryota > Viridiplantae > Streptophyta > Magnoliopsida > Poales > Poaceae > Oryza > Oryza meridionalis. Next base: position 5,830,846 of record CM002531.2, read on the forward strand.
TGCCCGCAAGGTGTTCGATTTGGTCCCTAACCTTTCCCCTTCTCTCCCACCTCTGCCCTAGCCGTCCCGAGCCGCGCGTCGCCACCTTGCGCCGCTCGCCCGCCGCGCCGCCGTCGCCATCGTCGCCGTCGGCCTCGCGCCCCGTGCCGCCGCCTCGAGCCCCGTGCCGCTGCATCGCGCCTCGCGCCGCCGCTGCCACGCTGTCGCCATCGCCGCGGGTCGCCGTCGTCTCGCGCCAATGTCGCCCGTCGCCGCCGCATCGCCGTCCCATCGCGCCGCGCACCGTCTCGTCGCCGCTCGACCATCGCCATCGCACCTCGCGCCCCGTGCCGCGTGCGCCGCCGTCGCCTCGCGCCCCGCGCGCCGCGTGCCGCTCCGCCTCCCCTCTCCCGTCGCCGTCGTGTCGCCCACGCCGCTGCCGCGCGCCAGCTCGCGCCCCGCGCCACGCGCCATCGCCGTCGCCGTCGAGCCGTCGCCGTCGCCGCCTTGAGCCCCGCGCGCCACCGTCGTCGCCGTCACGTCGTCGCCTCGTGCCCCGCGCCCCTGCCCCGCCGCGCGCCTGTCCCATCTCCCCTGCCGCGCGCGCCTCGCGCCTCGAGCCGCCGCGCGCCGTCACTTCGCCGCTGCCGCGCACGCCGCTGCCGTGCCCCCTCGCGTCCCGTCGTGCCACGCGCCGTCGCCGTCACACCAAGCCGCCCCGAGCCCCGCCGCTCCTCCCCTCTCTACAAATACCCCCCCTCTCTCCATTCTCCCCCACCCCGTCTCACCCTTCCTCTCCCCTCTCCCCTCTCCACTGCGCCGCCGTTCCCGTGCTGCCGCGTTGCCGTTCCCGTGCCGCCGTGCCGCCGTTCCCGTGCCGCCGTGCCGCCGCTCCTACGCCGCCGTGCGCCACCGTCGCCGCCGCCGTCGTCGCCGCTGCCGCCGCCGGTGAGCCGCCCTCCTTCTCCCTCGCGTCCATCGCCGCCGCCGCTCGGGTGGGAGAGAGCCGAGAGAGGGAGATAGAGCCGGGAGAGAGGAGAGAAAGAAAGGAAGAGGAAAAGAGAGGCCGACAGAGAGAGAAAGAGAGAAGAAAGGAAAAAGGGAGAGAGAAAAAGAAAGAGAGGGAGAGAAAAGAGAGAAAAAGAAGGAAAGGAGAAAATAGAAGGGGAAATTGGGGGAGAAATTAGGAGAATTTAGGAAATAAAAATGGTCAGGGTTAATCATAGATTATTTTTGGAAATTCCTCGAGCGTAATAGTATTTCGATCGAAATTCCGAGTTAATTATAAAAATATGTTTCTGGATCAGATTAGATTAAAATTGGTAGTAATTTAGATATAATTAATAACCAAACAATTAGATGAATTCTTATAGATTATTATAGATTATTTTTGGTAATCTCTATAAGTCATTGGTTCACGGTAAAAATTCGGATTTAATTACTAGGGATTTTAGCCGTGTATTATATTTAATCATTTAGTCATAGACTAAATTAAATCATATAATATTTCTAGGATTTCGTTCGATATTTAGCTCCAATTTGAGTGAAACTTGAAACCTAAATTCATCTAAATTCATAAGCTTTCCAATGATATATAATTCACTATTGAATAAAATATATTTATAAATATTAATAATTAATATCAAGATGATGCATAATAGTCAACTTAAAAATATGTTAATAAATAAAATTAGTATTGTACAGTAGAGTAGATGTAATAATATTTGTCTCTAACATGTCTTGCCACTGTAACAACCACACAAACTAATTTTATGTGATGTAACAAATGAATGGATGTATAGGAAAATACTAGTACTTATTTAATATTCGATGGCCATATAATTAAATCCATGGCTTATAGGTTATTTAAATCAAGTGTAGCCTTATGATTATGCAACTAAAATATAGACACACATAGATGAATCTTTAACCTGTTTAGGAGAATAATAATAGAGCTAGATGTGGAGGAATCACTAAGTAAATTAATCGATGCAATACCATATGGAATAGCTTATATATGCCTAAATTGGTTACCACTTATTAGTAACCCAATAGAACCAGTGCTTAAACTTGTCGCACATCACATATATTGTACATCCCATTATAGTTACACAATTAATTTATATATCAAACTGGGGAGTATATAACAAACATGAATAGTAGATAAGTACTAATTATAAATCTTGACCTCATATGTTCATAGTTCAATTGTAACTCCGGATTGTTCATTAAGAGATAATCTGTAACTATAATATTATAAACTTCCCGAATTTAACATATAGAGCATGAATAATTATTAACCTTTTTGTGACAAGTAAAATATGTTCATAATTAAAGTAAAGCTTCCATCAATAAAATAATAATACAAATAATTCACTGTAATTGATTGATTGATCCTAAATCCATCTAACAACAGAACCTCTAGTATATAACCGTCCTATTTAGATATATGCATGCTTAGCCATAATCCTTCCATAAGCCATTTGATAGACTAAACCACCGATTAGCCAAATATATATGTATCCCATAAATACTATGTTGGCTAACTCCTAAATAGACCACCATGATAACAGAAAGATTAAGAAACTTTAGCCCTTAGCATGTTGGAACCCATTAGCAAGCGCGAATAATATAAGCAACCTTAGGTTCAACCTCAACAAATATATTTTGTTTGTGCATATTTGATTGTTGCTTGAATATTGGTTTTTCTCGCGTATTATAGACTTTGTGTATCGGATAGTCGTGAGGCAACGTCTGCAACTTCCAGGAGGTGAAGGTTGATCAAGATTATATCGAGAATAAGGACTATCCTGAGCAGGCAAGTCATCACTATTCCTTGAACATGTTGATCCCAATTGCGAAATTATTTTGTTTACAAATAAAATTGCATGCAATGATAAACATCCTACTTGTGATTATGCCATGCCTTGATTATTGTTTACCCCATATTCCTTCGTAACCATGTTTACGTATGAGTCCCTAGTCAACTATGACAATTGCTTAGCAACGCTATTCTAGAATCATGCATACTCATATTTATCAAAATGCTGTATGCTTGGGCAATTGCCTTTGGGAAGGTAATTGAGATGCGGCATGTGGAGTCATGAGCGCCACATTGCCATGATGTTGATGACATGATTTATGAAAAGAGAAATGAAATTAAACAACTGTTTTCGACTGGGGCGGACGGAGGATTTGGGTGGTATCCGGGAAAAGGCAAGTACCGTCCCCGGTCAATTAAGGACCGAGCCATGAATTTAAGCATGAAACGACCCCCGTACAACCGCACTTCTCGTATGGGTATAGACCTAGCGGAATAGATAGCTGAGCAGAGGCAGTATCCATGCATAGTGGTTTCTTGATGTGTGAGGCAGGGGCTCTACGGTGGGGCAGCCATTAGTAGAACCGCGAGGCGGGTGTCTACAGTGGTGTCGCCATCGGTAGGACTGCCATGTGAGAATTTAAACATAATTATAACTTAATGCATGTGTGAGTCTTTCCTTCCCAGGTGCGCCAGAACTCCTCTCACTGCTAGAAACTGTGTACGCCTAGAGTGCATGAGGATGTAAAGTTCATGGAGCGGGTACTGCCAATGCGAGGTTATCGAAAAGCTTTGCCGTGACATGTCTCATGTGTTGGGACAAGGCTCATGTGTTGGGCAGTTGCGGAGTGCGGGTAAAGTGTACATCCACTGCAGTGTGAGTAAACCAAATCTATTCGAATAGCCGTGCTCGCGGTTATTGAGCACCGGGACGTGTATTACACTTGGCTAGACTCAAAATTCTTAACTTGTGTGGGATGGGATATTGCATGATGATTTTTATGCTGTTGGAGCCACTTCCTGAGAGCAGGGAAGGTGGACGTCCTCAGAAAACCATGACGATTCAATGGCGGGAAGCTATCCTTGGGATCACAATGGATGGTGGACAGAACCGTCGTTGTTAATGTGAACACTGGAACTAAAATTTGGTCAGTCTATGCTAGGTCTTAGGCTTGTGAAAATATTTGCAAAATGCAGCCTTACGCAAAAGAACCTGAAGCCATTCCTTGAATACCCTCTATCATATGCATTGCTGTTGTGGTGGCTTGCTGAGTACGGTTGGTACTCACCCTTGCTATTTATATATCTTTTAGGAGAGTGTTGAAGAGAAGCCCTTGTCGGTACACTTGTGTATCCAACAAGATGATCGGAGTGCGGTTTTGTTCTAGGTCTCGTTCCCCAGTTGACTGCCTGTGGCATGATAACCGGGCCCTTATACTATTTTGTCTTCCGCTGTTGTTCTCTGATAGTTGTTGGCCTACCTGGCCCTAATGTAAGTATTTAACTCTTTTAGCCTGAATTCATTCGTGATATGTTGTGATCCAACTATGTGTGTGTGTACCAACTACTGATCCAGGGATTGGTACGGATAAACACAGAAGATTTCCGATTTCCAAAATCGGGGGTCTACAAAGAGGCACGGTGGCGGCGCCCGCGGGTTGGTGGTGGCGGCGGCGGGCTCGGTGGCGGCGGTGGTGGGGATCGTCAGTGAGGAGGCGGTGGCGGTCTGAATGGAGGGCGGAGGAGGCTTGGTGGCGGCGGCCGCGGGCTCGGTGGCGACGGCGGCGGGCTCGGCGATGGAGGACGACGGCGGCGCTAGGGTTCTAAGGAGGCGGGAAACTGTAGCGGGACATAGAAAAATTTTTGATCCGATCTGAGAAACCCTAGTTATAGTAGAGTGATGAGTCATCTCAATCGGGCTTTGCCGTAGGGCCCATCACAGATGACTCATCGTTGACGGGCTCCATACTAATGCCCGATTGAGATGACATTCAGGCCCGTCACGGATGACACATCTGTGACGGGCCCTAAGATAATGCCCGATAGAGATAGATTAATCTCTATTGGGCTTAAACTAAGGCCCGTCACCGATGACTATTTTTCCATTTTTCCCATCAAATCTTTATATTTGTGAGTGCAAAATATATAGCTGCTATATAATAATTCAATTTATTAGTCATAATACATTTTCGGATAGTAAATGATTTCAAATCAAAATATGGTCAACAACAAAATTGTAGAGCTTATTAAGATCTACAACTTTTATTTTGGTCATTTGTCTATATATCTTTGTTCCCAACAGCTTGAAATTGATTTTGAAAATATGACAAATTAAAACAGCATTTGTAAATAGTAAATGATTTCAAATGAAAAAGTCAACAACAACAAAGTTGATCCTCCCATCAAGATCTACAACATTTATTTTGGTCATTTGTCTCTATAACTTTGTTTTCAACAGCCTGAAATTGAATTTCAATATATGACAAATGTAAACAACATTTGTAAATACTAAATGATTTCAAATGGAAAAGCCACAAACAGCAAAGTTGTACAACTTATCAAATCAAGATCTACAACTTTTATGTTGCTCACTTCTTTATCCGATAAAGTGATAGTACCAATATTTACAAAATTGACATATCTGTGTTGATGTTTATAAACCAGATGAGAGAAATGTGATTTTTGTGAATAATATAACTATCACTTTGTCGGATGAAGAAGTGACCAAAATGAAAGTTGTAGATCTTGATAAGTTGTACAACTTTGCTATGTCTGGCTTTTCCATTTGAAATCATTTAGTATTTACAAATGTTGTTCAGATTTTTCATATATTCAAATTCAATTTCAAACTGTTTGGAAAAAGTTATATAGAAGAATTACTAAAATAAAAGTTGTAGATCTTGATGAGAGGATCAACTTTGTTGTTGACCATATTTCCATTTGAAATCATTTAGTATTTGTTGGCGATATGGCATGAGGCCCTTCGACCGAACCTGCCAAAAGCATACGACCGATGAGGATTCAAGCCTGAGACGTCACGGTTAGCCAAGGCGAACCCTCCCCATGGCGAAGACTATGGAGCAAGGACGGCGAGAGGCAGGGAATCACAGCAGAGGCCTCCTGGGCGAAGGGTGCAAGGCAGAGAGCGTATGCCGAAGGGGGACGACTTCGCCGTAGCAGGTTCGGCCCCGGGAGGGCCGAAGAAGCTATCCTGGCCCATCAAGCCTAGGGGTCAATTGGGTCGACAATAACCCGTCGGCCTGCTAAGGGCCCATGGACCGCAATTACGCTATGTACCCATGTAAATGTCCCTTTTATAAGGGCAACCATGTAAATTCCCCTGCATAACCAAAGCCCTAGTAGTAAGACCTATAATGGGGGCTATAAATAGCCCCATAGGGCCATGTAATAGGGGGATCCCAAGTAAAAATTCTCAAATTAATACACTTTACTTCTTTTCCAACCACTGTTGAGTAACCATGGCCGCCGAAGAAGGAGCAGAGCCTTCGGCGCCTGTCGCCGAAGATGGAGGAGCACCATCTGCTTCCGCACCTACGCCATCAGTACCGCCTTCGGCCCTTGCCACCGCCGTGCAGGTGCCGAACGCGGCTGACATGGCGAAGGCGGCTGCGGCGGCAAGGGCACTCCAGACCAGGGCGGAGATCCTTTCGACAAGCCAACTGCTGGTGCCCCAAGCTACTCCGTCGCAGCCGGCAACGGCCCCAACTGCGCTCGCCACTGTGCAAGCCCAAGTCAACCCTGACCCTGAAACACAAACCGAAGCTGACATGGAAGCCATGCGACAGAACATGACACGACTCCAAGACATGCTTGGCCAAATGCAAGAACAGCAGCAAGCATACGAGGCGGCAAGGCGGTCCAAGGTCACTTCGGCCCCAATCCTCCAGTATTCGGAAGGCTATGTCCCACCCCAAGTCTATCCACAAGTGCCGACCCAGCCCCTTCTGCCACAAGTCGCGCAAGCGCCAATGTACTTTGCCGGGCAGCCATCGACCGCAGCAGCGCATTCGGCCCCTCACGTGCAACTGCAAGCTCAACCGGTTGCTGCCCAAGTACACCCTCAACCACCTGGCCAAGTGCCACAAACAATGGCAGAAGGGGCTTCGGCTCTGCAGGCGCAGCTCCTAGCTTTCCTTCAGCAGCTCAGCCAACCCCACAACATTTCAGGTACAGCCCCTTCGGTCATCCCGGAGGGGAATACAAGTCAAGGTGCGCCTAGTTGGTTGCCGTCGAATCAGCCAGGTCTGGGGGCTTCGCCGTGGAGTCAAGGACCGCAGTCCGACTTCATCAATGCTGCTCAGGCACCAACCATTTGGCCGCAAGCACCAACGTCAAGCTTCGGAGCAAACCAGGCAAAAAAACCAGGTCGCCATGACATTGTCGTAGCCAACTTTCGACCCATCCATGGCGGCTCAGCAAGCATCACCAATCGGAGCCGGGCAACAGAATACCATGGCCCAACCTCACGTGCAAGCCGTGATTTCGCCCTTCGCCACGCCGTACCCGCAGCAAGGTGCCGTGAGCAGGGCAGGGGGCGAAAAGGGGCTACCGCTGAGTGGGTGAATCAAGACCCGTCCAATCCCACCCCAGTTCAAGTTCCCACCCGTCCCACGCTACTCAGGCGAAACTAACCCAAAGGAATTCCTCTCCATTTATGAGTCCGCGATCGAAGCGGCTCATGGCGACGAAAATACCAAGGCAAAGGTAATACATCTCGCTCTAGACGGCATCGCCCGTTCTTGGTATTTCAATTTACCAGCCAATAGCATTTACTCATGGGAGCAATTGCGCGATGTCTTTGTCCTTAACTTTCGAGGCACCTATGAGGAGCTGAAGACGCAGCAGCATCTACTCGGCATTCACCAGAGGCCGGGGGAGTCGATAAGGGAGTACATGCGTCGCTTCTCGCAAGCCTAGTGCCAAGTTCAAGACATAACCGAGGCGTCTGTCATAAACGCCACTTCGGCTGGTCTACTCGAGGGCGAACTCACAAGAAAAATCGCCAACAAGGAGCCACAGACGCTTGAGCACCTACTTCGCATCATTGACGGGTACGCAAGGGGCGAAGAGGATTCCAAGCAACGGCAAGCAATACAAGCTGAGTATGATAAGGCTTCCGTCGCCGCTGCCCAAGCCCAAGCACAAGTTCAAGTTGCCGAATCACCTCCTCTCGCTGTTCGCCAGCCCCAGCCGGCGATCCAAGGACAACCGCCAAGGCAAGGTCAAGCCCCCATGACCTGGAGGAAGTTCAGAACCGACCGTGCGGGCAAGGCTATGATGGCTGTCGAAGAAGTGCAAGCCCTCCGCAAGGAGTTCGACGCCCAGCAAGCAAGCAACCATCAGCAGCCTGTCCGCAAGAAGGTCCGAAAAGACCTCTACTGCGCCTTCCACGGACGCTCTTCGCACACCACGGAGCAATGCCAAAACATTCGGCAACGTGGCAACGTGCAAGATCCAAGGCCGCAGCAGGGAGTAGCTGTCGAATAACCTCGTGAAGTAGCTCAAGAACAAGCACCCCTGGCCGAACAGCGCCAAGAGCCGACCCGAACAGTGCAGAGTAATCCAAGTGATTACAAGGGTCGACCCGCCGATCCAACTTTCGAAGCGACAAAAGAAGATGCAGCTCCGAACGGTCCACAATATCGCTTCGGCAGGCGAAGGGGCCCCGCAGTATTTAAACTAGCAAATCTCTTTTGGGCCAGGAGACGCCGAAGGAGTAATGTTCCCGCATCAAGATCCTTTGGTGATCTCGGCCGAGATAGCTGGTTTCGAGGTTCGGCGAATCCTGGTCGACGGAGGGAGTTCGGCCGATGTCATCTTCGCCGAAGCATATGTCAAGATGGGGTTGCCCACCCTTGCCCTTACCCCAGCGCCAGTCTCGCTCCGTGGTTTTGGCGGAGAAGCAGTTCAAGTTCTTGGCCAAGCACAGTTGCTAGTAGCTTTTGGCACAGGGGAAAACAGACGCGAAGAGCAAGAATTGTTCGACGTTGTCGACATCCCTTACAGCTACAACGCCATCTTCGGCCGTGCAACCCTGAACAAGTTCGAAGCTATTTCCCACCACAATTATCTCAAGCTCAAGATGCCCAGCCCGGCGGGAGTGATCATGGTCAAGGGGCTTCAGCCTTCGGCCGCGTCAAAAGGTGATCTTGCCATAATCAACAGAACAGTACATAATGTCAAGGCCAAACCACATGACCGGGTGAAGCACGCGCCAAAGCCTACTCCTCACGGCAAGACAATCAAGTTGCAAATTGATGACGCCGACCCCACAAAGCTCGTATCACTGGGGGGGCGACATGGGTGAAGAAGTGGCGGCAAGCATCCTAGAAGTACTCAGGAAAAACAGTGATATCTTCACCTAGGGCCCTGATCAGGTGGGAGGTGTTTTGACAGATCTCATCATGCATCACCTGGCAGTTAAGCCGGATGCCAAGCCAAGGAAACAGAAGCTGCGCAAGATGTCCGCTGATCGCCAAGAAGCAGCAAAGGCCGAAGTCCAAAAATTGCTCAAGGCTGGGGTCATCCAAGAGATCGACCATCCTGAGTGGCTGGCGAATCCAGTATTGGTCCGGAAGTCAAACGGCAAATGACGCATGTGTGTCGATTTCACAGACCTAAACAAAGCATGTCCGAAGAACGATTTCCCCTTGCCACGGATCGACCAGCTCATGGATTCAACAGCTGGTTGCGAACTCATGAGCTTCCTGGATGCATATTCCGGCTATCACCGGATCCACATGAACCCAGCCGACATCCCCAAGACAGCCTTCATCACACCATTCGGCACCTTTTGTCACCTCAGGATGCCTTTCGGCCTGAGGAATGCCAGAGCAACCTTCGCCAGGCTGGTGTATAAGGTCCTTTACAAACAGTTGGGGTGAAACGTGGAGGCTTATGTCGACAATATTGTCGTAAAAAGCCGCAAGGCTTTCGACCACGCCTCCGACCTGTAGGAGACTTTCGACAACTTGCGCGCAGCGGGTATAAAACTGAATCCTGAGAAGTGCGTTTTCGGCGTTCGCGCAGGCAAGTTGTTGGGCTTCCTAGTTTCTGAAAGAGGCATCGAGGCGAATCCCGAGAAAATCGATGCCATTCAGCAAATGAAGCCTCCGTCGAGCGTACGTGAAGTACAAAAGCTCGCAGGCCGAATTGCGGCACTCAGTCGATTCCTCTCAAAGATAGCCGAAAGAGGTTTGCCCTTCTTCAAGACACTCCGGGGCGCGGGAAAATTCAATTGGACACCCGAATGCCAAGCAGCGTTCGACGAGCTAAAGCAACACCTGCAAAGCCTGCCAGCTTTGATCAGCCCAGCACCGGGAAGCAAACTGCTACTATACCTGGCAGCTTCGCCAGTGGCGGTCAGCGCTGCCCTTGTCCAAGAAACAGATTCAGGCCAGAAACCAGTCTATTTCGTCTCCGAAGCATTGCAAGGAGCGAAGACAAGATACATTGAAATGGAAAAGCTCGCTTACGCCCTGGTGATGGCTTCGCGCAAGCTTAAGCATTACTTCCAGGCCCACAAAGTCATAGTGCCATCGCAGTTCCCTTTGGGCGAAATACTCCGGGGCAAAGAAGTTACTGGCCGGCTTAGCAAGTGGGCAGCAGAGATATCTCCTTTCGACATGCATTTTGTTGCCCGCACTGCTGTCAAGTCCCAAGTGCTAGCTGACTTTGTGGCCGAATGGACACCGGCACTCGCCCCCGAACTCGAACCCATCGAACAGCCCTGGGTGATACATTCCAACGGTTCGTGGTCGCACAAGAGGGCGGGCATTGCGGCAGTACTCACTTCGCCAAGTGGTGTGCCGATTCGGTATGCCGCAAGGCTGCAATTCGACACAACCAACAACACAACAGAATACGAAGCCATTCTTCTGGGCCTAAGAAAGGCCAAAGCATTGGGGATTCGACTCTTGCTAATCCGAACCGACTCTAAGCTAGTGGCGGGCCATATTGACAAATCCTTTGAGGCAAAAGAAGAAGGAATGAAGAGGTATTTGGAGGCCGTTCGGTCTATGGAAAAATGCTTCACCAGCATAACAGTCGAACATTTACCAAGAGGCCAGAACGAGGAAACAGACGCTTTGGCGAAATCTGCTGCTTGTGGTGGCCCACATTCACCTGACATCTTTTTTGAGGTCCTATATGCACCAAGTGTGCCCATGGACAGCTTGGAGGTCACGACAGGTGACCTGGTGAAATTGGGCGAAGACCCATACGACTGGCGAACCCCGTTTGTGAAATAACTTGAAACTGGCTGGCTTCTGGAAGACGAAGTGGAAGCAAAACGCTTGCAACTCAGAGCCACAAAGTACAAGATGGTCTCGGGCCAGCTCTATCGCTCCGGGGTACTTCAACCCTTGCTTCGCTGCATCTCTTTTGCCGAAGGCGAGGAAATGGCGAAGCAGATACACCAGGGGCTATGTGGCGCGCACCAAGCAGCAAGAACAGTTGCCTCCAAAGTGTTTAGACAAGGAGTTTACTGGCCCACTGTTTTGAAAGTCTGTCTTGAGCAAGTCAAGAAGTGCGAAAGTTGCCAGCGTCATGGCCTAAGCCAAACCGCGCCCCCGTATGAGTTGCAGCCCATCGCACCAATCTGGCCCTTCGCCAGATGGGGACTAGACATCATTGGGCCGTTCCCGGTGGTGCGAAACGGGTACAAGTTCGCAATGGTGGCCATCGAATACTTCTCTCGATGGATCGAGGCCGAACCCCTCGGAGTGATCATTTCGGCAGCAGTACAGAAGTTTGTATGGAAAAACATTGTTTGCTGCTTCGGAGTGCCGAAAGAGTTCATCACTGACAACGGCAAGCAGTTTGACTCTAACAGGTTCAGAGAAATGTGCGAAGGGCTTAACCTGGAAATCAGGTTCGCGTCGGTCGCGCACCCGCAGTCAAATGGGGCGGCCGAACGTACAAATGGTAAGATCATAGAAGCACTAAAGAAAAGGCTTGAGGGGGTAGCGAAGGGCAAATGGCCAGAGGAAATGCTATCTGTTCTCTGGGCCCTTCGAACGACCCCCACAAGACCAACCAAGTTCAGCCTGTTCATGCTTCTTTATGGTGATGAGGCAATGACCCCAACAGAGCTAGGGGATAACTCACCAAGGGTGACGTTCTCTGGGGGCGAAGAGGGGCGCGAGGTGTCGCTCGAACTCTTGGAGGGGGTAAGAGTCAAGGCACTCGAGCACATGCGCAAGTATGCCACAGGCACATCGGCAACTTACAACAAAAAAGTTCGACCGACGGAGCTGTTGCTCGGTCACCTTGTCCTAAGAAAGAAGGCGAACCCGATAGCCGTTGGTAAGCTTGAATCGAAGTGGGAAGGACCGTACCTCATCAAGCACAAGTCCAGAACGGGGTCCTTTCGACTAGCGACACTGGAAGGCGAAGAGTTCGACCATTCCTAGAACGCTGCCTGTCTCAAGCGTTTTTATGTCTAAGACGGGTGGCACCCAAATCGCTAACTTGTAAAAATGTACATATTAATATGTAAGCCTTTCGGCACTATGTAAGCCCTTCGGCACAAAAATGCAAAAAAAAAGAAGAGGAAAATGAAAAAAAAAGAAAAAAACTGGATGTAGGGTTATTATCCACCTTGGAGGCCCGAACCAGTATAAAATCTTTGTGTCTTTCGCCTCTTTACCTGTGTAAATGATAATACGTGGAAAAACCCCAAGGCAAACGCCTAATCAGCGAAAATGCCAGGGGGCGAAACGAATCGGCCGAAGCATCGCTTGCCGAATGTTGAAACCGCGACAGCTTAATTCGGAAATAACTAACCGAACACCATTGTACTAGATCAATGTGAAAACAAAAGCGCTTCTTCCAGCGTGGAATACCATAGATCAAAAACGGAAGTCGAAAGCTGAAAAGTCAGCATACCTATTTCGCTGTTATACGCAAAGGGGCCGACATGTTTCGACCTAACGAAAGCACGAAAGGTGACAATGCAAAAATAGCGAAAAGGAAATAAAACGCACATTTATTGATGTATCAAAGAATACAAACCCGACAAACATGGTACAAGTGAAAAGAAAAGAGCAATAGTGCTACAGCCCAGCTTACAGATAGATTACATTTGCGCCCCCGCGATCAATATTTCTCTCTAAGGAAAGATCAGGCGAACTAGGTTCATCATCACTACTAATATCATACACGACCCTAAGAGGGGAAAGAGGCGAAATGCATACTAGACTGTAACGACGCTGGGAGATTAACTCCTGCCGATCAGTCTTCTGATGGTTTCGCCAAAAGCGAACCATATCTTCCAGTCGTCTTGTATGAACAAGGTTGTAGTCTTCTAAGGTTCGCACGGGGTACGCCCGCATCCAGCCGGCGACCTTGAACACCTTATAGCTATGATCGTTTATCACCATTTCGTGATAAACAGGCCGAAATGGGCATCGCACCTTCGGCAAACCCTTCAATGCCATGAACTTCTCGTTGCTGTTTCGCCAATTTTCAGTAGGAGGTCGAACGCATACCTTTCGGCCGCATGCCTGCTAGCAAAGTGCCAAAAAGGAGAAGTACAAAAAGGGAAGGGAAATATAGACGAAGATCAGCCCCGATTTCAAACACAATTAAATAAGCGAAAGGGTTATACTTTGCCAGTAGAATAGAGACTATATTAAGTACAAGGCGAATGCGGCTTAAAGCCGAACAGACAAAAAGTCCATGTACAAAAACTTAGGCTACAAGAAGGTCCGAAAGGATCAAGGAAAAAATAAAAATAATAAAAAGACACGAGGGCGAAGGGCCTCACACCTCAGGGTGATCTAGGCCTCCGTCGCCTTCGCCCTCGTGCCCGGGGGACCATTCCGATGGCTTGGGATCCTTTTCGGAGTTAGCGGCAGCGGCCTCCTCATTCCTCGCGATCCTTTCAAGGTTCTCATGGAGTCGAATCTTTGCACAATCCCGGCCGCCATCCTCCCAAAACCCCTTTCGAAAGGCCCTTAACGCAGCCCCGGAGCACTGCGTGTTGCTAGGCCATTCTTCCTTCATGAAATTGGGAAAATTCCCGATGTGGTCGCAGCTGTGCGCGTGCAAGAGGCTGAGAACGAATCCCGCCGAAACACGAGCGCAACAGTCCCCGTAGGCGCCTGCCACTTCGACAACTGAGCCGGCCGCCTCCTGCGTCCATTTGGAGAAATCAAGTGCAGTCCCGCCTTCGCCCGGAGCACCTTCCGCTCACGCCCCAAGGTCGTTAAGGGCCAGCCGGAGAGTGTAACAGGCCTCCTTGCCGGACTCTGTGGCCGGTACCATGGTCGCGGCAGTAGCTTCGGCCGACGCGAGACGGGCTTCGAGGGATTTAATCTTCTCCTCGGCCGAAGCAAGTTGTCGGTCTCGTTCGGCGTCCCGCTTGCGTGCCGCTTCAAGGTCAGAGCGAAGAGACCTGTTTTCAGCATTCACCTTCTTCAAGGTCTCTGCCACCACACACCTTTTGTCTTCCTTGTGGCGAAGATCTTCTTCGGACCTGCGAAGGCGAAGGCGGTACCCATCTAGTCGTTCTAGGGCGGACTTCTTGGCGCTTAGATGTGCGGCAAGGCCCTGATAAAAAAACATACATTACGTCAGAGAGCTAGCGAAAGAGCAAAATTCAGCACGCAAAAATAAGTCATACCCACACAAATAGGCTCTCCACAGCCGCGCAGCTTTCGCCGAATTCGTTCAGTTCGGTGAAGAGCCCAAGGCCTTCGGTCGGCGCTATGACCTGGCACACCCCGTCCACGAACGGAGTGATTTCCGGCCGCGTGGCGAAGTCGGCGGGGACAAAATGTGGGGCGGTAAGCGTCACGTCCGAAACACTCGCTTCAACCGCTGGGGCCTTCCCCTCTCGTTGATGAATAGGTGAAGGGACCACATCGACCCGTTCGTCTTCAGCAACGTTCGCCCCGGCGGCCGGGGCTGAGGCACTCCCGCCCGTCGCCGCTTCGGCATTACTAGCGGGTGGCGGAGACATGAGCCTGCCACGGGAAGTTGCGCGCCGCAACACCGGCGAAGTAGGGGTCCCGTCGGACCCTTCGCTGTCCGAAAAGCCATGGCCAACCTGCACAACCTTCCCTTTCTTCTTTTTCCTTCTGACAGCCATCACCGGTTTCACGGCTGTGCTGGAGATCGCCAAAAGGGTGTTCGCCACAACGATATCTTGTGGTCGCGTAGGCGAAACATGAGAGCCTGCCCCGGATTTCGCAGGGGTAGGGCTGGGGGTATAACCATGAGAGCCATCCTCCTCAGAACTGGCATCAACATCCTCCTCCTCTTCCTCCTCCCCATCAGTTTCGACGGCGGCCTTCACGCTACGGCGAGTTCGGACTTAGCCTCCTTTCACGACCGCACTCTTACGCTTTTTCGAAGTGCCAGCCTCGTCATAACCGGCCCGAGAGGAGTTCGATCGACTCGGCAATTCGCCGGTATAAACACGATTTACTCGGCCGTTGGCTTGGCGCTGGAGCAAGCGGGCGAACTCGGCTGTGGTTAGAGCCCCGATCATCTTCGACGCCTCAATTTCAGCGTCTTCCAAAGTCCGCACTATGAAAAGAGAGGAACACAACCGTTTAAGCCTAAAAAGTGCTTTCATGAAGGAAGTATGTGGCCTAAGTCAAAAACAAAAAACCTTACTTTCGGCCCCGGCGGGGAAAACTAGGAGGGGAAGCCCAAGAACTTCTTCGCCCTCGTTCACAGAAACGTCCCACACACGGGCGAGAGGGGAAATCCGAAGGAGACAAAACTCCTCGCAAAGATCCCGGGTGCTCAGCCACTGGGCAACCTTGCGAAGGAGAATGAGCCGGGACTCAAGAGTCCCGTCGATCTCCACGTTTGGCTTCGCGTTGATGGAGACGGCAGAACGCTCAAAAAGCAGCCAGTTCGCCTGAGCATCTTCGGTGGAGTAGGGGTTGCTGATGTAGAACCATTTCTGCATCCAGTTCCTGTCCCATTTCACCATCGATGCAGGCACTGGCCAAGCATCTGAACGCTCCGGCCGCAGCATGAAGTTCATGCAGCCGAAAACGGTTTTCCTTGGACCCGCCGGCGTCTGCATGTCATTGGTCGAGGCGCATGCAGTAAACAGAGCGGCGAAAAGCTCGGTGGTAGGGGCGAACCCATAGGTCCGGCACATCCAAGTGAAAACCGCCAGCTTCGGGAACGCCGACGGGCTAAGCTGGGGTAGCCTAACCTAGTACATCGAAAGCACCGAAGGCAAGAAGTTGTCACACGGGAGGCGAAGCCCAGCAACGAAGTATGCGGAGAAGACAACCGTTCGCCCATCCCCAGGCGAGGGAACAACGGCCTCGCCCCCGCATGATCCTTGGCCCTCTGTGAGAGAACCGGATGATACCAGTTCACCCAAGTCAGCCTCTTTGACAAGTGATTTGCCAAGGAAGCACGACCATCCTTCGCCAAGGCTTCCAGGATCTTCGCCAGTTGACCCGGCCTTGGTAGGCTTGCGGGGAGCCATTAGGCTCGTAGCACAGAAAAGAGAGGTAAAAGGCCGAAAGGCTAGGAGCACGACAATGGCGAAAAAGCTCAAAAACAGGAGAGCGAAGAGAGCAAGGTGCGTGTCAAGCAGTAAAAAAGGGGAGAGCACGGGGAGAGTGAAAAATGGCAGGCCGGTTTGGGGGTATATATAACCCCGCAGCGAGACCGTTTGCCTGCCAACCAATCGAGCTCTGACACATGTCAAAGGGCAGACGAAACGGTAAATTCCCATCGGGACGATGCCGAACAGTAAAAAGCCCGAATACGGAGAAGGAAAAGCCCACAGGGCCCATTACTATTCATAGTAATAAAAGAGACTAAATAACCCCCCTTCGACGTTTTGCAACGAATGCGAAGAGGAGTTTTTTCTCAAAGAAATTTTCTCTGAGCATAGAAACAAACAAACTTTACTTGCAGGAATGATGTAGGTTTCAGCAGGAGCACCGGTTGAAAGGGGGCACCACATACCATATCACATGGTTTGCATGGTCTCGGCCGAAGCTTCTATCTCACCCTTGCCCGTGAGGGGCTTGTTGGCGATATGGCATGAGGCCCTTCGACCGAACCTGCCGAAAGCATACGACCGATAAGGATTCAAGCCCGAGACGTCACGGTTAGTCAAGGCGAACCCTCCCCATGGCGAAGACTATGGAGCAAGGACGGCGAGAGGCAGGGAATCGCAGCCAAGCTAGAGGCCTCCTAGGCGAAGGGCGCAAGGTGGAGAGCGTATGCCGAAGGGGGACGACTTCGCTGTAGCAAGTTCGGCTCCGGGAGGGCCGAAGAAGCTATCCTGGCCCGTCAAGCCTAGGGGTCAATTGGGTCAACAATAACCCGTCGGCCCGCTAAGGGCCCATGGACCGCAATTACGCTATGTACCCATGTAAATGTCCCTTTCATAAGGGCAACCATGTAAATTCCCCTGCATAACCAAAGCCCTAGTAGTAAGACCTATAATGGGGGCTATAAATAGCCCCATAGGGCCATGTAATAGGGGGATCCCAAGTAAAAATTCTCAAATTAATACACTTTACTTCTTTTCCAACCACTGTTGAGTAACCACGTCTTTCGACGTTTGCGGTTGTCATTTCGACAACAGTATTTACAAATGCTGTTTAAATTTTTCATATATTCAAATTCAATTTCAAACTGTTGGGAAAAAAGTTATATAGAAAAATGACCAAAATAAAAGTTGTAGCTCTTGAAAGGCTCTACAATTTTGTTGTTGACCATATTTTGATTTGAAATCATTTACTATCCAAAAATGTATTATGACTAATAAAATGAATTATTACACGGCAGCTATATATTTTGCACTCACAAATACAAATACTTGAAATGGAAAAATGGAAAAATAATCATCGGTGACGGGCGTTAGTTATAGCCCGATAGAGATTAATCTATCTCAATCCGTGACGGTCACAGATGAGTCATCCGTGACGGGCCTGATTGTCATCTCAATCGGGCATTAGTATGCAGCCCATCACCGATGAGTCATCTGTGACAGGCCCTACGGCAATGCCCGATAGAGATAGATTAATCTCTATCGGGCTTAAACTAAGGCCCGTCACCGATGACTATTTTTCCATTTTTTCCATTTCAAGTATTTGTATTTGTGAGTGCAAAATATATAGCTGTTGTGTAATAATTCATTTTATTAGTCATAATACATTTTCGGATAGTAAATGATTTCAAAAGTAAATATGGTCAACAACAAACTTGTAGAGCCTTTCAAGATCTACAACTTTTATTTTGGTCATTTTTCTATATAACTTTTTTCCCAACAGTTTGAAATTGAATTTGAATTTATAACAAATTTAAACAGCATTTGATAATACTAAATGATTTCAAATGGAAAAGCCATAAACAGCAAAGTCGCAGAGCCTTTCAAGATCTACAACTTTTATTTTGGTCACTTTTATGTATAACTATATTCCCAACAGCATGAAATTCAATTTGAATGTTTGACATATTTAAACAACGTTTGTAATAAAACAAAATTAGCCATATAAATGACTACACATATCAAGTCTTTGTAATAAAACAAAATACTTCATTCATTATAATAGATAAGTACAAATGCATCGGTCACAAGGTTATGCCTTCCGTATGATCTGAACGACCATATGCCACAGGCTCTTGGGGATCATCATCAAGGTCAATGTGAGGTCTTATATGAAGATTTTGGTTGTATTCTTCTTTATCGACGACGTTGTCAACTCCTATAATTCGGCGCTTGCCATCCCTCACGATGTGCATCTTCTTGTTTGAAGGGTCTTTTATGTAGAATATCTGCTCGACCTGTTTCGCAAGTACAAATGGTTCATCGGCGTATCCCACCCTTGATAGATCTACTAAAGTAAATCCTTCCTTGTCGGCTTTAACACCAGCATGTAGATTCACCCAACGGCAGCGGAACAAAGGAACCTTGAACTTGACGTAGTTTAGCTCCCAGATCTCCTCAATGCGGCCGTAGTATGTGTTTGACCCAACTTGATCCTGGAATGCATCTATACAGACGCCGCTGTTTTGCACTGTGCTTTTGTCATCTTGTTTGATGGTGTAAAATGTGTATCCATTTATATCGTATCCTTGCCATGCATCTATGGTCCAAGACGGTCCCATCCCCAACAACTATACTGTCTCATTTGGGACATCCGTGGACATTATCACACGATTCTTGAACCATTCGTTGAACCGAGAGTTATGTTCTCTGTTAATCCATGTATCAGATCGCCCCAAGTTCTCATCTCGGATTTTCGCTAAGTGCTCCTCAAACTATACGCGTAATGAGCCTACGCGTAGGATGCTTGATCGGGCCTAATTCTTTTCCTTCTGATTGTGCCAACACCTGACAACCTTCCCTCGTAACGAGACGCTGGAACTCTGATAGGATCGGCATCGGACATGTAATTGACGCAGAACTCAATAGCCTCCTCGGTCGTGTAACCTTCAATGATGCTCCCCTCGGGTTTAGCTCTGTTACGAACGTAGGACTTCAGAACTCCCATGTACCTTTCAAATGGCCACATTTCCCTTAGAAAAGCTGGGCCACATAGTTTTGTTTGCTTCTCCAGATAAACAGGGAGATGAACAATTATATCAAAGAAAGACAGTGGGAAAAACATCTCTAGGTGACAGAGGGTATTCACAATATCGGTCTGCAACCCATCAAGATCTTCTGCATCTATAACCTTCTGTCCGATTGCATTGAAGAAGGCACACAGACATTGGATCGTGTGACGCACTTTCGGTGGTAGAATGCCTCTGATAGCAACTGGCAAGATTTGTGTGATTAGCACGTGGCAATCGTGAGACTTCATTCCAACCAGTTTTAGATCGTCCAATTTAACAAACTTGCTTATCCTCGCTGAATAACCCGATGGAACTTTAATATCTTTCAAGCATGATAACATTGCGATTTTCTCATCCTTCGACAATGTGTGGCAGGCTGGAGGGAGGTACACTCTACCTGTCTCTGCATCTCGTATGGGCTGGGGTTCACTGCGAATATTCATGTCCTGTAGATCAAGGCGCGCGTTCAACCCATCCTTTGTCTTCCCGGGAATATTCAACATCAGGCCAACCGAACTCTCACACACATTCTTTTCTACATGCATGAGATCAATGCAATGACGGACATCAAGATCTTTCCAGTAGGGTAGCCGCCAAAATATGGATTTTTTCTTCCACATACCCTTCTCCTTTGTCTTGCTACGTTTTCTTTTCTTCCCAAACTCATTGCTTATGTCCTTGACCATATTGTGGACCTCATCTCCGGACAAATCTTTGGGAGCAGGCTAAAGTTCTCTCTTACCGTTAAAAATTTTCTTCTTTCTTCTAAATGCGTGACGTAGAGGAAGCCACCTCCGATGACCCATGTATACCATCTTTCGTGATTTCTTCAGCCACCGGCTTCGTGTATGTTCCTTGCAATCGGAGCATGCCTTCTTTCCTTTTATAGTTTGTCCAGAAAGATTACCGAGTGCAGGGTAGTCATTAATGGAGCAGAACAATAGAACTCTTAGCTTGAAGTTCTCCTGACCATATGCATTCCAAGTTTCCACACCTTTTTTCCAAAGAATCTCAAGATCGTCGATAACAGGCTCCAGGAATACATCGATATCATTGCCGGGTTGCCTCGGACCTTGGATTAACAAGCACAACATAATATATTTCCGTTTAAAGCATAACCATGGTGGGAGGTTATAATTCGCAATAAGTACTGGCCAAGTGCTGTGAGTACTACTCATGTCACCGAAAGGATTCATGCCATCCGTACACAGACATATCCTCATGTTTCTAGGGTCGGCAGCAAAGTCTTTGTATTTTCGATCGATATTCCTCCATTCAATCGAATCCGCTAGGTGTCTAAGCATACCGTCATTCCTTCTCTCCGTGGCGTGCCAACGTACTAACTTCGCTTCGTTCGGGTTGACAAAGATTCTCTTGAAACGATCAATGACAGGTAGATACCACACAACCTTTGCCGGACCACCCCTCTTTGACTTCTTTCCTTCATCAGCACTTTTCTTTCGCTTGTATCGAGAAGCCTTGCAGACAGGACAAGCATCCAAGTCCGCATATTGCTTGTGGTACAATATGCGGTCGTTTGGACAAGCGTGAATTCTACGGACCTTTAATCCCAGTGGACATAGAACCTGCTTTGCTTCGTATGTCGTCTCGGGCAATGTGTTCTCAGCAGGAAGCATAGCCTTCAAAATTCCTAAAAGATCTATGAAACTCTTGTCTGTCCATCCATTACTTGCCTTCAGCTTCATTAGGTCCAAGGTAACTGACAACTTAGTGTGTTTTGCTTTGCATCCAGCGTATAGAGGCGTCTCGGAATTACTGACCAACCTGCTGAACTTCATGGAATCTCTCTCTTTCTGGGCTGGGTCCTCAACGTCACGTAACATGTCTTGCAGCAGATCATGATCCACATCAACCATTTCACCGCCCAATGGAGAAGATATAAACATGTCATGCTCATCTTCATCTTCCTGACTATGCGCACCACTTCTGTCTGCTGCTACTCCACTTCCTGATTCTTGCTCTCCATGCTTCACCCAACATGTATAGCCCTTCATGAATCCTCGTTGTATCAGATGACCGTGTACATCCTCTCTGCTATCAAACATATTCTCATTCTTGTAATCTGCACATGGACAACACATGTAATCACTGTTTCTTCTTTTCCGATCCTCCTCCGCGGCGTTTATAAAATTTATTACGCCCTTTCTGTACTCCGTAGAATGACGTTTCAAATTTTTCACATACATCCAACTTCGATCAATTGCTACAAAATAAAAAAAAACAAATTAGAGGCATATCTTATAAGATTCGTATTGCAAAAGTAAGACGTGATGAAATTGCTCAATTAATGATTAATATTACTCACTTGATTGCTCCATTTTGATCACTTTTGGGAATTTTCAGTTTTCCTTGGAAAAAAGACAAAAAATCACCCCTACAGCCTCCTACCAAAATAGTGAACAGTGGGATACAGTTACACTAGGTGGAGGGGGGTATTTATACTGTGCAACAAATATCTGTAACGGCCCTAAAACAATCAACCGTGACGGGCATACAAGTAATCTCTATCGGGCCTTAATAAAAGCCCGTCAAAGAAGAGTGTCATCTGTGACGGGCATTAAACTTATCTCAATCGGGCCTCTCGTTGGTGCCCGTCACAGATGACAGTCATCTGTGACGGGTTTCTTTTAGGGCCCGATTGAGATATGGAACCCTCATCTCAATCGGGCCTCAACTATGGCCCGTCACAGATAAGTGTCATCCGTGACGGGCTTTAGTTTTATGCCGATCTACCATGGCTGTGCGACCATATCTCAATCGGGCGAAACTTCGGCCCGATTGAGATTACTTCCTTGTGACGGCCCGCAAATTCCAGTCTTGTTAGGGGCCGTCACAGATGGAAATATCTATACTAGTGACAAGGTGTTGGGCTAGACTACTTGGGTTCGAAGTCTCACCCCTTATAAT
This sequence comes from Oryza meridionalis, assembly GCA_000338895.3. NCBI lineage: Eukaryota > Viridiplantae > Streptophyta > Magnoliopsida > Poales > Poaceae > Oryza > Oryza meridionalis. Next base: position 5,853,149 of record CM002531.2, read on the forward strand.
TATTTGATATTAGGTCATTCCCTAATATTCGCGTCTTTCTTATTGGCTTATTAGCCGTAGTTAAAATTTAAATTTTGGAAATTATTATTGGAGTTGATTTTGAGAGTATTTTTTATTATAATTTATTTTTCAATATTAACTTTTAATTCGCAAACAACACATGTATAAAAGTTTTATGTCTATTTTTTTTGTTAATTGCGTCATTTTTTTCATGGATTGTTAGTAGTAGAGCAAACGATGGTTCATAGCTACTCCTTTATCCCAAAACTTAAGCATTTCTTTTTATTTTTACGTTGTTTAGAAAAATACAAATATTAAGAAAAAAATCTCTCTTTCAGTCGCCTCAGTGGTCGAATTTTGAGTTGCTTAGATTCCATTCTAAAGTACCTGATTATCCAAAAATATATGAATTTCTATGCATTAATAAAATAAATGCCAAAAATAATTTGTGGTACAAATTTTGAGTTATAGAAATATTTATATTTTAGGACAGGGGAGTAACCATGTACTATTGGAAATAAAGGCCTTGTTGCGTTATTGCTACTCGAGCTTAATTATCAGATAAATTGTGTGTTAAGGATTTACTCGTGGGTACGGCCGGGATCAGCCTAGTGCGTTTGGTGTGTGCGTATGTGTCTTTCATGTAATCTAAAAGATGAAAAGAATATATATTCACGTATATATTTAGATCTACTTCAAACATTGGTCAATGTTTGATTGAATGACACAGAAATCTCGTGCATGCATATTGAAAAAAAAAGTTATGCACATACATATAATTATTTCCATATACATGCTAAATGGTGAAAATTTATTAAGGTCACAAAATTCTAATGTAGTATCAAGTTGTAAGGAGTTAATGTAGGTAATTGGAAGTTAGTTACTAGTACTAATCCTACTTGGTTTGACTACTCCTTCCGGTTTTATATTAATTGACGTTTTTAAATAGGGTTGAGGTCAAACTTTTATAACTTTAACCATCAATAACTTTAAATATAAATATTTAGTTTAAAAGAATTAGAACAACATATATATATTTGTCTTTCAATGCACTATAATAAAAGTAAACATACATTTATTTATTATATATACTATAATAGAAAAATAAAGTCAAAGACATATTTTGTAGACCGTGTCATTGTTTAAAACGTCAATTAAAATAAAATCGAAGGGAGTAGTTGTTACTAGTACTAAATACTAATTGTACTTTGTTTCACTAGTTAGCTAGATATCATTGCAGCCATGCATGTATATATATGCATGCATGATGATGGTGAAAAAAGCATGCAACAATTGTTTGTTGGGTTCTGATGATTAGGTGCACGGCATGCATGCCTAGTCGTTGTCGAACAATTCCACCGAGTTCGATGCTTTACATACTTAATTCATGTACTACATGTATATGATTCTCTGAAAGGATGAGATTATATGGGAATAATGGATATGTATTGGAGTATCGCTTTCATCTGACATCTGCATTATTCCAATCGGTTAGTAGCTAGTAGATGAAGGTTAAAAAAAAAGGCTAATTCATTAACTAATAAACTGGTAATAATACATATATGAACTACTCTTTCCCTTTCGATACTGCAAAAATATATTTTGAGGGTGAGACGACGTACGGATGCTTGCATGAACAGTAGGCAGATCTTGACATGACAAATATCTTGTCTTAATGTTTCTACTATTGGAGATTATTGTGCAGATAACAGATGTTGACACAGTATCAGACTAAACAAAAAAACTACCACTACATAATTAGCTACATTAAATTACCTTGAAAACAATGGGGAGTTCATTCTTCCAGCTGAAAACCCAGCAATTAAATAAACTAGCTAGAACGAGACAGGTTTAGTATTCCAATTGTGCTAGCTAGTTGCTTGCTAAATTAAGAGCTGGTCAAAGTCAGCAGTTGATCAGAGATCACAAACTAGTAGCTGGGAGGTAGGTCTAGCTAGGTACATACTTCCTCCGTCCCACAATAGTTGTCATTTTAACTTTTTCCTTGTAACGTTTGACCATTTGTTTTATTTGAAAATTTTGTGCAAATATGAAAAAGGATAAGTAATACTTAAAGTACTTTTGATAATAAAGCAAGTCATAAAAAATAAATAATAATTTTAAAATTTTTTGAATAAGACGAATGATCAATTTTATAAAAAAAACTCAAAGCGACAAGTAATATGGGACGGAGGTATTACTAACCATCACAAGTTGATGTGTCCACTTGAACAAACTCGTGTCATTATATATGCCTCGATCTAACACTGTCAAACAAACGTAAGCAAAAATTCCGATCCATCAGAATTGTATTCTTTTCCCCCCATTTGATCAACACTTAACGTCTTGATGTGATCTTAATTACATGCAAATTTGACACTGTCAGGAAGTAGTCAATATGTGCTTGTTGGCACCTAGTTATCCATTTAATCCATGCATGCATGAATTAATGTAATTAAGATGGATGCAACATGCATAGTGGATGACAGATTAATTAACTTGACACTTGGCAGCAATGAGGCAATGCATATAAATCAGCATCAGCAGCTGTGATTGCATGGGTCGATCTTATGATCAGTCTTGCAAGGAAAGGACATCTGCTGCCAGGAAAGTAAAATACATATATCTGCATGAGATTAGTTAATTAGATGATGAATTGATGAGTAAATATTAATAACAATGGTCAAGAACGCCCTAGACACATATACACCTCGGTGTCCAGCAAGGCAGTTGTTTGTTCGTTGTGTCAACAACGCACATTGACAACATTATAAATAAATGTGATCATGAGTCGGCATAGCCCAACATATTTGGCAAACGAAGAACTAGTACGACAAGTGTCATTTTCTAGCTAATTAATGAGAGACCATATACGATATTGCGTGTCAATATATACGTGGGAATTTATATACCAGGAAGCAATCTTTGTTGAATGCATACATATATTCTTAATTACAAAAGTTATAGTACTTCAAATTCCTACATGAGTCAAAACCATCATTGAATTTGGACAAGTATTGTCAGTTTTGAGAGGATTTCAAAGACGGGCTTTCATCTGATTTACAGCAGAGATGAATTGTTAGTTAAAGGACGACAGTAATATAAAATTTTTATAGAAATTTTAAAATGAATTATTATAGCATTAATCCTTAGGATCCACATACTATATCTCGAATGGGATTAATTAATCAGTGTATATGCATGTAGTTACTGTTGTTATTATGAAGTTGTAAGAAAAGTGGAACAAGAAATCAGTACCCAATGATCAACACCATAAATTTGTAGGTCCAACAACCCATTTAAGGGGGAATAAGAACTTAAGGGTAAAAAAATATCCGCTATTTTCTTATCGTGAAAATTATTGTTTTTAACAAAATATTATTTTTTCCCACTCTTGACTTGACAAGAAGGTTAACAATATTGACCTTGGCTTTAATTAGGCCACTGGCACTGTGGTTGATCCTCAACGACTCTACCAGCTAAAAAAACACATGTTGAATGGAGCGAGACCAAAAACCTGGCTTCGTTAGGGAGGAAAAAGAGAAAATGACAACGTATGATACTATTAAATTTTCATGGGAAACGGAGAATTAAACAGACCTGAGCTCAGTTGGTAGAGCGGAGGACTGTAGTATGTGCAGAAAAATCCTTAGGTCGCTGGTTCGAATCCGGCAGGTGAGATTTTTTTTTTTGTTTTCTTTTTTGTTCCCAGTGAACCGGCTTTGTTCAGGGTGGTGCCAGTTGGCCCGAAAATTTGGCAAAATGGCATTTTTGAGAAAACTTATTTGAAGATTGAACCGTAGAAAAAAACTAATCACAGAAATAAACCTTCTCAGCGTTACTAGTATTGGCGCTGGGATTCTAATCGTGGCACAAATTTACCAAATCATCCGAACCCAGCGCTATACTATTCGGTGTTGAGGTCTTCACAGATAAAAGAATGAGCATATGCACTTTCTTTTGAAAAACTCAGCTGTGCTTAGTGCTGCGCAACGGCGCAAACTCAGATTGTCACCAAAAGAGGTGCTGGGTTTGATCTCCAGTCTCCCCCACACTTGTCATTTTTCTCCTCTTAATATTTATATGGAAAGAAAATTAGTCTTCTAACTTTTTCTCTTACTATCCTAATAGTCACAGGGAAAGAACATTACTCTCCTAATATTCATATGGAAAGAACTTATAGTATATTTATTATTTCAAAATTTTAAATTCAGAATGAAAGAAGTTTACAAACGCCATATATTTTTTAGAAAAAAAATCAAAACAAAACTAATTTAGTTCTTTTATTTTTAAATTAAAAACAAATAAATTTACAACGAAAGTGGGAAAACGAAAAAACCTAAAAATAAGAAAGAAGCAAGGACGCCGATTTATAGGTATTAATACAAACATTATATTATATAATTCAAGTTCCAAAATTTTCCATTTAATATACTTCTTTCATAATTTTCTATATCCATAAGAAATAAATTTCCAGATAAAGAGAGAAAACGAAAGAAAAAGCTAGATAGGAGAAAAAAAAAAGAGAAAAGAATAAGGGATAAAAAGAGGAAAAATATGAGAAAAATAGTTAAAATAGGAGGGAACGGGGCTCAAACCCGTACCTTTCATTCCACAGCTATAGTACCTCCACCGCTGAGCCAAAATGAATTTTCTGAAAGTGAGCGCATGTCCATGCTTTTCTCCTAGATAGTATGACATGTCCATATTTTTCAAAAGAAAGTGCATGCTCAGTCTTTTATCCCGTGAAGACCTCATTGCCAAGTAGTATGGTGCTGAGTTGGGATGATTTAGCAAATCCTCACCACCTTGGAATCTCAATGTTAATATTAGTGGTGCTGTGATGTTATAGCTCAGTGCCATCGGGGTTGGCCTTTAGCAAAAGGTTCATTTCTGATTAGTTTTTGCTACAGCACAATCTTCAAATAAGTTTTCTAAAAGGGTCATTGTGTCAAATTTTCGGCCAGTGGGCCTCAAACAAAAGTGACAATTTGTAGTTGGGCCGTTCTTGCAGATTGGGCCTTGGACTTAGAAAGTTTTATGGCCTGTTTAGGATTTCTGAATTACATTTTTCCTGCTTTTGAAAATACACCCGTAATTTGAGGTACCCTAAACTATAAGCAAAACAAAAATCTATTTTGGCCGTTTGGGATATGAGATAAAAACAGAAAATCTACTACACGGTGTCTCGTCACAACGGGATAACCGGATAAGTTCTCCTCTGCCTTATCTCCTTCCCTTCCCCTCCACAAACTCACTCACTCTCTCTCTCTCTGGATAAGGCCGAGAAGGCCAAGAAGAAGCCGGCCAGGAGGGAGGGGTCGTCGTCGTCGTCTCCAGCGGCCGAGGAGGGCGACAACGGCACGGCGTTGGTGAGGTCAAGGGAGCATCGGGGGTGATCTCGCCGCGCCTCCTTGACGGCGTCCACCGCCCGCTGCGGCGCCGCCTCTGTGCGCACACTTTACTTCATTCACTGGCGCTCCCCGTCGATGCTGGCGCCGGGGCCGCTCCCCTCCTCCCTCACGCTCCTCGCCAAGGTCTCCATCGCCCGATTCTTGCGAGCCACTGGTGCCGCCGTCCTTGCCCGGTGCTCTTGCCGCCTCCTTGCCAGTGAGCGCAGGTGGATCCTCCGTTGCCACCACAGAAGCAGAAGAAGCCGGTGGTCCTGGTACTTCGGCCGCCGCAACACCGGCGACAATATGCTCTGGAACCTCTACCTCCTCTTCTTCACCATCAACTCCAAGATGAAGTTGCTGCAGCGCGTGTTCCTGGAGATGGTCGCCGCCGACTTCCAACCGGACCTCACCACCTTCAATGTCTGCACCATGGCCTTCTCCATCAGGCATAAGTTGTGATACCTCAGTATCAAGCCTTGTATCCATAAGTATCAGGTTTGGTGCAAGATAATTCAGTGTCAAGCGCTCTTCGTCGATGTCAACGCCATCCTCCTCTCATCAGTGTTATGTGCAGGTACATCACGACCGATACCTAGGTATCAAGCTTGGTACCAAGTATCAGGGGTCTGGTACCTCGAGGGTATCATGCCTGGTACCTACGTACCATCCAGTATCCATGGGTACCATGTGCATGGTATCAAGTACCAGATGCCTATAGTTATCAAGTACCACCTGGTACCTGATACCTATTGTACCTGGTACCTCGAGGGTATCATGCCTAGTATCGTACCATCTAGTATTGAGTATTCATGGGTACCATGTGTATGGTATCAGGTACCAGATACCTATAGTTATCAAGTATCACCTGGTACTTGATACCGCCTGGCTGACCAGTGGCGACACGTCGTTGCCTCCTCTTCTGTTCTCCCTTCCTCAGGTCCTCTCCTCAACGCATCTCTTCTCCATCTGTTGTTGTTGTTGTCGGAGGGGGCAAAGAGGAGGATTTGGCGGGGAGTTGTTGTTGCTGCCATCGGCGAGGTAACACGCGCGGAGGTGCTGGATTTGGGAGAAGAAGCACTCCTGCTTGTTGTAGTTGCAGGCGCCGCCGGCGAAGTATCGCGCGCAGTACCGAGCTGGGTTCTGGTTGAGGGAAGGAGCACCTGCTCGGAGTAGTTGTTGCGGTGCTCCGCGCAGCCAGCGAGGTACGTGCGATACCGAGCCGGGTTCTGATCAGGGGAAGGAGCTCGGAGTAGCCGGGTTCTGGTTGGGGGAATCGCGTTCTGGTTGGGTGCTGGTCGGAAAAGAGGAATCGGTATTAAATCTGCCGAGTGTTAATTTATCCCGTGACTGCCGTGTTGCAACGAAATTTCGTGGGGTAGCTGCCCTCGATAAAAAGCATTCCGATAGTTAATTTTATCGAACACCGATAGTTAATTGGGAAGAGATAGATCCCACTTATTCGTTTCCTAAAGAGGTGGAGTTAATTTTGTGATTGATAAAACTACTTCTCAAGACATAATTGGAGATATCCCCCGAGCACCACCATTATATAAAGAAGTTAACGCAGAGGAGAAGGGACACCGAGTTCTCTATCAAAACCCTAAACCCTAAATTGCGTGGGTGAAAGAAAAGAGAAGAAAAAAAGAAGAAAAAGGAAGAAACAAAAGGAGGAAATCAAAGACCAATGGCATCTCAAGCAGGTCAGTGAGATTAAGATTCCACATTAAACAGAGGTGATAATATATAGGCTAAATTTAGACTCCAGCATCCCTCGAAACAGAAAACTAGCAAGACTACCAGGCACTAAGATTTGTGGAACTGTGACTCAAAATTAGCGAGCACAAAATTAACCTAGTTTGGGGGGACTGAAGATTAGAAATCAATTCATCAGATCTTACAGATTGGGCACCGATCTCAAGGACAATTTATCTGAGTACTGAAATTAATCCCTGTACCGATCTCAGATCAAGGTCGGCTGTGTGCTATCGACCTGGAGGGAAACAAGAGCCAGTGGAGTTGATATAAACTTATTCAAAACTAAAAGGTGAGATCATTTCTGGTGAGCCAGAAACTCCAACGAAAAAGATGCAGGCACAACAAATTTTATCCCGTTTGAGTTTTGACCAGCTCTACCAATAATATCAGAAATGAGAAAATCAGAACATACTAGGATGGATATCCAGCCAACATCTCTGTCACACAACTTGATTACATGGGAAATCAAATATTTTGACAAATAAACTTACGAATATCTTAAAACCAGTGGTTTAAGTAATTCAGTAGAAAAATTATTTTGAGAAAACGTATTTTTTGAAGCATGAGGCAAATAATCCGTATCAATAATCCAATGAATAAGCGGAAAAGAACAAAGCTATAGGGCGACCGAACAAAATATGATTCACAGTATCGAGAGCACCAATTAGCTGACGAAAATGGAATGCCCCCAATTTCTTTGAACTATTCTCTATTGTACATCTGATTGAATCTTATCATGAATTCATGATAAGCAAGCAAAACAAAATGCTTTATTTTCAGAAGCAATCTAGCATTCCCAGGGGCAGATCCAGAACCAAATTGAAGGGGGGACTCATCTCCTTCTTCCTTCTTTAGTCCCCCCTACTCTTTATTTTCTCCCTCTTCTTCCTCTTTCATCTCTCCTTATCAATGGTGATCCAGCGGGGTAGGGGGAACTCGAGTCCCCCCAGCACCCACGCTGGATCCGCCCCTGAGCATTCCACAGAAAACTTATACGACTATCAATCACCCCACTGAAAATACAGGGCTCTGTACAACTGAATATTTACAAGATTTTTCTAAGGCCCAACTCACAATATCTTTATCCATATTCAGGTCCATAGATGATATTAAGGTCAACAACTCATTCTACGAATTAAGTTGTAGATATGAGAAAGGTAGCCTAAAAGACAAATCATGTGGCCATATCTTAGTAACCTCACTTACTAAGATATCCCAATTGATTGCAGATAGAGAACAGAATGGGAAAAAGTATCTTAACTGAACTGGAGCCACTTCATATATTGCATCAGAAGAAAATATGATTACCATTACCCATTTCCATTCACCTCTGAACCAGAACCAATTTAAAAATAGAATGTAAATCTTTTTAAAATTGGGAGCCCCTTAGATCCATCGTTCTAAGAAAACCTGCGATCGCCCAGATACTTCTTTCTTAGCACCTCAAAACACATACTATTAGCATTAGACTCCAGGAAACAAATTATACCACTTGATAAATAGGAAAATATCCATTTTCCTAGCCTCGGTACAGCCCAAAGTTCCAAATTCTTTAGGAGTTCACAGGTCAATCCATTTGACCATGTGGTACCCTATTTCTGTTTTCATCCCAAGTCGGCCCAATAATAGGGTACATCTTGCTATGAAAGTATGAGTACCTTCAGTTAAGAAGTACATGTTCATAGTATGGCTGGCATATGATAAATTGCCATTGCTTCATGAGCCCAATCATTTTTCCAACTTATTAAGGATGTAATTCAGATCAGCAATCAAGATTCTTCCATTCTTCAAAACCCTATATGTTTTAAAGGACTGCAATTGGTATGTTTCAGTTCATGCAACACAGCACAATACCTCTAAAATATTAGTCCCAAGGATAGATGAATTTTGGGTTTGAGAATTGGCTGAATCTGCAAACTGTGTCAGTCTATTTGAAAAGACTTCCCTAATACTAAAATGCTCTATAGTATTCAGTATTCACATCTCCAATTTTTGGTATTAACAAGACAACACCATAATTCAGCCCATTTTTAGGTCCAACTCGCCTCTATACAACAACTATATAGACCAAATGCTAAAACAATTTGCAAATTTCACTGGGAACCTGTCATATAGGACCAAATCATATTGAGTTTTGAATCTAGCACCGCATAGTCCAACTCCTCCACAGCAAGGTTTGAGAATGATTCACTGTCCTGACTCCCGAGTCCAGAATATATCTATTCTCTCAAAAGGAATTTTGCACAATCAAAGACCTTGAACCCCTCAACCTAAAACCAAAAAGGTTCAACTCAAAAGTATTTGCCTTGAAAAGTGTTATCCTCACCAGATGTTAGAAGTCAGGAGAAATAATCCGAGCCAACTCATAACAAACTATTCAGAGTTGGCAATGAGAAGTGAGCTTACCAAGAGCAATTCAAAAACGTAACAAGATTCACAATTTCACAGCTAATTTTTCAACGAATCGACTAGGAGCACCTGCAATTTGATCAATCAAGAGTGGCACAAGCATGAATTCGACCCTTTCCCTGTAATCATTTTATTAGGCTATGAGGTAATGGTAACTAGTAGTATCTTTGTTGCAATCTATCCTAATTACAATCATGAACACGGAGATCAAAAGATCCTGAACCTGAAAGTTGCATTTTGTTTTTCACAGAGATATATCCCCTTTCTAATACCTTTTTCAGTACACGATCCAGAAGAATCTGAACTATGTACCTGCAATTCCGCGTTGATTCCAGCTGACCAGAAATCGCTAACACGCCCGCAGCTCAGTCGCTGGCGTCGGAGGCCGGAGCGAAGCTCCCGGCGAAGAGGAGCCCGTCGAGGCCCCGCGCCGCCGCGTCAGCCGCCGGGCGCACGGAGCGCGGGACGCCGTCGTAGGAGGTGGAGGCCAGCACCAGGGCGGCGCCCGCCACGAACACCGCGTAGGCCCCGAGCACCTGCGCGAGCTGCCGCTGCGGCCGCGGCTCCGCCCCCGCCGCCGCCGCCCCCGCCGCCGGCCAATATGTGGGGGCGAGGAGAATGGGGGACCCAGCCAGCAGCAGCAGCGCGTGGAACCCCGTCCACCGGAGCCGCGCGGGGGAGCGGTCGACGCGCGGCGCTGCCCGCGCCGCCGCCGCGGGCAGCGCGACGGCCGTGCGGCGGTGGCGGCGGCGGCGGCCACCCATGGAGAGGAGGACTTTGGCGCAGCCAAGAAGCAGGAGGAGCAGGAGGGCGATGGCCCGCACCTTGCCGCACGCGGCGGGGAGGCCGACGAGGGCGGTCGCGGCGAGCAGCACGGCGTGCGCGCCGTTCCTCCGGTTGGCCGCCGCCGCCGCGGTGTTCCCCTCGCGGTGGACGTCGGCGTCGGCCCGCGCCGCCTCCTGCGCCGTCGTCGCCATCCAATCCCTCTGAGACCGCGCTCTGTCTCCCTCTGCAATCAGCCTTTTGTAGTGTGGGTAGTGGAAGACGAAGGCTAGACGGTAAGCTCTTCTAGTCTAGAAGAAGAAGAAGAAGAACAGGAGGAAGGAGGAGGAGGAAGAAAAGAAGAATAAGCAGCAGCAGCAGCAGGTGCTGAAATAGTGGTTTCCATATCCAACGTTTGACCGTCCGTTTTATTTAAAAAAATTATAAAAAAAATTAAAAAGACAAATCACTTATAAAGCATGTTTTATCGTAAAACAACAATAAAAATACTGATTATAAAAAAATTCATATAAAACGGACAATCAAACGTTGCATACAGAAACTCAAAGTTTGTCTTTCTTTTTTTTTGACGGAGGGAGTACACAAGTGGATGCGTTTCTCTTCCTCCTCGAATTAGGGTGTCTTTAGTTTCACGTTAAAATTAGAAATTTAATTGAAATTGAAATGATGTGACGGAAAAACTGAAAGTTTGTGTATGTAGAAAAGTTCGATGCGATATTTTTGGGTTCAAACTTTGAATCCGAACACGGCCTGAGAGAAAATTCTATCTGTAGTATAGCACAGAAAATACGATCAGAAGTCCACTTGTTTTTCTTTCATCCATAGCACTTTCGTCACAACTGCAGATTTAAATAAGTTTTTAGGCGTGAGGAGAGACAGTGAAAGACCAATTTATCCATACTCCTCTCTACCTTCACACGCATGAGCTGGTTGGCGGCTAGTGTCTAGCGCATGCTGTCTGGAGGAGGGATAGGAGCAGGTGGCAGCTTGGTCAAGCTCGACGGTTGCTGTTGGTTTGCTCCACGACATGAGCATGACCAAAAATTGCAAAGAACATGCTCGTACAGAACTAATCAATTTACAACTTTATTAACCACCATATACATGGAAGATTTGGCTGTGTAGATGTAGAGATCATGTTTTTAATCTATTACTACATCCATATTTTAATGTATGACACTGTTGGCATTTTGTCAAACGTTTGACCATTTGACTATTCGTTTGACCATTCGTAATTATCATTTATTTTATCGTGACTTTGATTCATCATCAAATATTCTTTGTGCATGATATAAATATTTTCATATTTACACAAAAGTTTTGAATAAAACGAATAGTCAAACGTTGGTTAAAAAGTCAACGGCGTCATACATTAAAATATAGAGGGAGTATCTAATAAAAAAAATACATGGTAGATGGAAACTTAAATTTCACAAATTGGAACTTGCCCCTGCGTGGCATCTCTGTTCATATATATAGAGGTATGTGGTGACTGGAAGGACGAAGAAGAGATTATAGTTGACTGGAATGAGGAAAAAGGGATTTTCAGGTCTTTTCACGTTCATGTTCTTGTTTGTAACGAACGGCTCAAAGTGGACGGAAGTGCTAAATTTAGAAAGTACCATTCTGCTGCAGCTGCTATGCTAGTTAATTACTCCAGAAATGCAATCATCGTGATCCGACGGCGCCCACAAAATACACAAGAGATTGCAATCATGTCAGAGAGATATATGCCTCCCCTTCTCTAATCTCATTTGATTACTGGGACTGTGGGTTGGGTGTGAATATAAATTGAATTGTCCGACTTTTGATTGGTGCATGCAACCCCCTCCATAGTAAAAACTAAAAACGACTAAGATCAAAAAAGCAACAATTATACACCAAATCGATGGCTAAATTAGTTTCATGGCGATGCACCGCCGCGCGCGCACACCGCTCAGGTACACTTGCTTTGAATATAACCCATATGCACATACTCTCTCCGTCCCAAAAAAAAAGACAAACCCTGATTTCCGTGCTCAACGTTTAACCGTCCGCCTTATTTAAAAAAATTATGAAAAAAATTAAAAAGACAAGTCACGCATAAAATATTAATCATGTTTTATCATCTAACAACAATGAAAATACGAATTATAAAGAATTTTATATAAGACGAACAGTTAAAGTTGAACACGGAAACTCGGGTTTGCCTTTTTTCGATAGAGGGAGTACAAGTCAGCTTTTATTAGGCTTCAAACATGGCTAGTACCATTCTGCTGCAGCTGCTATGCTAATTAATTACTCCCGTAAATATAGTCATCGTGATCAGACGGAGCCCACAAAATCCTCAAAAGATTGCAATCATGTCAGAGAGATATAGTATCTCAAACACACATAACCCATATGGGCACCATGATACCCTGGCACGAAGGTATCAAAATTTTAAAATTTTTTAAATTGGGAGTATATACGTAGATATAAAAATTTAATTCATACATATTCCTAAAAAACAACTCAAAATTCAACTTATTTTACAATCCAATATCATATACCTAACTAATTATATGTTTAGATGTTATATACCTAGAATCAAAATATAATAAAAAATTATTCAAACTCAGTTTAAACTTGTTTAATAAAAAAGTTAATGTTTATACTAAACAATCTTAAAAAATCTCATACTCATTTAAATTAGGTATATAATCAATTTGAATCTTGAAACCCGGGTATCGTGGTGCCCCTTTCTCTAATCTCATTTGATTACTGGGACTGTGTGTGTGAATATAAAGTGAATTAACCGTATTTTTGAGGGTGCATGCAATCTAATAAAAATGCAAGATCAAAAGAGCAACATAATTAGTCGAGCTTATTAATTAGCAACATTATACACCAAAGCGATGGTTAAATTAGTTGGTATTTGGATTTAGAGACTAAACTTTAGTCGTTGTCACATCGGATATTTAAACATATTAAACATAAACTACTTACAAAACTAATTATATAAATGGGAGCTAATACGAAGACACAAAGACACAAGTAAGTACGTTTCTCTTTCTCAAATTCTAGCAATAGCGAAGAAAATTCTAGCAATAGCTCAGAAAATACGATCAGAAGCACAGTACACTTATTTTTCTTTCATCTGTAGCACTTTCGTCACAGGGGAGGCTAATGGGCGGGCGATCGTCAGTGATCGGTTTGCCTCCCCTCCCCTATACTCCTCCCTCTTCTCTCCCTTCCTCCTCCCCTTCTTCTCTTTCTATTATAGTACACCACACAATTTTTTTTAAAAAAAAATTAGAAAAATTTATGTATAGAAATACTATATATAAAAAAATTGAATTCAAATTCAAATTTAAATCGGGTATGTAAACTTTTGATTTATAAACTTTGGGTCTATAAACTTTAGGTGTATAAATTTTAAATGTATAGAAATACTATATATAGAAAATATTTGAATTCAAATTCAAATTTGAATCGGGTATGTAAACTTTTGACTTATAAACTTTAGGTCTATAAACTTTAGATGTATAAACTTTAGATGTATAGAAATACTATATATAAAAAAATATTTGAATTCAAATTTAAATTTGAATCGGATATATAAACTTTTGACTTATAAACTTTTAGTCTCTAAACTTTAGATGTGTAAATTTGAGGTGTATAAACTTTAGGTGTATAAATTTATTAAAATAGAAAAGTAATGTTGTGCCAAGAAAGAAAGCCAGGCGGAGGTAGGGAGGGGGGAGGAGATCGATGCCAAACAGCATTCTCGTTTCGTCACAGCTACAGGTCTTGGCAAGTTTTTAGGCGTGAGCAGGAACAGAGAAAAGACCAATTTGTCCGGAAATGGCAACGGCGACGGGCGGCTACTGGTGGCTTGCGCCGTTGCGCGACCATGTGCGGACTGCGGCTTCAAGGTCGCTGATGAGGACACTGTGACAGGCCAATGTCGCTTTAGTCGATTAATTTTAAATCTCTTGAATTTTCTTTTCCTTCCTTCCTTCCTTCCTGCCTGTCGCCACGTTGGATCTTATCAGTAGTACTACATTGGACTAACTCGGTCTTCATAAGGAAATTTGTTCTAGCCCTGATGATGTACTCCTTCTAAAGTAAACACATACTCCTATGTCACATATCATTGCGAATCTTTCTGGATAAGGACAAGTATTCCGCTAGATTCGCACAGAAAGATTCTGAGTGGAAGACGGAGGCGAACGCTGGGGTGCATGAGCAGGGGTGGTCGGCATGTCCGGCCGCGAGCAGACGAGTTCGACGACGAGGCGATGGCGCCTCCCGGCGAGCGGCTGCGGCTGGCCGGCTGGTCCTCGTCGGACTTTGCTCTGCTTGCGTCGGCGTCGCCCTCGCCATGCTTCCATCACGCACTTGCGGCCCATGCGGCGGTGGGCTTTTTTTCTACTCAGACATTTGAGGCCCAATCAGTAACGACTCTTGCAAGTCCCTCATGTTGAGGTCGAGTTTGAGTTACGTCCTTTAACCACAGCAACAGATGTAACACGTCCCTCATCTTTTAAAATGGGTACAAATTTGTATTGTAGGCTGTTTTGTCTGAAGTGACGCTAACATGATACTAGACATAAAAATAATTATCTGAAGTGACGCTAACATGATACTAGACATAAAAATAATTATCTACTATTATAAAATTTAAAGATGATTTTATCGGTATTTTGGTATGTCATTCATGTGTGAGTCGATTTTTAAGTTTGTTCGCTTTTGGAAATATAGATCTGTATTTGAGTCGGGTTTTAAGTTTGTTCACTTTTGAAAATACAGGATGAGTCGTATAAGAAATCTCTTTAAAAAAATTTACGTGCTAACTTGAGATGATCAGACTCCTAATTGCAGCTTAAAATTTTCTAGAAAAAATATATATCCAAGCGAATTCTCACAGTGAATTTCACCTTAAATAAACCGTATAACAATAATAAAATTAAAAAAATCTTCACACGTTGCAACACACGAGTATTTTTTTTTCAGTAGTACTAAAAATACCTCGTGGGTCCCACACATGTCAGTGAAACACCATGTTCTTGCTCTCTCCCTCTACATCTGCCTACCCATCCACGGGGGTTTTGGACTATTTGCCACGCACTCTTCCGAATGGCATGTTCTTATATGCCACTCACTCGGATAACTTTGCCTTTTTGCCGCCGGAGAGAGAAAATTTTCTTACTCGTGTCTCATTTTTGAGCCCACGTGGCGCCACATCACTAGATTTGAGGCAAAATTTCTTAGAATTTCTGTAGTTACAAAGGCTCGTACCGTAGTCTATAATTCTTCCCAGCCCAACCCAATTCAGCATCCTAATTCGATATGATTGTGTTTTGTGATGTACTATTGACTGTTGAGACTTGAGAATTGAATTTGACACAGTTTGAAACTCAGTTTCAAGGGTTTTATATTCCGATAAATTTTCGTTACCGTAGCTGCGCCAGTTCGTTTTCGCTCCATTTTCGATTTCAACAATATTCAATCCGCTTTTGTATCTGGGGTTTCCGATTTCAATTATGTTCCCAAAAGAAATTATGAAAACGAAAACGATAGGGGAGGTTTTCGTCCGTTTTCACACCGTTTCATTCCCAGGCGGGATATTATCCATTATCGAAGAAAGTTGTTGCCCGTGTTTTAATTTCTCATGCACGAGTATTTATTGCGAAATTCTTTTCAAGTTGCAGCAATGCCAGGGGTGCATGGACGAGGAGTTGCAATATATAATCAGGCCATCTCATTCTTCTCCCACGTGCTAATTAATTTTAATCACTCGCTAAAACTGTTCACTCCAGGTATAGATGGCCAAAAGGCTCGCCCGGCACGGCTAGGCACGGCCCACCAGCTATTGGGCCATGCCAGCCCGAAGACACGGGTGGCCCATCGGGCCTTTTAAAATAAGTCTATTTTTTCTCCATCCTCTTTAAGCTGTTACATATGTATAGCTAAAATAAGTCTATTGTCTGTCACTCCTCTTTGAGCTGACACATGTATAGATAAATAAGTCTATTTTATATCCCTATACTTTCGTCCATGGCATATATTATGTCTATTTGTACTCCCCTATTTTTTTTATTGGGCCTGGCTGCCGGCCCATCGTGCCGGACCGGCACAACGTGCTGGTGGAGGGGCTAGGCACGGCCCGGTGGTCGGACCGGACCGGCACAGGCCTGACCTCTGTCGGGCCGTGCTGTGTTTGGGCCGGGCTAAAATACCATGTTATGGGCCGGGCCGTCGGGGCTCGGGCCTTTTGGCCATGTATAACTCCAGGATCCGAGAGCGAGAGGGCTTCCGTCTGCTAATTGCGTTTGTTCGCGAACCGTGCCATGCTAATTCAGTATATATAAGTAAAGTTATTAACTCAAATATAACTCACATGACCGCGTGGCCTAATGGATAAGGCGCTCGCCTCCGGAGCCGGAGATTGTGGGTTCTAGTCCCATCGTGGTCGCTAAATTTATTTTGTTTTCTTATTTTCTTCTTATTATTTAATTTAGTTATTTTCTTCTTATTATTTAATTTAGCTTTCTTATTTTCTTCTTATTATTTTTATTCGTACTACCTCCGTCCAATAAAAACTAACCTGTACTGGATGTGACACATCCTAGGACAATGTATCTTGGACATACATCTGCTCCGTCCCATAAAAACCAATATAGTACTGAATTTGACACATTCTAGTACAATGAGTCTGTATATACATATGTTCAGATTTGTTGTACTAAATTATATCATACCCAATCTTAGATTCACTTTTTTTTTGGACAAAGGGAGTACTTGTGCTAAGTGACACTAGGCTTCTAAGGCTGAATTTGAGGAGATTGAGAAGATTGGAAAGATTTGCAAAACAAGGTGAGCCATAAGTGTATAATTAATTGAGTATTAAATATTTTAAATTTTAAAAATGGATTAATATGACTTTTTAAAGCAACTTTCCTATAGAAATTTTTTACAAAAACACACCGTTTAATAGTTTGAGAAGCGTGCACACGAAAAATGATGTCTTTTCTCACTTAATCTCCCCTGAACGAACACAGCCTAAATCTTGTTAGATTAGATGTTTGCTAGGATAAACCCATCTAGTTGTAGTACGTGTGTTTTGGTGAGTGGCGAATTTAAGCGGGCCAACCTACGAATTTACTTATAGGTTAAATAAAAAATAATTCATGGGTTTTCGAGTCGTGGTCTGACTTCTTGTATTTAAATATATAAGTGGCTCGATCCATAAATTCATTTATATGTCAAATTAATAGGTAACCTACAAGTCAAATCTCCACGGTTATGCACTAATTTTGCTTATAAGCGGATTTATGGACAAGCCCACTTTCATCCTGTTGGTGAGTGTCTGCTCTGTATGGTGTATTTATAGGAATTTTACTGAAGTAAATTATATATAAAATAATTTATACTCGTGCTGCATGACGCACGCTAGGCTTCTAAATTCTAATCATTAGACGTGTGTGAGGATAAACCCATGTAGTGAAAAGTACTCCCTCCTTTTTTTTTAAAGAAAAAAGCATACGACAAATTGACTTTTAACATGACGTTTGATCATTGCTTACACTTTTATATATAAATAAAATGAATAGTTAAATATTTTGAAAAAGGTGGACGGCATTATGCATAAAAAACAGAGGTAGTACAAGTGTTTTGGTGAGTGCTTATATATAGGACTTGTACCGAAGAAAATCATAGATAAAATAATTTACAATGCAAAATCAGTGGGCATTCATAAGGCCACGTCAGTAAAAAAAGAAAAAAAAATCTCTTTATTTCTGGGCAAAGGTGTGATCGATGTATCTGGACATTCCTAGGATGAAGCATTTACTCCTTCCGTCCCATAAAAAACGAATCTAAAACAAGACGTGATATATTCTAATATGATTAATCTGGACACATGTATGTTCAGATTCGTAGTAATAGAATGTGTCACATGTTGGTTTTTTATAGGACGGAGGGAGTAAGCTGTAATCGTGAGACCGTGACATAAGTAAAAGGATCGTACGTACTCCCACATACATATAAATGTTAATGAATCTAAACATATATATATATATATATATATATATATATGTTTAGATTTATTAGCATCTAAATAAATATAAGAAATGCTTAAAAAAATCTTACATTGTGAGACATAGGAAGTACAACTGATCAAAGAAGACTTGCTATCAAGTCGTCCCGTCCTTCAGCGAGAATGACTAATACAGTACTTTGAGTGATCAGAGACGACTTGCCGACTTGCCTGTCAAGTCGTCCCGTCCGTCAATGAGAATAATTAATACAGTTGAGCTATCAACACCTGGTGTATTACTGTACTTACTATTACCGGTACCTACTTAATCTATCCCAAAAATATGATATCTTCGTACGATAAATCTGGACAAAGTTTTATTTAGATTTATTGTTCAGGAAGAGATATGTTTTAAGGACGAAGGGAGTACTTGCTATCAACTATTAATGCAGTCCGTCAATGGGTTGAAGTACTACTACCCTTCTCACATTGGAGAAAGAGAGAAGAGAAGCACAGCTAGCTAGGGATCGATGAGTGGGGGGGGCTGTGCTGCAGCTTCAGATGCTGCTGATGCTTCTCTCGCTGCTTGCTGGAGCTCAGCAGGTGCAGCAAACTGCGATGACAGATCCACTCGAAGGTACTAGTACTATGTACTCAATTTCAACTAATACCGAGCTCGACAAGATCTCTCATGCTGCTGATGCTGATGATGCATGATGCCGCAGCGGCCGCGCTGGACGCCATGTTCGGGCAGTGGGGGCTGAGGACGTCGTATTGGGACGCCACCTGGGAGCCCTGCAGCGGCCGTGCCATAGACATCACAGCCCTAGATGGTAACCCTCACATGAAACTGGGAATCAAGTGCGACTGCTCCTACAACAACAACACCGTCTGCCACATCACCGAGTTGTAAGCAGCAACCCTCCTTCGTACTACTCCATATTCATAATTTAGGTATTCTCTGTAACAAAGTTGGAGCAAATTAATTACTCCTTCCGTTTTATATTAGGTTGTTTTGATTTTTTTTCCATAGTCTGGTTTTCTACGTATCATTTATTATCTTCATATTTTAATGTATGACGCCGTTGATATTTTAACCATTTGTCTTATTCAAAAATTTATGTAATTATCATTTATTTTATTGTGACTTGATTCATCATCAAATGTTCTTTAAGCACGACATAAATATTTTTATATTTGTATAAAATTTTTGAATAAAATGAATGGTCAAACGTTGGTCGAAAAGTCAACGGCGTCATACATTAAAATATAGAGGGAGTATTAATTACTTCCTCCATTTAACAATGTAAGTCATTCTAATATTCCCCACATTCATATTGATATTAATAAATCTAAATAGATATATATGTCTAGATTTATTAACATTAATATGAATGTGAGAAATGCTAGAATGACTTACATTATGAAACGGAGGGATTATCTTTTAGATAATGCAAGATGTGTAATACATCTCCGGGCTCTGCAAGTACAGTGTACACCCGGTCAAAGGTGAAGAAAAAAAATCGGTTGGAACAACGTCTAAGAAGGGTAAAAAGAAACTCTAAACTAGAGGACTAGACTAAAAGTAAGAGCATATATAACCAACAACTAAAAATAAGCTTAAGATAACTCACGTTCAACAATTTGCTTTGCTTCTCCGGTTGCAGCATCTTACACCAAATTAAATAAGGAGTCATTTATTACATTTTCTCTAAGCTTTTGAAACGAACAAGCTTAGTTTTTTAAGATAAAAAAAACAAGCTTAGTTCTTTTCATATTAATTATTTACCAGATTGGTAAAACTGATTATTTGCTTTACACTTTTAAAAAACTAGGAAGGTAGCCTGCGCATTTGCGCGGGCATGTATCGTATACCGTGTTTATGAAACTTATAATGACAAAATATCAACCAAAATACACCTGCCATGCTTCAAAATAATCATTTCTCCGTAAATTTTCTTCATCAGCATTGCCTGTATAAAATTTCCAAGTTGTTTGTTAGCTTTAAGCTATGCAATATTTACTTCATACCTATAAGAAATTAATTATAACATTTTTCATTATCTTGAAAGGAGGTTGACTTAGTTCGTTTAAAACAAATGTCTAAAAAATTAAGTGCAAATTAAAAATAAGGTGCTTTTTCTTTTAAGTTAAATGTTTAGGTGCTCTATTTTTTAACAAATCCTGGAAAATTGTTATTGTCAATAAATGTGTTTTATTTATGCCATAGAGTTACCCCTCCTTCTAATTGGTTCATACTCACACAATTTTTACATACTTACATATATATATGAGTATATAAAGAAAAGATATCTACATACCTTGTTTCTCTATGATATACTTAACCTGTAGTATTTATTTAAATACCTAGTCAACATAAGTCCTAACATATAAATTTAATAGTAATAAATATAACTTTTAAACCAACTACCTATTGTCTTAATATGGCTTATATATATATATGTATATATATATATATATGTAATAATATGTAGAGAAACTCATAATGCCAAGGTATATGGTATATGACAGATTTAAGGACATTAGTATGAAAACACTTAAAGATGGTTATGGCTAGAATAGGCAATGTTTGTTACAATTTAAGTGATAAGTAAGAACTTTTTTAAAAAAAAATTAGGTATTTTCTCCAATTGGTTCAATCTAGTCAATTTTTTTTTACGAATTTTAGATATTGTTCTATTTGTAATATGGATCTTGAACTGTTCATATAATTATAAATAAAACAACACTACAAACAAATATGATCACTTATTGTTGATTGTTTTTATATTAAGATGTTAGTTAAAAAATAGGGGAGGAAGGAATTTAATGAGAGAGGAGAGGAGGGGAGAATATGTGTGCAAACAGTTACGAAAGAGGGGAATATATGGTAGTGGGAGAAAAGGGGCTAGAGGTGAGGGGACTTTATTTTCCTTAGGATAGGTACGATGAGTTTGAGTTATTATGATCTCAAGATACAGAAGAATAGGTTCACCGCATTAAGTGAAAAGTAAAAAAAAAACCATAAGAATTATATATTTTTTGCTAGTTACAAATTTAATGTGTTTTATTTACTATTACTTTTATTAACTGAAAAAAATAGAATAAGAGTTTTATTGATTGATTAAGATCTATCAATCTTTAGTTGTCTTTTCCTACAATATATTCATATTCATAGTAGATACTAAAAATATGAATACATAGTAGTTTCATGACTAATCTAATAATGTTATTTTTAATTGTTACATTTTCAGAATGAGGGAAGTATTTTTTTTTTGTAACATCACTTATATTTAGTTTCATTTTATTTTAATATCATTCTAAAACTAATTTAATTGTTTTGAAGTTACTTAGGATGATAAAATCTATATCACTATTTTTAATATTTTTATAATTGTTTAAATGACACGCAAAAGTCAACAAACATAACTTGAAAGGAACAAACTCTTCTAATTGTGTTTCTTTTGAATGTTAACATGTAGTGAATATGGGCAAATTAAGTGGGTAAAAATTAGTTGTATAATTTTGTTCAAATAGTTTTTATTTATTTTTTATCATAAATTTTGCTTTCCAACTGATATAGCAAGAAAATAGGATATGGAATAGGAGAGAGAGAGAGAGAGTGAATAAAGGGGGGGAGGGGGCGGATGATGGGAGTAAGCATGTCCACGTCTTAGACCAAGACGGATTCGGGATGTGGGTTTTTATTTTCTTTAAGCTAAATCTATTGGTTGAAAAATAATGGGTTTATCATATTAAATAAAGACCGATGGCTAGATGTTTTATGTTTTCAATGAGTTTGACATCTATGTTTTCAATGAGTTTGTATGAATCCCAACAATTTATAGAGCATCATATGGTAGCTAAGGAACCCTCCACAGATGTGAAATTATGTAACTAAAAACTGTGTAAAATAATTTTTACAAGGTTATTAATTTTATATGTGGCGGCTTATTCTACCGATCTTGACTTATGTAGCAAATTCTTAGGAGTATTGTATGTGTGGCTAGTAATAATAATAGTATATCAATTTTAAGTTAAAATATGGGTCTTAAATTATCAATTTAATTGTAAATACAATGACGAATAGATAAAAAAAACAAACATATAATTCAGAAGCTATGGCTATTTGAAATTTACTGTCATAAAATTTTATCTCAAATTGATATACGTAGAAAGACGGGAGAAAAGGGGAGTGAAGCAGAGGTTAGTGATGGGTTGGTTTTATTACTATTCGGCAAGCAAATTAATCAGCGTACACGCGCAGAGATCACAGGTACGTATGCATAGGCCTGTGAATATCAAAAGCGAATAGTAGTGAATTAATCATCGGGCTTCCACGCCCACATGTCCTGGAAGACCAGGAAGGAGGTGAGGATGAGCAGGAGAAGGGTGTCCCTCAGGTTGATCGATCGATCGATCGGATATTAACATGTTGATCGATCAGTTTTCTAGTTTATTTTAAAATCTCAACTAAATCAACGGCTTGGAATATTAGACCCACTGAGTTAAATGAAAATTGAGGGATATATTTTATTAACGCCATATGTCAGTTTGAGAGTGTTTTGAGGATTGTCACATAGCAGCGTTAGAGCGTTTTAAGGAAGTTTAATGGATTTTTAGTATATAATAGATAGATAGATAGATATATTTTCTCAATTACTGCCTTAGTTACTTAGACCACTTATTTTAAATTATTTGCTAAGTTTATTTATTAAAATATTTAATTTATACCTCTATATTCAAGTAGCAACAATTCGCTTAGTAATCTGTTTCTAACGTGAGCCTAGTTTTACGAGAAGAAGTTCCTCACTTGTTGATTATTTATGCAGGAGGGCATAAGCATTGAACATCGTGGGTCAGATACCTGCAGAGTTGCAGAACCTCACTTACCTAATTTACCTGTATGATATCTTTTATCAGCTCTACCTTGATGATGAACAACTGTAGGATATGTATTAATATCTGGCAGCAAATTAGTAGCAAATTCAAATTCAAACCCATGTTTCAAATTCTTTGCTGCTAACTGACTTGATGTTTCTGGTGCTGTTTCAGGAACCTGGATCAAAATTATTTGTCAGGCCCCATACCATCATTCATAGGGCAATTGACTGGCTTGACGGAATTGTAGGAGTTATACTTCAAGTTCTATATTCTTGTAGTGTCCATCTGTTAGTGCGTTGTCTGAACCATCATTTGTTCTTTTGTGTAAAATAAAAAAAGGTATCTGGGATTCAATGCACTCTCAGGACCAATTCCCAAGGAACTTGGGAATCTCACGAACCTCAACTTGCTGTAAGAGATCTCTTCTTGCATAGCTGATCAATTTTCGATTACAGATTAATGATGGTCCAAAGTATTTAATTATATAGAGAAATTCAAATGCATAACTTTTTATAAAGTTCTAAAATTCACAACTTATCTATATATTAGGCACCTCAGTGTAATTTCACTTTCCAAATGGTGTTTCATATGTTTGAGTGACATCCAGAATGCAAACTTTGTGAATCAAAATGGTGGGCTTGGATTTTGGAATGGGGTTTTTAAACCCTACCCGAATGAAATGCAGCTTTGATGCATGTTCGAGAAAAAGAAGGACCCATCATGGCAAACAGTGCCCTTTTTCTCAGCTACTTGCATGGCATGCAAATAAATTATATGGCTCCATAAATATTTCTATTGTTTCAGAGGCATCAGTTCGACCAATTTTGCTGGTGAACTTCCTGAAGAATTGGGCAACTTGAGCAAACTTCAATATTTGTAAGTTTCTAACCACCCCGTCCCTCCCTCCTCTTTCTTTGTAACTAACAGACAGATGCTCTACACCTAGAAGAACAAAAAATGGTCCAGCAAGATCCTTATAGTTAAACATTAATAATTGATGCATTGACAGGTACACTGATAGTGCTGGGTTGAGTGGTCCCTTCCCTTCGACATTCTCAAAACTCAAGAACCTGAAACTCCTGTACGTTCAAGAACAGAGCCACAGTTGTCACGTTCATTTTGTTTTCATATGCTCAATATTAAACAAGTTTTTGTGCTTGTAGGCGATCATCAGATAACGATTTTACAGGAAAAATACCTGATTATATTGGGAGCTTGACTAATTTGGAAGATCTGTAAGAATAATTATTAACTTTTTATAACATCAATGATTTTATCCTATTCACAAGACAAGTGGAATTGCACCCTAAATTTTCTCCATATGCTTGACTTGGCATTTCCGTACTTTTTTTCCTTAAATAATTAACCCACAGGGCTTTCCAAGAAAATTCTTTTGAAGGACCAATTCCGGCAAGTTTGTCTAATCTAACCAAATTGACAACATTGTAAGTACTTTTGTTCTATAGCGACATTGCCGTCCCCTCTTGTCGTGATAAATGATGTGCTAAAAACAAATGAGCAGGCGGATTGGTGATATCCTAAACGGGAGCTCTTCATTGACCTTTATCAGCAGTCTAACATCTTTGGATACCCTGTATGTGACACTTTTAAATTCTAACTATACCTCTTGCAATTTTATATATTGACAAAGTTATAAGTTGCTAATACGGAATATTTTTTTACAGTGTATTGAGGAACTGCAAGATATCTGGAGACCTTGGAGCAGTAGATTTTTCGAAGTTCATAGACTTAACATTCCTGTACGTTTTTCATTATGGGTCATAGCACAGTCCATGAAACTTTTCATCATTTTAATTTTCTTAAATTTCATGTGAAGTGTCTGGTCAAGTATGCTGTTTTTTGGCATAGGGACTTGAGTTTTAACAATATCTCGGGCAATGTTCCTAAATCAATTCTGAATCTACAAATGCTTACATGCCTGTAAGGAATTCTTTCTGGAGGTTATTTCCAACAGAACACACATGTTATATTTAATGACCATGTTTCATTATCTGGTCTTCTTCCCAATTCAGGTTTCTTGGGAACAATAGCCTAACAGGAGCACTACCAGATGGGATAAGCCCTTCATTAACAAACTTGTATGTAAACAATTCAACATTGTAGTACAGCTAAAATTAGAATAATGCATTCATTTCATATTTACAGAAATTTCTCATACAACCAGCTCACTGGAAGCTTTCCCTCCTGGGCTACCCAGAACAACTTGCAATTGTAAGTAGAAAGTTCTCAAATTTATGTTGTCAAGAGGATAAAAATATGTTATACTTAACATTTTATTTTTTTACAAGGAATTTGGTGGCAAACAACTTTGTTCTTGGCAGCAACAACAATGGGTAGTTATGGCATTTAGTTATACTTCCATAAGTGTTTAATATTAACAATATTTTTCTCACAACTTTTAATTTGCAAGTCAATTATGTCCACAGAATTCTACCTCCAGGGCTAAACTGCCTCCAGAAAGGCACTCCATGTTCCCGTGGTTCTCCAGAATGTATATGTCTTGCTCTTCCTTAACCGTAGCAGTTAATACATAGGATCTCGAAATTTTAGTACTATTCATAATTTTGCACAACTTTACTGCAGATTATTCCTTTGCGGTAGACTGTGGTAGTAACAGATCTATCAAAGGCTCAGACAATATTATGTACGAAATGGATTCCACGAACCTTAGGGACTCATCATATTATGTTACCAGTCAAACAAGATGGGGTGTTAGCAATGTAGGAAAAATGTTCCAGTCCCCAAATGATAGTAAGATAATATATAGCAATGAGACGATTCAGAATGCAGTGGATTCAGGACTATTCCAAACTGCAAGGATGTCACAATCGTCTCTGAGATACTTTGGCCTTGGAATTGAGAATGGAAATGACACTGTTCTGCTTCAATTTGCAGAGATAGGTTATTCGGATTCACAGACTTGGCAAAGCTTAGGAAGGAGAGTTTTTGACATTTATATACAAGTACATGAATTGATTCAATTGTATAGTATTTTGTTTTCTGAATCTTTTTGTTCTTCATCTAAAGTACGCCTAACACTTATACAGGGTTCTCTGAAAGAAAAGGACTTCAATATAAGGAAGATGGCTGGTGGAAAATCTTTTACTGAAGTTAACAAGAGTTACACGACAATTGTGTCCAAAAACTTCCTTGAGATCCATCTTTTCTGGGCTGGAAAGAGAACTTGTTGCATTCCTATTCAAGGTTACTATGGGCCATTGATCGCAGCATTAAGCGTCACCCCGAGTAAATAGAGTTGTTTAAGTTCAAGGACTATAAGGGCTTCCAATAATTAGAACTTATTTTCAGATTAACAATAAGTGTTTAATATTAACAATATTTTTCTCACAACTTTTAATTTGCAAGTCAATTATGTCCACAGAATTCTACCTCCAGGGCTAAACTGCCTCCAGAAAGGCACTCCATGTTCCCGTGGTTCTCCAGAATGTATATGTCTTGCTCTTCCTTAACCGTAGCAGTTAATACATAGGATCTCGAAATTTTAGTACTATTCATAATTTTGCACAACTTTACTGCAGATTATTCCTTTGCGGTAGACTGTGGTAGTAACAGATCTATCAAAGGCTCAGACAATACTATGTACGAAATGGATTCCACGAACCTTGGGGACTCATCATATTATGTTACCAGTCAAACAAGATGGGGTGTTAGCAATGTAGGAAAATTGTTCCAGTCCCCAAATGATAGTAAGATAATATATAGCAATGAGACGATTCAGAATGCAGTGGATTCAGGACTATTCCAAACTGCAAGGATGTCACAATCGTCTCTGAGATACTTTGGCCTTGGAATTGAGAATGGAAATGACACTGTTCTGCTTCAATTTGCAGAGATAGGTTATTCGGATTCACAGACTTGGCAAAGCTTAGGAAGGAGAGTTTTTGACATTTATATACAAGTACATGAATTGATTCAATTGTATAGTATTTTGTTTTCTGAATCTTTTTGTTCTTCATCTAAAGTACGCCTAACACTTATACAGGGTTCTCTGAAAGAAAAGGACTTCAATATAAGGAAGATGGCTGGTGGAAAATCTTTTACTGAAGTTAACAAGAGTTACACGACAATTGTGTCCAAAAACTTCCTTGAGATCCATCTTTTCTGGGCTGGAAAGAGAACTTGTTGCATTCCTATTCAAGGTTACTATGGGCCATTGATCGCAGCATTAAGCGTCACCCCGAGTAAATAGAGTTGTTTAAGTTCAAGGACTATAAGGGCTTCCAATAATTAGAACTTATTTTCAGATTTTGTACCTTCTGTGAGAAATGGTGCACGAAAAAAGAAAAGTAAAGCAGGCGCAATAGCTGGAATTGGTGCATCAATTTTAGGATTAGCAGCCTTAATTGGAATATTTGTGTTGATAAAGAAGCGAAAAACAGTGTTACAGCAACAAGAAGGTATCAAATTAATATACCCGTCTAGTATTTATTCAATCCAATTCAATTGGTTTATTCTAATTGACTTATATCCCTTAGCAGATTTAGGACTGCACAACCTGCTTTGACGACCTTATGTCTTCAATTACATTGAACTCAAGTTAGCCACGGATCATTTTAGTCCTTAGAACATTATTGGAGAAGGCGGTTATGGGCAAGTCTACAAGGTTGCTTATTTCTCCCAAATAATAATCTTGCAAACTGGACCTCGACTATTAGCTGATATAATAGCTAGTACACATTTAAATTTAGTGATGTTATTATTTTTGCAGGGTAAACTAATTGATGGAAGACTGATAGCTGTGAAACAACTTTCTCAATCATCTCATCAGGGCAAAAGCCAATTTGTGACAGAGGTTACAATAATTTCTACTGTGCAACACCGCAATCTTGTGAAATTGCACGGCTGCTGCACTGATAGTAATACACCTTTGTTGGTCTATGAGTACCTTGAAAACGGAAGTCTTGATGGAGCACTCTTTGGTGAGCATATTTCTGCACATCACTAGGATATGTGAAATTGCCTTTCAATCCAACTGACTAATAATCTCCCATGCTTATAAACTCTCACTAATTTTGTTGTTTACATTTTTGTTGTCAAGTGAATTATCGGGGCTTTATTTTTACATGTACAGGAGATGTTAGTTTGAACCTAGATTGGTCAACACGCTTTGAGATCATTTTAGGTATTGCAAGAGGCTTAACTTATCTTCATGAGGAGTCGAATGTGCGCATCGTTCATAGGGACATTAAAGCCAACAATGTCCTTCTTGACACTGATCTCACTCCCAAGATCTCTGATTTTGGACTCGCCAAGTTCTATGATGAGAAGAAAACTCATGTCACGACAAAAATAGCTGGCACATTGTAAGATATTATGCCAATGTTCTTTTTACTCTAGCTATCATAGTTGTTTTTTCTACATAGAGGGGTTGAGTGTGGCAAGACAAACTTCATTTTCCACAATGAAATAATTGAAACATGGCACCACAAAAATCACAAGAACAACACAAAAAAAATATTCAAGTTTAACCACATGATTATTTTTGGCTCCGTATGTTGTCAATTGTAAATTTAATAGGCATTTAGTTCCTATTTTCACTCTTATTGCTTTTAACTTAGTTCTATATTAAAAAAATAAACTTCAAACTTATTTGGGGTTTTGCATTTACTTGCATGTTGCATACATTCTCAATTTGAATCGAGTAATCGATTATTAGTTCGAGTTAGGCAATCTAGGGTTTCTATATGTGATATACCATGAAGTTTTATAATCAAGGACACACAAAACACTAGCACAACACTTGAAAATTTGATAAGTTTTCAATTTTTTACTACATGGAGTTTTCATGGTGTTACATGGCCATAGTCCATAGCTGATATGTTCAAGCCAAATGCCATTTTGGAAAGACTGCACACTTGTGCAAGTACCACTCATACTCTCGCTTGGGATAAAAGATTACAATGTGTTCGAGTGCATCTAGCTCAGCTAACAAAGTAATACAACCATTCATTTAGGTGAATACTACAATGACTACATTTAGGACTAACTGTGTGTTTAGTTCCATGCCAAAATTGGAAGTTTGACTACAATTGGAAGTTTGAACAAAAAAGTTAGAAGTTTATGTGTGTAAGAAAGTTTTGATATGATGAAAAAGTTGGAAGTTTGAAGAAAAAGTTAGGAACTAAACAAGGCCTAAACCTCTATCCCATGCACTAGAGAACTTCACTTCTCACACCGAGCCGATCCCATATGTCTTGTGATCAATGACCACATTCCACTCACCATAGTGTTTCAACCATGGTCTAAACCACTTAGTAAATAAATGGGTTATGGGTCTCCTCAAACAATGGGTTAACGGCATGTACAATAGTCTTTAATAACATACTCTTAGGGTTGCCAACTAGGCAAATTTGCTGACGTGGCAGAGAGAGTGAGTGGGAGAGGAGAGAGAAACATTGATGTTACCTTAACATGGATTCTTAGCATTTTTTAAATGAATTTTTGTTATATACAAGGGTGGGGAAAAGGAAGGAAGGGAAAAACTTTTTTTTTTGGTGTTAGTGGTTAGAGTCTTTGTTGTCTTAACTATTGTTAGAGGATAGTGTCTAAGTCCACATTAGACTCTAGCTTTGAGCATGCCCTAATAGTAAAACATGGTACTCATGGCACTAAGCCTAAGAGCATGTACAATAGTTATTAATTAATACCCTTGCTAACTAGGCAAATTTGCTGATGCGGGAGAGAGAGGAGAGAGAAAATTTATGTTATGCTTGCCATTAACAGATTTTATAAGAGAAAATGTTGCTGCATGAGTGTGAGGAAAAGGAAATAAGAGTAAATGAAAATTGTAATGGTGGATTAATAGTTAGAGCCTTAGTTGTCTCAACTGTCATAAGTAATAGTTTGTAAATGACTTGTATTGCAAGCTTATACCAGGCTCAACTGTTGTACCTATGAGTCTATTTATGTATCTTGTGGTGAAGGGCTGCAGGGGGTGGACCCTAAAAATATTTGCAAAAATATCACTACAATACTAGTTAACCCTAGGACTATTTTTGTCCTTCCCTTTTCTTTCTCGCACAAGAGACGCACCAGACAACAGCCAGCGGCTCGAAATTTGTTATAATTTTGCATTGAGCACTCTTTCCTTAAACGTCAAAAAATCCCCCTCTTTTCCTTCATCATTGTCATAACCATAAAAAATGATGCTAACTCTAATCTGCCTAACCTTTTTCAAGTGGCTATCTAGCTCCTGAGTACGCAATGAAAGGTCATTTAACTGCAAAGGCTGATGTTTTTGCATTTGGGGTGGTAACACTAGAGACTATAGCTGGTCGATCGAACACCGACAACTCCCTTGAGGAAAGCAAAATCTATCTCCTTAAGTGGGTAAGCTCATCAATGGTTTTTCCATTGATACATAGGAAGACATTGGTTCATTGTTGCTTTTTAGCTAGCGCTTATTGAACATGATACGCCTGCATTCATTTATAGGCATGGCACCTCTATGAAAAAGAGGATACGCTCAGAATTGTGGATCCAAGACTCGAGTCATTCAACTCGAAGGAAGCCTTGAGAGTCATCCATGTCGCACTCCTTTGCACGCAGGGCTCATCGCACCAGCGACCACCTATGTCAAGGGTTGTGGCAATTCTCACCGGAGATGTTGATGTGACTAAAGTTGTAACAATGCCAAGCTACATCATTGAGTGGCAGCTCAGCAGTGAGAACAACAGCTACTCGGGTTCTATCACCAATGAGTTCAGCAAGCAGGGAGATGTTGACCCTCTCACACATCCGAAAATGATCACTGGTGCCAGCCATTAATTAGGAATGGTGAATGCAAAATTCAACCTCTTATCGTGATCTTTGGTGTTAAGTGGCATTTAAGGACACTTTCCGTACTATGCAATTATATGTTATGTTGTTAAATGTAATGTTGGGCAGTTGCATACTGTCATCTGAGTCACTACATGTGTATCAACTTGTTTAAGAAGAAATTTGCGATACATAACCGCATAATTCATTGACTGGCTGATAATGGTTTCATCATCGATTCATGGGCACAAATGCTTACAACAAAATCAATAAAAATTGATTGGCTTAATTACTTGCAGGAACGGTTAAACTGATCAATGAACAAGTAGTTTGGCAACAACTGTTGAGAAGAAAATATTTGAAAAAGCACTCAATTACTCAAGTAGGGTCAAAACAAGGTGATTTCCATTTTTGGTCAAGTCTTATGAAAGTTAAAGACAAATTCTTATACCTGAGAATTTGGGTAGTAAACAATAGTGAACAAGAAAGATTTTGGGAGGACAGATGGGTTGGGAATTTATCTTTACAAGATAAATTGCCATCTCTATATAACATTGTTCGTAGGAGAAATGATTCAATCACAACTGCTATGAATTCTGTTTCGCTTAATGTTTCTTTTAGAAGAGCGTTGGTTGTCACAACTTAATTAACTAGCATAATTTAGTTGCGTTGATTTTGCATACTAATTTGAATGAAACTAATGATTCATTTAAATGGAATCTTCATTAGAATGGACAATTTTCTGTTAGATCAATGTATATATATCTTTGATTAATAATGGTCATATTGTGACGAACGAGTTTATATGGAAAAAGATGTCAATTGAGATTAAGATTTGTATGCGGTTTCTGTTCAAAGGTGTGGTTCTGACCAAAATTAATTTAGCGAAAAGGAATTGGATCGCGAGTAAAATATATTTCTTTTGTATGAATAATGAGACTATTCAACATCTTCTTTTTTTACTGCCGCATCGCAAAATTTCTTTAGATAATAGTTTATTTCCTTTGAACTAAAACCACTTGATAGTATTTCTATTGTAGCCACGAACTGGCTTGGTGATGTTGATTAAAAAAACTAAGAAACTCATATTTGTTGGAGCATCTGCTTTGTGTTGGCTTCTATGGTTGAGTAGGAATAATGTAGTTTTTGATAAATCTACAAATAAATCTTATATACAGGTGCTTTTCAGAGCAACGCATTGGCTCCGGTTCTGGGCACAACTTCAAAATTGTGGAGAGAACAAAGAGATCATACATTCTGCATGTCAAAGCTTAGAAATTACGGTCATGCAATTTTTTTGACAACTACGGATGGAGATTCATAAATAGACATCAATAATTATTTTGTCCTTATGTGTTGTTTTATTATTTAGTTTAAATTGATTCCTGAGTATTTGCTCTCTTTGAGAGGATATTGTAATAAGTGGTTGTAGCTTCTTTGAAGCAAATGCTGGCATTTGTTCTTATCTTAAAAAACTAAGAGATCTGTGGTGTATGGAAAGGCCGGTAACAACTTCATGGTGATTTCAAATTGATTTATTAGGCAAAAGATGTACTCCCTATGTTTTGTTTATTTGACGCTGATTACTTCAAAACGTCAAATATTAAATGGTGGAGTGAGTACAATACTACAAATTTTTCCAGGATGCCAATGGGAAAATGTTGACGAAAAATCCGCGCTCGGTCGATGGTGTCGAGTCTGTGTTTGCGCGAACTAAGTCGACAAACACAACGGCCTAGGAGATCTGCTTAGCTCCAGTGCGGGTTCAAAGGTTGATGAGATATAGGCGTGCCAGTCAGTTTGATCCTACAACTAACAAGATATACAAATAGCAGATCAATAAGCCGATCAGCTGACAAGCCGATGGAGTAATTTCAGCAGATGCCAGCCGATAGCGATAGGGTTTTGAGCTATCGGCTATATGTTTGATGTAGAGTCTGACACTTGATGTAAATAATGATGTAAAGACAATTGGCTGATGATGATGTAATAAAATAACAATATAATCCATTGAACCAATCGGCTAATAATGATATCATAGAACAAGTGTCGATCCGAAGGTTAAAGCATACATCTACTGAAAGTCTGATGTTAAAAAGTCCAAGAGATTAGATAAACAGTGAATCCTTTATTGTCATCGGTTAAATCCAACTTATATGCTATCCTTGTAAGTCGATACAACGTCTGGATACCTCATTGGCTAAAATCCCGATGAAACCCTTATTGGCAATCAAGAAGTAGGCTAGAGATTTTGAATCTTAGCACGATTTAGTAGATCAAACTCAACTGATGCAGCACTAAGTATGAAAAGAAACATAATATCTAGACAATCAAGCCATTGACTGATTTTCAGGGTGGTGGATATCTTAGCTAATCTAATCTGGTAAAACGATTAAGCCAATACTGGCATAAACTCTAAAATGAGTCTCAGCCGATACAAGCAAATTGAACTACCAAGCTATATTAACTAAGATATATGATAGTAGGTGCTTACATTGACAAGATCAGAATGTTGAAGCCCTAGCTCCGCCGATGCAAACAGTCATGATAAGTATAAACTAGTCAAAAAAGTAGAAAAGTTAAAAGGGTGGCGATGCGCCGAATTGTAGTGATTGTAGAGATAGTTTACAATGACCCCGGGTATACATATTTATACCCATGGGTAGATACTAGTCCTTATAGGACCAGAAAGAAACTTTCTTAAAGCTAGAAGGAAAATATAAAGTCCTTATCAGACACTAAACACACTTTCCTAAAGATAAAAGGAAACTAACAAACCCTTTCTAATTAATAGATAAAGTGTCATGCCGCATCCTCCTTGAACTCGGTCTTTTCTGGATAATCTTCCTTTAGTAGATTATTTTCCTTAACCAAATATAGCAGGAATCTGGCCATTGGCGACTTGATAATTCTTATCGGCCGATTCCTGGACTCTAAAGCCGATACTGACTTTAGGCCGATGATGACTTTGGGGCTTACTAAATTTCATCGTTAACAGTAACACAATGTAGTTTACTCCACAATCCTCTGCACTCAAGGGTCACCCAACTACAACAATTGTTGAGGGTCATGGTGATGCTTACCATATAGCCATTGAGGTGTCTTCTCAAGGTGGCGATGGAGCTGATCTATGTATGTTACCAAGTGTGGCAGATTAGACAAGGGAACACCAGCCACGTCACCAGAATCTACTCACGATCTACCACTCGTGAGTTTAGGGGCCAAAGGGATATTTGCCCTCTGGTCTCTCATCATCTCCAATGATAATTCGAGTCATTGATGAGGGAGTATGCTGCGTGCAAAAGAAAACCCACTACAAATCACCAAATAGATTACGGGCCTGTTTAGAGAAGCTTAAGATTTTAAGAACCAGCTGATTGGTAGTTATCTTTTGAGAATATATGAAAAAACTGTGTTTCTTAGCTTTAGGCTTCTAGTTTATTTTTTAGATTCTATAACTATAGCTTCTTTGAATCTGAATAAAAATCTAGACTATTTGTGGAGCTTTTATTTCTAGGAGAAACTATAGCTAACCGAAGCTCTCCCAAATAGGCCCCACGTCTCGTATATACCAGCTCTGTGGCATATCCTTATTTTCTGTGCACTCTGAGACCCTGCCCATGGTCAAATTTAGAACCAGTGCATATGACAGCTAATATGTGCTGGTACTAGAATGCTACTTTTTTTTTTGTTTTAGGTGACAATTTTGGACATTGTTTGCGTACATAAATATGTGTCTTCAAGTTCCCCACAAAACATAGTCAATATCGTTGTATTAGTACTCAGCAAACATAACCATTGTATTAGTACTCGGCAAAATCATGTTATGCCGAAAAACAATTTACACCAGAGTTCATAGCACACAAATACTTCATGGTACCAAAGTAGCACTTGTGTCCCTAAATGTCACAATGAAAATTGTTGCACTGTTGGATGGTACGTCCATATTCATAGTATTAAGATGTGTCAAAGATAACATCCCTTACAAGGTTTATTTATTCTGAGACAGATAGAGTATCTATGCAAATTAATTAAAGTTCCATTCAGTTCATGAGTGCCGATGTATCATCAAGCAACGTGTGGGGAACTGTAGAATTAAGGCCATATCGCACCAAAACATTAGTTGCCTCATTGATCCTATTCAACCACTCCTTAAAATATTGATCATCGTTCAAAGGGGGCAAAGAATTCATGCCAAACCATTGTACGAGGGAGTACCAAAATTGTCTCAACAAGACACAATTTGTAAGCAAGTGAGCGATGTTTCATCCTCTTGGTCACAAAGAGGAAAATGGTCTGGGTGTGGCAGGTCTCATCAGGCAAGACAATCCGCTATCCTACAGCGATTATGCCTGACAAGCCACATGAAAAAGTGACCTTTCTAAAATCTGCCAGGACTCCAACAAAAATAACCCCATGAATGTGCTGAATCCAACCATGATCTGCCAACACTTCCTAGACCGTTCTTCTCGTGGCTCTTCTAGTAGGAACCACAACAAAAATATGAGGTGCTACGTCCACCATATGTTGTCCATGTAACCATCTATCTTTGCAAAAAAGAGTGTGCAAGCTATATTACCAAATCCGTTTCTACCGCCATAGAGAAGAAAGTTCTTACGCAGATAGCACTTGAATTGGCAAGAGGGCCGTCCTGCTAGCCCTCACGTGCCACAGTATCTGCCATCACTGGCCGGCTGTCAAATTCTCGATTCGATGCTGGCAGCTTGCCTGCTCCTGCTGGGCTGCATGGTGCTCCCCTCTGTGCTCCCCAGTGCTTGTTAATCGCCAGGTTTATGAACAAATCTGCTCAGCAAGTTTATGAACCCTTAGAGGGACAGGTTTTTTTAGTAACCATCTATCTTCCGAAAAAAGAGTGTGCGAGCTATATTACTAAAATCCGTTTCAACCGCCACAGAGAAGAAAGTTCTTACGCAAATATGCACTTGAATTGGCAAGAGGGCCGTCCTGCTAGCCCTCATGCGCCGCAGTCTCTGCCATCGCTGGTCGGCTGTCAAATTCTCGATTCGATGCTGGCAGCTTGCCTGCTCCTGCTGGGCTACATGGTGCTCCCCTCTGTGCTCCCCAGTGCTTGTTAATCGCCAGGTTTATGAACAAATCTGCTCAGCAGGTTTATGAACCCTTAAAGGGACAGGTTTTTTCGAGTAACCATCTATCTTTCGAAAAAAGAGTGTGCGAGCTATATTATCAAAATCCGTTTCAACTGCCATAGAGAAGAAAGTTCTTACACAGGCTGTGTTTAGTTATACGCTAAAATTGGAAGTTTGAAGAAATTGGAACGATGTGATGGAAAAGTTGGAAGTTTGTGTATGTAGGAAAGTTTGATGTGACGGAAAAGTTGAAAGTTTGAAGAAAAAAGTTTGTAACTAAACAAGGCCACAGATATGCACTTGAATTGGCAAGAGGGCCCTCCTTGCCCTCATGTGCCGCAGTCTCTGCCATCATTGGCCAGCTATCAAATTCTCGATTCGATGCTACTCCTCTGTCCCAAAATAAGTGCAGTTTTGGCAATGTTCATGTCTAACGTTTGATCGTTCGTCTTATTTGAAAAAAAATTATAATTAGTATTTTTGTTGTTATTACATGATAAAACATGAGTAGTACTTTATGTGTGACTAATTTTTTTTAATTTTTTCATAAATTTTTCAAATAAGACGGACAGTTAAAACACTAAATATGGATATCTGTGGCTGCACTTATTTTAGGACAGAGGTAGTAGCAGCTTGCCTGCTCCTGCAGGGCTGCAGTCTACTCCCCTATGTGTTCCCCAATGCTTGTTAATCCCCAGTCTGCTCTGCAGGTTTTTTTTTTAATAATGAAACAAATCTATTTTTCAGATCTCGTTTTATGTGCGGCTATGAGCTCTACCGAACTAGGCCTTATGCTAAAGGATTCATCGCTTACATTAATTTATCTTATAGCTACATATGGTTTGCAAACTCTTTTTCTTGCCAGGTCTGAACGCACCATCAGGCAGCTGTTAACAGTTGACACCGTCTAGTGGATAAAGCCCTTTCTTTCTTTCCACGGTGTGTAACCACCTCTCACGCATAGTCATGTAGTCGCATGCTTTAGAGACATTGGGACTGTTAAGAAACCGGGCGGTGACGAAGACCCATGCCAGGTTATCATTAACAGGCCATCACTAAATAAGTAAGTAACAGTGGTTATATACAATAGAAATACTCTTGGAGAGACGTTTTAATTGCCGAAAACGCTTCGTGTCGGGCGTCCGATCTGAAGAGAAAATCAGACGCCTGCACGCCTGCACCACTCCGCCCAACTGCTCCAACCTTATCTCTTCCCCTTCCCCTTCCCCTCCCCCCCTCTCTCTCTCATGTCGGTGGAGATGCTGAAGTAGGAGACGGTGTCCTCGCCGGACGACGACGACCTCGCGTCCGGCGCGCCGCCCTTGGCCGCGGCTGTCGTGGCGCCTTCCTCCTTGCCGCCGCCGGCCACTCGGTTGGGCCTCTCGCGCGGACCTGCGCAGAGGCGACCGGACAACGGCAAGATGGAGCATGGTGGGCAGGTCGCCGGAGTCGAGGGAGACGGCCGTGGCGCGGAGGTGGTGGAGGGAGAGGGTTGAGCAGCGCGAGGAGGAGCACTGCCGCCGCGGAGGCTACGGAGAGGAGGCGACGCCGCCGGAATTCTTAGTCGTGGTGGTGGCCGAGGGAGCACGGCATTGTGGCACAGTTGAAGATTTGGCCACCGGGATGGAGGAAGAAGCTAGACCGGGTAAATCAAAATGTTCCTATCTATTTTGTCTCAATGTTTCGCTCTATTAAATCGAATTGTTTCACTGCGTTTTTAATAGTGTTTCATAATTTTATCATCGATTCTTGAGGATGCATTGATGTTTCTCAATGTTTCTCTGTGTTAAATTGAAATGTTTCACCGTGTATTTTAATGGTGTTTTACATTTTTATCATTGAATCTTGAGGATCCATTGATGTTTCAACAGTATAAACTTGATGTTTCATGTGTAAGACATAAATGTTTCAATCTTTGATTCCAATGTGTTTCATCTTTTCTAATTGGATGTTGCACACAATGGTGTTTTCGGTGTTACAATCAGCATCTTTAAATGTTGAATATAATTGGAATATTTTTAACCATGTGATGAAACATTTTTCATTGGACAAGGAAGCATCTGAAACATTTTTGCTGAAACATTTTTTAGTTAATAGTGAAACATGTGAAACATTTTTCTATATACGGTGAAACACCGTCCGAAGTTTTGGCTGGGATCGGACGTCCGATCCCTAGTCGTCTCCTTTAATTGCAGTAGGGAGACATTCTCCATCGTTTTTAGGAACTGTAGAGCGTAGACGTTTTAGATGAGCATCGTCGAGGCACCTACCCAAAGAACCGTCTCAAAATTTTGAGATGTTTTATTGGCAAGCAGAGGAAGCGCACTATTTTACAGATGGGAGAGTGATTGAATGAGAATACTCTCTCCCTCTAAACTTTTGTGTCCCCCTTTGAATGAGAATGATTGATGAGTAACTTTTGATCTCATCAAATGCATCTGCTCTCCAAGTAAACTCCTTTTTTTCCGACCGAAGTATATGGACAAAAGTAAGCATCAAGTTAAGTATGAATCTTCTTAAACTATTTGCCTTGCCTAGCAATCTTTGAACCTATAATTTTGGATGGTGGCGCTTTAAAATGTCTAATCCTTTCTATCTTTCTATGATCAATTTCAACACCTAGACCATGAATCCTAAGAATTTCAATGTTGATAAACTGAAAGCATACTTGAGTGGATTTATCTTTAAACCATACCAGCACATTCTTTCAAAAGCAGCCTTGAGTGGATGTCGTTGGTTCACGATCATATGGCCATCCACTTTTTGTTAAATATGATGATTCATTTTTTATTGTTTGGTTTATATGGATGGGATGATCCAATTTGTTGTTTGGTTGAAGCGATATAACATAGAAGGAATAAACCATGCGGCCCACTTGTCATATATATTTTTTATCAAAATATAATCATCTAATATCTTGTTTGAAAGATTTAATTATAACAAATATAATAGAGTAATCGGATTACAAATTGGATAAATGGTTTAGGAGAAAAAATATTTGAAACTTACAAACAGGAAATTAAACCCTACACGGCCAATCAGAAAATGCCACATCATGTAGAGTAAAACAAGGATGGTTCATACCTCTTCATCCAACTAATTTGGTTGGGTGCACTTATCCATTATATTGAAGGAATATTTCCTTGGTGGCCGTTCTATCCCTTGCTTGTCCACGAAACAAACACACAAAAAGTCATATGGCCATCTCCCTTCTGGCCCCATCTATCCACCAAACAAATCCTAAGTGATTATACATGACATTCGATTTAACAACAATATCAACAATACCATAACAACACACTTAAACAAAACGACAAAACTAGGACTCCTAAAGGTCATTTGAAAATGTCATTTTCAACCATAAAGATTTTAGAGTAAATTTCACAAAACTAAAGATTCTTTGACTAAATTATTGCAAAACTACAGATTTAAGGTCATATATCATAGAACTACAGATTTAGCAATAAATTTATCACAAATCTACAGGTTTAAGAGCCACAAAAATACATATTTAATAATAAAATTATCGTAAAACTACATATTTTGGGTATTAAATACTTTGCACTAATGTTATGTTGAGTTATAAATGTCCAAGTTTTATGATTAAATTGACATTAAACCTATAGTTTTGTGATAACTTTATTATTAAATCTGTAATTTAGCGATATTTTACCTTAAATCTGTAGTTCCGTGATAAAATTAGTGTTAAATCTGTAGTTTTGTGATACATCATGTTAAATCTGTAGTTTACTGATAATTTGACCAAAATATCTGTAGTTTTGTGAAATTTACTCAAGATTTTATTGTAACCGACATTACTATAAATGACACCAATTCAATTCCAAAAGATATATTTGAATATAATTATATCCTTAATACTACCTCCATTATATCCTTAATACTACCTCCGATCAGTAATATGTCGTTTTGGACAGTCTAGCTAACTATCTTTTGCCTAAAAGTTTTGTCTTGACTACATATATTAACGATTGGAGGGCGAGTAACTTGTATTGACATGCAATTATAAAATCAAAGTGTGTTTGATTATTATTTTGTGATGAGCAATTGGTATCTGAGATAATTGGTTTTGATATTTGGAGATTATTGGAGAAATGGTTTCTGCAGATGATTGTTTCTCAGATAGTGAACAGGGATTGTCAGATTTGGACCAGTCAGACCAGGCTGTGGTTGCCGGTCAGAATGGCGGTATGTGTGTGGTCAGACCGGCCAGCCCACGGTCTGACCGACAGACCGATTCGCTGTCGGTTTCAGTTTCGGGTTGTTTGTTTGGGTATCCATGGTAATTCATATTTATGGCTTCTAAATGGATACTATGCGTATGTAATACTTTTTTTGCTAACAATGAGTCAATTTGGAGAGAAATTGTGCTCGGATATGGTTTCTTAATTGATGTATGTGTAGGTGAGTCTTGATGCCTCGAGAGAACGTTGCCGGTGATGGATTGGGAGTCAACTTGCAAGAAGATGAAGTCCGGATGATTAAGATATCATGCGGGATACTTAGGCTAAAAATCAATGCACGTGGTTGGTGAAGGTTCCATATGGCATACGATGGAGATGTTGTGTGCGTATGAGATGGGAGTCGAATTTGGAAGGAGTCCAAATTTGGAACAAGTGGAGAGTTTGTAAAGTTTATTTCTTGTGCGCGAAGGTTTCCTATGGGATTAGTACTTCTTGTACAAGGTTGGTTCATGGCTTTAGACTGCCTAGCTACCTTGGGTATAAATAGAGAGTGAGGGTGTGGCCTCACGGTATTGGTTTTTGAGAGAGTAGAATTTAGAGAAAAGTTAGGGTATTGAGTTTAGTCAAAATTTTTTATGAGGAGTGTTGTTGTTGCACTTTATAAACATGCATAGAAGTAATAAAGTTTTAATCTATTTTAATAGATCTTGAATTTGTATTTGCTCGGGTGCGGTCATCCCACCGGCAGGACGCCGGCGGTTAGACCGACGACATCGGCACGGTCAGAACATTAAGGACACGATGGTCGGAACGGTGGCAGCGACAGGCGACAGTGGCACATCGGGCGGTCAGACCGGCGCATCTACTCTGGTCATACCGATCGGCATCGATTCGAGGATAACTTTTTATTTCCCCTAAAAGTTTTGGTTTTCGGGTGCTTCAACCATTCTCCCCCCCTCTGGTTGGCTTAGTTCTTGCTATTTCTTTGATCATATAACAATAAATAAATTAAAAGTAATGGTAATATATGTGTGCATATTTGGAATGATCCAAATATAATGCTTTCAAAATGAGACCTTTTCAGAAAACAAAACAAAAAACCATTTCCTAGCGTTGATATTGAACTGGTCGTCCACTGATCATCAACATACCATACATGTTAGCTAAGCTAGCCATGTGACTTGTGTTGCGGATATATAGGTCCTTACATATGAACACCACATGCATGACAGCCATGCATGGATGTTGTAAGATTCTTCAATTCGTGCATGCATGTAAACATTTACTAAGTGTGTTTTATGTTGTCAAGTCTCCGATCGAGTTAATATAAATAAATTGTCAGCGCTGCTATCGACATATACGACCAGCAGGAAACTGGGGAAGGATCATCGACGTCGGTTCCAGTCTTCCAGACAGGGCAAATGTGCCGGTTTTTATTTTGCTTATAAACTCTTTGCACCTGTACTCAAATTAAGCGTCTACTTGCACGCTAGTTGAAGCGAATAATTGTACATATACTTGCATAATTTTTTTTTAGTTGCCGCCTTAACGTGCATTGTGTAACTCACATGGAGCCTCCTATAAATTTGAGGTCCCAATATATTAGTATATGGTATGGTTAATGTAGATGAAAAAAAAAAAGAGGAAATATCACTTTGGGCTACCTTTATTAACCAAAATTTTATAATGGACTAGAGGTAAGCCTAACTTTCCACTTAACACCATCTATCATTACCATTTTTGCACTTTGGACTAGGGTTCAAATTTTGGGCCTTCATCCCTGCTTCAGATGAGCACTGTGCTGAGTTTTTCTTTTGAAACCGAGCATCACACAGGTAAAAAGATTGTAAGGCGGCAACAAAAAAAACACAAAAGTGCAATGAATTGTTCTTGCAGTTGGGTGTTTCAGAAAAGTCTGAGGTAAAAAAAGATAGAATAATTTGGTATTTTAGTATTCAGTGACACGGGCTTTGGTTGTGGTGGAGTCCCACAGGTTGACCCCTGTGACTTATGCCAACAAAAATGCAAACTTTGTAGCACAATGTACGTTCATTCTTAGACCAAAGCCATGGTAGCTCAAAGTTCTCTAACCCCGGTCCAAAGTGCAACAGATGGTAAACATATGTGGTATTAAATGAAAAGATGGACTTGTCCCTAGTCCACTATTAAACTTTGGTAAATAAAGGTAGCCTAACGTGAAATTTACTAAAAAAAACAGAGAGGAAATTTTGTTCACATACACTGTACAAACTAGAGGTCGACGTTTGTTGATCTTACCAAATCTCTAGATTTAAGAGAGATCAACAAAATAAAATTTTGATTAAATCCTATAAAAAACAGTTTCCCACAAAACTAAATATCGATAATTTTGTTATGTAATGAAAGCAAAATTTTAGGTTTTTAGGCTCTAAGATCTATTTAAGAAAATATAGTTTCCACAGATTTAGAGATTCAAACAACCCCTAAAATAGCAGATATATATATATATATATATATATATATATATATATATATATATATATATATATATATATATTCACTTATTCATTCCCTTTGAAAGTTTGTCAGAAGTGACGAATAATAAGTTGTGTAAAATATAAGAGTTAGTTGCAGTTTGGGTTTTCTTTTCTTGTCAAAGTTTTACTCTTTGAACAACTTTTTAGCCAATGGTTTTACTTTAGATATATAACTTTACTACTTTTTTCACTCCAGATCACCTCTCTAACACTGTTTTCAATTAGAGTGAAGTACACGAGCGGTCCCTAAACTTGTGTGGGTGTGTCATCTAGATCCCTAAACTCTCAAAATGTATTTTCGGATCCTTGAACTTGTTTTGGAGTGTCATACAAGTCCAAACGAGCTCCAACCCCTTCCATGCGCTGATGTGGCATGCCACGATAGTTCATACGTGTTAGTTGGACCCATGTGTCAGTCACATAGAAAAAATATAATTAGAAAAATATATTTTCTCCTCTCTACCATAAAATTTTTATCTTTTTTTCTGTCTACCTAAGAGGAGAAAATATGGTTTTTAATTTTATTTTTTATATATGCTTGACATGTGGATTCCACTGACACGTAGGCGTCACCGTGGCATTGCCACGTCAGCACATCGAGTGGGTTAGAACCTGTTTGGACCTATATAACACACATGGCAAGTTCATGGACCTAAAATGCATTTTAGGAGTTCAGGGACCTAGATGACACACCGGCACAAGTTTAGGGACCGCCCATGTACTTCTCTCTTTCAATTATATTGTACCGGTTATTCTTTCACGCCAATAAACTCTCGAAGTTGTCGTAAGCCACATCATTAACCTTAGATGAGCTAGATGTGGATGGATAATAGAGTTGGGGTGGTCTAAAGTGATACAAAGGTAAAATTACCTATTTCAAAGTAAAAAGGTTAGGTAAAGGGGTAGTCCAAACTGAAACATGATAATAAAATGTGACATCAACTGCAATTCACTCGAAATATGATATTCTTTTTTCATTTGCAATTAATATTAATTTAGTATATATTCACATACTCTCTCCATTTTCTGAACTAAGCAATGGACTAGCTTTAATTACTAGTCAATGACTGATAAATAAATACAAAGTAAGTTAGAAAAATGTACAAAATGTGAAAACCCAATAATTAACTGCAAGTTGGCTTATCAACCACGGTCAAAAATTAAATTTTACAACTCAATTTTGAGTGGATTTTGGAATA
This sequence comes from Oryza meridionalis, assembly GCA_000338895.3. Classification (NCBI taxonomy): domain Eukaryota; kingdom Viridiplantae; phylum Streptophyta; class Magnoliopsida; order Poales; family Poaceae; genus Oryza; species Oryza meridionalis. The sequence continues at coordinate 5,897,203 of CM002531.2, forward strand.
TTGCTTCATCGTGGTCTATTTTTCAGCCTCGGTGTCTAAACCACTAATAACATAGATAAAAGTTTTATCATAAATTATTTTAATTACTTCATTTATTGTTGTATGGCTTGTCAAATGTAGCTCAACCAATCAAAGCCTGATATTTACATCTGCATTTAGACTTGAAATGCATGTCCGACATCTCAACCTAAATCGATTTCAGATTTTCTATCATGTGGGGCTCAATGCATGCATGTCGTCTGTTTTACTACTATTTACAAAGGAGAGCAAAACGTGCTCCATATAGCATAAGTCAATTTTAATTTAATCCATAATAACAAAGGTATCTCTAGCTGATTTCTTTAAACCAGCTGGAACGAAAAAAAAATTCAAATCATATATAGATCAGAGTTGGGTCAATGCAAATATAATTGCAAGTCAAGTGGACAATCAAATTGCAGTATAATAATATACTTGTTTTCATACGTAGCTAACCTCGCGAAGTCGGGTAGAGCTAGATCGATCGACCCCTATAAATGAGCTTTTCATGCAGGCAAGCTAGTTAACTGCAGATCTAACCATTACAAAGTGCTCACATACGAAGAACACACAACCACACTGATCTCTATTACTTTTGTTTCGATTTCTACGATTCTGACAAAACTACGATCTCGATCGGCCGACAAAATACGATGGCTAAGCAGGTGATCCGCACAACTCTTATTTTGTGCCTAATTATATATATGTACATATATCTTATGACGACAATCTATATGTGTTGTCGATCGACGAAAGCTGATGCATGAATTATTATGTAAGATTATATATACTCGTTTTCAGACACTTCAAGTACTATAATCTCTCAGTACCAAAAAATTGCAGCTGCGTATCTATACTTTAAGATTGCATGACAACTATAGTAGTACACATTCTCTGAAAATTAAGTTTGCTTTAGTGTGCAGTTCTTTTTTTGTTTTACCAATATATCGCCCTTGACTTAATTAACGCTGTGTGTTATTTAAATCATTTTTTTATGTACCTCAAAAAAATTTAAAGTTCATTTAATTTAAATATGATTACAAACTATTTATATATTCCAAAAGAGTGTCATATAATAAATATATCCTTTGTTGTAAAGGATATGGCCGGCCTTCTCTGCATGTGATACAGTTCTGTAATCTTCCACCATTTCAATTAAAATTATGGCCGAGTTTAGTTGCAAACTTTTTCTTCAAACTTCCAACTTTTCCATCACATCAAAACTTTCCTACATACATAAACTTCCAACTTTTCCGTCACATCGTTCCAATTTCAACCAAACTTACAATTTTAGCGTGAATTAAACACACCCTATATATCATCGTTGTGTTGAACAGAGCCATGAGAAGAGCGTGGTGATCGAAACATTCCGGTGGAGCCGCAACGCAGTCCCAGAGGCCGATGGGTCCGACGACGACAGCAGCGATTTGGCCGTGCTGCTATCCGGCGCCGCCACGGCGCCGCGCCGCCGCGTCGATCTCGTCGTCGTCCCTAACTTGGGTGTGCCGCGTCGATCTAGAGACGAGCCTGCTGGTGGTGTGCAGCTGGGCAGGATGATCAGGGAGGCCATGGCGTCGATGGTCAAATGCCTTCGCCAGGATGATCGTCTCTGTTGGAAGGGTGATGGTGGGCGTTACGAGGGCTTGGTAGAGAAGGCCAGCTGCAGTAATATAGAGAAAATGATTGATAATACATTGACGGTAGCACAAATTACTTTGGGGATAGAGCTGGAGGCGGCTTGTGAGGTACTCTACTTGGTCTCTCTGTTAATTTATTTATTGAGACTACTGCATCCGTCCCAAAACAACTGTTGTTCTAGAGGTTTAAGAGTAAAATCAAATGACATATATACCCCTTCTTAAATGGTAGGTGATACGAGAGTGAGAGAGTAGTTGAGGGCAAGATAGGGAGGAATTTGAATGAGATAGATTGAAGTGACAACTAGTACTCTAGGGTTGCACTTATTTGGATAAATTCACTTATAAAACTAGATACTTCGATCAAATCCTCTATCCTTCTACAGCAATAACCTGTCTATTTAGACACTTTTAATGTTAGAATCGTACCATCTAAAACAATCATATGTTGCTTGTCAACCCATATTGAGTAGAAGTCGGTCTCGAAAAACCTCCGCACCGAGTAACCTCCTGTCTATTTAGACACTTTTAATGTTAGAATTGTACCATCTAAAACAATCATATGTTGCTTGTCAACCCATATTGAGTAGAAGTCGGTCTCGAAAAACCTCCGCACCGAGTAACCTCGCCTTCCCTCACAGTTCCCGCCACAAGATGAGAAGGAGGAAGGGGTTGTTTGGTTGCATGTCACAACAACGTTAGTGTACCACACTATTAAAGAACTGGACCCACTTGTCTTGACTTATTTTGTATCACACCTTGCCACAAGTGTGCCCAATTAATTGTTTATTTATCACACAGTGCATGGCATGCCACACTTAACCAAAACTTTTGTGGCAAAGTGAAGGTAGCATTCCACATTAGAAATGTGCGATTTAAACATGGGGGCACATTTTGCCAAAACTTTTATGGCAAAGTGAAGGTGGAACCCACCTTAGAAATGTGTGGTATAGACTTTTGACTCAATTTTAAACCACACCGCTATGGAACTAGGAAGAAATGAATTTTTAAAATTTTGGGTCATTCGTACCCCTCCAATAGGAAATTATTTAGCCCACAAAGTTTCATTCTTTCAATTTTTTTGTTTATTTAGCAAAACTTTGTTCAAATCCCCCACCCCCAAGACAAAAGTAGCCTAACAAATATATTAAACCCTCTAATTTAAATACAAAATAAAAGGTAAATATTTATGATCAGAGGAAGGATATAACTAAAATTAAATAAAGTTTGATAACCAATATTTTAAAAAATAAAACAAATACTCCCTTCGGTGATAAAAATGTAAGTTCATATGATAGTCCCTTTCTTTTCCTTGTTTCGAGTGTTCGCATAATATATATAGCACCTGTGCGCTCTTGATTAATTAGGTTTTGGAAAACCGAAGCCCAGAAGAAAGCAAGTGCCGCCTAGGCCTCATCGTCCTCCTCTCCGTTGGCCGATGGGTGGTACTCGGCGAGCCGACGTCACTCCCGACAGCGTATCAGTCGAAGCGTAGCGGCAGCAAGTTCCCGGTGTACGGAAACCTTCTAACCGATCACGATGAGGCCATGGTCGACATCGCCGGCGGCAATAATGGATCCGGCGGCGGCGCCCACGTTTGCTACGTCCCGGACCAGGACATGGAGATCCCGGACATGTCGCCGCCGGCCGTCCGGATCGACATGGTGACCTTTGGTGGCGTCGCCGTATCGTCCGCTATGACTATGTCCGGTGGCGGCGGCGACGAGGGGGACGGCGCTGACGAAGACGGCGGCGGCGGCGGCGACGACGACGACGTGTATGAGCGGCTGCTACAAGGACGTCGCCGACGAGGTCACCATGGCCACCAGCGGCGGCAGCGGCGGCGGCGACGACGTTCAGATTAATTGAACCAAACCAAGGTGTTTCTGCGGACAAAGCTCTGCCCGCCGGAGTACATGGAATGAATGGAAAAGTGTTGCTTTGGTCAATCATCCACAGCGAACTTAATCGTTTCTTTCATTAATTAGCAAATTAAGCTCATGTTCGTGACTTCGAGTTGTATTAATTCTACTATTTTTCTTGCCTATATGTTTCTATTGCTAAATAATCACGTCTGTGTAGTATGTAATCATGTGGTTTACATCTAAATTTGACACCTAGGTTCAAAATAAGAAAAATTATCAAGATTTGGAAAAGTTACCGGTTTCCTCCACTGGGCCGGTCTGACCGCCGTGTATGTGGCCGGTCTGACTGGTAGAGTCCGACCCCAACTCTGTTTTTATTGAGTCTCGGGATTCCTTACTCAGGAGGCTATGATCAACGATTTAGATCTAAAACTACAGTGCGGCCCACTACAGCGCCACCGCCATACTCTGAATCGCCAGCAATGGATCTGGCGGCACCCACATGTGCTACGTCCCGGAGATGAAGATGCGTGTCATCAAGGGCTTCCTGAAGGGGAGAGCCTTATAAGTGGCCGATCCTTCCTAAAGGGGTGAGCCTAATATGTGGTCGATCGATCGCCCCTGTCTCCGGGCGATCGAGTCTATGCGAGCGCGGGACGCGCGAGTGGAAAATGACATGCAAGAAAGCCTACGTGTGGGTGTAACGCATGAATTTTGCCTTCCAAAAGTTGCAGCCCACGTTTGTGGCTATCTATCTCTCTCCCACATTTATATAGGATTGTTCAGTTGTTTGAGTTTAATTAAGTTCATTTTTTAGCATAGAAAATTTGAATATAAAAACTTTATACATAGGTACCATATACATAGAAACTTTGTAACATAGAAACTTTGTAAACATAAAACAAACTTTAGATATATAAACTTTGTACATAGAAATTTAACAATAAATTTTAAATAGAATTTCGAAAACAATGGAAAATGTATATGTGGCCCACGAGACCTATATGCATGTATTATCCTATTCCCTTGAATTTGGTGTGCTCAAAAAGGGAAAGAAGATGGGCTTGGCCCGAAATAGAAAAAACCGTGGACCAAAAATAGAATTTTTTGTCGATCGATTGCGATCGCTCTCCCATTAGCTTTCTCGTTCCTGAAGGAGGCCATGTCCACGGGCGGAGATAGCGTGGGGGCAGGTCTTTAGACCCTCCTACCCCTAATAGACCATTAGAGCCTCAATAATACCCACCTAAAAATCTAATCCATATATTTATAGATGAGGGGCTAATATAGACTTTGTTTGAGATTGTTAGAAGGCTAAAAGGCTAAGAAGGCATTAAAAAAATCCTAACCCAACCCTAAATCTTTCTTAGTTGTTTTTGGTCATTTTGGTTTAGCCCCACTATAATTTTATCCTGCTCCGTCACTGGCCATGTCGCCGGCAGCCGTGACGGCCGTCCGGATCAAACATGGCGACCTTTGGCGGCGCCACCATATATCGTCCGTCATGTCCTCCGTCGCTGCCGACGACGACGACGGGGGCGACGGCGAGCATGAGCGCGACATCGCCAAGGTCGAGACGTTGGTGGCCTCGAGGAAGGCAAGGACAAGAAGTTCGATGTCGATGTTGGCAGCCTCTGCGAAGGCAATGGCGGCAAGAAGTTAGTCGTCAACACCTGAGAGTTCCCAAGGAGATCCGTGAAACGCCGTGGGGGCTTATGTAGGTGAGCGGCTGCTACAAGGACGCCGGCGGCGGCGACGACGTACGTTCAGATTGAACCAAGCCATGTTTTTCTGCGGACAATGGTCTGCCCGCCGGAGTACAATGGATGGATGGATGGAAAAGTTGCTTCAAAAGTTTGGTCAATAACCCACAGCGAAATTAATCGTTTCTTCTTTAGTTAATTAGCAAACTTGTTCCGGTCCAGCGAAATGTACCACCCGGTACAAGTACCTGTAGGTACCAGTTGCAATCTGACCGTTCAATACATGGGGGTACGATGGGGTCGACATAGTTCTTCCTCGTGGTCGTGGCCATTCCATCCCCTCCAGCTGCAGGCATCCTCCATCTCTTCCCTGCGGGTGCAACGTTTCTCCTTCCATCCCCTCTCGCGCAGCTGTCCTGGTCTCACCCCCACCTCGATCTGCGGTCGCTCGGCGGATGTGACGTCGCAAAGCTACGCGGCGGCGTCGTGGAGGTCTCACCCCTCTCGATCCAAGGCTGCGCGCCGGCGGCGGTGGCCAGGGCAAGCACGGTCGCAAAGGATGCGCCCGACTGTGTCACCGCTGCGGCTGCGTAGTCTCCTCTCCCAAAACGGCTCGGCAACTCTCAACTGCAAACTTGCTCTGCAGCATTGAGAATGCGAGAACACGGCACCCTATCTTTGTTCCTCTGCATCTGATTTCTATTGTGTGTTATGTTGTGCAGTATCCATAAATCTGTTCAATCAACTTATCCTGGGATTTTTTGATTGTCCAATGAAAGATCCAGTGGAAAAGAACCGCTATACCTGTGACACGGCAACATTAGGAGTTTTCTTTTTTGACAGAGGACCCATTTACTTGTTACCGCTGGCAGCCTAGCCCTGCTGTATTTTTTTCTCCTCCACTAACCATTTTGAAGTAACATTTGATAACTTGATATACTATTTTTTTTTAGATAATGAACTTGATAACTTGATATACTATATATACATATAATGTTCAAAGGGGATTTGACAGATTTAATAACTTGCTATCTACCTTCACGATGAAACAGAGCAGTGAGCAGACTTCTCTGCATCATGTTCCAGGCACTAGAATTTGGCACCCGTTAAATTAGTGAAATCGGTGAATAGATGATTTATGCACCTTACATCGAATCAGTTTGTGTCTATACCAAATGGATGAGAAAAGCTCACTGACTTTTACTAAATAAGAGATGCCATCGAATTCTCTGAACTTTGCTAAACAGGAGTACTGCGGATGCCTAAAATTTCAGTGAAGTTTTCTGAACAGGAGGAAGCAGCAGCCTTTGTTGCCGCATCAGCCCGAGGTCGCCGCTGCCTAGAAGTCCGTCAAGCTAAGCTTGTCGCCGTCGCTGCTTCTTCGTCGAGCTCGTAACGAGCTCTCTCCCACGTGCTCAAGAAGTCAAGATCTTGCCGTTCCAGTCGCGACCCTGAGCTAGGTCTAGCGCCCTGAAGTCGTTGGCGGACAGGTCTGGACCGGGACTGGAAAGGGAACAGTTGGGATGGGGCAGGATGGTGGCAGCAAGTTGCAACGAGGGAGGCAGAGATGTCCAGTTTGGATCCGGCCGGCGAGCTTAGCCGCGCCGCCGCCATTGAAGCGCCTCACAGGGAGGTGTGGATTGTGGTCTTGGGGAGGAGCGGACCATGCGAAAACCCAGCTTTGCCCTTCCACCTGTTCGGCGAAGGAGAGGTACCATTGAGATTTTGGTACCGGGCAGTACCGAGGATTCTCATCCGTTACATCGGGCTCAATGGATGGCTCTGATTACAGGTACCGAGAGGTACCGATGGACTGTAAAAAAACTCAACTAAATAAGCTCATGTTCGAGACTTCGAGTTGCAATAATTCTATTTTTCTTACCTATTTGTTCCTTATATATCAATAACTAAATAATCACCTATGTGCTACGGTGTATATAAGTATACTTCTTTTTTTTCGTTCATCTTGTATCTTACCAATCGAAGTCTTTCTACACTATATTATCTATCGTGTTTGTTAAAAGTATGGTATCACATTTTTAAATTTTCAGTCATTATTTTTTTTCATATGTGATTGCTCTCTCCTTTATATGTATGTGAATACATGTTGTATCAGAGAACAAAAGACAATTTAATTATTGAAACTTAAAATATAATATAATGTAAGTTTTGAAATTTACAATGTAATTATAATGTAAATGTAGATAATTTATCATGTAAAAACGAGTTTACTGTTTTTTTAAAATATGATACCATAAATAAAATTATTCCCATTGTCTATTTTCACTTACACGCTATTAATTCTTTCACTTTTCTTTCCCCAAATATTAAAAAACTGTCGCAAGTTTTTTTTAGCGAAAACATTCAGTTGTAACTATAATATATAATTGACGTGTAATTACATTGTAGTTGCACTGTAATTATATTGTAATTACACTATAACTACGATATAAGTTATATAAAACTTGTATTCAACTATGATTTGGTTGATTAGCATAGTGATCTTACGCATGATATGTGTGAAAATTTGTTTCTACGAACTTTTTCTCTCAATGCACAAATCTAGAAATGATCCGATGGTCACAAATCTAAAAAGTTTCCGGGGAAGAAAACTTGTGGAAGTTTTCTAGCAATTCCGTGCTATAAAACGATCTTTGATGTCTGTGTAGTCATTTATTCCTGTCAAAGAAAAGGTTATATTCACAGCAAAACAAAAAAAAAATGCATCCCTATAAAAAAAAATAGGTCAATTCAGTAAAAGATCAGTCAAAATCACCAATATTCGATTCGATTCCTATACCCCCCTTCCCCTTCCTCTAATTTCTTGGCCTCCATGAGTCCACGGCGGAATCCAGCGAGCGCCACTCGCGTCGGGCTCTCCCAGCTTGCGGCGGCGCTCCCCTTCCGCCCGTCTCGGTCGGCGCTGCTCCCTCTCCCGCGGTTTCGCCGTGAAGCGACCGACGCCGTCGCTCAGCAGGGTCTCCCTCGCATCTTGGCGCGATGGCGCCGCGCCGCCGCCTTGGAAGTCCACGAGGCTCGCCGGAATGATTGGATGAACCTCTCCTCCGGCGCCTGGGCGCCGCCAGCTTCAGGTATCTGCTCCTTTCCTCCTCCCTCCTCTCTGTCCCCGCGCACCGGCCAACCGAGTTATTGGGCACCGGGCAATGCGTTAAATTCAGTTAAATTTGTTCAAATTTCATTTTATTTTTCTGAATCGGAACTTCCCACATACTTTCGGATAGAATTTCGCCATCCCAAACAAGTAGCAACAGGCAAACGGAAGTGTTTTTTTTTTCGGAATTGCTATTCCTCAGTCAACAGATTTTGTTGGGCTCAAACTTTCGTTTTTTGGACCCTTGATTTGTTCAAGATTCGTGCTGAGAGATGGACTTTTATAATTCATACGGCCTTCTATGTGGACTTGTTTCTTTTGTGGACTGGATGGACTGGGTATTTGGGCTTGTTTTTTTTTGGCTTTTGTGGGTCCCACTTGATTTTTTAGAAAACGTGCTTAATATTTCCGGTGGGTCCCACACATACTGTTCAAATTTTGAACTACGCGCCTGCATTGTTTTCTCTGGGCTTTGTGGGTCCCACTGTTGTCCTGATTTATCTCGTATGTTCCATTCACAGAGAGAGACACCGAGACACGGAGAGAGAGAGCTGGCGGCGATTTCACCGTGGTGAGTTGGCGATTTCGCCGGTGTAGATCTGGTCGTTGACCTACATTTTCGCCGGAGAGTTGCTGCTCTTCGACCTCTTTTTTGCCGGTGAGAGAGCTGCTCGTCGACCGCGATTGATTGGTGAGTTTTCCTCCCTTCTCCCATGTTCTTCACCAGTTCACCGTCTCCTTCCCCATCCTTTCCAGCTGGTAGATGTGGCCAGCTTAACCTCCATTGATTTGTTGCGGTGAGAGAGCTGCTGTTGTTTGAGCAGACGACGAGGGATTTCTGTTTGAGCTGCTGCTGTTGGTTTTGAGTAGTCGTAGCAAGTGTAGTAGGTTGTTGACAAGCAGTTCGGGCATGTGCATGGCAATTGTTCTTATTATTTTCTTTTTTGGTGAAAATTCCATCCTAAAAAAATTTTTTTGTGAAAATTTTTAGATGCTTTGATTTTAGTCGGATTGGCTGCAAATTCTGAATGCTTTGTTTTGCAGAAGTTTTTTAGTTCATTGGTAAGGATTTGGCTGCAGGTTTGCAACATGTCAGTGCTTGATGGATCATGATTTTTTTTCCTGTTCATGAATTTGTATCAAGTGCAAGTTTGGTGATTGCATTTTTGCTTTGGTTCTGGTGTGAATAGAACCTCTATTGTGTTGAATGGACTGATCTATTAGTTCTAAATTTGATAACTTAGTATGATGTCCGTAGTTTGGTTTATTAATTGCCCAATTTCATGGATCTGAAGCATTTTGCCAATTTCATGGATCTGAAGCATTTTGTTTTCATGTATGCATGTCGACTGATCTTTTTTCAACATCTGAATTATTTTGCTTCACAGATGTATGAAGTATGAACTGTTGACCCCATATGTTCTGAGTTGTTTGGTTAATTAAACCCAATTTCCTGCACATGTTTTGCATTTGTTTTCGGATCCGGCAGATGGTATCCTGCTGCATTTTTTTTTCTGTATAGAATTCCTGTATGTGCTCTGAATTCTTCAGCGCAGATCCTAATAAGTTAGCAACAAGCCAATACCTGAAGGTGGTCGCTGTTGCTTTGAGAAATTATGGGTTGTCGGTTGCACCTGTTGCTTTCTCCTGTTCTGTGTTTGAGTGTCCCATGTTAATTGCTGCACAAATATAAATGTGTGATAGAAAATATTTCTAAAGTTTGACAACAGAGGATTGTACAAATTCTATTGACACGCATGGCTAATTCAGTACGGTTAGTTGGTTAATCTATCTACTTACTTTTTAGAGATACTTTTACGGTTGTTAATTTAGTTGGTGCAGTATATAAACTATGCACCTGCAAAGAGTGTTATAATACAAAAATAACTCTTGTGCAGGATTAGCTACCATGTTGATTTTATGCAATTATACCAATTTATTGGGTAATCTTAGATTCTTAGTACATAATAATATATTTTTCAATGTCCTACAATTTTGATTGAAATTGAGTTGAGCAATTCAGTAAGCCCTCATTTGTAAATTTCCTTACCACATTTTTGTTCTCGGTTGATTTCTGCAGTGCACAATATCTCTCTCAATTGTTTCACAGAGGAAAAAACTTTTGTTCTTGGTTGATTTCTGCAGTGCACAAATTTTTTTCACAGAGGAAAAGAACTGAATCAACAGATGTTGATTTCAAAAATAAGTTGGATTCATCTTTACTTGAAATATACAGAGATAACATTTTGATTTGTATGAAAAGAAAAGTCTACTGTCATAAAACAAAGGTAAATAAGTTGTATGCTTTTTACAGTCTTCATGACTTTAAAATTTATGTATAACTTTTTTTAAATAAATTCACTTTTCTTCTGCAGAAAAGTTCAATGAAGAATGATACAACATATGATACTAAGCTCACTAGATTTTCTGTGAAGTATTTTTCTCAAGTGCTAGATTCAATGTCTGGTCATCACAAACAGATAATTTCTAAGTTCTGTTAGTTACATATTTTTGGTATTGAAATTATAGTATTTGTTTTATGTAATTCTTGTACAAAATGACTATAATTTAAGAACAAATTTTAGAATGCTGCTGAATATTCTCAATTAAGTGATTTGAATGGTTTATGGCAACTTGGAGCAATTTTTAGTTATGGTCTGAATTTTAGAATGCTTTGAATATTCCGTATCTTTAAGTTTGTTATATCCTTTTGATTGATGTGCTAGTATAGCGTCCCTGAAATATACTGACAATTGAAGTTTTGTAGTTTTCAGGAATAGCAATTCCGTATTAACAAAATTCAGAGCAATTTATAGTTTGAGAATTGATGTTTTGTAGTATTATTTGAATCTCCCAAAACTCTGATGTGAAATCTTAATTGTATTTGCAGCTATATGTCTGAATACTCTGATGTTTGTTTCTTGAGAAAATTCAAAGCAAGTTATTGTCTGAGAACTGAAGTTTAAATTTGCTCTGATTGAGTTTTCCTATGAATTTCTAAATTTCCTGCTAATCAGTTGATATGCAATAATGAGTTATGGTATGTTAAGTCACATTCTATAGATTTTATACTGTTAACAGATTCTATAGGTTCTATAAACTGGATCAAATATATACTAAATCTTTGATGTTTCTGTAAAGTCTTAAGTATACAAGATGTTAGTTACATATTTTTAGTATTGAAATTACAGTGTTTGTTTTATGTAATTCTTGTACAAAATAATTGTAATTTAAGAACAAAATTTTGAATGATGCTGAATATTCTCAATTTAATGATTTGAATGGTTTATGCCAATTTCTGTATTTTCCTGCTAATCAGTTGATATGCAATGATTTGTCTTTATTCTGAATATTCTCGATGAGTTACGGTCTGAATTTAGAATGCTTTGTAGAGCAAAAGATAATCTGAAGTTGTATTTGATTGGTGCCTAAGGACGCTAGATTGCACTCTAATTATCAATTGGTTTAATTTGTTTTCTGACATATTATGCCAAACTCTGTTGTGAAATCTTAATTGTATTTGCAGCTATATGTCTGAATACTCTGATGTTTGTTTCTTGAGAAAATTCAAAGCAAGTTATTGTCTGGGAACTGAAGTTTAAATTTGCTCTGATTGAGTTTTCCTATGAATTTCTAAATTTCCTGCTAATCAGTTGATATGCAATAATGAGTTATGGTCTGTTCAGTCACATTCTATAGATTTTATACTGTTAACAGATTCTATAGATTCTATAAACTGGATCAAATATATACTAAATCTTTGATGTTTCTGTAAAGTCAAGTCTACAAGATGTTAGTTACATATTTTTAGTATTGAAATTACAGTGTTTGTTTTATGTAATTCTTGTACAAAATAACTATAATTTAAGAACAAAATTTTGAATGATGCTGAATATTCTCAATTTAATGATTTGAATGGTTTATGCCAATTTCTGTATTTTCCTGCTAATCAGTTGATATGCAATGATTTGTCTTTATTCTGAATATTCTCAATGAGTTACGGTCTGAATTTAGAATGCTTTGTAGAGCAAAAGATAATCTGAAGTTGTATTTGATTGGTGCCTAAGGACGCTAGATTGCACTCTAATTATCAATTGGTTTAATTTGTTTTCTGACATATTATGCCAATTGATAATTCATTATGTGAGCAAATTTGTTTTATGTCTCTGACATTGATCAACAAGTGAGCAATCTAAAGAGAGTGGTGTATTTGATGTGTGTTGTTCTTGTATTTTTTTTCATGTCTGATCATCATTTTGTTTCCTCTCTAGGTGACTGAACAGAAGCTTGCCAAAGTGTTATCTAACTGTGGACAAGTAAGTTATGATATTCTTGAAGTTACTTTATGTTACTATGTGGATTTTGTGATTTCTGATGCTCATAATGGTGTGCCTTCTATTAAGAAAAATCAGAGCAATTTTTGTTTTGACAAGGCTTTTCAGTGATGTTCTCTAAACTTTTTAAGATGTTTGCTTTTTTATGTTTTTAAACTTTGAGCTCTGAACTTCTATTCTAGATTTTCATCTAGTTCTAGTTCTGTCTGACATTCCTGAGTTCTGCCTCTGAACTTCTTTTCATAGGCAGAACTCAAGAAAGTTTGCTCTGATTTGAATGTATCTTCAAAATCTACTAATTTGCTCTGATTTGAATGTATCTTCAAAGTCTATCAATTTGCTCTGATTTGAATGTATCTGTGAAGTTTTTATTCAACTAAATTTTTTTTACATGAAGATTTGCAAATGATTCAAACGGTTTCAGAGGAACAATAAGTATAATTTCAGAGATATAATTGTATGCTATATCAGAGATGGTTACCTGAATATTTGTATGCTATATCAGGTTTTCAATATAATTTTCTAGTTCTGAACTAATACTTGTGGATACTGAAATTCGTAGTATCCATTTTTCTCAAATCTGTTCAAATATGCAATGCCAAATTCATGTTGTCATGTTATTTAATCTATGAGTGTACAATTGAATCCTAAGATATTAGTTTTGTTCTGTTATGTATATGTAATCTCTTAAGACTATAAGATGTCAGTTACATATTTTTAGTATTGAAATTACAATGTTTATATTTTGTAATTCTAATACAAAATTTCTGTAATTTAAGTATTAATTTTAGATTTCTGGTGAAAATTCATAATTTGTGAAGAACTGTGCTTGATTTGCATAATTTATGGCAAACTGGAGCTATTTTGAGGTCAGTTTTAGATTATAAGGGTTTTTCTGTGTTGTTTTGTTTATAATTCAGAAAAAACAGTTTTGTGTTTTTACACATATGTGAATCCTATTTAGTAAGATATTTTTTTGTATTTGGAGCTATATGTTTGTTTCTTAAGAAAAATCAGTGCAATTTTTGTTTCGATAAGACTTTTTAGTGATGTTCTCTGAACTTTTTAAGTTGTTTTCTTTTTTATGGTTGTAAACTGTGAGCTCTGAACTTCTATTCTAGATTTTCACAGGCAGCTTTCGGAGAAAGTTTTCTTATGATAATTCAGAGAAATTTATTTGTCTGAGTTTTGATGGTATGTAGTATGATATGATTCTCTAAATCGTGTCAAGTCAAATCCTTTTTTTTGTATTTTGCAGCTATATGTCTGTGTCTTAAGATAATTCAAAGAAGATTATGGTCTGAAATTATGCTTGTAGATAATTCAGTTCAGTGAAAGTTTTGGTATGAAATTTGATGTTGTATTTTGATTTGAATCTGTGAATACTCTCAAGTTAAATAATAGTTATTTTTGCACAGATATGTATGCTTCAGAGCAAGTTATGATGTTACATGACAATCTTCAGTTAGCACTAAACAGTTTGATTTGACTTGTTATTTTCCTTGATGTGCACTCTGAACTTCATTTCAACTTGCTTGATGTGCACTGAATTAAGCAATGTTTTTCTTGTACATTGAATGATGGTTTCCCCATCTCTGTACTGAATTAAGCACAAGATCACGCATTATTGTGCAGCAGCAACCAAGTTTCTGAAATTTTAAGTTTGTCAAATCTGTTCAACTTTGAAATTTCTCAGATGTTTCTGTAGAGTATAGTCAAATCTGCATTCTGTGATGTTTATATTGGTGAATTTAACTTGTTAAATTTGACAGTTCAGTCTCATTCGACAGATATGTGGATCAATATTTCAATTTGGATTTGGGCCCTGATTGTATTGAATGGATTTAGCCCAAAAGAAATGGGCCGTGAATAGCGTTTCAGATTTAGTCTAGTACATGTTTTTCTTATTATTTTTTTGGTATTGAAAAATCTGAGGCTGTTTGATTCAGATCTTGTGGCTAGAAAAATTCAACAGATTGAAAGTACTAATTTCTGTCGACTGACATGCAGCTGTTCTCATGGAAGGCGGCACGCTTGCCGACAAGAGAAAAATAGTGTTTTAAATAGTAGGATAGTTCTCCCTCCATCCATATTTTAATGTATCCATATTTTAATGTATGACGCCGTTGACTTTTTAACCAACGTTTGACCACTCGTCTTATTTAAAAATTTTATGCAAATATAAAAATACTTATGTCATGCTTAAAGAACATTTGATGATAAATCAAGTCACAATAAAATAAATTATAATTACATAAATTTTAATAAAATAAATTATAATTACATAAATTTTTTGAATGAGATGAAAGATCAAACGTTTGTCAAAAAGTCAACGGTATCATACATTAAAATACGGAGGGAATAATACATTTAGCAATTGACTTTCTCAAACAGGGAATAAATTATATAAGTGAGTAAATAGTCCTTTTTAGAAAGTTATAACCGAAAATAGCTAAAGCTGTAACAGGAAAATTAAAACCATGGAAAAAACACAAGCGGAGCTGATTTCGCTCTCGCAACTTGGACAGCCCGATTAGATGATCGAAGAAGTCATCTAGTCTATATTTGCATATTTAATTTGTCCTTATCTTCTTCATGTGGTGGTGTTTGAATGTACCGAAGATGAAAATGAAGAAGATGATGAAAATTAAGTGTTCCATGTAAAACGATGTTGTAATAACGTGTAATTAATTGAGTTTTAATTATTTTAAACTTGAAAAATAGATTAATCTGATATTTTACAACAATTTTCATATAGAAAGTTTTCGTACGAAATGTACCGTTTAACAGTTTGAAAAGCGTGCGACGAGTATTCAAAATTTAATCCAACTTTTTTTTTTGGAGAAAAGAACAGGTCCAGTCCTCCTTTTTATGCAAACATGTTAGTCCTCCTAGCGTTGAATAATCTTCACTATTATTATTTTGTTATTTTGGAATGTTTCTTTCACACGTGCATGTAGACTGTTCATACATTAAAATACGGAGGGAATAATACATTTAGCAATTGACTTTCTCAAACAGGGAATAAATTATATAAGTGAGTAAATAGTCCTTTTTAGAAAGTTATAACCGAAAATAGCTAAAGCTGTAACAGGAAAATTAAAACCATGGAAAAAACACAAGCGGAGCTGATTTCGCTCTCGCAACTTGGACAGCCCGATTAGATGATCGAAGAAGTCATCTAGTCTATATTTGCATATTTAATTTGTCCTTATCTTCTTCATGTGGTGGTGTTTGAATGTACCGAAGATGAAAATGAAGAAGATGATGAAAATTAAGTGTTCCATGTAAAACGATGTTGTAATAACGTGTAATTAATTGAGTTTTAATTATTTTAAACTTGAAAAATAGATTAATCTGATATTTTACAACAATTTTCATATAGAAAGTTTTCGTACGAAATGTACCGTTTAACAGTTTGAAAAGCGTGCGACGAGTATTCAAAATTTAATCCAACTTTTTTTTTTGGAGAAAAGAACAGGTCCAGTCCTCCTTTTTATGCAAACATGTTAGTCCTCCTAGCGTTGAATAATCTTCACTATTATTATTTTGTTATTTTGGAATGTTTCTTTCACACGTGCATGTAGACTGTTCATATACACGACGAGTACCCCACCTCTCCAGATTCCTTTTGCATTCAAAAAAATGGAGTACTTATATTTAGGGTCTGTTTAGTTCGCGAAAAGAAAATTTTTGAGTGTCACATCGGATGTTTGACTGGATGTCGAAAGGTCTTTTGGACACGAATGAAAAAAATAATTTTATAACTCACCTAGAAACCGCGAGACGAATCTTTTGAGCCTAATTAATCCATCATTAGCACATGTAAGTTACGGTACTACTTATGGCTAATCATGGACTAATTAGCCTCAAAAGATTCGTCTCGCGATTTCCTCCATAACTGTGTAATTAGTTTTTCATTTATCTATATTTAATGTTTCATGCATGTGTCCAAATATTCCATGTGATGTTTTTAGGAAAAAAAATTTAGGGATGCAGATAGATAGATGAATTGACTGTATTATTAATTTCAGGTTATAGGATGTGACTGCGAGTCTGCGAGTGACTACGTCGTCAGTCAATATATGGTGAGCACGTGTTCGTTCAATGAACACAAATAGCAAAGTCAATGTAAACCTGCACCAATCCTATCCTTCTTGCCGTTTAATTTATGCCAGAGACACCCGTGCAGTCTCTTACAGTATTACTCTTGCGGCTTATTAGGCTCTCTTGGCGAGAAGTGAGAAGAGCTACGACTACGACGATCGATCGATCCTCATGCTTTGGCTTCGCGCTGCTGCTGCTGTTGCTGCTGCACTGCTTGTCATCCGCACGAGCTCAGGCGCCCCAACAGCAGCAAGCGAGAACCGATCCATCCGAAGGTACGTTCTTCCTATATATTGACGCTCGCCCGTAGCATCCGCGCGCTGATGTCGTTGATGTTTGCATATATTTGACGTAAATATGCAGTGGCCGCGCTGAACACCATGTTCCAGCGGTGGGGACTGAAGGCTTCTCCCAAATGGAACATCAGTGGTGAGCCCTGCAGTGGTGCCGCCATCGACGACAAATACGACATTGAGAAGAATCTCGATCTATTCTACCTCAGCATAAAGTGCAACTGCACCTACAACAACAACAAAGTTTGCCACATCACCAAACTGTGAGAACGACCCTCTCTAGCCCAAATGTTAATCTATAGCTTACCTGTTGGTTGTTAGCACACCTCACAGTTTAGGATAAATACTCTTCTGTCCGGTATATATCCCTAAAGAAGATTCATATTGCCGTCAAAACTCCAAAGAGATATAGGCTTGATTTTAATATTGTTTTCCAAAAATAAAAAAAAAAGATCAACATACTATCAGATTTCACCGAAAAGATCATTTTCTGTGTTAATTTTTCAGATCGAATAATACTCCAATTTTTTTTAAAAGCTAAATGTGTCTTCGGTGTTTGATAGTTCAAATTTCAAAAGGATGGGGTCAAAGTATTCTCCAAAATTGTTCTGAAAAGAAATCCTAGCTTCTGTATTCTAATTCTATCTATATTCTACTCCCTCCGTTTCACAATGTAAGTCATTCTAGTATTTTCCACATTCATATTAATGCTAATGAATCTAAATAAATATATATGTCTATATTCATTACCATCAATATGAATGTAGGAAATGCTAGAATGACTTAGATTGTGAAACGGAGGGAGTACTAGTATTCTACTCCCTCCGTCCCAAAATATAGCAACCTAGGAGGGGATGTGACCCCTCCTAGGTTTGGGATAACCTAGGATGTGACCCCTCCTAGGTTAATGTATGTGGACATATAGGGTGTTCACATACATCAACCTAGGAGGGGTCACATCCCCTCCTACTAGGTTGCTATATTTTGGGACGGAGGGAGTAATTATCAACATAATGGTTGCGGGAGCTCATGTGCACATTAACTAGGTGCAGCTAGCCCACGATAGTCTGACAGGGGACAAGGAAAGCAGTGAAACAACACCCAAACTACCCTTTTTTTGACAAATTGGTCCTTCTGTAAAACTTATTTCAAAACTATACCGCAAAAAACTTCAACCAAAAGTAAGCCACGAGCTCATCGCTTTTTTATATGAGGTCACATGGTTCAACGCCAACGGTCCTGGAGCTGTCCTCTGCCAGCGTGGCAGTCGAGCCGATCCCTCTTACCGACGTGGCAGGATCTCGGTTGGTGTTGAGCCACCGACCTCATCAACCATATTGGCGCTGAGATTTTGAACTTAGCCGCCCACTGTTGGCCATCCTAACGCAGCTCCTGTGTGGGGTGGCCACAAGGCGCTAAGCCGGCAAAGCTCAGCGCCAAGAAGGCTGGCCCTGAGGTTTGGGACTTAGCTGCACGCGGCCGGCCATCCCAACACTACTCTTGTGTTGGGTGGCCACGGGGCGCTGAGCCGACAAACCTCAACGCCATTTGCATTGGTGCTGAGCCCACCGATCTTAAGGTCAATAAAGCTGGCGTGAAGGTTTGGGATAACCGCCCGCAGCCGGCCACCCTAACACTGCTCCTATGTTGGGCTTAGCGTTGGCTCTAAGGGGTCAGCGCCATTCCTCCTGGCACTGAGGTTTGCCGACTTAGTGCCAATATCCTTGGCACTGAGCTCTAGCCTAAGGCAGGGAGCTAATAACTATCTCTCTGCCCAGCCTTCACCACATGTAGCTGAAATTTGCCTCCTATTCAAAGTCATCCACATACATACACATTCACATCCGTCCATCCAAAATCCATCCACATCCCCGGCCCACATATATACACATCCATCCAATCACATACATAAACATCAATCCATCCACATCCATAGGTTCACAAATCAAAACATAGGTCCATAGTCATGCATCCATACAAGTCTGTCCAGTAGGTTTCGAAGATACAGTCAATCCCCCTGTCATGATTGTGGTGTGTCCTGCAACTGGGAGGGATCAAGCTCCACTTGCTCGTCCTCTTCCTAATCCTCTCCTCAACTGGTACTTCCTCCCCTACCGTGACGTCTTCTTCAATTAATTCTTCTTTCCGATCCGTCACAAACACATCGTTCGTTGATTCATGAGAATGCAGGGGGATTATGTGTTCGGACTTTCATTGAGGTGTAAGAATTCTTTCTTGGAATACCTGTGCTCTTTATTCCAAGCAAACACCTCAAGCGATTTGAATTTTGACCCAATACTATATCTACGTATATTTGACATTCCACCTCTCCATACAAGTCTAATATAAACTTATGCGACATGGGACCGATGCCTATATTGTATCTTCCTTGCATACCAGCCGACACATTACTCCAACCCAATTCATTCTTCATGCGGGAAATTAACTCCTCAAATGTGGGTTTGGCACAAAACACGAGCTGCCTAACATTCATCCCATCAAATTGGCTTACACCGGTTCTTTTATCTACCACATAGCCACCAAAATGAAGTACCAATCTATCCATATACAGTATGTAACCGATAAATAAAAATAGGGTATTTGGACATAAACGATAAATGTCACACCAATCCCAAAACTAACAAACCTAAGAACATTCGAATGTTTCAAAAAAACCAAACAATGTACAAAATATAAATTACCAATAACCCTATCACTAAATACTAATGCCCCCCCCCCCAACAAAAAAAAACTACACATGAATCATAGTACATAACTTTCAAACTACTACAAATTTTCCTAAAATAAATCATTCATTTCGAGCTACAACCACACATCTAACCCTAGCCACCATCACACATCCAAATATTTCTAAAATTTGCAAATCAACATTAATCATCCGGAGCAACATCAATATGGAACTACCACACTACATCCCGACCCATATTCCCCAAATCACAATCCATCTCGAACCACATACCCCAATTCATGGTTTCAATCAAAACACCCAAAATACATAGAAAAAGGTTGGGGAAATTAGAGTTTTGAAGGAGTTTACCTTCAAATCGATCTCCAACTCAATTATTCCCATGAAATCCCCTTCGATTTTTTTTGGTGGATTTGGGGGCATTTGGGAAGGGGAGGAGAGAGAGCCGGCGCCGTCGCACAAGCCCAAGGGGAGAGGAGGAGAGGAGAGGACTTGAGAGGAAGAAGATAGGTTGGGTGAGCGCGGCCACGCGTCGACCTAAGCTGCCGAGCTCAGTACCAAGGCGGTTGGCGCTGATTACCTGGCACGTAAGCGAGAGGATCGGCTCAGCTGCCACATGGGCAGGGTGTTCAAAGCCAACTGCGTTGGTGCTGAACTATTCAACCTCAACGCCAATGAGGTTGGTGCTGAGGTCATGGCCTATTTTTGGTTGAAGTTTTTTGTGCGGTCTAGTTTCAAAATAAGTTTTTCAATAGGACCAATTTGGAAAAAAAAGCCCAAACTAGGTGTATATAACAAGTAGGAAAAGAACTGCATATAACGAGTAGGCCACAATAGATACTTCTTATAGCTGTACCATTTCACTATTTGGATGCCATGATAGCATCGTGAGAACACCTTTCCTCAGCATGCTTTCCAAAACCAAATCTATTTCCTGATTTGATCATTGATGCCTTTTAATGGAGATAGTAGGGAAACTGTTTTAATCCCTCAAGGTGATGTCCCCTCTGTAGGATCGAACAACAAGAATTAAGCCTACTAGAGAGAGGGTAAATGGTAGCAACACCAAAAACTGAAAACATTTAGTGGAATTAAAAGTTACCCTCAAACTATTGGAGATCGGTCTGACTATGCCCTAGCTGTCGGTCTAACCACTAGTCGAGCCATCGCATCCTGTCATCCTAGCACATGAAGAAGCTTGAAAGTGAGCACACAACACACAACGAACTGTATGTCCGGCTAGCGAATTGTATATCTGGCCTTGAAGCAGCAAGATACAATCAAGATTCAATCATATTTCTTTACTCCTGATGATCAACAGCTTCACTATCTTTATCTGGATCCAAAACAACAGTAGAATTTTTGGAACAATATACCTGAATAATCTATGATATTGCCGATGCCATGTTTTATTTAATACAAACTCCTTAATACAATCTACGGTTTTGGTAACACAATCAACATAATTGATAATATTTTTTTTCTTAACGTGAGAGCTTACGCATAAGTATAGTTATAGAAAGCAGTGGCAGAACTAAGACTGCAATTCTGCAAATGAAGTTATGGCATAAACTGAAATTTTCCTTTCGATTTCGGTTTCTCTCTGTATAAATAGATACATGCATGTCTGGCTAACATAATCTTCGGTCAACTTATTATGATACAAATTGATTGCATGTGCATCTCTGTGTGGACTAATGTCTCATTTAGCTATGCTGGACAGTACTTTTAACATGCAGTTCTACAACTTACTCTTCTGCTTCTTGTTGCAGGAGAGTGTATTCACAAGATGTTGCTGGTCAGATTCCAATGGAACTGCAAAATTTGACCAACCTGACAGACTTGTATGGTGAAATATGGCAAACTCTATAAATGGGAGTTAATCTTCACTGTATGCCAATTGCCATTAGAGAGATCAACAAAAAGTGCAGTGCATTCACATAAAGAATATTTATTATAATCATACAGCAACAAACCGGAATGTCCGGGAGAACTGAGCATTCATGTTAATTTAGTACATAAACTTTGTTAGTTATTTCGGATGAGATGTTGGTTTTCAGGAGGTTCGATTTCTCACCAGAATTTACTACCTTTTTTATGCCTTTTTTAGTACATATATATGTTGCCTTCAGTAGTCATAATAATATGTAGTCCAACTTCAACAAGGCCCCACTATTGGTACTGTTCACGTCAGTGCATTTGTGCCTTATATCATTTTGGTAACATCTAACATGCTACTTCCAATTGCTATTGCAATGAAAGGCTTATGTAATGGATGATGCTGCCTTCCTGCCAATAAGAGATTCTGCAGACACAAGTTCAAATATCTTAATTTTTGCTTTTTAATTGTTGTGCTTTCAGGAATTTACAGCAAAATTATTTGACAGGATCTTTACCGGCATTTATTGGAGAAATGACGGCATTGCAGTATCTATAAGAATTACAGTTCTAAAGTTTCTAATAACGAAGCATTTCAACTTAAAACTTGCTATTACATGGTATCTTCCGACATATTCACTTGCCATGTTCTTTTTTTTTTTTTTTTTTTTTTTACAAAACTACAAGTTTGGTGGGAATCAATGCGTTAACTGGAATTTTACCAAGGGAGCTTGGCAATCTCAACAATCTCCTTGCGTTGTAAGTGATTATTTCTTCTGTATTGTGGAAAAAAGAAAATAAATAAACAGCAGTGAAATTTTATAATCATATTGAACTTCTGAAAACCTCAATCTGTTTGTCGATCAGAGGCTCATTGCTTTTAAGAGTACTCTGCCAAGCAATAGAAAAGATTGCTCCAAAAAGGGGCACACCCACACACATATATTTTACTTGCTCACTGTTCTCTCTTT
This sequence comes from Oryza meridionalis, assembly GCA_000338895.3. Taxonomy (NCBI): domain Eukaryota; kingdom Viridiplantae; phylum Streptophyta; class Magnoliopsida; order Poales; family Poaceae; genus Oryza; species Oryza meridionalis. Next base: position 5,919,828 of record CM002531.2, read on the forward strand.
GTGTTTTAGGGGCATTAGCACAAATAAGTTTGTCGGTCCACTTCCTGAAGTACTAGAAAACATGACCAAGCTTGAGCAACTGTAAAATCTTTCTTCTTCTTGACCTAATTTTATTGTATTGCACATGTATTTGAAATAAATTGACCTTAATCATTTCTATCATCCAACTGCAGATATATCGATAGTTGTGGTCTAAGCGGGGAGCTACCATCAGCCTTGTCTAAACTTAGAAAACTGAAGATCTTGTAAATTATCTTGTGAACATAACTTCAGTTGCGAAAAATTATTTGGGAAAAGTTCATATACTCCACTAAACTTTAAATGGAAGATTTCTAACGGTCCAAACTTTGAAACTGAATATCCAACCCTACGAAATTTACAAACCGTTCATATAACCCCTAAAGTGGTTTTTTTGCATAATGGTTTTATTTAAATGGCATACATATTGGACATATACGTCGAATTCTTCCCTTTCTCTCCTGCTTATCTCCATTTCTCTTTCAACGATGACTAGTGCATGCCAACCTCTAAACTGCTTGTTTTAAACTTCAACAATGGCGAAACCACAATGTAAAACCACTTTAGGCAGATACAAGAATGGAATTGCCAAGTTCAGGGATGCCTGGCTTTAAAGTTTGTGATGTTAGGTGGTCTTTAAATCAAAGTGGAGGACAGTATATGGACTTTTTCCATTCATGTTGGTATGTTTAGTGTGCCAACTTTGTTTTACGGTTTCAGATGGGCATCCGACAATGATTTCACTGGGAGAATACCTGATTATATTGGGAGCTTATCAGATTTGACAGAGTTGTAAGTATATTTTTTTCTTGTAGGTGAATTCAAATGAACCTTTGCAATAAAATGATGTGTTTTATGTTCGTGATAATTAACCCCTGGCCTATCTACTTACCCTTCGAGAGAATGGTGTATTGTTTACTTCCATTGCTGACCGGATTATATATCAATCTTAGGAGGATTCAAGGAAACAATTTTGATGGTCCCATCCCTACAAGTTTTTCTAATCTCGTCAATTTGACATCTTTGTAAGTCCATCTTGCTTTAGTTTTGGTGATACATTTTGCTTGTGTGCAATGGTCAACAGTACATTAACTATTTATGTGGTGCATGCAGGCGAATAGGCGATTTAGTGAGTGGGAGTTCTTCATTGGCTTTTATGTCAAACATGACATCCTTGATTGTTCTGTATGGTGGCCTGATTGTGCACTTGGCTTTAATGGGTTAGCTATGCCTTGACAAATGTGGAAGACCTTAACTATGCATTATTTTCTTTCAGAACACTGAGGAATTGCAGGATATCTGACAACCTTGCTTCAGTGGACTTCTCAAAATTTGTAGGACTTTATTACTTGTAAGAACTTAATTAAACTATTGTTGATCTATTTTCGCCAATTGTTTGCATTCTGGTACTACTTGCTTCTTTTTAAAAGTGAAATGAGTGTTTACTTTTTGCTCTTCCCCCCCTTGTATATCTGGAATTAATGGCGCAGGGACTTGAGTTTTAACAACATCACTGGCAAAGTGCCTTCAGTCCTTTTGAATCTGAATTCACTCATTTACCTGTAAGGAAATATTTGAATAATTCAATGCCTTCATCAGTTTTCTTCATGTAACGTCTTGAATTTTTTTGTAATTCTCTAATAAAATTGTGCACTCAGATTTCTTGGAAACAACAGCCTCTCTGGGAGCTTGCCAGACACAAAGGGTGCTAGCCTTAAAGTTCTGTAAGTCTTTTCCTACCTTTTTACGTTTTATCTATTTGTGAACTGTTGTTCGTAGCTTTGCACTGACAATATGTATACGCATCATCTAGTGCAACATCTAAATGATGATTTTACTTGTATATTTTAAATAAATGTTGGTGTTTCTTTTCCTAATAAAAATATGTTGGTCTTTTTTCTTCAGAGATTTCTCCTACAACGAGCTCTCTGGAAAGTTCCCTTCTTGGTATAGCACGGAAAGACATTTACAAGTGTAGGTTTTTGTAAGTTATAGTGTCCATTTGAAAGTAAACAAATCAATTCATGTGATCATGTCCACCTCTGTACGCGACCATAAAATTACAAAAGTAACTATTACTGTGTCTGCATTGTATTTCTCTTATAGGAATTTGGTGTGGAACAACTTCATGATAGATAGTTCAAACAGAAGGTTTCTTCCCTTACTTGATTAAATTTAGGTTTTTCTTCATTATTCTCAATGGAACTCTTCTAACTATTTTGTGCTTGTAGTATTTTGTCATCAGGTCTAAATTGCCTACAGCGAAATACTCCATGTTTACCTGCTTCTCCAGATGGTGAGCACTTATCTCTTCACCATTAGCTGTACCAGCTTAATCTCCGCAATAATAATATCTGCACTCTTATGTTTTCTGTTAAATTGCAGATTCCTCATTTGCAGTTGACTCCGGTGGTACTAGACCCATTATAGGCTCAGATAAATCTTATTACGAACCCGACGACACGAATTTAGGAGAGGCATCATACTATGTTTCGAACTCAACAAGATGGGGTATTAGCAACACGGGGAAATTCATGGAAGCCGCTAATTTTAGCTTCATAGTATACACTTCACGCCAGTTTACAAACACGCTTGATAGTGTACTATTCCAGACAGCCAGAACGTCATCCTCTTCATTGAGATACTATGGCATTGGACTAAAGAATGGATTTTACAACGTCGAGCTTCAATTTGCAGAGATCTTCTTTCCAGACAACACGACATGGACAAGCTTGGGAACAAGGATTTTCGACATATTTATTCAGGTGGATTTTTTATAAAGGTCCAATGAATGTTATTTTTGGAAAATAAGTATACCTTTTAATAGTGTGCAACAGTTATGTTGCACGTTTTCTTGTGCATTCACACCTTCTATTTTTCAATTTACTGCAGGGAGAACTCAGAGAAAAGGATTTCGATATAAAGAAACAAACAAATGGAAAATCTTATACTGTTGTTTTGAGGCAGTATGTTGTTAGAGTTACAGAAAATTTCATGGAGATTCACCTTTTCTGGGCTGGAAAAGGAACTTGTTGCATTCCTAGCCAGGGATCCTACGGGCCATTAATCTCAGCATTAAGTGTATCTCCTTATGGTACTGTTCATTACCTAACTTGATCAAGAGCCATTGGTTCTATGTGATCATCTTATAATTAACATCTATTTTGTTTCATTTCATCCTACTGCAGGTGGCAACAATAAGGTTGATCCTGGTCCTATTAAAAACAGTGCTGGTAAAAGTAAAATAGCTTTGGTAGCTGGAGTTGTTGTCTGTACTATAGTTTTAGGCCTTTTATCCACAGGGACATTTCTTTGGAGACAGAAAAGGAAAAAAATGGAGGCGGAGATGGGAGGTAGTTAAAATTACATAACTGTTTACTCTTTGGAAAAAGTGGGACTTATTTATGGCCGTGTTTAGTTCCAAAGTTTTCTTCGAACTTCCAAATTTTCCATCACATCAAAACTTTTTCTAAACACATAAACTTCTAACTTTTCCATTACATCGTTCCAATTTTAACCAAACTTCTAATTTTAGCGTGAACTAAACATAGCCTTATGTGATTCCCTTGTTTTGTCTGACAATGTGAAGGATTTTGCAGAGCTTCTCAGTGTAGTTGGAAGGCCAGATGTCTTCAGTTATGGTGAAATAAAATCAGCTACCAACAACTTTAGCCAGGATAACATCCTAGGAAGGGGGGGCTATGGCCTTGTTTACAAGGTTAGCTCTATTTTATATTAAAAAAAATCCCTTTTTAGTTTACTTACTGACTAAACTAGAAAATGAGTTACAAAAGACCAAACAAATATAGTTTCACAAGAACATGATTCCCTTTTTACATGCAGTTATTATTAGTCCAATAGTCCTTCCTTCCATGTTTTATATATTGGGAACTTACACAGTGTAAGTAACCCATGCATGGTAGAGCTTTCCAATCGGTACAACATACTCCCTCTGTTTCTAAATATTTGACACCGTTGACTTTTTAGCACATATTTGACCGTTCGTCTTATTCAAAAACTTTTGTGAAATATGTAAAACTATATATACACATATAAGTATATTTAACAATGAATCAAATGATAGGAAAATAATTAATGATTACTTAAATTTTTTTAATAAGACGAACGATCAAACATATTTTAAAAAGTCAACGGCGTCAAATATTTAAAAATGGAGGGAGTAGTACAATTTGATTCTATCTTATAATATTCCTCAATCTAATTATTGGTGTAAAGTAGCTCGTATGTTACTCTACATGATCAGTTACACCATAATTTGGCAAATTTTGCTACTAGAAACTTAAAATTTATGTAATTTGCAGGTAGACATTGCGAAAATGTGTCACGGCTTAAAGACACCTTAAGAAATAGGTAATTTGCTAGATGGAACATTCGGCTCGATTGAAGAGAGCAATGTTCGCCTAAACAACCGCCTAGCCTGTCTAGACAGTGATTAATCGCTAGTCAGCGACAATTTGTCCAGTTTACACCCTAGGCAGTGAATTAGTCGATTTACCGCCTAGACAGTCCTAGTCGGTCCTAGGCAGCCTGGACGGCCTGGACAGGACGGTGCCTGGGCGCAATTAGACAACGGGACAGTGCGTCTAGGCGGCGACTAGGTGATAGAAATCAAAATTTGGGCATGATAAAATTTAGAAGCACCACGTGGGACTGACTCGGTATAGAAGGGGATTTAGGTTGCCTTATTTGAGAGCCTGGAGAGAGAGCGCAATCCCTGCCTACCCCTTTTTCACACCGCCACGAGCGACGACTCCATTGCCGCGCCCATCGATCTTCCACCGTGCCGCAACGTTCTTCCCTCTCCTCCTCTGCTGCTCCACGTTCTTCCCCCTCCTCTGTTGCTCCTGCTCTCCCTCTCATCCTTCATCCTTGCCGTCAATGGAAGGTGGCAAACACACCGATTGAAGCAGTCAAGCACGAAACCACTCAAGCAGCCTACGTCAACCCTAAATCAGGCCATCAGGGGATCAGGCTCCCCTCCACCACCTCACCTCCTCTGTTCTTCCAGTTCCAGATAAATTTTTCTTCCTCTCTCCTAGCTCTAGCCCCTCAGATCTATAAAGTTATGATTTATGAATTATGATGTGCATGTACAGTGGCTATACTGATGTGTTCGCTATCCCTATAGATTTGTACTAAACCCAATGCTTCGTGTGCAGTGTCAGTGCGTTGTATGGACTTGATGATTTCTGAACTTAACTATGATTTATGCTATTTGCCTAAATGCCTATATTTACCGAGTACCGAATATCTAGAATAAGTATTTTTGTGTGAAAGAAATAGAAAAAACGTCTAATTTGCCTAATCCGTCTAGTCGCCGCCTAATCAGCCTAGTCGCTAGTCAGTAGGTGGCCGTCCGACTAGTGTTTAGCGACTAGGTGAACACTGGAAGAGAGACATTCTTCAAAATGACGAGAATGCCCCTAGGGCCACATGCTTCAAATGTGGCATTGGAGTGAAAAATTGAAACTATACAACTCTAAATTTGCCATCACCCAAATACATCGCTAGCATATATCATATTCCATATTCACTCTAGCCTCAACTCGAATGCTTTTGGCCCTGAGGGTAGTCTTGTCTTTATAATTTAAAGAATTTCTCTCATCATATTGAGCCGAAAGCGTCCTCCAGCAAATTACTGGTTTTTTAGGGTGTCTTTCAGCCGACGCGTCTTTACGTTGTCTACCAGCATTTTTTAGTGTCATGTAGCAAAATTTGCATAATTTCATTCATCATTTTGAATTGTTATCTATATCTTCCATGAATAGGGTAAGCTATATGATGGAAGAATGGTAGCTGTGAAGCAATTATCTCCAACATCTCATCAAGGGAAACGGGAGTTCATGACAGAAATTTCAACTATATCCACCGTTCAACACCGAAACCTCGTGAAGTTGTATGGTTGTTGCATTGAGAGCAAAGCACCACTTCTGGTCTACGAATTCCTAGAAAATGGGAGCCTTGATCAAACTATCTTTGCTACTGGTTTGCTTCTCTCGACTTCCTAAACTTCTGTAATAATGAAATATGCACCACCAGCAAATTCCAAGGTCCCTAAAATTTAAGTTCACTTGTAGGCAAGACGAATATGAACCTAGATTGGAGAACCCGCTTCGACATATGCGTAGGCATCGCAAGAGGCCTAGCGTATCTCCATGAGGAGTCCAGCACAAGGATAGTTCACAGGAACATCAAAACCAGCAATGTCTTGTTTGATGGTGATCTCAATCCAAAAATCTCTGACTTTGGGCTAGCTAGGCATTATGAGGACAACATGACTCACCTTAGCACAGGAATAGCTGGCACGCTGTAAGAAACTCTCCTGATGATATTATTTTAATTGACCTATAACAAAAAAAATGATCATTGATCATATATTTGGTTTCTTACCTTTAGTGGTTATCTAGCACCCGAGTATGCCATGATGGGCCACTTGACAGAGAAGGCTGATGTCTTCGCTTATGGTGTTGTGGCAATGGAGATTATTGCAGGAAGGCCAAACTTTGATGAGAGCCTCGAGGATGATAAGAAGTATCTGCTTGGATGGGTGAGTTGATTAAGAGAAGTACTTTTCCATGGTTAAACATCAAATCATCAAACTAAACTGATTTTAATAGGCTTGGCGGCTACATGAGCGAAGTCAAACTCTTGAAATGTTGGACCCTAAACTTGCAAGATTTGACGAGGAAGAGGTTGTGCGTGTCATCAACATCATTCTCCTTTGCACCGTGGGCATGCCTGAGCAACGCCCACCGATGTCAAAAGTCGTCTCCATGCTTACTGAAGATACCGAGATGAGTGAGGTGGATATGAGTATGTGGCCTAGCTATGTGCCTCAGTGGCAGAGGAAGAGTGGAAGTGATAGTTTCTTCACGTCATCGATGCAGCAATCTTCAGGCACCGAATCTAGTGTGCCATCAAGCTCAGGAAACAACACAAAATCCCAAGGGAAACCTTCCCACTTGTTTTGTCGGCTAATTCTATCAGTGAGTTTGCTGAGGGAAGGTGATAGATAAGTACCCAAGGGTGCTGTTTTTAAGTTTGAGTGAATCTTGGTCCCTTTTTCTCCTTCAAACATTGTGCCCTTCATTAACTTTCCATGAGAACTAGACATGTTGGGTTTCATATCTTAGGGTTATAATTCATATAATCATGTTTGCCTAATTTTTCTTACTTTAGAACAATTTGTGTATTTCTTTTCTTCCATGCATAGTAGATCAAACACTGGATGCACATGGTGTTGTAATATCTGGTCTGTAATTCCTGACCAATTACATTTGAAACATAAACAATCTATGGGTACAGCAAATTTTGTAGGAGTTTGCAAATGTATTTGTCACCAATTTTGTGTGCGTGCTTTTTTGAGTTTGGAATTAACAAAACATAGGTGGAATTTTTATTGGCCCTATGAGTTTTTTTTTTCTCTTATGATGATCTTGGAATGGAGTGGCTGAAAAGAGGGAAATATTCCCTTCCTCCACTTTTTGAAGGATTTCAAGCATGAGCTTAATTTAAACCTTTTATTTTTTTAGAAAAAATTTAAACCTTTTATTAACATTCACTTGAGAAGTCTAGAGCAAACCTTATTCTCTTATTCTCTCTAGTTAAGAAACATCTTAATTCCTTCAAAATTCCTCTAGCACGTTCAAACAGCTTTATCCATCGCACGACATTTGCAACTACAACATAAATATTTTCTCCCACAACAGCATCCTTGATTTGTATAGCGGAGGTTCTGTATAGTCAGTGAACAAATTCAGGTCACAACAGTTCTACATTGTTTGCAACAATTGCACCTCAGGTATGAAAAAATAGGACAATGAGTGAGGCGGTGTTTTTTTTTTCCTCAAATTTTTCTACATGATATTATGGCTTCATGGTTTTAATGTTGGATACCGCACAAAGTGATTTTTGATGGAAGCTAATCTCTAAACGTGGAAATTAGCTCATGGACACTGCACCCATTATAATATTTATTTTTGATCGAATACCCTCGAGCCCATATTGTCAGGTCTATCATCTCTCTATCTCGCTCGCACATGAATAGTAAAATGGGGGAGGAGTAACACGGTGAAGCCACGCTCGCTGCAAGACTTGCACACCCACTTGGAGGAGGCCGCTGAGGTGGGTTTCCATGTCGATGGGCGCCATAGCACACACCTTTGTCACGAAGCAACAGGAATAGGTGTCATTTGCCGTAACGGCCATGGCACCGGTGGTGGTGTGGGAGTCGGAGTCACTGACGCACTCAACGGCTTGGGCGGGTGTGGCATGGAGGATAATGTGGTTGAGGATGGCGTAGAGCCCCGTCGCAACAACCTCGTTGCTCCATGCAAACCCACCACACGCTTGGTTCTTGGGTTGTCGCTTGCTGGTACTACTCCTCTAGCTTGGTTGCATGGCGCCGAGTGGGCTCTAGCTCAACCTCCTCCTCCCGTCGCCACCGATGATGTCTTGTGCACTCGCACCTAGCGCTACTGCTTCCATGCAACTCCAACCTGCGTGCATCCACTTGCACTTCGTCCGCACCACCTTGTCGATCTCCATGCACTCCGCTCCTACTCGACGTCATCCACTGTGGCCTGCCTGGCACTGCCATGCTCCAGCGCATTCTCTCACCTCTTGCTCCTCTTTGCCATGACTTCCAGAGAGAGAGGGGCAAAGATAGGGGGACTTGACATGTGGATCTAGCCACCAAGAGATATTTCATAGCATTCACGTGGTTTCTCTCTTCTATTCAATTAGAAATGAATATTTTAATATACATGGTGTCCATGAGCTAATTTCCATATTAACAAAGTGTACGTCTTCTCATAAAAGTTACTTCGTGCGGTAGCATACAGCTAAAACCGTAAAGTCACGATGTCCTATTTTATCTTTCTGCCCTTGTTTTTCTCAAGACATTTAACTTAATCCCACTCTTAGATTTAGCGTTTAATCATTTACTATCTATGTGTCACATGTAGATCTTATATGTGCATGACATGTGTGGATCTAGGTAATAAATGATTAATTGCTACATCTAACAGTAGTAAATAATTGATGGGATAATTGTATTTTTGCCCCTACTTTCAGAAGCAATTGTGATTTTACCCCTTCTTTCTAGAGTTTGTGATTTTGCTCCTACTTTTTTTAAATGAAGCTACTATTTACGCTCAGATCGTTTGGTGGACCTGGAATAAGAGTGTGAAAAGAATATATGAAACTGTAAAGAAAGTAGAAATGGACCATTATACCCATTCCGTGGCACCATTCACCCGCTCCCCAATTCTGAAACCAACGACATGGCGGCTGCGGCAGCGGCGCGGCGGCTGGGCGGGGCGAGGCGAGGAGCAGCAGATGCCTAGAGCCTGGGTTGCTCTAGGCGGGCCGACGCACCGAGCATCAGGCGACGGCCGCGGCTGCGCGAAGCATCCCAACGCGGCCAGGAGTGAGCAGGTGCCAGGCGGTGAAGGAGGCGCTCCGGCGGCGGCAGCGCGCGAGCAGGTGAGGGGCGCGGATGCGGACCATGCGGTGACCTCGGCAGCAGCACGCGTGTATGAGCAGCTCCAGCGGCAGTGCGCGAGCTCGCGGCGGCGGCGGCCTTGGCAGCTGCACGCCAGCACGCGACGAGGCATGTCGAGCGGCTCGTCCACGGGCAGCTTGCAACGTTTGTTCTTTCTCTTTTTTTTTTTTTCCCAATCACTACAAGCAGGGGCGAAGCAGGATTATGTTAAGTGTAGGACTTAATCATTAGAGTATGAATTTCTTAACAAATTTTAATAGAAAAATTAGTAAATTTCTTGGTATTTTTTCTGCCAGGTGTGGGGCCCGGGCCTAGGCTGCCCCACACCTGGCTCTGCCCCTGACTACAAGGAATTTATTTGGTGATCTTTTTCATGGTGAATGTGATTAATACTTTTGGAAGATTTTTTTTTGCACCCGTTGCAAGTTTGTGAAAATCCTGTCAAAAATCTATCAGTGTTTCGTTAAATTTAATAAAATATACAAATCTTGTTAGAAAAGTATGGGCAAGTGTTAAAGCTTGTATATGTGTTTTTATAACCGAGTTGACACCGTTAAGGCTGTGTTCGGAAGGGCAATATTCCAACAAAGTACGCGATTATAGTGAGATTAATTAATTATTAGCCTAAAAATTATAGTGAGATTAATTAACTATTAGCCTAAAAACTTGAAAATGGATTAATATAATTTTTTAAAGCAACTTTCATATAGAAAATTTTTCAAAAATACACCGTTCAGCAGTTTGAAAAGCGTGTGCGCGAAAAACGAGAAAAGCGAGTTGGGAAAGAGGGGAAAAGAACACAGCTAAGTCATCTTCACAGAGTAGGGGTAAACCGGTGTTTGAAAAAAGTAAAATTACAAACTAAAAAAGAGAGATAAAATCATAATTACATACGAAAGTAGAGGTAAGAATATAATTGCCTCATTGTTAAATATCTCCCTTTCATTCCCGTGGAAAGCGAGATGATGGAGGTGTAAAGTGATCGGTCGTGATCGCCGCAGATCGGCCCTTACAGATGAAAGCGGTCGGTCCGATCCAATGGTCAGTCCAGGCTGCAATGCTATTTTGGGCCTCTAAACTTCTTCCCCGAATTTGGGCCTTTTCTTTCTACATGGGCTGCCCATTTCACCAGGACAGGCCGATCCCCGGCAAGATTTCCAGCCCATCATTTAATTTGTTTCCATGCTTACTCGAATAGCCTCTCAGCTCTCAATTGTGTCCCGTCCCGCGATTGATTTGCATTTGATTCGGCTTCGGTTCTTTTTTGCCCCTGATTCATATATATATGACTATGCATAAGCAGGTGCGGCGCAAGCCTCAATCCAATCTGTCCGTTTTTTGAAGAAAAAAAAATCAACTCGAGGTCACCACGGATCGTTGTCCAGTATGTTCTTTTGTTGTTAATACTAGTAAACAATCTATGTCCAGCATGTTGCCCATGTATGCAATGGCCAGCTTCTTATTGCAGTGAATTTCTATAACTAATTGTGCATCCAGGACTTTACTTAATTTGTTACCAGAGATGCACGAACAATTACGAGCAGTGACTCCCTCCAGTTCTATAATTCTTGACATTTTAAACAATATTATCCAAAATGTCAAGAGTTGTGAAATTGGAAGGAGTAGCTCACTAGTAACAGAGAAAACCTTATTAGTGCCGGGTCATAACTGGCATGACATAAGTGCTCTGCACATTGATCTGTTCTAGTGACTCTGGCCGAAGCCCGAAGTTGTCTCCTGGAGCTGATGAAGGGCCCTGTTCACTTTGATGCCATTTTCAACCTTATCAAATTTTAGTAAAGTTACAAAAAATGGTTATATTTAGTTTGCTGCCAAATTTTAGTAATTATATAAGAAATCCTGCCAAAATTTTGACAAGTTGCCAAAATTTTGGACAATGATAAAATTTGGTAAGGTTTTTTTTTGGCATCAAAGTGAACAAACCCAAAGAGATGTGAAGGGCACCTACCATTTAACAGAATGTTCTTCAAGGAAACATTGCTGCAGCTTGAACTAAAAACATGAATGCGTCCCCGCGCCATTTCAAGATAGAAGGTAGCCGATCAGTCATTCTGAAAGTGGAAGAGTTTCCAATACTCAGCAAGGTACGCGTACAACCAAAAAAGTAAACTTAGAACAGAAATGCACAATATAAATTTAGAAAAAAGAATGGCAAGAATGTGATTCAGGAGAAACAAAGCAGAAACTCTATGACAAGTAAAACTGTGCCGGATTAAAGAGTTTGCACCTATGAGGCTACCCATTCGGATGCGGGCGAAGCGCAGGTAAGGTTCAGCACCACCGCGGCTTGTATGTGCTCTTATAGCTTCTGTGAATGCGAGGCTGATACGCTCGGCATCCACTGCTGTGTCAGTAACCGGATGTAATTGGATGTATCGGAGTTGTTTGTTCAGTAGGTGCTCAATGCCAACTGGTGCGGTGCCGCTCCATTCAATATCTATGTAAAACAGAATGATCTTTCTGAGATTGGGCATAACCCCTGCCTCAAAGCACAGGTGTGATATATCTCCACCGCAAAAGAATTCAAGACACTCCAATGCAGGGAACCCTGCACCGAATACGAGGGATGCGCTGCATGGAGCCAAACGCTTCACGCTCAGGCAGAGTTCACTGAGTGAAGGCAGCTCTCCAAGGAGCCGAACCTCATCAGTTGACATCTCTATAACATCAAGAACGAGGAAGCAGAGGTTTTGGAGGTGACCATTGATCCATCTAGGAACTCGACGCAACCTCCATCCTCCCAGGTGGAGTCTCTCAATATTGAGAGGAGGATTGGACAATGAACCGAGCCGGTTATCCTCATCATACCAGATACATTCTGCAAACTTAGACATGCGCAGAGATATGAGCTTGTGAAGTTTTCCAAGGGAAGTTACCAGCGCATCAATCTCTCTCTCTGACAGAGCCTGTTTACTGTACAGCTCAAGGTCCTTTAGATTGGTCAGCTCACCAAGGCCAATGGCGCTCTTGATATCTAATATCTCAATTTTTTGGAGAGTGCATAGGGACTTCATGCTGCCTATCTTCCCATCAGGTAACCCTATACCACTTGGAACAATCAGGTGGGACAAGCGGGACAAATGAACAATATCTGATGGCAAACTGTTCTCATTTGTGCAATCTATTTCCAATGTTGACAAATATTGAAGTCCTCGAATTTCAGTAGGAAGCTCTAGTACGAGCGCATGATGGAGGCTTACAATCTTCAAATACCTCAACTGGAATAATTGCCCAATTGCGGTCACATCAACTCTTTCATTGCCTCCTGTCCCGGTTTTTCCCAAGTGTAATATCAACACTCGGATATACTTAGACAGTGACAACAAAGACAGGGATACAGATACTCCAAACAGCTGAAGTGATCTGAGTTGCAACAATCTAGGAGCAGGTGTTCCTGATATTTTGGTATCTCCTGAATCACCAACTCTAGAGTCGACCAATAATCGACGGACTTTGAATTCATGTTTTCCAGACAATTCTTCTAGATTGTATGCCACGCAGATAAAATTATCCTCTGCACACCTACTTAAGATCAAATCAAGCATCATATCATGTACTCTACAAGAAACTACCTCCCCATATTTGGTTTCTTCTGGTTGAATTAAGCTTCTATTGATCAGCTCATTGAAATAACTCTTAGCAACTTCCTCTGAACTCCCCCCATGGAAATGATGGACAAAGCCTTCAGCCAGCCATTGTCTAATCAAATCATCCTTCTTGATGGTGAAGTCCTCAGGATAAATACCAAGGTATAGGAAGCATGTCCTAAGATGACGAGGAAGATCCTTGTAGCTAAGGTGTAAAATTTGCCTCATCCCTTCCAACGTGGGATTTGTGCCAGACCCCCATGTGCCAATAGAATTACGAATACTCTCCCAATATTCTTTCTTGTGTGGTGCAGGCTGATTAGCTAATAGGCTAGCAATGGTAATGATTGCAAGTGGTAAACCGCTAAATTTTTTCAGAATCTGAGCGGAAATTTCTCTGAATTGGGAAGGGCAACCATCTTCCGAGCCAAATATCCTGTTAAAGAATAGCCATCTTGAGTTTTCATCACTGAGGGGCTCCATTCTGTAAATGAATCGTCGATGATTGCAGCATACCCATCTAGCAACATCTTCCGATCGTGTGGTCACAATTACTCTACAGCCCATGCCATTTTCTGGAAAAACAGAGCGAATAATATTCCATGTAGGCGCATCCCACAAGTCATCAACAACAAATAGGTACCTGTTAAATTAAATTATCAAGTGCTATACAATTATTTGGTATGTGCGATGAATAATTGAAATATATCAACTAATTCAACAATTAATAAGCACATTTGGTTCAAGGAAATTCATGAGTTTTTTTCTTGTACTAACCATGAATTATATTGCTAAATTAGGATATTCATTTAGAACTCAAACCTAAATCGCACCAACATCTGTGCGCTATGCTAATATAGACCTAGATATTTTTGCCCCTCAACTCTGGCACATGACCCATTTAAGAGAAGAGCTTTACTTTTCTAGAAGCCAAAAAGCTGGCAAAGGATGCCTGTCAGCTCCAAACAAGTAATTATGTAGAGCAAAACAGGCACTTTAGATAGAAAACTTCTTGAAACCATATGAACCCTTGAAAACATAGAACGGAAAAAGAATTAATGCCTACCACTATTATAAGTAAATGGATACTGACCTTCTATGTTGTAGATATGCTCTGATGTTGTCAATGATGTCTTTAACTTCACAATATTCAGAAGACAGCCTTATCGGAAGTTTTGATTGTATTCCTTTGAGAAATCTTGTTACATCAGGCCTTTGGGAAACTGAAACAAATTCCGTGGTGTTGAATTGCTGTCCAATTTTTTGATAAACCTCCTTGGCGAGCGTAGTTTTACCCAGACCTCCAAAGCCAACAATTGGTAGGACCATTATTTGTTGATCCGCATCTGTCAACCACTTTATAACCTGTTCCCTTGGGCCTTCAATACCCACAAGATTAGCGGCTTCACTGTACAGTGCTGGCAACCGAGGATCAATGGCCACAAAGCTAGAACTAGGAGTGTCATCTAGATCAAATTTGTACCTCTTGTGCCGTTCATTTATCTCTATTAGCTGAATCTTGAGATCCTTGATATGCTCGGCAGTCTCAAGACGGGCCCTCAAAGTTCTGAGAAAGTGAGAAACCTTATCGATGAAGCCAGCTTCCACATCACCACCTCCCACGTGGTGCACAAAGTCATCGATGCAATCTTCAATATCATATGCCATCTCCCTGACCTGGTTCCTCCAAGCCTTCACCACTGGATCAAGTTCATCTGCATCCTCTAGCTTCTCGAGTAGCGCGCTCATGGTTGGGAGCTCATCTTTAAGGAACACAATATTTTTTGACATGCCTACGAGATTGGTGCACTTGTCCTCCACCAGCTTAGTGAGCTTCTCAAAAAGGGCACCTATCACACCCTTAGATGCACTCACCGCGGTTTCTGCCATTGCCCCTCCCAAATATTTTCCTCTGCAAATACGGAAGCAGGTTAGCAAGCATATGACAATCGACTGGTTCTTTAACAAATTGCAACTGGTTTGGAGCTTAGCTCACCGGCTCTCCTTGAATTCGACTAGGAAGCACCAGATCAGGTTGAACCCAAGCAGCCAGCAGCAGAGCAAACCAGCATTTTCGAAGCAGAAACCTAATAATCAGACAACCAAGAAGAACTTAAATGGAAGAAATTGGGAGAATTCGCCGTGAAGAATGAACAAAATCACCATCCTCTGTGCTCTTCACTTCCCTTGAAACAGTCCCTGACTTGGCTGAATAAGTCTTCAGTGGAGAGTACACATGATGTAGACCCAAGCTGGGGGTTGGTGAGCATCACAACCACAAGTTTTCTGAATTTCTGTAAGCTTTATGATCTTTGACCAGTCCTGCCTGTCTTTTTTTCCTTGATCTACACTGAAACGGTTAAATTTGATGATTTGACACTCCATATTTGTTGCCGCTTCGATCATGTTAACACTCTTGACAATAACATGCGGGTCCATCTGAGTTGGTTACAGTGGGTCACGATGTCGAATAATCGAAGCCCAATTTGTGGTGTCAAAATATCAAATCTCTGAGGACAGATCATGTGGGTGATTCTTCCATGAAAGCTGATCTTAAGAGGATTCTCTGGCCAGCTGGCTAGGGATTGGTCCGCTCCATTCCGGAAACTCTAATTAGTGATCAATCGCCCTGGCTGTTGGCTAGAGATCACCCCATTCCCCCCTCCCTCCCTCCACCTGGTTTCCTTTTTTAGCACCGTATTACTTTCCTATTTTAGTAAATTTATGTATCTAAAGTTTTTACACCTCAAGTTTACACATCTAAAGTTTAGAGACCAAAAGTTTATAAGTCAAAAGTTTATATATCCGATTCAAATTTGAATTTGAATTCAAATATTTTTTATATATATAGTATTTCTATACATCTAAAGTTTATACACCTAAAGTTTATATACCTAAAGTTTATAGACCTAAAGTTTATATACCCGTTTCAAATTTGAATTTGAATTATATCTGATTCAAATTTGAATTTGAATTCAAATATTTTCTATATATAGTAGTTCTATACATCTAAAGTTTATAGATCCAAAGTTTATAAGTCAAAAATTTACATACCCGATTCAAATTCGAATTTGAATTTGAATTCGAATTTGAATTCGATTTCGAATTTGATTCAAATTTGAATTCAAATTCAAATTCAAATTCAAATTCAAATTTGAATTTGAATTTGAATTTGAATTCAAATTCAAATTTTTTATATATAGTATTTCTATCCATAATTTTTTCTAACTTTTTGTTTTTTTAAAAAATATTTGTGGTGTACTGTAGTAGGAAGAGAAGATGGGAAGGAGAAAGGGGGAGAGAGGAATCGGCATAGGAGGAGGGGAGTGCGCCGAGCGATCACCCGCGCATTAGCAGGATCCGCTCCATTCATCTGTATATACACTATACTTCACAAACCAAACCAATCCAAATCCATTAATCAAAGGCAACACCCGAACCGGCCTGCCCCCGTTGGAATTAATGGATGGGCCTTAGCCCACTCGAAGATTAATTCTTTAGAAAATCACAAAAGCCCACCTCATGAGATGGCATGCATGTGGAGTTTAGTACCACCTTGCTTATTCTAGGAGAGGGGGACCTCGTTAAAAGGGAGGATGCCCTCCTAGCCGCTTGAAGCATGTGTGGTGAAGAGAAGAGGGGGAACACACGCGCTCGCTCGCCTCGCCTGGCCTGGGCAGGGCAGGCAGCGCCGTCGAATGGTCCGCCAAAAATTGGTTCCTCACCTTGCGCAGATGCAGCCTCCTTTTGCAGTTTTGTTTTGCTGCAAATTCGGATTCATTTTTGTTTTGGAAACATTCCGAAAAATCCGGTACGTGAAAACGGCGTGGAGTCCGGATAAGTTACGCGTGACTTATCCGATTCGGTTACGCGCAGTGGAGATCGTGCGGGCGCCCTGATCAAGCGACCCTTCTCTATATAAACCGACCTGCCGTCTTCACGTAACGCACGCAAAATCAATCTAAGGTTTGCCTCCTACTCTGTGCTGCGCCGTCGCTCGTAGATTACTCCATCGCGCTCGCCGGCGTGCACTGGCGATCGGGAGAGCAGGTCTCTGGAACCTCTGCCTTCGACGTCCTGCACCGAGAGAAGGCGACAATAAGGTTTTTGGGAAGCGCTTAGCGCGACTGCTCCCTGTTCGTCCGCGACGGCTCGTCTTCCTCTTCGCTCGCGTGCTGCGCGCCTTCGTAGACGCCTGCAATTGCGAAAAGTTCTTGCCGAGCAGCCGGTTTTTCTACCACCTCGGTACGTGTTCAATATGTTGCGCATATTTGATCTGTTCATGTTTTACTGCTTAGTTTACATGTGTAGATCTAATGATGCGTTAATGCTAGTATACATCTGCAATGCCATGATTTATTTATGGAATATATTAAATTATTATATGCCTATAATCTCAACAGCCCCAAGTGCAAAATTAAAGCTAATCCAATTATCCAAACAAGCTAAGAAATGGATTTAAACCCATTCTGAAACCGTCGTCAAACCAAAATCAAAATTGGATGCTGTTGCCTGCTTGCTGATGGCCACACTACCAAGTTCAACGGCCGCGGCCGACGCGTTGCCTGCCAAACAGATGCAGCACGACACGGCAAGGCGAAGGAGGGGGGCGAGAAACGAGGGCAAGGCAGCGCGCACCACCGCGTTCTACCCGGCCGCCGGCGCGGGGTACACGACGATGAGGTCGAGGTCGGAGAAGGCCGCGCGCGGCGAATGGGATGGACTTGGGGGCGGCCGCCGTACGTTCTCCTCGAAGCTGGCGTGGAGGCGGCCGGCCTCCTGCTCCGCTGTGGCTTGACGTCGCGGTGTGACACCCCGCGCGCGCGCGCGCGCGTGGCAGCGGTAGATGAGCCCGCGGAGACGAGCTGGAGGAAGGTCCGCCGCCGGGGCCGAGGAGTGGCGCGCCGTTCTTGGCGACGGCCGACGGCCATGCCCGACGCCGGAGTTCCGAATAGAGGAGAATGAGATGATTTGGGGGTTAAGGAATAAGTCTATTTTGCCTCCCCCTCCTCCTTTTCTTGTTTTCAGTGGTGGCACCCGCATGGTTGTCAAGTTGCATGCTTGTTGCATTGGGAGTAATAAAGCACCGCTTCTCGTCTAGGAATTCCTGAAAAATGGGAGCCTTCATCAAACTACCTTCGCTACTAGTTTGCTGCTTTTAGGACTTCTGCTATTAATATGCACCATTAGTAAATTCTAAGATGCCTAAAACATAAGTCCATGTGTAGGCAAGGCGAACCTAAACCAATCGAACAACCCACTTCGATATATGCGTAGACATCACAAGAGACCTAGTATGTTTCACAACGACGTGACCGCAAGATTGGGAGCGAGGCCTCGCCCTCATATGCCCAGAGCGAAAATCAAGGGGAAGAAAATTCCCAAAGATTTAGGGACAAGGTAGGGAGGCCGTTGGGCCGGATTTTTAGACTAAAATCATTAAAAATATAAATTGGAAGTGGATTAGAGGCACTATTGATGATGCTCTTATTGAGTTATTGGTAGTGTTTAAGCCCTTCTTAAGGGGCAATTGTGTTCCTGTCCTTACTTTCTAATTCAATTGTGATTTTACCCCTGTTTTTTAGGGTTTGTGTTTTTACCCTTGCTTTTTTAAAATGAAGTAGCTGTTTGCCCTCGATTTTGACGGCTGTTAGTGGGGCTAGAATTTCCGAGTTAAACAAAGGGGGAAGAAAATAAAAAAATAATTTCGTAATTTGTCAATGACTGTTATACCCCTGGTGAGTAAATAAATCACTCAAGTAGCTGTGCGAATTGGGTTGGAAAGCTACGGATTCCCCTCCCCCATCCCAAAACCTAGGGCTAGAGGATTTGGCCGTGCCGGTGGCACGAGCAAGTGGCGGCGACACGAACAGGCGACGGGGAGGCACGGCGACGCGACGCAGGGGAGTAGCAGGCGGCGGCGCGAAGGGGAGGTGTGTGCGCCGTGGAATGTCGCCGGGACTACGGGTCGACATGAAGGGGAGGCGCGGCGGGGATAACAGGCCAACGCAGGGGAGGCGCACGCGCGGCCGACCGTCGTCGGGACTGCGGACCGGAGCCTGCTGGAGGCAAGCAGGCGCAAAGGCGGCAGGCTTCTGATTTCCCGCGCGGTATCGACACTTCGACAGCGACTGCGTCAGCCATGACATTTTGCCGCTGGGTGCATCGTCTCATGTGAATCCTGCGCCTCCTCCTTGTTGGATCCCAGCTTTGCTCAAAGTTACCGTTGCCACCGAGGAACTGGGAGGGTTTAATGGTTTGCTTTGTTGATTGAATCAACCGGCAAGCAACTGCGATGAATCATTGAGGCTCTGTTAGATGGATCTGGGGATTATTTTTTGCTTGGGCTCTCTGTTCTTTCTCCTTTTTGATGTGTGCAATCTCTTTGTTCATGAAAAAGCTAGGTAATAGATTTGTTTGGGCAATTGGTTGCGTTCTCCTTTCTTTTTCCCTTCGTGATGATGAATATATGCAACTGACATGTTCCTGAAAATAACTGGCAATAAATTGATTTGTGTGGAGTTGCCATACAATCTCAAAGTTAATGTCCACATCATATATCGGGGCAAAAACAGTACATCCACACAAAGAAATGCAAAGGGCACACCAGTCTTTCTGCTACTAAATTAACACCGTTAATTCCTCCTAACAGAGTAAGGGCAAACAGAAGCTTCAATTTGAAAAAACAAGGGCAAAATCACAAACCCTAAAAAGAAGGGGTAAAATCACAATTGAATCAGAAAGCAAGGTAGAAACACAATTTCCCCTTTTCTTAATTGTTAGGATGATTGATGCATCAATAAGGTTTTTTTTCTTAACAGAGGAATTAACTTTTATGACGGTAAAAGGAGGAGGGAATGGGCAACGCTAATGGGTGGGTGATCACCCCCCCACCCCCTCTTCTCTTCCTACTACACCATAAATTTGAAAAAAAAAATAAGAAAACAAAGTTAGAAAAATTTATGTACGGAAATATTATATATATATATATATAAATATTTGAATTCAAATTCAAATTTGAATATGATATATAAACTTTTGACCTATAAACTTTGTGTCTATAAACTATATGTGTATAAACTTTATATGTATAGAAATACTATATATAAAAAATATTTAAATTCAAATTCAAATTTAAATCGGATATATAAACTTTTGACTTATAAACTTTGGGTTTCTAAACTTTAGGTGTATAAACTTTAGATGTGTAAACTTGAGGTGTACAAACTTTAGGTGCATAAATTTACTAAAATATAAAAGTAATACGGTGAAAAAAAATACCACGTGGAGAGGAGAGGTTGATCGTGCCTCGCGAGCGATCGCGCGGTAGGAATTTCGGGAGGGGAATCCGTTATCGATTTTGCTATATCTCACTCGAAAGATTTTTTCTTATCTCTCATTTAATTTTTTCACTCAAAATTACAGTGTATTTTTTTGTAAGTCACAGTGTAATTTATGAAACTTACATTGTAACTTTTGTAAGTTACAATGTAATTTTTTAATCTTTGCATGTAAGTTTTGAAATTTATATTGGATTTTGTCTTTTTCTTGAAGATATGGTAATTTAGTGTTCATTATGGTGTTTTTAGTTGCTTTTTGCTTTTTACTGTGTCTATTGGATTTTAATCTAAAGATTAAAAATCGGTTTGATATACTCCCGTCAGTTAGCGCGTCCGCTGCCTGTAGACACACCTGACGATGGCTCTCTATGTCAGGCCGGATTGGGCCGAAAGGTACACTAATTTGGGGTACACCGATTTGGGCCGAGGGTGCACACATGTAACGGAGGTGGGAAAAAGTCCACTTTACATCGTCACAATTGGTCGAGTTTTAACTGTGCTAATAAAGTAAGATAATAATAATAATAATAATAATAATATATTTTTATTATAGGTAGTATGACTCCATGAAATAGGAAAAGAGACTCCCTTCAGTTTTTAATATATGATAACATTAATTTTTAGACATACATTTGACCATTTATCTTATTCAAAATTTTTGGGTAAGTTATGGTTAAAGACTTAAAGTACATACTCTTTAATGTGCGGTTAAGAGGTAGTATGTTAGATAGCATAAAAATATATAAATTATGAGGTAGCTTGTTAGGTAGTATAAAAATATATAACATACTACCTCTTCAATGTGCGGTGAACTTATGAGATATTCCACTGGTTCTGTATTATAAGTTGTTTTAGCTTTTGTATTGATTAAGTTAAACTTCTTCAACTCTGATCAGGATTATAGAAAAATGCAGCAATATATACAATAATAAATAAATACATCATCAAGATATGTTTCGTGCACTACTACGGATTCAGTTTTTCCATGAAGCCAAAATCGATTTTTGCATGCGGATGGGGCGGCCCGCTTGCACCCAAATGTCAGCGAAAATCGGATTTTTGCATGCGACCAACGCAACTACATGCGAAAACAAAAAATCGCGAAAAAAATAAAATTCCCCAAAAGGAAAAAAAAACCCTAGCACTGCCACCCCGGCTCCATCTGAGGCCGAGCTTGTCACCGCCGCTGCAACTCCCGCCCGCCGTGCTCCCACCAGGCTGTGGAGGAGGAGCCGGGGAGCATCCCGCCGCTCCTGCCATTGTCGCCCGCCCGCGCTCCTACCCAGCGATGGAGGAGGAAGTGGGAGAGGAGGAGAGAAAAATGAGTGGGGGATTGAGTAAGGAGATTGAGAGGGTGTGGAAAAATGAGAGGTGAGAGAGAAGGTGAGGAGATAACGATGGGGACTTAAAATTTTAAAGATGCTGAGCGGGAAGAGACATTTTTGCATGCGCCCGCTTAAGAAATCCACATGCTAAAAAATGCTTGTGTTTTGCATGTGGATGTGTTAAGAGGCTCCTATGCGAAAATATATTTTTTTTGCATGTGGGTCTCTTAAGAGGACTTTTATGAAATTAATCTAATAGATCATGTTGATATATTTTTCTAAGAAGGAAATTAATTTTAGTACAAAAATAATATGAAACGAAGGCTGCATGTTCTGAACTTATGAGTAGTGGAGATTCTTCAAAAAAAAACAGAGAGAGAGAGAGATTGCTAAGGTTAATTTGATCAAATCAAAAGCTGCATGTTGTTAAATATTTAGATTAACCGTGTGAGAAGGTGGCATTTTTAATTGGCACTGTATCTGGTGCAAACCAGAGTTGCTGTGCAGCCTTGTAAACTTTCGATCAAGACCACATGATGCTCATCCGATGGCTAGGGACAGAGGTGGGTTACTTTTGCACTTAACCGCCCGCACTCATATCTGCTAATCTGTTTTTTTATGCAAATCCCCCCTGCTTCGTGTTGCCGCCGTCCTCTGCCCTCTGCCTCGCCGCTCCCTCCGCCCTCCCGCCGTCGCCGCTCGCCGCCGCGGCCGCGTCCCCGCCCAGCCGACTCGACGCGGTCACTGGCTTGCCGAGCTGCGCCTCCTTCCGTCGCCGCTCGCCGCCGTGGCCGCGTCAGCCGGCTCAACGCGGTCGCTGGCCCGCCGAGCTGATATGCAATGGAATCGTGTTCTGAGATTGACACTCATGTACTGATTTTGTAATCTGAAACTCTGAAAGATTGACTGCAAATATGCAATGGAATTGTGTAATGTCATTTGATAATGAGATTGAGTCAAGTGGAACCATAAAATTTTTTTTCTTGCTTGTGGTGACAGTGGAACCTATGGGTGTGTAAGAGAAACTCCAATAGAGTGGCTAAATGACTGGCCAAGTTAAATTTTAGCAAGTATGGGAGAAAAATACCCTCCAACAGCCTCTCCATCCAATTGGCCAAGCCATCCGGATGGCTAAATCGCATACTTCACTGGTCAAACTTGGAGAGTCTCCCTGCCTGGCTATTCGTGGGACCCACCACTCCCTCTCCTACCCATCTATCTCCCCCGGCTTGAGCACGCTCGTGAACGGCGACGGCATGAACCGCACCGCACGACAGCGATGGCCGACGGCACAGAGGAGAGAGGCGCCGGAGCCAGCCGCGACCGACGCCGTCGTCCGCGCCGAAGCCCGCCGCGACCACCGTCGTCGTTTGCGCCGGAGCTAGCCGCGACCTCCCCTCTCTGCCTCCGATCTCCGGCCATGGCCGCGCGCCGCCCCGGATCTCCCGCTCCCAGATGGGCGCCCTAGCTCCTCCTCACCACCACGGTGCTCCTTTCGGCCGCACCTCCATCGTCGTCCCCATCTCTATCGTCCCCTCCCTCTCCGTCGCCGTCCCGATCTCCACCATCGTCGTCTCGATCTCCGCCATCGTCGTCCCGCCCACTACCGGATCCCCTACCATCGCCAGCATCGCCGCCTTCGTCCACAGCCACATTCGTCGCCGCCTCTGCCCCCGGCCATCCAGCGGCGCGAACTCGGGGAGGAGAGGGGAAGAAGAACGGCGCCATCGCTGTCCACTGCGCCTCCTCCGTCCACCGCGCCATCGCCATCCACCGTGCCTCCGCTCCGACCACGCCGACACCGTCCACCGCCCCTCCGCCTTGTGGCCTCCGCTGTCTCCGCAATCGCATTCTACATCCGCCGTCGCTGTCCACCGCGCCTCTCAACCGCGCCGTCGCCGTCCACCGCGCCTCTGCTCCGACCACGCCGACACCGTCCACCGCCCCTCCGCCTCGTGGCCTCCGCCGTCTCCGCCATCGCATATGGGGAGAAAAGCGAGAGAGAGGGGGAGAAAGAGAAGAGACTGACTTGTGGGTCCTGTTGTCATAGACTCAGAGTAGAGAGCGTGGATAGAGATGTTGTTGGAGTAATCTACAAGTTTGACTCTCCAAATCAATTGGAGAGTTGGCTATATAGGTGTTTGGAGAGTCGGATTTGGGTAGTCTGTTGGAGATGCTCTTATGAATAATAGCCTGAATGAACTACCAGCTGTTTTCTGTGTCAATCTGTCAAACTGAATATATGCCCAGCTTCATGCATTCGGATAAAAGATGAACTGAAACCAACACGAATTTTGTAATCTGTCACACTGTCAAACTACTTGTTCTGCATTTTCTGCACATGTGCTAGAGCACAACAGCTTGATAGGTTTGATACAGGTTCAGTTTCATGTATTGCAATATATTGATGGCAAATATGTCTCAGATAAGAAGCTCTTGTTGCAGTTCAGATTTTGGCAGCATGTACCCTTTTTTACTAAATTTTGGCAGCATCTACCCATAACAAGAGCATACAGGTTAAGATTAAAATGTTCACAATACGAAAATAAGCATGTCTCATTCAGGAATAAATCAAGTATAGGGATACAAGTTCAGAATAAACTTCCAGCAAGTACACTTCCACGGTTCATAGTTCACAGCTTGTTTGGCCCTCGTCCACGATGATGACGGCATGATCCATGGCGGCGGCCTCAACGGAGATGGGATCAATGGCGACGACAGGATCAACGGCGCTCGCCCGCTAGTCCTGCACAGGGTCTGTCGCGTTGGAATTCGAAACGTTGCGCGTGCCGGACTCCATGGCGGCAGCGGCGCGTTCTACACCGTGACCTCACAACGGGAGGGTTTGCGACATGGCGGCGGTGGCGCGGCGAAGGGGCGCCGGCGAGTCGCTGGAGGGCGGCGGGGACTCAGGCTGGCGGCGGCGGCGAATCGTGTGTGCTATAGAAATGAAACGACGCGGGGAGGGCGGACGGACGGAGCTGTAATTAGGGGGGATTTGCATAAAAAACAAATTAGTAGAGATGAGTGCGGGCGGTTAAGTGCAAAAGTAACCCACCTCTGTCCCTAGAGCTGGGACTTGGGCCGTGCCGGGCTAGCACGGCACGGCCCAGCGTGCTTCGTGCCAAATTGGGCCGTGCCGGCCCAGCACGGCCCACTCGTCGTGCCGTGCCGTGCCAGCACGGCCTCTTCAGGACGCGGCCCAAGCACGGCCCAATGGCCCGACGGGCCTATTCGTGCCAGGCCGGCACAAGCACGGCCCAAAAGACGGGAGCAGGCCGGCTGCGCTAAGAAGAAACTCTGGCGGCGACGCGGCAGCGGTGGCTTGCGGCTTTGTCGTCCCGTCGCGGTGACGCGGCAGTGACAGCCACGCCCATCCTGCTCCTCCTCGTCGGCTCGTCGCGGGGACGCAGCCCACCGGCACGGCGGCGTGAGTAAGCCAACAATCTTGCCAAATGCTAGTGCTGGCCTGCTGGGCTGATGGCCTTGCTGGTTGCTGCTACGTGCTACCGATGAGCCGATGAAGAAAACGAGCTGCTACTTGCTGCTACCTGCTGCTACCTGCTGGCTGCATAGGAAATTTGACCGTGGATGGGTGATGGCTGATGACCTCGTGCTGCAGCAGCCATTCGCGTGTCGTGCCGTGCCGGCCCAAGCACGGCCCAGTGGTCGTGCCGTGCTGTGCCGCCCGTTGTGCCCGTTGTCCAGGCCCAGGCACGGCCCACGTACGGGCCGTGCCGGCCCAGCCCATTTACGGGCCGTGTCGGACCGTGCTTTCTATCGTGCCGAACCTTCGTGCCTTGGGCCGGCCTGATAAAGCACGGCCCAAGTCCCAGCTCTATCTGTCCCTAGCCATCGGATAGGCATCCTATGGTCTTGATTGAAAGTTTGCAAGGTTGCACAACATCCCTGGTTTGCACCAGATACGGTGCCTTTTTTAATTTGCTCGTACAGTCGTACGCTAGCTACAACGAAACAAGCAACCGGCCGGAGAGATACTGTAGCTAGCTGATGATCTGGTCCGTTCATCAACAAAATAGATGGCTCCTATTGTCTGCAGTATCTTAACTTGTAGTCCATGTACAAACTGCATGTGATCCCAATTCGATACTGTGGGCTTTCAAACCGCGCGTCGTTAGCATTAGTTATGCGCGCTATATCCCAACGTGCGTAATTTATACATCGATCCAACAACTAGGTAGCTTAGACATCGCTCTCTTCGTACGTTAATGTATTTGAGTATACGAGAGTACGAGATACGCATGCATACAGAGTACTACATCTACAGTTGTCATCTTGTCAATCTGAGTCTTGTCAACTACAGAATTAACTCCCTCTCATTTATATTATGAGTCATTTTGATTTTTTTTCGCGTTAAACTTTTTTACGTTTGATTAAGTTTTATAAAAAAAAGCAACATTTATAACATTTAGTTTCATTAAATATAACTTGAAATATGTTTTGATACTGTGTTTATGTTGTGTTAAAAATGTTACTCCCTCCATCTATTTTTCATAGTCATATTTCATCTTGACACATAGAACGAGGATAAGTAATTCTACTTATCATCCATTTAAACATGCTACTAGTTATTCCTCGTAAACAAGCGATTCATTAACATTTATATTTCTCGATATCTATATAGCCAATCTTATATGAAAGAATGTAGAGTCACGCCTTAAATCTAAGAAAGTTATTAAGAGTATAGATTGTTAGATTGAAATATGCCTATCAAAAATAAAATTTTCAGATTTGGAAATATACCTATCAAAAGTAGATGGAAGGAGTATTATATTTTTCTATAAATTTGGTTAAACTTAGAAAATAACTAAATCTCTAATATTATAAAAATTGAAGATGTTTTTGCCGGTATTTTTAGTATGTCATCCGTATATAAGTCGGTTATTAAGGTCATTCACTTTTAGAAACACAAATTCATATTTTAGTCGGTTTTTAAGTTAGTTCGTTTTTGGAAATATAGAAGGAATCATATAAAAAATCTCTTTAAAAAGCTCGCATTCTAACTTAAGATGATCAGACTTCTAATTGTAGCACATGATTTTCTAACAAAATATATATATTCAAACGAATTTAATATAATGAATTTCACCTTAATTAAACCATATAATAATAATAAGATTAAAATAGTCTCTTCATCCGTTACAACGCACGGACGGATATTTTTCTATAGTAGGAAACGGAGAGCGTAGTAAACAAGTCAAGCAGGTTGTTGCCCAGCTAGCCATGCATGCGTGTGGGACTAATCTTATTTTGTTTTCTCGAAGAACTTCTCTTACTTAATTGACCAGAGACGCATGCATGCACAATTAGTACTAGCAGCTAGGTAGTAGTAGTACTGGTCGATCCAAAACTTTATGTCGCATTCTGTAATGTAGACGCATGCATTCAACTCATGGATGGCGTTTACTGCTTCGCGCTTTCTTCCTCTATAATTCGGCGATGGATTATTCAGATTTGGGCACAAGTCATATTTGGCATCGATCCCTGACCGATGTATCGATCCTAGGATATTCCTGATACTTCCAAAACAATTGTCACTGTCGACGAGTCGTCAGTCGATGGGATATAGGAGTAGTAGGGCTGTGTGCATCTAAACCTTTTTCATCACATCGACCTGTCATACACACTTTTCAGTCACATCATTTCTAATTTCAATCAAAATTCAAACTTTGGATCCAACTAAACTCAGGCTAGATGTTATGTGAAACTCAAAACTAATTAACCTGCTAGCAACTCCAACTACTGTGCAGTGAGAAAAACTATGCATATCTGTTGATGACCTGTACACTCTTGGAACTGATTCGTGTATTGTAAGATGTGTTGACTTTAGTCAAAGTCAAACTATTTTAAATTTAACTAAGTGTATAAGCAAATATAGTAATATTTATAATACTAAATTAGTTTTATTAAATTAATGATTGAATATATTTTTATAATAAATTTGTCTTGAGTTAAAAATATTATTATTTTTTCTATAAATTTAGTTAAATATGAAACAGTTTGACTTTGATCAAAGTTAAAACGTCTTAAAAGCTGAGAACTGTGTAGTACTAATTAAGTACAGTACTATGGAAATCGTCGAAATTACTCTTATACTAGTAATTAACAAAACAAGGTCAACTCGACACCAGTTCGATCGTCATCACTGTACACGTCTACACGACTTTCTGGCGTTGATTAATCTTCCAACTAATGGCATTACAAACACATGGTGCCGTTCGATTGATTTTCTCGAGGTCCTCTTCACCTGGAGCCGCCGCTGCTGCTCCTACATATCTGTCGACAAGCAACTTGCTGCTCCAAGTTGCGCATCCATTTGTGCCGACGACAGATCGATGATTTTATCAGCTTATATATGTACATGCGTTGACAGACATAGCTACATAGATTTTTAAGGAGAGGAGAGAAG
This sequence comes from Oryza meridionalis, assembly GCA_000338895.3. Lineage (NCBI taxonomy): Eukaryota > Viridiplantae > Streptophyta > Magnoliopsida > Poales > Poaceae > Oryza > Oryza meridionalis. The sequence goes on from CM002531.2 coordinate 5,948,075, forward strand.
ACGACGACGCAGCAGAGAGATTTTTCAGGATGATGAGGAGGCGCTGCAGCGGCAGCCATGGCAGGCAGCTGCTGCTCCTGTATTGGCTGGTGATCGCGTGTTCTTGGGTTGCAGCTGCTCAGGCTCAGCAAGCTCCAAGAACTGATCCAGTTGAAGGTATGTGTATCAGTTGAAACGTGCTTTTGGATTGGATATATACATGTTCATTGGTCTCCGATTTGCAAATATGCTAGCTTTCTCTCCATTTTTTTTCATTGAGTCTTCAGAGATAGGAAGACAGATTAGAGATATGTTTGATGTTGTTTTGATTTCTTTTTCTCTTTTCGCCGGATGAGAGATGGAACGTCTTCGATCGGTTCATTAAGATTTAGAAAGGGTTTATTACATGTGCATCAGCAAAAATGTTGCCGATCTTGAAGAGAAAATAGCACTGCAGAGTTGATCCTGGTGGCTTATTAATTCATTTCTTCTCTCTTTTTTTGGAAGAAGAATTATTTTCTTCTTGGCTGTTTCTTGTCCCTTTCCTTCAATTATTTTTTAGACCAATAGTCAGAAGCGACCTCTTTTTTCATCTAAAAATAAAAATAAAGAGACCTGTTTTATCTTCGACGAAAGGTCAGTTATCCCTGCTTCTGTTCAAAGCAGAGTTAGCCGGATCGTTTGTTCCACGATTTTCTTCAACTCTATAATGTACTCCCTCCGTTTTAAAATATTTGACACTGTTGACTTTTTAAATACATGTTTGACCGTTCGTCTTATTCAAAAAAAATTTGTAAAATATGTAAAACTATATGTGTACATGAAAATATATTTAACAATAAATCAAATGATATGAAAAGAATAAATAATTACTTAAATTTTTTGAATAAGACGAATGGTCAAACACGTACTAAAAAGTGTGTCAAATATTTTGAAACGGAGGGAGTAATACTCTATCGATCATCACATAATTAAAAATTAGAATTTTCAAATTAAGATCACATTACACTGTACCTTCATTTAACATATAGCATTATTGTATAGCACAGTATTTGGGGTAGTTAAAGCGCACGTTTCTTGATTAATTTCTACCACATAATCACATTAAATGAAAATAAAAGGTTAAGTTGTCTTTGATCGTGATGAAAATAATCACAATCAAATAAAAATAATGGAGGGAATAATACATTACACGCAGTTCTCGAAAAAAAAATAGAGGAAGAGAAATCAATCATTAAGATGATGAACAACTTGTGTAATACTACCTCTATATTTTAATGTATGACACCGTTAATTTTTTTTCAACGTTTGATCATTTGTTTTATTAAAAAAAATTATATAATTATTATTTATTTTAATGTGACTTAATTCATCATCAAATATTCTTTAAGTATGATATAAATATTTTTTATATTTGTAAAAAAAATTGAATAAAACGAATGGTCGAATGTTGGTCGAGAAGTGAACTGCGTCGTACATTTTAAAAACATTTTTTTTTTGCACTATTCGCCGCTGCTTCTTCCTCTCTGTTTTTTCTTTTCTTTTCTTTTTCTATGTTGGTTTAGACCTTGCATATAAAGAAATGGATTGGTGTTTGTGTGGAACGCCAACGCAGTGGCGGCGCTGAACGCGATCCTGGGGAGATGGGGCAAGAAGGCGTCGCCGGCGTGGAACATCAGCGGCGAGCCCTGCAGCGGCGCCGCCGTCGACGGGACCGACATCGACAACAGCCCCACCATCAACCCAGGCATCAAGTGCGACTGCTCCTTCAACAACCGCACCGTCTGTCACATCACCAAGCTGTACGTGCACGCCTTTGACTGAACCTCTTGCTTCGACCGCAGGCCAGGTGTTCGACGGAATGCCTCAGAGGACAGAGGAAATTCTAGAGAGAGGCCATGGGGTCCTCCGATTTTTATTTTTATTTTTGGTCTGGTAGTTGCAAGAAGCATAGAATTGCTCTTGGGATAAATTCACAAATCACGATGAATTGGATTTGGATACTTGCGAACACACAATCTTTTTAGTGCATTGTGTTTTTAGTTACTGTCGTCATCATGCAAGGGAGTTTTCTGACGTGATGTTTATGCAGGAGGGTGTACTCGTTGAATGTCGTCGGTACGATACCAGCGGAGCTGGAGAGTCTCAGATATCTGGCTAACTTGTATGGTTTCAAATTCTTATGCCTTAGAATTTTTTTTTTATGATGATTGATGGAGCACTTTCTGTTTCACTGTCAAATAGTTGAACAGTATTTTGCAGTAAATATTAATCCAATACCATGTTTTGACTACTCAATTTTCAGTTAGCAGGAAAAAACTGGATTAATAGTAATCATTCCTCGTGTGTTTGGCTAATTTGTTTGATGATTCTTGTGATGTTTCAGGAACCTGCAGCAAAATTACTTGACTGGCCCTGTGCCATCATTCATTGGGAAACTTACTTTCATGCAATACATGTAAGAGTTCAATTTCAAGTTATATATTCGTCTACATCAGTCTGTCAGAGCTTTCTCTTAGACATCTTCTCTCCTTGTTATTTTTTTCGTTTATGAAAAAAGGACCTTAGCAATCAATTCGCTATCTGGGCCACTTCCAAAGGAAATTGGGAATCTCACGGATCTTCGATCATTGTAAGAGATCTTCTTGCATGTCTTCTCATTCCTCAACAATTGATTAGTGTCTGAAGTAAACTAATTGCATATATTCTCAAGGAGAAGTTCTAAAAAAACATTACTCATATGCAAGTCTTGTTAGTGCAATTTACCTTTTTCAAATGGTGTTTCATAAGCTTAACCAAATGAAATCCTAAAAACGGTGAATACTATGGATCATCAGGAAAAGTTATTCCACTTTTCTGCTATTTTTAGTGCAGATAAACAAGTTATATCAATTCTAAACTATTTCCTTTTGTTTCAGAGGCATCGGCTCGAACAATTTTACCGGTGAACTTCCTGAAGAACTGGGCAACTTGACCAAACTCACAGAATTGTAAGATCCCTCCCCCCCCCCCCCCCCCCCCCCCCTAACCGCCAAATGCTACTCTAAATAACTAAAATTACGACCAGTAATATCTGTATTGTTAAACATGATAATTACTATAATGTTTTGATAACAGGTACATTGATAGTTCTGGCTTCAGTGGTCCATTCCCTTCAACATTATCAAAACTTAAGAACCTGCAGAAGCTGTATGGTCAACAACAGAGCCATAGTAGTTATATTTGTTGTGCTTCATATGCTCAAATTGTATTTATTTTGTTGTTCTTGCAGGTGGGCATCAGATAATGATTTCACCGGGAAAATACCTGATTATTTAGGGACCTTGACAAAGTTGGTGGAACTGTAAGATTTATTGTCAACTTATCAGTTTAATTTATGTTATTTATCCTATACAGGATACAAATAGATCGATTGCGCAACATATCTGCTCTGCATATATTCTTTTCATTTTAATTAGGAGAAATAATCATCAACCCAGGCATCTGCATGGGAAATATGCTTTATTTTAGGTGGATCGGATATTTATTTATTTTTCTGTAGACTCTTTGTGTTAAATTTTGCATATTTGATCAGTCATATATCTAACAAAAAATAGATTGTAACCATCCATGCCAAGCAGTTCATACATGTAGGCTTTCTTCAAATAGCTTTTGTGACTAACTCAAACTCCATCCCAATGTATGCGTGCACGGTGTTTTGAATATTTTCTTAGTTACTTATATTGGGGACTCAATACACTTGTATAAACTTTAATAGAACTCAACATATTAATTAGGGCATCTGTGCAACACACCAATTTAAGATATTGACCCTCTTCCTATCTATAGGATATACTGGTTAAATAGATTGGATTGTTAGGGTTTTTCTCTTTTTCTTGATTATTTTGCGAAATTTTGATTAATGTAGGAATTTCTGCCCTTTTAGCTATCTAGGAGTAACGTGGGGTTTCTAAAAAAAACATCCTGGAGTAGTGTAAAGAAAGCCAAAGTTTCACTTTCCAGTTCTTGCTCTCTTTTGCTTGAACTCTGAAATTTCTCATTCCAAGGTCTTTGAAATGCAGAGCATACTTATGTTAATTTATTTTGCATATTCCTACCCTTTCTTAAAGTGTGAACTTGTAGGAGGTTCCAAGGAAATTCTTTTCAAGGCCCGATTCCAGCAAGTTTGTCTAATTTGTCCAGCTTAACAAGCTTGTAAGTACTTCTTTCTTAGGTGACATTTTCCCCCTGATGGTTGGGAAGGCCAAGCTTGTCATGATAATTTGTGTTCTAAATACACATATGCAGACGAATTGGTGATATTGTAAACGGGAGCTCTTCGCTGGCCTTTATCAGTAACCTGACGTCTTTGAATATCCTGTATGTGACATGTTTTAAAGTTTTATTAAACATCTTACAGTTTTATACATTGAAAACTTCTTTTTAAGTTTGGATCTTTTGTTCTTTCAGAACATTGAGGAACTGCAAGATATCCGATAATCTCAGAACAGTAAATTTCTCTAAGCTTGGAGGATTAACCTTGTTGTAAGTTTTTCGTGACATAGTACCACGTTCTGTTGCTATTGGTTATTATTATATTTCTCGTAGTTTTATGTGAAGTGTTTACTTAAGTAATATTGCTAAACGTATGTCATAGGGACTTGAGCTTTAATAATATCACAGGCGAAGTTCCTCAGTCCATCCTTAATCTGAACAACCTTCTATATTTGTAAGGAATTCTTTTATGGAGATTATTTCTGTTATAGAAATACATCTTAAGCTGATGTCCATGTATCATCATCTTGAATGGTAACTCACTTCAGGTTTCTTGGGAACAATAGCCTTACAGGAAGCTTGCCAGATGTGAAGAGCTCCTCCCTAACAAATTTGTATGGCTGTCAATTCAACAAAGTAGTATAGCCAAAATAGATTTCAGCATTGCAATGATATATTCATTTCATATGTTGGTAATTCTAGGATTTTTGCAGAGATTTTTCATACAATCAACTGACGGGAAGCTTTCCTTCATGGGTTACCAATAACAATTTGCAATTGTAAGTTAAAATATCTGAAGAAAAATGGAAATAAAGACACACTATATTGTATGAAGTTTGTTGCCTGACAAGTTACACGCATTGTTTTTACAAGGAATTTGGTGGCAAATAAATTTAATATTCGTGACAACAACAATAGGTACTTGTGTCATTTATCTGCAAGCCTTTGTTTTTACAAAACCCTTCTGACCATTATTTTTTAATGTTTTATTCCATTACACACAGTATTCTACCTTCAGGACTAAACTGTTTACAGCAAGACACTCCATGTTTGCTAGGTTCTCCGGAATGTATGTTATTTAAAACTTAATCATTTGTAGCAGTTGAAAGGATTCAGGAATTTCAGTAATGGTCATAATTTTGTACATCTTAACTGCAGACTATTCTTTTGCGGTAGACTGTGGCAGTAATAAATCTATGGAAGGCTCAGATAATACTATATATGAAGTAGATGCTGCAAATCTCGGAGTCGCATCATACTATGTTACCGGAAATACAAGATGGGGTGTCAGCAATGTTGGGATATTCAATGAGGCACCAAGTCGAAGCTATGTAATAAATAGCTCCCAACAGTTTCAAAACACACTGGATTCAGAATTATTCCAAACTGCGAGGATGTCACCATCATCCCTAAGATACTATGGTCTAGGACTTGAGAATGGAAATTACAGTGTCAAGCTTCAATTTGCAGAGTTTGCTTATCCAGATTCAAAGACTTGGGAGAGCACAGGAAGGCGAATCTTTGACATATATGTGCAGGTAGATACATATCATAATGCGCAGTAGTTTGTTTACGTGATTTTCTTTTGTTCTTTATATGAAAATGTTCACTTGGCATTTGCATAGGGTGATCTGAAAGAAAAGAATTTTGATATAAGGAAAGCAGCTGGTGGAAAATCTTTTACTGCAGTTAACAAAATATATAATACAACCGTGTCGAAAAACTTCCTTGAGATCCATCTCTTCTGGGCTGGCAAGGGCACTTGTTGTATCCCAAATCAAGGGTACTATGGACCAATGATATCTGCACTAAGTGTCACCCCAAGTAAGCCCAATAATTGAATAATTTAACATGAATAATGGATTATAGTTTATTCCAAATACTAAAACCCCTTTTCCAGATTTTACTCCTACCGTGAGAAATGGAGTACCAAAAAAGAAAAGTAAGGCAGGTATGATTGCCGGAATAGTGATCGGTGCATTAGTTTTAGGATCAGCGGCCTTACTTGGAATCCTTATGTTGATAAATAAGAGAAGAAAAGAGACCCAACAGCAAGAAGGTATCATCATTTATTAGCGCAGTTCTTCAAAAATCAAAATTTTCAAATGGTTTATTCTTTCCCATGTGTACTAAAAAATGCAGAGCTGTACAACCTTGCTGGAAGGCCTAATGTCTTCAGTAATGCTGAACTAAAGTTAGCTACAGAGAATTTCAGTTCTCAAAATATGGTTGGAGAAGGTGGATATGGGCAAGTCTATAAGGTTAGTGGCCCCCCGACTCAATCCGTGAAACTTCTCTTACTAAGTTGAACTGCCTTTGCAATTTAATTGGTATATAATCAAAATATGTATGTAACCCAGAGATCTTCCTTTGGCAGGGTAAGCTACCTGATGGAAGAGTCATAGCTGTGAAACAACTTTCTCAATCATCCCATCAGGGAAAAAGCGAGTTCGTGACAGAGGTTGCAACAATTTCAGCTGTGCAACATCGGAACCTTGTGAAATTGCACGGCTGCTGCATTGATAGTAACACACCCTTGTTGGTTTATGAGTACCTCGAAAATGGAAGCCTAGACAGAACACTCTTTGGTAAGTTTAGTTCTGCTCATCACTAGCATCTGTTACGTTCCTAGCTTCATGCACTCTCGAGAATTATCTTCTCTACATTATACCATTATCTTAATTATCAAGACCTTATTTCTACATGTTCAGCAAGCAAAAGCTTTAATCTAGACTGGCCAACACGCTTTGAGATTGTTTTGGGCGTTGCTAGAGGCCTAACTTATCTTCACGAAGAGTCTAGCGTTCGCATCGTGCATAGAGACATCAAAGCCAGCAATGTCTTACTTGACACTGATCTCACCCCCAAGATCTCTGACTTTGGACTTGCGAAGCTCTATGATGAGAAGAAGACCCATATCAGCACAAAAATCGCTGGCACGCTGTATGAACATTTTACCATGCTCTTATTCCAAGTTTATGTTGAAAACATAACCTAATATTTTTATCCTTACCTGACCTTTTCAAGTGGCTACCTGGCACCTGAATATGCAATGAGAGGCCATCTGACTGAAAAGGCCGACGTTTTTGCATTTGGGGTAGTCGCCTTGGAGACTGTTGCTGGTCGACCAAACACAGACAACTCACGCGAAGAAGATAAGATCTATCTCTTTGAATGGGTAAGCCTATATATTGATGATCTTTGAATCCAAGAGAAAACATCAGCTGATGCTAGTCCCTAAAGTAATGTAAGCTGTGTATTTGCTAATTTATAGGCCTGGACACTATATGAGAGGGGGCAAGCACTCGGGATCGTAGACCCAAAACTCAAGGAATTCAATGAGAAGGAAGCCTTGAGAGTCATTTGTGCCGCACTCCTTTGCACTCAAGGTTCACCATACCAGCGACCATCGATGTCCAGGGTCATGGCAATTCTAGCTGGAGATATTGAGGTGACTGAGGTGGTGACGAAACCGAGCTACATCACTGAATGGCAACTCAGAGGAGGGGGTGACACTAGCTATGCCACCAGCTCCTACTACTCTGGATCTACTACTGGTGAGTTCAGGGAGAAGAGGGAGACCGCCCCTCTCAACTCGTATCCAGGGATAGCTGGACACATTGACGAAGGAAGGTGAATGCGGAGCTGCAAAGTGCAAACCATTGTTGTTCCTGGTTTCAAGTGACAATTTGGATATTATTCTTGCCTATATAATTGTATGTTGATGTAAGTTGCAGAAAACAAATACGGAATTACCACTGATTTTTTCCATGATGATAAAACCAGTACTTGTAATTTCTAAAAGCCTCATTGGTTGCCCTAATAAGCCAAAGCAAAAATAAAAAATTAGAATTTTCAAACTTAATTTTACAGTTGATTTTAAGATATTTTCAAAGTAGTTTCTTTTTAGTATTGACTTTTAAGTCGCTAGAAACACATATATAAAAGTTTTACCTATAAATTTTTTTATTTCCATCATTTTGGCTTATTAGAGAACATGGGTAACCGATGAGGCTCTAAACCCGAACAATTGTATGCTAGGGATGTCTTCCACGACATCTCCCAATTTGGTGGTTATGTTCTTCATATCAGTCATCTCTATTGCTGAGGATGGCAGCATGACTTTTTTTTATAGTAATATACTCATACGTTGTAATGGGTCAAGCCTATATGATTAGGGATATGCTAGGGGTGATTGAGGATAGAACATTAGATCTAGTAGTTACTTTCCATGTACAAACGCGCTTGTGGGGGGAAGGGATGGAAGGAGGATGACTCCGCTTTTAAGATAGCAGTGGTAAATGGTTTCATGGGAAACCCTCATCTGATCTCGCACTGTCTCTTTGTGAGCATGTGACAAGGAGAATTAGTGGCCGAAGAACGCGGCAAGAAGCGCTAACAAATACATAAGGCTTTTCAACTTTGAAGATATTCCAACCAACCCTCTGATGGAATATCTTCAACTTTGGGAAATTTTATGCGGGATTAGGCTCACTCTTGGAGTGGAAGAGATCAACACATATGGACACCACATCTTCTTCGGATCAGGTGTGTTTACAAATTACATGTTACAACTAGATCAGCTTACGGTCATTTTTGTGTGTGTGTGTGTGTGTGTGTGGCAGGGTGGAATAATTTGAGCATTGGAAGGAAATTTGGACAAGATGGGGCTCCATTTCGCTGCAGAATTTCAGTATGTGGTTAGCATCGCTGAATCGTTGTTGGACTGCTGACCGATTGGGTCGTCGCAGTCTTGATCACCATGAATAATTCACACTATGTGTGTGGTGGAGGAGAACGTGCAGCACTTGCTGACTAATTCATGTGTGTGTTGACAAGTGTGTTTGCTTCTGATCTGTGCTGTTCTTGGTTGGACCTGCAGCATCAAACTACAGGGCCAGATGACGTTGTTTTCAGCTAGTAGTGGCGTCAGGCTTTGCAACAAATCACTAAGCAACATTGGTTAGTACTATTGGTCGCTTGGTGGATATGAAACCATAGGAATTTGAGGGCTTCAACTATTAGAGATGAGACCAAGTTGTGGTGTATTGCATTGGCCAAAAGACCTTAGAAGCATTTTCATCTTCGCCTTAATGGGTGTACAGGAGTCTTTTAGACATTTTTTTAATATAATGATATGCAGATTTTCTACATAACAAAGAATTAATTGGACAGCTTTACAAGGCTGTATATATGGATCATAATTATGCAATGGCTTTCTTGCAATGAAGTTCTTTAGTCTACAGAGAATAGAGGGATTTGCTACTTCTGACGAACTCAATGTTTGTAACAACCAAAATATTAATACCCATCAAAGCCCTATATAAAAAGAGATAGGATCAGTGCTACTATGTGTAAAACATGTACGACGACCATAGTAGGTTGCTTAATATAACATTATTAAACAAGGTTGGCTATATCTTGGGGGACAGGGGGGAGTATTAACTTCTAATTAAGCTGGTGTCTTGCCAAAAACTTTATTAATATTTAGACAAGATTGTTGTTTAAAAAGTAATATTTAGACAAGATACTTGCTCAAATGCCACCCTCTGACCTCTGTCACTGTCAATCTACATACATGTTTGTTGGTGTTATGAAATACCTAACGCGCGTTCCATTGAATTTGTCAAAACATAACTGACGTTCAAGCACAATGTCCAGCAAATTATAATAATACTGACAATTAGTAACAATTAATTAAGGTACTGCAGTCCTTTTCGGTGTTTACTAAAGCAGCAACATCCATATCAAATCCAAATGAATCGCCATCTTTCAGAAGAGTACGTTGGCTCGAGTAAATAAATGTTTGAGATAGTACTGTATGCTGAATAAACTATAGCCAAATTAAACTAATACAGACAACTATTAGCAAGTTACTTCTGTCCTTTTCAGGGTTAACTAAATAACAACATCCAAATATGTCCAGTATAATCCAAATCAGTCGCCCTCTTTCAGTCGAGTATATTGTCTGGAGTAATTAATGTTTGAGAAATAAATAAATAAATAAACTAATGTTTGAGAAACCTAGAGACTTTCAATTAAATCTTTTTTTTTGTTTTTTAAGGGCCACTAGCTATCAAGATTTCTCAACACTTATCCGCTGATCTATGTGGTATAGTTACACCTTACACGGATGTTGTAGCCCAATTGGTACTAGAAAGTAGAAACCACAGTATTAGTTGTTCACTTGGAAAATAAGTAATCTCAAATTTAATTATTTAGATTGGTTCACCAAAGTAGGTTGCTACATATTAATTTGTTACGAGTATATATATTGCAGACATTTAATTTTCACATGGTTGCTACAGCATTATTCTTCCAAACTTCCTGCGCGTGAGTCATGTGAACCAAATACATGAATAGTGAAAAATCCAAAGAAATTGCCAATCCTACAAAAATCCATTGAAAACCCCAATGGTGTCAAACTAGAATAAGAATGACTAGTACGTACTAATTATCTAATTATTGACTGATATAGTAATTAACATGATATAATTAATTCAGCTAGCATTCAATAATCTTCCTAGGGTCATGTGATTTCAGGAAACACAACATAGATATTTCACTAAAAAACCCAATGAACCGAATGAGCCTATAGTCAACTGTTGGTAGCAGATAGCACTGTTTGTTCCTTTCAGCTAGAGATCTTTTTGTCGTTCATATAGGCACAAGTCATACAACGAGCGTTCACATTTCAGATTTGTATAGTCAAATATGAAAATCTTGAAATAAAAAAAATGAAGATTCAATATATACAAACAATATTAATAGTTTTTTCACGAATAATAAGGACCCTATGTATACTTATACTAATCTTTATAAATATACGATTAAAAAGATACACCCTCCATTCCAAATTAATCTACATATAGTTTTTTTTAGGTTATTACTAAATGATCTACATATTTGTGTTTATTTATTAAGTCTATTCGTTATTTGTGCATTGGAGTAAATGGACATTGATGCATGCATCCATGCACACAAGTATTTATAACCCACATGTAATATCTTGATTTGCTATTGGCTAGAAAATAGTGGGGATGATACATGCATTGAGTTTGTTGCTAGAGTAAATATAGTATGAGAGAGTTATTAGTTTTTCTTAGTCTTTGTGTACCTATAAATATGTAGATCAATTTGGAATGGAGGGAGTATATAATTAAATTCTATATGTGTATTAAAAACTGTGCCAGTACTATTCTCGAATCGAGGCCGAGTCAAAACGTATGGAGGGAGAGTATACTTAACATTTCCATCGTGCATCCAATGTGAATCGAGGCCGAGTCAAAAAGTACTTGATATCGTCAATTAATCCTGGGAAAGTTGAAATGCTTAACATTTTCATCATGCATCCAATGGGATAGATTTGACTACGTCATGTCAACTAATAATTTAATTTCTACTAACGTCAACTTCATATGAAATTTTCCAAGCTTAATTTTGCTACTATCATGTTAAAATTAATATTGCGTAGCTGAGGATAAACATATATAGTTTGGCTAGGTTAATTATGGTGGAAGCTGCCACCCCGGTTCCAGTCTCAGATTTTGCACTAGCGCGAGTAAAAAAGACACATGCACACTTGCCGCTGCTTGAGTTGTGCACTTGCCTGTGTCATTACAAACATTAGATATACCTCTCTAATGGCAAATTTCAAAGGAGAGCCCTTAAATTTGGGATTTTCATATAGAGCTAGAGATATTTTTAAGGTATTCTAAAAATCGTCTATAATATTTTTTTTCTAGGAGACAGCTTTAACACATTATATATATATTTGTTAAATTGAGGCATTTTTATGCAATCATATGAAAATGCATTGAGGTATATATAGAGGGCTTTTTAAGAGGTTAATTTATACTTACATACGGAGATATAAGCAACATGACACATAGATAAACAAGTCATGAGGTGAGGTTGAGATGGCTAGTGCATTGCCAATAATAATGATGTTTTCAACAGGTCTGTGACCTTGGGGATTGGCATGGGAAAATAATTTAGTTTCTCCTTACTCCACAGTTATTTGCTATGACCTTACAATATTAAAAATGCATATGTAGAAATGCTGCATAAAGACATTTTATAAAATATCTCATCATTGACAACTCATTATGAAGCATTGTTAAAATGCAATATTAAAGTAATGTTTTTTTACAATATTCATAAAACGTCTCCCCAATATGTTTTTGTTGTAGTGCGTATGAATCTATTATATTATTAAAACATCCTTGAAAGAAGGCAATATGTTCGCTGTGGGGGCTAGAAATTCCCACATTAATCGGAGAAAAAAAAGAAGAGTCCAAGTACAAATACAATTTAAAAATAACTAAAATTCAGAATTAAAAATAAGCACAAGGGTCAATATAAGAACCCAATACTAGATTAATTAATATTTGGAATAAAAAATAAAATGAAATCCAAAATTAGAAAAAAAAAGAAAAGAAGAGTTCAAGTAGAAATACAATTTAAAAATAATTGAAATTCGGAATCAAAATTAAGCAATATTGAAAGAAGAGGAGTTCAAGTAGGAATACAATTTAAAATTAACTGAAATTCGGAATTAAAAATAGGTAATATTAAAAGATGAGTCCATATAAAACCCAATACGAGATTAATTAAAATAAAATCCGAAATTAGACAAATTGAAAAGAGAATTCAAGTAGGAATACAATTTTGAAACAACTGAAACTAAAAATTAAAAATAAAAATATTAAAAAATACAATACGATATTAATTAAAATTCGAAATAAAAAGTAAAATAAATTCTGAAATTAGAAAAATAAAAATAAGATTTCAACTAGAAATACAATTTATAAATAACTAAACTTGGTGATAAAAAAATAAAGACCATTGAAAGAAAAGACCATGTAAAACACACGAGGAGATTAATTAAATAACATGACTATAAAGGAGTAGAGTGGTAGCGGTTGATGGGACATCTAAAAACTATTAATAAAACACTAAATAGAATCCTATTGACGATTAAAAGGAAATACAATGGGTAGGTCGTGAAGTAATCGATCAAGGCGGTTGGCGGAACTTCTAGAAAGTAAAAAAATAAACCCCAATGATAATCATATTTGATTTCTAAAATCTCAATGACAATAAAAATGAGAGGCAGCAGGCGGGTCGTACATGAGTACAATGGCAGAGCCGCCGATGGTTGGTGGGACTTAAAAAAATGAATTCCAATGATAGTTATGTTCAATTTTACAATCCCAATGACAATAAAGAGTAAACGGCAGAAGGGTTGTAGAGGAGTATAGTGGCAGCGTTTGACGGGATTTCTAAAAATATAAAAAATGAAACCCGAGACAATAAACTCTAAAAACTATAAGATCTAATTTTTAAAGGTTCGGGCTTCTAAAAAGTAAAAAAAACAATGATAATCATGTTTGATTTCTAAAGAAGGGAGTATAATGACAAGTCGCTGATGTTTTGGCAGAACTTCTAGAAAGTAAAAAAAAGTAAACCTAAACGATAATTATGTTCGATTTTAAAATATCAATGACAATAAAGAGAAGAGGCAGTGGACGGCTGTAGAGGAGTATAATGGCAGCGTTTGATGGGACTTCTAGAAATTATAAAAATAAAACCCAACAGGACAATACTCTGAAAACTGTAGGATCCAATTTTTAAAGGATAGATCAAGCAGATAACAAAGAATATGACAAAATTAAGGGTATCAACTGGTGTGACTTTTAAAAACTATAAAATTAAGAACACGTTGATCATAAGGTTTGGTCTTTCTAAGTCTTAAGACAACGAGATAACTATTTAATAAATTTTAAGTAAAATCATATTGAAAATATATAATTTTGTATGGGTGCTAGCCGCGTAATTGCGCGGGCCAGCCAGCTAGTTCTCATTATTAATTATTATCGGGATGTTATCTTTGAGCATCGCGGTTGTTGCATCACGAAACTGGCCGGGCATTGGCCCTCCACTCAAGTGTCCCAGCAAGATTGAGTGGCTGAGCCTTAGGACCGAGATTGGCACCCACCCAGCCATGCGCAAGTCCTTGAGAGAGATTGACATCGTCATTCTTCCGGCTGATATAGCCCATTGAAGGTCGCCTCTTAGAAAAAAGATATCGGACGACCCCGTCGTCTTCCTTCCCGATCGATATGTATATGATGAGGATGGATGTGATCGATCACTAAATCAAACCCAGAAACACACGCTGATAAAAGTACATTAATTTGTACATATATACCTGTCAGAGGAATCCATTTTTAGGCAGCAGAGAGACAGACAGACAGACAGACACAGACAGAGTGATCAGAGCGAGCTAGAGAGACAAAGAGATGATGAGGAGACGCTGCAGCAGCAGCAGCGGCCATGGTGGTCATCAGCTCATCCTGTGCTGGCTGGTGATCGCGTGCTCATGGGTTGCAGTAGCTCGAGCTCAGGCTCAGAAGCCGGCAGGAGCAACAACTGATCCAGTCGAAGGTATGCATGTTATCAGTTAATTACATGCATTATTGCATTCACAGATTACAGAGACACCGCTGTTCTTTTCTGCTGGAGAGATGTTCTTGGAGAAAAGACATAGATTTTCATGGTTGCACACATGCATGTTCCTCTCTTCTTCCCATTTTCTTTGAGACTTCGGAGTTCAGAGAGACATGGCTTATGAGTTATGACTACTACATGCTTGATGATGCTTCCTTGTTTGTAGTAGCATCTACCATGGGTTACAGTTGATGCTAACTTGCAACAGATTACAGTTGAAGCTCGTAATATTTTGGGGTCTCTAATTTTTGGAGGTTCAGAGATGGGCCTGGATCTTCTTGAGAAAAGACAGACTTGCATAGATATAATTGATGCAACTTGTATACATATAATTTTTGGATGAGATCACCCTGTTGTTTCATAACAGCATGCATGTTGCGTAGTATCTTCTTTCCTTTTCCTTGCGACTTTAGAGAGACATGAAACTTACTACATGTTTGATGAGTTGATGTGTAGCATTTAGCATGGATATAATTGATGCAACTTGCAAGTTGCAACAGCTTAGAGACAAATTAGCAGTTAGCAGTGAGAGTTAATCCTCGGATATTATTAATTCGTTCCTTTCTTGGCCGTTTACTGTTTTTTTTTAATTGAAGAGAAGACCAAAGGTCAGAACACCCACGTTTTGTGATGAACAGTAAAAGAAAAAGTTCAGAGCAAGAATTCCATCATTACGGCGATGAACAGCATCAGGCATCTTCTGTTTTCCAAGTTCAATGATCAAGTTCAAGTTTGATACACCATCTAAATCTTTGCTTCTTCCTGCTGTTTCTGTTTTCTTGACCAATGGAGGAGAGGAGTTCAGTTTGGTGTGGTTGGTGACCGTTAAAAAATCAATTTTTTCTCTGTTTGTGATGTTGTTTTTTCACCTCTTTTTTGGCTAGTCTTCTCTTCAGACACACTTTCTCCGTTTCATATTATAAGTCGTTTTAACTTTTCTCGTAACTAAATTTTGTTGAGTTTGACCAAGTTTTCATATTATAAGTTGTTTTGACTTTTTTTTATCGTGACAAAGTTTATAGAAAAAATTAGGAACATTTAACACGATAAATTAGTTTCATTAAATCTGACATTAAATATATTTTGATAATAAGTTTGTTTTTCTTAAAAGAACTACTATATTTTTTTTATAAATTTAGTCAAACTTATTGAAAAAAATAAGACTATGTTTATTTGATAATAATAACTTAATTAAATAAGTTTGATTAGAAAAAAAAAATCAAAGAAACGGCGAGAATAAAGGGTAAAGAAATTGATTGGATTCGTGTGCAAATGTCAACGCAGTGGCGGCGCTGAACGCGATTCTGGGGAGATGGGGAACGAAGCCGCCCAAGACGTGGAACATCACCGGCGGCGACCCCTGCACCGGCACCGCCGTCGACGACACCGACATCGACAACAATCCCATCGTCAACCCCGGCATCAAGTGCGACTGCACATTCAACAACAACACCGTCTGCCGCATCGTCAAGCTGTACGTATCCTCCCCTGAACCCAACCTCTCGTCTCGGCTGCACGCAAGGTGTTCGACGCATTGCCTGACTGAAACAGAGAGAGGCCATGCGATCCTCCGAAATTAGGATGCTAGTAGTTGCACAAGTATGAAGTGATGGTGAATTGGATTTGGATACTTGTGCACAGTTGCACTATCATCAAATTTCGTTTAGCAAAAGCATCTGCTGCTGCGATAGCGTTTTCATCTTGTTGCCATCCGAGGAATTTTACTGGTGATGTTTACGCAGGAGGGTGTACGCGCTGAATGTTGCCGGTCAGATACCTGCAGAGCTGGAGAAACTCACCCATCTAGCTAACTTGTATGGTGCCTAACTCTTTTTGTCTGTCTTGATGATGGAACACATGTCTGTCTTAACATTTGATGATCGAACACAATCTGTTGAACGATGTTTCTGCAGTAAATACTAATTCAATCCCATTCTTTGAACATTCAATTGTCACTTGCCAGACAAAACACGGATAAATAGATATCAGAAATCAGGTATACAATTCCTTTTTGTACTCTGTCTAACTTGCTTGGCGATTCTTATGTTGTTTCAGAAACCTGATGCAAAATTACTTGACTGGTCCTGTGCCATCATTCTTTGGCAAATTTCCCATGCAGTACTTGTAAGAGTTAAATTCCAAGTTATATATTTTTGTACCATCCAATATCTGCTGGTGCTTTCTCTTAATCATCTTTCTTTCTTTCTTTCTTGTTTTATTTTAAAAAGGAGCTTAGCAATCAATCCATTATCTGGACCACTTCCAAAGGAACTTGGGAACCTCACAAATCTCATCTCATTGTAAGATATCCCTTCCACGATTTCTCATGTTACTTAATCATTTCAATTTCATTTTCCTTTCCAAGTGTGTTTAATATACTGAAACCCAAACAACGAAGTCTCAAAAGTGGTGGATATTATGGATCAACACTGTTGCAGACAAATAAGTTATGTTACTCAACTATTTCCTTTTGTTTCAGAGGTATCAGCCTGAACAATTTTACTGGTAACCTTCCTGAAGAATTGGGCAACTTGACCAAACTCGAGCAAATGTAAATCTCCCCCCTCCCCCCTTTAATTAACCAGTAGAACACTACTTCAGAAAGAACTGACAAGCAAGATCTATATTGTTGAACATGCTAATTACTATGTTTCAATAACAGGTATATTGATAGTTCTGGCTTCTCTGGTCCATTCCCTTCGACAATTTCAAAACTTAAGAAGCTGAAGATCCTGTACATTCAAGAACTGAGCCACAGTTATTATGTTTATTGTGTCTTCATACGCTCAATGCTATATATGTTGTTGTGCTTGCAGGTGGATATCAGATAATGATTTCACAGGGAAAATACCTGATTTTATTGGGAGCTTGACTAACTTGGAGGATTTGTAAGATTTTTGTCAACCTCTTAACGTAATCATTTATTATATCCTATCAAGGAGATGAATAGAAATCTTGCAACATAACTTTTCTGTATGTATTCTTTTCATTTGAATTAAGAGGACAACGTTATTCATTTTTTAGTCCTCACCTTCGACATAAATGCTACGTTATGAATAAATTTACATTTTCTTTATCTATTCATGCAAGATGTTGAAATGTATATCTTAAGGTGGACTTTACATCTTCCTAATTTCTTAAAGCATGAACTTGTAGGAGGTTGCAAGGAAATTCTTTTCAAGGTCCGATCCCAGCAAGTTTTTCTAAGTTAACCAAGTTGACAAGCTTGTAAGTATTCTGTTCTTTGGCCACATTTGTCCCTTGACTGTTGGGAAGGCCAAACTTGTCTTAATAATGCTAAATACACATATGCAGACGGATCGGTGATATTGTAAATGGGAGCTCTTCATTGGCCTTTATTAGCAACCTGACGTCCTTAAATGTCCTGTATGTGACCTGCTTTTAAGTTCTAACGATAGATATTATTTTTTTTTTATTGCAAAGTACTATTGGAGTAGTATTTTCTGAGACAACATATTCTTTGTTTCAGAATATTGAGGAACTGCAAGATATCCGATAATCTTGGAGCAGTAAATTTTACTAAGCTTTCTGGATTAACCTTGCTGTAGGTTTTGTCTTTATGGCATACTGACTATTTATGTTATTAGTTATTGTTTCTCATAGTTTCATGTGAAGTGTTTACTCAAGTAATATTGCTAAACATATGGCACAGGGACTTGAGTTTTAACAACATCACGGGCGAAGTTCCTCAGTCCATCCTTAATCTGAACAGCCTTCGATATTTGTAAGGAATTCTTTTATGGCGATTATTTCTGTTATAGAAATACATCTTAAGCTGATGTCCATGCCTCATCGTGTTGAATGGTAACTCAATTCAGGTTTCTTGGGAACAATAGCCTTACAGGAAGCCTGCCAGATGTGAAGAGCTCCTCACTAAACAATTTGTATGCTAAAATGATTTTCAGCATTGCAATGATATATTCATTTCATACGTTGGTAATCCTAGGCTTTTTGCAGAGATTTTTCGTACAACCAACTCATGGGAAACTTTCCTTCATGGGCTACCAATAATAATTTACAACTGTAAGTTGAAAGTTCTGAAATTTCAGACGAATATATATTGATTTAGACACTCTCTACATTATGTGAAATTATTGCCTGACAAGTTAGACGTATTTTTTTGTACAAGGAATTTGGTGGCAAACAAATTTAATATTCGAAGCAACAACGATAGGTACCTATAACATATTTGCAAATATTTATTTTTGACGACACCTTCCTCATAATTTTTATTTCTTGTTTCTGTTATGCGCACAGTATTCTACCTTCAGGACTAAACTGCCTACAGCAAGACACTCCTTGTTTCCTCGGTTCTCCGGAATGTATATTTTTGCACTCTTCATCGATTTTAGCATTTAAGAAAATATCTCAGGATTTTCAATAAAAGGTTATAATTTTGTTCATCTTAACTGCATGCAGACTATTCCTTTGCAGTAGACTCTGGTAGTAATAGATCTGTGAGAGGTTTGGATAATACTGTGTACGAAGCTGATGCTACAAGTCTCGGAGCTGCATCATACTATGTTACGGGGCAAACACGATGGGGTATCAGCAATGTAGGAAAATTCAATGAGGCCCCAAATGGAAGTTACCTAATGTACAGCTCGCAACAATTTCAAAATGCGTTGGATTCAGAATTGTTCCAGACTGCCAGAATGTCTCCATCGTCCCTGAGATACTATGGCCTAGGGCTTGAGAATGGAAATTACACTGTTCTTCTTCAATTTGCAGAGTTTGCTTATCCAGACACAAAGACTTGGCAAAGCATCGGAAGGAGAGTTTTTGACATATATGTCCAGGTACATATTGAGCGCATAGTACAATAATTCGATTACCTATTTTGTACCCTTTATTAACATATTTGTTTGTCCAACTTGGCATCTGCATAGGGTGATCTGAAAGAAAAGAACTTCGATGTAAGGAAAACAGCTGGCGGAAAATCTTTTATTGCAGTTAACAAAAGATACAACGCAACTGTGTCAAAAAACTTCCTTGAGATACATCTGTTCTGGGCTGGCAAAGGCACTTGTTGCATTCCTACTCAAGGTTACTATGGACCAATGATCTCTGCACTAAGTATCACTCCAAGTAAGCTCAGTAACCGAATTAGTTAACTTGAAGAATGTATGATAGTTTTTTTTTCTGATTACTGAAACACGTTGTCCAGATTTTACTCCTACTGTGAGAAATGGAGTTCCAAAAAAGAAAAGGAAAGCTGGCGTAATTGCTGGCATAGTGATTGGTGCGTCAGTTATAGGATCAGCAGCCTTACTTGGGATCTTTGTTTTGGTAAAGAAGAGAAGAAAAGCGGCAAGGCAGCAAGAAGGTATCATTTAAGTGCAGCTCTTTAGGTGCCAAAATTTTCAAATGAGTTATTCTTTCTCATGTGTTGTGAAAAAAAATGCAGAACTATACAACCTGGTTGGAAGGCCTAATATCTTCAGTAGCGCAGAACTGAAATTAGCTACAGATAATTTCAGTTCTCAAAATGTGATTGGAGAAGGCGGATATGGGCCAGTATATAAGGTTAGAGGTTCCCACAAGTCGTCAATCAATCTATGAGGACTTACCTTATTGTGTACTAACTAAAATTGTTTTGCAACTCAACTGGTGTAAAATCAAAATATGTATGTAACTCAGGGATCTTTCTTTGACAGGGTAAGCTACCTGATGGAAGAATTATAGCTGTCAAACAACTTTCTCAATCATCTCATCAGGGGAAAAGTGAATTCGTGACAGAAGTTGCAACAATTTCAGCCGTGCAGCACAAGAACCTTGTGAAATTGTATGGCTGTTGCATTGACAGCAGCACACCCTTGTTGGTTTATGAGTACCTCGAAAACGGAAGCCTAGACCGAGCACTCTTTGGTAAGTTCAGTTGTGCGACCTTCTTCCTTTCATGTACTGTCAAGAACTTTTCTTCTCTGCATAATACCATCATCTCAATTCTCATGGCCTTATTTCTCCATGTTCAGGACATGGTAGCTTGAACCTAGATTGGCCAACACGCTTCGAGATCATTTTAGGTATTGCAAGAGGCATAACTTATCTTCATGAGGAGTCCAGCATTCGGATTGTGCATAGGGATATCAAAGCTAGCAACGTCTTGCTTGACACTGATCTGAACCCCAAAATCTCCGATTTTGGACTTGCCAAGCTCTATGATGAGAAGAAGACCCATATCAGCACGAAAATCGCTGGCACATTGTATGCACATTTCACACTTTCTTTTCTTATGAGTTTACTTTTGAAGTCTAAGCTAATTTTATCTTATCTGGCCCTTTTGAAGCGGCTATCTGGCACCCGAGTATGCAATGAGAGGCCATCTGACTGAAAAGGCTGATGTTTTCGCATTTGGAGTTGTTGCTCTAGAGACAGTTGCTGGCCGATCAAACACCGACAATTCCCTTGATAATGACAAGATCTATCTCTTTGAATGGGTAAGTTGATGAATGGTCTTTGCATCCAAGAAAATACATTGGCTGATTCTATTTCTCACAATCAACACGATGTCTGTATGTTACTTTATACTAGGCTTGGGGGCTATACGAAAGAGAGCAAGGAATCAAAATCGTAGACCCAAAACTCGATGAGTTTGACAGTGAGGAAGCCTTGAGAGTCATCTATGCCGCACTCCTGTGCACTCAAGGGTCACCACACCAGCGACCACCAATGTCTAGGGTCCTGGCAATTCTTACCGGAGACATTGAGATGACTGAAATGGTGACGAAGCCGAGCTACATCACTGAGTGGCAACTCAGAGGAGGGAATACCAGCTATGTAAGCAGCAACTACAGCTCTGGATCTACTACTGGTGAGTTTAGAGAGCAGAGGGAGACTTCCCCACTCACCCCTTCTCCAACGATAACCAGAGTCACATATGATGGAAGGTGAATGCAAATATTTTTGGTTTTAGCTTCAAGTGATATTTTTGGACATTGTGGAGTTGCAACAAATATATCGAATTTTTTGTTCTGAATATTTTCCATACTCATAACCCAGTCATCTTGGTAATTTGTATATGCCAGTTGTATTTGCATGGGTACTTTTAAATTCGTTTAGCACTGAATTTTTTTTTTTGAGAAATGACTGACGAATTTGTTGGCTAGAGCACACTTCTGTAATCACAAATGCTTGGTACTGCATAAATTAATTACAATGAATGGCAAATGAATCATGTGACAGTTATAAGGTTGTATGGACCTCAGTCCTATGAGGGGTAATGGCTTTCTTGCAGCAAAGATCTTCAGTCTATGGCAAAAGAGGGATCACTGCTTCTGAAGAAAGTTGTGTAATACTTCAAAATTTCAGATGTGGAGTATCTATACTCTATACTCTTTTAAAAGATTCCGATGGTGATGGTGGTGGTGAATCTGCCACCACCCACCACCACTAGTCCACTACCATGTGGGTTCCTCAAACAGTCTCACAACCCTAAGCCATCAAACAATGAAAAATTATTTTACAATGCAAATAATTTTATTTTAATTTTTTAGGCTTTACAATGTATGGTTGGTTCCCTTTTTAATTCCCGTTGCAACGCACGGGCATTAAGCTAGTTGATATAAATATTAATTAGTTAATCCTTTATCGATCTTTCCAAAATAGTGTGTGAGAAATCCAATTTTGCCGGAGTAAACATATGTGGTAAAAGTTACATGTTCCAGAACAGTTTCCAAAGAATGTTGATAAATCCTAACGGATGGCAGAATCAAATTTTTACAAGCTATGTATAACTATATTTCCAATATTTTTTTACAAACATATTATTAGAACAAATCGGGCGATACTATATATATGTGCATTGACACTGAAAAAAAGCACAAACAGAGTAACTGATCAACAAGCCCGGATGCATATGTATCCATGGTGAAACATAGCTAATATATATAAGAGTTTTGCAAGGTGCAATAATTAATTCCAGTTACGCAGCCAAACAAAGTCATATGTTACCACCAATCATGTAACGGTGGTTGTTAATTTCATAGCACAACACATGGGGGATTGCTACAAATCGGACATTTGATATTTTGTAAAACATCGGTGTTGCACTGTATTGTTGAAAAATGTTTATTCATTGAAAATGTTTTAGATGTTTCATCAATCGGGAAAAATGTTTTATTGCTTGAATGAAAATGTTTCAGCTCTCAAAACAAAACATATTTCAATAAATTAAAATGGTGAAACACAATCGGATCACATCGTGGAACATTTTAGTGTAGCATTTGAAACATCAAGTTTCAATTATTGAAACATCCACAGATCTCACCCATGAAAGGAAGAGAATATGATACAACACAAAAACTCACTGCAACATTTTGATCCAATACAAACGAACACTTAAAACATATTGGCTTAAACATTGAAAAATGGGAAAAAAAAAGTCTGAACTACTTCCTCCTCTGCGGTGACCGGCCATCGCTAGACTCGGCACTAGTTCGCTGCAGTCATGTTGTGCTCTGCGTGGGCCATTAAATTGAGAAGCCAAGGCCAAGCTCATCCCGTTGCCGTTGAGGACGGGTGGCTGCTGATGTTGTGCCGCATCGCCGTTGAGGAAGCCGAGGCCGACCGTGCCACCTTTGAGTAAGCTGAGGAGGCTGTCGTTGAGATGAGCATGAGAGGCCACCATCGAGGACGAGAGTGAGAGGCCACCGTTGTCGAGGACGAGAGCCCCGTCACTGCTCGTGATGAGATAGTGGAGAGAGATAAGGGAGAGAGAGGGAGAGATGAGATAAGATTGGAGTGTGTTGTGGAGAAATGAATGGGTTGGCGATGTCTAGTGAGTAAGTAGAGATGAGAGAGAAGGGTTCGGTAGGACCTTCCTAGGTGAAGCGTTGGGGATATGGGGCTCACGTCAGAAGGATGATATGAAGCATTTTTGCGAGACATGCAATTATAGGAAATATACTAAGAAAATATTGACCAAAAGTCATATTAAAGGAGATACTATATGGATTTAAAATTATGTTTCAAAGTTTGGACTTCCTACTAAATATCTTCAAAAACATATAGATACGAGAGACTGTTACGGATATTTTGGCACCAATGATCTCAAATAAAAGAAATTTTAACTACAAAGTTATAGACCCATCGAGTTCTATAATTTTGATACAAAGCATGTCTCCATCTGAGGTCATTCAAAAACTCAAAATTTTGTTTTTTCTAAAACAAAAGATTTGAGAGCTTGTAGTGAATATTTAGGCCCCTTTGTCATATCTAACTTCATGAAAAATTTACGATTTCTCTTAAGTAGTATTACTCCCGTTTCCTAGGGGTTCCTTGAAAGAATTTTCCTTAAGATTTTTAGACAACCCCTGTAAAATTTACATAAATTTTAAGGCGGTATGGAGGGTCCTTAAAAAATGCCTATAAAAACATGCATGATTTGACATACAATTTTCTAAAGTACCAATCAATTTCTATAGGTTTTCATAGTTTGTCAGAAATTTTGGCTGTCACTGAAAAGGAAAGCGTAGGATTGTGAAAACCTTTTTTTAATTAGTGTGCTTAACCTAATTATGGGAAACTATTTTAATCCCTGTTTGTCTGAAAACCATTCAAATAGATAAAAAAGTTCTAAAAAAATTGACAATATTCATGCAACATATATATATATATATATAAAATCTTAGGTCCAAATTAAACTCAACTCACAAATTATGATATAAAAAACAAATTCCTATATAAATAGTAGTGGTACTATTCATTGGTATTTGTCTTTTTTTTTTGTCAATGCGTAGGTTGAATTTGAAATTGATTTTGTTGGAATTAATACTAGATATCGCTATACTCTACATCGTCAGGTTACATGAGACAATAGGGGGTGTATACAAGTGTGGGGCAGCTAGGATTTAATTAAGCCCTAGTCTTAGACCCAACATCCCTGTTGTTCAAATTTTGGTGTTAACACCTATTAAAATCTATCAAAATGTTAACTCTTAAGAGAAAAAATAATTTGTTAAGAACTCATCATCAAGCCCTAAGCTAAAAGTGATAATATATATCTTGGCTCCATCATTACAAGGGAACATATCCTATCGAAAATTAGAATCCATTTCCCCTAATTGCTCATTAAATACTTCCTCCATGTTCGTCGGCTTGAAGAAGTTTCCTTTGAAATATATGCATGTTTGCTCATCTGACTAACGGTCTCATCTTTTCACTTGTGATTATGCTTATCAGTCAAAATTTAAATTTTTAATCTTAAATATAGAGTTGATTTTGAGATTTTTTTTTCATCATAGTTTATTTTTTAGCCTATGCTTTTAGATCGTTGAGAGCACGTATATAAAAGTTTTATTCACAAATTATTTTTCATTTGCAAATATGCTATTTCGCATTTTCCCTCGTATCAGCCAATGGGGCTGTAAACTAATTAATCCATCCTTTCAGTACTTATTGCTGCGAGCCTGCGATTACAGCTCTGTCTCTTTCTCAAAGTAGGACAGTAGATGCATGCATCTGGCCGGCCTGGGGTCAAGTCGTCGATCGGCTCAATTCAACTAGTAGCTCATGTCGTCGTCATTGATTGACCAAGCGTTTGCTCACTGCTCACGATGCTTACATGAAGCCTAGCAACCCTTCCATTTCAACAAAGAGTTGCAGTACGTGTGCACATGGCCAACTTGTTTGTGTCTCATGGTAGTACGAGGTAGCTATGTTGTGGATGCAGCTTCTGCATGCTAGCTAGGTCAAGCTTAACAATCGGCCGGCTATATGCGTGCTAGTATTATAATTCAGTGGTCATGGCTAGCTAGTGGCATATTGTCGTCAATGCTGTCTGTCGACGAGGGATACTTGTAAACCAAAAAGTATAGGTATTAGAGTACGTTGATACGAGTATCTATACGTACACGATGCGACGTCAAACAAACAAAGAGACAAATCTATAGTTACGTTTGACAAATTAAATCTATGTTAAGCTACATTAGTAAAAGTTTTGAATCGAATGTTTTGATTACTTATAAAAATATAAATCTATAGTTAGATTTGAATTTTGCTGCTAAGAACCGGTAGTAAGTTACTGACAAGCGAAGAAAGAAGGGATAGAGTAATCCATCAAGCCCAGATGTGGAGCAATTTTATGGTCCTCTCAGATATATCATCCCTAGGCAAAATACAGAGAGCCTCCTTCCAACGGCCAGTCCAATTACGCGGCCAAACATATATAGCCGTATACCTAATAAACAATAATATGATACTACTTCTGCCTCAGAATATAAGGATTTTTAGTGTGTGATACGTTTATTAAGAAAATAGATAGAATCAAATAGAGAACAATTATATGATTAGATAAGAAGTGAAAGTAGGTGAGAAAATCGAATAATGGAGAGTTGTGATTCATTAGGAAGAAAATGTTGACAAAAAAAATTGTTATATTTTGAGATATAATTTTAAAGGCTAAAAGTTGTTATATTTTAAAACGAAGAGAGCACTACTTTTGTTACACGTGTGCATTGTACAACTATGGGTCAAGTCGTCCATCTGATTCAACTAGGTCAAGTCATCGTCCCAGTGTACAGGGCCTGCCCGCCCGGTCATGCTTACATGCACTATCTCAATTTCAAAATGCACACCCTCTATTTTAAAATATACGACGCGGTTAACTCTTCACGTAATGTTTGATTATTTATTTTATTAAAATAATTATATAAATATTATTTTTGTCACTAAAACATCAAATAAAATATAATTTTAACTTATACTTTTACATATTTATATTAAATTTTTAATAAGACGAATGATCGAATGTTATTAGGAAAATCAACCGTGTTATACATTTTGAAAAGGAGTTAGTACATTGTTATTGACTTTTACATTCGAGCATTTCTTTTATTTAAAAACTATTTGCGTAGTATTTATTTTGTTTGGATTTGTTTTATTATTAAAGATATTTTAACCTTGACTAATATTTTTAATAGCTGTACTAAAATGTAAATAAAACACCAATATCTAAAAGTACAATGCATCATGCATTATTTATAAACAGAGAGAGTACTAGCTAGCAGCCTAGCAAAACCATTCCATTTCAACAGAGTGGCCGCAGTACACGTACGTATATATTACATTCTACATCGATCGCTGGGGAGCTATTGGTTTCTGCTACATATGTTACTCTCTCAGTCCCATATTAATTATCGTTCCGGGTTATTTAGCATAGGCTAAGGTTTTAGAAAAAAGATTATAGTACCTTTTATTATGTGATGTATAGTTCAATGTGGAATGATGGCTGAGTGTACACAGAGAAGTGAAATTTTGAATTATAAGTGATTGATGGGACAAGTAATACTTCTTTATGATCAATTATTTCAACATAAAGTTTGAATTAACGTAAAGAAACAATTAATTTGGAATAGAGATAGTACTCAAGCTTAATTAACAACTGGCCTGCCACTTGGTGGTACTAATTAATTTCAAAATGGATCGTTGTGTACGTGATCATGAACTGCCAACTAAAAGGAGATCTGAAAACTATATGAATATCAATTGGTTTTAATACATGAAAGCTATATGAAAGCGCTGGAGACTGGTTTACGAAAACCGAGTGGTTTATCTGGTTTTTATACAGGATGATTAAAAGTACATTTTGCCTCATTATCTAAAAAGAAAGTACATTTTTCCTTGTACAGTAATTTCGAGTACCAAATACGACCTTTACACGTAATTTCTGATAAACTTTTATTGCTGTGTATAAATTCTGATAAAATTTTAATATATATACGAACCAACGACCAATATGTATAAATAATATTCATACATACTCATTGCGTCGACAAATACATACAATCTTTAGAGCAGATGAGTACGATCAAAAAATAAAAAAAATCCTAAATCAGACATAAATTAAAAGATAAATTAAGATTTGATACGTTAAAATAATATCAGTACATTTTTTTTATGAAAATGCACTCATATAATTAATATTTCCAATACATTTTTACAAATATATAATAAGAAATATATTTGTAAAAAATATTAGTAGCTATCGATAAAAATATGTGCATTTTGACAGGTGAAAAAGCACGGGCAGAGTAATATCTATATATATTTACTACGTGACACCCCGTGGTAATTTGCTGCGAAATTTACGGATGAATATATATTAAATATTATAGAAATGATAAAATTTGAAACATTGTGAAAATGATGTGAGAAAAATGATTTGACTACTTATATATTAAGCTCTACATTGCATAAGATTTAAAATGCTCTAAAATAGTACGGACTAATTATTAATGAATGATGATATGTAAAGCTGATCGATTTACATGTTAGCCATTAGCTTCTAATATTTGTTAGTGTTTATCAATCATATAGAAAGTATAGTTATGCTATGCAAAACACAGCCAGAGAGAGCCTCTCCCCTGCAACTAACCACTCCCGTTACGCGGCCAAACATAGCCGTACGCCGTATGTAGTGTCGCTTTGTTAATTAATTTGATAGCATGACACATGCATGCACACCTCGCGTCAACCCTCAGGTCGTCGATGGGAGTACTAGCTAGCTCAAGTGTCGTAGTATCAGCGTGCAGTGCCCCCATGATGGTAACATGCTAATTACCTTTATGTTTAACATACTCCATTCATCTTAAAAAAATAACCTAAAATTAAGAGCAATTTTACGGTCCTTGAGGAGATACCATGAGGTACCATTTTTTCTATTGTAAATTTGGTACCTCGTGGTACCTAGATACTATGAGGTGGTACCAAATTTTACACTAAAATTTTGGTACCTCATGGTACCTACTCAAGGACCATAGAATTGCTCTAAAATTAATGTGACTGACATATCCTATTACCATGAATCTGAATAGCTAAGAATCAATCCATATTTATTATATTAGTCACGTCTAATCATAAGTTTGTTTATTTGGATGGAGGGAGTAGTTGGGAAAACGACGGGCGTAGACGAGCTCCTCCCGGCCCCCGACCTAGCTAGATAGATTACCGGCCTGGACACATGGATGTCCCGAGTAGAGATGAAATTATGCAAGGTTTGCAATGCTGATCGAAAACTATATGAAATTTTATTGGTTTTCATGAAAACGTTGGACACTGGTTTCTGAATCCGAGCAGTTTTACCTGGCTTTTATACAGAACTGATCAAAAATCATATATCAACTTTTTGCTAGTTTTTGGAAAACCTACAGGGACCGGTTTTTACTTCAAAATTTAAAATGGTATTGTAAAAATCTGAATTTAAGTGGCCACACGAAACAGCTTTGCGCCCTCTGTAACGCCATCTTCGAGGACTGCAACAACCTGCAGTTCACCAATGTGCCTACACCAATATAGGGTTTGGTCTTTGCTTCGGGACTGGATTAGGGTGGACTTCCGTCTCCGGGCCATGGCGACTGGCTGCTCGCAGATTGGTGGCAGCAGGAGCGTCGCCATTTTCGGACAAGCTACAAGATGGCGTTCGATTCACTCTTCTTGATGGTGTGTTGGCTCCTCTGAAAAGAGCGAAACAGAAGAGTGTTTGAACACAGGTTCAAAAGGCCGGAGCAGCTGGTCAGTGATGCGAACGAAGAAATCTCTATTTGGAAGTCCGTCGAATTTTTTCAATCCTGAGAGGAGTACCTTTACCTTTGTTTTTCTTGTCTTTCGTTTACATGTTTTGAGAGTGTTGAGCCACTCTCAACTCGGCAGATTAATGTTATAGGACCATACTCATGTAAAAAGCTTCTATAAATCTTAATGAAATTTGGTCCATCTTTTTCCTTCTGCTGACCCGGGAAAAAAAATCATGCGGGATCAGTAATTGAGGACAGAGAAAACCGTCTTTCATGCAGACATGCCGTATACATATTATGTTTGATTAGCCCTAGGTTTTACTTTAATGTTTACCCAATTAAATATCATCGGTTGTACTACAGAAGTATTGGTAAATATTTTACTAGTATATATGGACACAATGCATGGATCGGATGCGAGGGAGGGTATACCTTCGTGACAACAGGGAACTAAAAGTACATCTTTAGTATCGGTTGATGATCTTTAGCTCTGGTTAGTAAGATTAATCCGAACTAAAATTTAATTTTTAGTACTGGTTGGTAACAATAACCTAGACTAAAGATATTTTAAAAGTATCTCAAAAGGAGTTGATTTCTAATGTGTCGAGATGATTTCTAATCCTTGCCTACCATTTGTTCACAAAACGAAGAGTTTCAAAGGACTCTTATCCCTTTAATACACCTTGCCTATATACCCACCTAGCAATACTACTATAGTGTTAACGAGAAACTCATTGCTCTTTACTTCTTATTACTAAATTTTGGATGGCTAGAAATCAAGTCCTTTTGACAGAGAGTATGAATTATTGTTCTTTCGTTTATAAGGGACTTGATCGCTGTCCACCCACCCCACGTCAACTGTCATGCATGGGAAAAAAAAGAAATAAAGAAAACACTAAGACAGATTATTTCTTCGTAGTCATTTAAAGTAGTGCCCCCATTCGAAACTAAATACTACCTCCCTTCCATAATAAGCTCATTTTTCACACATCCACACATACCAATAATAAAGCAAAATAACATCCTCCAACTTACCGAATCCTAATGTAATTGTTCCCACTTTATCTATTACAATGTATTTGTCCACTTCTTTTACAAAGTCCAATGCAATGATAGCTCAAAATGAACTTACTTAGGACAAACAAGAAAAGCAAAGATAAATTTATTTTCAGACCAAAGAAATAGTTCATTAAAAAAAACTATTTGTTCCCCGTGAGCAACTTATAGGATAGCATTCACTACTACAAAACATCACATAGAGACCTGTCTTATCGGTTTGCCTAAAACCATATTACCTATGAAGCTTTTTCCATCTTTTACCTATAACCACTCATTTATACCGGTTTGTAATAAAAACCGACACCAATATTCCCCCAAGTTATAGGTGCGAGTTCTTATAATAAATTAGCATCTATAAGTGCAATGTCATAGGTATAGGTTTTTTTTATCATAAACCGACATATATATAGGCATCACACATGTGCCAATTCTTAATTAAAAAAAAGGGCACTTATAAGCCCATAGGTGCTAGTTTACGTTTAAAACTGGCACCTACGATGACACAACTCGTATATGTGTGTTTTTTATCTAACTTTTTCATATAAAATCGGATGAACATAAATTTTATATCAAATTTGTAGATCTCAACAAGGCTTATCTATGGTGTTAATTATAGATTATAAGCGTTTGTAGGTTAGAGGATAAGGAGGCTTAGAAGGAGAGAGGTGGGTTGAGTTCAAATATTGCTTGAAGCATGCCCATGAATATGGGTTGAAAAAGTCATGTGACTCGTGAGAAGTTAAATATGACCATATAGGTCCCTAATAAAAATATTATTTTTTTCGGGTTTTTAGCACTAATATAAGGGGTGCACCCCTAGCACCTATATTGTCACATATGTCCAATGATCCAAGTTATTGGTGTTGAATAATAGCTGTTGGCACCGAAACAGATACCTATGGATTATAACAACGTGACTATATAGTAGTGACTATTGGTAGTTTGCTAGAGATGCTCCATGGCTAATTTTTATAGGCCTGTTCATATTTTCTACCGTTGATTTTCTTTTAGTTATAGGATAATAAACACTGTTATAAAATATAATGATAAGAAAGTTTCATTTGTTTCACAAATCATATTCAATTTCACACTATAAATATAAACCGTAAGCAGGCTTTTGCGCATATTTGTGACCTTGTAGTTTACAATGTTTTGATGCTTGGATACTCACATTGTTATAGTCAAATATTTTCATCTGCTTAATAAAATTCTTATTAAGAAGTGATGACAAATACTATATCCATTCTAAAATATAGCAAACCTAATAGCTAATTAGACAATTTGAGTACTACGAATCCGAAAGAGCGTCAAATATAGACATTTTTCCTAGTAATAAGGTAGTGATGATAAGAACTATTTGGATTA
The DNA here is from genome assembly GCA_000338895.3 of Oryza meridionalis. Lineage (NCBI taxonomy): Eukaryota > Viridiplantae > Streptophyta > Magnoliopsida > Poales > Poaceae > Oryza > Oryza meridionalis. The sequence continues at coordinate 5,979,778 of CM002531.2, forward strand.
TCTCATCTACTCACTCCGTCCAGAAAAATCCAACCTAGAATGGGATGAGACATAATATAGTACAACGAATCTGGACAGATTTTTACTCACTATGTTTCAAAATAAGTGTTGAACTATAGGGATGCAATTATTTTGGAACGACGGATGGAGTATCCAGATTCCTTGTACTAAATTATGTCTCATCCTATTTTAGATTGGTGTTTTATGAGACGTAGAGAGTACGTATGAGCGCCCTAAAATACAGAGCCTCCCTTTTCATATAGTTGCATCGTACAAACACACCATCTATATATTTAACAAGCTTCCGTGTTGTTTCGGCAGCAGAAAAAGAGAGAGAGAGAGATGGGTGGTGCTACTGGTAAGCTGGTGTGGGTGTTGCTCGTGATGTGCTCCTCATGGCTGATCGCCGCTGTTCAAGCCCAGCAACCGGCAAGAACTGATCCAATCGAAGGTATAATCAAAGCCGCTCGTAATCAAATCATGCTACTACATATATATACACGTAATTAGTCTTGATATCAATGCAATGCGAATCTTAATTAATGTACTTATTATTACTCTGGTACTACTATACATACGATGCAGTGGCGGCGCTGGAGGCGATCCTGGGGAGATGGAACAAGACGACGTCGCCGCTGTGGAGCATGAGCGGCGAGCCATGCCGCGGCGTCCCCGTCGACGGCAGCACCGACCTCGACGGCAACCCCAAGAACAACCCCGGGATCAAGTGCGACTGCTCCTACAACAGCGGCACCGTCTGCCATATCACCCAGCTGTACGTATACGCTCCCATCCTGCTTCCTTGGCTCTGTTCATCTGCACGCACACCAGGTGCTCGACGCAGTGCCTACGGGAACAGGAGGCCATTGGCGTCTGGATATATAAGTTCTAATGGAAACTTAACTTGAAATTGCAACTTTTGATCCTCGCAAAAAAAAAGAAAAAGAAAAGAAATTGCAACTTTTGCAAGACCACACCATTGAGCATATGCATAGGACCACAGGTTTCAGTTTCACTACTTAGGAATAGAGGAGCCTCATTTTTGTCCCCCGAAATTCTGTTGTGGGTCCGAATTTCATTTAGGAGTAAAGCATGATGACTTGTATTTTATTTTTACTCCTCCAATCGGGAAACCAGGTTATTTCAACACCCCCCCCTCATGGCCAGAAAAATCTGATCTCTTTGGCAGGGTTTACCATTTTATTTTAAATTGAAAACCGATCATCACAAGCTGAAACCCGGCAAAAACGGATGACTTTTGGTCAACGCCATACGAAAACCAGCTAAAACCGTTTGGCTTCCACAAATGACTGACCACGGGCAGTTTAAAAAAACCGATCGGTTTTTGTTAATACTGCTCTTTGGTCACTGGTCCAAGTACTGGAATCTGAGGTTCAGCTTCCTGCAAGATCTGTAGTTCTTAACCTTCCACAGCTGCCATCTGCCTTCCATTATAGTTGGATCTGGCTGGGATCCGGTTGAGTAAGTCCAGGCAGCCCTGGAGAGATCAAACTAATCAATCGTCAATTTTGTAATTCTACGCATGGTGCGCAACCATAGTAGAAATTAGACCCAACTCCCAAGCAGATTTTCTGTGACCAAACAATATTGTTGGGATGTGTGTGTGTATTTTTCCCATTTTTCTGTGGGGGACCAGGGCTGTCTATGTGTGCCTGGTCAAGAGTTAGCTCATATATTGGACTAAATAGTAAAAAGTATATATGATCTAATGGTGTAGATTGATTTAATTTTTTATTTAATTAGAGTGCAATATAAAGTTTGAAAGGGTAATTTTGTCTTTTCTTGGTTATTCTATAATTAAATCGTGCTATCGTCACGTGCTTTGTCATCAAATGGCGCTCAGGATGCTCCTCCCCTAGTGCACGATAAGATCCAGGACCGGGTACTCTCAATTAGATTCAATTTAAACAAAAAATTACTAAAGTGTTGTTTTATTTTCTATCAAATTCCTAATATGCCCTTTTATATACTACCAGTATATACTGGTAGTATATTGTACCGTAAAAGTTCTCTAGAAATTAGCTCTTATCACAGCCATTAAGGAGACAGGTAAAAGGACTTGTTGATTTGCCTTGGGGAGATGAGGCATGGGCATGATGATAATTAAACCAAGGGTTATTATGGGTAGTTCAATGGTAAAATAAGTACTAAATTGCTACTATATTAGAATAAAATTTGAAATCTAGATGCTATATTTTGGGATGAATGGAGTATTTTTCTCATGTGAATAATTTTCTTTTTTTGTTTATTTATTCAGGAGGGTATACGCATTGAACGTTGTCGGTCAGATACCTGCAGAATTGCAGAACCTCACCTACCTAACTTACTTGTATGGTATCTAGCTTTTCTCGGCTCTGCCTTGATGATGAACTACTGTTGGATATATACTACATATTCTTAATATCTTGCAGCAAGACATCAATTCAAAGTGAACCTCATGTTTAAAATTCATCGCTGCTAATTGACTTGATGTTTCTTGTTCTTTTCAGGAACCTGGATCAAAATTACTTGTCAGGCCCCATACCATCATTCATTGGGCAATTGACTGCCTTGACAGAATTGTAAGAGTTGTACTTTAAGTTTTCCTGCATTGTCCTTATTAGTTAGTGTTTTGTTTGAATCATCCTTCTTCCTTTTGTAATAAAAAAAAGGCACGTGGGATTCAATCCACTCTCAGGATCACTTCCAAAGGAACTTGGAAATCTCACGAACCTCAATTTGCTGTAAGTGTTCCCTTCTTGCACAGATTAATAATGGTCTAAAGTATTTCATTATATGGAAAAATCTAGATGCATAAGTTCTTTCTACAAATTTCTAGAAAATCACAACTAAAATTTAAGCACCAGTGTAATTTTACTTTTCAAATGGTGTCTTATAAATTTGTGTGAAATCCAAAATGTGAATATTGTGGATCAAAAGGCTCGTCAGCACATACAATGCTACTTTTCTCAACTAGTAGCATTGCATGCACGGAAATTATATCACTCTTGAACTATTTTTTTTTCAGAGGCATTAGTCTGACCAATTTTACGGGTGAACTCCCTGAAGAATTGGGCAACTTGAGCAAACTTAAATATTTGTAAGTTTCTAAATTATATCACTCCTGAAATATTTCATTTTGTTTCAGAGGCATTAGTTTGACCAATTTTTCTGGTCAACTTCCTGAAGAATTGGGCAACTTGACCAAACTTCGACAATTGTAAGTTTGTAATCCCCCTCTTTCTAACTTGAAAGATGCTACTTCTAGAAGAACAAAGTTTAATTTGGACCAGCAAGATACTTACAGTTAAACATCAATGATTTCTGCATTGTTTTAATAACAGGTATACTGATAGTGCTGGGTTGAGTGGCCCATTCCCTTCTACGCTCTCAAGGCTTAAGAACCTAAAACTCCTGTAAGTTCAAGAAACAGAACCACAGTGGTCATGTTCATTTTGTTTTTATATGCTCAACACTAAACATGTTTTATGCTTGTAGGCGGGCATCAGATAACAATTTTACTGGAACAATACCTGATTTTATTGGGAGCTTGTCTAATTTGGAAGATCTGTAAGATTTATTATTAGCTTTTTAACACATCATTGATTTTATCCTTACCACAAGACAAGTGGAATTGCAACAGAAATTTTCTGCAAATGTTCTATCTATTTTAATTCAAACTGTAGCATTTTTTTTTCTGTTTGGTCATCACTTTTAAGAAATGCGCATACCTCAACAGTGTCTTGATATGTAGATGTTACTTTTTCCTATATTCTAATGGACCTTAAATCTCCCAACTTTTGTCTTTCTTAAATTATGAACTCACAGGGCTTTCCAAGGTAATTCTTTCGAAGGACCGATCCCAGCAAGTTTGTCTAATCTAACCAAATTGACAACCTTGTAAGTACTTCGTTCAGTGGCAACATTGTCATCCCCTCTTGTCACGATAACTGGTGTACTAAACACAAATGAGCAGGCGGATTGGTGATATTGTAAATGGGAGCTCTTCATTGGCCTTTATCAGCAGTCTGACATCTCTGGATACCCTGTATGTGACACTTTTAAATTCTAACTATACATCTTACAATTTTATATATTGACAAAGATATAAGTTGTTAATACCAAATATTTTTTTACAGCGTACTGAGGAACTGCAAGATATCTGGAGACCTTGGAGCAGTAGATTTTTCGAAGTTCGCAAACTTAACTTTCCTGTACGTTTTTCATTATGGGTCATAGCACAGTCCATGAAACTTTTGGTAATTTTTCTTAAATTTCATGTAAGTGTCTGTTCAAGTATGCTGTCTTCTGGCGCAGGGACTTGAGTTTTAACAATATCTCGGGGAATGTTCCTAAATCAATTCTGAATCTACAAAAGCTTATATTCCTGTAAGGAATTCTTTCTGGGGGTTATTACTATCTACTGAAACACATGTTATAATTGATGACCACGTTTCATCATCTTGTCTTCTTTCCAACTCAGGTTTCTTGGCAACAACAGCCTAACAGGAGAATTGCCAGATGGGATAAGCCCTTCGCTAACGAACTTGTGAGTAAACAATTCATCCCTGTAATACAGCTAAAATTAGAATGATGCATTTATTTCATGTTTGCAGAGATTTCTCATACAACCAGCTCACTGGTAGCTTTCCCTCCTGGGTTACCCAGAACAATCTGCAATTGTAAGAAGAAAGTTCTCAAATTTGTGTTTCCAAGGGAAAAAATATGTTATACTCAACCTTTTATTTTTTACAAGGAATTTGGTGGCAAACAACTTTATTCTTGGCAGCACCAACATTGGGTACTTATGGCATTTATTTGTACATTCATAAGTTTTTACTAATTTCTCTCTCACCACTTTTAATTTCGAGTCAACTATCTCCACAGCATGCTACCTCCAGGGCTAAACTGCCTCCAGGAAGATACTCCATGTTTTCGTGGTTCTCCAAAATGTATATGTCTCACTTTTCCTCAACCATAGCAGCTGATATATTGGGTCTTGAAATTCTAATACTATTATAATTTTGCACGTCATGACTACAGATTATTCCTTTGCGGTAGACTGTGGTAGTAATAGATCTATCAGAGTTTCGGATAATACTATGTACGAATTGGATTCCACAAACCTTGGGGACTCATCATATTATGTTACAAGTCAAACAAGATGGGGCGTTAGTAATGTAGGAAAATTATTCCAGGCCCCAAATGACAATAAGATAATACATAGTGGTGAGAAGATCCAGAATGCAGTGGATTCAGAACTATTCCAAACTGCAAGGATGTCGCCGTCGTCTCTGAGATACTATGGCCTTGGACTTGAGAATGGAAATTACACCGTTCTGCTTAAATTTGCAGAGTTAGGTTTTCCAGACACGCCAACTTGGCAAAGCTTAGGAAGGAGATTTTTTGACATATATATCCAGTTATAAATTGAGTCCATTATATAGTAATTTGTTTACTGAATCTTTTTCTTATTTATATCAATGTATTATTGACATTTCTACAGGGTGAACTAAAAGAAAAGGACTTCAATATAAGAAAGATGGCTGGTGGAAAATCTTTCACTGCTGTTTACAAGAGTTACACAACAACTGTGTCAAAAAACTTTCTTGAAATCCATCTATTCTGGGCTGGAAAGGGCACTTGTTGTATTCCTATTCAAGGTTACTACGGACCATTGATCTCAGCATTAAGCATCACTCCAAGTAAGCGTAATAATTAAGTTAACATAAAAATGATTGCATTGGATTCCAATAAATGAAATCCTCTTTCAGATTTTAGTCCTACTGTGCGAAACGATGTACCCAAAAAGAAAAGTAAAGCAGGTGCAATTGTTGGGATTGTGATTGCTGCCTCGGTTTTAGGATCAGCTATCTTATTCGGAATATTTATGGTCATAGAGAAGAGAAGAAGAATGGCAAAACAGCAAGAAGGTAATAGTTTTTAATAATACAATAATTCAGACATCAAAATTTTAATACGATTTATTGTTTCTGGTGTGCCCTGAAAAATAAATGCAGAATTATACAACCTAGTTGGAGAGCCTGATGTCTTCAGTAATGCTGAACTCAAGTTAGCTACAGACAATTTCAGTTCTCAAAACATTCTTGGGGAAGGTGGATATGGTCCAGTCTATAAGGTTGTCTATTTCCACTAATTTAGTACTATGCAATTTCAATTGATTTGTTTTTAAATTTAACTTTATTGCAAACTTGTTGGTCTATGCTTCGAAATATACATGTAACTTTAGCAATGTTCTTCTGGTAGGGTGTGCTACCTGATGGAAGAGTTATAGCTGTAAAACAACTTTCCCAATCATCCCATCAGGGCAAAAGTCAGTTTGTGACAGAGGTTGCAACTATTTCTGCTGTGCAACATCGGAATCTTGTAAAATTGCATGGTTGCTGCATTGATAGTAACACACCTTTATTAGTTTATGAGTATCTTAAGAATGGAAGCTTGGATAAAGCATTATTTGGTGAGTTCACTTTTGCTCAAAACCAACACCTACAAATTTGTATTTTTCTTCACATGCTCTTTGGGAGAACTCATCTCTTCATTTTGCCATCATTTAGTTCACAGAGCCTTAAAGTTATTTTTTTACAGGAAACGGTAGCATAAAACTGGACTGGGCAACACGCTTCGAGATCATTTTAGGAATTGCAAGAGGCCTAACTTATCTTCATGAGGAGTCGAGCGTGCGCATTGTTCATAGGGACATCAAAGCTAGCAATGTCCTACTTGACACAGACCTCACCCCAAAGATCTCTGACTTTGGACTCGCCAAGCTTTATGATGAGAAGAAGACTCATGTTAGTACAGGAATTGCGGGCACATTGTAAGAACATTTCACCATTTCTCTTATGTTTGTACCTTACAAACAAAGCTAACTTAAACTTATCTAACCTTTTGTCAAGTGGTTATCTGGCTCCTGAGTATGCGATGAGACGACATTTGACTGAAAAGGTTGATGTTTTCGCATTCGGGGTGGTAGCACTAGAGATTGTTGCTGGTCGGTCGAACACCGACAATTCTCTTGAGGAAAGTAAGATCTATCTCTTTGAGTGGGTAAGCTGATTTAACGATCTTTCAATATAATCCAAAATCATATTAGTTCATTCATTCATATTATCTTCTAGTTACTAAAGATTTGCCTATGTTAATTTACAGGCTTGGAGCTTGTATGAAAAGGAGCAAGCACTCGGGATTGTTGACCCAAGACTTGAGGAATTTAGCAGGGATGAAGTGTATAGAGTCATCCATGTCGCACTCGTCTGCACACAGGGCTCACCCTATCAACGACCACCAATGTCAAAGGTTGTGGCAATGCTAACTGGAGATGTTGAGGTGGCAGAGGTAGTGACGAAGCCGAACTACATCACCGAGTGGCAGTTCAGGGGTGGGAATACCAGCTATGTTACCAGCCACTCAGGATCAACTACCCCTGAGCTCAGCAGGCAGAAAGAGATTGATCCTCTCACTCAATCACCAACAATCACCGGAGTTAGCCATGAGCATGAGGGAAGGTGAATGCAAAGTTGAATAGATGCAGGTGATCTTGGTTTGAAGTGACAATACTATATGCTATTCGTGCTTATGTGACTATATGTAAATGTGAATCAGAGCAAATAGCGGAACTTATTTATTCTGAAGTCTGAACTATGTGCCATGATGATAAAAGTATTGCTCCTTGTAATTTGTAATGGTGAAATATAGTGCTATATACTAGGATGTTTGGAGTTGATCACTGCGTTTGCATGTTTGTGAACACGTTCATTTAATCCAGTGAAGTTTAATTATAGGGTGCCTTTTTTGCTATAGTCTAGAGAGAATGGATCTTAATAATTACAGAGAATCGTTGTCCTTAACTCTGCTATTCATAAGCGATTTTGGATGGCCAAAGAAGCATAGAATTTACATTTCGCTAGTTATAACTTACAACGAATTAGTAACAATAAAAAGTCTTCGAACTTATTAAATTCTCCTGTCCTCACTTCTCACTATGATCTTTGACTAGCTACTTTTTCAGATCACGTTTAGATCAGTTTGTGGAGCCGTGCAGGTTGCTGGTAAGTGTGGATGATTATTCTAACTTTCCAAGGGATAATTGGTTTAGTGACACCAAAAGATTATGTGTTTAGAAATTAAATATACCGTCCAAAAGTTGCCGTTACACCTAAAATGCGTAATGCTTCGGTGTTATCAAACAAAATTTCCCCCTTTTTTTTTCTAGATAACAGGGTTTTTATATGTACAAGTCGCAGTTGACATGCTTGCATGGATCTCTTCCAGCTATGTCACCATCAGTTCTTGATGGGGATGAATTAGTCCATATGTCGTACAAATTGTAACCTTAATTCTCCACTCCTCTCGCTATCTAGTTGGATACGGAAATGATACCTTAGCAACTTAGATTACAATATCTATACATCGATCATATGTTTAAGGTCTTACCTCGTCTTGCGACTTGCAGTCTATGGCGAAGCAAGGAGTGGCGGCCAAATTGGACCACGTGCGAGCATCTACGGTGTCTGATGTTGATGTTTTATGATGGTCAACACAGACTCACCTAATAACGATTCGCAGTAAAAACAATAGAGTTGCCAAAATTAAAAGATCAAAACTAGTTAGTGGAGTCAATTTTAAGATTAATTCACTTTCGTGGAATCACAAAACTAATTTACGAGTAAATCAGAAGAGAACCATATTCGTATTTAAATGACCACTAGCTTTTGAGCAAACTAGTAAAGGATAACCTCCTTATTTTTCAACATAAAACGACAAAGATCAACTTAACTCTAGGGTTGCTAGAGCTTAACCATGAGAAAGAATAGACTCTCACGAGCTACCATCAGAGTTCACAAAACCTATTGGTTTTAATGAAACCGATAGGGAGAATAGCTACTTTAGTCACTAAAGTTTCTCCGTAGGATCAATTTAGTCTCTAACCTTTTAAATGGTCCAAAGAAATCCTTAACCTTTATCATAAGGCCTAGAATAGTCCTTGGGTCCACCAAAAATCATCATATGAATATGCCATGTCATCATTCATGCAAAATCTATGATGAATTGTCCAATTTACTCTTACGTATATCATAGAAAAATAAATATAAGGGTGAATTAGACATAACCATAGGAAAAAAATACTTCTTTTTATCACCCTTTTGAGGTATATTTTTGCTCTTACATATACCATATATTTTTTTTAACTTATTCCTTTTTTCTCCTTTTCCTATGTGTAAGGATGAATTGGACAAATCATATAGATTTTGCATAGAAAGGTGACATGGTATGTCCATGTGGCGATTTTGGTGGGACCAAGGGACTATATTAGCCCACATGACAAATTTAAAGGACTTGTTTGGACAATATGAAAGATTAAGGACTAAAATGACTCAGGAGTGAAACTTTAGGGACCATATTAGCTATTCTCCCAAACCGATATGGTTGTTGGTTTGGGAAAGCGATATTTGTACAATATTTACCGAAAGTTGTCGGTTTACCTTTTTTTATTTTGTTCAGTTTTCAGTAAACCGGTGGGAAGCGGTTTTCACTTCAAAAGGTAAACCCTGGCTACCATACATGCACGCGCAACAAATCTACGCAATACTCACATGAGCTGCATCTCACCATATAAGTGATCAGCACCAACACAAACCAAAAAAAAAAAGACTCAACTGATCAACACATCACCATATATATCAAATTAAACACGGCAGCCTCATCCCAACTAATTTCCTTTCCTCGGTGGATCACAAATTCCTACACGCACAAACTTAATTTGGTCCCTCAAAATGACGATTGTTCCAGCTATCACAAATAATTTGGCATTTCCATATAAAACTAATTACTAGCCAAATTATGCCACAAACATCTAGGCGAATTGGAGGGCCTGATGAAGGACGACCCATATCCACCGTGAACTCCTCGCCGGCCGGAGCGGAAAAGCTCCGGCCGGCACGACTACTTCTAATTGAGTAGGCAAAAACATATACTGGTTGAGATGAAGCTCAAGGCACGCAAGGGATCACTGAGAAGATGCGATACAGCTTAATTAGAACGCGCGGCCGGTGCCGACCAAGTGCTCGACGATATGTCGGGGCTCTGGCGTGGCTGCTGCGCTTCTCCTCCTCGGTGGCATGGAGATCCTAGACTCCGTGAACAAGATCTTCGTTGCCGCCTCTGGCATCTTCAATGGCGGCGCGGCAGAATCGCATCCGCAGGTGGTGATCGACACCCCACGCCACGCACAGCCAGCTGCTGGGCTGCTCGGTTTGGGCTAGTCCCGGGTCGAACACCTAGATGGCAATGAACAGTGTGCTTTGAATTTTTGTGAGTAATAAAGAGGGAATTTAGATAGAGAGAAAGAAAGGGGATAAACTGCAAATGCAACAGCCGAGATTTGATTTGAATTACGAGATTGCAACTGTGAGTGCAAAATGCGCCGCTAGAAATTGGGTTTTGATATTTTATTTTTAATATTGATTTAAACACTCCAATGACACCACTATCGAATTTAATAATGACTTATCGGCTTGACTTATTTGCATGACAACTTATTTTCGTAGTTGGGTTTTTTGAATTTCATTTGGATTATTGCCATTTTGGTTTTAGTATTACGATGGAAACAAAATTAACTTTCCAAAATAGATTGAAATGTTTATATTTAACTTGTATTTTGTATGTTACAAATTGATAATTAGCTTTCCTTTCATTGGGTTGCTCTTGCTGTAGATATGGTCCAATTTACTCCCCTGAAATATCTTATTGAATCGATCCTCTAAACTATTTTTCGACTCATTTTACCCCCTATAGCTAAGTTCACTTTACAGGTTAATCACATTTTTCTTATTAGTTTCTCTTTATACGAATCATATTTTAAGCTTAAATTTGTAAAGCCATAGATGACACCATTATTAAAGTTATAAAATAGTTTTAAATTTTTTCATGACTATTTTCTTGAAATTTAAAACCTCTACGTTTAAATTCGTCTTAGTGGTTACAACTTATGTAAACACCGATTAAAAAGTTTCAAAATAAAATATTGAGAGATAAGTTATAATGTATATATCAACACCACCAAATTTCCCTAAACATTGAGAGATAAGTTATAATTTATATATCAATCGCACCAAAATTTCATTGCAAAATATGACCTATACAGAGAGACAAAAAGGACAAATATTGTTAGGGAGTAAGACGAATCATTTTCAATATTTTGGGGTATAAGATGAGCCAAGAAATTATTTAGGAGGTTAAGTGCTCCAGTGCAAAAGTTTGGGGAGTAAAATAGACTTTTTTTTCCTCAATGTAATGAGTTAACACATTAATATATATAATGTGAATCTCCCGTTGTAATCTTGTAGCGGGGGATTCACATTATATATTCCTCAACTTTGATTTTGGACTTTAGTTTATTTTCCATCTGGCTTGGAGATTTCTATTATTTGAGTTTTTCATTATTTTGAAAATATCATGCAATTATGCAAACATACATACTAAAAATTAACAAAAATGATTGTATAGTTTTATACGACATTAACGAAGATGCACGCGGATTGACATTCTAGTTTAACAGGTGTGATAAAAATATGTATATCAGAGACCGCACATATATATTTGATGATGTGTATGTCCTATAAGCAATACGCATATCTAAGTTTGATCACACTTATAGAAAAGAAAATATGTATATTTATATCTTATAGGAATTGTTCACTACTGAATTTTATCTTTTTTTTTGTTTCTCCGAATGTACAATAAATCTAGTCTTTCATGTATGTATATAAACTTACGGCATTATATTCTACGTTACCAATTTCTTAAAACTTTTTTACATTATGTGAGCCACATGTAAGCTATAGATACTTATTCACCTAGATGCAAAAAATCGTGGTCCGGTATTTTACTGCAACCCTCCATTAGTTTGAACACAGAGAGAGATGTCGTTGTTGTTGTTGCAGTAGTGTGCCCTTGGCCAACTTGTGTGACTGGTAGTTGGTACATGTGCGTCAAGTAGGATGAAGAGGACAAATAATGAATTGAAGCATTGATATGATAAGTCGTAGAAAATAAATGAAGCATCTAATAATAACTTAAGAGTAAAAATTTTATATATGTGTCATAGCTTTTTAAAAGCTAAAGCTGGAAAATAGATCACGATGAAAAACCCTCAAATCAACTCTAGGTTATGTTTTAAAATTTACATTTTATCAGCAGTTGATAAACCAATAGTCATATATATTTATATTAATTGGACACTCCGAGAAAGCTCTCACATCAATCAAAAAGATATGGCCATTGGTTAGTTGGCTCAAATTATTAGAACCTTATATCGCATTAAGAATTTATATTAAACACAATATTTAATAATTTTTAATTTTTACTACCGTATGGACTCTTTGGATTTCGCTATCCTACAACTTGTATGTATGAAATTCCAACCATTTGAGCTCTCAATTTAGTAGATTATTTTTTAATTCTGAAATCCAAAATTAATAATTAGTAGGTTAATTGCAAATGCGCTATGCCCTACGGGTACAGTTAACAATAGGTGCCGACAGGCAGTCATCGAAATTCGAAAGTGGATAATTTAAAATAATGATTTCCATTCCTTCAAAAATAAATATTTTCTTTCTATAAAGCTATGTCCACAAATATAAGGATTTTTTAACAGATAAAATATAAGGATTTTTGTTATGTATCTAAGAGCACATTCTATAA